>OZ034822.1:38312651-39617651 GCA_964030455.1 Linum trigynum | reverse complement strand
TGCATCATTGATAATGAAATTTGTTTCGTCTGTTTGTAGACGGAAGTTAATTATCTCGGCCAACTTCATCATCCAAATTTGGTTAAGCTCATTGGATACTGCCTAGAGGGCGAGAACAGACTTTTAGTGTACGAGTTCATGCCTAAAGGGAGTCTGGAGAATCACCTGTTCAGAAGTAAGTAGTGCTGGTGTAATCAGTTTACCTAAGTTGTGCTATGGTTCTTGGTCTTGGATATTTCATCCTCATGGATCATGGCGCTTCATCTATCAAGCTATGAAAATGAAGTGTACTGTGGCATCTCCTGTACAGCGTCTTCGAACTTTTCAGTCTTTAATTGAACTTTTATACGACTATGATCTTCGAAAGTATTAGTTCCTGTAACTAGCCTGTTTTGGAGAATTTTGTGGATGCTAAATGTGTACTTTTTTTGTGTGGCTAGAATGTGTATAGTTCTTTAATGTCCATGCACTGGAGTGTGCTATTTCAGTATTGGGGATCTCTTCCTGATAAGTTCGTTGAGTTACATGTTTGATCTACTTGTGCAATTTAGTCAAGATTCTTAAGCATATACTAATGTTATTAAGAGCTCCCTTTTCATATGCCTATCCAGCTGTGCCAAGTGAACCTTTAACGTTTGCTGCATCACCTCAGCCTTCAAAAATGAATAATCAAACTTTGTGATGCTCTGTAAAAAGAGGAATCTGGAAATGCAGAGATTTCTTGTCAAATCTCTGATGACATATATTCTAACTTCAATGTTTCTTGTACAACAGGAGGACCGCAGCCACTTCCATGGGCCGTGAGAATGAAAGTTGCTATTGGTGCAGCTAGAGGTCTTTCTTTCCTTCATGATGCGAAATCCCAAGTCATCTACCGAGATTTCAAGGCTTCCAATATTCTTCTAGATGCGGTATGCTGAAATCTTTTTCGCTTCTGAAGTCCATTGCTTTGTTGAGTCTGGTGATCACACTCTGAATCACCTTCTTACCAAATGCAGGATTTCAACGCCAAGCTGTCCGATTTTGGGTTGGCGAAGGCAGGTCCTACAGGTGACAGAACTCATGTCTCCACTCAGGTCATGGGAACTCAAGGATACGCAGCACCTGAATACGTCGCTACAGGTGTGTTTCTTGCTTCCATGCTACTACTCCATACACGGGTGGTAAATTGGGTGCAAAGTGACTGATTATCTAAATTCCATCCTGGTTCCTCGAAAACAGGACGGCTGACTGCAAAGAGCGACGTGTACAGCTTTGGCGTCGTCCTGCTGGAATTGCTTTCAGGACGACGTGCTGTGGACAAATCGAAAGTCGGCGTGGAGCAAGTTCTGGTGGACTGGGCGAAACCTTACTTGAGTGACAAGCGGAAGCTGTTCCGAATCATGGACACGAAGCTGGGAGGTCAGTACCCACAGAAATCGGCGGTAACAGCAGCTCACTTGGCCTTCCAGTGCTTGAGCAACGAGGCGAAACTCAGGCCTCGAATGTCGGAGGTATTAGCGACCTTGGAACAAATAGATATTCCGAAGAGCGCAGCCAGGAACTTGGTATCGGAATACCAGAGCGGAGGACTTAGCTCTCCGGTACAAAGGTCGCCATTAAGACCTCATCATTCTCCTCTCCACTTGACCGCAAACGCTGCTTCCCCGTTGAAAGGGCAACGGCTTTCCCCAAGGGTGCGTTGACGGGAGATCAAAGGAGAGTTGGCATTAATGATTTAAATATCATCTGTAAAGGTTTTATGTAGCTTTGGTTATGAGGGTGCTGTGCTGTTGTAGAATGTAATTTAGAGTGTGTAACGTGTAATATTGATGCCAATTTTGTAACGATAAGTGACAGGTGATGAGAATCTGTTAATGTCAGTTACTTGGAAGAAATATCTTTATTACTAATAATGTAGATATATTTGAGCTTATCATTTGAGTTCACTTTTAATTGCGTAACACAATCTGTTTGCCGCCAATCTTATTTCTGCAAAAGGAGTACTTCAAAGTCATCACCACCATTGACATTTAACTGCACATGCATGGTTGTTGAAATGATTCTATTGTTCATAATTTATTGTATTTATTTTTATATGTAGATAAATGCATGTATATGATTGTACAATTTTAGTTTTTAGGTGAGATTTGTTGGACTAATCTTTCCCTTCCTGCACCAAGCAAAGAAAATATGTTTTTGCAGGAAAAAGTGCCAAGAAGAGGGCCTATTAGGTTCGAGAACTGCATGGGCCAAATTGTATTTAAAAAAAAGCCAAGTGAGAAATATCAAAGAATAATAAAGCTAGCCGTTGATGACTAAAAAAATGCATAGGTTTCTTGTGGAATTTCGCGTGATAAATGCACTCTGACTTTAAGACAACGTTCGAATGAGGGTGTTTGATGCATACATTAGAGGATCTACTAACTGTTAGCTCTACTCCTATGGAGATCACTTGAGAGCTCCGCAACTACTGACTACGACTACAGAGAAGTCAGAAGCCTCGTGGGAGGGTCCCTGATGCTACTGCTACGACTACGATTCTAGAGAGAGAAAGATAAAATTTGACGAGACTTGTTGTGGTTTGATTTGTCTGTCCTCCGCCAGAGCCTTGTTGCAAGTTTTGTTGTGCATCACCCTCTAACCGCCTTCTCTCTCTCTCTCTCTCTCTCTCTCTCTCTCTCTCACTCTCTCTCTTCTCAAAAATCAGCTCCACGTAGCATCCTCTAACTCTTCTCGGAGCATCCTTTGCAAGTCAGTTGTTGCTTCCGGTAACCACCTTCAACACGTTATCATGTCACTGGATAATCAACCCTACGTACCATGGATGAACAATTGGATGACCACCATACACCAAACAACTTAGATGGCATCCATGTTAACTAAGACAACAATCCATGGACGGTAACCAGATTAAATGGTCACCATATCCTAGCATGGATGGCACCATCTACTTAATAGTTTGGATGGTATCCATGATGAATGGGATGGTACCATCAATTATAGGGTTTGGACAGTATCCATTATGTTGGACACGACCATCCATAATAGGATTTGGATGGTATCCATGTTGTTGGACACTACCATCCGTAACAGGATTTGGATGGTTACCATGTTGTCGGACACTACCATCCATAATAGGATTCAGATGATATCCATGTTGTCTCATACCGAGCTACCATCCACTGAACCTACGGCTCAACTAGATAAATGGACCATCCATGTACATATGGACCAACTACTTAAAAGCAGTCAAGCTGTGTATACATGTAATAATTAATGATATTTATTTTTTGTGTAAACAAATGCATCCCACAACTTAGTTCATAAGAAATTATGGACTAAATTGTTGACACCAATTGCTCCATAGACCAAATCAGACGAATCAACTAGTGAGCCTGCACAACCCCCGATCACATAAAGAGTCCCCATCCTTCATTGTCCAATCACCCATTACAGTAATTTATCTCACTTCCAACTCTTACTCGGACAAACGATTTTTTTATATATTAGGGTTATGATAAAGCCAAGAAATTTAATTAGTCCTTAAATAGCCAAACAACGTGGCCTACTTTTTCCTTTTTTGATAAAGAACACAAATTCTTTTTTATGTAGGACACTCCTTAACTCATATCCTACTAGCAAAAGGAGGCTCATTACTACGAGGACACAACTAATTTTTTTCTCTATTAATTGATGCTCCCATCCATCATAATTCACAACTCAAGAATACCAACACACCTCCGATAAGCTTGCTTCCCAACAGTAGCTCCACAATGCCTCCATGAATCACCAAGCCAAGCTAAGCTTATTTTTTCTTTGCTTCCACGCGAACCTTGGTGTGCCTTCTGGAATTAAAAACATGCAAACTCCGATTAACTTGCTGTTGGCGGCGTACGCCCATTATTTGCATCATTGGACATATAGTTTGGCATTCATGTTGTGCGGCCATTTAATTTTTATTTATTTATTGAACATATGGCCACTTCTAAAGCTTTGTGCCCACGTAGAGGCTTTTGCTTTGCTTTCTCATACAAGCATACATGCACCAAACTCCAATACTATGTGAACCTTTAGCCTATCGCATGGTCAAACTGATTTATTCCCACGCCACACCTTACAATACAATAATTTAATCATTATAGAATAACCATGCAGAATTCATTTAATTTTAAAAGTTTCCAACTACACCCTTATTAATTTCTGGCAGAAAATATTCATTGATAGTTCATCTTCTAAAAACGCCTTTGGTCCCTACGTAGAAGATCAAGTGTTCTTGTGTGTTTCTATTATATTCATTAGTTCTTTTATAATTTTTTGTCGATGAACCCTACACTCTAGTTGTGCCTTCTCAACGTACGGATACAATCGAACTAGAAATATCAAATTCTTGTTGATGTTCTTTATTTTGCTGGAATTGGCACCAAACAATATATGTATAAGTAATTTAGTTAATAAATGTGGATAATTATGCCATCCTTATAATTAGTAAATACTTGTGGAATTCATTTTACATTTTCATCTAAATTCCTCGAAATTGCTATAACTAGTTCCAATTCTAAAAAATTCAAAATCTAGAATTTAAAATGAATTCTTTTAAATCAAAATCAAATGAATTTCATTTCAAAATGAATTTTGTCAAATCTTATGAAATTCATTTATACCTAAATACCAAATTTATAAGAATTCAGATTAGACATAGTGATGACAATGGGATGGGGCAGGGTGGGTACCTCAATACCCATGCCCCGCCCCATGCTACAGCGGATCAGGGCGGGTAAAACCCGCGCGGGTACGGGGCGGTGCGGGTCGACCCACCCTTACATGTTATATAAAAAAATACACGTAAATTTTACTTTTTAGGATAAAACGAAGGGAAAAACACTTTATGAATGACAAATAGTGATAATAGAATGGACAATTGAGTCTAACAAGTTGAAAGGTCGACTCTAACTAGTTGAAGAAAAGTCAAAATATGAAAAATATGTATAGATATCGTAAGAAATTTAGATAAAATGAGCCAATAACAGGGCGGGGCGGGACAGAACGGGTGAGAAGTAGATACACATGCTCCGCCCATGCTACTACGGGTGGGGTAATACCCGCCTTATTGCAAATCAGGTCGGTAACACCCCACGGGGCGGGTTCAAATTGGCAGCACTAATTGGACATGTCTTCTGGCCGGTTGGAGTTTGATGGAGGTTGGGCCAAATCCATTACAGTTTGGTCAGAAGCGGCCGGATACAGTAACCGGATATGTCCACATCCAAATAGGTCCAGCCCAAACAAGAAGCAATTCTTTATTATTTACCATTTTTAATTTCTTTTGTTTTCTTTTTTTCATCTTTCCGAAAGTGGGCAGAGCAACGAAAAGAGAGCGAAGGTTGACACAGCAAACCGGGAAAATTTCGATCACCGGAACGTTAAAGGTGTCAGTTTCAGAGTTCTTTTGACCTCCGACAATCATTCCTGTTCTCCGGCGATGGTCGCCTCTGAAGATAGGTAAGTAATTTCTATGGTTTCCGATTCTCAGCTCCAATTCTAGCTGCTGCTTATGTTACTCTCCTCTTAAATCTCGACCTAACTCGATTAAAGGAGAAGATTTGATACTGTTTCTTTGTTGGCCCTAATTTATTCAGATTTGGACGATCGCTGCGATAAAGCTTGGAGAGGTGTTGTTCAGCTGCTAAAAGGACGCAAAGAGAAAAGGAAAGAATTTGCTTTTCAGTTTCAAGTTTCTTGTGAGTTTATAGTTCGCGTTCTGAGTTGCTAGGGGAACAAAAACACAAGAGAATGGTGCTGGTTTTAGCTATAGGGGACCTTCACATACCCCATAGGGCGGCCGATCTGCCTCCAAAGTTCAAGTCCATGCTTGTTCCTGGCAAGATTCAACATATCATCTGCACTGGCAATCTCTGTATTAAAGTATGTCTACCTGGGTACTTTCTCAAGTTCTTCCATTCGTCGTTCCACTATCTTACTGAATTGACTTCTTTTGTTGGGTCTTCGTCTTTAATTTGCTTGCCATGGGTTTCCTCCCAGTGTAAATGCCTTGATCCATATGGCTCCTTGTTATTAGATAGATAGGCGCAGGCATGTTGCATTTCCATACTTCCGTGGGGTTTGGCTGGTTTTAACAGTTATGTCTGATCTTATAGTGGCTGTGTTGTTCATTTCTTGAAAAATTTACATTTATGCTGAGAAGTTCCACAATGAAGAACCATAAGTATTTTCAGTGGAAGATAGAGTTACATAGTGGTTGCATATTTGATTGGTATGTAGTATTTGGAAGACGGTATGGTGTCAGATGGTTCGTTTCTGGAATCTCCAAGGTTTGAGGGTGCCTATTGATCTTTGGGACTACATACTGTTTCAATTGCTCTGTATTGCTTTGTCTATGAGATTATCATCCAGAAGTATTAGATCCATTTTCCCATCAGACGTAATGAAATTTCTGATGCAAACCCTGCCTTTTAGATTTCCTTTGGAAGTCATTTATAGCTGGTCATGTGCTCTTTGTTACCATAGTTCATCCATAATTCTTATTAGCTATTGGTTTGTGTGACTTTCATGAACAGGAAGTGCATGATTACTTGAAGAGTCTGTGTCCTGATTTGCATATCACCAGAGGTGAATATGATGAAGACTCCCGCTATCCGGAGACCAAGACGCTCACCATTGGACAATTCAAGCTTGGAATATGCCATGGCCATCAGGTTCTCTTTCTAAAGCTGTTTGCATAGCTGCACTTGCATTTATTAGATGATTTCTCTCATTTTTGGACAAGGGAAGGGAAGGTTGGGCAGAGGGTAGGACTTAGGACGGTACTAAAAATGTTGGACTGATGACATTTGTTTCCTGTACATTTGGAATCCTTATCCTCCTTGTGTTAATGCTCTGAAGGTTATTCCTTGGGGAGACTTGGATTCACTAGCCATGCTGCAGAGACAACTCGATGTGGACATCTTAGTGACCGGTCACACACATCAATTCAAAGCCTATAAACATGAAGGTGGTGTAGTTATCAATCCAGGCTCGGCCACTGGTGCTTACAGTAGCTTCACCTATGATGTGAACCCAAGCTTTGTGCTGATGGACATCGACGGTCTACGTGTTGTGGTGTACGTATATGAATTGATTGATGGTGAGGTCAAGGTCGACAAGATTGATTTTAAGAAGACCGCCAATCCTCGGTGATTACACATGCTGAGAATGTAGCTTGAATCCCATGTTATGTACCCGAAGGAAGCAATTATATGCTTATTGCTGGATCCTGGCGCCACATTTGAATGGATAAAGACGTGTACCTTACTTTTGATGTTTGTTCGCTCATTGTTCCTGAGTTTTTTAGACCTTGATTAGGGTTTCAGCGGCGTGGCGTGTAGCTTCGTATTTTGCATTCTCTTTTGTTTCCTCGGTGTGTAGCTTTTATTCAGTGTGTTTGGCAGAGTAAAAGTACTCGGTTCTTTCAAAATAATATGTTTGGCTGGTGAAAGAGGATGTATCATTTGATACTTGTTATATCAATTATGCTGCTCTTTAACGTCGCCGTCTTAACTTCGGTATCCCCCTCCACTACATATATGCCTCCTCTCGATTTGTAGTTGCGTTTGATTTTATCGGCAAATCGCTTTCTGCTACGCAAATCGCATTCCAATTGTCGAAATCAGTTGATGTATCTCTGTGCCGGCACCGTCTTCGCTCTTCGCTCGTCATTCCATCCATTATGCCATTATTGCTGCAATTTCTGGCAAAGTCGCCTCTCCACATTTCATCTTAGTTGAAAATCATCAATGTTTTCCACTTTCGACGACCTAAACCTGCAACTTTCAGGTATGCGTTCTACTACCATTTGAGATCTGGTAGAAAATCACCTATGTTTTCCAATTCTGAGGACCTAAACCAGTAGCTTTCAGTTATGCATTCTGCTACCATCCAAGATCTGGTTCAAATTCTACTATTTTCACTCTCACTCTGCACTATGATATTTCTGACGTTGTATTTTTCTAGTATGTATTTTTCTAGGAGATTAGTTTTGTTGTTTGAGTTTGTTTTATTGTTTATGGTATGCAGTGTGTTGTTTTGTGGTTTGTCTAGAGTTTCTGGACTCTGGTATACATTGTACTGTTTTGTGGTTTGGGCTCTCTTGTTTGTGGTGTTGTTTTAGAAAATTTGTGGTATGCTTTAGGGTGTTTCTGGTTTGCATAAAGAGGTTTTTGGTTGCATTTCTAGGTTTTTTTATTTGTATTAGAAGCTTCAGTGTGCTTTAGAAATATTTTGCATGACAACATTGTGGAATGCTTCGTGTTCTAGTTTGCATTAATAAATATAAGGTCTGCATTAGAATGTTTTTTGGTTGGATTATTAGATTTGTGCTTAAGAAATACTTGCATGCTTTGTTGAAGATGTTGTGTGCTTTAGGAGTTTTTATGGTATGCTTCGATTTGCATTAGGAGGTTATAGTCTTTCTCATGTCTCTGGTGTGCTGGAGGTTGCGGTCTTTCGTATGTTTTTAGTATTTTTAGTTTGGATTACGTTGTTTTTTTGTTTACGTTTGGAGGTGACTACTTTATGGTAGGCTTTGGTATGCATTAGAGGTTCTGGACTTTCTCATGTTTTTGGAGTGTTGGAGGATATTTGTCGTATGTTTTATAGTGTTTTTGGTTGGGGCCATGTTCTTTGTTTGTTTAAGTCCGGAGGTGTCTACTTTTCATTCTACGTGTTCTCGAATACATTGATTGCATAATTTTTAGTTTGCATTTTGTCTTGCAGAAAAGTTGTCTACAAATAATTGTGCAATAAATGAAAAGGGAAAGAAATTCCTTGCTGTCGAGAAGGAAAAATCAGAGAGAGCAAAACAGCCACCTAAGAAGAGAAAGTTGCAGAATGAAGATAATGAGGATGGATATCATCGGGAGCTGTGTAGACGTCGAAGAAGAGGAATCGATGCATCCCTAAAAGGGTCCTAAATATCAACAATTTTGAGAGCACGAATGACCAAAAGTTGGGACATCTTGATTCTCTTGGATTCAGGGATTTCTGATGACACTTTATTTATAGTGTTTATCACTTGCATTCTTGATACATTTGTCCTAAGACATCTTAGTCATTTCAATAGTATTTACTATCTAAATCACAACTATTTGAGACCTAGTTATGTTTTTGTACTCTTTGAGATGCCCTCTAGGTATGTTTTAGTGAGTTTTGAAGATATAAAACAACCTAAGGAAGATTGGATCAAGCATTGAAGAATTCAGAAGGACCTAAGGACCTATAAAGAGAAAAATATGTAGCTTTCGTGAGAAATATGAGGTCCAATTAGGGAGAATTCAACTAGAAGTTGTTAATAATCGCAAGAAAGTACATAGCAAGAAGACTTGACCTAAGTCGACGAAGAAACCAGCAGCGGCCCATCATCGGGTCCAACCGCCGCTGAGGAAGATGTGCACAAGACGAGCCCAATTCTCAAGGCTTAGTTATTCATGGGTCAGGGAACCCAACCCACGAAGACAAGTAGTAGCGGCCTTGATAGTTGCTATACCGCCGCCAAAACCCTAGCTCTATAGGAAGCTTCTCTAGCAAGCTACTTCGTCTAGAAGTTGATGAAAACTGACTTCAAGTCGGATATGGAAGGATGTGGCTGACTTTAGGAGAAAAATTCTCATTGTGCTCTCTCTCTTGTACTATAAATTGGTGCTTAGACTTCTGTTAGAAAGTACCTCTTTACAACTAAGAACTGTTGAAGCTCTGTCGGAGTGAGGAGAGAATGAGTCATTTTATTTTGTCTATCTAGCTAATTAAAAAGTGCCTAATCGACACATCACCAACAATATTATTATTATTATCCTTCTTTCCACGACAGTAAATTTTGGAAAATAAATATGAAACCCTAGATCAAAGTGACTTAATATTAAGTCACCACAATCTATAGAAGGGTACGTAAGATTTTTTCTACCAGAAGGAAAAAAATGACTTAGATGAAACAACGAAAAGGTAAGATAAAACACAAACTGAAACGGCCGGGTGACCAAAAATACGATCAAACTGGCACATCCAGCTTAGCTCTTCCTCATTTCGTAATGAAATCAGGTTTCGTCAAAAAAGCTTAGCTCAACTCAAGGCTACAATATCTCTTCCTGGATCAACCTTTTCCATAAAAGCACACATTATTCAATCAACCACCCTCCAGAACTGCATATTGCAGCCGGTGCCAAAAGATCCGCCGGTGATTGACATCTTGCAGCCCTCCATCGAGGCTTTGAGAGCCTTGAGGCAGTCCTTGCATCTGCCGGCGTCGTTGTTGTAACAAGTGGCCGCACCCGTAACGGAGCCAACCTTTTTGTTTGGGTACCAGGCCTTGAACATACGCGTGGAGGTGTAAGGCGCCCTCTTCACCAAAGCGTTCATCACCTTCTCCGCGTAGGAATAGTACTTCACCGGATCTTCCGGCGCACTGCTAGAGCAGTACTGCTGCGGAGTCTGCGCAACGGCGACGTCTAGGCTGATCGTCGTCAGATAACCAGCTACTACCAGCACGGCCATTACAGCTCTTTGCAGTGAACACTCCATATTTTACTACTGCTTTTCTGCTGCTTGTTTGTTGGTTGAATCACAGTTATGGGGCCACTGGCCGTTTTATACGTGTGCATTAATTAGGGCATCTGCTTCGTCCAGTTTTTTGCCCAGCAAATGGCGTTGCCGAACGGGAAGTGTGTGGAGTAGTTCTACTTTTTGATAGAACAACAAGATAAAGCCAAATGATGACTTAGAGTCGTATGGAGATCGTGTTAATTAAGCATATTTTTGTCTAAGTTATTGTTCCATATTCTACCATGTTGTTGTGGTTCGCATCCACACAGCCGACGTCAATTGTATTATACCTTTCATCTATACTTCAGGGAATGATCTTATCCTCACATATATATATATAAAATTCAGCTAGCGTTTCTATTTGTGTGTCTATCTTATCCTTCGGGCTGGATTTCAAGCATATAGGCATGTTAAAATGTAAATTAATTAATTCTAGTAAGACCCAGATGGTTTAAATAACACAAATTGTTGTAAAAAGTTTAATAATGGATTTCAAATTGTTTACACCTAAAAATAAATCTCATACCACATCGATTAATTATAAGGGATTTCATGGATTTATAAGCCCAGCTCAACATTAATCATTAAATGAGCTAGCTGGGTCTTATTAGGTTTTTGGGCCTAAGTGGCCAAGCCCCCTATCCCTGGCCTAGCGGTTGCCCGCGGCCATAGCCGGACAATGCCTCCACCCTCGTGGTATGAAATTTGCTCTGGTATCCATACATGAAATCTGGCTAAGTCTTGAGTCAATGGTTAAATTTGGCTAAGTATGAAATTCCATGGCAACAGGGGGGACACATGAAAATTGGTTAAGTATGTAGACCCAACAGCAAGGGGGGAGACAAGAGATCCAATACTTGGAGCAGAACTCACTTTGATTCTGCCGTAATGCAAGAGAGGTCAAGCGCCAAGCGTACCTTCAACGTCAGTCACCCAATTCAAGCATTATGTCAAGCATGATGTCATGCAAAGTGGGTCAAGCCATGGGTGTCGTGCAAGGATATCATCACAAGTAGCAGACATGTTATGCCTCATGGGTAGTTATGCATGGTACATAGTATACAAGGTCATTAAATTTCTAAGTGTCAGCCATGTATATCATCACATGGTAGACCACCTTGTCACGATCCTGCAAGCATGATGGCACCCCAAGGGGGTCAGTGTGCATCCATCAACCCCCAAGCATCAAAATATCAAGCATGACGTCATGTCAGTGTGCTTAGCATGAGTACCACCAAGCGTGAAGCCCTTACTCGCCAAGCAAGACACCTCTATGGCACAAAGGGGCTAGCTATCAAGTGAAGTCATCAAGGTGCAAGGTATCAAGTGGCAAGCACGCAAGACAGTCAAGGGATCAAGCAAGCTATGCCAAGCACCAAGCAGAGCAGCGGTTACCTAGAGACAGTTATGAGTGATGGCTATAAATAGGGGAAACGAAGACGAAGCAAGGTTCCACAACCAAACATTTGACGCACAATGTCAAAATTTATCTTTTCTCTGCAACTTACCTTTTAGTTTTTCGGAGCTCTCATTGAACGTCCATAGGAGTAGAGTAACGTAACTTAGCTTGTTCCCAAAAAAACCATCAAAAACATCAAACACCCTCGTTCGAACATTGTTCGGAGAGGAGTGAACCGTGTAATTATCGTTGTTCAAGAAGTCAAAGGTGCATTCATTGTGTTCAAACACCAGATTTTCCACGCCAGAAAACAAAAATGAAAGCAACTTAGAAGGGTTGAAATTTGCACATGATCATGTGATCATGTGTTTCACAATTGAGAACCTCAGGATTCTAACAGAATGTTGTCGAGCATTGCAAAGATGAGTGACCTTATGATAAGTCACCTTGATATGCATCCCAAGTAAAAAATCGTGAGGGTCTCTGTCTAAAGTGGACAATATCTTTATGTAAAAAAGGTTCGAGATGTTACAAGTGGAATCAAAACCTCTATGTGCCCCTCTTGAATGATGGTGTGATGGTGGGCCAAACTTCAACGAGGACGTTGAGTCTTAAGAGGGGGGGGGGGGGGTATGTAACACTTTGAGCGAATCACACATTGATAAATCACGTGAGAGATCCATGGTTTATAAGTAAGAAATTAATCGTAAACGACAAGATGCGTTCTTTGGTGTGAAATGAAGTTCTTTTGTGAGAATTCAAAAGTTAAACGTGCTTGCTGCAGACTGCAAGAATGGGTGACCTTATTAGCAGTCAACTTGATATGCATACCAAGTAAATTAAAAACCATAAAGATCTATGTCCAAAGTGGATAATATCTTGGTTGGAAAAAAGGTTCGGAATGTTTCAAGAAAGAGGTGAAAAATCTTTTTTAAAAATAAAATAAAAGAGAAGATAAAAAAAATTATTAATTATAATAAAACCGCTTGATAAAACGAGAAATCTGTTGAGCTTCCATTTGCCACGAGGACTCCCCTTGACCATCCAGTCGACCATTTGAACTTCCAGTAATACTAAGGGGATGTTTAGCGCTCTCGTAGGAGTACTGGTCACGAAGTCACATTCTACTGAGCCCGTACGTTCTACCGGGCAGTCCATAGATAATTCCAAACTCCTCTGGGATCGTATTTTTTCCATGACAGTAAAGTTCAGAAAACAAATATGAAGCCCTGGATCAAACTGACTAGAGGATATTTAACTTGGGCTTTAAGTCACCCCAATCCATGGAATGGTGCGTAACGTAAGATTGTCAATCCAGACAGTAACTCCAGCTACCAGTTGATATGACTTGAATCGAATTATCTACTATCGATTGGAAATTATGCGAGTTTTGCTGTAATTTGTATATGCTCAAGTATAATGAAATGGTTTTCTGTCTCTCTCCTGTCAATGAACTGGCCAACACATATTATTTTAGTGAACCATGTAAATCTGTCTACATGAACTTTTTACATTGCCGATTTTTCCCAATCCGTTCTAACATGAACTTTTCGAGCTGATGGATGGATCAGTCGTTCGCAAGAGCGCAATTCAATCAACGATCTTCCAGAACTGCATATTGCAGCCACCGCTAAAGGACCCGCCGGTGGTGGACATCTTGCAGCCGTCCAGCGAGGCTTTGAGACTATTCAGACAAGCACTGCATTTGCCGACGTCGTTGTGGTAACAAATGGCGGCACCGGCAACAGAACCTACTTTTCTGTACGGATACCAGGACTTGAACATATGTGCCGGGTGTGGAGGCGCTCTTGTAACCAAAATGTTCATCACCTTCTCCGCATTGGAAGAGTACGCCACCGGATCTTCCGGAACAACACTGGAGCAGTAACGCCGGGCAGGCTGCGCGACGGCGACAGTTAGGTAACCAGCCACTACCACCACCACGGCCATTACAGCCTTCCGCAGATCCATATTACTACTGATTATGAACTGCATGCTTTCCCTTTGTTATTTCTTTTTCGGTTAGGGGCCTCTGCCGCTATAAATATGTACATTACGGCATCTGATCATCATTAGCTTCTCCGTCCAGCAAATAGCGTTGCCGAAAGGGAAGTAATTTGATTGTATGGAATAAAAACATAAAGCCAAAAGATGGCATAGAGTCGTCTAGAGATTATATTGAGGTTATTTGTTTGGGTTATTATTGTTCCATATTCGACCATCTTTTTGGGGTGTCGCATGCACCCGGTCGACCGTCAATTATATTATACCTTTCACCGGTGATATAGGTACCTATACTTCAGGGTATGATCCCTCGGGGCTGGATTTCAAGCATATTGACTCGCAATTCGCAAATACCAACATCCTAAGTGTGTGATCAGTGGTGTAGCCAGACATCGAGTTTACTGGGATCCTTAAAAATTTACTAACACTAATGCTTGTGTACGTAGTGAATTTTGAGTTAACCGGGGTTCTTGATGAGCTAACATCGTTGAGACTATGGGGTCCTAAACTTAAATTATCGTACTAAAACCTATACATTTAAAGGGTTTTGTTGCCCAATTGTTTGCCAAGTGGGGTCCTAGGACCCCTCTCCTCCTTACCTCCCTCCGCCACTGACTGTGATCGTAACTCATGAATGCAGTATAGTGGGTTTAATTTTACTTATCAGCTCGAGTCCTAGATACGGACTACTCAGTGAATTATCTATTAACTAGCGGTCAAAGTGTAGAGAAGTGGTTTGCATGCAAAGCATAAATGAAATCAAGTAAATATTCTAATTTCCAAATTCTAGAAAGACCACTCAGGTAAGTGTCCCCCTAGTTTATAGTTAGGTCTAGTTGTAATTCACCAAATTCAATTCAGTTGATATTTACACGGCGAAAAATCCTTAGATAGTCTGGAATATCGATTAAAGCAGACTAGACCCTCTTGAATCGAATACCCGACAACATCTATCATCCACCGAAATAAACTACCAAGGAAATTCGAAAAGACTTCTTCTACTAGGTTTTAACTGCAGTACAAAACAGTGAATCAATTCTCTCTCGTGTAATCGATTCACTACCTCCAATTCAAGTTGTTCTATTCACCTATTCGGAGACTTTCATTCTAGATCAACAAATGTGATCAAGACTCATATAATTATAATAAATGCCACAATTGGATATAAAATCAACTGGCATGAAAATGGGTTCATACAACTCCTTCTAACATACAGATGTAGGGTTATTCATACCCAAGCGAAAGAGAAGCTTTGCTCCATGGAGAGAGGGAGGAACACAAAGCTGATGATGTTCATCATTGTGTACGCGAGTGAAATCTTCTCCAAATAAACAATCGGTACTCAAGGGGAAGGAATCGAGCTTCAATGGTCGTTAGTGGCTCAAATCAGCTCCTGATGGGTTGTTCTTCGTCTCTAGCTCTCTCTTTGGCTCTCTAGGTTCTTTCTCACAAGTCGAAAATTGGATCCTTGCAATTTTTCCCGATTATACCCTTTATGCTATGGAGATTCGCGAGTTACAAGTAGTGATGGCAATGGGGCGGGCGGGGCGGAACATGAGTTTGCAGCGGGGCATGCCGGCCCACTCTTACATGTAATTTGGAAAAAATACATGTGAACTTTTACTTTGTAGAATAAAACGAAGGAAAAAAACACTTTATGTACGAAAATAGTGGTAATAGAATGAGTAATTGAGTCTAAGTAGTTTAAAAATCAAGTCAAACTAGTTGAAGAAAAGTAAAAATAAGAGAAATGTGAATAGATAATATTAGAAAGTAAGATAGAATAGGCTAAGAACACGGCGAGGCAGGACAGTGGGAAGTAGATACCAGTGTCCTGCCTCGTCACAGGTCAGGTCGCGATAATACCAAGAATTACGGTCTTCTTTTGCCTCAAATCTACCCGCCCATCACAGGTACTAGCGGGACGAGTTCTAATTGCCATCCCTAGTTATGATCAAATTTATTGTTGTAACATACTTCCTCTGCCCGTAACTTGTGCCAAAACGCCACATTCAATCAACGATCATCCAGAAATGCATATTGCAGCAAGCGCTAAAGCATCCGCCGGTTATGGACTGCTTGCAGCCGTCCAGCGTGTCCTTGAGAGCCTCCAGACAAGCCCTGCATTTGTGGGCGTTGTTGTTGTAACAAGTGGCGGCGCCCACAACCGAACCTACTTCATTGTCTGGATACCAGTGTCAAGCTCCATGGACAAGGAAGAAGATGAAGACGAAGTTGAATCCCCTGTTCTACAACGGTCAAGTGAAGAAGGAGGGAAAGTTAGAACGCAGCGTTTTACAACAGAAAGGAAAGGCAGAGAGAAGAGTAAACGATAGCGTTTTTGTTCATACGTTGTACAACTTTAGTGTTTCGTTGTTATTAGCTGTAGCTAGTACGAGATAGCCACTTGTCCAATTTTAGATGGATGAGACGGTTATTGGTAGTTTGTCCTGTAGCTCGTTTTACTCTGTACATATACTGCAGCTTTGCTGCCAAAAGGTAATGAGAAATCATTCCACAAAAACCTCTCGTCTCTCAATTATTCTCATGGTATCAGAGCCTCTGGCTTACCTCATTTAGGGTTTGGTGACCTTTAAGACGCCGTCATGTCAACCAACCAAGATGAAACTTCTTCTACAATGGCTGGAGCAACAGCAACAGCAGCTAATCAACGACAACGCCAAGCAGTCGATCCTTACTACGTCAACCCGAATGAAAACCTGTCTCAAGGTATCATTTCTATTAAGCTTGATGGAACCAACTACCATGTATGGAGTAGATCAATGCGAATAGCACTTAAAACCAAGAAGAAACTTGGATTTGTTAATGGAACCTTACCTATGCCTCAACCGACAGAACCAGATTATGAAATCTGGGATCAGAGTAACACCAATGTGATGGGTTGGATTCTGAACTCACTAATTGATTCTATAGCTGAGGCTGTAATGGACAATGAAACAGCTCAAGATCTGTGGAAAGACCTGCAGGAAAGATATGGAGAAGTAGATTCCATTAGATTAGCTCATGTTAAAGGGCTTATTTCATCATGCAAGCAGGATAAGAGTACCGTGACTGACTATTACAATAGATTGGGTGTGTTATGGACAGAATATATGTCATTCAAATCAATTCCACCATGTGAATGTGGAGGTACAGCTCATACTATGAATTGTGCTACTTATGCTGCTGTTAAGGAATCACAGGAACAGGATCACACCATAGATTTCATCATTGGTCTAAGTGATTCGTTTGAAATGACCAAGAATCAGCTACTTATGATGGATCCAGCTCCAAATCTCAAGATGGCATACAAGTATGCACTCAAACTGGAAAGACAGATGGCCAAACAACCAACTAAGGAAGTCACAGGAGTGGATTCAGTAGCATTGGCTGCAATGAATCAAACAAGGAATAGAGAACAAAGAACTGAGTATCCAAGAGGTGGAAGACAGAACACCTATCCAGGAAACTATCCAAACAATCAATCAAGAGGGAACACTGAAACAAGTGGAGGTGGACAACAAAATCTGTTTTGCAACTACTGCAAGAAGACCAATCATGTAATAGCAGACTGCTGGAGACTTAAGAGAAAGAGGGGAGAATTGGCAGGACCAAATTTTGCTGCAGCAGCCACTTCTAGTGGCAGTCATGAGCAAGGAAGTTCTAACTTCCCAGTTGGAACTGAACAGGACAGCAGGAACCAAAGTACCACCACCACACTACAGCTCACAGCTAAGGACTGCAGTAGATTGATGATGCTGCTACAACAAAACACAGGAGGTCAGACAACAAATCAGCCAAATCTGCAGCCTCAAGCTCATTCAGTGACAAGGCACATCAATCAGATGCCAGACAATGCAGGTAAATTCATCTTATCCACATTTACTGCTTGTCAACAGAAAGAATTGTTGAATAATTGGATTATTGACACTGGTGCATCTGATCATATGTGCTGTAGCCTTTCCCTTTTCACATCACACCATCCTGTTGATAACCTTTTTGTTACCTTACCTACCAGTGCTAGAATTCCAGTAGCACACATAGGAACTGTGAGAATCAACCATAACCTTACCCTGAACAATGTCTTGCACATTCCCAGCTTCACTTTCAATCTCATCTCTGTTAGTTCCTTAACCAACACTCTACCAATCACCCTAAACTTTCAGTCTGACTTCTGTGTTGTTCAGGACCTTCATACACAGAAGAAGATTGGTTTTGCAAGAGAGCTTAGATGATTATATCAACTCCAAACATCCATTTCCAATCCTGAACCAACAATCAACCTAGTGGCAGCATTCAACAGAACTGAGAGTGAAGAAACACATCTATGGCATGCTAGATTGGGACACTTGTCTAACTCTAGAACCAAGTTATTTCAAAGATGTAATCCTACATTACCAGTGAATGTTGTTGATCACTGTGAAATTTGTCATTTTTCTAGACAAAAGAAACTTCCATTTCCTTCAAGCTCACATAGCAGCAAAGAACCTTTTGAGATTATACACTGTGATATCTGGGGCCCTCTTAGTACTACTTCATATGATGGTTTTTCATACTTCTTAACCATTGTAGATGATTTTTCACGAGCTGTTTGGACCTACCTCATGAAAACCAAATCTGAAACCAGACCCTTCCTACAACAGTTTTGCACCATGATTCATAAACAGTTTGACAAATCAGTTAAAACCATCAGAACAGATCAAGGAAAGGAATTTCATATGACTGAATTCTTTAGAGATCATGGCATCTCCCATCAGATGTCATGTGTAGAGAGGCAACAACAAAATGGTCGAGTAGAAAGGAAACATCAGGACATTTTAAACACTGCTAGAGCCCTGAGATTCCAATCAAATGTCCCTTTAACCTTTTGGAGTGATTGTGTCCTTTATGCTGTTCATATCTTGAACAGACTCCCTACACCTATCCTAGACAACAAGACACCCTATGAAAAACTCTATAACAAACCACCTGACTATACACCACTTAGAGTGTTTGGTTCCCTGTGTTATGCTGCTACACTAGAGTCAGGGAGAACAAAGTTCCAAGCCAGAGCTAGGAAGGGCATATTCCTTGGCATTCTGCCAGGAATTAAAGGATACAAATTTTTTGATTTGACCACCAAGCAAGTCTTTGCCTCAAGAGATGTTTCTTTTAATGAAACAATCTTTCCTTTTGCCCCATCTACCATTTCACAACCATCAACACCATCTCCATTAGCCACTAGCACTCCTCCTTCTGCTCCTTCCTTTTTGCCCTCTTATCCTCACCATCACACCCAGCACATGATCATTTGCATACAGGTCATGATTCAAATATTCATACTGTTCCTACTGAACCACAGTCACATGGTTTCATTCCCTTTGAAACCATGGATGACCCTACTGCTGAGTTCCAAAGTGAAGAAGAAGCAGAAGGAGAAGGGGGGACTGACCTTGCACATCAACCTACTCAATCACCTATTCCTTTAAGGAAATCTGACAGGACAAGTCATCCTCCCTTATGGCATCAAGACTACTTTGTTGGAACTTCTCAGAGCAAGTATCCAATGTCTTCCTACATGAATTATTCACAGCTCAGTCAACAACAAAAACACTATTCACTTGCAGTTACTAATCTGCAAGATCCACAGACATTTGATGAAGCAATGAAGGAGGAATGGTGGAGAGAAGCAGTTAGAGAAGAGTTAAGAGCACTGATTGCTAATCATACATGGGATATAGTGGATTGCCCAGTTGGAAAGAAACTAATAGGAAACAAATGGATCTTCAAGACTAAACTGTTAGCAGATGGTGCAATCGAAAGGTACAAGGCAAGACTTGTAGCTCAAGGATTTACTCAAATACCAGGAATTGATTTCCTGGATACCTTCTCTCCAGTAGCAAAAATCAACACCATCAAAATACTCATGGCAGTTGCTGCTGTCAAGGATTGGCATTTAAGTCAAATGGACATCAGCAATGCTTTTCTCAATGGAGACCTAGAAGAAGAAGTCTACATGAAAATACCCCAGGGAATTGAAGGAATGGAAGGTAAGGCCTGCAGACTAAGGAAATCCCTCTATGGTTTGAAACAAGCTAGCAGGCAATGGTATGCCAAGCTAACTGAAGCATTGATTAGCTTTGGCTTTACACAATCCTATTCTGATTATTCACTCTTCACAAAGAAGAATGATAAAGGAATTGCAGTGGTTCTAGTATATGTGGATGACCTCATCTTTTCTGGAGACAATGAGGAGCTCATTCAAGAGGCTAAAGACTTTCTGTCCAGGCAGTTCAAAGTAAGAGACCTTGGGAAGTTAAAATACTTCCTAGGGCTCGAAGTAGCAAGAAGCAGCAGTGGAATCTCGATTACTCAAAGGAAGTATTGTTTAGACTTGTTAAATGATACAGGCTTTCTCAATGGGAAACCAAGCAAGACACCATCAGACATGAAGACTAGGCTGTCACAATGCAGTGATGAGCCATATAAAGATCCACATCAATACAAGTCACTAATCGGAAGGTTGGGATACCTAACAACTACAAGACCTGACATAGCCTTTGCTGTTTAGCAACTATGTCAGTTTCAAGCTCAACCAAAAGCTTCTCATCTGAGAGCAGCACACAGAATACTGAGGTATCTCAAAGGCACCCCAGGCCAAGGATTATTCTTTGCATCAAACACATATTTCAACCTAAGAGGCTATACAGATTCAGACTGGGGGGCATGTCCTGATACAAGAAGATCGATCAGGGGCTACTGCACATTTCTAGGGAGTTCATTGATCACCTGGAAAGCAAAGAAGCAAGCAATAGTTTCCAAATCCTCCTCGGAGGCAGAGTACAGGGCATTATCACAAATGTCTTGTGAAATCTAATGGATCACACAGGTGTTGAAAGATCTAAGAATTGAACACGAAGGACCAGCAACGGCATACTGTGACAACAAATCAGCGATCCATATGGCAGAAAACCCAGTGTTCCACGAAAGAACTAAGCACATAGAGATCGACTGCCACATCATAAGAGAAAGGGTAAAATCAGGTCTGATAGATTTGAGGTATGTGTGTACTGACCGAAATCTGGCTGACATTTTTACGAAAGGACTCAGTGCACACCGCTTCAAATGGATTGTGTTCAAGCTGGGAGTATATGACATATACTCGCCAGCTTGTGGGGGGCTGTCAAGCTCCATGGACAAGGAAGAAGATGAAGACGAAGTTGAATCCCCTGTTCTGCAACGGTCAAGTGAAGAAGGAGGGAAAGTTAGAACGCAGCGTTTTACAACAGAAAGGAAAGGCAGAGAGAAGAGTAAACGATAGCGTTTTTGTTCATACGTAGTACAGCTTTAGTGTTTCGTTGTTATTAGCTGTAGCTAGTACGAGATAGCCACTTGTCCAATTTTAGATGGATGAGACGGTTATTGGTAGTTTGTCTTGTAGCTCGTTTTACTCTGTACATATACTGCAGCTTTGCTGCCAAAAGGTAATGAGAAATCATTCCACAAAAACCTCTCGTCTCTCAATTATTCTCAACCAGGCCTTGAACATGTGTGTCCACGAATAAGGCGCTCTCTTCACCAAATTGCTCATCACCTTCTCTGCGTTGGAATAGTACTTCGCCGGATCTTCCGCCGCATGACTACTGGAGCAATAGTGGAGGGCAGGCGGCTTCGCGACGGCGACGTTCCGGCTGATCATCGTTAGATAACTAGCGGCTACCAGCACGGCCGTGACAGCTCGCCGCCGTGAATAAGTAGCAGGGAGATTGCTCCATGATGATGATGACGACGAGCAGTCCATAATATTACTGATAATGAAGTGTTCTTTTTTTTTTTCTTTTTATGTTAAGGCGTCTCTGCCGTTTTATATATGTGATTATTAGGTTCTCCGTCCAGTTTTTTCCCTGGGAAATGGCGTTGCCGAATGGTAAGTAGTTTGATTTTGATAGAACGAAAACATAAAAGCCAAATGACTACTTAGAGTCGTCTTGAACAAAAACATATTTGTCTAAGTTATTGTTCCACATTCGGCCATATATCTTGTTGCGGTTCGCAAGCAATCGGCCGAAGTGAAATATACGGAATGCTCTTACCCTTATAATTTATTTCTGTAAATGTATATAGGGTAGAGGTGGCAATTGGATCGAATTCAATGGATTGGTGGATTTAAGGATTGGATCAAATGGATTGGATCCAATGGATTGATGGATTCATGGATTGGATCAAATGGATTGGTGGATTGATCCATGAATCCAAATGACATCCAAGGCTTGGACCAAAATGTAATTTTTGAAAAGTTTAGGTACTAAAATGTCATGATGAAAAATTTTAGGTACCAAAATGTAATTTTCCAATGTAATTTTTTGTATAAAAATATAAATTTTAGGTACCAAAATGTAAAATATAAAAATATAGGTACCAAATCGTAATTTGTCATTTGGATCCATGGATTGATCCATGAGTTCACCAATCCAATTGGATTTGGATCAAATGGATTGGATTATGTGGATAATTTGGTGGATGGATTGGATTGAATTCATGGATTTGGATCCTAATTGCCACCTCTAATATAGGGTGTAGAGGTGTCGGCCGTCTAGTAGGATGCATGATCTTTAATTATACACAAAAACTAGCTCTTTTTGGCTATGCAGGGTCGGTAAAAAACTAATAATTTAGTTTTAATAATTATAGATAGTTATGATATAATTTTTTATTATAAATTGTGGGCTAAAAATAAACTCAAATTATAGATAGTAAGTAATATTAATGAATTTATAATTTTTGTAATTGTTATAAAATTGTGTTACATAAACTATTTTATAATATGTTGTCTAATAATAAAATAAAATTTTAGAAAGTAACACGAAAGTAATATATGACTAAACTGTTATATCAAAGCTACCAATCTAGAACTTATAGTAAAATTGGATGTAGGACGAAAGAACTATTATAGAACATTTTTATATAATGTGTGGTCTAATGATAAAATCAAAATTTAGAAAGTAAAGTATGATTAGACTGGTTGAATATTCTAGTTGAAAATAATAGAATTTTTGTTAGTAGTAAAGGAATAATTAAATATTGTTCATATTATTTGATAATAAATATTGAAAATAAAGGAAATTTAAATTGTCCCGGTTGTAATTGGAACTCGAATTGCAATTTACCCCAATCCAGTTTGCGGTTGCAATGTTCACATCCCGATCTGATTCGGTTAAAACCGAGAAAATCGGATAGCCCAACTTCAACCCATCCCATCTCCCGCAATAACTTAGGCTCGAGCCCAACTACAGGCCACACCAACCCTGCCCAAATCACCAAAGCCTATCTACACAACCCTAAATCGTCAAACCCTCTATGGTATATATAGGAGTTTTACGAAGAGTAACTTGTAACTTGTAGCTTGTATTATTATGAAACCACAAAAAGGGGTTTATATAGATTACAAGACTTGGACAATAAGTAAGAGAACAACAATACTAGAAAGACACGGAAACATTAAGAACTATACTAAAAGATAAGAAAATATAACATTATTCCTAATCTATCTCAACAATTGGTATTAAACCGCAATTCTTGACATAAAATCACAAGTTCCTGGTGCTTCAAACTAGATAGATACCAATTATTAGGTGATCTTACACAATCCCTTCTACGAGGAGAAGTTTTATTAAAAGGACTTGGAAGATGGAGAAACTAAACTAAAAAACAAACCCAACTCATAATTACAATCATGAGTTGGGCCGTCCTCGTTTGTCAACAAATCAGTTACTATCATGAATTGGCCAGTACTCCATGTTGCAGTTGGCTCCAAAGAAGGCTCCAGTCGTATGAGCCGCCGTGCAACGCTGTTTCAGCTCCAAGTGAGCATTCCGGAGACAGGTTTTGCAGGCTTCCGCGTTGTACTTGTAACACGACGCCGTTCCCGCGGGGTAACCGGGTTTGTAATCTGGATACCATGTCCTGTAAAGCATTTCCGAGCTGGTCGGCGTAGCTGTCGCCAACAGCGACAGTACCATCTCCACATTAGACGGGTAGCTGTCGTTTCTCGGGGCGACGCCGCCGCAGCTCGTGTAGCCCACAGCCGCAGGCGCCATTCCAACGACCGTTATTATTGCTGTGAGAAATAGTAATGCACTGAGATAAGAGCAACCCATGATATCTGTAGGCCGTTCTTGCACTTAATGATAGTTGCTACTATTTTTTTCCTTTCTTTCTTGTACCTTTGTTTTAGGCTGTGTGTTTTAGGTGTCCTTCCTTTGGTCTCCTTTTATATAGTGGCCAGCTTGTCAAATCTGAGGAAGACGTGAAATTTGATTGCCACGGCCGGCAATAATGGAAGCCGGAGCTCAGAAGATTACGTGGGCGGTCCATCGCATGTCACTGGGGACTGCTGGCCGGCAGTGGTGGAAGATTACGGGGGTTGAATTCGGCGTTTGAAGAGCAAATTACTGATTCGTTGCGCAACTAAGGTGATAAGTTTATCGAGTGATAGTGTCTGTTGGAATTGAAATGCTCGCTGGCTTGGCAAATCTAGGTAGGGTGGATAACTTCTATTACTATACATTTTTGTACCAATTGCGCGATGCCTGGTGTAGTCCGTAGAGAGACTTACGCAGACGACAAACGCGATTATCACCCGGTTTAGAAAACCCCTGTGGTAATTTCATGTAGACCTCCTCATCGAGTTCACCATGGAGGAAGGCGTTATTCACGTCTAGCTGATGGAGAGACCATCCCTTCTGAGCTGCGACGGCAAGGAGGACACAAACTGTGACCAATTTCGCAACAGGAGCAAACGTGTCATGGAAGTCGATGCCTTAAACCCCTTCGCGACAAGAAGAGCCTTATAGCGCTCAACAGTACCATCCGGCTTGTACTTAATTTTGTAAACCCACTTGGAGTCAATGACGTGCTTTCCCGTAGGAAAAAGCTCGAGTGTCCAATTACCATTGTCCTCCAAAGCATCGATCTCTCGTTGCATAGCATCGCGCCAGTGTTGGTAGTGGGCAGCTAGAGAGAAGTGTCGAGGCTCAACGTACGACGCCATGGCAGCCAAAAAAGTACTATAGTTAGCCGAGAAACGTTGATAGCCAACATAGTTGGAAATGGGAAACTGAACGTAATGAGAGGAGGAGCCGGGTAAATGGACCTCATAAGGAGCAAGATAGCCGGGTGGATGCCTGTTCCGATCAGGGTTGCGGCGAGGCGGAACGGGATGTGGAGACACGACGGGCTCCGTCGAATGCGCCAAGTGCTCCTCATTGGAGGTGAGGACGTCCACTGTTACGTTGGGGGCAGCAGAGGGTGCCAGCTGCTGGCCATCATGAAATGGCGGCGAGGGAATGGACTGGGGCTGCTGGTCATCATGAAGTGGCGGCGAGGGAATGGACTGGGGAGGAGAACCCATGCCGACATGATCGAGAGTCTCATCATCAGTAGCAAATGCCTCCCCCTCATCGCAAGCAGTATGCATGGTGTGCATGGATATATCATGCACGTCCACTTGATATGGGAAGGGAGATTTAGGCGGCAGGTATGTGGACTCAAGGGAGTGATCATGAGGAGATGGATCACGAAAGGGAAAAAGAGTGCTCCACAAAGTGCACATCACGAGAAACCAATACCTTGCGAGCTTGTAGATCATAGATCCGATACCCCTTCTGATTCCCGGGATACCCAATGAAGATGCCAGGTCTCCCCCTATCGGCGAATTTGTCAAGCCCATGGTGCGTGTCCTTGGCATAAGCGAGGCAACCAAAAGTTCGCAAATGAGAGTAAGTCGGAGGGTGCCCAAGGAGGAGCTCGAAAGGGGTCTTCATGGAGATGACCGGAGACAGCATGCGGTTGATCAAGTATGCAGCAGTGACCACGCAATCACCCCAAAACCGCACAGGAAGGCCATCATGAAATAAAAGGGCGCGAGCCGTCTCTCGGAGGTGACGATGCTTGCGCTCGACGACTCCGTTCTGCTGGGGAGTGTCAGTGCAGGTGGTCTGGAGAATGATACCTTTCTCCTCGTAGTACTGCCGAAGGGAAGTGGTCTGAAACTCGAGGCCATTATCAGCCTGTATGCGCCGGACAGTCTTCCCATACTGAGTTTGAGCCAACTCACAGTGCATCTTCACATAACTTTCAGCATCAGACTTGAATTTCATAAGGTAAACCCAAGTGGAACGACTGTAATCATCAACAATGGTGAGAAAAAACCGCGAACCATCAAGTGCAGGAGTACGATACGGCCCCCATATATCGAGATGTAAAAGATCAAAACAAGAAGAAGTTTTGATTGAGTTAGAAGAAAAAGGGTTCCGTGTCTGTTTAGCACGTAAACAAGAATCACAATGAGAAGAGTGTCGAGAATCCAAACTACAACCGAGAGAATCCCTTAACAAAACAAGTCTATCAAATGAAATGTGTCCCAAGCGAGTATGCCATAGGCATGCAGCCTCCACTGTGGTCACCACCTTGCAAGCTTGGGGAGAAAATCCACCAGGGAATCGACTGAAGTAATAGAGGCCATCCCACAGTCTACCTACGCCAATCAGCGTCCTAGAAGGTAAGGCCTGAATCACGCAAAAGTCATGAATAAATACCACCACAACATTATGATCACAGGTCAAACGACTGACGGACAACATGTTACACTTGAAACCAGGAACATGGAGAACACGTTTTAGCTTAAGAGAATCTGACAACTGAACAGAACCAATCCCATGAACCGGAATAGCCGAACCATCCAAAATTTGCACTTTAGATAACCCTGTCACAGTATCGATAGCATCCAACCAACGCGCATCCCTGACTATATGCTCGTTGCAACCAGAATCAATTAACCACTCATAAAGGTCAGGATGATTACCCGCCATGTGTGCCGTAGAGTTCGACGTAGTCTCGGGCTGCGAAGAAGACAAGAACAGCTTCAATTGAGCAAACCTGAGCCCCCGTGAGACCAGGGATCGGGCTCCCGCTGCTGGCGTTTGTTATCTCAAGCTCAACGTGAGCTGCTTGAGGCCGACGTTGACTGGGCATGCCCCTTTCTTCATTCTGCTTAGCACGTGGGTGTCCAGGAGGGAGCCCTATTAGGCGGTAGCACAATTCCCTTGTGTGGCCAAGCTTATTGCAATTAGTGCACCTAGGTTTGTCTGATTCCTCCTTCGGCCCCTTCTCTGTCTGCACCTGGAACGCGGCCGTATTGACGGCACGGCGGCGTCCATTGGTAATGAGACAATGTTGCTCTTCTGCAGCAACAATTTGGTACGCCTCATTGAGAGTGGGAACATGCTTTGTGCTAAGGATCTGTGATCGAACGACGACGTAGCCATCTTCCAAAACCAAGCAAAAACTCGAACAGTCGTTCGGTTTCTTGCTTCACATGATGTTGCATCAACAAATCACAACTGCAGCCTCCGCAGGTACAACCATTACACACACACTTCGGCACGCCTCCAACTACATCCATCTCATCCCAGTACTCGTGGAGCATGGTGTAAAAGGCAGAGACAGATAACTTTTCTTTACGAAGCGAGCTGAGCGTGCGGCGGATTTTGTAAGCCCGCTGAGAAGACCCATGACTGAACCGCTTTTGTAAGTCCACCCAAATAGCACGGGCCGTCGTTGCCATACGCACGCTGTTCCTTACCTCACGCGTCATAGTCGTCTTGAGCCAGCCCTTAATGGTGGCATCACATCTGTCCCAGGCTTCTTGACGACACGGAGTTCCTGGCTTGGCCGCGGCAATGTGCCGTCATCAATGGCCATTTTATTTTAGGCCACAAGAGTCTCAGTAATATCGTTGACCCACTCTCCATAATTGAGATCCGTGAGCAAATCACTACCGAAGAGCTGTGCCGGGTTCTCAGAGGGATGGAGGTAAAGAGGCGAACTGATCGGAATAACCTCATCGTCGATAGTGCCGCCCGATTTGCTGCCGATAGTCTCCTCATCCTTGCCCATGATGAAGAAAACCTAATAGTTGTATCTCACTGCTCTGATACCATGTAAAATAAACTAAACGCGGAAAAGAAAGAACACTCGGTTTACGTGGTATCCCCGGAAGCCGGGACTAATCCACGGTGAGCAAAGCTCTCAGGCTGAAGTTTCACTATGTGATGAAGAGTACAATTGCAATCCCTCTCTTAGGGTTGCCGAGATCGGCCACAACCCTTATATACCCAACTACATGCAACGTGGGTAATAGGGAGAATTACATAATGAACCCCAAAACAACATGAAACGGACAACCAGGTCCAATAGTTTCAGATGCCGCACAACGTATCATCGAAAAATACATGTTATCGTAGAGCTAGGTTTGGTGAGGTGTATGATAATGAGTATGGTTTGTTTAGGGTAAAATCAAAATTTAAGTGTGGGGTTATTTGATTACATATAAATTAGGGACTTTATATAGTAACTTGGGTATAATTTTAAGTTAGATAACTTGTACGAATTTATACCATTAATATAGAAAAATCAATTTAGACCATTGATTAGCAAAACAATGGTAACCACTAACAAATAGCGCAGGTCATCACTTATTGACGTTTAACAATTGTTACGTAAAATACATCCATATTACATAAAGGTTACGGAACGACAGTTGTTTCATAAGTAACTACTTAAATCAAAAGTGTTACGTAAGGCTTCCGTAGTGCTGGAGAAGTGAGAGAGCAGAGAAGGAAGGCGTTAAATAGTTAATGTTCCCCATAGGTCTCCTAGTAATGGTATTGTCATTATCCAGGTTATGTCTTGCCATTCTTAAGAGAACTAGCTTACCGCACACCGAAAGGCACGTTCTTCCCGAATTGTATGTGTCATGTCACACAACTTGGTGTGCGTATTGTTCTGAAATAACAATGTACGTCATCTCGACATAGGCGTGTAAACATGTCAATATACTCGGCTAGGCGAACTCGCATAAGCACGTCATTCTATAACCTTGGATCACAACCTCGATATCTGGCACATACGAGCTGCCTGATTTCTTATCTCGTTAGATCCCACCTTGTGTTGAAGGATTTATCTGAACTAATGGGTGACAACGGCCCCTCGGATTTCTCCCTTGAGGTGCCACGCCATTTGATAAAATGAGGTTTGATCGAGTAAAACTGCTATTTCTAGTCCCATCTTAAATGACTAGGGTTTCGATCCTTGCACATCGAAAAGAGTACAAGGTCGACTAAGCAATCATCCGAATAAAAAAATAACGAAATAGCAATCAAACATCAACACATACGAATAAGAACAATCGTATCAAACCAAACATTGAGTTTTACATGGTTAGAATACCTAGGGTTCACATACCTACACAACTAAGGAACTTAGCCGACCATGGGGATGGTTTCCTGGATGTTCATCGACGGAAATGAAGACTCATCGCCGATTCTCCCTCGAAAGTGGTGTCGTTCGAAGTCAGGAAGGTTGCTCTGCCGATAGAGTAACGATCCTTTCTTAACCTCTCATCTCCTCCTCCTGAACTTTAGCTCGAGAGCCCTATTTATAGATCTTCGATAAGGCTTTCTAAGGTGGAAAAATCACCCCTACTGCATCATTTGACCATCAGAAGCTTTCAAACACGTGCCAGCGAATCAAGATGCTCCTAGAAAACTTTATGATGAAGTAGACGTCTCTCCCAAAAAGGCATCGGGCTTGCTTTTCTCTTTAGTAAAACACTTCCAAAAGTGTATCAATTGTGTAAAAGCAATTCTAGGGTTGCTAGAATGCACTTGAAGCAATCGCAACAATAATTCAATGCATTATGATGATAATGATGGAAAATGTAAGCACTTTGGGTCAGAATATGGGTTCTAGAATAGGCACTTTCATGTGTCATCAAATCACCCCACACTTGAAATTTGCTTGTCCCCAAGAAAATCTAAGCTCAACATCCTTCTCCTTACTATATCTTTACAACGACACGTGATTTTCGATCTTAGGTAGTGGATCATAAGAAGTTTTACAAGGTTAACCCTTGCACTTAGAGACCTTTGATCCTAGAAATCATGCGCAAACGTACTTTATAAGAAGAAAATGATTCGCTTATCACGAGATCAAGTTCTTTTTCTTCCTGGAGCTTTCTTTTATAATATTTGGGGTGAAGCCTATGTAGTTTGATTAGCAAGTAATTTCATTCCTGCCCATGTAAGTCTTTTTGGAAGTTTTCCATATTAAGACGATCTTGCCATGCAACATTGCACTTTTTGTGCTATATTATGCGCAGAAGGGGGTTTGTTTTGCCTCGTACTTTGGTACTTAGCAAGCTTGATCAAGAAAGAGTGATTCCTCATTTTCCTTGATCGTGCAGAGGGTAAATGAAGTCAAGGGGTGTCGGAAGCTACATCCGTGCACTAGAATACACATCCCTCAAGTTGACAATCCTATCATTTGGGTGGAAATATTACTTGTACTAGAGACAAACTAGAAGTATATTGTAGGCGTGCACCACCATGACTCAACTAGTATGTCTTCCAAAACCCGGTATTTTCCAAGGATAGGATGCCTCACACTGGGCTCTTTATCCCACACTGTATTTGCGGCGGTATTGTCTATTGATGTAGAGTGTACGTGATAGGATATTGATTGCATGAAGCTACATATTGAACCCATTTTTTCTTTTAGTGCATAAGACTCCTTCCTTTGAGGAGGAGTTCGAGAACTCGAAAGGAATGATAGGAAGCACCAATCTATACATTTTTTTCTTTTAAGATGGATCCAAGTTTCATGACAAGGACATCCTTCATAGTCCCTACACTAGCCTCCCTTAGATCACGTATTAACATAGAGACTAGCAATTCAAAGCATGACGATCTTCGAATTTGCTTTGGGTGCGTGGCATTACTCAAAATTTGAATTTTATGCGCAAATGCACACACAAAAATTCTTCCTCCTACACATGATACGCATGTGACTAAATTTGGAGGGTCAACCCATCCTTCTCACGGTCTGGTTCACGGGCGTGATGCCAACCGTGAAAATTTGGATTGGAATTCCCAAATTGATGATTTGAGAAAATAATTGTCGAGAGATTCATAACCCAAGCCACGACCGTGAAACGGGTCGTGAATAAGGTCACGAGCGTGATCGGGTAGTGACCCTCAATAAAATTCTTCCAAAGCAAGGTTCATGTATTATGCATGAACAATCAGATCATGGTATGTCAAACGAAAACCAGTCTAACTAAATCCCACCCCACACTTTAATTGGGACAATGTCCTCATTGGACCGAACAAGGAGGTAGGGAAAAAGATATAACGAAGTTACCACAATGCCGAGAATGCAACCCGATCTGCTAGTTCCTTGATGTTTGGTTGTCTACGAACAAGCAAAAAGTATAAAATGGAGATAGCAAGTGCATCATCTCCTCTACGGAAAAACCTAAGAGGTTCCCCCAAATTGCATTTCTTTAGGAAATCCACACAAGAAGAGTGTGGAGCCTACAATGCTAGGCAACATATGAAAAGCAAGGCCATAGCGCCATTGAAATGTATGAAGGTCAAATTCAATACCCTCATGTATCATCAGGAGGTGGTCTAGAGAGAGTGGCATTAGAATATGCCCAAATGATCACCCCACACTTTCGTTCTTTCCATGCCAAAGCAACAAAGGCGCTTATATTTGGAAATTAAAACCCTTGTCGATCAACACATCCATGTATGGTTGAAATGCGTCATGGAACAAGTAGAGGTCTCCCCAACCCCCAATCCATGGACACACTACAATAATCCACACCATCAAGTAATCATCCTCTGCTACGTTCTCCCATCCCAACTCCATTGTGACATATACCAATAGGGGTAAACTTGAAAGATATGACGAGGGAAGCATAAGATCCAACCCGTTACAAGTGCACGTCGAATGGACATATGAAACATCAAGGTCCGAAATCCAAGCAATTACATGGTACCGCTCATGCATCCACAAGTATTCGAACTAAGGATATTAGGTGGGGTGAGAATAATGAAGAAAAACACGAGGTGGGTGGTGTGGATGAAAATCCGATGATGGCGGTGGAGGAGCAAACAAAGGGTTTTAAATGGCCGACATAGGGACGACCCTAGGCACGCAATCACCTGCCTAAAATGGGGAAATGATGGTAGAGTGTGGAATGAAAGCCGCAAAACCTTTCCCCGCATTAAGGTTCAACGTTAAGACAACTGCTCCTTGCCCATACGTTGCCCTAAGATACGCATGTTGTTAGCAAGGGCGTAGCCAGGATTTTGTCGAGGGTGGGTCGATTTAGAAAAAAATACATTTGATAAACTAGTTTTTTTTAAGTTTTTTAAATCATTCGAGATAAATACAAAAACTTGGTAAATTACATATATGTCGAAACCATCAAGAATATCACTCTTTATGTATCAAACAATTATTCATGATTTAGCTAAACAATTGCTTTTGAATGGTGTTCTTTGTCAAGATCCTTTAGTATCAATAACTCGAGTTGTTGACGCCGAATTCTCAAATTTGGTATTCTTTCTTCTTTCAAAACTCTAGTTTTGCAGAAAAGACGCCGAATCCGGTTATGAGATTCCTCCTCCACCACTTATGGTTTCTGGTTCTGCAGAGCTGACGACGTCGACATTGTCATTGCCATTCTGCAGGGAGAAAAACGAAGATGCCAAGCTCGACCTTCCTCTTAGCGGCGCTACCCGCGAAATCGTTGCTATTATTGACAGCAGATCGAGAAGCAAGCAATACATCCATGAATCAGGAGAGGATAACTTTCTTTTTGTGAGTTCATTACATAACTTTCTTTTTGTGAGTTCAGTTGGATTCAATCCGTAGTGGCTGTCGTTTCTTTGTGACGACTCCTCCAGCGATCAACCATTTTTATTTGAGATTTATCTCGATCCCACGATGCGGGTCATCGCTATAGGCTTCCTTTGGAGCCCTTGAGATCATCTTGTTATGTTGCAATTTGGTGGAATTTGTTTCCTCTTCAACGATATTCATGGCAGAAATATGTGGGATCTTCCACAGATTCTTCCTCTCCAGCGATCCGGTAACTCAAACTCCTTCCGAGCTTGGTTGCCGGCGATTCAGTGGTGTCCATCCCCGCATTGATTGTTTTCCGTAATTTTAGTGAATGTTAAATGTTGATTTGCGTTAATCTCTCCATCTTCTATCGAATTTAATTTTGATTCAAAAATGGGATTTATGAGGCTCATTAAGTTTTTCCTTGTTGTTATATACTCAACTAACGTTAGTTTATTCTCCATTATAGGTTAATTTATTCTTGGGCAATTAATCATTCTCAATTAATTTTGAGTCAAATAGGAAATTAATAAGGCTGTTTAAGCTCTTTCCTTTTTAATTGTTAGCCATCGACAACTATTTTTCATATTAATTTGGGTTTTAGGTTCTTAGAATTTTAATTGAGACCCTTGTTATTCTTTAATAAAATTTTGTGTTTCCTTTTTGTCTTTTTTATTTCAGTATTTCGGTTATTCTTAGTTGTTTTAGTGTTTTCTTTTCGTGTTCTTTCATCTCCTTTTACGTTTTAATTTCCTTTTGTTTTTATTATAGTTTTTTCAAGCCCATTCCCTCTTGTAACAACAACAGTCTTTTTTAGTGGGGTGTGTTATCGTTGTTTAAGCTTTATGGTTAGTAATTGTTATTTTTTTCCCTCTAATTGTTGTTGGTTTTCTATTTTGATTTTCGTGTTTACTATCATCACGTGCTTTATATTTTTGGGGTTGAGGCTTGTTGTTCTATTATTTATAATTTAAAGGACTTTGCTACGGTGACATGCATGTCACGGTGACATGCACTTTTCGGTCGACCTCATATAGGATTAGGTCGACCTAATCTGTTGTTTCAGTGTAAAAACAGTTTCATGGTGTCTACTTTGGAGATTCATATCTTACAATTGGCTAGATGGAAATTGGAGATTAAAGGCTTGTTTTGAAGCTGAAGTGTCCCTCTACACATTAAAGTACTTGGGAGGTCAATAGAAAGTCCATAAGACCATTTTTGAACCTGGCCAAAAGGCTATGCCAAAACTGGGAAACTGCCTGAAAATGGCTAATTCTGACAACGTGTTTGTCAAGCCTACTTTGGAGCTCAATTTGAGAAGCATGGATGCGAGTCAAGTCCAGGGGCCTCTACCATGTCAAATTACGTATTTTTTTATACAAAGGCAAGGCATTGGATGAAAGATTGAATATCTTTAAGGCTTCAAACAAAAGGCTCGAAGTTGCTACGAAGGCTATTTTTCTGGCAGCTTGCTTGTGCTCGAAGTCTGGCATATATCCAATCTTTCATCCAATGCTTTGAATTTGCATAAAAACATTTGGAGAGGCTTGATACAGGAATGCCTCATATCGGCAACATTTTTGGTACTCATGAATGAGACTCCTTCGGGTTTCTTCTCACCCTCCAAGGGGCTCCGGTAGGGGGATTCGATCTCTCCTCTCCTGTTTGTGATTTGAACGGAGGGGTTTGCGGCGCTTTTTCGGAAAGCTACCTTGGATGGGAAATTAGAAGGAATTAAAGTGGCTCCTAGGGCCTCTAGGATCTCGCTTATGTTTTTTGTCGATGATTCTTATTTATTCTTTAGAGGCTCTCTCTAGGAATGCGATAATTTGATCGAGGTGTTGAATGAATATGAGGATCTTAATGGCCAAAAGGTGAACTTGGCGAAATCGGCAGTTTGCTTTAGTAAGAATATTGCTCTGCCGGATCAAGAGTTCTTGGCCCATATTTTGGGTGTAGGGGATGTGGGGGTCCAGGACAAATACCTGGGTGTACGTGGGCACCGGGCCGTGTCGCCCATGGGTAGCACGACACAACACAATTAGAGCACGGCAAGATCACGAACACGAAATAAATAGGTCACCCGGCACAAGCACGAATAATTTATGGGCTGTGCTGGGCCTAAACTTCATGGGTACGGGCATGAGCATGGGCACGACATAGTATATAAGTGGGCCGTGTCGGGCCTAATATTTTCAAGACTTTATTGAGTATAAGAACGAACATGACATGAAAATAATATTTATTTGATAGAAAATAAATATAAAATATTATAGGTTCAAATATTACAAAACACAAGTAGTAAAATAATTATTTGTTGTTGTTAGAAGTGTCATAAAGATATATACGTAATTACTAACATAAGTAAAAATGGACAAAGAATTAAACAAAGCCAAATCACACTCGCTATACTTCGAATTTTCTTTTCCCCCTTATTTGTTACTTTTCTCAAACATTATCGGTTTATACTATCCTCCTCCGTCCAATTTTCACTTCATTTTTCATTCTCTCTTTTGTTTTTGTCCTTTTCATTAAACACGAATACGAGCATGGCACGAGCACGAATAGGCACGATACGATTCGAACCGTGCCCGGGTCTGGGCCAGACCTAGCAAAGTTAATAAATGGGCTTGCATGGCACGACATGAAAACTGACGGGTTGTGCCAAGCACGACACAAAATAAATGGGCCCGAAGCGTGCCCGTGCCGTGCCGGCCCAAGCACGGCCCAACGCCCATTTACATAACTGGGAATACCTACGATGATAGCCCAATCTAAAATAGCTACGTTCCACTATTTGGAGGAGAAATTGTTAAAACGACTCAAGGGCTTGAAACAACGGACATTGTCTTGGGCGACTAAGGAGACTTTGATTAAATCAGTCGCTTTAGCTTTGCCGTTGCATGTCATGTCACGTTTCAAGTTTCTCTATCTATTTGTTGGCTCTTGAAAAAACATGTGGCCCGATTCTGGTGGGGTGTGGAAGAGGGCTGATCTAGGATACGATGAATGTCGTGGCAGAATATGTGTCGGAGTAAGCATGACGCGACTATGGGTTTTTGCCGATTTGAACAGTTTAATCAGGCTCTCTTAGCCCAGGTTTATAAAGGGAAGTATTTTCCTACAAGGACCTTCCACAGTGCTACTGCGCGTTCTCGCCCGTCTTGGAGATAACATAGTATCTTCTTTGACCGGAAATTATTATTGATGGGACTAAGATGGCAGATTGGCAATGGTAAGAAAGCCTCCCTGCTGCATTCTAATTGGATTCCTCGGCTGCATACCTTTACCTTGCTGTTTAACCTTTAGGTGCTACCTGATGGTGGAGACCCGGCGGTAGCAGAGGTTCTTTTCCAAGGGGAGGGGCGTCAGGAACATAGTCAGGATTTTTGGTTAGGGGGCCGATTTTTTTTTTCTTTTCACAATATTTGTATAAAAAATACCTAAAATTACAACACAACATTAAAAAAATTGATTTGACTATAAACGTGAACCTTAACAAGTGATTTATCTTATATCATATAACCACACAATACTTCACAGTGAAAACATTGGGCCGGAATTTTATCCTTTTCACAACACAATATTTTTATATTAGATCCATAAAATTACAATACAACTCATTCGATGTAAATAATTTTATTCGATTATATACGTAAACCTCAACATGTGATTTATCTTGTATCATATAACTACACTATACTTCACAGTGAAAATTACATATCCACTATACTAGTGTAGAAAGATAATAAAGATACCAAATTATACGTAAATATTGTGATGAATAAATTATCAATTTTGAAAGAAATTATATTGTTTTTTTATATCCATAGAGCTAAAGCTACTAACGAAAAATAAATGGGGCAAACTTAGTCAGTGGTTTGACCCACCAACTTGTCGGGCCATCAAAGCTATTCCTCTTCCTCGTAAGAATGTGGAGGATAAACTGATCTGGCATGCCACGACTGATGGGGTTTCACAGTCAAATCGGCCTAACATAAATTCTATCTTATTAGATAAGCAGAGAGGTCATTGGAGATCCATGGCTAGTTGGATGGATCGGGCTAGCTGGATTCGGTTGTGGGAGTCCAATATCCCACCCAAGTTGAAGTTGTTTGTATGGCAAATCTTTAACCGCATCCTGCCTACGATGGAAGCCCTAATCGAGAAGGATGTCTCAGTGCTTCCCAGGTGTCCAGCTTGTTGGGCGCATTCGAAAATAATGGAACATTTGTTTCTTGACTGTCTGGCGCCACGAGCTCCATGGGATCATTCGAGGCTTGAGTGTATTGGTCAAAGGCTGCCTTGTCACACTTTCCCACTCTTCCTCAAAAAGTTGATGTTACTCATATATCAACCTTCGCTGTGCATGACAGTTTTTGAAGTCCTTTGAAGGATGTGACGATCGCGCAGGTAAGCAGTTTGGGATCCCTACCTTAATGCGACAGTTCAACCAACAATATCATGAATGGGTTAATCTGTCGGTTGACCTAGTGCTCCATTCTTCCATTTCTCTTTTTCATCAAGGGGATACTGAGGATCCAACTTCGGTTGTTTGTATGTGGGATGGGGCAACGAAGAGTGGGTCGCATTCGGCAGGTGGGATGATTATCATGAACCAAGTTGGGGAAGTCCTCTTAGCTAAAGGGGTACAATTTCCATTGATTGATGATCTTATGGTTGTCGAGGTACTCGTTCTTTGGGAGACTATTTTGTGGTGTCTGGCCCAAGGCTTTACGAAGGTGAGGTTTGATGGTGATGCCAAATTGGTCATCGGCAAGATTAATCAGGCTGATACCCGGGATAATCGGATGGAGGCTACTCTAGAGGAGATCGTACATTATTTTGCGATTCTTACTGAGTTTAGTATTCGGTTTGTAGGTCGGCGTAGTAATAGGGTAACCCATTTGATGGCTAGAAAAGTCCTTTCATTATACCCGTCTATGAGTCGTTTCTTTGATTTTATGGCTTGGATTCATTCCAGAATGTAACTACGTATTCTTCTAATCAATATAAGGTTATCTTTTGTAAGAAAAAAAGTTAGGTATGAGTTGAGCATGAGAATAAATAGACATGTATTTAAAATAAATCTTGCTTACATAATTTAAATGTGGAAGAGTTGGGTATAGATCCCCATGTACTTGAGTGTGTTTTAAATAGACATACAAAAAGTGGACCTATTTGTAAAACTTAAAAAGTTTAGGTATCAAAATGTAAGGCACAAAATGTTTTTGTACTAAAATGTAAGTTTTCATCGATATTTTGAGGACTTATATGCAAAAAATTAAATTTAGGTACCAAATCTAAAGTTCTATTAGGTTTAGATACCAAATTGTAATTTACAAATGAGTATGGGTACAAACTCAAATCGATGTGTTAAAAACCCAACCCAACCCAAATAAATGAGTATGGATACAAGTCCATCAAACTCATCCATTTACCATATATTTGAATTATATACCCAACCCAATTGAGTTATATAATAAAATATCAATCGGTATTGACTAAATTGTCATCCCGATTAATAGATAATAAAAAAATCCCCGTAAAGATAAAAAAAAAATCCTTAACTAGTCAGTCCCCCTGTCTCCCAGAAGAACGCAGTGTTAGGATATTAAAAGCTGGTTGGAAATTAGTTGGCTGTTAACGGAATTGGTCACACCACAATCTATCAACTATTTCTTTTCCCTAAAGGAAAAATTGACAACCTGCGCAGCAGTGACCACAAATTACTAATCCCGACAGACAGGATTCAATGCATCCATAATGTGTGTCGAGGTGAAGACGACTCAGAAGTCAGAGCTAACTACTTACCCCAGTCATTATTAATTAGTCAAGTCTACCCGTACTCGTTGGGCAATTTCTTTGATGTGTTGCCTTTATGGCAAACTTTCTAATTCCACACGGTTCACTGTGATACATCTTTCTTCTCTTGACTATTCTATACCATCTCACAATTAGTGATGGGAAAAGGGAGGTGGGTGTGTGAGTATCCAATGCTCATATTCGTCTCGCACCAACAGTTGTTTGAGGATGATGAGACTAGGATGTAACGTAATTATAAAATGTGTATAATTTTGAGTATAATTGTAATGTTTACTTTTTTTATTTATTAAAATAGTCTTTTAGTAATTATATATATGGTGGCTACTTCGGCGCACTCACTTTTTTTTGTGTATTTTTAAAGATGGTCATAATACATTTTGAACTTAATGGGTAGCATTAGTCTAGTATGATGATATAACACAGAATCACAACTGTTTGTACCATCCCGCTCCGGTAAGAACAATAATGATTGTTGTGTGGGTTGACTCGTCATCCGTTCGTCTGATCTCGTCGGGAGGGAAGAAACCTGTGAAAGAGTCGGGGTTGCCCCCCGGATTAAGCTCCGACGCTCAAGTTAGTGTAGGTTTGTGGAGAGAGTTGAGAGAATAGATAGAGAGATAAAGTGTAGAGAGATAGTAGAAAGTGGAAAGTGAGGAGAGAGAGAAAAGTCCCCCTTCAATGGGGAGTTTCATGCCTTTAAATACTTCGTAGTGGCGTTCGTCCGGAGCACGTTACCGATTGAGCGCACCCTTATTTAGTCCGCGCGTGGAGTATTTAGTAACACCCCCAACAATTGCCCCCCAAGCTGGTGGTGAGTCTTAACTCATCGCTATCTTATTTTTTTTTTTTAAAAAATCTTCGTCGGTAATTTTGGGTGGAGCCCTATGTACCCCAGTTGCCCCCAGCTGGTGGCGCGTTTGACTGACGCGGTGCCAGCTTCTTGCGTCTTGCCCCCCAGTTGGTGTATTTCATTAAGGCGTGTAGCCTTCGCCCCTTGTAGATTCTTCATGGAGCTCTCCTCGTCGGGGTTTCTAACCCTCAGTTTGGAGTCTTCGATGCTCTTATTGAAGTCTTATTTGTGTGCTTCGTTGAGACTTATTTGTGGCTCCTCGTCGGGGTTTTTAACCCTCAGTTTGGAGCCCTCCTCGTCGGGGTTTTAAACCCTCAGTTTGGAGTCTTCGATGCTCTTATTGAAGTCTTATTTGTGTGCTTCGTTGAGACTTATTTGTGGCTCCTCGTCGGGGTTTTTAACCCTCAGTTTGGAGCCCTCCTCGTCGGGGTTTTTAACCCTCAGTTTGGAGTCTTCGAGGCAATGTGCCCTCTCCCTTAGCGCCATTAACACTCATGAGAGTAAAATATTTCAATATTTGATAGTGATAAAGGGATAGAGTACTTAGCTTTCTATTGGCGAAGCGGCGCGAAGAATTGTTAAAAGGCAGATGCTGCGCCATTGAAACACAAGGCGTGTATGTAGCCTACTGGTATTGTTGCTTGTCACGCGAAGGAGTGACGCGGGTTTGAACCCTCGCGGTGATGATATTATTTTTGATGGGGCGCCTGTTGGATGCGGGGCGCGAGTTGGGCCGTGCACTTGTGGCGGGCTTAATGTGACGCGGGTGAGTCGGACGGGCCGCGAGTTGGGCCTGACGCGGAGTGGAGGACTGGAGGTCAGGCGGAGGTTGACTTGTGCGAAGCGGCGCGAAGAGTTGTTAAAAGGCAGACGCTGCGCCATTGAAGCAGAAGGCTTGTATGTAGCCTACTGGCAGTAGCGCTTGTGAGATGGAGTGATGGCGCCGGTTCAAGTCCTCGCAGCGACAATAATATTTTTGATGTGGCGCGTCTTGGATGCGGGGCGCGAGTTGGGCCGTATGACGCGCGAGGTGGACAGGCGGTGATGTGGGCCGCAAGCATGGGTTGTAGGGTGGCGCGGCGTAGTAGTTCAAATGCAGGCGTTGCACTATTGAAGCACAAGGCTCGCTTGTAGCCTGCTGGTAATGATTCTTGCCTGTCGGAGGAGTGGCGCGGGTTCGAGTCCTTGCGCCGACGAGATTTTTGGAAAAGTGCTGATCTGATGGATGCTGCGCGGGCCGCGACTTGGTTGGGCCGCGCGGGCTGGTGGGTCGCGCTTGGTGACACGGGCTGGTGCAGTGCGCGGCGCGGGCCGCTACTTGGTTGGGCCGCGCGGGCTGGTGGTGGAAGCGGGATCGGTGGAGTGCGCGGCGCGGGACACTACTTGGTTGGGCCGCGCGGGCTGGTGGAGTGCGCGGCGCGGGCCACGACTTGGCTGGGCCGCTCCAGCTGGTGGGTCGCGCCTAGTGCGACGCGGGCTGTGATGCGGTGTGGAGCGTGACGCGGGCCCGCAAGTGAAGTCAGGGCCGCATGAAGGATTGGGCCTGGTGCGACGCGGGCCGCGACTTGGTTGGGCCGCGCCGGTTGGTGGGTCGCGCCTGGTGACGCGGGCTGGTGGAGTGCGCGGCGCGGGCCGCTACTTGGTTGGGCCGCGCGAGCTGAGGGTGGAAGCGGGATCGGGTGAAGCACAGGGAACACCAAGAAGCAGAAAAATTGCTCATCGCGGCGGGCTGTAGCAAACCTTTTTTTTTTTTTCATCCACTTTCCAGCCTGGCATCCACTTGCCTATTACTTTGCATCGATGCTTGTGCCTTTCTTTTTCTGACACAAGGAGAAAGTAGTGGTAACCCTTGTATTTTTTTTTTTGGGAAAAGCTGTATGAGGATGATGTGACTATTCTCGACGGGACAGCCGACTTCTGCTTTTAGTCGTCAAAACTCTGGCGACCGAAATTTGGATGGCGCATGGCGCTAGAAGGAGGGCAACTTTTCTGTTTCTTGGAGAAAATGTTCTTACCAATGCAGCAACCTCCTTTGTTTTTGCGTCCTCTATCCCTCGGAAATCAGATGAACGAAATTGATGAGTTGCCCCACGGTGGGCGCCAATTGTTTGTACCATCCCGCTCCGGTAAGAACAATAATGATTGTTGTGTGGGTTGACTCGTCATCCGTTCGTCTGATCTCGTCGGGAGGGAAGAAACCTGTGAAAGAGTCGGGGTTGCCCCCCGGATTAAGCTCCGACGCTCAAGTTAGTGTAGGTTTGTGGAGAGAGTTGAGAGAATAGATAGAGAGATAAAGTGTAGAGAGATAGTAGAAAGTGGAAAGTGAGGAGAGAGAGAAAAGTCCCCCTTCAATGGGGAGTTTCATGCCTTTAAATACTTCGTAGTGGCGTTCGTCCGGAGCACGTTACCGATTGAGCGCACCCTTATTTAGTCCGCGCGTGGAGTATTTAGTAACACCCCCAACAACAACTAATCAGTCCATTACCCTAACCTATTAACCTCAATTTTGAATCCCAACCCAAAATCTCAAACTATAAACCCTAACCTTAATTCCTAAACTCTAAATCATTCAAATTAAAGTGAATCTTGAATGATTATGCCTTACACTTGTTTGCATCTTATAGAACCTTAGATAGTATGAATGTGTCCCTTCCCAATCGTATTAACGTTAATATTACACACATAGGAACTATAAAAGTTACCTCATCCTTTAACTTCTATGATGTTTTGTTCCTTATCGCATTCACATTCAATCTCATTTTCTATATCAAAATTGGTTAAAATTGCAAATTGTTCCAAAAGTACTCCGCCATGAATATTGGCGCAACTTGTTCCTTAAAATTTTACTATGATTCTAGTTTAATACATGATCTTTCATCCCAAAGGATGATAACAACTAAACAAGAATCATGGTTATATAATATACAAGTGTAACCTTCTACACCTAATCTCCATTCATGCAATGTTTGTTTTGATACCACTGTTGTATCATTTGATACTGGCATTACACACTTGAACATACTGCCCTTCCATTGTCTCAAATTTTAGATCGAGATGTTAAACCTTCTATTTGTTCAAATAAAACTCCCTGCACTATTTTTCCTTTAGCTAAACCAAGGAAAATTCCTTTCTCTTCAGTGTTTCACATTCATAAACCTTGTTTGAACTTTTACACATTGACATCTAGGGTCCTTACTATACTCTCATACCGTAGATGGTTTTCGTTATTTTCTTACTTGTGTAGATGATCGTTCTCGTCATACTTGGATATTAATGTGGGCTTGATTTGTGAATCCAAGAGTGCCCCATTCAAGCTGAACATGGGAGACGAGTCATGGAAAGAAGGAGGAAAGATATTTGTAGAAATGATTAAGTGTGGAAACAGTCATGAGCAACTCACTTTGAACTTCTATTCAACCAGCCTGAAAGCTCTTCGAGTGCAACCAGGAGCCGAGAATGAGAGTGAGAGAACTACAAACATTGGTTAGCTGGTTGAATGATCCTAAGGTGTCCTACGAGGGTGTCAAAGTGGCTATGTAGGTTGCTTTGGTTGCTTGGGAAGGAAGGCAACTTACTTACTCTAGAAGATTGTTTGTTCTTTCCTTTTTCAAATTGGATTCTGTTCAAATTGTTATAGCTTAGTTTCCTTATTTGAGTTGTAGTCGAATTAGGAGTAGAAGTTAGTATTTAAAGGCTTAAAGACCTGCGTTGTAATTCATTGAAGTTTTATTAAAAGAACCCTTTTGTTCATAGATTTTTTGTGATCTTGAATTGTCCTTGTTGACTGGATTGAATCCAGCGACAAGCGAGTTCAGCATCAATTGAGATCCCCCTCAATTGTGGTCAAGTGCCTACCAAAAACCGATTGATTCTCTTCCCGAATTTGGTGTGAAGTTACACCTTCGAACCATCCTCCTCACAACCTTCTTTGTTTTTCTTCGAGAGGGTTCAACCTAAGCAAACTTAAGGTTGTTCATCAAAGCTCGAGGGTGAGCTTACATCATGTGGCATCACGAGTCTGGTTCTAAATAGTGGACAAGATGAGGAAGAAGAAGCAGAATTTACCTGTTGCTGCAATAATGCGAGCAAAGGATCCCATTGCAAAAATAATGCTAGAGACAGAATCCTTGAAAGAGGAGGAAACTTCAATTAACGAGATACTAAGGACCGAAGAGAAGATCAACGTCTCCAAACTCCTCAAAACAATCATGGTGCAGCTGAATGTCACGCTTCAGGCACAATTCGATCAGATTAATCGTCACCTGGATGAACTAAAGACATCGACAAGCAACCCTTTTCTGACAGAAAGAGTTGCAGAGTACGTCCCAAATCTGGAAGGCAATCGAGTTTAGACTGCCCCAACTGGCACTTTCCCAGAGCTGGATGATAGAATCCGCAATCTGGAACAAAGATTTATCATCGCCGAAGGAAATCTGTAACCCCTCAACCACAAATTTCCCAGCCATAACAATATGCCACCGGAGGTAGGGCAAGAGGTTGTAGTGGTAGACCTCAAAGGAATCAAACTTTCGATTTCTTCCTTCGTAGGGTCCAACAATGACTCTGCCTACTTAGATTGGGAGAGAAAAATAGTTATCTTCTTCCAATGTGGCAATTACACAGAGTAACAGAAGGTCTCACTTGCCACCTACCAGTTTACGGACTACGCATTGGTGTGGTGAGAGAAGGTGCAGCTTCGACGACGAAGAAACCTCCAGCATGTTGTAACGATTTGGGACGAGCTGTGAAGTTTGATGCGATACCGACTCGTGCCCGGGTATTACTAATGGGAGCTCTTCAAATCCCGACAAGGAATTCGACAGGGTTCGAGATCAGTTGACAAGTACTACAAAGAGCTAGAAATGCTTTTAATGAGAGTCGATGCCCGGGAAGACAGAGAGGCCAAAATTTCAAGATTCTCGCACGGCTTGAATCGAGAAATCAGGTATGAGGTGGAACAAAGTAGCCACCTATATGGTTAGCATACACCTGCGCATACGCTTATCTTAGCGTACGCCCCTTGAGTTTTTTTTTATTTAGACAATGAATTAACTGTAGTTTGGGGCATGATACTATATCCTAATCTCTAATGGGTGAACCATAATCCACATTTCTCTGACCCAAAGTATAAGATTCATTTAATCTTAAAATGAAAATCAACGATTATGATTCGTCGAATTTACCATTGATTTTCATTTTAAGATTAAACGAATCTTATGGTTTGAGTTAGAAATTTAGAGACTGGGATTCATAGTCTAAATAACAAAACTCGACGGGTATATGATAAGGTAAGCATACGGACGTCAGACTAGCGTATGCCAGACCTATGCTTACCTAAGACATATAGCTTACAACCAAACATACACAATATATATTTAGTGATGGCAATGGAACGAGGTGGGGTGGGTACCTCAATTCCCATGCCCCGCCCCACGCTACTACGAGTCGGGGCCATAAATACTCATAGTACCTAGCAAAATGCAGCCTAGGTCTAACATGTACTCCACTGAGAGATGGACAATTGATTGGGAGTGCACAAATTGCTAGACCAACGATTTCTTCATCCAATAAACAAGATTATATTTGGAGGAAAATTAAGAAAAAGGTGTGCATGGTGGGGATCGTATCGCACTCACTCCACCAAATATGAAACTAGTGGACTCATGAAACTAACCGAAAGATAACAAACAAACAACACAGAAAAGCAACTATGCTCAGATGCAAACAAATTTCCCTTCTTCTCACTATTATTGTTAAAATCTGATTTATTTCCCTTTAGGGTGGGTTTTCGTCGTTGTTATAATAATGAAACCGATCAACGGCTGTACCCAGGAGAACCACTTAAAATAGTGATTTGGTTTATTTGGTGGATGGTTAAATATGGACAGAATAATTTTATAGCAGTTTGATATGAAACTAGATGAATCATTCCGGTTTAATTGGTCAATTGATTCATTTTTTTAATCATAAAAATTAGGAAAAAATATTTTAATGTAAATTAAGACCAGCCACTCTTATTAGTGATTTGAATTTTATTTGTTTTGCGGGAATATGAAAGTTCCATCAACGATTATCTAATGATTTATCATTGAACCATCGACAATTAACTTTTCCAGTTCAGCATCCGATCCGATTCTAGAAACATAATTTTTGTGATATGTTTCTATGGACAAATAAAATATTATTTAATTCCCCTAGAATTTTAGGGTGGCTAGAAAAAGCTTATAATATAGCCATCCCACCATTATATGCGAGAGATGTTTGTGAATTCGTCAAAGTGGTGGGGAGCTTTTTATGTTTCCTTTCCGTATAGCCTGTGCATGGTTAGGTCAAATGTCATTTTCCATTTTTTGGGAGCTTTGAAAGCATTATTATAGCAAGCTCATCATCATCATCATCCATCATCATCATCATCAACTGGGCAAGCTTAATCTGATTTTAGTGATTAGGTTATTTGATGTTTATCCCTAGCGATAAAATTATATACATATCCATTTGGAACTCAATGTTGTTAATCCAATCATGTCATAATCCCCACCGAAGCTGTCTTGGATCATATTTGCTCAAATACATTGCCATGCCATTTTCTACAATACCATACACCTCTCTAATTAGGTGTAGTGCATCATTTGGTAACATTTGTAATGACGAATATATAGGTTTTAAGAAATCGTGTATTTTTGTGTACGAGGTTGTAAGCACTGTAACAATTTGTTGTTTAAAGGAGGAGAAATTCATCACAAAAGGGCCAAACCATCCGTTGACAAAAATTCAATTTTCTCACAATTAAAATACATGTTCTAACTTTTCTGCAGTCGATAAAAATGCATTTCATAGGTTTTTAGCCTTTCAACACCAGGATTGCTTAATTTATCCCTCTATAACTCGATCACATCCATTGAATAATAATAATAATAATAATAATAATAATAATAATAATAATAATAATAATAATAAACAACAGGTGGTTAAAGTGTCGATTGTTATAGGAATGACACCATAGCACATTTTATAGACGACATGAAATGATTGAGTAATCTGAATCAATAGACTATCGGTGTATAATGCCACTAGGAAACCCGAACTATTAAGGGGTCGTTTGGATGAGGAATTGTAACGGATCAATTTGACACAATTGTCTCGTTTTGAGACAATTGTACCAAATTGCCTCGTTGCCAGCAAAAAAATTGGATGGATCAATCTGCCTGAGGTATTTTGAATTGATCCGTTTTGAGTCAATTTCAATTACCTGGGGTGGGGGCAGGTAATTCGAATTGACTCGTTTTAATTGCCTCGTTTATAAAACGAGACAATTGATCAAATTGACTCATTTTTAGATTGATCCATCCAAACGACCCCTAAGAATGTGTCATTTGTGTTCTAAAGTATTCAATATGACATGTGTCCTAAAATATTTTTCCGTTAGAGTTGACCAGCGTTGACCGTTAGTATTTAACAAATGGCACATTCTTAATAGTTCGGGTTAGGACATAAATGACACAAAACTATGATAGATTGGGACATAAATGACACAAAACTATAATAGTTTGGGACACAAATGCCATATTAGATACTTTAGTACGCAAATGACACATTCTTAATAGTTCGGGTTTTCTAGTGGTATTAGCCATTGATTTATCAGCCAAACCTGGATGATGTTGCATCTAGGGGTGGAAATCGGTACTATATCGGTATCTCAATACCAAATACCGAAATCCAGAATACCGAATTACACCCTCAAATCAATCCCAATCCCTGAATAATTTTGGTATCCCAATCCCAATCCCTAAATATTTTGGTATACCAATCGGTATTATCGAATACGAAATTAATTACCTTTACAATTAATAATTAAATATATAAATTAAATCTTATTGTTTAATATAGGAAAAAGAGACTAAGCAAAGAGTTTTGTGTTTGGCTAGACCTAGAATATGGATAAGGAGAATGGAGGAGAGGTGACATCTCAAGTTTTTGTCATTGGTAATCTTTAATTTGACGAATTGCCTGCTGAGAGAAGACTAAAACTAGTGTTTTCTTTTTGATGTTATGAAAATAACAATAGATTGTTGGTTGAGGGTCGTGTAGTAGTGAATGAGAGAGTATAGTTGAGAGGATAAAATACACACTAGCTTATATTTCGGTATTGTTCGATATTTTGGTATATACTGATCTCAATCCCGTAATTCCTAATACAGAATAACAATTCAAATTGAATCACAATTCAAATTACAAGAAATAATACGTATATTCGGTAATACCAAATATAAACAAATTTGATACAGTATTCGGTATATCCCAAATACCGATACCAAACTTCCAGTCTAACTGCATTCCCGTTATTCAATAAAGCTTGGGGTTTCCCATAAATAAAAAAGATGTCCATCGATCTTAATTCACTTATTTTTGGCATTCTCCCAAAGAACCTATTAATACCTAACTTGTTTGCATTGCAATGGATACTTTTCAAATGTCAGTTGTTTGATTGGTAGCTAGGTTTGGTCGTGTGGGGCAGTCCTAATTTGTGGGTGTGAAACAGGAAAAAAAATATCCCAATTTTCCATAGTTTTAATTATTTATTTATTTATGCATGCATTTTACATGTTGTTGGTTCTATGTAGGGCTGCAAATGAGTCGAGCTGAGCCGAGTTTTACCCCAGTTTGAGATTGACTCGTTAACAAATGAGATGAGTTCGAGCCCGAGCCATTTATTAACGAGCCGAGTCGAGTTCGAGCTAGGCTTGTTTACTAAATTCTTAGATCATATTTAATACATTCATTTTGTATGTCGTGTATGGTACATGTGATTGATGTAGCGATAAAAAAAATAATCAAATGTTCAACATTAATTAATCTTATATTATAATTTTTAGGTGTCATATTGTTTAGTTAATAAATTTTAACTAGTTCAAATCATGTTATTTCAATAGTATCGAAACAATTTTTTACATAATTTCTTTATAGAATTAAAAATAAGGCATATTTTCTTACATGTTCAACATGTTAAACTTCACATGATGTGAGATATATAATTTAACAATCCTATGAATTATGAAAGTCCAAATTAGATCGATTAGTCCATAAGTCAGTGATCAAGTTGGCCCTCAAACCACAATGTTGAGACATCTCATGAGCTCTAAATGAGCCAACTCACGAGTTAAGCTCAACAAGCCACCAATCGAGCTAGCTCACGAGCTTCACGAGCTGAACATAACTAGACTCAAGCTTGGCTCGTCAATAAACGAATCGAGTTTCGAAAGAGTTTTTCCCAATTCGAGCCTCGAGTTGCTCGCGAATAGCTTGGCTCATTTGCAGCCCTAGTTTTATGATGAGAATGAATGGTAGGGTCGCTGAATTATTTCCTCATGACTTTTTGTTCTTTCATTGGAATTTGTAGGGCCGATGTCTATTGTTTTTTCCTCTGTTTGTTTGTTGACAGCTGCTAGACTATGCAATTAAGAATTGGGTCCCTTTGCTTTATTTTCTTTAGATGTTTGTTTCGATTGTCTCACATCACAAATGGATGATGACCCTTAACTGTAAACCACAATTAATTTGTATATTGTTTTTAATGTTATTGGAAATTTTTGTGGGGATATGCTGATATAGGGAAAGCCTAGCCTAACACTATTTTTGTTAGCATGGACTAAGAGTAGCTCCAGCCAATAGAAATATTATGTTTAGATGATTTTGCCATTTAAATGAGTTTTCCACAATTAAGGAGGGGAAGGAGGAGGAGGGGCACGCTTGGTAGCATTATGAAAAATTGAGGAAGAGGAGGGGGACCAACAGTCTTTTTTGCATTAAATTTAAAGAAGAGAGGGGACCACCGGAGTAGGCCGGAAACTCTTCAAAGTATGCCAGAATCTCAAAGCATGTAAGAACCTCCTCAAAATAGGTCAGAACCTCCACAAAGTAGGCTGTAAAAAATAAAAATTTTAGGTACTAAAATATAATTTTTCATTGATATTTTTTTGGACTCAAATGTAAAAAAAAAATTAACTTTAGATACAAAATATTAATATCTATTAAGTTCATGTACCAAAAGTGTAATTTCTAAATGAAATATAGAATAGAAACGTAAATGGAAGGAATGGGAAGGAAGAAAGAATAGTTACTATATTACCTTTATAGTAAGTGTTAGTATGGGTGTTAGCACTTTGCACCATATCCACTCCTTGTTGATATAGGTTGGAAATTACTCGGACGGTATATATTCCAAGGGCTCTTTGATTTGCATCCAGCATGCGGCCTGCATCATTATCCTCCACCATTCACTAGCTAGTAACATACTATACACTCTCACCAAATAACCTGATGGGTTACAACCGTAGTCGCCAGATTCCATTGTTACTACTTATCACTCTGCTGTTACGGCATCATTGCTTCTTCTTCTTATTATTCCCTCCACCCAGTACTACAGCTGCCACTACTACTGCTGGCAGTTATTACAACATTAATGATCAAGATGCAACAGCTCTCCTCCAACTCAAAGCCCACATCACCACGACCAGCACTTCTTCTTCTTCTTCTTCAAATCATACTCTCGATTCCTTGTTCCAAAACTGGACGTCGGCTGCTGCCACCGACGTTTGTAACAGCTGGGCGGGCGTCTCGTGCGGGCGCCGACACAGGAGAGTGATCTCTTTGAACCTGGCTAGCATGGGGCTACAGGGGACTCTGCCTCCCCACCTTGGAAACCTCTCCTTCTTGCTCTCCCTCGATCTCAGCGGCAATCTCCTTCACGGGGATCTGCCCAATGAACTATCCAAGTTGACAAGATTGAAGATCATCAACCTTTCCAACAACCTGTTTCAAGGTAGCATCCCGCCGTCGCTTGGGGCTCTGAGTGGTTTAAAGGTCCTGAACTTGGAGGCCAACCGTCTTTCAGGTGGCATACCAACCTCAGTTTTCAACATTTCTTCTTTGGAGAGATTGGAATTGGCACACAATAGACTCTCCGGAGGCCTTCCAGATGATATGTGCAATCAACTTGGAAAAATCGAGGTGTTGAATGTGTCTTCTAATCATCTGGAAGGTCGAATTCCATCGCGATTGAGACACTGTACCAGCCTTCAGAACTTGACGTTTGCCTCCAATTGGCTCACTGGACCGATCCCAAGGAGTATCGCGAATTTGACCGCACTCAAACTTCTCTCTCTCGCCTACACCAACTTAACAGGTACGTACGTACTACTCTAAATTGCCTGGCGGTCTGATGAAGTGCAAAAAAAAAAAAAACCTATATAATAATACATGGTCTTAAATTAATTGCAGGTGAAATTCCAGTCGAAATTGGCCAGCTTGAAAGGTTGGAGATACTTATGATGCAGAACAATGGTCTTTCCGGAGCTATTACACCCGCCATATTCAATATTTCCACTCTTCAGGAACTAGATCTTTCCGAAAATAAATTTTCGGGAACTCTGCCACAAAATTTGTTTATTCCTGCACAAAACCTCCGCAAATTAAAATTCCATGGTAATCAAGTAAGCGGTCAGATTCCTGCGAGCATCGGAAATTGCAGCATGATAAAGGAATTCCGTATACGCAATAATAATATGACGGGTAAGTCTATATTTATTATTCTTGTGCTTGCAAGTTTGATGTTCCTTGGCGGCCATAGTCCCAAAAATTATATTATATATTACCCATATATATGTCAATGATGACTGTCAAATCACTATATCATGAAAATGATGTCAAATCATTTGGGTCAAGATAGATATTTGAAAACGTATGGACAGTCGGACTGCGAAACCTTTATAAGGTCCAATTTTTTGTTTTCTTATTCTCCAAGGATGAATTAACGGTTGATATTAAGGTAGACTGAAAAAGTGAGAATAAAAAAACCATAATAAAAACCAGTTTATACTAGTTTCCTATGTGAAATGATTCGATCAGGGTACTAATTTATATATGCTAATTTTAACAAAATAATTACATAACACAACCTATATTTATGAAAAGTCTTTATTTCAAGCTTTTCACTACTCGAATACCATGTCTCAACTTAAAATACGCCGATGCTCTTAAACACAATCAAAACAAAAATACGAACTCGAGATCGATTTACGTGGTTTCTCAGTGTTGTACGTTGAGACTAGTCAACGGAGAGAGAGCTTCTCAAAGTCAATCTTATTCTCAAGCAAGAAGTAGCATACACGTCTTACGCAACTCGGCTGAATCAACACATCTATATACCAGCCGAGCAACCCTAATCCCAAGAATTAAGCTAATAAAGGAGGTTAAATGGTTAATTACACAAGAACACATGAACTTCAAAATCCTCTCCCAAATTGATGATGCTTACGCAACATCAATTTGTGTGCCAAAAAGCAATTATGAGCTTTGGCAACTGCTTGGCTAACAAGTCCGCCATTTGATCTCCAGAGGAGAGCTCTATAAGTCCATCAACAACCAACTGCCCCAAATTTAGTGAACATGAACTTCAATATGCTTTAGCACGATTGTGAAGAACCAGATTTGTCGCAATTCGAATGGAACTAGTATTAGTAGTGCACTACCACATGGGTAGATGACAAGCAATCACAAACTCAGTAACCAAGCGACCAATCCAAACAAGCTAAGAAGTCACTTCAGTCAATGGTTCAGGAAACCAGATCATACCTGCCAGTTCAAACGGGAAATCCGGAAACCGAACAAAAAAAAGAAACGCCATGCAATTTGTGGAAGAAAAAGCATATCGGCCAATTTTTCCGGGGTATAGGTTTCAATAACCCTGAATTTCATCCGGTATTGAACGAACCAACGGTTCTGTGGTAGCAGGTCAAACGCTGTCTTTTCCAGTTTCAACCAAACAAAAATTAAATGTGGGAAAAACTAAATCAGCGGAGGAGCAAAACCCTATTCCATTCAATTTAGAGGTGGCAATTTCAATCCAATTCACCAATCCAATCCATCAATCCATTAAAAATATCCAATTAATCCAATCCATTTAAATCAAATTCTTTTTATCCAAATCCAATTGGATTGGTGGATTCATGGATTGGATCCATGGATCATTGGCAAATTACGGTTTAGTACCTATAATTTTTATTTTTTACATTTTGGTACCTAAAATTTATTTTTTTATGCAAAAAATATCATTGGAAAATTACGTTTTGGTACCTAAAATTTTTCATTATGACATTTTAGTACCTAAACTTTTTATATTTTACATATTGGTCCTTGGTTGAGGATGTCATTTGGATTCATGGATAATCCACCAAACCACTTGATCCAATCCATTAGATCCAATCCATTAGATCCAATCCATTTCATCCATGGATCCACAAATCCAATCCATTTGCCACCTCTAATTCAATTCAATCTCAATTCTCGACCTACTTTCTCTCCACTCCATCGTCCAGCTTGCATAGCTCTTCTTCATGTGAGATCGAGACCCCCATTGTTCTCCAATCCATCATCCAGCTCGAGCTGAGTGCTCATGGATCCCTCTCTTATCCCGAGTCCTAGCCGACGTCGCCGGTGTTCTCCTGGCCGCCATTGTTTAAGAAGAGGAAGAGGAAGAGAAAGAGAGAGAGACAGATGAATGATCGGGGGAGAAGAAGAGAGACAACGGAAAATAAACAAGAGAGGGAGAGAGAGAGAGAGAAAGAGGCGTACAAGACTAAAAGATAAAGGGAAAAAAGTAATAAACAAAGAGAGTGGTAGAGAGTGGGAGTCATGGGGGACAGGACAATAAGTCCTTTTATTCCGATATATTACGATTTTATTCCAGTATTATTTTGAAATGATACTGAAATTTGGTCATTACGATTTTTTAACAAAAAAAATATTTTATTATCACAAAAATGATATTTATCGGTACAAATAGACCTGGCAAATTACAACCCAATCTGTTGACCCGACCGGAAACCGCCCGAAAACTAGAAAATTTTGTAACCCAAAATCCGAATGACCCGAGCCCGATAACCCATAAGTTTTTGGGTCGGTTAGCGGGTCGACCCGTTAGACCCGTTCCATTTCATATATCACTCCTAAAATATGATAAAATAACTCATAAATTGGTGAGATGTTTAAAAAAATCACAAGGATTTGAATGTCATGTTTGGAGTTTAAGGATAATCAAATATCATGTGTTTCTTGTAGTAGTATTAGTGTATTACTCTTGTGATTGTTTTTTGAAGATTTGCGCAATTTGTATTTCATTTCATTAGCGTGAGAGGATTTGAGAATATGTTAATTGACATGTGTTAGGTAAACTATTGTCATGCATATGTGAAAATTTTTATTCGTTAAGAAAATATGAAGCATGTTTGTTATTGTTTCTGAGAACGCTCGTAACCCGAAATGACCTGTAACCCAACTCGAAACCGAATGGGTTGGGTCAATATTTGACCCGAAATCAGCCAACCAAACATGACCCGACCCATAACCGAAGTCCACAACCCAAAATTACCCAACCCGACCAGATTGCCAGGTCTAGGTACAAAACGGTTGAACGACAGTCGTACCACAAAATACCCTACCAGAAAAGAATTCAGTATGACGTCCGGTACGATTTCCTGAACCATGCTTCAGACATGGATATGTATTCGACTTTAGTAGATGATTTGGCTACACAATCCTGCTTTACAACACCAAGAGATGAAAGTTTCACCCATTTTAACACACCACCCATAAGTCAACTGACGCGTATCATGACAACCGACATAATCTGCATATGCATAGCTTTTTATGACTGAATCTCCCAGGGAATGAAATAACAGACCAACATCCTACCTTCCACCCTTGTACTTGAGAATGTGACGAACTGCGTGTAAGTGCGGGGTACGTGGAGCTGTCATGAATTCAATCACAACCTGCACATCATTGGAGATTTCTGGACGGGTATGAATCAAGAAAATGGGACTCCCGATAATGCTCTGATAGAGCTCGGGATTAGATCTCTATCGAGGGATTAGGGGATTGGGATCAACCGGCCCAAACTGCTCCTCCTGCCCCGGCCCAACTCGCGCAGCTCGACCCACTGTCCGGTCCGAGCCCAAGTAATTTTCGGCGCTAGCCGGGTCGACTCATGGTGCATTTTATCCCACCAGGCTGAGCTCCTCCTCAAACCACTCCGGGTCCATGTTCAGCCAACCCAGCCCTTTGGGCTCGTGATATGGGCCCACTGCATCAAATCGGCCCATCGGCCTAGGTGGCACACGCACAGTCTGCTGGGCCCCGCCGTCATACCCGGGCATTTTGGCCTTGCCCTTGCGAGCCGCCAACTCTTGGGCCGTTGGCGTAGGCAGAAGTCCAGGCCTACCGCCGCGCCCTAGCTGACCATGGCCCGCACGTTCGGTAGCCCCGGCCTGGTCGCCCTCGCCTGCGGAAGCCGCCACCGCCCCTACTCCATCACCACGGCCGCCGGAGGTAGGTCCTCCGCCGCCGCCCCGCCTGCCGGCGACCCTCCCGCCGCGACGGGCCTGCTTCCCTCTGCACCGCCGCCCGCCAGTGAGTCTCCCGCCGTGCTCAGGCCGTTCCCACCCTGTGCGCCGTCGTTGCTCTTCTATGGGGGTGGTTGCACAGCGCGAAGCGCCTCCAAGGCCGCCTGGACCTCATCGAACCACTGCCAGACCCGCCGAGACTCCTCCTCCCGCTCACGCCTCTCCGCCAGCCTCTCCAAGGTAGCTCTGATCGCCTCCTTCTCCGTCTCGTCTTCCAGCTCCCCGTCCCGCGGACTGGGAACCCCATGTGCACCATCACCGGAGGACTGCAGCCCCGTCATGGCCGCGGTCACGGCCTGCTCCTGCGCCGCCTTGGCTGCCTTCTCAGCTGCTTGCATGGACTTCGTTGACACTATCTCGATCGTGGTTCTTTGATCGCTCACGAACCCAAGAACGGGGATCTGATACCAAATGATAGAGCTCGAGATTAGAGCTCTATCAAGGGATTAGGGGATTGGGATCAATTATGGATTGATCCGGGAATTTGGGGATTGGAGGAAGGATGGATTTAGGGGACTTGATGGAAGAAGAATGAAGGGGAAGGAAGGCTGCCGATCGGCAGCAGAGAGAGAGGGGAAAGAAGGCTCGGCGGCCAAGGGAGGGAATAGGGAGAGAGAGGGAACAAGTAGGTTTTAGGTTTTAATCTTTGCTTGCCTTTCCTACGTAAAACATTAGTTTAAATACCCAAACACAATTGCCTACTAACTACCCCAACTTATTAATCCCCAAATTATTCCCCAATAACCAAAATAAACCCGAACAAAATAATTCAAACCGAACATTAAACTCAAATAATCAAGTCGTCTATCATGCTCCTATAGTGAGAACCATAAGGAAGAATATCGCAAACAGAATGGTGTAGGTATGCTCCATCGGTGTAGAACACGGATCACATTCATCCATACGTGCGACCTCCAATAAATCCATTATATACTTATGTTGTCCAACCATCAAGCCCTTCGTCGAACGATGAATCTCCAAGTCCCAAAAAATATGATAATCTACAAAACTACTTAATATTAAATGCAACATGAAGTACCTGTGTAAGTTCATGAATGTCGGCATGATCATCCCGAATTACTACCATATTGCCAGCATAAATACGCAGGTGGCGAGACTAAGAACTGTTTGACATAGAAATGAGGAGGGATCACTATTTGACTGAGAGAACCCAACCTACAGAATGGTATGATGAAACTTATCGAACCGTGCCGGTGGTGCCTGCACATAATCAGAATTCACATTGCATTTCAAGAGGTAGCCATGCACACAAAGAGAGTGGCCATCAAGTGAATACTCGACTTTCCAGGGTGGCCGTGACTCTGTGACTGGGACCAGCTCATAATGGTATCAAGCTCTTCTCCAGAAAGGTTTTGGTGCCTTCACCTAGGGCCGCCACTCCTCCTTTGACGAGAGCTTAATATCATGTTCTACGTATAAACAACTGAGTGATAGCAGGCTCAAATGTCCAATTCCACCTGTTCTAGTCCAACCATCTCAGTCTCTAATTCAAAATTTGGTGATGCATTTGTTTGAGAATGCAAATCAGTTAAGTGTTGCCACATATAATGAGTTGTACTGATGTACGCATGCTCAGTGTAAACCCTAGTTCGACGGAGAGCTGAGAATCCATGTGATGACCTGATGATTACTGGCCATCCAGTCAGCCATCAACAACAGGTTCTTTGGTAGAACCATTAAGAATAGGTAGAAATCTCCTACCTTGCACAAAGACCCAAAATTGGAATTCACGTAAGGGAAAAATTCCTTCAAGTCATCTTAACAAAAAGAAATCGGCTTTGGAATCCTGATGCGTAAAGGATTTCACGCATCGTATATCTCTCAAACTCTTCTATAAAAACTAAGGAAACATGGTAAAAGCTATAGCTAATTTCTACTAAATTACTTGACTTCTCATTCATGAATAAAAACATAGAACAAAGTTAAATATTTATAGTACTAATCTCATAAACCCATTTCCTTATAGACAAGGTAAACCAATCCCAAAAATGACAAAGTAAATGATAATTCCACTACTTATATTGCTAATCCTAAACATAAACCAATAATAATATCACAACCAAATAATAATGGAAAAGATTAGTAATATTTAGGGCCCATGTGACCGACCTAATGCTATTATGCATCGATCCTCCCCCCTTAAGCAACCTCATCCCCGAGGTTGGTCTTCCACTCCATCGTTGTCTGTTCCATCTTGATCGAAATCCCCAATCATGACGAACACATGGTTGTTAGCACATCGATGTCCATAAGTGAACCGCTCGTCACAATTATAGCATAACCCATCTCTATTAGCTTCCTTAGGAGACACATTCCTAATAACCGCCTTGGGGCATTAGGTGAAACTATCCCTTTCCCTTGAGTAGCTACAGATGGACCGGTGGCTCGACGATAGGCATGTTCGATCGAGGAGCCGGTTGTGTCATCTCCTTCTCCAGGCGCAACTTTTCCTCCTTGATTTTAGCTAGACAATACGCTTCTTTTGTGCACCCTAGATTGAAAGCACGAATGGAGGCTGCGATCTTTGACTTTAAGCCACCCATGTAAGCACCCATAATTGCCACTTCCGTCCAGCCATGGTAGCGGTTTACCAATTTTTTGAATCTATGTTGATACTCGTCTACTGATCTTGTCTGTCAAATCTTGGCCAGTATCTCGTGCCTGGAGTATTTCTGTAATGACCCATACCTCCTTACCAATTCCCTTTGTAGACTGTCCAAAGTGATTGCTCTCCTTGATTTGGAAAATTCCTCTTCGAGCCACATGATCCATTGCCCTGCATCTCCGTCCATGTGATAGGTGCCCAACATCACCTTTTGTTCTTCTGGAATGTATTGGTACCTAAAATAATTCTCCATACAATGGCTCCTCGTGACTGGTGAATTTTGGAAAATCAAGCGAAAGCGAGGCACAGTTTGAACATAGTGTGTCGGTCTTCCTCATGATAGCTCCCACGTCCTCCATGATGCCCCAAAGATTCTCCTTGCCAATACCCTCCACGATTTCTAGGGTGTTGGGTCGATCCATGATGCTTATTGCACTGCCCGACCCAGTTGCTTTAATCACAATTACCCTTACCCATTGGAAGATAGTGCGACCCATATCAAAATCCCTGGCCTGGCAAGTCATGGCCGGATCAGCTAGGTCCGCCCCAGTGCGGCCCTGCGCCCGCAATTTGTGACACGTGGTAGTAGCTCCCATGGTGTGGCAGTGGTTTTACTTATGGCCCATTTTAGTAGAAGCTCCGGTGTGGCGTGTTTCTGTGCCCTATCTCATTCTCCCTTTGCTCCTTTGGTCTGGTTTGGTTAGACCCGACTCCATATAACAAGACTCAAGTCAAGCCTCACATATTTGGTCCTAACCCTTGTCGCCTGGGCCCTGGTCCGTGTAAGACATCGCCTCCCACGGTCGGTCCGACTACTCTGATACTGCCCATGCGCGTTCTCCAGTCCAGACTGCATGGTTCCACTCCTACCCATCTCCACTTCGCAGCCCAGATCTTGCGCGTTTACCACCTCTTAGTTGGGGGCTATCGACGACGAGGTTTCCCCACGCGGCAACTGTGGCTGATGGTGCAAGATCAGCCCTTGGTGCTTCCTTGTCGCCTCCGTTGGCTCCTCCTCCTCCTCCTCCGACCTTACCTTCCCATCTTGCGGCTCTGGTAGCACTGTCCCTGGGTTGGAAGGTTTTGGTGACCCGTTCTCCCAGCCCTCTATTATGACCGCTGGTTTCTGCTTCTCTCCCGCGAAAATCTTATCCACGATCCTCATTGTCTCCACCTTGACCCGCGCCTTTAGCTCGGCCAACATGGCCTTCATCCTTACAAACCCTGTCTTCATCTCCTCCTGCACAGACTTCAGAGCCGCCTCCACGCATGCCTGACTGGCTCGCAGCTCTTTCCCTAACTTAAAGACACAAGCATCGGCAATGCGCTCACTAATTTATTTGTCCAATGGTACTCGACTCCGTTGGTGTGACTCCAGAAGCTCACGAGTCTGCAACGATTTAGCATCCTCCTCGGCGACAGTCTCGTGCGAGGAAGCCTGCGAAATCACCTTCTTTAGTGATGTGATCCCCAACCCTATTCGTGGAACTAACACGCTCTGATATCAATCGACGCGTGAAGGATTTCACGCTTCGTAGATCTCTCGAACTCTTCTACAAAAACTAAAGATACGTAGTAAAAACTATATCTAATTTCTACCAATTTACTTGACTTCTCATTCATGCATAAAAACGTAGAGCAAAAGTACATATTTATTGGACTAATCCCACAAATCCCTTTCCCCCAAAGACTAGGTAAACTAATCCCAAAACGATAAAGTAAATAATACTTTCTAGAAAAGAGACTACAAATAATACTAATCCTAAACATAAACATAAACTAATAATATTCCAACCAAATAATAATAAAAATACTAACAATACTTAGACCCATCTGACCGGCCCGACGATGCTATAATAAAGCCATGACAACCAAGAACAAGGAAACTTCGAGCAACCAAACACACGAGAAAGCTGAAATATAGAACCTCAGCCGCAAGAAACAAAGAGTCCATGAAAGCACAACACCAAGAACGAACCAGAAGATTAAGTCTAGAGATCAAGAATATGCTCTGATACCATATTAAACACTATGAAAACAAGAACACGATACTTGCGTGATTTCACCAACATTGTATGTTGAGATTAATCCACGGAAAGAGAGACTCTCAACGTCAATCTTATTCTCAAGCAAGAAGTACGTAGCATACAAACATTACACATTGGTGGCTGGTTTCTTTTCTCGCTGTTGGTCTGGGCTGGTTGGAGGATCGTCCATGGGGTGGTCGTTTCCTCCCTGTTCCTATCAGCAGGATGGCTGGTTTTTCTGTTGGCTTTTGCTCGTGCTTCTCTTGTCAGTGTTGGGATCAGCTTCTGTGTTTGTGCTGAGCCTTTTTGTTGTTTCGCTTTTTGTTTTTGTTTGAGCAGGGGCCTTCTGGCAGGCCAAGCTCCTTTGTTTTCGTGCTTTCTTCTGCTGTAGTTTGTGCTCCCTTTTTTCCATTCCTTTCTCTTTAGGTGCACTCCTGTGCCCTTTGTATCAAACTCTTTTCTGTTATTTCAATACAATTCTCACCTTCATTAAAAAAAAAAACACACACACACATTACACAAATCGACTCAATCAACACAACTATATACCACCCGAGCAGCCCTCATCCCAAGAATTTAGCTAGTAATTAACCACACAAACATGAAACAACACATGAACTTCAACAAATGCAACTCGTTTTCCTTTCGGCGACGGAGAAAAATTAAATAAAGCCTATATGCAATGATCGCAAAGTGGAAACGACGGAGAGGAACAAAGAATTAGAGGAGATTAATTTTCAATTAGAAAATTAAAAAGAAGCAACTTAATAAAAATATTATATTATCATATTGTCCCGTAAATCTCCAAGCAGTGTCTTCCATCTTCTTCACCAAATTAAAGCTGACAACCAACTTCCAGAGCGAATTGATTTACTACCATACCCACAAAAAATGGATTCCACTTTAGCTACTTGCAACATACAACTGAAAAATAATCTTAACGTAGAGGATCGAACAAAGACGGAATAGGATGGGATGCTTACACCGTAATGGGTTAGCACAGTGCTAACCTAGAAGATCACCGTTCTTTTGCTATAAGAGGGATCTAACGGGTAGGGGGTGGGATGGGATGCTAACCCCATACCCCGTTAGCACCTGCTAACCCCAAAACGCTAAACACGTATTTATACAAACACTACACACGTATTATTAAAAACCACTACTACCAATATATTGCACCTCAATATTGACGAAACTACATAGTCCAAAGACAACTACGACCAGAAACACTACCATGAATGCACATCAAACTACTACAGACCCTACATATTAACAACACAGGCGATCAATAAAAAAAGACTACAAAAAACTTCAATGCAAAAACACTACCACAACTATTAGGACGGTGCTAACCCCCTATAGGATTAGCACCGTAACTTGTTCCAACGGGTAGAAATAGGTAAGGACTAGTTGGGATATCTTTTGGGCGTGGGTAGTGTTTCCAAAATTTTCGGAGTGAGGTTTGCGATCCAAACGCGGATAATTGTGGATTTGTGGGAGAGAATCTTTGACGGTTTGGGTGACTGAATGGTACCAATCTTTAGCGGCATTATTTTTTTTTATTTGTGTAGTGATTTTTAATAATTTTTTCCTAAAGATCAAATTTTGTTTTTTCTTCTAGTAGTGGTTCTCTAATGATATAATAGTGATTTCCGTAACAGTGATTTTAAAAATAATGTTAGTACGATTTTATGATTTTATAGTAGTGATTTTATAGTTACGAACATGACGGCAGTAGTGTTTCTAATGATGTATTAGTAGTAATTCTTGATTATTGAAATTATAATCGGTATAATAGTATTGATTCTACTAAAAATTATCAAAATTACTACTAATAAATCATAAAATTACTACTACAAACATGAAATAAAATTGGTAGTAGTGTATTATCAAAATCACTACTAATAAATCATAAAATCAATACTATCCACACCAAATTACTACTACAAACCTCAAAGAAAATTGGTAGTAGTGTTTTTAAGAGAACACAATATTTTATTATGTATGACAGTATGGTTTAGAAAGAGAGACGTGATGGAGAGAAGGGAGAGAGAGATGTAGATCCTGGGATAGTAAACTGGATCTTATTAAAATTCCAAAAAATCAGCCCAAATAAATAAAAGATAAAGTTTTTTTTCCCTCTTTTCTATTACTACTTTGCCCTTTTTAAATGCTAGTTAGTATGGTGCTAACCCCTTATACAATTAGCACCCTATCTCTTCCCAACAAAGACACATACTTCATTAATATAATTGAGGTCAATAATTAATGAGCATGTTAAGAGTTTGGCTGCCAACCAATTTAACTCCTGGTACTAATAAACATGATAAGATGTTCCATCATACAATATACCATGTAACTTACATAATGGTATAGTAACTTACATAATGGTATATTTTTTTATATTTTTCTTTCAGGTGAAATTCCAGTGGAGTTGGGTAATCTAAATGCTCTTGAAAATTTAAATCTTGGTGAAAATAGATTAAGAGGGCTAGTTCCAAGAACAATCTTCAACATCTCAACCATGAAGATAATTGCTCTTTTTGACAATCAACTATCAGGGAATCTCCCAACAACTATGGGGGCACGGCTTCCAAACCTCGAAATTCTAATTATTTGGGGTAATAACTTGGACGGAAGCATCCCACCTTCCATCTGTAATGCTTCTAAGCTTACATTTGTAGATTTTGAGTTGAACTCTTTCTCCGGTCGTGTTCCCAATACCATTGGTGATTTGCAAATGCTCCAACAACTTCGCATTTGGCACAACAGTGATCTAGTGGTTGAACCGTCTTTTCTCACTGCTTTGACGAGATGCAATCATTTGGAAAAATTAATGATCTCGGGGACTTCATTTCAGGGCACGTTGCCAACTTCTATCGGAAATCTCTCCACCTCTATGCAGAAATTCACTGCAGAAGGGTGCAACATACTTGGCACCATTCCAGATGAGATAGGAAACCTGAGCAACATTATGGTAATCGTTCTTTCAAGCAATCGGTTGAAAGGGTTCATCCCCAAAAAAATACAACAACTGAAGAAGCTTCAATGGTTGGAACTCATGGGTAATGAGTTAAGTGGAGTCATTCCTGACCAACTTTGCGATCTACAAGCATTGTATCGCTTATATCTAAATGACAACATATTCTCTGAACAGATCCCAAATTGTTTATCTAATTTGAGTTCCTTGGAATATCTTCACTTGCCATTCAACAGGTTAACTTCTGAGATACCTTCCTCAATATGGGACCTGACCAAGTTGTTGGAGCTGAATCTAGCATCAAACTATTTGTTCGGTTCACTTCCTCCACGAATTGGTAACTCCAAAGGCTTGATATATATGGACTTATCAGGAAATCAATTATCAGGTGATATTCCAGAAAGTATCGGAGGTCTTTCAAATTTACAGAATTTATCTCTTGCACAAAACCATTTCCAAGGTATCATTCCAGAATCTATGGGAAACATGGTGAGCCTCGAATCATTGGATCTGTCAGCCAATAATCTCGCTGGTTTGGTACCCAAAACCATGGAGTCATTGAGGTATCTAAAACAACTCAATGTATCCAAAAATGGATTATGGGGAGAAATTCCAAGTGGAGGCCCGTTTGCAAATATGTCTTCAGAATCATTTATGTTGAATCTTGGCTTATGCGGTTTACCCAAGTTTGGAGTTAAACCTTGTCCACAACCCAAGGTGGGCAACAAGAAATTTGGCAAGTTATTGATTGCAATAGTTGCTTCAGTTGTCCTATCACTTGCAATTGTTGCTTTCATTTTGATGGTGATGATGATACCACGTCCAAAAAAGAACATAGAAGATATCAGAAATACAGAATTATTGCAATCAGTAACGTGGAGAAGGATATCCTTACTTGAGCTTGAACGAGCTACTAATGGATTTGACGACTGCAACATATTGGGCAGGGGAAGCTTTGGTTGTGTATACAAAGGTGTATTAGCCGATGGCACCGATGTAGCGGTAAAGGTGTTTGATGATTTGGAACGAGAAGCTAATGATGATGATGGCTCGTATAGTAATGATAATGAATGTGAAGTTCTGCGAAATCTCCGCCACAAAAATATTATTAAGATTCTCAGCACTTGTTACACAACTGGTTTTAGAGCATTGATATTGGAGTTCATGCCTAGCGGGAGTTTGCATAAGTGGCTATATTCGCACAACTACTTTCTAGACATTTTTAAAAGGTTGGATATTATGATAGATGTCGCATTGGCTCTTGAATATCTCCATCAAGGATATTCAGTTCCAATTGTTCACTGTGATTTGAAACCGAGCAATGTGTTATTGGATGGAGATCTTGTTGCTCATATTGGTGATTTCGGCATTTCCAAGTTCCTTGGAAATGGGAATTCCGTGACACAAACATTGACCCTTGCTACAATGGGATACATGGCACCAGGTATGATATTACATTTTATTTTTTTCGTTTACACTGAAACCACATACAACTTTTGATTTCATGCAAGCTTTTAAATCCATTGTAGAGCTTGGAATGGAGGGAATAGTGTCAACAAAGAGCGACATCTATAGTTTTGGTATTCTTGTGATGGAAGTGTTCACAAGAAGAAACCCGACAGAAGAATCATTCCAAGAAGGGATGGACATAAAGCAATGGGTTAGAACATTCGTGCCTATGGGAATTACTGAGTATGCTGATGCAAATCTACTGAATTGTAGCTGTCACAAGGATTTAAAGGCTGAAGAAAATTGCATATCATCAGTTATGAAAGTGGCGTTACAATGTTGTGAAGACACACCAAGGGATAGGATGGTCATCAATGACGTACTCATCAATCTCAAAAAGATCAAGTCAAAATTCCTGCAAGATATTCATTGATCTTCCAGCTTGAAGAAAAGCCAGTTAATGTGATGCGTGTATTTTTCCTATATGCATGTTTACCATACCTACACAACATATTATCCATTTCTCTCTATGTCAGTATTGCCACGTTGCATTTTGATTGGTTATCCTTATTTCATGGAAAAATTTGGCTATTTCCGACAAAATTTTTTTAGCTCCAACCTTGGTTTTGATGTGGTAGCTACAACTAGCCGCATGTCATTTTATTATTGGTGGGTGCACCTTCCTTTTTTCTTAATAGTTAATGTTCTTAATTATCTATTAAATTTATAAAAAAAATTAAATTATTAAAATATTGAAATTATAAAAAATATTGAAATTATAAAAAATTCCAAAATAATACCCTATCTGAAGATACGAAGAAGAAAAACCCATTACATGGCATTAATAAAAATCACTTTCCGTGCATACATAAACCACTTCAGTTTATGGCGGCTACTTTGGCGAATTTGAAGATCGCGTAATTGGGTTGTATTTGAGGGCAAATATTTCGGGATCCCGGTGATGATGCGACAATATAAGGAGTGGATTTATTTGCCTAGCGATAGCCATGTGCAGCCGTCCATCCCACAATAAAACTACGTGAGAGAAGCGAGCCCTAGTACATGGGAGTAGGGGTGGCTATTTGGACCGGGACCGGATTAAAAACCGGAAACCGGACCGTATAACCCGGACCGAGACCGGACCGGGACCGGATAGTAAACAATCCAATCCAATCTTTGGGCTTAGATTTGAGGTAAAAAAACCGGATAAAGACTGGATAAGAGAGCTCAACACCCAAAACTTAAGGGTAATTTGCATAAACGGTCACAAACCTTTGCACTTAGTACAAAACTTAACCAACTCCTCACCTTTTAAGGCCTTAGGCCACTCAAATCCCACAATCTCAATGTAAAATCAAGACCGAATTGGGACCGGACGGATCAAAACCGAACCGGATCAAGACCGGACTGTATCCAATCCAATCTTCGGTCCTTATATTTTCAAAAAGACCGGACTGGACCGGATCAATTTGGGCCAATTTAACCGGACCGGACCGTATAGCCACCCCTACATGGGAGGTGGCTACCAAGAGTACTCCCAACCGGCTGGGGGAATGATCATTAAGAACAATAAAGGGATGGCCCTTTACCTTTTGGCTAGAGAGGTGCAATTTGCTGTGATTGATGACCCCATGGTAGTTGAGCTCCAGGTTCTCCCGGAGGCTATTTTGTGGTGTCTACAAAATGTTTTCGTGTATACAAGGTTTGAGGGCGATACCAAAGCGATAAATGACAAATTAAACCGGGCAGATACCCGTGATAGTGGAACATGGGCCATCCTTGACGAGATGTTACGCTGTTTGGCAGTCCATACTGGACTTAATGTGCGATTTTTAGGTTGGAGTAGTAATAGGATAGCCCATCCGAAGGCTAGAAATCCCCCCTTGTACCCGACTATGTGCCATTTCTTTTATTTTCTAGCCTGATTAAAGGGAGAAGCTAGGGTGCTAGCTCCATAGGGGGTTAGCACCATCCTAACTAACATTTAAACATTTCACTTATATTTTAATCTGATGGTTACCATTAAAAAGAGGGTATAATTGGAATTTAATAGAAAAAATGAAAACCGAAAATAATGTTGATTTGCGGGAAACTGCGACGGCAGATTTTATGGAATTTCCACTAGAGACGGTTCTATTCCAAAAAATAAAAATTAATACTTACAAATTCTCATAGTAGCATAAACACTGCTACACTGTTTTGAAAATATTTCACATTCATAAACACTACGAATTCTTCAAAATCAATAACACTACTAATTGTATGGGCTTTAAGTTTGCACAGGTCTGGACACCATGTGCTTAACAGAAACAAATGAGGATCATCGGGATTCAAACAGTAGACCTCTCGGTCACAAAAAGCTCTGATACCATGTCAAGAACCAGTTGATCTCAATAACTTGAGTTGTTGAGAGAGATTCAATCTTTTATCATATGCGGTTTACTAACACCCAATACCAATGTCATGATATTATTCTCTACCACTTTACTCTCTTCTCTATTTTGATTCTTTCTTCACTTACCCATTCTTGATGTCCAGGTTCAACCAGCACATGAAATATTAGGGCTGGCTATTTGGTCCCGGACTGTTTGGTTTTACCCGAAACAGGACCGTATAACCCGGACCGGGACCGGACTGGGACCGGATAGCAAACAATGCAATCTCATATTCGGGCTTAGATTTGAGGTAAAAAACTGGATAAAGACCGGATAAGAGACCTCCAACACCTAAAATCAAAATAAAATTGGAACCGGACCGGGTCAAAACCGGACCGGATCAAGACCGGACTATATCCAATCCAATCTTTGGTCCTTATATTCCCGAAAAGACCGGACTGGGACCGGATCAATTTGGTCCAATTTAACCGGACCGGACCGTATAGCCACCCCTATGAAATATGGCACCAAGCATGCAAAAACATGGAAAGATGAAAGCGATCAAGATAAGAGATATAGCTATCTAAGTGCTCTGATGAGGAAAAAAAGAAGGATGGGTTGTTTGCACTTTGCAGCCTAATTAATTAACGTTATTCAAGTACTAATTGCTTGTGATTAAGTCGTTGATTGGTGGAGCACTGGTAGTTAATATTGGCAACAGTCAGAACTGCATAACACAGTCGTACAGTCATTTGTCATTTGTGCAATGTAATATGCAGATTCTCGTATTTGGTAATATGCCTTAGCTGGACACCAAAGGTATCTCAAATAGTAAAATATTCCTCAAGTTATTTTTGCCCCTTCAGACGACCCAGCCACAATTTCGTCCAGATGCCAACGTTGTCCCTAAAGTGGGAAAAAATCCCACTGTACACATGTTTTTAAAAAAAATTCCCAAAATACATGAGTTATAAAAAAATTCCCCAAAGTACACATGTTTGAGCATCACCGTTTTAGACAAAAGCGGTGAAGGTCATCACCGCGTTTGACGAACACGGTGAATACTTCATCGTCTTAAACAAAAACGGTGAAGTATTCACCGTTTCAAACTAAAACGGTTAAGTTTTCACCGCGTTAATTAACAACGGTGAACACATCACCGTTTTGGTCAAAAACGGTGAACCCATTCATCGTTGTTAAGTAACGCAGTGATCATTTCCCACGTTTCCCACCCCTGGTAGGTCAAAATTAGGTCGCAGCTACCACCTATTCACCGTTTGAGACAAACGCGGTGATGGTGTTCACCGTTTTCGACAAAAACGGTGAATAGTAGGCAGATTTTCCTATAAATTGCACACCACCAGCAGTTGTAAAAACATAACCACTCCCCTTTCTTCAAATTTCAGCAGCCAAAATTGAGCATAATACACAGAACAGAAATTTTTCGATATGTTGAGACTTTTCGTATTATAGTCTAATTATGTTTTTAGTAGTTATAGTATGATTTAATTTTCGTATTATGTTGTTGTTAGTTAGTTGAATTTATTTTCGTTAGTTATGGTATGATTTAATATTATTTGTACAATATGATTTTGGTTAATTTTACTGTCTTTAAGCTAATAGATACTTATTGTAAATTGTAGATATGGGTAAATTCAAGAAGTTTCATCTTACTATTCGGTGGAATGGAAGGGTGACAAACTCTGACATAGGCATTGATTATGAGGACGGCGAATCCATTATGCTGAAAATTGATTCCCGATTCAATTTTGAAGAACTCTGTGATCTTTGTGCAGAAAGGGTTTGTACGAGCGGACAGACGAGACTTGGCAAAATTAATTACCGGTATCCAGACATGAGTGCTGGCGGGGTCGTGTTCCAAGAAGTTGTCATAAACGATGATGACGTGGTTATGATGATGTTACAGTTCCTAAGCGATAACCAAGTCCGGCTTGCAGAGGTGTATGTTGAGACCGAGGCGGTCGGTGAATCTCATTCTCACCAGTATTCTTATGATGATGGTTTTGCAGGAGGGTACGAATGGGGTGGTAGTTCGAGCAACTAGCAAGGCGGTGGTTATACAGGAGGTTACGGGGAGGGTGGTGGTTCAATCAACTACGGTGGATCGAGTAGTGCAGGATGGGACAAATACTCGCAACCTCCTAAACCAGCCCCATTTGTTGAGGCCGATGGTGTTCAATGGCCTGCTTGGGGGCCAGAGTGGTATGGAATCGAGAATACCATTCGATCAGGGCGTACTTCACATGAGCGAGAGGACGATGTTGGTGATCGTGGTCATGTTGATCCTTCTAGCCCGAGCTATCCATTCGAGTCGAGCGACGAGGATACTGAGGAAGATTTGATATCAGTGAGCGAGGAGGAGGAAGATAGTAATGATAACGAGGATGAGGCGGCATTTCGTGAGGCACCCACGCCATATTACACACAGGTTCCAACTCAATTTTTACATAGTCAGAATGATCCCCCCGACTTTGTCCCTATGCCAGTGTACAATCCGACGGCCAATTTGGAGGTGGGTATGGCGTTCACATCGAAAGACGCTGTGCAGGATGCTTTTACAGAAGAGGCGTTGAGGCGCAATTTCGAGTGGAAGGTAAAATATTCTGACAGTAAACAACTACATGTCATATGCAAGCATGATGCAGAGGGTTGTACGTGGCAACTGCGGGCTGCAAATATGAAGAGAAAGGGTGCTTGGGTGCTTCGCAAAGCTGAGACGATCCACACATGCTCCTCTTCTATACTTTCCCAAGATCACAGGCAACTAAAAGCAAAGAAGGTTGGGAGAACTATTAAGCACCTTATAGAAGCACAACCAGATATCAAGGTGAAAGCTATCATGGCAGAGGTGAAGGATCGACATTCTTACACGATAAGGTACAAAAAAGCATGGCATGGTAAGCAGAAAGCCATGGCTGAGGTGTATGGTGATTGGGAGGATTCGTATGCTTTACTCCCTAGACTTATGGGAGCAATGGAGGAGTCCAATCCTGGGACTGTTTTCGTCCCAGTATACAACAATGTATACACTGAGGATCAAGTTCGAGTACAGGATAAGCTGATGTTCCATCGTCTTTTTTGGGCTTTTAAACCATGCATTGACGGTTTTGGGTTCTGCATACCGGTTATTCAGGTATTTTACCAACTAGTTCCGGTTTTAAATGTTGTATTATTTGCTGTTAAGTATATTTCATACTAATTATATCCTAAGTTTTTATTCAGGTTGACGGAACTTTCCTTACTGGGAAGTACAGAGGATGTCTTCTAAATGCCACTGGCGTTGATGGAAACAGGCGGATTTTCCCGCTTGCATTTGCATTAGTGGAAGGGGAGAACAGCTTAAGTTGGGCTTGGTTCTTTGACCAACTGCACGAACACGTGACACAGCGGGAAGATATTACGATTATATCCGATCGACATGCGGGGATAAGGAATGCTGTTGGTGGTTTTCCCGACGAGTGGGGGTGGAGATGGTGTATTCGACACTGGCTCGCCAATTTCCAACACAAATTTGGGAAGAAGAAAGACATCAAAAATCTACTTTGGAATGCAGGTACTAATGTTTTTCTTATGCGATTTAAGTTTGTGTTTATTAAGCTGATAAGCTGATGTTATTCATCATGTATTGACCAATTAGTCTTTTGTTCACATTTTAGCGGTTGCACATCAACCAAAAAAGTACGAGCAGAAGATGAAAACGATCAGTCAGACCCACCGAGCTGGAGCAGTATGGGCTGAAGGTCAAGAGTTGCCCATGTGGACGTTCCATATGGACAACGGGGCCAGATGGGGCATTGCAACTACCAACCATGGAGAAAGTATAAATAATGTGTACAAGGGTCTTCGAGCGATGCCTATTTCTGTCATCGTGGAAATGTCTTATTGGAAGGTCAACGAGTGGCGAGTTGCTCGGCTACAGCTAGCTATAGGGAGGGAGTTGCAAGGTCATTCAGTAGCACATGACGTATTCGCTCAAGTGCAGAAGAACGATGAAAAATCAAGTAAGCATAAGGTTGTTCTTTTTAACCGCAGTGAAGGAATATTCGCTGTCGAAACAGGTATATGGGGTGGAGGGAGACGTGGTCACAATCGTCAAACGGTTAAATTGCACTACGAATTAGGGGAGTGTTCTTGTCAAAAGTATCAGAACGAAAGGATACCCTGTTCACATGCAATGGCGGTTGCTAAGTCAATAACCATGAACAGAAACATCCTGGTGAGTCCTTACTACACTGAACAAGCGATACGGAACTCATATAATGCAGCTTTGAGCCCCATGCCAGATGAAGCGTATTGGCCTATATACGCTGGAAAGTTGATTATCCCACCGTTGCACCTAAAACGCACCAAAGGCCGTCCTAGAGTTGAAAGGATACACAATGAGATGGATCAAGTTGAACGGACGAGAAGGGGACCGAAGCGATGCTCTAAGTGCAGACAACCTGGTCACGACAAGAGGCGTTGCCCAGGACAACCATCAACTTAATTTGCATTTACTTGTATTCTGCTACTAAATTGATCGCTTGTTTAATTTTTCATTACCGTTTGCATTTGAAGTCCAAGTATTTTGTTAACTCTAAAATGTTTTCCTTGTCGATACGATCGCGCTGCCGTAAACGGCTCGTTATTTCGACCTCAAACGAATATGATACGCGCGTTTTAGTTTTTAGTACGCAAAAGTTATTTTAACGATACGATCGCGCTTTGACGTCACTTATCTCACTCGTTTGGACTCGGAATTGGGATCTGTAAAATTCTATGCGATCGTGGTTGATTTTCCCAACTTTTTTGTGTTGAGGGAAGATACTGATTCTTTATAAAATGATCCAGAAAATTCATTCGACAACTTAAGTGCGTAGGATAGTTTTTAGACAATGCAAACTCAAATAACAACACCTAAAAAGCACCAAAACAACATGGATAGATCACTACTGCAGGATAAAACGATAAATTCACTCATTTGCTTCATTTTGGCCCCCATCTCCACCTCTTCCTCCTCGTCCTCCACGACGTCCTCGACCCCTTCTTCCCCCCTCCGCCGCTGCTTCTTGGCGGGCTCGCTCAACGGCTGGTCGGGGATTTCTCTTGACCCGAGCCCCAACTGGGGTTACATATGGAGGTGGTGGTGGCTGAGATGGAGCGGTAGCTTGGCGAATGATCGGAGGTTGCCGAGTTTGTTGTTGCGGGGTCTGATACATCGAACTCTGTTGCTGATGTTGGAATTGAGAGAACCCATGAGAGAAAGTGTCCCACTCCTGAGATGCTCTACGACTCGATGACCCTCCACCGGCTTCCGCTGTAGGTGCCCACTGGTACTCGAACGGTTCAGGGATCTCGGTTTCTTGAGTTGTACGCACCTCATCGAACGTAGGCAGAGGCCTGCGTTTGCTCCTTCGTGGGGGCTCAACCGGGGGCACAATGGGTGCATCATCACGGAATGAGGGTCGTGACGGGGCAGGAACGGGAGGATAGGCCACGACATCCCTCCTTTGCTCTCTGGTACAACTCAGGAGGTTGTTCATAAGTCGGGTCAACCAAGTAGTCTTCCGCTCATCCATGGTTGGAGCACTTTCGAGAGTGTACTTGGCGTGTTCCAAACCATCAACCTAAGGAAAGCACGCCACATATCAAATTAACTAAACCTTAAAATAAATAGATTTTTGAATGAGGGAGATTAGGATGACTTACCAACGACCCCATCACAACACCTTGCTTTGACACCCATCTCATGGTGAACTTCCGATACCACTGCATGTACCCATCGTGGTATCCCATCGGTCTCGTCTCCGGCATCCCTTGCACCACCCATTGGGACCGATTCTCCCAGATGTTGATGTAGAATCCATGCTTTAGCACCCAGTTCTTTGCAGTGTGTCGGAGGTCCATGGCATGTAGCTCCCTGAAACCTGCTGGCGAGTCTTGTAGAATTGGTTGCTCCATTCGATATTGCCTCAGAGATCGATCGGGTAGGTGCCATTCCACCATGTGCCAGCAGATCAATGGCACCTTGCACAACCACGTCTCGTGATCCAGAGGATGCCTAAGGTGATGCAGCTCAACCACTTCACGTGGATATGGATCCCATATAACCTATATTCATTCAAAAATTCGGAATTAATGACCATTTACATTGACAAAATTTAACTTGTTCAAATATGGACAAAACATGATTACCTGATTCCACCATGGTATCTAACTCAGAACGATAAAACAATAACGAATGCTCAGGTTGATGGTCATTCGTATTTGCTCCTATCCACCTTGTAAGTAAAAGTACGGAATCAATTTAGTTGAAATATAGCTAAGCATATAATAAATTAAATTGGTCTAAGTACGTAATAAATAAAATTTAAATCTAGCTAAGCATGCAATCAAAATTAAATTGGGCTAAGTACGGAATAAATTCAATTTAAATCTAGCTAAGCATGCAATCAAAATTAAATTGGGCTAAGTACGAAATAAACTTACTTGACACCGTAGGGGAGATTTTGCAGAAAGTTGAGTTCATCATCGTTTCTCCGGTATGGACGTGGGTCGAGAGGTGCGAACATCGGGAGATGCTCCCACACCCACAGTTGCAGGATGAACATCGCAGCACCAGCTTGCTTTGCCCCAACCTTCGAGCAAGTACACAGCTCCCGGTATACGCCCGCTAGCACGGCCGATCCCCAACTCTTCTCTCCGATTGCATCCCAGTCACCAGTGAGCAATGGCAACCATATGCCTTGAATCCACCGGTTGGACTTGTCGGGGAACAAAAATCCACCCACCAAACCGATGAGGTAGATGCGGGCGTAGCGCTCGACTTGTTCTTCCGGTGTCTCGTCATTGATTTCCACCTCTTGCTGGATGTGAGATACCAGCCACGGGACCGACACTTGCCCCGCATTCAACGGTGGATGCCCCCGTCCTTGAATTGGTGTGGTGGTCGGCATGTCGAAGCCCAAACGATCACGTATGAGCGGCCCCCAACCTCCTTCGGGTTTGGTCGTGGAACCAATGATTGCATCTCCAGAAATAGGAAGCCCGGTGAGGATCGCCACGTCTTTGAGGGTGATCGTCATTTCCCCCTCCGGAAGGTGGAATGTATGGGTTTCGGGACGCCATCGTTCCGCCATTGCCGTAAGCAGATTGTTGTCGATCTCGATCCGCAAGAAATGGCGCAACATTACCAAACCGGTCCTCGCTATGTAGGGCTCCAACCTTGGATGCCAAGCGGGCAAGTTATTGGTCCCTTTATGAACCACGGGAACAAGCGATTCCTAAAACAAATAGGGAAAACATCAATTTATTAGATTAAATAAAGCAAAATAAAACATTAGAAAATAATAAAATAAAGCAAGTCAGTTCATCAAATTACCGGATTGTTATCCAAAATGGCACGGGAGCGATGAGCTTCTTGATCGGTTAAGAGACTCGCATCCCTTGGGCCATAATGGATATACAATCGAGGATCGTATATCTCGGCACCCATCTATAAAAAAGTAATGAAATCAGAGATTGTTTTGATAAAAAAAAAATTAAATTGTGTCGATTAAAAAAAATCATAAACCAAAAACCTACACGAAGAGCCTCTTCGTCCATTATTGGCGGAAGCCGGACAGAGGTTCGACGGGTTTAGGTTTGTAAGGGACGGGGGCTTTAGGGTCAAACTCTAGTAATTCTTTCTGATGTGGAAGATCGGACTTAGCCGCAACCACAGAGCATACTTAGAACGAGACTAGAGCGGATAAATTGAGGGAGAAAGAAGTGAAATGTTTGTGGGGTGAGTTGAAAGTGAAAGGGGAAGGGGGTATTTATAGTTGGGGGAAGGGGGGAGGAGCTGATGCGCAGTTATTAGGGAGCATTCACCGCGTTTGAGGAACGCGGTGAACTCCTCGCATTAACCAAAGACGGTTACTTCAAAGGTGACGTGGCGTGCTGTGAGGCGTCGGATCGTGGGAAGAAAACCACGATCCGCGCCTCACCGCATCTAACGGCCACGGTGAAAGCACACTGGCGGGGATCGCTGACGCAAACAAACACGGGGTATTCACCGTGTTTGTCTAACGCGGTGAATACCCCGTGTCTGTCCACGTCAGCGACTTCACCGTGGCCTACAAAAACGGTGAAGTCCTCACCGTTTTTGATTAAAACGGTGATTTCTTCACCGTTTCAGTTTAAAACGGTGATGCATTCACCGTTTTAGACTAAGACGGTGAAGGCATCACCGTTTTACTTTAAAACGGTGAAATTTTCACCGTGTTTATTAAACGCGGTGATTACCTTCACCGCCTTTGTCTAAAGCGGTGATGCTCAAATATGTGTACTTTTGGAAATTTTTTTATAACTTATGTATTTTGGGAATTTTTTTTAATAACTAGTGTACAGTGGGATTTTTTCCCCTAGAAGTGTGGGGTTGTAGAATCTACAAATATATCATAAAAGAGTTGTTAGCAGTTTTCAGCATTTAAAATTTCCTCCAATGAGAGCGAAAAAATAGGAAGGATAATTATGCCTTTATAATAATTATTTATTTTTTATTCATAAGAAAAAATACATTAATATCGGGATGTGAGCCATCATCTTTTCAAACAAAGACAACAACCATTACCAATTACATTAAAAAAAATTTTGTATCTTTTTAAATACAAAATCTAAAAACCTAAAATCTAAAAATTATATGACTTTTCCTCTACTGTTAGCTCGCCCATAACCCTCCCGTAAGTACTTTATTTATATAATATTTAAAATTTAAAATTTTGATCATTTTCATTTGATTTTAATAATAAGTTTAATTTATGTCTATCTTAAAAATCGAGGATAATTTAATATTGCAACCCAAATATCATTGATTCGAATATTGCATATTGAATTTGCAGTATTTAATGTGTAGATGTGATGTAGCATTCTTAACTTGGTATTAATTTTTAGAACTATTAAAGCAACGATGTTGTTATGCAAATTGTAAGTGACCCTTTTTTTGAATTTTTTTAGTTTGCTTAACTGTTAAATGCTATCTCATGATAAAATGGCATGATTGGACAAATGGATGAGTTTAAAAGAACAAAATTTCTGAATTCCAATTTTTATAGATGATTTCAATTATTTAAATCTTTTTATCTTATATTAATATTGACCATATGTATCATTCATGGTACTTAGTTTAATATGAAATAACAAGACAAGACAAATTGTGAAAGTCGGATTGGAGTTTTCATGGACGCATTTATGTGGTCATGTGCATTAGAAATGTCGGTACCACAAGATAGGTTCAATTTTTTTGTTGAGTGAATAAGATTGTCCTTCAACTAAATTTAGATTATGTTGGTTTTTTTTTTGACAAATTGATTATGTTGGTTGATAAATAATATTTTCATTGCATAGAGTATGGATGAAAAATGTTATTTTCTTACTAATTTTGTTATTGTATTGTGCAGAATACTTTAAGATTTAGATTTAATATGAAGTATTGCTATATATGTATTGTTTCTCAAGTAAAATAAATAAATATTGACTAAAATTTATGTTCATGAGTTTCTTATTTATGCTACGCTTTTTCAAACAAACACTTATTTTGTTATGTCAATTTTCTTTTCAACCATAGACAACTAAGTGACTACATTAAATAGACAAGTCATGAATGATTATTCACGAATGTTATAACCAAGGTGGTTACACCAATAACGAGCGGCTGGTTGGACAAGGTCCGATAAAAACCGAGCTAAAAACAGGCTCTACAAAATCAAGGTTATGATCGTTAGAGTGGGAGAAGAAGAGAGGGAGAAGGGGGAGAGGCAAGGGGATGGTGAGTGGATCTTGAGATCGGTATGTTTTTTTTTTACGTAATTTGAGTTTTCAATAGATATAAGTCACTGCATTCCTTTTCAGTCACTAAATTTCTATCTTATATGTAAATATATTTAGAAAAGGTATAAAAGTGCTCAAATAGGTTGGATCTCGATCAAACAATTAAACTTTAAACTGCTTGCATGACCGGCTCAATTACTTACACCAGTTTGACAACTTGCGTTATAAGTTATAACCATTAAGATTACAATGTTCATCATTGATGAAAAGTTATAAGAATTTAAAAAATGAAAAAAATAATTTCCATGTCATCTTAATGTCATACGAAATTCAGGATTTCAAATAATTTAAAATTTAAAAACACATCATAATTCATAAATATATTGTATTCAAATAACATTCCGACCAAAGAGTCGGACAACAAGCTAATAACTAAAGAAAAGCTCAACAATCATGACTTGTACGCAGAGTTCACAGAGGTAAACAATACACGACAAAGAAAAGAAATATGAGAAATGTAAGTGACTCGCTACGACACAACACCTAACAATGGCCAAATGTAACCAATGGAAAGGACTGCAGTATAGTGGCTCAATTGATAAATATCGAATCCACCGGTCTCTAGAGTTACTATTACTCAGCTTCAGTTTATTATTTAGCAAACCAGATTAAGATGAAAGAACTAAAACTACTCTAGCAAACTACAGTTAAAGTTAATCTAATTACAGGTTGGGAACTCACTTAGGTATGATTCCCCCTAGCCACTAGCCAGACTAACGATCGATGATTTCTAACTTGTTTCACTTTCATTCACAATGCGGAGAATCCTTGACTAGACCTTGAGTCTCGACTAAAGGAACAAGGCCCTCTTGAGTCAATTGCCTAGAGGGACGTATCCTTCTCTAGAACAACTGATCAAGGCGTTCTGAACTAGACTCCCTCTATCGAAAGAGGTTCTCAATCGATACAAAGCAGTGAATCAACCCTCGACTAAAGCAATCGATCCACTACTATCAATCTATGGTGCTCTATTGACCTAATTAGGTATTCCCTCTCATAGGATCAAAGCAGAATCAATAATCTCGACTAAAGCAGAATTGAATCATGAAAACATGCATAGATTGAATATGAACTCAAGATTATCAAGTCAGAGTACTCATACAATCATCCAATCGATCAAGAAACCAACCTAGCGTAAAATAGGCCAAAGACGCGATAATTAAATCTCAAACGATCAAGAAACCAAGGGGAAAACATGTGCAAATATCGAGTCATCAAATCCCCCCACACTTAATCGTTTGCTTGTCCCCAAGCAAACCTAACTCAAACCAATGCAACTCTCCAGACCTCTATAGCAACATACAACCCCGATCGTCGGTAGAGGATTTCCTAGATCATATAGCAGCTTACGAGGTCAACTGGTCTTCTAAGACGTTCCCTATCTCTCTCAATGCGAGTACTAGACTCAAGCCAGGATCATGAGAAGAAGTATAAGTAAGACAGTCAGTTCATGGATAAAGGGACTCACACCATTCACAACCAAGGACTCGTTGTACCGGGGTGCTCTTTCACTTCATTTCACCGTTGGAACTCCTTTTTCGCTTTCATTTTACTTTTTTTTTCTTATTTCATTCACTTGGCGGGGGTTCCAACTGCCGTCTTTTGCACGATCGACCCTTATTAGTCGAGCAAGAGCAATTTCTGTACACCTGGCGCTCGCCAGAGTACTTCTTTTAACTCTTTTTCCTCAACTCGTGTGGAGGGTCAATGAAATTAAGGGGGGTCGGAAGCTCTATCCGTGCCCTTAAAAACACATCCTCAAGTAGGCAAACCGTTCAACGGGTGGAAGTTTTACTTGTACTAGAGACAGCTTAGCTTCACCTTGTAGGAGTACCCCACTAAGGATCACTAAAATCTCTTCCAAAACCCGATTTGGTGCAATGAACGGTGCCGCACACGTTGGCCTTACCCCATGTTTAAGATTTTATGATTTTGACATGGAGGACCAACTGCTTTTCATTTTTCACATGAGCACCCTGTTCGATACACGAGTCCATAACACAATCCAAACATAGTCACCATTACCACATGAATTCAACGGTCTTAGCTCCACTAATTCACAAAATCAACTGGCACATCAGAGAGCTAGATAGGAAAAATCTTATACTTCAACATCCTCCATAGTGCTACACTACCTCCCTAGGTTGCACATTACTATAGAGACTGTCAATTCAAAGCATACTGAGCAGGCCATTTGCAAGGAAACACGTACTTGGAGCCCTCAAATTTAAAAATTTGGACAGTGGACTAGGCTCCAAGCACACAAACAGCCAAACATTCACCCGCATACATAATCGAACATTCCCCCACACTTAAGCACGACATTGTCCTCAATGGAGGAAAGATAAGGAGGGTAAAACGAAGTTACCAGATCCAGGATGAATGATGGTGGACGGGGCAGGCGGTGTATTCCAGAAGGAGAGAGTGGTCAGACCACAAACACCACAAAAAATCTCACAAAGTTTGAGTTATTGACTCTAAAATCAAATAACAAAACTGACTCAACCGAGGAGAAAAAGAGAAAGAAATGCAAACCGACTGGTTGGGTTGCCTCCCAACAAGCGCTTCTTTCACGTCGTGAGCCGGACGATGGCTCCTAAGTTTCGGTCCACCCCAAAACCTCCTTGAAGTTGAGGTTCTCGTCAATGAGGTGGAGTCTCAAGTCACGGGCATGTGGTATGACAGGTGATGTAATCTCGTGCACTTGATGCGGATGAAGTCTCCACCCTCGAGACCTCTTCTTCTCTTCTCTCGTCTCATTGCCCCAAACCAGATATGACAGCATCGATTGACCACCATCGCGTCCACCAAGAGGGACCGATGTCGACGTGACCTTGGTATGGCAAAGAGACACTGCAAATGGATCCTTGCTAAGTAGTTCCTCGAAGTTTGGTGGATATCAAATGTAACTCATGGCCGGTGCAAGCCTCTTCCACCTCAACTTCGTCCTCAGCCTGGACGCCAATTGCTTCTTCAACCTCCCTTCCTTGTTCATGTGGTATTACCCCTGGGAAATGATCAAGAACTCCTCCTGCTTCACTTTCGTCATCCTCCACAACTTCTTTCTGCACCCTTTCTTGCTCTTCTTCTTCTAGCACGGATTGGAGAGCAAGTTGCCAAGCAATTTCTTTCATGAGATCTTCTTGCATCTCCTCACTCATGCCCGCCTCTTCAAAGCTCAGTTTGGGATGTGGGTAGGTGTGGTCGGCTATGATATGACATTCCTGATCATGATCATCACGGGAGCTCTCCGTGACAACTTCAGTGTGCTCCACTATGTCCTTGTAGCCTTCTTCTTCCTCCTCCTCTTCTTGTATGGTAGTAGAAGGGTGATCTGGAGCAGGTTGTGCCAAAAATTGCTCAAGATCATCGGCGCTCTTCTTAAGGCTCAGGAGGATCGCCTCTGTTTCACGATAGGCCTGGACACAATGATCCATCCTGGAGCATGATCTCTCACAATCTCGAGCAAACTGCTCCATGAGAAGCCTCAATTCATAGTTTTGATCTGGCTGTGGAGTGTATCATGGCTCTGCAGAATGGCTCGTGAAGGCCGCCATGGGTAACTCCAGCGCCGATGGCCCTTCTGGTTGTGGGAGAAATTCTTCTTGATAATGACGTTGTTCTTGATATGCCCAGGGGTCCGGTTGTTCTCCGTAGTAAGGGGGTTGGTACTGGAACCCGAATCCATAGTCTTCTCCTCCTTGATTGCTCTAGGGAGTCTCGGGGTAATACCAGTCGGGTGGTGGTGGATACCCCCAATTGTTGGAGAAGCCATGAGGATCCATGATTCAGATCTGCACCAACAAAACAAAAACACCCAAGTGAAAAGCAAGGGTGGAAAAGAAAATAAAAACGCTAAAGTAACAAACTTCTGCCTTTCCTAATACTCTAGAAAGTCCCCGGCAACGGCTCCAAAAAATTGACTCGCTACGACACAACACCTAACAATGGCCAAGTGTAACCAATGGAAGGGATTGCAGTATAGTGGCTCAAGTGATAAATATCGAATCCACGGGTCTCTAGAGTTACTATTACTCAGCTTCAGTTTATTATTTAGCAAACCAGATTAAGATGAAAGAACTAAAATTACTCTAGAAAACTATAGTTAAAGTTAATCTAATTACAGGTTGGGAACTCACTTAGGTATGATTCCCCCTAGCCACTAGCCAGACTAACGATTGATGATTTCTAACTTGTTTCACTTTCATTCACAATGCGGAGAATCCTTGACTAGACCTTGAGTCTCGACTAAAGGAACAAGGCCCTCTTGAGTCAATTGCCTAGAGGGATGTATCCTTCTCTAGAACAACTGATCAAGGGGTTCTGAACTAGACTCCCTCTATCGAAAGAGGTTCTCAATCGATACAAAGCAGTGAATCAACCCTCGACTAAAGCAATCGATCCACTACTATCAATCTATGGTGCTCTATTGACCTAATTAGGTATTCCCTCTCATAGGGTCAAAGCAGAATCAATAATCTCGACTAAAGCAGAATTGAATCATGAAAACATGCATAGATTGAATATGAACTCAAGATCATCAAGTCAGAGTACTCATACAATCATCCAATCAAACAAACATAGCTAGGGTTCCTCAAAACCTAAGTGAAGGGAAGTTACTCCATAGAGAAGAGAGAGACTGCAGTAAGAATCTTCAGATGATCAGTCTTCAAGTCCGGGCTTGTTCCTCGAGCTTCCAAGGCAAAGAAATCCTCTAATTCCACTCCAAGAATGCCCTCAAATCGCCCTCCCTCTTTTTGGTTCGTCCCTTGGGTGTTTGGGAATCAAAACCCAGCTCTCCCTCTCATTTGGCTCGAATTTGGGTTAAAAAACTCGATTCTGGGCAAAACACGATCGAGGGCACGGCCGTGCTTTGGTTTTGCCTGCCCGTGTTTTGCCCCGTGTTAAAATCCGCCCGCGCGTGTCGTCCAAAACACGGTCGTGCCTAAATATGGGCACGGCTGTGTTTTGATTTAGGCGCGCCCGTGTTTTGACTGCCGAACCTGTTCCCCTATATTCAATGTTTCGTTTCTCCCTCGTCCGAACTCCGAATCAGTCGCCGTTTGATCCCACACGCTCGTAGTCTTGTAATCTTTCTTTGCATGAGAAGCTTGCATTATTCTTTGTCCATAAAGTGAGGTAGAAATCCATTCTTCTTCAGGTCATGCCCGAGTTTCTTCTCCCTAATCGCCAATTGATCTCTGATTGACTTGAAACTTGCGCCTATGCTCCACTTTATGTGCTAGGACCTGAAATGTGACAAAGGAACACAACCTAGCGTAAAATAGGCCAAAGACGCGATAATTAAATCTCAAACGATCAAGAAACAAAGGGGAAAACATGTGCAAATATCGAGTCATCAGTAAGCAAACAAGAAAAACAACAAGCTTTTAATCTGGTATCGTCAGGATGACACTAGTTTATAGAAAGGGTATCTCTATTTTTTTTTCCATTTTTTCTTATACTCCATAACAACATACAATACGTTGTATATATAGTTTGCTAGTACAAACCCTAACTACCTACTTAATAACTATTTACAAAATGGTACCTAATTAATATATAATTTACACCCTCCTCGAATTGATGTTAGGTTCTTAACAACAATTTGAAAGATAGGTACTAGTGCTTACTTAAAGACACAACATCCAGGTTTGATACCATGTCAACAGATAACTAGCCCCTTGTACCACCAGCTGACGAGTATAGTGAACTTAAACTTCTATGTGATTCGTGCAATAGTGTAGACCTGGATTTATATATAGCTAGTTTGAACGCTGCCCGTATTATCTCCATATAATTCCACCATACATGATTGAGTTACGAAAGTTTCTGGATATGTATCCTACATCTGAATTGAATTATTTCTGGTTAAATAATTATAAATCCAAATATGCTACTCACAAATAACTCCCAATATGGAAATTTTTTTAAAGGCAAACTATCTCCGAACTCATCTGACATAGACATATCCTCTGCTTCTGTCAACAATTTTGAGTTTTGAAAGGCATAATGTACTAGCATAACACAAAAATCCAAAAACCCTTAATTTTGAAAGGTCAAGATGATTGTCGTACAATATTTTTTCATAGGAATTTAATAACTTGACAACAGATGCAATCTTGTGGATCTTCCGCTTTAAGGGGCAAGGTACACTTGGAGTAGAGGAGGGTTAGCAAACTTGTCTTCTCATATTGATAGAGCTTTAATTAATCCGAGTTTTGAAGAGCTGTTATCTCCTCAAGCGCTAATTGCGCTGGATAGAGTTGAGTTGGATCATAATCCGATTCTACTGCAATGGGGTACTATTGATCGTCTCATACATCCTTGGAGGTTTGAAAAAATGTGGTTTCAGGAAGAATCTTTTTTGGAGAGCTTGGTGGGTTGGTGGTGCGTCCCTGTCAATGGGACTAGTCATCTGGTCAGATTCGGTCAGAAGTGTAGACAAACTAAAATGATGATCAAACAATGGAATCGAGAACATTTTGGGAAAGTTGAGAAGCGTATCTCTGTACTTCTTTTCGGAATTAAGAGTATCGATGAAGCTGAAGAATCTGGGCGGTGTAATCCTCTGTTGTCAACCGAGAAAGCTATCCTTAAATACGAACTTGAGAAGGTACTTATCATGGAAGAAATCTCTTGGTGGCAGCGATCTAGAGAAATCTGGCTTCAGGTGGGAGACAAAAATACTGGCTTTTTTCACAGAGTCGCTAAAGCTAATAGAAGAAAAAAGAAGATCAAAAGATTGGTGTTTGATGACAGAGCAACTAAGGATGAAACGGAGATAAAAATCGCTTTCCAAAATCACTTTGCTGCCAAGTTTAGTGAAGAAGAAGACAGACCGTTTCCTTCCAGGTATAGAAATTGCGTGGTAACTGCTGAGGATAATGAAAGACTGGTGATGCCCTTTTCAGAAAAGGAAGTTTGGCAAGCCTTAACTCAGTGCAATGGAAGTAAAGCTCCAGGACCAGACGGGTATTCGATCGAATTTTATAAAAAAAAGCTTGGGGCATCATCAAATTGGATTTTCTTAAGGCGTTCGATGATTTATTTCTTGCTGGTTCCCTCCCCTATTCGATCGCCCATGCCTTTATTTGCCTACTGCCGAAAAGAGATCTTCTCGAAAAAGGTCTCTGACTTCCGCCCAATCAGCTTACTAGGAAGCGTAAATAAGGTCATCGCCAAAGTGCTGTTCAATTGACTTCAACCCCTTATAAACACTCTCATCTTAGATTATCAGTTTGCAGAGAAAAGGGGCAGAGGAATCCATGAATCTTGTTTGATTGCCAATGAAGTAATTGACAGTAGAAGAAGAAGCGGGAAGCCCGGATTAGTAATTAAGCTGGACATTGAGAAAGCGTTTGACTCCATCAGTTGGGAGTGCATATATAAAGCTCTTACTCATCTTGGATTACATTCCAGGTTTCGAAAATGGATTAAATGTCTGATTTCTTCGTCGAGACTCTCGATTTTAATTAACGGGAAATCTGTTGGTTTCTTTGGAATGAGTCGCGGGTTTAAGCAAGGACATCCACTCTCGCCCTTTCTTTTTAACCTTGCCATGGACATCCTTTCTTTCATCCTTAGTGCAATAAACAATGCTGGGCACATTACCGGCTTCTGCATTGATGAAGAAAGGCGTCGTGGGGAAGTCACACACTTGCTCTACGCCGATGATGCTATCCTCTTTTGTGAAGCTAATGAATCCGAGGTGCGTAACATATTGGCTGCTCTCGTGTGTTTCCAGCCAATTACGGGTCTTCAGATCAATCTTGAGAAAACAAAAATTTTCCCTGTTGGTAAAGTCTCGAACATTGATAGGCTGGTTGAAATTTTTGGGTGTGACTGGGCTTTCCTACCAACAATCTATCTCGGAATGCCCCTTGGATGCCAGTCTCCACCTACCTCGCACTGGAATAATGTCTTAAGTAGAACTCAGACCAAATTGGAAGGATGGAAAGGAAAGTTTCTATCTCTGGGGGGCAGAGTTGTGCTCATTAACGCAGTGCTTGCTAGTCAATGCACCTTCATGAGTTCATTGTTCTTGATGCCTAAAAGCGTCATTAATTCTCTGGAGAAGATACAACGAGACTTCCTATGGTCTGGTACTCACGATAAGGAAAGACTTCATCTTGTCTCATGGAATTTCTGTAAAACAACCAAAATTAGAGGGGGTCTGGGTATCTGTGATCTTGAGTTGCACAATCAAGCTCTTCTATTCAAGTGGCATTGGAGATTCGCGTCTGAAAGAAGTGTTTGCTGGAGAGAAATCATTGACATTAAATTTCCAAAGTGCTATTCAGAGTGGGTGCCGGGAAGTTTGTCGGGAAGGATAGGTGGGAGCCCTTGGGCCAACATCATCAAACTTTAGTCCGCTTTCTGGAAACTGATCAGCATTGAACATGGTAATGGTTTTTGGACTTCGTTTTGGTTTGACACTTGGGTGAATGGTGTTCGCTTGGCTGATGAATTTCCGAGAGTGCTGGCCGCGGCTGATTCTCCGAACTCCACCATAGTTGATTACTTATCTGTTTCCGAGGGAAACTGCACTTGGAACATTCCTCCAATTTATTCACTTCGGGGTGGGGCTGAAAGAGAGCGCGTGAGATTGTTTAACTTATTTGATTCTATCCCTTGTCAGAAATTTTTTGTAGGAATGAAGAGGAGTCCCCAAATCATATCTTCATCAGTTGTGTCTTCTCAAGGCGGGTCTGGAGCACTTTGAAATACTTCGTGAAGATGGAGGAAAGAGGTGACGAAGCTGGTGACATTTCGGAGAAAATCAAACTTTGGCAACATACCAAACCTACAAATACTGCAGAATGGTGTTCGAAAGTGGTTCTTCATGCTTTCTGTTGGCATATTTGGTTAGAAAGAGAATCTAGAATCTTTAGAGAAGAGGAAGGACGGATACAATCGATTGTGATGAAGATTGGACACACTATCTTCTGGTGGTTGGTGGCGGCCAAAAAGGTCGATAAAGGAGTTGCGGAGCTATGGATCAACGAGATGAAAGCGAGATTACAACCCCCTACTGTCTCTTCATCGCCTGCGAACCTGGACTTGGCGCTTTCTAGCGTGGCATCTTGAGTTCTCTGTTGGCAGGTGTCTTGCTTGTGCTTGTGTTTGCTGCTTGTTTTGGTTTTGGCGTTCTGTTGCAGGTGGCAGATTCCCTTTTTCCTGGCCCTGCTATTGTGACTTGGGTTTGTTTTTCTGGTGTCTGGGTTTATGCCCGGGTTTTTGTTCTGGGTGGGAATTGTTTTTCCCTGATGTTTTTCTGTTCGTGTGTTCTGCTGCTTTGCTGGTGTTTCTTCCCTTTCTTTAATAAAAGTTATATCATCCTTATAAAAAAAATATTTTTTCATAGGGAGTGTTGTTGGCAATGACATTTTTCTGCAGTGTTTGGACACAAGACATCTGGTGAACTATACCATGTTAACAATAAAACTCAGGTATGTGAGATCAGGCTCTCCTTGATTAGACCTTACTATCTTAACTCTTTTATCAAACTGTGCTTGGATCATAACACAAAAGTTTGGTAAAATTTCTCTTGCTTCATTTTTAAATTCCATAATATAAGCCCAAACACACTTATACTTGTCATCAACAATGGTAATTAATACTGAAAATCATTTTAACTGGGAATGGCTAAGGGCCCCTAAATATGAACATGAATGGGTTCAAAAACTCTCTTTGCTATAGACTGGCTTGAAGAAAAAGAAAGACATTTCTATTTAGAGAAATAACAAACATCAAAGTGATGCAAAGACTCAACATCTATGCCATGTACAATTTTCTTCGATTCCTTAGCTCTAAAATTAGAAGGGAACCCACTTTGTCAATGTTAAAAATCAAATAACTCGGGTCTGAAGTTGTGAGTCTTAAGAGAATTGACGTGGATGAAATTATCTTCTATGCAAGGGTATAAGTTGGCATAAACCTCTGATCTCTTAAGCAAAACCCATAATCTTCATAGTTAAAAGGTTCTGAATAGAACATATGGTTTGATTTGAAAGTGAGCAAGCTATGTATAGGCTAAGTGAGTTTACTCATTGATATAAGCTTAAAAGAAAAGGTTGGACTAAGCCTTAATGGCTTGTTTTAAATCCATTTGGTGGAGCTTAGTTGTCCTACAGTGGGAACGCTTGTGTGTTTTGTTTTTTTTTTTTTTTTTGTAGGGGCACGCAGAAGAGCTCCCGATATTGGAGAGACTTCCTCAGACAGGTGACTTGGCTCATTATCAGGATGGAACTATCTTGGAGGATGCTCAGAGCTTGGCTTTTCTCTTTAGTTGGGCTTCTTACTGTTTTGTTATCCGCTGTCTCAATAGGGCTGCCCATCATGTGGCATAAAAGGCCCTCTCATCGGGAGTTCGACTATTGGTCGACTCCCGCGCTCTTTTTATTTTCTCTGTATGACTGATTTTATAACAACTGACTTTGCGAAAAAAAAAAAAAAAAAGGTTGGACTGGAACACAAAAACATCATTGATGACAGTAAGACACTACTAAAATAAGTGAGACATGTCTTAATTAATGCCATTAGGTAAGGAAGGCATATTGAACGGGTACATGTCTATTGAAGGTAGAAATGGTGCAAGTAGTAACATGATCAGTTGCACGTGTATATATCTTGAAACCACACACTAATTACTTCTAATGGATGTTGTTGGAATATGAAGTGAGAATGTATTTACACGATAAATTGGGATTCATGCTGTATAGCATCATGAGCTTGCTCACCGAACTTGACCTGGCAATCTGCCACTCATGCTGTATAGCATAGTGGAAAGAAATTTCCATTTGAAGGTAATAGAATCATCACGAGCATATTAGTCATAACTCATCCATATGAATCATCCAGCCCATTCAAGAAGCCACCATGCAAAAACGTAACATAAAAAGCAGTCAAGATAAGACATATATACTTACTGGATATGCTGCAAACTAGCTATGTGGGCAGCAAGCAGCCATAGGAATATTTCAATCTCGAAAAAGTGAAAATATTCTTTCCTGTAGTGCTCTTTTCCCTCCAGTCAATTAACCTAGCTCACAATCCCGTCCAGTTTCATATACTCGATCTGTGGCCAGCAACCTATCTCTGCGTGGAAATTAAAGCACATGAGCTAAAAACAAACCAGCTCTAATACGTACTATGTCATAGACCCTTTGATATACTAGCTAATGGAATTAATGATCATCAGTCAGAAGCAACCCCTTCTCACTTCATTTCAATGATCCTTACATAAACTTTCTAATATTTTTGTATAAGTGTCACATATACCTGTTTTTATTATTAGATGTTATTTAAATGATTTAAATATGAAATCTTCAGGTTAAAAATTAGTGATAGTACAACTAGACAAACCTTAGCTAAACCCTTTAATTTGTACCTCCCTTCTCACAATGGTTCACTAACTAGCCTTGTTTCTATAGAACAACTGTCACTCAAGTTAAGTTATGGAAGTTGTCTTGTGTACCCAGAACAAAAATTATTATATTATAATTATTATACTTATACTTATAATTATAATTATAATTATAATTATAATTATAATTATAATACTTATTAAACTTATAAGTAGGTTACTGTTGCTTAAGAATTCTGCTAATTTGTACCGTGGGTCATTATGCTTGGGTCACAGTCATTGGTTTGTCTGCTCCCTAGTATAAGAATTTTGTTAATTTGACAATACTAATTAAAGTTATACTGTGATTACTAATTTGTACCATGATCATTATATTGTGATTACTGTTGCATAAGAGTTTTGGTATTGTGCACACTTGTCACCCTCTTTAGCTCACTCGCATGGAGGACGATGATGACATTGATGAGCATATTATTATGTTCATGATGATCATTATAGAGCAATTCTACTATGCTATATAGTATTGGTGCTTTAATGTACAACTTGAAGTTGTACCATAACATTAAATGTACAAGTTTAGGTTGTACCATAAAGGAATTTGTATCATTATGTTATGGTACAACTTTACAACTTGAAGTTGTACCATCACATAAGGTACAAGTTTAAGTTGTACCATAAAAGAATTTGTACAAAAAGTATAGGTACAATCTGAAGTTGTACCATAACATTAAAGGTACAATTTCAAGTTGTACCATAAAGGTAAAAACCTATAGCACCAATGCTATATAGCATTGTAAAATTCCTCGATCATTATAATATATAATCGGAGATAATTGAAAAGGAGGCGGGATAAAAGGAAAGAGATAATGATTATTGAGGAAAATGTTTTAAAGCATTAGTAGATTAGTTTGTGTTTTTATTTTACTATTTAAATTTGTATTTTTAACGTTATGATATAATTATAGATTGTACCTATACTCTGTTGTATAAATTATTTTATGGAACAAGCTAAAGTTGTACCTTTATGTTATGATACAAACTTGAAGTTGTACCATAATATAAATGTTCAAATTCCCTTATGATATAACTTCAATTTGTACATTTAACGTTATGATACAACTTCAAGTTGTACTTTAAAGCACGAATACTTTAAAGTATAGTAGAATTGTTCAATTATTATTAGCTTTCATGTTTCACTCGCCCCGCTTGCTTTTGCTGCCGTTTTAGTGCCATTTAAGATTTCTTTGTATTTAAGTTTTTTTTTTGTATTTTCATATAAACTTTCAGTATTTTCTTTTATGACAATTTAACACAAATCCATGAGTGTTCGACCTAATTCAACCAATCAAGGTGAATTGAACCGATGTTCACAAAATTTGTGTCGGGAGCTAGTTTTGCCCGCTTATGTAATTGACGGGTTGAGTCAAGTGTGAATTTTGTTAAAAACCCGGCCTGATTTTCATCCGATCCGCACCTAAACAACAAAAAAATCGATATGGACAAAACAGGTTGAATTCGGTGTCGATGAGCTTTGGTTGAGACCATTAGTATTAGCATAAAATGCACCCAAGAATCACAGTCGAATTTCATAGTAATGGTTTTGTTACGTACTATGTCATAGACTCTTTCCACATAAACTTTTTGATAGTTTTTGTACAAGTGTCACATAAGCCTGTCCATATTGTTAGATGTTATTAAAATGATTTAAATATGAAATCTCCGGGTTAAAAAGTAGTGATAGTACAACTAAACAAAGCTTAGCTAAACCCTTTAATTTGTATACCTCCCTCCTCACAATGGTTCACTAACTAGCCTTGTTTCCTGTCGCCTCTTTGAAGTTAAGTTATGGAAGTTGTCTTGTGTACCAAGAACAAAAATTGGTTATACTCCCAAGCAAATGATAGGGCACTGGTGAATTTGAGTTTTGAGGAGTCTTACTCCCCTGGCCCTGTTCAGGCGTTCGAAAGAGCCGAATCCGATCATAGCCCGATTCTGTTGCGAATAATAATCGCAGAAAAAATTTTGTGCTTGAAATAAAGGTTGATGGAGTTCGTGTTCAAGGCAAGGAAGCTCTGAAGAGGGTTTTTATTAACCATTTTCGAAGCAGGTTTCAAGAAGATAATGAGCAACGTCCTTTCCCGGAAGACTTCAAAAGGAATTCGTTTAGTCTGGAAGAGAACTTTCAGCTTACAGTTCCGTTTTCAGAGCCGGAAATTTGGAAAGCTATTTGTTCGTGTGGTTGGGATAAAGCGCCAGGTCTGGATGGTTTTACGTTGGATTTCTTCAGGAAAGCTTGGAACATCATTAAAGCAGATATTATCAAAGCTTTGGATGAATTCTACATTACAGGTACCCTTCCTGATTCGGTGGCTCATTCTTTCTTGTGCCTGATTCCGAAGAGGGATGCAGCTGTAGAGGTTGGAGACTTTCGTCCAATCAGCCTTGTGGGTAGCCTCAATAAGATCATCTCGAAGCTCCTTTTCTTGCGGCTCCAGCCGTTCATGAAGAATTTAATCTCTAGGCAGCAGTTTTCGGGTATTAGAAAGCAGCAGATTCATGAAGCAGGGCTCATTGCCAACGAATTGATTGACAGCAGGTTGAGGAGTGGGCGCCCAGGCCTTGTCTTTAAACTTGATATCGAAAGAGCCTTTGATTCCGTGAACTGGGGGTGTCTTTTCAACGTGCTCTCTAACACGGGTCTTTCCCCGAGGTTCCAAAAATGGATTCGTGGTATTGTTTGCTCTTCCAAACTGTCTGTCTTAGTGAACGGTGAAGCTGGTGGTTTTTTCGGTGTCCAAAGGGGGCTGAAACAGGGGGATTCCCTATCTCTCTTCCTATTTAATTTGGTCATGGATGTCCTTGCCTTCTGTCTTCACAAGCTGCAGGAGGCTGGTTCTCTTAAGGGGTTCCACATGGATGAGTCAACTGGTCGTGGAGCGGTTAATCATCTGTTATACGCGGATGATGCGATAATTTTTTGCGATGCAACAGAAGATGATGTTTTTAATCTTGCTGTTGTGCTCGTCTGCTTCCAGTGTATCACGGGCTTGAGGGTGAACCTTGCGAAGAGCATGCTCTTCCCGGTTGGGGATGTGGAGGGCATGGACAGGCTGGCTGAAATCATGGGCTGTAACTGGAAATTTCTGTCCTCGAATTACCTGGGTCTGCCCCTTGGGGCTTCTCCTAAGAATGCCTCAATTTGGAATCAGGTTATTTGTAAGGTTGAAAATCGACTGGAAGGATGGAGGGGCAAGTACCTATCCCTGGCTGGCAGGATTACTCTTTGCAATGCCGTCCTGGATGCTACTCCGGTTCATATGCTAAGCTTATTTTCGGCTCCAACATCAGTGATCGAAGCCCTTGAAAAAATTCAAAGAAATTTTATCTGGTCTGGTTCGAGTGGTGAGAAGAAACTCCACCTTGTGTCTTGGGATAGATGCAAAGCACCAAAATGTCTTGGAGGGTTGGGGATTACTGATATTAGAACTCGAAATCAGTCTCTTCTTTGTAAATGGTGGTGGCGATTTGCACAGGAAAGAGATTCTTGGTGGAGGGAAATGATCAATATTAAATTTCCTAATCCGGTATCAGAATGGATGTCGGGTGATCCCGGAGGCGGCGCAAGGCTTAGCCCTTGGAGACAGATCCTGAAACTGAAGAAAATCTTCTGGAATTTGGCGCATATTGATCCTGGAGCCGGTTCCGGTACTTCTCTTTGGTTTGATGTGTGGTTGAAGGGTAGGACTTTGGCCAGTGACTTTCCCAGAGTTGTTGCTGCCACGGAAGTGCCAGGATGTCGGATTTCAGATGCTGCAATTTTTGAGGAAGGGAGAGTTAATTGGGTCATTCCTCTGAAACATAACTTGAGAGGGGGGCAGAGAGTGAGAGGGTGAGGTTATATGAGCTTCTTAATCATCTTCCATCTAACATTTGTTTTGCAGGTCCTGCTAGAGTGGTTTGGCTGCCCTCCCCCTCCTTGGGCTACTCGGCGAGGTCCTGTTACAGAGAATTACTGCGTGAGCGCTTCCCTGGTGTGGCGGATTTCCCCTGGGATGTGGTGTGGCAGTCGGTGATTCCCCACAAAGTGTGTGTGTTCATGTGGCTTGCTGTACAGAAGAAGATCCTCACCCATGATGCTTTGAAGAGGAGAGGCTGGGTTTTTCCGAGTAGATGCTCGTTGTGTGAAGATTCCGAGGAAACCATCGATCACCTTTTCATCTCCTGCAAGTTCACCAAGGAAGTTTGGATGATGTTGGCTGCCTTCGTGAAGTTTAATTCAAGGGTCTGGGACATTTCTGATTTCAAGGTCCTTGTTGTTTCTTGGAGTAGAGCCAAGCCGAACAACCCATCTGAGTGGTGCACTAAGGTTGCGCTGCATGCTTTTTGTTGGAGAGTTTGGCTCGAAAGAAATGCTAGAATTTTTCAGGATGAGAAGGTGTCGTCAAGAACCATTTGTTTTCGAATTGCCAGAGATATTGCTTGTTGGCTAACGGTGGGAGGCAAGGTGGACCGAGATATGGCGGATTGTTGGCTTCATCATCTGAAACTCCGCCTCCTTCCCAGATATATGCAGACTTCTAATCTCTTGCAGCTTTAGTTTGCGTTACTGCTGCTGCGTTTCTGGGTGCTGTTTGGCTTTACTGCTGCCTGCTTGGCTTTGTTTTGCTGATTTGTTTGTGTTTCCTGTTGGCTCCTGGGCGCTGGCACTTTTGTTGTCCTTGCCCGTTTCTTTGCTTTTCCTTTGTTGCTTTGTCCCCTTCCCCTCTTTTAAGGACTCTTTTTATTTAATTTATTTCACCATTATAAAAAAAAATTGGTTATAATAATTAAATGGCTCAATTAGACGTAGAACCGATAAATCCACTTCATCGTTATTTGTATGAATATGCACTACTTGTAAAATGAGGGTTTTCATTTAAACGTGGGATTTAAAAACCTAAGGTTTTATTTGGGATTTGGGGCATTTTGGATTTGGAAAAATCCTTTGTTTGTTTCTTCATTTTGATCATGGATTTAATAATTTGGGATTTAGAAATAAAAGAATTGTATTTACATTATTGCCCTTTTTAGAAATAAAGTGTGTTTCCCCTTTCTTTCCTTCAGCCAGGCAGACACTTCACAATGCATAAGAAGCCCAATATTTATGAATCTTGCAGCTTCTAGAGTAAATCTGGGGGAAATATCACTTGATCAGAGCAGAGGCTTTCCACTTACATCACGTCGAGCAAGATCAAGGCGATTCCAAATGACCATCAGAACAAGTTCGTTAAGTTCCCCTTTCTCAGCAGCTTCTTCGATTCAAATCTGAACTCCGATGGAAGAAGGTCGCCGAGCTGGATTCTGCACTTTTCCGAGCGGGTGAGTCTTCTTCCGCAGCTTCTCTATTTGAGGGGAATAGAACAAGACTGTGGGGAATAGAACGATAGATAGGGTTAAGGGATAGAGAGGGTATTTTTGGTTTAATGAAAAATAATGGGGATATGAGTGTCATTTTCGTTCTTGGTTTTTCATCAGCTAGCCAAATCCCTAATAAGCATGTGGGATTTATAAATCTGTGGGCCCCACGGATTTGGGGCAAAAAAAAATCTAAATCCGTGGGCCCCACGGATTTATTTCAACAAATTTGGATGAAGCAAACAACGGATTATACCTAAATCCTTGATAATTGGTTTTTTGGTACCAAATCCATGTACCAAATCCTTGAAGCAAACGATCCCCTAATATCCTCCGATATTGTAGAAAGCGCGATGTCTTTTCCAATGTATGCTCTAACTACACAACAAATTATTGAGCAAAGGTATTAATCTATGTATTGTAAAGTTGGTTGATTGTATTAAATAATGTAATCAAATTAGAGAGTTGACAGTGAGTTAGTTTTTACTTTTTACCCAATGAATCACTCCATTAGATGAATAGACAATAAGACTATCGTCCATCATGTACATGTACCAGCTTTCTAAAGATTCTATTCGTTGTAAGATTAGGATCACTACAAGAAAACGTAGGATTTGCAACCAAACTAAAATTGGTTGGAAAAGACTAGTATTTAGAATCGGCTAAATTACACGTTTGGTCACTCAAATTATACAAATCTTTCACGTTTGCCACTCGAATTACTTTTCTTTCTTATTCGCCACTAACTTTACGAATGATTTCACGGTTGGTCACCGGCTGTTACACTCCGTTAAGTTTGTCCTACGTGGCAGTCAACTATAAAGTTTGACCGTTAACTAGATGACGTGGAAATTAAAAAATAATAAAATAATTAAATTTTCTTTCCACCTCATAATTGCACTTATTTTGTCTATATAATTTATCATATTAATAATTTAATAAAATTTAATAAATTACAAAAATGGGCAAATCCAAATGTTCATCATCCTCACCCTCACCATCCACTCCATCTGGTTCAACCCACACGGCCTGCAGATTACCCCTGAACCGCCGCACCAGTTCTGAGAATCTCCATACACGCCGCATTCACCGCAAGGACCTGGCAGAATCGCAGGCAAAGGAAGTACCTGGAAGAGTTGTGAATTCGAATTCGACCCTGCACTGGGCCATCCGGTCCCCAACAAATTGTCGACAAGTTGTTCGACAAAATGCCGCAGAGAAAATTCGAGCCAGAGACGATGGATTCGAAGAAGATTCCTTCGATCCCGTTGACCCCCAGCCCTCCGTCTCCACCCCAACAAACCACCGACCCATTGCTCCGACGAAGAGCGCAGCTGTAATTGGCTCTCACCGTTCCTGAATTCGAATCCAAATCCGAATCCCCATCGGCCGCCGCCGTGGTCGAGCAAACCCGATCACCACCAACAGACACGCTCTGTAACAGAACCGAGGTGTTGAAATAGATTCGCTTGACTTGGTTGGGAATGGCAGAATTGTTATCCGGTGAGAATGTATCCTGGCAGAGCAGAGCTTAGCCGACGGAACGGACCTCGCAGAAAAAATCCTGCCCGTCGGAGATCGAAGAGAAGGAGATGTTTGGTTGAAGCGTTACGATTGGTGGTGGTGGTGGTGGTTGCAGATACCCTCCTCCTCCCTCGCCGCCGCCGGCTCCTGGTGGTCTGAAACAAACGATGCTCTGAGTGGCCTGGTAAGAGACGATGCTGCAGGCGGTGGGGGAGCCGGAGATTGAACGATGGAGTGGATGGTGAGGGTGAGAATGATGAGCATTTGGATTTGTCCATTTTTGTAATTTATTAAATTTTATTAAATTATTAAAATGATAAATTATATAGATAAAATAAGTGCAATTATGAGGTGGAAATAAAATTTTATTTTTTTTTAATTTCCACGTCATCTAGTTAACGGTCAATTATATTTTGCAAGCCAAAATATTAACAATTTGATTTCCTAATAAAATTAAAGTATCGATAATCAAATAAAACTTTACGAGACCATATAATTTAGTAGAAAAATTATTTATATTGTTTCCGACCAAATAATTTTGATAGCAAATTGATTTTTAGTTTTTTCAATCAAATATTTTGGTAGCATAATTATTTTTTACTTTTTCCAACAAAATATTATTGGCTATGAATTTATAGAAGAAATTTTAAAATCTTAGATACTAAATAAATGGTTGCGTACCAAATAAAAAAATTTCAGCAACTAAATTATTTGGTTGTTCTTGCATTGGTAGTTTATAATTATTTAGGTACCAACTACATTTTTAAATTTGGTTGCTAGAGTATTAATTGCGAATAACAATTTTTGAGGAGACATATTTACAATTTTTTCGCTCTCTCCGATCTCCTTCCTTCTTCCGGCTATACACGCGATTTTCGTCTCTCCTCCTATTTCAATTCCGTCCAACTTCTCCTCTTCTTCTCAAATTTGATTTCGAGGATGATTGTTGGACATCACAACTTCTCCACTTTTTATTAATTATGATCCGTCGAAGTGTTCCTCCTCTTGTTATTTGATATCCTCTTAATTTCGATTCCCTCTTTGCTTCTTTGATATTCGGCTACTCCATTCTCCAGAGGAATCGTGTCAATGATTATTATTGACATTTTAACTTGAATTTGCTTGATAAGTGCTAAATTATTTGTTTAGGAGCTCGTTAGTTGTGTATATTTCCAAATCCTAAAATTAGACGATGTAACATTCGATTCTTGGTTATATATACAGGTCGTGTTTTTTTAATATGTCTTATTATATTTATTCTTCCAATGTATCATTTCTAGGTCCAATGAAATTCTTTATAAAGTTTGGTCGTCTATCTCGGAAGGATATACCTTCGGCGTAAATGCAATACACATCCCGACAACAACCTTTTCTCTCTACGAGATTGAAGTGCACACGTGCCTCACTGCATGAATCCCACACTAGATGATGGCCTTGCAAGATATATAGGAGCATAATGAGTGGAGGAATTTTTTGTGGATTCACTCAACCATGTAGATGTATGACCAATATGGGAACAAAGTGTGTCTAAGGAAACTCTAAAGAGAGCTTAGGTATGCACAATGTAGTCAAAATCCCGATTTTAATCTTAAAATCTTGCGATTTTACGATCTTACCTATGGGTTCCGATCCTGATTTTACTGTAAAATCTTTGAACCTTAAAATCCCATAAAATCCCGATTTAAAACTCTAAAATCCATAAAATCTACGATTTCTACGATTTTGTACGATTTCAAGGTTCGTATCAATTGGATCAAAATTAGGCCGGTCAAGTTGGGTTATGCCCATGAACCGAGTCAAATTTACTTTCCCCAACCCAACATAATGAACAACACAACCCCAACCTGATAGTTAACCCTCAATTTATTTTCATTCTCTTCCTCGTATCTTCCTCTTTCGCACGTTGGCGCCCAACTCCTTCCATCAACGATATCTTCCACCCTCCCAATTAGCTTGTAGTTTGTTCCCACCACCCTCACAATAATCCAAATCTCCATTACATTGCAAGCTTTTGTGTCATCTCCCAATCCTTCAGCACCACTAACCCTACCTTTTATCAATTAAGAAGGGAATGCATCAATCAATGAGTTATGTTTTCCAGATGATGGTAATCAAGGAAATATGGTTAATGGTGAAAGTACTTCAAGTGATCATAAGAGTAATGATATTAGTCCTTAAAAAAATAAAAACGATGAGAGTGAGGGTGAGGTTGAGGATGATGACGATGACGATGATGTGTAAGTGATGTTAATGTTGATCCTAACGATCTTATGTGATTTTCTACTCTTAACAATTAATTAACAGTGATATCTATAATGTTTCAGGTTTCTTATTTGTGTGTTTCTATTATGTACAAGAAAAATATATGGATTAGTTGTGTTTGTTTAGCAAACAAACTTATCTTGGGAAGTAATTATGCTTTATGTGGTTGATTGTTATTCAAGATATGCATTATTATTACTATCTAGTGTTTTAAGTATTTATTTTAATATGAACCTTAAAATCTTACGATTTTACGATTTTAATCTACGATTTCGATTCTACCTCAGTTTTCGATTTTACTTAAAATCTAGATTTTGACTGCATTGGGTATGCAACACCTTTCCTTATACTTTCACTCATCCAGTAGTGGGGTTTTGTCTTCAAATCCTTTAGATTTTCGAACCAAACAAGGGGAGCTTCAAATCTGAAAGCACCTCAACCTCAAAATTTGATTTACAAACCCAATGAACAGGTCCCTAAGAGAGCGGATCCCATGACTAAGCCCCTCCTAGCCATTAGATCTGAACACTTCAATCCAATGGTTAAAAAGTGGGAAGGGCTATTTAATTAATGACATGAGTAGTTTGGGTATTATGGAAAATTACGAAGTATATAAACCGGATTTACAATTAGTACAAACCATACAAACATACGAACAGTACAAACTAGAGCGACAAAATTTACAAACAGATTTACAAACGTATGAACTGTACAAACAATACAAACTAGACTAACAAACAATACAAACCATACAAAAAGAAAAAACAACCGGGTTGACTTTGGAGGCTCCATCCCTATATAGAGGGGCTCCTTCCCAAAGTCAACCCGGGTGTTTTTTAGACATACAAACATGGTGGACAAAAATGACAAACTAGACAAAAAATTCATACAAACTCGAAAAACACCCGGGTTGACTTTGGAGGCTTCATCCCTATATAGAGGGCTCCGTCTCAAAGTCAACCCGGTTGTTTTTTAGACATACAAACATTACGAACATGGTGGACAAAGATGACAAACTAGACCGACAATCCATACGAACTGGAAAAAACACTCGGGTTGACTATGGAGGCTCCGTCCCTATATAGAGGAGTTCAATCCAAAAGTCAACCAGGTTGTTTTTTAGACATAAAAACATTACAAACATGGTTGACAAAAATGATAAACACGGTACACAAAAATAACAAAGATTACAAAAAAAACGACAAACATTACAAAATAACAAAGCGTACAAACATTACAAAATAAACCGACAAACAATACAAAGCATACTAACAGTACAAAATCTCTCTCTCTCTCTCTCTCTCTCTCTCTCTCTCTCTCTCTCTCTCTCTCTCTCTCTCTCTCTCTCTCTCTCTCTCTCTCTCTCTCTCTCTCTCTCTCTCTCTCCATGGGATGGGGAAAAAATTCCCTCCCTCCCCCCCTCTCTCTCATGATTGCATGGCATGGGGAAAAAATCCCCTGGTCCCCCGCCGGAAAAGGGTAGTCGATGCCTGCCTGAAACAATTCCCCCGCCGGAAAGGGAAGCGGGACGTCGGCGGGCGGAGTGGACGCGCACAGTCCACAGACCTTATTTTTTTTAAATTAATTCATAAATAAAAACTATAATTACCACCTTACCCTTCATTAAACTAGATAAATTTGAACCATTGGATTTTAATGAACTTCAATAGCTGAGATTGGCTTAGTCATGTGACTAAGGGACCGTCCCTTAGTCACCTGATCTTGGCCCGGTCCCTAACTAATTGTGTAAAGACACGTGCAAGGCCAGGAGGAAACCCGATATTAGTTTCCGATAAGGTTATTGCAACTCCTATTTTATATCAGATCATTCGTTGTAGCTTCTGGTGATGGTGCCCCGTCCTAGACTAGGTCACGCAACACGTGAAAAATATTGGGAAAATAAAAAGACATATAATCGGTTTCCTGAGGTTTGGCCTCACTTAAAATCAAGGATATCAATCTGGTCATCGTTGAATCAGTGGATTGCCCCTCATGGTGACTTTCCCAGTGAGCCGTGGACCAGACGTACATGTTCTACTGGCTGTTGGGTTTCACCATCTGGGACTGTCTCATCCCTAAGTTGCGGAGCTCCTAGATATGAGAGATGCCTTATTAGTCATTGTTTTCTAAACTCTTCCTTGCTTTATCCCAGATGACGATTCCGGGGTAGTGGTTTGTTAGCTCCTCTTACATGTGGTTGCGGATTCTCTAGGATGACCGCTGCTCCAAGATTGTCGTCAAGTCATCTCCTCTGCTTCCTTCTGCCTAGTCTTTAGGGCGGTTTCTTGAACAACAGTTTGGGGTGCCCATAAAATGACGCGTAAAACCCTTACACTGTCTTCTTTATAGTTAGTTTCTTTTGATTTTATAACATGACCTTATTAATGAGTTGTTTCTGTGAGAATTTCAGAGTTAAGAATCTAGTAAATTTTGTAACTTTTATTTTATTATCATGAAAAAAAAATACTACAACAAATATGTATAACGAAAGATTATATACCCTATCTTGATCCCGAGAAAAGTGTACATACAATTTGAAAGTGCTCTCATGTCAATGTTATCCCCTGCCACCCCGACTTTTCCCCCATTCCTTCTCTCTTCACTTACCCACTTTCTTTGTCCAAGTTCACTTACAAAAAAAAAACGAAAAGGAAGCAGCCAAGAATATGAAAGCATAGTGTGCTCATAGAACGTGGTTTGATGACAACCTAGCTATATACTAATTGATCATGAATCTCATCAAGTCATTAATCAGCTACATCGGTGGTACATATTTATATATGTAACAGACATCTTAATATGTTATAGCAAACTGATCCCATGCAATTTCGCTACGCAATTTAATTATAACAAAACCAAACTGCAAAGCACATGAATGTTCTTCCTTTTTATTACATAAATAGAAGCAATTAGTTGCAGTTCACGTGTTGATGAGCAAATCTGACGCATCTGCAGAGCTAGACTTACTTATCTTCCGAAAGACAACTAGCTTGAAATTAGTTGCAAGACAAAAGGAACAAGAACTTGTAGGTGAAACAAATAATATTCCCTTCATCTCTTTTTCCTTGGATCGGCCTAGCTATATTCGCTGTCCCTCCAACTCCGAGGTTTCAGTATAAATAGGAAGGGCTCTGCAGCCATGTAATATCGAACATTCAGCAGCTAGCATCAGTTCAATTCCATAGCTCGAAATTTTGGAAATAAAAAGAAACCCAAAGTAGGAAGAAGAAGAAGAAGAAGTAGAAAAGGATCAGGCGACCCCTAGAGTTCCTCTGAACACTTCACTGATCAGCTGGGGCGGCTGGGATTATGGCAATGTGATTATGTCTCCCGTTTTCATTACTGAAGTGTTTGGAGGAACTCCTGGTATCGCTTGGTATGTACGTAACAGCCAATATAATGGTTCTCAAGTCCTGAGGTTTGCTATGTTTCTGCATCCTCTAGCTTCCAGTTTCAGTCTGTTGCTTCAGTCTCCACTTTCCAAAGCTATGCATATGCTGGTAAATTCATTCTTCCATCATACGTACTACGAACATCATCGTGTTACATGTCGCAGATATATATTACAAATGTTAGCGTACGCGTGGCTTTATTATATATATATACTTTTTATATTCTTCAACGAATCAAACCTATCGATTATTAGGTTGTGATTAAATTGATCTTATGGTTTGAGCTCGATGAATTAAGTAATGAGGTTCATCCATAGTATAAAGTCCAAAATTTCTATTAATTTATGATCTAAATATAGCGAAACTCAATAGACATACAATTCATATAAAAACAATGTGTCAATCGTCAGTTGTGGTATGATGCACGAGAAAATGAATGAATTTGCAAAAGAAAAAATCATTCAAACGTTATCAGGTTAAGTATGTACGAATTCACGAGGAAACATCCTATATATTGTGGGTCATATATACTTTATACAATTGAGACAACAAAGAAATGTGAATAGGTAGATGGACTCTTGCCCTAACTATCTTTCCCCGCCACTTCCTCCGACGCGCCGCTCGTCCCTCCATATCCAACTCCGGCCACCGCCGCCCCCACCGTCGGCATCTCAAATCGGCACACCGGACAGTAATGACTCAGCTCCAGCCACTTCCGAATACACGCGCCGTGGAAAAGGTGACCACACGGCATCTCCGCGCCGCCGTAACAAACCTCTTCCAAACACACCGCGCACGCCTCCTCTCCACCTCCCTCCACGTCCTTGACGAGCGCCGCCACCGCTTCCCGAGCCGCCGGCACCATCCCGCCGCCGTCCTTGCCGAGTCCCGACAAAACAGCGCCGCCTCCTCGCCGTCCAGGAATTCCGCGTACTCCCTCCCGAAATCCACCCGGACGGACAGCAGCGTCCAGTTCGACCAGGGCCCGACCGGCCGCCGCTTCCTTTATTTTCGGGAGCAGGTCGCGGTACAGGTGGCAGTGGAACTCGGGCCCGATCCCCAGCGCCTCCCAGATCGGGGACAGCGCCGCGCAGCCGGCGCCGCTCTCGTTGTCCCACATCGCCAGGGCGTCGAGGTACGAGGAAGAGAGCGAGGCCCGGGCTGTCTCGTCGCGGAGGAACGTCGTGGAGGCTCCGTCTGCGGACACGTGGAGGGAGGCGTGGCGGAGCGTGTAGTTGACGTGGAACTGGATCAGCCTGGACGGCGGACCGCGGCGGGTGGGGTGTTTTTGTTTGGAAGATCTCATGGCGCCTGAGACTATACTGGTCATGAAGATGTGATCCTGCCAATGCATTATTGTCCGATTTCAGAGATCTTCGAATTGGAGAATTCTGGTTTTGGGTTTGCTTCACGAGAGAGGGGGGAAAGATTTATAGAGTATTGGGGTAATCCGTATTTGATGAGGAGACGGACTGTTCTTCGGGACGTGTATGATTTGCTTTCCTTCCTTTCCGAGGATTGCTTCTCTCTAAACCAAACGATTTTTTTTTAAGCATAAGCCAAGAAAGGGAGGGGGAAGAGAATTACAAGCTAGACGTACGCCACTACTACTTGGCGCTCAAAAGAAACACCCATTACATCGTCACGAAGAATCCGACATATCTTGCTTGGCGTGTTAGAGAGTTCATGCATATTGTAGAGATAGACAAGACTGTGCTTCGAGAACTAGTTTGCGGCTCTATTCCCTTCTCGATATGTATGAACAATTCTAACGAGCTGGTCTTGGACAATTCTACTCCTGATAGAATCCAGTTAAGAAGCATGCGGATGAATAGGATCGCGGCGGTTGTTGATCAGCTGAATGGCCAGTTTAGAGTCGGTCTCAATCACCGGGTTCTCACATCTCATCTAGTGCACCAGGTTCAAACCATGATGGAATGCCCATAACTCGGCGTGTACGGTCGTCCCTTCACTTATCTTAGCCACAAAACCTGCAATCCATCTCCCTTGGTCGTCACGGATAACCCCCACCTGCTCCTGCAGTACCTGGGTTACCTGCCGATGCTCCATCAATGTTCCGCTTATGCCTCTACTAGGCGCGTGCCACCGGATGTGAGATAAAACTTCTTTCTGTCCTCATATCTGCCCTACCTGGAGAGAGGGATGGTGCATGCCAAGCCTTATGCCACAACAAAGACTTGTGTTGGATCGAATGCGCCAAGGTAGGAGGTGAAAAAGCTTTAGATTCTCCCTTTAAGCACGGGGGGTTAAAGACAAATTTAGTCACTGAGATTACAAAATCGGGACATGTTTAGTCACTAGAAAAAGTTAATATCAAATTTGGTCACTACAATTACTAAAACTGGACACATTTAGTCACTCGCCGTTAGTCTCCGTCCAACTCCGTTAATGAAGTCCGTTAAGTGCTGATGTGGCAAACAGAATTGCCTAATCAGCCGGATATAACCCAACAAAAATAAAACCCGACCCGCCACGTCATTATAACCCGCCACCTCATGAAACCAACTCATGACCCAACCCCACCCAACCCCTTCTTCCTCCTTCCTCCCACCTCGGCACCTCCCTCCTTCTTTCCCCAAAACCACCGCCGCCGTGACCCAACCTGTCACCGGACTCTTACTGTTGCTTCTTTTCCGGAGAAATTAGCGTTTCTGGAACCCCACACCTCAGCCGGCTCGACGAGAACAACGACGATGGTCTCAAGAACATGGGACTCGTCATGAATTTGCTCCATCTCGAAGAACCGCCGCCGCCGTGGTGGTGCGCTGAGAATCGCTCCGAAAGAGGGAAGAAACCGCCCTCACCTCCAGATATCCGTCTTATGAAGGCGATTTGCCGATTCGATTCCTAATCTGTTGTAGTACCTGAATGACGATAACAAACTGGGCTTGGAACTCGACAGATACAATCCAAACGGAGACGACCGCTTGCTCCAGATCTCCACGGCGACAACGTCGCCGGCTCCGTCACCAGCATCCTCTCCGACCGCTCGAATTCGAACTAGTATGAATGCTTCAGTCGGATGATATTGTTGCTACTGCTGCTTCCGTTAGTGGCTCTATCAAAGTCGCCGATTTCGCCGAGGAGAGTTAGGGATTTTTTCATGTATGCTCTGCGTTTGGGTAGGGTTGGGTGGAGCGAGTCGATTAGGGTTTTGAACCAGTTGATTTGGACGGAGAGGGAGCAGTTTCGACAACCGGAGGCTCCTCCTGTTTCGTTGGAATCGAAGGCGGTGGCGGGGACGACGACGAGGTTGGCGCCGTGGGAGTAGGGGTTGTTGGCGGTGGGCATAGGATCTCCTCAATAAGCCGGGAGGAGAGGAAGGTGGAGATATTGAGCAAGGAAGTCGACGATGGTGCGGCCGTCACTGCAGCGCCCGATGGGTTTGTGGAAGAAGGATTCGTCGTAGGGAGGGAATGTGCAGTGGGGGGATTTTGCTCCAGCCTCCAGGGGATTAATTTGTCCACTAGATAGAATAAATTTGGTCGAACAGGTTTGCGGGAGGAGGTGGGAGGAAGGAGGAGAGCGGCGGCGGCGGTTTTGGGGAAAGAAGGAGGTGGGAGGAAGGAGGAAGAAGGGTTGGGTAGGGTTGGGTCATGGGTTGGTTTTATTGACGTGGCGGGTTATAATGACGTGGCGGGTCGGGTTTTATTTTTGTTGGGTTATATCCGGCTGATTAGGCAATTCTGTTTGCCACATCAGCACTTAACGGACTTCATTAACGGAGTTGGACGGAGACTAACGACGAGTGACTAAATGCGTCCAGTTTTAGTAATTTTAGTGACCAAATTTGATATTAACTTTTTCTAGTGACTAAACATGTCCCGATTTTGTAATCTCAGTGACCAAATGCGTCTTTAACCCGTGAGAGAGGGATGGTGCATGCCAAGCCTTATGCCACAACAAAGACTTGTGTTGGATCGAATGCGCCAAGGTAGGAGGTGAAAAAGCTTTAGATTCTCCCTTTAAGCACGGTGTATACTCATTCGATAAGAATTCTAGTTTTCGCACTTCTGAATTCGATAAGAATTCACAATTGAATGCACACCACTATTGTCTCAATAATCAATACATATCATTATTGTTTGAATGCGCACTATTAGCATTAGTTTTGGAATGTGCATGTGCATCATCAAAATTCTTACCAATTTCTAACAAATGCATTTCAACAACTAAATTCTGCAAAATCTCTCCGCAGGACTCTGAAATGCTCTCTGCTCCTCAAACGACCTGCGACCCGCCGGAGGCCGATATGGCTATTTCGGGGAGGCCGCCGGACTCCTCTCCTGCGTTTCCACCGATCACGACACCAATTACACATAGTGCACCAAGCTCACCCCCTTTGAATTACAAGTTGGCGCTGGCGGGATCCCCGGCATCATCCCCGACCAAGGCTCAACAGTGGACATTCATCGGAGAACACGATTTGGAGGTCGGGCTCTACAATGGAGAACCTGAGCTTAGGATCTCCTCCCAGCTGAAAGAACGACTATGCTTACCTTGGAAGCGGACGTTGGTGGCGCGGCTGCTGGGGAAATCAGTTTCTTACCAATACATATGCTCGCAGCTCCGTTGGAAATGGAAACCAGCCGGAAGTATGGAAATCCTTGACCTGAATAACTCAACCTTCCTGGTCAATTTCAGTAATGAGAAGGATTATCTTAATGCCCTCACTGGCGGTCCTTGGGTGATCCTTGATCATTATTTGATCGTCCATCAATGGTCGCATACTTTCCGAACATCGGACAAACCTCATCGTTCGGTGGTAGCGTGGGTTCAGCTACCCGAGCTACCGATCCACTTCTACCATCGGGAGGTACTTTTCGCGATGGGAAACATACTGGGAAGAACGATCAAGCTCGATTATCATACAGAACACAGGGAAAGGGGAAAATTTGCGCGGATTGCCGTGGAACTCGATATGACCAAGCCTCTGAAGACGCGGATCCGGCTCGATGGGTTCTGGTAACAAGTTGTCTACGAGAACTTGCCGGACATCTGCTTTGAATGTGGCCGGATTGGGCACTCTGAGGCCGACTGCCCCACCCGTTGTAATCCCCCGGCGAGTCTGTCTCAGGCGAACGAGTCGGTGCTGCCACAGTTACCGGAGGATAGACCGCCGGAGCCACCGGCCGGTTACGGTCCATGGATGCAAGTAAGCCGGAAATCACGGAACCAGAATAGGAAAGGGCCGCCCAACCATGGATCCGCCCAAGGCAATCAAACGGGCAGAAGCGTGGAAGCCGGGAAAGCGCCGCTCAGAATGGGAAAGAAATCGAAAGATGAACAAGGTAATTCTGGTTTATTGAAAGACAAAAAGGGGAAGGATGAGCTGAAAGGGGATCCGAAAAAGGGTAAGGCTAACGTCTCTGATGCTATCCTAACAAAGGAAAGCACTGGCCCAGGCCCATCTCAGGTCTGGCGAATGGTGGGCCTTAAGCCCAAGGTGACCCCTAATGTTGCTAACTCACAGCCCATAGGTGAATCTACTAATGAAGCAGACTCAACCATGATGGACCAAACAGAAATTGATCCTGCTAGTTTGAGGCCGACCCACAACCCCTTTGTAGCCCAACCTGACCCTCCGATCGGAAATCCTTCTTCGGCGCCAGGGGAAAATGAAACCCCCCAAAATATCAATTCAATTCGAGAACACCGCAGGGGGAAAGCAAGTAAGCCGCGCGACTCTCCAAAGAAGAAGAAGGACTCCATCCTTCGAGTAGCGAAAAAGAACCATGAACCACGTTCAGGTACGGGGAACAACAAGCGACCAGCTAAGAAGCAGAGCAATCCGATCCACCGCCAAGCTGTCGAGGAGCTCCTTGCCCAACTCCAGTCCATGCCGACTTTGGAACGTCGAGTTCGGGGTCCAAAGAAAGCAAGGAATCCATGGATGTCACCGCCGAGCCTCTGTCTACTGGTATGGGAGGGAATCTGGAGCCGGAAGCTACCGCCCTGGTGGGTAGTGAACCCCCGCTGGCGAAGCCGGCGAATTAAGCGTCATCTCGTGTGCTTCTGCAAGTCAGGGAAGTTTGTGCTTTTTCTCTTATCTTTTATTCCTTATGTTTAGTATTTTTAGTTGGAATTGCCGGGGGGCAAAACACCCCAAATTTCTAGCAACATTTAAAGAGTATGTGTTCGCCCATAGACCAAATATTGTCTTTATTGTGGAACCACGGATCAGTGGTAAGGATGCAGAAGACGTTATTAAATCCATGGGGTTTGATAAGTACATTGTGGTTGATGCTATTGGTTTTTCTGGTGGTATTTGGGTGCTTTGGAAAGATACTCACCTTGATATTACTGAATTGGATCGGGACTCACAATTTCTCCACCTTTTGTGCACAGATCAGAACAGATTCTCAGTGCTCTTGACTGCAATCTATGCCAAGCCTAATGAGCATGACAGGCAACCCCTTTGGGCGGCCATTCGAAGACTGGAACAAAACATTGAGAGGCCGTGGCTATTAGCGGGGGATTTCAACTCCATCACCTGCCCTTCGGAGCGCAAAGGAGGTGCTGCGTATAATCCGAGCAGAACGGCTAGTTTCAATGCTTGTATTCGAGACTGTGGGCTTATTGACGTCGGCTTCACTGGACCTAAGTTTACCTGGAGCAATGGTCGGCTCTCCCAACGTCTTGACAGAGCTTTATGCAACCAGGAGTGGATCAGGCGGTTCCCTGACACTGTCTCAACGAACCTGCCAAAGCTCCGCTCAGATCATAGACCAATCCTCATCAACAGTAATAATGACCATGTCCCCCCTAGAATGGTAAGACCTTTCCGGTTTCTCGTTCCGTGGTTAGCCCATAAAGATTTTCATGCTACACTTGAGGCCTCATGGAACCGAGGAAGGGACTGTTTATTGTCTTTGCAGGATCTCCAAGCTCACCTCACTCGGTGGAACAAAGAGGTTTTTGGGAACATTTTCTGGAGAAAAGCGAAACTGTCAAAGCAGCTTGCACGCCTGGAGGTTCTGAATGAGACGGCAGCGAGTGATGCATCCCTCAGAAGGGAAGGGGAAGTTCGGGAGGAGCTGGAGCAGACTTTATGGCAGGAAGAGCTCCTATGGCTTCAGAAAGCGAGGGAAAACCAGATTGTGAACGGGGACAGGAACACTCGATACTTCCACACTGTAGCTCTTACAAGACGGCGGAAAAATAGAATAACCAAGTTACAGCAGGAGGATGGGACTTGGATCGAGGATCCCGAGATGCTGAAGCTCATGGCCAGGGAGTTCTATGTCCGGCTCTACTCTGAAGACGGAACGGGGCAGCAAGATATCCCAGCTCTTTTCGATGCTTTGACAGCGACCATGACGTCGCATCTTACAGCTAGCCCGCTCCCTGAGGAAACGTACCAAATAATCAAGGAGATGGGTGGTCTTAAGGCGCCAGGGAAGGATGGCTTCCATGCTACTTTCTACCAGAAATGTTGGGACAGGGTGGGAGCTGACCTCCATGAGCACATGGTTGCCTGTTTCAGGAATCCAGAGCGGATCGAGAGGTGCAATGAAACCCTTCTGATGCTGCTGCCCAAGGTGGATTTTCCGAAGCAAGTAGCTCAGTTTAGACCCATTGGTCTTTGTAATGTGAGCTACAAGGTCGTGGCCAAGTGTCTGGCAAACAGGCTCAAAAATTTCATGCCTAAGCTGATCGACCCTAGCCAGTCAAGCTTTGTCCCTAAGAGACACATCACAGACAACATCATCATTCTGCAGGAAGTGGTTCACACTATGTCACTCAGGAAGGGAATCAAGGGACAAATGATTCTAAAGATTGATCTGGCCAAAGCCTATGACAGGATAAACTGGAAGTTCTTGGAGTTAACCCTGCAGGCGGCTGGCCTACCTGATGAATTCGTCAAACTAGTTATGGCATGTGTGACGACTGTCCGTTTCCAGGTGCTTTGGAATGGTGGCTGCACCGAAGCTTTCCAACCTACGAGGGGTCTTCGGCAGGGATGTCCTCTGTCACCTTATCTATTTACTCTTTGTATTGAAAGACTTAATCACTGCATCAAGGACTCAGTAGATAGGAAAGCTTGGAGACCTATTACTTTATCCAAGGATGGACCTGCACTGACCCACTTATTTTTTGCAGATGATTTGGTCTTATTCGCGGAGGCGGATCCAAAACAAGGAGAAGAGGTCCTAAATTGTCTGAACCGTTTTTGTGAAGCCTCGGGGGAGCAAGTTAGCAAGGATAAATCTTGTGTCTTCTTCTCGAAAAACACGAGGGAGAGCCTGAAGAAAAGTATCAGCGACATGTTGGGGATCAAACAAACCAATAATCTGGGGCGCTACTTGGGTGTTCCGGTCATCCACGGCAGAGTCACTAAAGATACCTACAAGTTCATCTTGGAAAAAATTGATCAACGGCTCTCTGGATGGAAGGCGAGGAGTCTTTCCCTGGCAGGGAGAGTTACCTTGGCAACCTCGGTTCTCAATGCCCTCCCGAATTATGTCATGCAGACGGCAGTCCTCCCAGTTTCTGTCTGCGATATCATTGACAGGAAAGTTAGAGCCTTTATCTGGGGAGCAGAAGACGGAGTATCAAAGACTCATTTGGTCAAATGGGAAACCATTTGTAAACCAAAGGAAATTGGTGGTCTGGGCTTGCGGTCTGCAAGAGCTCTCAACTTATCCTATATTATGAAACTGGGATGGGCTTTCCTTAACAAGTCGGAGGAGCTCTGGATCCGTGTCCTGCAGAGCAAGTACTTCAAAGTCAATGAGGCAGGGGCCTTGGAGATGAAAAAAAGTAACTTCTCGCGGCTATGGAAAGGAATTGTTAGTTCATGGCCTATCCTTAAGCAGCGGGTGGTGTGGGACATCCGGGAAGGCCATAATGTTCAATTTTGGACGGATCCTTGGCTGGCAGAGGGTACTATCTTGAGTAACCACATCACAGGTGCTGGCGAAGGGATCAATTGGCAGGCTACCGTTGCTGAGATGGTCACTAGTGAAGGTGAGTGGAATTGGCAGGATATTGAGACACACCTGACTGAGAATTTGGTGGCTTTGATTGCAGGTACGGATCCTCCCATGCCGGGAACAGGTGAAGACATTACGGCCTGGGGTATGGAGCCAGATGGGAAGTTCAAGCTTCGTTCAGCCTATTTTGCGGCAGTAGAGTGGCTAAGTGACGAAACATGGGAGGCGGAGGAGGACAACAGGCACCACCACTGGAAGCGTCTCTGGAAATGGACAGGCCCGAATCGCATTAAACATTTCCTTTGGTTGGTGTTTCATGACAGGCTGATGACGAATGTGCAGCGTAAGAGGAGGAGACTGACGACAGATGATACGTGCCCGATGTGCAAAGAAGGACCAGAAACGACTGAACACATTCTGCGCCAGTGCCCGAGTTCACTACAGGTATGGAACAGGCTGGGTATTCAAGAGACATCACTAACTTACGGCCTTGGGTTTGCAGCTTGGCTTGATGAACATCTCAAGAGGGATCAGGAGGGGCTTTTGTTCGGTGTGGCAGCTTGGTACCTCTGGAAAAGACGGAATGAGAAGATCTTTCACAACCTGACTCAAGAGGACCACGTTCTGGCGCAACGCATTGATTGTTGGACGTCTACAATCAGGCAAGCTCAGCAAAATGACACTGCTTCACATAAGGACGCGCATGAGAGGTCCTCACAGCAGCTAGCTTGGATACCACCACCACAAGACTGGGTGTGTGTCAATACCGACGGCTCAGTGAAGCAACCAGGATCTGACGCAGCTGGGGGTGGCATTATCCGGGACTGGACGGGAAAATGCATGGGAGCCTTTGTGGAGAACCTTGGAGTGTACACGATCACCCGGGCAGAGATTATGGCGGCCATTCGAGGATTGCAGATGGCGTGGAAGAACGGGCATAGGAGAGTTCTACTTCAATTGGACTCCACAACTGCAATCAACATACTTACCTCGCAGGATCAGACGGAGCACAGATACCATAATCTGATTTTGCAGTTTCAGAGATTGCTCCAGCAGAACTGGGAAGTCAGAATTTCCCACATCTATAGAGAATGTAACAAAGTGGCAGATTTCCTTGCCAATAAAGGCCACTCTACTAGTATAGGTTTCCATGTTTTGGCGAGTTCAGATCCGGGTCTGTTCTTCTGGACTCTGTATGACGTGTTGGGTATTTCCCAAAACAGGTTAATCTAAGTTTCAGGCTGGGGCGCCCTTCAGCGTCCCTCTTTTCTATAAAAAAAAAACTACTAAATGTATACTCGTATTAGTCAAACGCATACCGACTACGAGCAAATGCATATGAATATTTGTCCTATACATACCAATAAATACCACATACGTACCAACTTTACTCGAATACATACTATTAATTGGATAAATAAACCAAGATTGTATCGCAATTTAAATACGTACTAATTATAACTACTTGCCTTGAGAGGATTCCAAAGCTCTTTGATATACAAAGATGAAAGAACAAATTCTTAATTTGGTATTTCAAAAACTCTAGCGTTGCATTATATAATGACGATTTGTTTTTTTCTAGAAACTTCTTTCAATCGATATTTGCCTGTACGAATATACCATCAGTATTATACTTTCGGATGCTTCGACAACTTTTTCGATCTTCGGCAGTGGAATTTATTAGTGGAATTTATTGTCGGTGTAACAATTGGGTGGCTCATGAATCATGATGTGGTCAGGATTGTCCTTTCTTTGTTTCCTGCAAGTGTAGAGAATTTTGATTTTAGACAGTGATTGTGTTTTGATGTATGAACATAGTTATCTATGTTTTCTTGGTAATGTAAGTGAGCTATTGACAAAGAAAAAAATCATAACTTTTAACCAAACTACTAGATTAGCTACGGTGGAAAGTGGTGTTTGTAAAATAGTGTCTTATTAGTGGTTAGATCGGAAAATCTATCTATTTAGAGTTTAAGTCGGTAAGTATTTTAAATGGTATGAAACAATTGAATCACGATTAAATCATGGTTGCTATTATGGCCTATGGGACAATCCAAGTACCACATCCGAAATACAAGGGAAGGAACCCTTGTATAATAGTGTATGGTGAAATTTTTTATGATGTGAATGGGAATGAAAACAGAGGAGCCAAGAGGAACTCTTGAAATAGCATATTGATTATATATGGGAATGAGACCTTTGATTCAGTTGATTGAGATGATTGAATCTTTTGGTAATTGGTCAAATTGGTTCGTGTAACCAACTGAACCAAACAAATATTAGGATTATATGTATTTGGGGTTTAAATCATATATGTTATTGATACTATTAGATGATATATATATATATATATAAAAGGTAGTCGATGAAGCTAATTGAGGTAAATACAAAAAGCTACAATTGAGGGTGAGGCTGGATTTGTGGTGATTAAAATGACTCAATTATGATTTTGAATATCTATATTAGTTAGTATGCATTTGCCTAATACTAGTACGGCATTGAGACAATAGTGGTATGCATTTATTCTTTCTCAAACTTTGACATCTACAACCCGAAAGGGAATCTTCAAATTGAAAATGAAAAATAAATAAATTGAAAATGAAAAATATATGGAAAATATTGAGGGGTTGTTTGGAGAACTGGATATGTGTCGTGCATTTATTGAATTCGTAGATTTTGTAGAAAGTCATGTTTTTTTGTTTCTTTTTGTACTATGAATTTTAGCTTTGGTGAATTTAAATCTTTGAAATATTTGGATATCAATTTCTCATAATCAGAGAAATTTTATATCTTGATTTGTGAGATTTTGTTTCTCCTAGTTTTTCTCTTCCTTTTATTTATTTGACACATTAGATATATTTATCAACAAAGTTTTTTTTATATTTCTCGAACTATTCTTATTTTTAATTAAGGATAAACAGGTTATTAAATATAAAATTATAATTTTTATTTTCATTGAATGTTAACAATCATAGTTACCAAACAATAATCATTTTAAAATCTATTTTCAATTATCCGAATAGTTAAAATCTATAGATTGTTGACAATCTATAAATTTGAACTCAAATTCTCCAAACTACCCCTGAATTTCTTTCTTTTTTTCTTGGTAATTACCCCTGAATTTCATATAGTTAATTTTTCCGTGATTTTTGTATGCCACTAATTCCTAATTTTTAATCTGGTTCCTATCCTTTCATAATTTCTATTTTTGCTATATTAATGTTAACCGCATAACAACACTTTGTTGTTTAAAATATGTATCTTCTTATAATTTCTATTTTCCTGAACTTAATTGCCATCTCAACGCCACGTCCTCTCCCTGCTACTAATTATCATCATTTCCATTTGATCATAAATAAACAAGACAGCCGTAAAATCAGAAACGATTCCTTTCACTCAGTAGCACCAGAACAAAATAGACGACGGAAGGAGTACGTCTCAGTCTCTTAGGAACAAGTTAAATTGACGACTATTTTGTCCCCTGTTGCGTACGTGTACATATTTATCATCGTTATATATACAATGTAAACGATAGTGCAAACGCTCATCAGCAGCACAACAACTAATTAATACTTAAAATCATAATACCATGAAACACTCCAACTCATGTTCCTCCCACCGTTCGTGGTCGTGTTCTTCTTCATCTTCTTCAGTGTTGGCAATTTTAGTGGTCGGATGCATTAGCCAAAACATGTTTGCCGCCGGATTGAGCCTATGCGGCCGCGGCGTTCCGCAAAATCCCAAAACCTACTTCGCATCCGTGGAGAAGGTTCTGGGAGAACTAGTGCATTTGACGCCGGGGAAGGACAGGTTTATCGACAAGGCGAAAAGCGGCAAGGTCAGTGGTGCCGCAGCTTGTTACACCGAGAAGCCAGCCACATGTAAGAGCTGCCTCGAGCATACCAAGGCCAGGCTGGAGCGTTGCAAAGGCTCTACTTCCGGCGGCAACTTCAACGAGGTTTGCAACATGGAGTTCTGGCGAACTGGTGACAATTAGTGACCGAAAATTTGAAAGACTAAGCTTAGTGGGTGCTTCTATATGATCACAAAATATAGTTTAAGTAGTTTGTGTGAATGAGCTCCTGTGACGGAGCCAGTTGATCTCAATAATTTGAGTTGTTTAAACTTTAGAGTGATCTTGTATGGATTTGAAGTTGCATACTTACATGTACAGACATGTCATACCATGTGCTCTAAAATGGTATCATTTCCTTTCCACTCGTAACTTTTGTTCTATAAATGAAGCCTACACAAAGCCATCTGATGCTGATAGAGCTGGTACTGATAGTGCGTGGTGGCTTAAAAGGCTATACACGTAAATGCAGTTAGAATACGAACATTTTTTACATTGCACGAGAAATGCAGAATCATATGTTATTTGAGAAGTGTTACAAATATATTAGTCTAAAAATATCTACCATATATATAAATACACGAAATCATTTTAGTTGTTTAAATATTGTAGATTTCAAATGCATAACTGTAACTAGTGAGACCCAAAATGTTCATTATTTGTCTAGAATCGTAAAGAACTATGAACTATACAAATATAAAATAAAATAAAAACAGGTGATTATTTTTCAAAACAAATTATATAAAGAGCAAAGTAGGCGACCAACACTAAAGTGTTTTAAAAGAATATTATAGACCTACAGTCAATTCTGGAAGAAAATAAAAGTTATCTGTCGAATACATTTTATTTACGATTAAATTAATTAAGCTGCCGCATGGATCACAAGAATAACATAAGTCCACAGGAAATCCATTGCCGTATGAATCACAAAGGAATACGTCTTCAAACATAGCAAACTGATTTATACACAATGGACGAAGCGTTTTGTCCATTTCCACATGTCGGCAAATCTAGTCTGCCGGACGAAATAGTGGAACCCCACGTACACAGTGGATGATCTATACACACCCTTAAAATTTTAAAAAAAAACAATTATCCAACCTAGCTTGTGTGTCCAACTGACAACGACGGATTCAGGTCACAGCAGAACACTGGACAACATTTCACTAAAAAATTAGATACGGTAAAAAAATCAAATTTTTTTTTATAATATCAATTGTACATGTCGATCTTTTAAATATTAATATAGTGAATTCATCAATAATGGAGTTTACATCCATACCAATAGCATACTCTCTTTAAGATAAAATAGTTAACCAATTGGCGAGAAATTCATCGGTCATTTTGTTGTGCAAATAATTTTCCACCTATTTCATTGTCGAAAAGGTTCTCTCCATAGTAGTTGTTGAAACGAGCAATGTCAACACTGGACAAATCAATCGACTAATCAATATATATTGTGTATCAATTACTATTTTCACCAGCTGCTCTAGTAATTTCTTAAGGGAATAAACCTCATATTTCTTTTTTTTTTTTTTGATAATGGTGAAGATGCATTATCAAGGAAATACACCAGAGGTGTATACAAGTTCAGGAAACAAGATGAGAAAGGGGAGGGACACACAAAACGGAACCCAAAGAAAACAAGAACAGCGGAAAAGAAGGGAGGAGAGGAAGACCGAGAAAAAAAAAGCAAGGCTCCTGCAGGAGCAATCAAACCATAGACAACATAGGAAACCCACGCAAACCTCATATTTCTTTTAGTCGTTTACGTTTTAGAATTATAGGTTTCATTGTTTGTTTTTCTATAGATGGGAATCATTGGAGCTAGAATTTTCAGGCTAAATTTAGAGTTGTGATTTGAATATGTTCATCTTACCCATTTTCCTAATTACACACAATCTTATTATAAAATAACACTGGGCCGAATGGCTAAACTCATAAGGACTATACTAGCTCCGGATCCAGTGGAGGGTTGGGCCGTGACCCGGGGTGGCCACCCCCTGGATTCGCTACTGCGACCTATCACTTGAAAAAATCACGCTCACAAGCACAAGCACAGGCTCACCCTCACCCTCACCCTCACCCAATGCTTTCTTATTATCCTAACAATTTTTCTAAAGCTGCAGGGGTTCTAGGTACTGGGCCCTCCAACCCATATGCTGTTTTGAGCCATAAGTGTGAGTGCAAGGTTCATATTAGGCCTAATTGTCCAAGTTCACATTATCAAGCCTGCAACACTTATTTTTCTTGCCCAAGTGCTTTGTACATCACTGAATCATTCCAACCTATTCACTCTTCTCAACAATCCATTTTGGCGCAAATCATCATCTCACCGTGGCTGGCATCTCAATAAGTTAGATGCTAATAATGTTTTTTTGCATGGAGATCTTCATGAATAGGTGTATATGAAACTCCCTCCGGGCTTTGCGAAACCAAGGGATACTCGTGTTTGTCGTCTTCACTTTCGTAAATCTCTTTATGGCTTGAAGCAGTCATCTTAGAATTAATACATAAAATTCACCAAGTCTCTTGAGGGGTTCGATTTTTAGCAGTCTAAGGCTGACCACTCTCTTTTCATGTATCATTGCAATGGAGTTTTCACCTTTGCATTGATCTATGTTGATGATATTATCTTGGGAGGTGATAATCTTCCTACTATACAGCGTGTCAAGGACTTCTTGCAGAATCAATCCATCATTAAGGACTTAGGAACTCTCAAATATTTCTTGAATATTGAGGTAGCTCGCTCTCGTAGTGGACTAGTGTTGTCTCAACAGAAGTATATGTTGGACATTTTAAAGGATGCGGGAGCCCTTGCTGTCAAGCCATGTGCATTTCTAATTGAGCAGAATTAGCATCTCACTCGTATTGAAGGACCTGGGACTAAGGATCCTTCTAGTTTCCGGAGTCTCATCAGGGGGCTGGAGTACTTGACGGTTACCCGCCCTGGCATTGTCTTACTACGTGAATGTTCTCGGTCAAGTGTACTCGTCAGTTCATATCTGGTTATTTATTCGCTTAGGGGACTGTTCGGTCTCATGGCGCACCAAGAAATAGTCTGTTGTCGTTCGTTCATCGACTGAAGCATAATATAGAGCCATGGCTAGTATGGTTAGTGAACTCATTTGGCTTCGATTGTTACTAGCTGAGCTGTGTGTCTCGTGTTCGTCCTCGACTCCACTACATTGTGACAATCAGGCGGCCTTGCATATAGCCGCTAATCCAGTTTTCCATGAATGTACGAATTAAGCATGTTGAAATGGACTATTAATTTGTGCGTGAGCATGTCACTTCCGGAGAGATCTCCCCCCACAAGATAACTTCGCAGGAACAGGTTGCATATAATTTACTAAAGGCTTGGGTGTAGAACAATTTACTTACCTCACTTCCAAGTTTGGCATACATGATATGCACGCCTTCGCTTGAGGGGGCATGTTACGTATGTAGCATTCCCCGATTAGGTGGAACCCATTCTCTGATCGAGGATCTCGCCGTGGCTTCGGGGATTTGGAAGAGAACACCCCACGGCCGAGTAACATGTATTTCTCGGTCGGGGATTAAGTGATGTGACCAGAGACGTGGTCTGGGGACTAGTTTGGCACTTACCCTAAGTTAAGTGATGAAAAGGGAAATGTGCATATGGGTATATATATATATCTTTATCTTGTGATGCGTACATAGGTGACGTAAGATTGAGAAGAGAAACCCTAATAATATTCTAGCCGAAGACTCCTTGAGTGAGTCTTCTGTGGATTAATCTCATTCTTATGAACGAAGATATCACATAAATCCTTATGTCTTTGTGTTTGATTCTTGAAATTTAGCACACATCAATTGCTTCCCTTGTCGAGCGTCATTTTATCCAAGCGTATGGTATTTGAATCCTACCTCTAGAAACTTGACATGTCCCCTACGACTTCCAAGTGATCCACTAGACTGATCCCTAATCACATGAACCCGTAACACTACCTCTTATATAATGATCTCCCTCGCTTTTAGTTTTGCTTCTTTCTTCTTTAGTTTCGTTCACATTTAAGACATCAACCATCCCGCCGTATGACTAGATATAGTAGGGCAAGGTTGAGAGTAGTAGTAGACCTAGGACTGCAAATGAGTCGAGCCGAGTCGAGTTTTACCCCAGCTTGAACTCGGCTCATTAATAAACGAGTCGAGTTCGAGCTCGGCTCGTTTATTAATGAGTCGAGTTCGAGCTCGGGTCGTTTATTAACGAGCCGAGTCGAGTCGAGCTCGAGCTAGCATGTTTAATAAAATCTCGACTTTTATTTGGTACTTCATTTTGTATATCATGATACATATGATTTATTTTGTTAGCTAATCTCATATGATACTTTGTTGGTATCATATATCATTTAGTTAATAAATTTTTAACTACTCCAAATCATGGTATTTCATAGTATCGAAGCAATCTATGATACATAATTTCTTTTTAAAGTAGAAAATAATATATATTTGTTCACATACTCAACGTGCTAAACTTTATATATGGTGAGATATATAATTTAACAACAATTATAAGATATAGATTGATTCGTCCATAAGTCGGTAATCAAGTTGGCTCTCTAGCCATATGTTGAGACATATCATGAGCTCTAAACGAGCCAGCTCACGAGTTTAGCTCAACAAGTGACTCACTCCTACTGTCACCCTAGAAAATGGCCAAGTGAAACCACTTCCTAAGGCGTAGTATAGCGGGTTTGGGTTTTAATGTCAACCCGGGTCCTAGATTTGATGACTACTCGGTGAATTCTTGTTATCTAGCAGTGAAACTTTAGTGCAGGTCCAAATTAACAAACAAACAAAGCAAGTAAATGGTTGTTTTCAGGTTAAGAGAGGTCACCCGGATATGGTTCCCCCTAGACTGCAGTTAAGCCGGATTGCAATTTACCAAGTTCAGTTTTCATGAAAGTTATACTGCAGAAGGTTCTTAAACAGCCTGAAGTCTCGACTAAAGGTCTTCAGACCCTCTCAATCTGAGTCTCCAGCGGGCAACTAACCTCCACCGGAGTAAACAGATTGAGGCCCTAACGAACCAAACCTCCACTACCGAATTGAATTCGGTACAGAATAGCGAATTGGCTCCTCGAGTAAAGTCACCAATTCGCCACCTTCAATTAAGGGTGCTCTATCAACCTAGGCAGATATTCTCATTCTAGGTTAAAGCAGAAACAACAGGAATTTGATCAGGATTCAAGTCATTCAATCATTCAAGCCTCAATCGAATATAATCAACTCATGAAATCTGTACTTGGGTTCATACAATCAGACCTAACATACAAATCTAGGGTTCTCCATACCCAGATGAATGGGAGAACTACTCCATGGAGAAAGAAGCAAAAACAGATTCAGACGCGGAAATCATACTGTGAAGGATGAGTTTCAGCTCCTGGTTGTCAATCGGCACTTCTCCAAGCTCAAGCAGGGCTCCAATGGTGATGAAGATCAAGCTATGGCACTTGGGAACTTTTGTTCGTCGCTTTCTCTCTCTAGGAATCGCTCTATCTCTCTAAAACTCGAATCCCCTTGATCTTTGGCCTTCTTTTCCTTTAAAACCGCTGCCTGTCGCGATACCCGGTGGAAATACCCGGTCGGGTATTTTCGGTCTCGACCGGGTATAGTTGAAACGTGCGTTTTGATGCAGGGAAAAATACCCGGTCTCGGCCAATAATCCCCGGTCGGGGATTTTTGCCTCCAGCCCGGGACCCCTTCTGTTTCTCACGACGCCCAAGCCGAAAATCCCCGGTCATGGCCAGATAATACCCGGTCGGGTATTTCTGCTCATGGCCGGGTATTTTTGCTCTCCAGCACACTTCAACCCAACTTCGCTCCTTTTCGACCCAAAACTCGTTTCCTCGCCTCGATTCCAACGCCGAGTCCTGAAATACGACATAAACACACAACCTCACGTGAAATCGGCTTAAAACACGAGAGTCAACCTCTCAAACGGCTCAAGAATAGGGGTAAAAACATGTGTAAATATTGGTCTATCAACAAGCCACCGAGTCGAGCTAGCTCGCGAGCTTCACGAGCTGAACAAAGCTTAGCTCATGTTCGCCTCGTTTATTAACGAGCCGAGTTTCAAACGAGTTTTTCTCGAATCGAACGCCGAGCCGCTCGTGAGCAGCTCGGCTCATTTGCAGCCCTAAGTAGACCTAGAGGCGCTCCTTGGAATACGAGCGACTTCGCAAATTCGTTTTATACATGGCTCGAGTCTGGAGTTGTTAGTGTTGTAGACGAACCGAGCTATAAGTAGTACAAAGCTCGCCCCGAGGCATCAGTGGTACGAAAAATTTATATCTCAAAATTTATTGAAATTTGATATAGTTTTATAGATCACTACAAATTTGTTCCATTTATGAAAAAAAAAGTTAAAAAATAGAAAAAAATATAAATCTGTTAAGAAAAAAAGAGGAAATTCTTTTAATCTCATCTCCTAGATCAAACTTCAACCGAAATTTTAAAAAACAAATCTAATTATACGTAAACCAAAGTTATGCGCCCTACCTATAACCCGGGAGCATTTCACTTCCAACAGACACTGTCTCTTGATAATCTTGTCATCTCAGTTGCCCACCGAATTAAACCACCTACAGCACAGTTTGTTCTTCAATGCCGAATCAAACCTCGTCACCTTCTGAATCCCCGCTTCCACAATTGCCGGCCAACAAGTACACTCTGACGAGACGACATGCGATCGACCGCCCACCGAAATCTTCTCAACTCCACCTCCCACAATTACCGGCCAGCAGCACCCACTGATATATTCTATCGGCCGACCATGTCGATCCAATTTCACGTCTCCCTGAGAACTCGATCACAAAGCCGGCCACTATATATAAAAGGAAGCCCATGCATTGCAACACCTAAAAAACACCGGCCCAAACAGAGCAACAACGATCACTAATTACATTTCAACGGCCTACACTACAGAGAGATATGGGTTGCTCTCATCTCAGACAGTTATTTCTTGCATCAACAATGGCCGCAGTGATGATGATCTTCGTTGGAACGGCGGCCGCGGCTGTGGGCTACACGATCTGCGGCGGCGTGGACCCGAGATCCGACAAGTACACGTACAATGTGGAGATGTTACTGTCGAGGTTGTCGGCCGCCACGCCGACCAGCCAGGGGATGCTTTACAGGGCGTGGTATCCACAATACAAGCATGGTTATCCCACCGGCACGGCGTCGTGTTACAAGTACAACGCGGAAGCCTGCGCCACGTGTCTCGAGGATGCTCAGTCGAAGCTGGAACAATATTGCACGTCGACGAATACGACTGGTGCATACTACGGAACCAATTGTAACATGGAGTACTGGCCAATTCACGATAGTATATAATTGATTTGTTTTCAATATGTCCCCACCTTCCTTCATGTTCGCTTTTGTAGTGTATTAAGTGGTTCCGCGCTTCTGGGTTCTTTTAATAAAACTTCTGGTCGGAGACGAGATAATTGTTTGTGCCTTAACTTGTGATTGTCTCCTCTCGTCTCTGACTGACTTTGTGCTATTTTGGGGAAGCCGTAAATGTTCTTCAGATGATTTGGAAAAATATCCGTGTCTTTTTTTTTTTCATAATATCTAATATAGAAATAAATATAGTTAAAATCAATTATATCTGAATAATTAATTCATAAAAGAAATATCCGGCCAATATAATCATCATTTTCACAAATAACCACGACGTGTTTTTCCTATTATGAAGGAAACGCACAATATATACTTTCGTTCTCTACAATACTTTTGTTGTCTACAATCTCATATAAGTCTTTTTCAATGTATCCAACTATATAAGCAATCATTAGCAAAAACGGTAGCAATTTGATTTTGAAACTTATTCTTAATGTAGCTCAAAACTAACTTTAGAAGACAGAGAGATCAATTTTTTTTGTTGTATATTTCAATTGAGAATTTTGTTTAGTGTGATAAATCTATTCATGTTAGCTTTTTAACTTGAAATAACTTGTAGTGTATTTGTAAAACACTCTTATTTCACCTACATGTAAGAGTTGGATCCTTGGTTGATATATATATATATATGGTAATGACTGGTGTACGTCAAACGTATAGTATACAATAGGTGATCTAATCGTTAGATGTACTTAGATGAGCTCCGACCAATCTCAACGGTCAATTTTTGTTTTTCATTAAATCAAACTTCGGCTTGGGATTTAGAAAACCGGTGCCTGAATATATATATATGGTGCCGTATTCGGTGCACCCACTTTTTCGGGTGCACTCAGTGCACCCGCCTCATAATTGTCATTCTGACCATGCGATTCATGTCAAAACGGTATCAATTGTTGCTTATGATATTATGAACAAGCAACACATGAATTTGAAAAAAATTCATTCAAAGTTTACTTTAATTCGAAGGATTTAGGATTTAGGGTTAGGGTTTAGGTTTACAATTTGGGATTTTGGGTTGGGATTGAAAATTGAATGTTAAGGTGTTAGGGTAATGAATTTATTTGTTATGATTCTATGTCATATCATCATATTATATTGAGAGTACTAATTAAAGTTCAAAATTTGATGTATTATGGACGCTTTTAGAGTTGGGTGCACTGAGTGCACCCAAAAAAGTGAGTGCACCGAAGTAGCCACCATATATATATATATGGGGAGTTCTACGGTACCCAGGGTGAAATCCGGGGTACCGCATACCTTGAGTACGAAACGTTATCAAGAACTTGAATTGACTGATCTTTCGGACATGATACTATACTTTAACCCTTAAAGATCAAAATCTAGGTCTTAATTTTTTAAATCTTATACCCCAAGATCAATTTAATTAGAAACAATAATCGACGGTTATGATTCGTCCAAATATAGGCAAAAAAATCAATACACCATCTTAGAGTTTATAGTTTATGACTTAGATAATTAGGACGTAGGGTTCACTCATTAAGGGTTAGGGTATAGTATCATGCCCAAAAAATCCTGCTAATTCGAGGTCTAGATGGCGTTTTATTACTCAAGGTATGTGATACCTCAGATTTCACCTGGGGTATCGTAGAAAGCACCATATATATATATATATCCCAAAAAATACCGGTGTCACAGGACACTCCTGAACTCCTTGGCTTTGCCTATGGGCCCGTATGGTACAAAACCCACGACTACAATCAATACAAAACCGTCCACCCTTCATGGCTTCCCACATCGAATGGCTTAGATTATTACGAGAGAGAGAGAGAGAGGAGAAGACTAGTAATTCAGTCACCCCCGATCACATTAATTTGTATGTCTTCTGCCGGTGATGAGCTTCCTTCCTCACTAATGGCGTTTTCAATCTGGTCTAGTTTTCCTAATCCCATATTTCTCTGAATAGGATCCTACAATATTCTTTTTAAATCGAATATCTATAATTTTTGCATACAAAGAACGCATTAATTGTAACCCTACATGCACAATGATATTAATTTTGTTATATTTTGAGCAAAGAAAAATTCCAAAACATGTGTTGTTTGTAGTATTATCATTGTCATATTTATTATATTATCATGATATCGCAGTGACATGATGACCCATTTCCGGAATTTAAACTCAATTTAAAAAATTGTAAGAAATAACTCATTAATTAATATCCCGACAGTGATATCCATTTTGTTATGATTTGTCAAGCATATGACCTCATACCAACATCATATAAGTGTCATAACAATATCATATATATGTCATAACATGTTACCATAGTATGACAATGATATGATATCATCAAATTATTTTGTCGAACATAAGACCTCATGCCAACACCATATCACTATTATACTACCATTATTAATTAAGATCTACACAATGAAATTTATTTTGTTATGTTTTAGCAAATAGAAGACCTCATGCCAACATCATATCAGTCTCATGACTCATATCATGATATTACCACAATGATATACATATATAGTGAAAATATCATATGACACTAATATGATGTCATCAAATTTTTTATTAAATATAAGAACTCATATACCAATATCATATCACTATCATCTAATGACACACATCTATTCCCTTATTTCTAGAGCGTTTAGGATAATTTTCTTGCGTATTAAGCCAACGTTATTCATGGTTGTGCCTATATGTGATGTTTCAGATCCTAGAAAGTAAATGAGAGCCTAGGAGTGGGTTTTGTGATGATTGGATGAAGTTCAGGACTTATGACCAAGGCAGGATAATTTTACGTGTGAATAACATCAGGTGACTGTGCAAACTCTCTCGACGAACCAATTCTTTTGACCTAAAATCAAACTGAAAGCTTTGTGGAGAGAAAACGTGACAAAAGACCGTCCCTGGAGTGATTTGGAGCATCTCTAGTGACATTGGAGCTCGATTTCATCTCTTAGGAGTGGCGGATTACTACCTGGAGCATATTTTCATCGGAGCACGATGATTTCTACTTCATCCATCATGTCTTCTTCTTTCTCCATAAAGTAAACCTCCTCTCCACTTTAGTATGAAGAACCCTACCTTTGTATGTTAGGATAATTGTTGTATGAACCCTTGATTGAGTAGTCATTTCCAGAATTGATTGAGTCCTTATCACATTCCTTCTATATCTGCTTAAACCTAAGAGAGATAAAATCTTATTAGGTTGATTGAGCACCCTAAATTGCAAGTATTGAATTGATTGCACGAAGGTGAATCAATTCATTTCTCTGTAATGGGTTGAAAATCTATTAGTGGAAGTTAATTAATTGAATTGCCTTGGTAGACTGCTTTGCCCTATGCACAAAATGCTACCAAAAGTGTATCAATCGTATAAAATCAATCCTAGTGCGGCTAGAACACACTTCAAGCAATTAAAATAATATGACACTATAAATGGAAAATGTAGTCACTTTAGTTCACAATATGAGGGTCTATAATAGAAATTTCATATGTCATCAACCATACTTATAATGTGTCTGATATTAAAAATTTTGAACTCTTTGATATAGGCCAATCAGGAAATGGAAACTAGCAATGCTTCAAAACAACATACTCTGACCATGATTGCGCAAATATATGATGCTCAAATGAAACAAGTTCTGGACCAAATAGAAAAACTCAAAGGAAAAAGTATTGGAGAAGAAAAACATTGATGGTCACACAAAAAGTGGTATTTGTATATCATAATATGTAGAATGGTTGTATACTTGAGAATAAGAATATATATATATATATATATATATCCTAACCACCATCTACTACTTTTTATCGCTATCTATCATCAGTTACCACCATATACCAGAGTGGTATATATGATCTTGAAAATGTTTTTACATAAATTTTTAGATTACGATGAATTCTTTCATTCTCTGCAAAATTTTCCAAAATTCTAGTTAAAAACGATGGTTGTATAAAGTGGTACCATTTGGAAAATATATCGGAAACTGATTTCTTTTTGTATGTCGGAAACTGATTTCATATGTCATCTATAACCTCAAAATATATCGGAAACTGATTTCTTTTTGTATATCACAATAATCTCATTCAATTTTAGAAAATATATTTAAAAATCGAACTAAAACAAAGAAGATACAAATCGATTAAGAAATAAATAAAAAAGTTACAATCTCTAAATGTAACTTCACTCTAAATAAGAGCAGTGGCGGAGGCAGGGCGCCTTTTGGCCTTGTCCCGGGATAAGGTAAATTTCGGTGGAACAAGAATACGCCATATATATTTATATTGGTGATGGAACACAACACGTATAGGTAGTATTAGAGTACTTTGTCACTACAACACAACTCATTAATTACTTGTCCAAAATTGACATAAAATTAATTCATTATACAATAAACGAAATTCCAATTGCAATAAAGAACTAATCGGGTCTCTTTTCTCCTTATGCCTATTCGATCTTTCCCCAACAACCCTGAAATTGTCTAACGACAACGGCAATCCCACTAGTTTTGATCTACCAATTACAACTGCAAGTGTAAAAAGAACATTTTCAGCTTTGAGTTATATTAAGAACAAGTTTCCAAATCGATTTCGCGACCAGTGTGCTAATACTTGTTTAGTAAGATACATTGAAAGAGACTTATATAATAGTGTAGACAACAAATGTTTTGTTGCGCTTCTTTCACTATATGAAATTCCTTCGTAGTTGTTTCTGAAAAGTATGGTAGTATAATCGGTTATTTTTAATTTATGAATGAATTATTTGGATATAATTATTTTTTATTAAATAATTTTTTTATTAGATACTTATATATTTAAGTTATGAAAAGAGGACATGGGTGGTTTGAGATACTGCCTCCGCCACTGAATAAGAGATAAGAGATAACATGTAGTTATGTTATATACACAAATGTTGAATAATAAAAGTCATCCGCTCTACATATATTTGCCCACCCCGCCGCGAGCATTTCACTTCCAACAGACACTATCACTTATCACTTTGTTTCAGGTGGAATTTCGCGTGATCAATGCACCATGACTTCAAGAAAACGGAAAACGATGTTACTCGGTTCACACCTCTTCAAACACTGTTCGAACGAGGGTGTTCGATGCATACATCCAAGGAACTGGCTACTTTTACCTCTACTCCTATGGAGATTCCTTGAGAGCTCTGCAACTACTGACTACAACTAACAGAGAAGCCTCGTTGGAGGGTCCCTGGTGCTACTGCTACGGTTACTGTTCTAGAGAGAAAATATAAATTTTGACGAGACTTGTTGTGGTATGATTTGTCTGTCCTTCGTCCTGAGTCTTGCTGCCAGTTTTGTTGTGCCTCACCCTCCAACCGCCTTCTCTCTCTCTTCCCAAAAATCAGCTCCACGTAGCATCTGGTAACTTCCCCGAGCGTTCTTTGCAAGTCAAGTGCTGCTTCCGGTAACCACCTCGACACGTCATCATGTCACTTGACCATTGGACGGTCACCGTACACAAAACAAGTTGGATGATATCCATGTTGACTAAGACAACAGTCCATAGATGGTACGCATATTAAATGGTCACCACACCCTAGCATCATCCATTAGGGTTTGGACGGTATCCATTACATTGGACACTACCATCCATTATGGATTCTGGATGGTATCCATGTATTTGGACACTACCATCCATTATGGATTTTGGATGGTATCCATGTATTTGGACACTACCGTCCATTATGGATTTTGGATGGTATCCATGTATTTGGACACTACCGTCCATTATGGATTTTGGATGGTATCCATGTATTTGGACACTACCATCCATTATTCCTATGGCCTGACTTGATAAATTGGGCCATTCATGTACACATGGACCAACTACTTAAATTGGCCAAGCTGTTCACACGAGCAATAATTAATGAAAATTATTTTGGTGTTAAACACACTTTCATATATTTTTGAAACAAAAATAAATCAATATATATCGAAAACTGATTTCATTTTGTAGATCACAACAAACTCATTCCATTTTAGAAAATATATTAATACAAAAAGTGTATAATAATAGAAGTTAATCCACCCTACCTAGATTTGCCAAGCCAGCGAGGATTTCAATTCCAACAGACACTATCACTCGATAAACTCTATCACCTTAGTTGCGCAACGAATCAGTAATTTGCTCTTCAAACGCCGAATTCAACCCCCGTAATCTTCCACCACTGCCGGCCAGCAGTCCCCAGTGACATGCGATGGACCGCCCACGTAATCTTCTGAGCTCCGGCTTCCATTATTGCCGGCCGTGGCAATCAAATTTCATGTCTTCCTCAGATTTGACAAGCTGGCCACTATATAAAAGGAGACCAAAGGAAGGACACCTAAAACACACAGCCTAAAACAAAGGTACAAGAAAGAAAGGAAAAAAATAGTAGCAACTATCATTAAGTGCAAGAACGGCCTACAGATATCATGGGTTGCTCTTATCTCAGTGCATTACTATTTCTCACAGAAACAATAATGGTCGTTGGAATGGCGCCTGCGGCTGTGGGCTACACGAGCTGCGGCGGCGTCGCCCCGAGAAACGACAGCTACCCGTCTAATGTGGAGATGGTACTGTCGCTGTTGGCGACAGCTACGCCGACCAGCTCGGGGATGCTTTACAGGGCATGGTATCCAGATTACAAACCCGGTTACCCCGCGGGAACGGCGTCGTGTTACAAGTACAACGCGGAAGCCTGCAAAACCTGTCTCCAGAATGCTCACTCAGAGCTGAAACAGCATTGCACGGTGGCTCATACGACTGGCGCCTTCTTTGGAGCCAACTGCAACATGGAGTACTGGCCAATTCATGATAGTAACTGATTTGTTGACAAACGAGGACGGCCCAACTCATGATTGTAATTATGAGTTGGGTTTGTGTTTTTTAGTTTAGTTTCTCCATCTTCCAAGTCCTTTTAATAAAACTTCTCGTCGTAGAAGGGATTGTGTAAGATCACCTAATAATTGGTATCTATCTAGCTTGAAGCACCAGGAACTTGTGATTCATGTCAAGAGTTGCGGTTTAGTACCAATTGTTAGAGATAGATTAGGAATAATGTTATATTTTCTTATCTTTTAGTATAGTTCTTAATGTTTCCGTGTCCTTCTAGTATTGTTGTTCTCTTATTTATTGTCCAAGTCTTGTAATCTATATAAACCCTTTTTGTGGTTTCATAATAATACAAGCTACAAGTTACAAGTTACTCTTCGTAAAACTCCTATATATACCATATAGGGTTTGACGATTTAGGGTTGTGTAGCTAGGCTTTGGTGATTTGGGCAGGGTTGGTGTGGCCTGTAGTTGGGCTCGGGCCTAAGTTATTGCGGGAGATGGACTGGCTAGAGAGATGGGATGGGTTGAAGTTGGGCTATCCAATTTTCTCGGTTTTAACCGAATCAGATCGGGATGTGAACATTGCAACCGCAAACTGGATTGGGGTAAATTGCAATTCGAGTTCCAATTACAACCGGGACAATTTAAACTTGCCTGTTTCTAGTTTGACCCGTAAAATCGGGACCGGATTCCCAACCCAACTGGATAGGGGTGTTCAAACGGTGTGGTTACAGTGGTAACCATTTTAAACACTAGTATTTGGCTAATTTGGTTTGGTTAATTTCGATAATTGGTTTGGTTTGGTTAAAAAAATTAGCTTGTTTGGTTCAGGTGGTTTGGTTTGGTTTCAAGCACTCCTAACCAGTTTAACCAAATCAACCAGTTAAGTAATTAGCCATATATCTAATATATATTATATACACAACTTAATACTTTGCATAACCACTCAAGAGTCAAATGTAAGATAATTGTATTTGTTACATGTATTTACGTTAAGGGTTGGCTACAATTATGTGGATTGTTATGTGTTGTTTATTATATAAATTGTGAATTGATGCACTAATTGAAAATTTTTCTCACTTAATGATAATGTGGTGTTATATTGGTTATTTTGGTTAACCAATTAACAAAACCAATAAACTTTAGTTTGGTTAATTTGGTTGTTGTATTAGTTTGGATGGTTTGGTTATGATATTGTATTCCATGGTTAATAGAATTTAGCATTATTTGGTTTGGTTATCACAATGGTGACCATTTGAACACCCCTACAACTGGAGGATCCCAAAATCCATTTAAAGGATTTTTAACAAATACAATCAAAATGATAACTATTTTATTTTGTAATTATTAAAATTTTAAACAATGCACAAATTACATGATTTCATTATCGCATAGCTGACACCCATCACTGTTCGTTAAAAAAATATGCTATTTTTTCTCCACAGGTACTGTTTACAATGGGGTTTTATCCCATGTACCCAATTTTACCATAATCTCATTTTTTCTCCTATTCAGCAGTACTATTCATATGAGTTTTATTCACTACAACCAATTCTACAATAAATCTAAAAATCATATGAAATTGTACGGTAAGTTATTTCTCTACATTCAACTTAACATTATACAAACATTTCGTGGATCGGTTATTAAATATATAATTACTAAATAAAATTCCTTTAGTTTCAATATTTATTATCAAATAATATGAACAATATTTAATTATTCCTTTACTACTAACCAAATTTCTATTATTTTCAACTTGAATATTCAACCAGTCTAATCATATTTTACTTTCTAAATTTTGATTTTATCTTTACACCACACATTATATAATAATGTTCTATAATAGTTCTTTATGTCCTACATTCAATTTTACTATAAGTGCTAGATTGGTAGCTTTGATATAACAGTTTAGTCATATATATTACTTTCGTGTTACTTTCTAAAATTTTATTTTATTATTAGACAACATATTATAAAATAGTTTATGTAACACAATTTTATAACAATTACAAAAATTAAAAATTCATCAATATTGCTTACTATCTATAACTTGAATTTATTATTAGACCACAATTTATATAAAAAATTATGTCATAACTATCTATAATTATTAAACTAAATTATTAGTTTCTTACCGACCGCGCATAGCCAAAAAGAGCTAGTTTTTGTGTATAATTAAAGATCATGCATCCTACCAGACGGTCGACTCCTCTACACCCTATATTAGAGGTGGCAATTAGGATCCAAATCCATGAATCCAATCCATCCATCCACCAAATTATCCACATAATCCAATCCATTTGATCCAAATTTTACTATTAAGTTCTAGATCGGTAGCTTTGATATAACAGTTTAGTCATATATTACTTTCGTGTTACTTTCTAAAATTTATTTTATTATTAGACAACATATTATGAAATAGGGCTGGCAATTCGGTTGTCAGTTAGCGGTTAGCCGCCGGTTATAACCGAAAACTGCCAGAAACCAATTAACCGAAAACCGACAAAAACCGACCTCGGTCGATGTTCGGATGCCCATCAGAGGGCTCCGGCTAGCCGAATAACCGGGAATGATTAACCGCGCCTAACCGGATAACCGACCCTCACCGAAAATCCCCTTCTCCCCATCCCAAAATCGCAGAAACCCTTCACCCCAAATCAAATAACCTAATTCCAATACCCTCCCCCATCCTCCCCGCGAGACCGCCTGCTCCCCCGCCGACGCTGCCATTAACGCGCGACCCTGCTCTCAACCAGCGACCCCGCCTGTTCCACCGTCGTCGTTTCCTCCCCGCGAGTCCGCAACACCGCTTGCTCCACCGTCGCCGCTTCCTCCCGGCAACAGCGCCACTTTACGGCGAGTGCGCCTGCCACAGCTCAAACTATTGCAGTTGGTACCACCCAATTCAACACTTCAAATAATGCAATCACTAGATTTCAAGCAACGGAAGATGACCGAGTCTCATCCTCCTCATCCTCACATGGCCGTCGTTTGTCCATTCTATTGCAGCCGCCGCCGACTAAACAAGTTGAATTTTAAAATTATCCTCTTCCACAGGCGTCCAAGGATAACACAGAAGGGCTTGAAGGACGGTCTTCCCCGCGATATTGCCTCCGCCTACGCCCAAATCTCGTCCCTGATTCATGTCGCATCTCCGCCTCCGCCTCTGTTGTCGACGTCGAACAGAGAGAAGCAGCTTCAGCGAAATCCGGGTAGATTGATGGCGGTTGTGAGGTTGAAGGAAGGAATTGATGGGATTTGAGGGTAGAGAAATAGAGATCGTGAATGGAGAGGGAGGAAGAATGATTTTTTTGGGAGAGGAAAGGGAGCATGAGATGGGAACAGAGGAAGGATCGAGAATGATTTTTTGTGGAGAGGAAGGACGGTTAAACCGACCCAGCACCGAAAACCGACCGGTCGGTGGTCGGATAACCGTGACTCCCTTCACGATCGGTGGTCAGCATTCGTAGGTGGCGGCTCGGTTTAACCGATAATTGAGAAATCGGTTTTCGGTTAAACCGAAACCGATCGACTGCCACCCCTATTATGAAATAGTTTATGTAACACAATTTTATAACAATTACAAAAATTAAAAATTCATCAATATTACTTACTATCTATAACTTGAGTTTATTATTATACCACAATTTATATAAAAAACTATGTCATAACTATCTATAATTATTAAAACTAAATTATTAGTTTCTTACCGACCGCGCATAGCCAAAAAGAGCTAGTTTTTGTGTATAATTAAAGATCATGCATCCTACCAGACGGCCAGACACCTCTACACCCTGTATTAGAGGTGGCAATTAGGATCCAAATCCATGAATCCAATCCAATCCATCAAATTATCCACATAATCCAATCCATTTAAATCCAATCTATTTGATCCAAATCCAATTGGATTGGTGAATTCATGAATCAATCCATGGATCCAAATGAAAAATTACAATCTGGTACCTATATTTTTTATATTTTACATTTTGGTACCTAAAATTTATATTCTTATATGAAAATTTACATTGGAAAATTACATTTTGGTACCTAAAATTTTTCATCATGACATTTTAGTACCTAAACTTTTCAAAAATTACATTTTGGTCCAAGCCTTGGATGTCATTTGGATTCATGAATCAATCCATCAATCCATTTGATCCAATCTATGAATCCACCAATCCATTGGATCAAATCCATTTGATTCATTAATCAACCAATCCAATCCACGAATCCGATTCAATTGCCACCTCTACCCTATATACATTTACAGAAATAAATTATAAGGGTAAGAGCATTCCGTATATTTCACTTCGGCCGATTGCTTGCGAACCGCAACAAGATATATGGCCGAATATGGAACAATAACTTAGACAAATATGTTTTTGTTCAAGACGACTCTAAGTAGTCATTTGGCTTTTATGTTTTCGTTCTATCAAAATCAAACTACTTACCATTCGGCAACGCCATTTCCCAGGGAAAAAAACTGGACGGAGAACCTAATAATCACATGCCGTTACTGTATGTACATATATAAAACGGCAGAGACGTCTTAACACAAAAAGAAAAAAGAAGAACACTTCATTGTCAGTAATTTTATGGACTGCTCGTCGTCATCATCATCATGGAGCAATCTCCCTGCTACTTATTCCCGGCGGCGAGCTGTCACGGCCGTGCTGGTAGCCGCTGGCTATCTAACGATGATCAGCCGGAACGTCGCCGTCGCGAAACCGCCTGCCCTCCACTACTGCTCCAGTCATGCTTCGGAAGATCCGGCGAAGTACTATTCCAACGCGGAGAAGGTGATGAGCAATTTGGTGAAGAGAGCGCCTTATTCGTGGACACACATGTTCAAGGCCTGGTATCCAGACAATGAAGTAGGTTCGGTTGTGGGCGCCGCCACTTGTTACAACAACAACGCCCGCAAATGCAGGGCCTGTCTGGAGGCTCTCAAGGACACGCTGGACGGCTGCAAGGAGTCCATAACCGGCGGATGCTTTAGCGCTGGCTGCAATATGCATTTCTGGATGATCGTTGATTGAATTTGGCGCTTTGGGGGAATGGCTAGCGCCTAGCTGGTCGATCAGCTCGAAAAATTTAAGGGAGGAAGAGATGTAGCTAGGCTTGAGTAAATGTGTGTGTTAGTAATTAAGCCGGATGTGTTGGTTTAGTTGTGTTTTTTTAGATAAGAATGATATAGTTTATTTTTTTAAGAGATTTGAACATGAAACCTTCGGGTTCAAAAAGCTAGTAGTATAACCAAAACAATCAAGAACAGAAAGCTTAAAAGATTTTTTTTTAAAAAAAAACAAAGGGCCACTAGGGCAGTGCATGATCTTCCCTCAAAGATTTTGCTATTTTTTTCTTTCCATATGCTTACAGGCAATGCAGTCAAAAGCGCGATTCTACCTAGAAGCGGAAAAAGGGTAAAATGGTAAAGCGTAGAATTAAAGCATAAAAGCGTAAGTTTTTTATGCATACTGTAAAAGAACAAAAAATATGGGCTAAATTACACGTTTGGTCACTCGAATTATACAAATCTTTCACTTTTGCCACTCAAATTACTTTTCTTTCTTATTCGCCACTAACTTTACGAATCGTTTCACCGTTAGTCACCAGCCGTCCAATTCCGTTAAAATCATCCTACATGGCAGTCAACTAAACCCTTTGACCGTTAGTTTGATGACATGGTAATTAAAAATTAAAAAATATTAATTTTCAAATTAAAAAATATTTCATCTTCCTTTCATTTCTTCCTCCCAGCAACACTTATCCTTGAATCCAATCGAACTCCTGATGGAACATTAATTCACATTCAGACATGAGGCAGGAAAATAGTTGTGTAGCCACGGCGTGTGCTGCTCGAGATGAAAGACCGGACTACTCCAGCTAAGTTGGGAAGGAGAAGTTTAGAAAAGTGATGTACAAGGAGACTTCGAGGATTTGAGGAAGCTGTGGACGGCCGAAGCTTTGAGGAAGCCATGGATGGATCGAGCAGCAAACAAGAAGCAACACCACCACTCTGACTCTGGTATATAGAAAAGAAGGTGATCGAGAAAGTGAGAATGAAAGGAATGGGGAGTAACCCCAGCCACTATATCGCTTTCCTCCTCTCCCCCATACTCTATCTTCCTGCTTCCTCCACCACCGCCAAGGCAACCTCCGCCGGTGGCTCCATGTGGCTGACCAGGATTAAGCTGCTCCGTCGACGGACACCCTCACCCTTGGCCACGTCTACAGGCTCATCACCAATCAAGGTTTCCCATCTTCCTCTGTTTCTTCTCCTTAACAGTGACTTAATTTCATCATTTCCGGCTTATTGTGGTTCTAAATTTAATTTGGTGCTTTCTATTTTCTTAAAACCAATCAGTAGAGGTGATGAAAGGATTGTCGGCGAAGAAGCAGGCAAAGCTTAATAAAAACTATCCTCATTTCCTCAAACAAACAAAAAGGAACAAAATGTATGCTTTGATTCTCAAGTTTCGAAGAAGGAAAGGAAGAGAAGTGGAGGGGGAAATAGGAGCAGTGGAAGTTACAGCAACAATAGTGAAGGGTCATTTTCATATTAATCTTAGCTGGTGGAGCAGGGAGTGGGAGTGGGAGCGGGAGATCATCAAGAACATGGCAACCATCACTTAACAACATCTTGGAATCAGCCGGCAACGGCAACATCTAATCGCCTTCTTCAATTATGTAGTCCCCCCTTTCCCCTCCCCTCCCCTCCCCTCCCTTCTTCATCTCGAAAAGCATCACGCCGCCTCTACACAGTTATTTTCCTGTCTCAGATCTGGATGTGAATTGATGTTCCATTAGGAGTTGGATTTGATTCAATGATAAGTGTTGCTGGGAGGAAGAAATCGAAGGAAGATGAAATATTTTAAAATTAATATTTTTTTATTTTATAATTGCCATGTCATCAAACTAACGGTCAAAGGGTTTAGTTGACTGCCACATAGGATGATTTTAACGGAATTAGACGGTCGGTGACTAACGGTGAAACAATTCGTAAAGTTAGTGGCGAAGAAGAAAGAAAAGTAATTTGGGTGGCAAAAATGAAAGATTTGTATAATTCGAATGACCAAACGTGTAATTTAGCCAAAAAAAAATATGTTAAGTACGACATATACTATGAAAAATATGAGTGCACAAAATTTAGATAAGTTAATAAATACTTGCAATTCATGTCTAAAGTAGAGCAACTTATAGCCTCTTAATAATAAGTTCAAAAAGATAAATCTTATCAAGAAGCCACATTCCCCTCCATGCTAATGAATTTGAGAAGAGCCTAGACGGTTAATTAGATTACTTTATTGAAGTTCAGAATGCATCAAAGTATCTGGTATGTATCTTTTAATCTTAAACGTATCATATTGTAGGTGGTTTATTTTTAAAATATAATTTTTATAATTAATTTCATGAAAAGAATACCCATTCAGTGAAGTAAAAGCGTAAAAACGTAAAGCGTTTTAGTGAATTAGAAGCGTAAAAGCGTAAGTTTTTAAGTTTGAAGCGCAATTTAGTCTGATTTTATACACTAAAGTTTTTACATAGAAACAAAAGCGTTTTGGTGACCTAGAAGCGTAAAACCGTAAGTTTTTAAGTTTTAAAGCGCGATTTTGACTACATTGCTTACAGGAATACAGGCCGATCCGTAACTTCTCCCAGTGTAAGTCGAGGACGAATGATCATAAGGCATCTTCAAATTTACGGCATGATCATCAATGTTAGGGCCTAGCCCGTAACTTGTCAGAGAAGACCGTAATTCTTGGTTTATGGTGTGTAGCTAAAACGACGTTTTGGCAAAAGTTACGGGCAGAGGAAGTACGTTACAACAATAAAATTGATCATAACTAGGGATGGAAATTACAACCCGCCCCGCTAGGTGTTATTGCGACATGACTTGACCTGGCCTGTGATGGGCGGGTAGATTTGAGGCAAAAGAAGACCGTAATTCTTGGTATTATCGCGACCTGACCTGTGATGGGGCAGGACACTGGTATCTACTTCCCACCGCTCTGCCCCGCCGTGTTCTTAGCCTATTCTATCTCATTTTCTAACAGTATCTATTCATATTTCTCTTATTTTTACTTTTCTTCAACTAGTTTGACTTGATTTTTAAACTACTTAGACTCAATTACTCATTCTATTACCACTATTTTCGTACATAAAGTGTTTTTTTCCTTCGTTTTATTCTAAAAAGTAAAAGTTCACATGTATTTTTTTCCAAATTACATGTAACAGTGGGTCGACATGCCCCGCCACAAACCCATGTTCCGCCCCGCCCGCCCCATTGCCATCACTAGTCGTAACTCGCGAATCTCCATAGGATAAAGGGTATAATCGGGAAAATTGCAAGGATCCAATTTTCGACTTGTGAGAAAGAACCTAGAGAGCCAAAGAGAGAGCTAGAGACGAAGAACAACCCTTCAGGAGCTGATTTGAGCCACTAACGACCATTGAAGCTCGATTCCTTCCCCTTGAGTATCAATTGTTTATTTGGAGAAGATTTCACTCGCGTACACAATGATGAACATCATCAGCTTTGTGTTCCTCCCTCTCTCCATGGAGCAAAGCTTCTCTTTCGCTTGGGTATAAATAACCCTACATCTGTATGTTAGAAGGAGTTGTATGAACCCATTTTCATGGCAGTTGATTATTATATCCAATTGTGGCATTTATTATAATTATATGAGTCTTGATCACATTTGTTGATCTAGAATGAAAGTCTCTGAATAGGTGAATAGAACAACTTGAATTGGAGGTAGTGAATAGATTACACGAGAGAGAATTGATTCACTGTTCTGTACTGCAGTTAAAACCTAGTAGAAGAAGTCTTTTCGAATTTCCTTGGTAGTTTATTTCGGTGGATGATAGATGTTGTCGGGTATTCTATTCAAGAGGGTCTAGTCTGCTTTAATCGATATTCCAGACTATCTAAGGATTTTCCGCAGTATAAATATCAACTGAATTAAATTTGGTGAATTACAACTTGACCTAACTACAGACTAGGGGGACACTTACCTGAGTGGTCTTTCTAGAATTGGAAATTAGAATATTTACTTGCTTTCATTTATGCTTTGCATGCAAACCACTTCTCTACACTTTGACCGCTAGTTAATAGATAATTCACTGAGTAGTCCGTATCTAGGACTCGAGTTGATTAGTAAAATTAAACCTACTATACTACATTCATGAATTACGATCACAGTCAGTGGCGGATGGAGGTAAGAAAGGTCCTTGGCAAACAATTGGGCAACAAAACCCTTTATTGAGAGGTTAACAAAACCCTTTATTCAGAGGTTTTATTCGGAATTGGTTGAAAAGAGGTTCTTCCGCTTGCAAGGACTCTTCTGCGTAAGGCCCCCTGCCTTTGTTCGGGCCCTTCTATCTTCGTTTTCTACTTTTTGTTCTCTGTTTGGTTTTCCTTCCCCTCTGCTTGTTCTTTTCTTTCCTTGGTTTGGATGCTTTTGTACTTTGGCCCATCTCACTCCTCGTGGGATCCTTCTTTTGTTCTCTTTTCTGAGTTTTAATAAAGTTCATCATCATTATAAATAAAAAAACTCATTTAAATGTATAGGTTTTAGTATGATAATTTAAGTTTAGGACCCCATAGTCTCAACGATGTTAGCACATCAAGAACCCCGGTTAACTCAAAACTACGTACACAAGCATTAGTGTTAGTAAATTTTTAAGAATCTCGGTAAACTCGATGTCTGGCTACACCACTGATCACACACTTAGGATGTTGGTATTTGCGAATTGCGAGTCAATATGCTTGAAATCCAGCCCCGAAGGATCATACCCTGAAGTATAGGTGAAAGGTATAATATAATTGACGTCGACCGGGTGCATGCGACACCCCAAAAAGATGGTCGAATATATATGGAACAATAATAACCCAAACAAATAACCTCAATATAATCTCTAGACGACTCTGTGCCATCTTTTGGCTTTATTTTTTTATTCCATCAAAATCAAATTACTTCCCTTTCGGCAACGCCATTTGCTGGACGGAGAAGCTAATGATGATCAGATGCCGTAATGTACATATTTATAGCGGCAGAGGCCCCTAACCGAAAAAGAAATAACAAAAGGAAAACATGCAGTTCATAATCAGTAGTAATATGGATCTGCGGAAGGCTGTAATGGCCGTGGTGGTGGTAGTGGCTGGTTACCTAACTGTCGCCGTCGCGCAGCCTGCCCGGCGTTACTGCGCCAGTGTTGTTCCGGAAGATCCGGTGGCGTACTCTTCCAATGCGGAGAAGGTGATGAACATTTTGGTTACAAGAGCGCCTCCACACCCGGCACATATGTTCAAGTCCTGGTATCCGTACAGAAAAGTAGGTTCTGTTGCCGGTGCCGCCATTTGTTACCACAATGACGTCGGCAAATGCAGTGCTTGTCTGAATAGTCTCAAAGCCTCGCTGGACGGCTGCAAGATGTCCACCACCGGCGGGTCCTTTAGCGGTGGCTGCAATATGCAGTTCTGGAAGATCGTTGATTGAATTGCGCTCTTGCGAACGACTGATCCATCAGCTCGAACAGTTCATGTTAGAACGGATAGGGAAAAATCGGCAATGTAAAAAGGTAAAGAACAGACGGATTTACATGGTTCACTAAAACAATATGTGTTGGCCAGTTCATTGACAGGAGAGAGAGACAGAAAACCATTTCATTATACTTGAGCATATACAAATTACAGCAAAACTCGCATAATTACCAATCGATAGTAGATAATTCGATTCAAGTCATATCAACTGGTAGCTGGAATTAATGTCTTGATTGACAATCTTACGTTACGCCCCATTCCATGGATTGGGGTGACTTAAAGCCCAAGTTAAATATCCTCTAGTCAGTTTGATCCAGGGCTTCATATTTGTTTTCTGAACTTTACTGTCATGGAAAAAATACGATCCCATAGGAGTTTGGAATTATCTATGGACTGTCCAGTAGAACGTACGGACTCAGTAGAATGTGACTTCGTGACCAGTACTCCTACGAGAGCGCTAAACATCCCTTAGTATTACTGGAAGTCCAAATGGTCGACTGGATGGTCAAGGGGAGTCCTCGTGGCAAATGGAAGCTCAACAGATTTCTCGTTTTATCAAGCGGTTTTATTCTAATTAATAATATTATTTTATCTTCTCTTTTATTTTATTTTTAAAAAAGATTCTTCACCTCTTTCTTGAAACATTTCGAACCTTTTTTCCAACCAAGATATTATCCACTTTGGACATAGATCTTTATGGTTTTTAATTTACTTGGTATGCATATCAAGTTGACTGCTAATAAGGTCACCCATTCTTGCAGTCTACAGCGAGCACGTTTAACTTTTGAATTCTCACAAAAGAACTTCATTTCACACCAAAGAACGCATCTTGTCGTTTACGATTAATTTCTTACTTATAAACCATGGATCTCTCACGTGCTTTATCAGTGTGCGATTCGCTCAAAGTGTTACATACCCCCCCCCCCCCCTCTTGGGACTCAACGTCCTCGTTGAAGTTTGGCCCACCATCATTCAAGAGGGGCACATAGAGGTTTTGATTCCACTTGTAACATCCCGAACCTTTTTTTTTATCAAGATATTGTCCACTTTAGACAGAGACCCTCACGATTTTTTACTTGGGATGCATATCAAGGTAACTTATCATAAGGTCACTCATCTTTGCAATGCTCAGCAACATTCTGTCAGAATCCTGAGGTTCTCAATTGTGAAACACATGATCACATGATCATGTGCAAACTTCAACCCTTCTAAGTTGCTTTCATTTGTGTTTTCTGGCAAGGAAAATCTGGTGTTTGAACACAATGAATGCACCTTTGACTTCTTGAACAACGATAATTACATGGTTCACTCCTCTCTGAACAATGTTCGAACGAGGGTGTTTGATGTTTTTGATGGTTTTTTTTTTTGGGAACAAGCTAAGTTACGTTACTCTACTCCTATGGACGTTCAATGAGAGCTCCGAAAAACTAAAAGGTAAGTTGCAGAGAAAAGATAAATTTTGACATTGTGCGTCAACGCTTGGTGGTACTCATGCTAACCACACTGACATGACATCATGTTTGATATTTTGATGCTTGGGAGTTGATGGATGCACACTGACCCCCTTGGGGTGGCATCATGCTTGCATGGTCTTGACAAGGTGGTCTACCATGTGATGATATACATGGCTGACACTTAGAAATTTAATGACCTTGTATACTATGTACCATGCATAACTACCCATGAGGCATAACATGTCTGCTACTTGTGATGATATCCTTGCACGACACCCATGGCTTGACCCACTTTGCATGACATCATGCTTGACATAATGCTTGAATTGGGTGACTGACGTTGAAGGTACGCTTGGCGTTTGACCTCTCTTGCTTAGCCAGATTTCATGTATGGGTACCAGAGCAAATTTCATACCACGGGGGTGGAGGCATTGTCCGGCTATGGCCGCAGGCAACCGCTAGGCAGGGACAGGGGGCTTGGCCACTTAGCCCCAAAAACCTAATAAGGCCCAGCTAGCTCATTTAATGATTAATGTTGAGTGTGCCTTATAAATCCATGAAATCAATTATAATTAATCGATGTGGTATGAGATTTATTTTTAGGTGTAAACAATTTGAAATCCATTATTATTCGCCAAAAAAATCCATTATTAAACTTTTTACAACAATTTGTGTTGTTTAAACCATCTGGTTCTTACTAGAATTAATTAATTTACATTTTAACAGGCCTATATGCTTGAAATCCAGCCCGAAGGATAAGATAGACACACAAATAGAAACGCTAGCTGAATTATATATATATATATGAGGATAAGATCATTCCCTGAAGTATAGATGAAAGGTATAATATAATTGACGTCGGCTGTGTGGATGCGAACCACAACAACATGGTAGAATATGGAACAATAACTTAGACAAAAATATGCTTAATTAACACGATCTCCATACGACTCTAAGTCATCATTTGGCTTTATCTTGTTGTTCTATCAAAAAGTAGAACTACTCCACACACTTCCCGTTCGGCAACGCCATTTGCTGGGCAAAAAACTGGACGAAGCAGATGCCCTAATTAATGCACACGTATAAAACGGCCAGTGGCCCCATAACTGTGATTCAACCAACAAACAAGCAGCAGAAAAGCAGTAGTAAAATATGGAGTGTTCACTGCAAAGAGCTGTAATGGCCGTGCTGGTAGTAGCTGGTTATCTGACGACGATCAGCCTAGACGTCGCCGTTGCGCAGACTCCGCAGCAGTACTGCTCTAGCAGTGCGCCGGAAGATCCGGTGAAGTACTATTCCTACGCGGAGAAGGTGATGAACGCTTTGGTGAAGAGGGCGCCTTACACCTCCACGCGTATGTTCAAGGCCTGGTACCCAAACAAAAAGGTTGGCTCCGTTACGGGTGCGGCCACTTGTTACAACAACGACGCCGGCAGATGCAAGGACTGCCTCAAGGCTCTCAAAGCCTCGATGGAGGGCTGCAAGATGTCAATCACCGGCGGATCTTTTGGCACCGGCTGCAATATGCAGTTCTGGAGGGTGGTTGATTGAATAATGTGTGCTTTTATGGAAAAGGTTGGTCGATCGAGGAAGAGATATTATTGTAGCCTTGAGTTGAGCTAAGTTTTTTTGACGAAACCTGATTTCATTACGAAACGAGGAAGAGCTAAGCTGGATGTGCCGGTTTGATCGTATTTTTGGTCACCCGGCCATTTCAGTTTGTGTTTTTTCTTATCTTTTCGTTGTTTCATCTAAGTCATTTTTTTTCCTTCTGGTAGAAAAAATCTTACGTACCCTTCTATAGATTGTGGTGACTTAATATTAAGTCACTTTGATCTAGGGTTTCATATTTATTTTCCAAAATTTACTGTCGTGGAAAGAAGGATAATAATAATAATAATGTTGGTGATGTGTCGATTAGGCACTTTTTAATTAGCTAGATAGACAAAAAAAAAGACTCATTCTCTCCTCACTCCGACAAAGCTTCAACAATTCTTAGTTGTAAAAAGGTACTTTCTAACGGAAGTCTAAGCACCAATTTATAGTACGAGAGAGAGAGCACAATGAGAATTGTTCTCCTAAAGTCAGCCACATCCTTCCATATCTAACTTGAAGTCAGTTTTCATCAGCTTCTAGACGAAGTAGCTTGCTAGAGAAGCTTCCTAAAGAGCTAGGGTTTTGGCGGCGGTATAGCAACTATCAAGGCCGCTACTACTTGTCTTCGTGGGTTGGGTTCCCTGACCCATGAATAACTAAGCCTTGAGAATTGGGCTCGTCTTGTGCACATCTTCCTCAGCGGCGGTTGGACCTGATGATGGGCCGCTGCTGGTTTCTTCGTCGACTTAGGTCAAGTCTTCTTGCTATGTACTTTCTTGCGATTATTAACAACTTCTAGTTGAATTCTCCCTAATTGGACCTCATATTTCTCACTAAAGCTCCATATTTTTCTCTTTATAGGTCCTTAGGTCCTTCTGAATTCTTCAATGCTTGATCCAATCTTCCTTAGGTTGTTTTATATCTTCAAAATTCACTAAAACATACCTAGAGGGCATCTCAAAGAGTACAAAAACATAACTAGGTCTCAAATAGTTGTGATTTAGATAGTAAATACTATTGACATGACTAAGATGTCTTGATAGAAAGGACAAATGTATCAAGAATGCAAGTGATAAACACTATAAATAAAGTGTCATCAGAAATCCCTAAATCCAAGAGAATCAAGATGTCCCAGCTTTTGGTCATTCGTGCTCCCAAAATTGTTGATATTTAGGACCCTTTGAGGGATGCATCGATTCCTCTTCTTCGACGTCTACACAACTCCCGATGATATCCACCCTCATTATCTTCATTCTGCAACTTTCTCTTCTTAGGGGGCTGTTTTGCTCTCTCTGATTTTTCCTTCTCGACTGCAAGGAATTTCTTTCCCCTTTCATTTATTGCACACTTATTTGTAGACAACTTTTCTACAAGACAAAATGCAAACTAAAAATTATGCAATCAATGTATTCGAAAACACATAGAATGAAAAGTAGACACCTCCGGACATAAACAAACAAAGAACGTGGTCCAAACCAAAAACACTATAAAACATACGACAAATATCCTCCAACACTCCAAAAACATGAGAAAGTCCAGAACCTCTAATGCATTCCAAAGCCTGCCATAAAGTAGTCACCTCCAAACGTAAATAAAAAACAACGTAATCCAAACTAGAAACACTATAAAACATACGAAAGACCACAACCTGGAGCATATTTTCATCGGAGCATGATGATTTCTACTTCATCCATCATGTCTTCTTCTTTCTCCATAAAGTAAACCTCCTCTCCACTTTAGTATGAAGAACCCTACCTTTGTATCTTAGGATAATTGTTGTATGAACCCTTGATTGAGTAGTCATTTCCAGAATTGATTGAGTCCTTATCACATTCCTTCTATATCTGCTTAAACCTAAGAGAGATGAAATCTTATTAGGTTGATTGAGCACCCTAAATTGCAAGTATTGAATCGATTGCATGAAGGTGAATCAATTCATTTCTCTGTAATGGGTTGAAAATCTATTAGTGGAAGTTAATTAATTGAATTGACTTGGTAGACTGCTTTGCCCTATGCACAAAATGCTACCAAAAGTGTATCAATCGTATAAAAGCAATCCTAGTGCGGCTAGAACACACTTCAAGCAATCAAAATAATATGACACTATAAATGGAAAATGTATTCACTTTAGTTCACAATATGAGGGTCTAGAATAGAAAATTCATATGTCATCAACCATACTTATAATGTGTCTGATATTAAAATTTTTTAACTCTTTGATATAGGCCATGTAGACACCCCATTTTGTCCGGGTCAATTACTCAACAAAAAATTCTAATTAATCTTTAAATGTCGTAAGATAATTAGATTGGCCACTAGATTGGCCATTGCGAGTCTAAAATATCGACGATTGTATAAATTATTCAAATTCGATTCGAGTGGATTAATAGGACCGATTGGCTTCCAATTTACGCTTTTGGCCCAACACAGAAAATACAGAAGAAGAATAAAGTTTTATTTAAATTATCAATAAATTATACAATTACAATCAGAATACAAATTACAAATAAGAATTACTACATGAAAATTACAATCAATACATGTTTCTTCCATCTCTTTTTGAAGCCAGCAATGGACCTGCCAAACAACAAGAAAGGAGACAGTCTATTCAGACCCAGAACCAAGACAAGTCCAGAAGATCATAGCCCACAGTCAGGCCCAAGAGAGCCCAAGATCTCATGGGTCAGATCCTGACCAGCCCAGAAAAGGCCCAACCCGACGAAATGGTTGAAACAGAATTGGTCCGACCAAACCCAGAAACCACCGCCTCTTTTTTCTATAAAAGCAGGCTCAATTTTCAAGAGAAGGACAGCTTTTCAGGAGGGAAAAGACTTCACTTCTTCCTTTGTCAGTTTTAGTTTCTTCTTCTTCTTAGTCATTTGAGAGTTTCTTTCTTTTCTTAGTCTGTTCACCTGGAAAAATATGGGAAAAACACAAACACAAACACTTTTTCTTTCCTTCTTTATTCTGTCAAATAGAAGTAGAAGGCAAACAGAAGCCTCTGTACTGTAATCAGTAGAACCAGGTTCATATTCCAGTTCTAATGATACATCATCCCTTTACTACTCTTTTATTCTCTTCTCCTACTCGTCCTTTTTTGTCAAACTAACTCTATATTATTGTTATTACCACTGTTACTATCATCATCATCATCTAAATGTCACGATTTCTACATAAGAGTGATTGAAAACTAATCAAAACCCAGATTTACTCTACTAACTTGTCCATCTCATTCAGCTTTATTTTACTTTCAGTTCCAGTATTTACTTATTTCAAGCACAGTTACTTCATTAATTACATTCCCTTCAATAGCCGACTTTATACTTGTGAGTTAGACTTCTTATTACATAGTATTATTGCTTGCCAATTATGCTATTTACTTTTTGTCAGTTTAAAATTCCTTTATTTATGTCTTATTTCAATCCCTTTGTTTTATAGAACTAGAATAGAGCTGATAATCACCAAAAACAGCATCGTCATTTTTCCTAAATACCCCAAAAAAGCACATCCATTTCAACAAAGTCATATTAACACAAAATCCCCAGGTTCAAAATCGTCACAAACATCTTTCCAAGATATCAGATCTGCGAACCATACTCCAATCCACAAACAACATAATTATTTTTTCCAGTTTAACCTCCCCAGCCGTAGTAAACCGAATTTAGGAGAAACTCACCTAGATCAAAGCCATCTCCGAAACCTACAAATCAAACTATCAAAATCAGAAATAGAAACAACCCGAAATCCCTTTAAAACCCACATAAAACCACAAAAATACTCGCAGCAAAAAAGGTCGACAGTCGACTTTTCCCCTCTAGCACAAATATCGGAGAATCTCGCTGGCCGGAGACTTCTTTCTCCCCTCGATCAAACCCAAAAATAAAAATGGGGAGAAGGTTAGAAACATGCTCGCACACCAAAAACCCAGAAAATCGAACATGCAAAACCATAATCCGCCACTTACCATCGATCTAGTCACCGCCGCTGACTCCCTCTTCTTCCCTCGTCCGCCATTAAGCCCAGAAAAAAAGTAAAAAAGGGTGAGAACCCTCACTCCCCCCAATAATCGAAATAAAAAACCAAGGAAAACATGCATGTCGATATTTACCTAGATCGATTCTCCTTTCATGGTCGATTTGGGGGTTTCCGGTCGGAACTGGGTAATCGACGGCGGGTTGGGAAGAAGAGGACCCTCGTTTCTCGTGCTTGTTGTTCTTGTTTCAAAGGAAATGAAAAAAAACGAGAGAGGAAGATGAAGGAGATCCCTATCTGGAGAGGGTCGCACGAAGAAGGAAAGAAGAGATTGAAAGTCGAATTTTTTGTGGCTCGTCGTGTTTTCTTCCAGAGAAGAAAATAGATCGAGAAAAGGAGAGAGAGGAGTTTTGTTTCTTATTTTGGTTATTCTGTTTCAGAGGAAAGGGGTAAAATGAAAGAAAGAAAGATCGAGAAGGTGAGCGGCTAGGGTTTTCACGTTCCATCTGATCCTTTAATCTCGTTTTTTTTCAAATTACCCTTTTTGCCCTCTCTATTTCGTTTAAATTAAACCCTCCTGTCATCTTCGTCTTCAAAAATCGAAACAAACAAAAAAATCAACAGCGTGCGTCAAACCCTAGCCTTTGCTCTGACGTTCCTGAACCAGGATGTTTAGCCATTAGGCTAACTATATCATATTCGTTTTCTTAAAAGACGTTGCTTATATTTATTATGCTCGACTCATGATCAATAGATTTCAATAGTCGTTTTATGAGGAAACTATTTAAAAGGCATCACTCAATTACCAAAATATATTTCCTAAAATAATTCAAATTAACATTTAAATTAAGATCAATAAAATTTGTTGAGATTACTTCATTAATCTTTTCAAAATATTGAACTAACTAAAAACTCTTTCTTTCCTTTATGATGCACGTCAATAGACGTAAACATCTCAACGAAAATTCATTTTTTTTACCTCCATAGTCCAATAAGACTTTAAATTGCATAATTAAAACACCCAACCCTTGGAAACTTATCGATTCAGGTAGTACCGATTTAGGGCGTTGTGGGGCGTGAATACACTTCCCCACACGTAATCGTACTCCCGAATCCAAATCGCTATAATTTCGCAGGCCAACTCCCGGTTTTGACCCTATGGTCGAGACCGATCCAATTAGTGTTCGGCCCACTACTTTTAAGGTCGATGGCGACTCCGAGCAAATTCGCGAGCGATCCCAATTTCGAGGGGCGGTTGTGACAGGCCAAACAGGAAATGGAAACCAGCAATGCTTCAAAACAACATACTCTGACCATAATTGCAAATATATGATGCTCAAATGAAACAAGTTATGGATCAAATAGAAAAACTCAAGGAAAAAGTATTGGAGAAGAAAAACATTGATGGTCACACAAAAGTGGTATTTTTATAGTGGTATTTGTATATCATAACATGTAGAATGGTTGTATGCTTGAGAATAAGAATATATATATACTAACCACCATCTACTACTTTTTATCGCTATCTATCATCAGTTACCACCATATACCAAGGTGGTATATATGATCTTGAAAATGTTTTTACATAAATGTTTAGATTACGATGTATTCTTTCATTCTTTGCAAAATTTTCCAAAATTCTAGTTAAAAACGATGGTTGTATAAAGTGGTACCATTTGGTACCAAGGTTAACCTCAAAATATATCGAAAATTGATTTCTTTTTGTATATCACAATAATCTCATTCCATTTTAGAAAATATATTTAAATATCGTACTAAAACAAAGAAGATACAAATCGATTAAGAAATAAATAAAAAAAGTTACAATCTCTAAATGTAACTTCACTCTAAATAAGAGCAGCGGCGGAAGCAGCGCTTTTTGGCCTTGTCCCGGGACAGGTGTAAATTTCGGTGGAACAAAAAAACGTCATATATATTTATATTGGTGATGGAACACAACACGTATAGGTAGTATTAGAGTACTTTGTCACTACAACACAACTCATTAATTACTTGTCCAAAATTGACATAAAATTAATTTATTATACAATAAACGAAATTCCAGTTGCAATAAAGAACTAATCGGGTCTCTTTTCTCCTTATGCCTATTCGATCTTTCCCCAACAACCCTGAAATTGTCTAGCGACAACGGCAATCCCACTAGTTTTGATCTACCAATTACAACTGCAAGTGTAAAAAGAACATTTTCAGCTTTGAGTTATATTAAGAACAAGTTTCCAAGTCGATTTGGCGACCAGTTTGCTGATACTTGTTTAGTAAGATACATTGAAAGAGACTTATATGATAGTGTAGACAACAAATGTTTTTTGCGCTTCTTTCACTATATGAAATTCCTTCGTAGTTGTTTCTGAAAAGTATGGTAGTATAATTGGTTATTTTTAATTCATGAATGAATTATTTGGATATGATTATTTTTTATTAAATAATTCTTTTATTAGATACTTACATATTTAAGTTATGAAAAGATGACAGGGGTAGTTTGAAATGCTTCCTCCACCACTGAATAAGAGATAAGATGTAGTTATGTTATATACACAAGTGTAGAATAATAAAAGTCATCCGGTCTACATAGATTTGCCAACCCCGCCGCGAGCATTTCACTTCCAACAGACACATGGTAGATGGTACCCAGATTACAAACTCGATCATCTCGCGGGAACGGCGTCGTGTTACAAGTACGTACAACGCGGAAGCCTGCAAAACCTGTCTCCAGAATGCTCACTTCGAGCTGAAACAACATTGCACGGCGGCTCATACGACTGGCACCTTCTATGGAAGCAACTGCAACATGGAGTACTGGCCAATTCATGATATATAGTAACTGATTTATGTTTTGCGGATGACCAGGATGACTAGTTACGAGTTGAGTTTCGAGGTCACTCGACCAATGATTATTACATTTGTTATAAGTAATTAATATTTGAGTATTACTATTTTATGATTATTTTTATTAAAATATATTTATTAATATTTATTATCATATAATAAATCCTATTTTATTATATAATAATTATTTTTTATTGATAAATCTATTTTATAATAATATAATTACTTACTTTTTACTCTATTTGCACCTCTCTATTTTTTCATCCAAACAAAAATTTACCTCTCCATTTGCGCCCATCAAATTACACCTCCAGCAATTTACCCCTCAAATTGCACCTTCCTCGAACTTGCACCACTATTGCCAAACATAGTGATTAAGAAAACGTTGGGGTTCAATTCACACACCTACTTTGCTTTTTTTTTCCTACTACTGCTATGTGGCCCTGCAAGAGACTGATTGTAACATCCCGAACCTTTTCCCGACAAGATACTGTCCGCTTTGGGCCTCTACACCCACACGGATTTCGACTTGGGGTGCAATTCAAGGTGACTTCCCATAAGGTCACCCATCTTTGTTGTGCTCCACACTGAGCACGTTTAACTTCGGAGTTCTCACAAGAACTCCTTCATTACACCCCAAAACGCGTCTTGTCAGTTAAGGCCGGTTTCCTACTTATGAACCATGGATCTCTCTCGTGCTTTGTCGATGTGGGATTTGCCTAAGGTGTTACATACACCCCCCTTGGGACTCAACACCCTCGTTGAGGTTTGCCCCACCATCGTTCAAGAGGGACGCGGAGAGGCTCTGATACCACTTGTAACATCCCGAACCTTTTCCCGACAAGATACTGTCCGCTTTGGGCCTCTACACCCGCACGGATTTCGACTTGGGGTGCAATTCAAGGTGACTTCCCATAAGGTCACCCATCCTTGTTGTGCTCCACACTGAGCACATTTAACTTCGGAGTTCTCACAAGAACTCCTTCATTACACCCCAAAACGCGTCTTGTCAGTTAAGGCCGGTTTCCTACTTATGAACCATGGATCTCTCCCGTGCTTTGTCGATGTGGGATTTGCCTAAGGTGTTACACTGATCATCTTTTATTTTTGAGCTTTTTGCCTTTTTTTGATCGCTGGAGTTATTTCCTTGGGCGGGGGGAAGCTCTCCATTCCTGGTTTTCCTGTAGCTGGATCCTCCGGAACCACAAGAATCCTTAGTTAGAATGGGATTCCAACTCAGCACCTTTTGAGAAGAGTTGCTCTTTGGAGAGCACAGTACGATGAAAGTTGTAAGCTGTGTTCGGGGGGGAGTTATTGTCTATCGTTGGCCTCTATGGTAGAATCAGTCTTTTACATGTCACATATGTTTATATACTTCAAATTTTATTATATTACACAATTTCTTACTCATCATGTTTTATAAATTAGCATTCATATTTTAACTATGTCATGATATATTATAATTATAAACTTTAAGCTAATATTCTAAATAACTAACTAATACAATTCTAATGTATCTTTCTTGTCTTCTCAATTGTCAGGAAATGTGATATGGGTTTCGGTACATAACCCCGACCTGTAAAATCCTGCAAAATCCGGTTGTATCATCGTACCATCGTCATACGATTATATATACGTGTATCATCGTATCAAAATGATAAGATGATACGACCTGATTTTGCATAATTTTCCATGTCGAGGTTTTGTACCATATCCGCTCCTTTTTTTAATATATCAAAGAAAACGCATGAGTTAGGCAAAATAAGGAAATAAGCCATGTAACATATATAGGTTAATTTGTTGTTTAAATTAAGTTATTTGTTTTGAGAGAGAGATATAACGAACATGTTTTTTAAAAAAAATTAGCAGTGTTTTCATAATTTGAAAGTCGCAAAGAGAAATTGCGTACTCTACTTTTGCTTATAAAGGAAAATTACGGTGCATAATTTTGTGCATGCCCTAAACTCGTGAGTAACTCCGAGCTGGATTATATTGTATAATTAGAAGCACTATTAATTTGTCGAATTATGTAGTTGTAAGAAGAAGAAAAAAAGTGACCCCTCATTTTAAAATTCTAGCTCCGTCCCACTTACATAGCTATATCTCTTTTCTTGATTGCTTTTATTTTTCCATGTTTTTGCATGCATGGTGATAGTACCATATTGCATCGGCTGGTTGAACCTAGACAGGAAGAATGGGCAAGTGAAGAAAGAATCAAAACAGAGAAGAAAGTTTTTTTTTTTTAACCTGGGACCTCCATTCATGGCTAGTGGTATTACCACTAGACCAATCCCTTGTTCGTTCAAAACAGTGAAGAAAGTTAAGTGGTGGAGAATAGTATCATGAGATCGAGTACAGAAGAGAAAAGAAAAGTAACTAGGTCTTTCATCTTTCCCTTTCAGCCTTTGCGAATCTACCCCCAGAAACCGTTTTCTGGACAGTAAGCAAGCAAGATGTAAGTGTTGCACAATTTTCTCAGAATCTGTACTTACTAATGGTCCTCTGTGGGAAGGAAATTGGCACCACAAGCCTGAATTGTGACCAGGTTCCCTACATATATACTACTCTATCAATTTTCTACATGGTGAGTTGGGGGGTTTGTGTATATAAAAGAAGAGATTCATTTGATTGTTTAACCAACAAAGACTTGAAGAGAGAAAAATTGAAGCAAAGCTAGCTAAACTACTATGGTCAGCTTTCCCCTTGAGTTCTCCTGATCACTTCATTGTTGGGGGGCTCTTTCAGCATCCTATACTGAAGTGTTTGGGGGAACTCTGGGTGGCATTTGACGCGATAACTCAAGTTGTTGGAAACGTTTCGATGATCATTGTTTTACTGCATTAATTTTTTTTTTCCCCTGTATTATACAACTTCCAGCATGACTTGCATTTACACTAAACAGTCCCATGGCTGGTAATTAATTGGTTTGGTTGGCCAAATCCAGTAATTTGTATGTTGAGAGACAGATTCTGCCTTGCTTGTTCTTATTCATCAGGTCAATTAACCCAAGATTGTAGCAAAAGCTCCCTCCCAGCCACAGCACAAGAATAGGATCTTTTTCTTCTGGAAAGTGGGGAAGAAAAAACTTTGGGTCTTGGTCTTGATACCCATGCTGCAGACATGCAACTTGATTCTTGCGAAGTCTGAAGTTGCAAATTGGTTAAGGTTTGGCGGCGGGATCAAAGTGATTTTCTATAGCAATTAGAGTTTCTGGAAGGCAGTCCCTGATATAAACAGGAGGATTGTATGATTAAAATCAGAAAATGTATAACCATGCATCCTTTATATATGCATGGGGAGTCTGAAAACAACGTGTCCTTGAGAAAAAGTTGAAATGTGAGAAGAAGAATGCAAGAGTTCTTCAAGATGAGCATCATATTCTTCAACATCATAGCTTTGCATAGCGGTGGATCCAGAACATAGTAGAGCACTTGGCCGTATTTCTTTAGAAAATTATATACGTAAAAAAATCATAGTTTTTTTTTACAATATCAATTTTACACATCGATCTTTTAAATTTTAATATAGTGAATTCATCAATAATGGAGTCTACATCCATACCAATATCATACTCTCTTTAAGATAAAATAGTTAACCAATTGGCGAGAAATTTATCGCTCATTTTGTTGCGCAAATAATTTTTCACCTATTTCATTGCTGAAAAGGTTCTCTCCATGCAAGGTTGTCAAACCGGTTTGTGCCAGTGTGTCGGTTTAGCAAGTAGAATGGTGCGAACGGTGGTACATACTGGTTTGTGTCAGTTCATGCCGGTTAATATTACAAATAATTTACAAATACTCATATTTAAACACTACATTTAACGTCAATACCTAAATATTTGTACTTGAATCAAACAAATAACATCAACATTTAACTTTTTAACACATAAAATAAATAATAAATTACTTTTTATCAATTAAATTCACTAAGATAAGATCGTTTGATTTGGAGATTCGTATATCGATTTTACAGGTCATACCGGTAGTGTCATACCGGTTTTATGACCGGTACAGGTTGAATCAGGTTCAACCAGTGGCACGCCGGCCGGTGTGACAACCATGCTCCATTATAACTATTGAAATGAGCAATGTCAATAGAAACAAATCAATCGACTAATCAATATATATTTCTTTTAGTCTTTTACGTTTTAGACTTTTAGACTTTTAGGTTTCATTGTTTGTTTTTCTTTAGACGAGAATCATTGGAGCATTGAATGCAAAAAAAGTGATTGAATGCAAAAATGCAAAAAAAGTGGTAACCGGCTAACCAAAAACTGCAGCTTCGGGCGGTTGGCGGTAGCAAGTCTGACTGTGCCGGCTAACCGACGCTGATAACTGCCGGTTAACCGGCTAACCGGCAATTGAAAACGACGCCACCCCTGCCCTCCTATTCCCTAACCCTAATCGAAGCCAGGCTTCGACCCTCACTCTCTCTTCTCTGCAATCTACATCGCGAAGACGCCGCCGCTCCCTTCTCCCTTCTCCCTCCCCGACTCTGAAGGGCGATGCCGCCGCCGCTCTACGCCGTCGTCAGCCACTCCTCTGCTGTCGAGATCTCCGCCGGCGCCGCGCCACTCCTCTGCTCGCAGCCAGCAACCGCCAGCCAACCCGCCTCCTCTATGGCCTGTGCGAGGGCGACCCCGGTGTCGAAAGCTCCGCGGCGCCGCGCCACTCCTCTGCTCGCAGCCTGCTCGAAGCAGTTCGGAAAGCGGAGCTGCTGCCGAGCTACGAGGTGAAGGGGAGAGGGATCCAAGGGGATGGGTTCTTTGACGCACTAGCGATGCTGGAAAGGAATGGATTTTGGGTGAATGGAGTTATGATCTTCTCGGCGGATGCTTCTGCTGCGGCGGATGTTAATTTCAAGTATGAGAAAAGGGATGTTCCTTTCCCCTTCTTGTCTCCACCAATCTGGATTTTCGTTTACTTCGGTTAACCGAACAACTAACCGGTAACCGACCGGTCGGTTGCCGGCTAACCAAAGTTTTTCGTCGGGCGGTTGGCGGTAGTCACAGTTGTTGTCACGATTAACAGGTAACTGACATTTCGATTATTGGTTATAACCGAACTAACCGAAAATCCAGCCCTAACGGTCAGCGAGCGGAAAGGATGACTGATTTCTCGAGGAAGAAGACGGCAACTAAATGCAGGGTGGTGAATCTGGTGATCAATTACCCATGGTAACAGCCACGGCAAGACAAAAGTAAAAAGATTTACGAGGTGATGAAAAGCCTCCACCAAATCATAGCTACTTGGTGAAAATAATTTAATTTTATTTCGATTAGGGGTCGAGAGAGTGTAATGGGTGGTTATTAGTGACAAAAATTAGAATAATAGTTAATTGACAATAAAATTTATGTCACTTCTAATTGAGAATGACCGACCAATAGATGATGTTTTCAAATCTTGGCAACTCCATATCTCACTAAATACTTTAGTGGGGAAATGTTAATTGAGAATAAAACTTTAAGCACGTATATGCCGCTTTTCATTAGTGAGGAAATGTTAGTAAATACTAAATGGTATAAGATCAATTATTAAATCTTTTTCAACAACTTGAGTTATTGCTACTAAACAGTCTTGACAAAGAACACCATTCAAAAATAAATGTCTAACTAAATCATGAATAATTGTTTAATACATATAGAATGATAGTTTTGATATATATAATATATTTAGTTTATCAAGATTTTGTAAATACAAAGTTATATCATGAATTATATAATAAGCTAATAAAACTGTTTTATCGTATGTATATTTTTCTAAATGGACCCACCCTCGACAAAATCCTGGTTATGCCACTCAACACATACCCTTGATATGAAAACGCTATCTATACCTCAAATTAACAGAGTATTGGGGACAGCTGACGTATGCTATACTCATGCGTTCACACTTGTTATATGTAATTTGATATATTTTGACAAATCAAAACCGCCGATCATTATTTGTTTAGATTAAATGAATTTTATAATTTGATTTAGTGAATTAGGGACTGGTTTCACTCATTAGAGGTTAGGGTATAGTATCGTGTTCCAAACTCTAGTTAATTCGTGGCCTAAATTTTAAAACATGAAGGGCGTACAATAGTGTGAACGCACTCTAGGAGTATAGTATACTCCAGGTGATCTGGCCATTAGATCTACTTCGATGAGCTCCAATCAATCTCAATGATCAATTATTGTTTTCCATTAAATCGAACTTCAGGTTTGAGTTTAGAAAATCAAGGCCTGGATTGTATCCATTAAAGGTTAGGATACAGTATCATAACCCAAACTCGATTAAATTTATGGTCTGGATAAATATATCTCACTTGGAGTATAGCATACTACTAAATTATAAACGTAAACCCTAACCCTAAATCCTAAGTATTTCAAATTAAAGTAAATCTTGAATGAGTTTTTTTGCAAATTCATGTGTTTCTTGTTCAAAACATCATAAGCCACCATTGTCATTCTGACCATGCGATTCATGTCAAAACGGTATCAATTATTGCTTATGATATTATGAACAAGAAGCACATGAATTTGAAAAAAATTCATTCAAAATTTACTTTAATTCGAAGGATTTAGGATTTAGGGATTTAGGGTTAGGGTTTAGGTTTCCAATTTGAGATTTTGGGTTGGGATTCAAAATTGAATGTTAAGGGGTTAGGGTAATGGATTGATTTGTTATGATTCTATGTCATATCATCATATTATATTGAGAGTACTAATTAAAGTTCAAAATTTGATGTATTATGGACGCTTTTAGAGTTGGGTGCACTAAAGTGAGTGCACCGAAGACGCCACCATATATATATATATGGTTTTGTCTTCTATATATGCAATCACTTTTTTTGCATTCAATGCACTCACCTCATGATCGATATTCTGAGCAGGCGATTCGTGTGAAAACGATGTCAATTATCACTTATGTTAAGGTGGACAAGAAAATACATGAATTTCTATAAAAAAAAACATTCAAGATTGACTTTAATTTGAATGACTCAGGGTTGAGGGATTTAGGGTTAGGGTTTAGGTTAACAATTTGGGATTTTGGGTTAAGATTCAAAATTGAAGGTTAATGGATTAGCGTAATGGATTGATTAGTTGTGATTCTATATTATATCATCATACTAGACTAATGCTACCAATTAAAGTTTAAAATTCGATGTATTATGACCACTTTTAGAGTTGTGTGCATTATACTGAAGTATCCACTATATACATATAGTGCATTCTATCATTGAGTAAAATTCAAGGTATGGCATACCCTTAGCAAGAAAATATTATCTAGACATTGAATTAACTAAATTTTGGGGCATGATACTATTACCTAAGTAAATCATAGGTCTTAGATATATTTTGTAGATTAAATCAATCTTATGATTTGGTTTAGATAATTATTCAAGGGGTTTCCAATCAGTTCCACACTACCTGGACTCCCGGAACCTCACTTTATGCTTCTGTTTGTTTTGGAAGATGACTTGAGACTTTTTGGCAAAACTAAACCAATAAGGTTTAATAAAATCCCACACCACCTTGCTATTGTAATGAAACAGAGATGGTCAGATGGGCAATGCATCTCGAGAGTTTCCCATAATCTACATCTTTTACACCGCTTGTTAGATTTTGTCAATGATGACTGTGGAAGGTAAGGAATGGTCGTTTTGAATGTGGACAGAAATGTGGGAAGAAGAATTGGAGATATAAGGGAATATGGTTCCACTCTATGGGAAGAAGAATTGGAGATATAAGGGAATATGGTTCCACTCTACCCTCGTCAAGAGTCATATTCTCTTTCGAACTTCCATTCTGCCCATAATTCTATCTAGATTCACCCTCTTGTGGTAGTTGGTCACTCTATAGGCCTAGAAGGGTAGGTTGGTGAATAACTAGGCCATACTACAGACAGCCTATACATGTATAAATAGATGCTATCATATCTGCCTAACATAAGAAACCAGAACCAAACCCAAGAAGTCAAATGTCTACTGGAGTTCCCTTGACCACTTCATTGGGGGCTCTATACTCTTTTGCCCTACTGAAGTGTTTGGGGGAACTCTAGGGGGCCATTTGACATTCATAGAAACCAGAACCAAACCCAGGAAGTCAACTCTAGGGGGTCATTTGACATTCATAGAAACCAGAACCAAACCCAGGAAGTTAGTAGACAGTCAAATGTCTACTGGAGTTCCCTTGACCACTTCATTGGAGGCTCTATACTCTTTTGCCCTACTGAAGCGTTTGGGGGAACTCTAGGGGCCATTTGACATTCATAAAAACCAGAACCAAACCCAGGAAGTCAAATGTCTACTAGAGTTCCCTTGACCACTTCATTGGAGGCTCTATACTCTTTCGCCCTACTGAAGTGTTTGAGGGAACTCTAGGGGGTCATTTGACATTCATATGCTAGAGAGGTCTCAACAAAGAACAAACATTAGTTTCATCAAATAACCTTGTCGTCTGGTCCTTGAGGTCTCTGTTCGAGTCACTCTTCTGTCTTCTCCCTTCAAGAAGAGTGCAATTGCCCCAAGTTTTCTCATCTCACCCACCTTTTGGCATCAAGTCATGGCACATTATGGAGGCAAGTGATGCCCTTTTCCAACAAACATAACATTTATTTTGAAATTGCTAAGTTTGTATGTCCAAAACATCTCATGCATCACAAGTCACAACAAAAGACAATTTAGAAACAGTTTTTTTTTTAGCATCGGCCTGAGGTTTGTAGCTATTCACCCTAAACATGATAATCACAAACAAAAACACAAAATGCTTCCCACATCAACATCTAATTACATCTACCTCAGAACACGTTCAAATTGACGCCTTTTTCCTTCGTAGCATTCATGCAGAACACAACTCCTTCCAAATCACCTTCTCCACTCGGGTCTAATCATCCTGTCCGAAACTGGCATAAGGGAAATAGCTGACGTTAGAACTTGAAGATGCCATTATTCAGTTTACTATACATTGAAAACAAACTAGAGTGAGCATTTGTACGATAACAATTTTTTGTTGCTAGATGGTTCTTACCACTACCGTCTCTGGAAGTGGTTAGCGATCTATCACTCCTGATAAACCCTTTACTTGCTGAGTGGACAGGTCTATTATGAGCTCGTGGCGACATGGAAGCACACTTCTCATTGATGGAAGATGGCAGTGAATGTCGTCTAGTTGCTGTGCCATTCTTCTCCACTACTACATCTTGTGGGAACATTGGAGATCCTTGAGCTCTCAGCTTAGCCCTTGCAGATTCAGTTGGTGCCATATAACTTGGACGTTTGGGTGTCCCAAGCCCACCATTCTCCTGCTGCTCAATATTGGCTGGCAATGACGCTCTTCTTTCGCTTGTTTTCAGGTTCTCGCTTCCTGCAAGCCCATCATGTGGATCCAACAGTATATTATTATTCTCTTCTAAATTAGCAAGTACCCCGTTCACCTCTGGAGTTGGCATATCCTCCCTAGTCTTCAGTTTTGGAGTCGGGGCTACATCAGCTTCTTCACCTGAAACTGCCACTGGGACATCTCTTGCCACACCAGCAGAAACATGACTGTCCAGCTGCTGCAAAGCCTCAATGGCACAAGTACCAGAAGTCTTCTTTGCACTGAGCTTTGATTTGCTATCCTCAACTCTTTCAACAGCTTTCGTAACAGACCCAGAAGCCTTTCTCAAAGTGTGCTTTACCTTAACTGGTTCTGTTTCTGAATGCTTGTTGTTGGCCACATCTACAATATGGCTAGTGGACTTTCTAGGGTTGTGTTTTGGTTTGTTGGACTCCAAATTCTTCCCATGTATGCCATTGGCAACATTAGGACTAGATGACTTCCGGGTAGCTTGTTTTTGCCTGCCTCGTTGATTTTCAACTCTTTGTACACAGTCTTGCTTAGTTGTGGAGTTTGAATCCAGGTTGATCTTCTGTTGTGAAATATGTTTCCAGAATTCTGACTTTGTCCACCGATCCAGCCATGTCATGGCGGAGTTGGGTTCCCCAGAAGCATACTTGAGGAATAGAGGCATTGCACTAGCTGTTGAAGTTAAAAGCTGTAGAGGAACAGAAGAGTTGAAAACCTAGAAATTAAGTGACTATTACAAAAATCACTTAATACCGTTGGTTAGGGATAATGGAGTTCAGTTCAAATCTCACCTTCCTAACAAAGGCATTCTCAAACTTCTGTCCTAATAATGAGCATTTAGGATGTCCTTGAACAGCATTTGAAGCCTGATACATCATAATCACATGAAGTACTTAACAACAATTGTTAAATAATGCTGTAAAAGTGAGGAAGTCAAATGGCACAGTCATAATCGCATCACTGATAGTCTATAGCAAGAATATCTGAACAAATATAGTCATTGTTGTATTGCCAAGCTACTTAAGGTCCAGAAGTTTGCAATTACTACCAGAAGTTTCGCAAGGCTGATCGTCTTCTGCACTTCGATGCCGAGACTTGAACATCGAACATTTTGACCTCGAACTAGTGCTTGAAACTTTATGATGGCCAAAACAGAATTCAAGGTAGCAACAGCTTGCCTTCTAACCAGTTGGCCACGGATAACTGACTGCAACCTTATTATATGTCCTTGTTCTTCGGATTCATGGGGGGCCTTCAAAAAACCATGAAGGTCAATCGATCAACAACAACCAACCGAAACACAGGTGTTTCTTGAGAAGCTAAGTTTTAGGAAAATGAGGCCAGTAAACTGAATTCATATACTACCTACTATAAGAGGTAAGAAATACATATTGAGAGAAATTGGTTCGCAGTGGCTGGAAGTTGCCTCATTTAAAGAATGAAACTAATCCAAGTAACAAGAAACTGGTAACGGTACCACTGAAGGGACAACCAATAGGTTAAAACACTAAATTGACATAGGCTAGGTGCGTCGACTCAGGGACCGTTAGAACAAATGTCAACAAATAGTTAAGAGTGGAAGTTGAACATATTAGCATAATGAAGACGGAAACTACAGTTACAGAAATGTTAAAACAGCATAACTAAGGGAAACAAAGGGTACCAGATAGCCGCTAACATCTGCCTGTGCCATCACTCCAGTTTGCTCAAGCCTCACTGTCTCAGAAACTTTACTCGAACTAGTTGCTGGGCTCCGATTTTCAACTTCATTTTCACAGACAATAGCAACCTTCTCATCCCGTGATTCGGCAATTGCAGCACCTTCTGAACTCACTCCACTCCCATCTCCAACTCCCGGAACTGATTGTGTAACTGTGTCTGTTGGAGGATTTCCCGTGAAATCTGTTAAAGGTGCTTTCGAGGGAACGAATGCCTCTCCGTTATTTGGTTTCTAAACAGCCATGAACCAAAAGGAGTGTTAGAATTTTGCTCTCTCGAGAAATTCATGAACCATTCCAGATTACTCGAGAACTGGACTTGTTATTCAGTCCCCCAAAAGAAAACATGATCTTACACAATACACAGGGCGAGTAAGGTCACAAGAAACTACTCACCAAAACTTCCTTTTCTTTCGAAAGGCTAGATTTTGATGACTTCTTCCCACGAATTAAGGACTTCAACCACTTCCCTGGAGATTTCCCCATTGCCAAAAGGGTGAATGAGCCAACTCCAGGAGTCTAATCTCTGCAAAATCATCACATCGAAAAACTCAGACATGCTGACATATTGGCATAAACTGCTGATTAGAGAGATGCCAAACTTCGGTTCTCGCCATATAAAGATGCCACCAACTGCCAACAGCAGCTACATGAACCACATACAGAACCCTAGACCCACCAAAACCAAAACTATCCACAAAAGAATTCAATTGCAGCAACCCACATTTACCTTTCCTTCAAATTGAGGTCAATGACTGCAAACACGACTCCAGACTTGCAGAAGAAACCAGGTCACCAAAAGACTAAGAAAGTAGAAGAGAGATCCTGCATGTAAGCCCCAGCAGAGTTAGGAAACGGCTAGATCTGAACTTCCCTTGAAAATGCACCAGCTTTTTAACACTACCAACTTACTAAACACTTCATTAATACCCAACTCATGAGTTCAAGAAGTGGCCACGGCAGGAAATCAGTATATAGAAAACAAACGAACCAGTGAGCTTTTTTAAGAGATCTAGCCTAGCGGTTGGTCATCGAAAAGAGAAGCGAGAAGAATACGAAAAGAAGCCTAGAATAGTAACCCGAGTAGAAGTTTCGGTCTTAGTTTTGCATCAGATGCCGTTTCTTTCAGCAGCAGAAGCAGACAAAAAAGCAAAAGCCTGAAACTTGAGATGAACAGCGCAGCAAAGCTCTTAACTTTATTTGGGTATACAAGAAGAAGGAGACGAAAGGATAGCGACTCGGCAACTGAAGCAGAAAAAGAAAGAAACCAACATCCTGAAGACGGCGCCGTTCGTGGGTCTCTCATTAAATGACTACCAGGATTTAGGGATGGCAATGGGTCGGGTCGGGGGCGGATAGTGCATATCCGTTACCTTACCCAATGTAGTTCGGGTTTTACCCATACCCGTACCCACACAAGAAACAGGTAGAAAATAAAAACTATGCACATACCCATTCGGGTTTCGGGTATCCACGGTTATCCATGGGTAATAATTTCTCCTTATAATTCCAACCAATATGTTAACATTCACACGTATACTCAATTTAGGTAAGAGGAAAAGTACGACAACAATTCACTAGAATGACGAAAATTAATTAAAACAACATAATTTCATGAAAGTATTATATTTATATGCTAAATATAAAATATTCTAAAGAAACATAATGATTTAGTCTAGACAAGATACATATGCATGTGTATAATCGGGCGGGTTCGGGTTGGATAGTGAAATAACCATGTCCACCTATTACCCGCAATATTCGGGTTCGGGTTTTACCCGTACCCACGAAAAATACTTCGGATTCGGGTTTTACCCTACCCGATTAGATCAAATTCGAGTGGATATCCACGGTTACGGATATTTTTGTCATCCCTACCTGGATTATGGAGTTATACAATCAATCAAATTCAATTCCCACTTTCCCAGGGTTACCCTACTACTTAAGGAAGAAAGTTCTTTACTTTACGGCTTGTTTGGTTGGTATGGATTGAGCACAATTTCGTTTCTTATATAATTTTTTTAAGAGTTCATCTAGGAAAATTACCACTTATTTTTTTAGGATTGATTACCAATATAACAGCCAAATCTTTTAAACAAAATAATATCGAAATATTTTGAAATCAATATAATAGTCAAATCAAATCTTTAACTTTTCATTTAGTCAAACATTAGTTGACTCTGACGTGGCAAATTATGTTGACGTATAAAATGACGTACCCAAATAACTGTTTTACAAAACTTTGAATCTTTTTTTTTATGAGAATCAAAAATTATCATTAAGCGCCAGGCCTCCCAAAAACGAGGGGACCTCTCAAAGTACTCAATTACATAGTAAAGTAACCAGCTCAAACCTCTATACAATGTCTATACTCTGTATGAAAAAACTATCAAAATCCAGAGGAGACCTTGTAACCAAACAATCCACCTCAGAACGAATTTTTTGAACCACCTGCCTGGAAGTAGCAATACCCCCCTCACCATACCAACGCCGACATCTCTCCTTCCAGACATGTCCAATGATCAACCTTCAATAGCCTACCCGCTCGAGCAGTGTTGGATCCTCCCTGCCACATTCCCAACGCCCAAGCAAGATGGGAATACCAATCAGAAAAACAAGGAATAGGCATAAAGAAGACTGCATGCAATATGTAAAGGAGGAAGGAACATTGACAGAAAAGATGAACTCTACTCTCAAACCCCCCTGGACAGAGGACATAGCAACCCGCACTTCCTTACCCCACACCAAAAGTTTATCCGCTGTGGTGATTCTGTTGCAAACAATTAGCCAAGCCAGCACACTATATTTAGGAATGGAAGGCTTCCCCCAGACCAGTTCAACCCAGGGTACATGTGGGAATGTCCCCCTGATGCTTAACCATACTCGTTTAACAGAATAACGGGGCATGGGGCTGCCATCCCAAAGGAGAGAAGGACCAACACTCGTTATAAAACACCTAGCAGCAGCTCTCATCTTCAAAATATGCTTCCAGTTCCAAGATCCCACAGAGGTAGCAGAGACATCCCATATGTTCTTGGATTTGAGGAGATACATTTTGATCCACGCAACCCAGAGTGAGCCACTACTTGCTAGTATTGCCCACAAGTGTCTTGTAACACATGCTTTGTTCCATACTCGGAAATCCTTGATTCCCAACCCACCTTCAGATTTCATTAGTATTGCAAAAGACCAGGCAGCTGGAGCTCGCTGCCTTGCCCTCCCTTCACCCACACCCCATAAGAACTTATTACAAATCCTCTCAATATCATCCAAAACAGATGTTGTCAAAGTAAACACACTCATCCAAAACTGCAAGACGCTGGAGATAACAAAAGAAATCAATTGGATTCTACCTGCATAGCTTAAGGTTTTAGCATGCCAGCCTCTAATTCGAGCACTAATCCTGTCAACCAACACCTGACAATCAACTCTGCCCAGCTTCCCTGAGATCAAAGGGACTCCCAGATAGCGGACAGAGAGAGGCAAGTGGGAACCCTATACAGGTCGAGATAAAAACCTTCTCTGCATCAGGGATTCCAGCACATAACAGTTGACTCTTCTCAGGATTACATTTAAGCCCTGAGCATCTATAAAAGTCATCCAGCACCTTGTGAACCCCAGCAACTGCCCTCACAGACCCATTTGTGAAGACAAGTAAATCGTCTGCGAAGCAAAGATGAGTAATCCCCAGCTTCTTACATCTGGGATGATAAGGCACCTGATTATCGATTGCTGCTTTGTGTAACAAGCATGAAAAAACTTCCATCGAAATAGTGAAAAGATAGGGGGACAAAGGATCCCCTTGTCTTAATCCCTTTCCCGCATGAAACAGCCCACAAAGACCCCATTAAAAGCCACTCTAAAGCTAGGAGATGTAACACAAGTACGAATCAGCTCAGTATAGGAATCAGGGAAGCTCATAGCAGTCATTACACGAAACAAAAACCTCCAATCAATTGAATCAAATGCCTTCATTAGGTCAATCTTTACTACACAACGTGAGGTTGTGGATAGTTTGTGATAATCCTTAACTAGCTCAGAAGCCAGTAAGATATTGTCACTGATAATACGTCCCTTCACAAAAGCAGATTGAGAAGAACTAATAATTTGGGGGAGCACTAGAGCCATTCTATTTGCAAGCAGCTTAGCAATTGCCTTATATAGCACGTTACAACATGATATAGGCCGAAAATCCTTCATACGTTCTACATTTTGAAGCTTGGGGATCAAGGTTAAAATGGTAGAGTTTACCTCTTAAGGAAGCAATCTAGTTAGTCACATCCGAGCCAATAATCTCCCAGTCAGCTTTGTAAAAATCAGCAGGATAACCGTCAGGCCCCGGGGCTTTATCCGCTGTCATAGAGAAGAAAACAGCACAAATCTCCTCCCTTGATACTGGCTTAGACAGATTCTCCGCATCCTCCTGTGAAAGCTTGGTCCGAAGTAGACCCTCAAAATAACTGACTGGCAGATCAGCAACCTCAGAGTTAGGCTCACCAAGTAGCTTCCTATAGAAATCAACGGACATATGCCCCATCTGACTTATATCTTAAACTACATGCCCCGCATCATCAATGAGATGGTCAATGGTAAGCTTTTTGTTACGAGCTTTAACATACTTCTCCTTGAGGAGGCTCAGGGGAAGGTCTTGGTTGATCCTAATACTGTCACCCTGGCTCTTGAAAAGGAGCTGGCGGTTAAATGTTCTGAGTTGCAAGTTGCTGAAGAGTCCTTTTATAGGCAGAAGTCGAGGGCATCCTGGATAAATGTTTTGAGTTGCAAGCTGACGCTGTCCAGAATTATTAGGACTATAAACTGCAGTTACCACAATTTCTTCCAAACCAGAAACTACTTTCACATGAAGAAAATGCTCTCCAGACTCCAGCTGAGTGACCTGCAGACCATTCCTCCATAACAACCACACCCTCCCAGAATTCGACTTACTATAATAGTCCAAATACTTTCAATCACCAAACATACCATTTATTATAGAACCAGAGTTTTTAAAGGAGACCCTGGTTTCTTATATTGCTACCAAATCTACTTTATACTTATTAAGCTGACTATATACATACCTATGCTTATCAGAGGTGTTAAACCCCCTGATATTCCAAGATAAGAGAATCATCGACGCTTACCTCGTCCCCTCCCCTTCTTGGAAGGTGCAGGGAATTTAGCAGCACTAGACGATTTACCAACATTCAGACCATACTTCATACTATTACTGGCAATCACCTTAGTACCAGAATTAGGGATGGCAAAAATATCCGTGATCGTGGATATCCACCCGAATCCGACCTAATCGGATAGGGTAAAACCCGAACCCGAAGCATTTTTCGTGGGTACGGGTAAAACCCGAACCCGAATATTGCGGGTAATGGGTGGGCATGGTTATCTCACTATCCAACCCGAACCCGCCCGATTATACACATGCATATGTATTTTGTCTAGAAATAATCATTATGTTTCTCTAGAATATTTTATATTTAGCATACAAATATAATATTTTCATGAAATTATGTTGTTTAAATTAATTTTTGTCATTTTAGTGAATTATTGTCGTACTTTTCCTCTTATGTAATGTGAGTATACGTGTGAATGTTAACATATTAGTTGGAATTATAAGGAGAAATTATTACCCATGGATAACCGTGGATACTCGAAACCCGAACGGGTATGGGCATGGTTTTGATTTTCTACCCGTTTCTCGTGTGGGTACGGGTATGGGTAAAACCCGAACTACATTGGGTAGGGTAACGGATATGCACTATCCGCCCCCGACCCGACCCATTGCCATCCCTAACCAGAATTCTCAATACTTGCAACCAAAGCATCAATCTCCATGTCTTCTGCAGCCTTCCATACCTGTGGACCAACCTCTTTAGAACCACTTGAGGAAGCCTCACCGACCCCCAATTGGAGTGCCTTAGGAATAAGGTGGAACCCTCTCGAAGAAGAGATACCATCAGCAATAACAGCAGTGAGTGGTGAGACTGGCGTGACCACTTGAGGTGCTGGAGCATCAGTAACTATCGCCTTCCCCTTCTGAACCCAGGCAGCTTCCTCCGCCACCCTACAATCAACACCCTTACCTGCCTCATGCCCATAAACCTGACATTGGAGGCAACGTGGTGGGAGGCGAAGATACTCCACTGCCAGGGAAAACGCTTGCTCCCCTTCCGGCTAAACCTTAATCTCCTCCTGAAAACCACAATCCACCCTCAGGTCAACACACAACTTCGCAGATCTAACGTGAGTGCCCCTTTTAGTTGCCTAATCCATCCATAGAGGAACCCCCAACACACTAGCAATCCGACTCAGCCCATCCACAGAATGGTATTCCAGCGGAATCCCCTTAATCCTCACCCAGATAGGTAACGACGAGAGGTGGAAATCCATAGGTTGAATCCCCGGCGTCCAGCGACGAAGAAATAGAGGTATATTCTGACAGTGCCAAGGCCCTCCTTCAAAAACCCAGGTACTCGTTGCCAGATCCAGAAACTGGAACAAAAACATAGAATCGCCGAACCCCGAGACATGAATCGGCCCCTCTCGCCCCCATAGACGAGTTGCCCAGGTCTAAATAGTCTGAAGCGACGGAGGATCTGAGAGAAACTGACCCACTAGGGATTCCCTCCACCGCACCGCTCCAGCTTCGCGTGTCATTCAAGGAAGGAGAAGAGCGCCCCCAGCCACTTCCGGTTGAACAAAGCGAAGGCGACTACCCTCCTCCACACCAAATAACTGAGCCCAGTCATTCGGCCCCCCTTCAGCGGCCGGTGCGGCCATCAACCGCCCGCGACGCTCAGACAACGGAAGAAGAGAGAGAAAGAAAGAAGAGAGAGAATTTTTTTTACCCAAACTTTGAATCTTATGCAAAGAATAGCCAAATTTTTTGTCTTGTGCAAAATAATAGCAAAATCTTTTGAAATACAATTCAATAGTCATTTTTCGAATAGAGTTGATGCCAAAATTAATGAAATTAACATAAATCCAGGTGTTTCAATACCTCAACACAAAATTAATTAAAATTTTTATATAATTTATAACTTTAAAATAAAAAATAAAAACTAAACAAATAATGGTAATAATTGTCGTCATCTTCTGTCTTCTTCGACGATTAATATTTATCTTCATTTCTCCTACGCATAAAATCCTTCGTTTTTCCATCATACAAGAACTCTTCATTTTTCTGCATCCACTGCTTAGTCTCTTCAATTGTGAAATTTGAAAAAAGCCCTCCAGAAAAAAGAAAGAGTATTCTTTTACCTTTTTTTGTTGGAACTTGCAATTGAAGGAAGTAAGCAGTGGTTGAAGGAGAAGTAAGAAGATTATTGTAAAAAAAAGGAAGATAAGGAGGATTCTGGTATGAGAAATGAAGTAAAAAATTTATCATATTATAAGACATAAGAGGATGAACATCTATTTTGCTTTTTTTAGTTTAATTATTTTTTAAAAAGTATTATTTGTAATGTTCTAAATCAAATAAGAATATATTATTTAATTGTGTGATGAGGTATATGATTTTGTCAACTTTGGTGCTTAACTTTGAAAAAAAAATAGATATTAAATAGTAGGGTTAATAGCATTTTGTACCACTCGACTATTGTAAATTAATAAACGTACCTCTATATTTTACACAAACATACCCTTCTAGTATCAAAACGTAACAAATATTTCCTACTGTCTAAATATCCGTTAATCGACGGTTAACAAAGCGGCCATCTTGGCTGAGCGCCACTGTTATGTTATCGTCAGGAGATATCGCTGCTCCGGCCACTAGTGTCTTGTCCTAGGCATCTTGTTTCGCTCGATGCTTTCTTCTCCACCCGTCGAAACCCGGGCGCAACTGATTCAATCGGTGGGGGAGTATTCAAGCGAATCAGGAGGACAAGGGAGACGAACGGATGGATAGTCGAGTGGCGGGAATCGGTTTAGGGAGTCCTTTTAATTATTATTATTATATGGCAAAATTCACTTCCATAGCCATAACTTTGCACTTTGTGACAAATATAGCCAGATTCTGAGAAATACACAAATATAGCCACATTTTATAAACTTGCTTGACAAATATAACCATTTCGGTTAAATAATTTGACGACGTTAATAATTCCGTCAGTTAAATGGATGTCATTCTGATGAGGCTGCCACGTCATGGCCACGTCATGCCCACATAGACCCCCACTGCCACATAATCGCCACATCACATTTTCAAATAAAAAAAAACATAAATACACTTTTGTGGATCATATTTTTCTTCCTCTTCACAAATTTTTAATTAAAAATTTCCTTTGTTCTTCGCCGGTTCCATGGTTGGGTATTGGCAGGAGAACAACCACCGGCACCTACTGGCTGTTGATGGGTTCATCTTCAATCGCCGTCATCTTTGATTCATTACCGCTCTCAATCCCACGATTCATCATCACCAAATGAGAAGAAAGTGTTGCAATTGCATATGGTGCTGGTGGTGAATGTTTCTCAAATCGAGGAGATGGGAACAACAATTTCGCCGCCGCATCGCCTGCGTTACTCCACCAACCAACGGTCAACCCTTTTTTGCAGATCTGACATCACCGGCGGCGCCGACTCATCCTTCTTGCCGATGGTGTTGTTGCAAGATTTATCTCAGCGTCGGGAGGGAGTTTCAGTTCCGCCGCCGCTACCGCCGATGTGGAATCTTCCCAAACCGACAACACCCAACCACTACCTCGTCACCGTACCCACAAGTACAGCTGACACCGACGACGCTTTGTCTCCTCCGGCTGCTTCAACTTTCCAGATCTCGCGAATTCAGAGCTCGGAGCTCTGTCCCTTCAATGGCGATTCCCAGAAATCGGAGGAGCAATCCGCTCGTTCTCTCCCTCATCAGATCCCAGTTGATAAATTAGGTCAGCAAAGATGAGGGTCGTTCTCCCCCTTGCTCGATGTCGCCTTCTTCCTCTACTTCTCTGCTTCAACGACGACGGCGGTGAATTTGGTGATTGGGAATCATCTAGATCTGAAGGTTAGTTTCTGTGGTGGGGCTTGAGGGAGGAGTGTGAGGAGGCGGAGGGCGGCTTTGGCGGCGGTGACAAATACGGCGGAGGAGGAGAGGAAGCTTTTGGAGATCGAGATTTTTGGCAGATTGAAGTTTTGTGCGGTGGTAGATGAAAGGGGTTTGGGGGAGTTGGAGGAAAGATGAAAAAGGGGCGGAGAGATGAAAAAAAATTCTTTTTCTTTTTCATCTTTTTATTTAGCATAATAAATATAAATAATTTTATTTTCCACTATGGCATGCCACGTAGTCCAAATTAAATGCAGTTAAATACGACAGTTTGTCCAGTCAGCAATCGTTATATTTCCGTTACATTAATGGACGGAATGGCTATTTCTGTGTATTTCTCAGAATCTGGCTATATTTGTCACAAAGTGCAAAATTATGGCTATGGAGGTGAATTTTGCCTTATTATATATATATTGAGTTGGGATATAAATAATTAAAACAAAATTAGAGTATACTTGGGGTATTTTGGTCATTTTTCAAATCTTTTAATGGCCAGCTAACAGATAATTAGACGAAAAGATATATTATTTACATTTTAATATTAGAATGTATGTTTGTGCAAAAAATTTAATAGAGGAGTACGTTTGTTAATTTGTAATAATAGAGGGGGACAATATGCTATTAACCCTAAATTATATTTAAAAGATTTGGCTATTAATTATTTTCTTTCACAAAATAAAAGGTTTGTATATTATTTTACACAAGATAAAATGTTTGGCTATTAAACCGTTTTGGTTTTATATTTTTGCTCACATGCCAAAATATACTAAGTCCTAAGAAAGGTCATACCAAGAGATAATGGAAATGCCCCGTGGCCACGAGGACGCATGCCCAAAAATATATTAAGTCTTGAGAAGGAACATATTATGAGATCATTCATATCATAATTCACAATCACGCGACCACGAGCGAGGCAACCATGTGGTCATGAGAAGAGGTCAAGCAGCCGCGAGCGAGGCTGTCATGTGATTGCGAGTGAGACAAACATGTGTGCTACCAAGAGGACCATGGTCGCATCATGAGACGACCACAAGCCCTTCACTAGGATGGCACGACAGAGGAGAGAAGCAAGCTGCATTATGAGATCCATGACAGTTTCAAGACCTCGACAGTTGAGGGAGCAATAACCACTCACCCCCATATTAGAAGACAAGTCATCCAAACGAGGAAGAGATGAGCGGTTCTTTTTGGTAGTTATCAAGTGGAAAGTTCTCTATGATGGTTAGTGGTTACCATCCAATTCTTGGCAAGGATTCTCAAAACAACACAACTTATGACAATGTTAAGTTTTATCATCTTATTCTTTTCTATAAGCAGTCGTGGTTTGGATCTCTTGTTGAACCTGCATGATAGTAGAAGTAATTTAATGTACTATGTTCCCAAAAAATCATAAATTAAACAACCTTATTTTAATTATGTTCAAAGAGGCGTGAACTATGTTTTAGTAATTGTTGCCCAAGGAAGTCAAAGTGGTTTTGAGTAAAATCAACATGAGTTTCGCACTGTAAAACACCATGATCGGTACTTGTCGAATCGTTGAGATCAAATTATATTTTGACTAACACAATGGATTTTGTAATGTCAAAACTACATTCCTAATAGAAGGACTTAGGGATCGTTTGGGTTGATCAATTGGAAAAGAGAAAAATACGTCGATTGTTTCATTTTACAAAATGAGTCATTTAAAACGAGTTTATTTGGATTATCTGCCTCATTCCGAAAAAATTAATTGACTCAAAACGAGTCAATTCGTATTCCCTCATCCAAATTACTTCATCAAAATTTTATACAGCCAAACGGGTCAATTTCACCAATTGTCCCAAAAAGACAACTGCTTTCTATTAAAGTCCGTTGTGTCGATGTGCGGGATAGTCGTGTGGGGACTATTTTGGAAGAGATTGTGCAGATTTTTGGGTTGAACTCGGGCTTCAGTGTGCGATTTGTAGGTCGGTAGGGATGACAATGGCTCAGGTTGGGCGCGGATAGTGCATATCTGTTGACTGTTATCCTATCCAAAGTAGTTCGGGTTTTACCCATACCCATACCCACATAAGAAACTAGTTGAAAATCAAAACCATGTCCATACCCGTTCGGGTTTCGGTTATCTACGGTTATCCATGGATAATAATTTCTCTTTATAACTCCAACCAATATGTTAACATTCACACGTAGTCTCACATTACATAAGAGGAAAAGTACGAAATAATTCACTATAATGAAGAGAATAGGGTAGCTCATTTGGTAACTAGACAGGTCCTATCTTTGTTCTAATCTACGTGTCGTTATTTTGATTTTCAGACCTGGCTGGTTTCGAGGATGTAACTATCTATTTGTTCCAATCAATATAAGATTATTTTTTGTAAATAAATAAAAAATTCTATCAATCCGTTAGAATTCTCAATCAAACCACCCTTAGAATCTAATAGTGTTTTTGGACTCGCAACAAACTAAATCAAGATTATCAATCAACCATTATCCCACTTTAACCACAAACACAATCTACGCACATTAAAAGCAATGACGGTAGTCTCACTCCCACGGCGGCGGATCCTCGACGGCCATTACCTCATTCATTGCATTAAACTCTGGAGCAACTTCACCGTTCTCTGTCGTCCAAAAAAAAAAAGAGCTTCAGCACTCCCCACACCTCCGCCGCAAGATCCGGCCGGCTCTGCCGGTTCAACTCGCAACACCTCAGCGCCATCTTCGCCAGCTCTTCCGCTCGCCGCAGCGGCCATTCCCCGGCCGACGGATCCAGAATCTCTTCCAGGTGCCCGTCGCTCAACGCGCACTGCACCTCCGTCGGCAACCCGACCGCCGGCCTCCCCGTCAGCAGCCGCAGCAGAATCACCCCAAACGAGTACACATCAGACTTCGCCGTCAGCTTCCCGGTGCCGAAAAACTCCGGATCTATGTACGCCAGGGTCCCCTTCGGGTCGGTCCGCCAGAACACGGTCCGATTCGCGCTCGAACCTTCCCTGTTGTGTAGCCAGCGAGCGATCCCGAAGTCGCTCAGCTTGCTGACGAAATTGGCGTCCAGGAGGATGTTGGACGGCTTGACGTCGCCGTGGACTATGCTCTGCGGTTTGCAGGAGTGGAGGAAGATCAGGACGGAGCAGATCTCGGCGGCGATTCGGAGCCGGATTCGCCACGGCAGCGCAGTCGAATCGCCCTTTCGGTTCAACCGGTCTTCCAGGCTTCCGTTGGGTAAGTACTCGTAAATCAGAGCATACGATTCAGGGCAGGCTCCGATCAGAGTCACCAGATTTGGGTGCCTCATTTTGCTCAGGATATCCACCTACGCATTTTTCGTTACATAAAAATTCAATCCCTTGCTAACCCATTGAAAATTCAATCTCTACTCTGAAATTTCACCCAAATTACCTCCTTGTGAAACTCGGCGGGGCCCTGCAAGCCATTTGGGTCGAGCAACTTGATGGCGACCTGGGTGTATCGGAGCTCGGCTTTGTAAATCTTGCCGAATCCGCCTTCTCCGATCTTGACCGAATCGGAAAAGTTGTTGGTGGCTTCTTCGATTTCCGATTCGGTGAACAGAGGCGACAATTGGGTCGTGGGTGGTGGTTCTGCTGCCGAAGTGGAAGCCTGCTCTGCTCTGGCTCTCTTCAGCTCCTCTGCCTCCTTTGTCACGTTATCATGCTCGATCTGCAATTCGTCTCGCTCTTGCTTGTAATGCTTCATAAGTTCCACAGCGGAGATGATCTTCTGCTCCAGCTCTTTCACCATTTGATAGTAATCCGCCATTTGTCTGTCGAGCCTGTTCTTCTGTTCCAAGGCAACCCGAAGTTCCTCCTTCTCTTTTGAGAGGATAGCCTCTGTTTCCTTCCTCCGCTTCAACTCCTCCGAAAGCAGGTTCTCCAGTGCTTTGGCCTGTAAATTGCAAGGTTTCAATTGGTAAGTGAAGGTTGCTTTAGCTTCTAGTTAATTAATCCGGATAGCATTGTAAATCACGCTTTAAAAGTTAAAAGGTTACGTTTTTTAGATTTTAGTTCACCAAAAGGCGATTTTCCGAAATTACCGTTTCTATGGCTTCGGAAGCAACTTTTTCGGCGTTGGCTCGTCGGACGGCTTCATCCAGGGCATCTCTCTTCAAGCTGATGAATTCCTCGAACGCTTCTTTCTCAGCCTTGGCTCGTCTCACTGCGTCGTCCAGCGATTCCCGCCGCGAATTCCCTGATGACAACGTCGACGGATCTCCCACGGCTCGCTTCAGATGGTCACCACCAATCGGTTCATCGTGTTTGGAAATGGAATCCGAGTTCATCAGCTCCATTCCCACCGGCGCTAGGAACCTGGAGAAATTACTATTCGCACCCACGCTGCCGACGGCGATCCCGCCGGAGGAAGACAGCGACAGGACGGAGCTCCGAGGGCTCCTCGACTCGCTCCCGTTGAATTCGGCCGACGTGTCTCGCGGAGTCGATGGATTGCCGTCGTTTTCGTCCGTGATCGTCGTAGTGGAACACGATACTCTGCCGCCTCCACCACCACCACCGTAGCAGCCACCGTTCACCTCGGAGAGCGAGTCTTGTGGTGCGGTGGCCAGCTGTAGCAATCCGCTCCGCCGGTGAACGGCCGACCGAGATCTGAATAGCGTGGTCGGCTGTTCTTGCTGGAAATTGAAGTCGGGCTGGTCGACGAAAGACCTCACGTAATTACCCACATCGGAAATTCCTTCCCTGATACCCACATCAAATGGTTATTGCCGTCAGAAATTATCAATCATGGAAAAATCAAACACATTTCATTCATACAGCCATTTTCACAAATTACACATGCGATTGTTCATATGGCAAACCCAGCTAGCTTGTACCTTATGTTGATCAGGCGGCTTTTGCAGACAAAGCAAATTTGGCAAAGCGCAGGAGCCTGGAGACGCACGGATATCGCCTTCCTCGACTTGACCTCCATCATGTTCCTGCAATTTTTTGTTCAATTTTCCAAACGGGTAAGAATTTCTGCTTACTCTGTTTTTCAGAATGTAGAAAAACATACTCTTACCTTGAATATCTACTATCAGATGCTGCTCCCATAACAAGGTTTCTAACACCATAGCTAGAAATGATCTCCAGAATCCCTTTCGCTATCGAATCGTTCTCGACCATCAATTTCTCAGCTCGAAACTGCAACGCATCAGCAATTGTGGGGAACATTAGTATCACATCATGAAACTGTTGCAGGGGAACATAAAGCCATTGTGACAGCATAACAACTTACCCCCATTTTCTGACATATTGAGATGTAGTCATCCAGAATCTTATGAGCAGCACTCCTTTCCTTCTCGTGGCGCTTCCGGGTTTCCGCCTCTTGAATCCCACCAACTGCATAATTATGATAAAATCTCAGCAAAAGGATGTGAAGATCGAGCGAGGGCTTTTCTTACTTCTGTCCGGTATTCGACTTACAGAGAGGGAGCTTGTTGGATGGTTGGTGAACGAGGATGATGCAAATCTTCTTTCCGGCGGAGTTGTTCTGCAGAGTCCATGTCAGCACCGACTTGCTCTCCTTCACGATCTTACCAACTGCTACATACACCTTCTCATCGGCTTCGATGGCCGCCGGCCGCCGCCGCCGAGTTGCAGCTTCCTCGCGGGCTAGTGATTTGCTTGACATGGTTTTGAGATTCCAATTCAGCTGAAAATGTTGTATGATCTGTCTGCATAATCGGAACATTCTCTGCCTTCAAATACGGCTGGAAGAAGACTTTGGTTAGTTGACTTTGGAAAACTGCCGCCATTAAACTAAAGAATAGAGGACTGGTAATTGGCGCGGGAATGAGGTGGTTGCGGGAAGTCTCCGCCGAGTAGGTATTTCTTCGTTGTACTTTCATTGCATCATCTAGCCATGTACTGAGCAACTAACTTTGGAGGAATCTCTTATCTATGTGTTGAGTGATATTGATAATGGAAACTGTAGGAGAATTTTTCTGATGGATAACCGCGTATGGTTTTTTATTTGGGAAGAGGTCAGTTCCTCCTATCTTGTGAATTTGATAGCCCCTCTCGGCGACCTTGCAGCGGGTCGACTCGACGGGTGTGTAGCCCGTTGTTCTCATCGGGTCAGGATCAAAACAGGCCAACCAGCAGGTCACCCGTGAGTTGACAACCTTGGGCAAGACCTTCCAAATCTGAATAGATACACTTTCACCTGGTCTGATAGTGTATTGTCTGATCTCCACACTTCACCTGGTCTCTTGAATCGTCACATTGGCTAGTTAATAGATAATAGAAATCCTTTACCAGAATGCACGCAAGGCCTCGCCCACCTGAAATCCTTTACCAATATTAATACCTTTAGTTCCTACATTCTCATAGGCTTCCCACCAGGCAGCCAAGGTCAAGAGTCAGAGTAGAGGGAGCAGATCAAGAACCAATGTTATGACAATCCACGCCCAGAATAGACCCAACAGGAAACTTACGCTACATGTATACAAAAAAAAAAAAAAAAATGCGAAGGCAGATAATTTGATTTGATACAACAAACACTGCAATGAGAATGCCAACCGTTCATTCTCGGAAAGCAAGCAAGCAAAACATCCAAGGAGCAACAAAACAACCACACGCTTATGTCAGTCTTTTAATGTTATAACTTGAACTTGGACACTTCATCCATTTTGGAGTTACAAGCCACAGAGTAAACCCTAATCGGCAGTCCAGCTCTGCTCAACAATCTCCCGCACTCTTCGATTGTACTCGCGCTTGTTCTCGCTGAACATCCTTGCGGCTTCTGAATTTGCTGGCGAGTTTGGGTTTGGATCGCAAAGCAAAGACTGCATGCAAGATAATAAAGCTTGTCAGAAGTGAAAGCCAAATAAAATTAAGTATATCATGAATGAATAACTAAAGAACCCCATGCTTAGCACGAAAACGTGAAGCTTTTATGGAGCAATCACACTTGATTTGAGTAAGGAACACCACCCAAGTGATGGGCTGGAGTCAGAAAGAGTGAAACTTGAGAATGGAGCTAGTCTACTTTAGTAGGAAGACGGACATGCCAGTTGAGCAATCTAGTGAGCAAATAGAGCATATCGATGCTGATTAATTCCACTCGTCCTTAACATAACAAAGACAATTAACTATGAAAAAACTGTCTAATTCTCCACATTTCAAGACAACCCACAGCAAATTGAGCTCTCTCAGTAACAAAGAAAGCTGTAAGATGCGATTCAGATGCATGTACCCTCTACTCATATCAAATGACTCAGACACAAACTAAGAGTTGTCACTTGAAAGCTTCTGTTTAGCAACTCCATCTCAAGGTAAACACAAAAGGAACTATAACTGCACTTCGGAAGTTAATTAATCACCTGGATTGATGTGAGTATTGCAGCGACATCATAAATAGGACTCCACTGATTTTGTAGGATGTCCAAGCAAATGCTCCCATCTGCATAGACTGATGTAAAGGGGTAACAGAGAATCAGAAACCTTTGTCAATTTGTCATCTCATTCTTGGGGACATTAGGTATAATAAAGATACATAAGAACTACAGCTACCAGCTAGAGAGAAAATCTAACTTACTATTTGGATGGAACATTCTGGAGACAAACCGCACTGTTGGCGGCTTGTTTGGATAATCCTCAGTGAACTGAAGTGTCAACTTAAACGTACCTGGAGGTTAAAGCAAATACATGTTCACGAGGAAGTTAACTCATACGGAAACTCCAAATAACCAACATTGAGCAAATCACCAAAGCACAACTGTAGAGACATAGTAGATCCCGTCACATTTAGAGAATACATATCACAATATACTTAAATAGCAACCACCTATCTATCACAAATGTCCTTTTACTTCAAAAGCAAGAAAGTAGTTATGGACTGAACTTTACCTCCATCCCATGGGGTGTCATCCGGCCTGCGAGAATGAAATAAATAGAGTAAGGGGCTCGAAAATATGAAAACTAGCAGGTAAAATGTGTTCACAAGGAACAAAACCAAACACCCACATTTCCCCTGAAACTCAGACTCCATTTACCAACTGCAAAGCAGAGAGAAGCACACAACCAAGTTGATTGCTCTATCCACTTACCCAAATATGACAGCATTCCATAGTAGTATATTATTATCTTGGGGAGCACCGCTAATACCAGCAGGAGGGTCCTGCTGCAGCCTCTTGAAGTCCCTCATCAATCTCTTCCTCGAAGGAGTCGTCATCCTAACCAGCCACAAACACCAGCAAGCTGTCAGTAAGCAAGACTGCCTCCTCCATCTCACTTCTCACCGGAATTAAGCACTACCCAGTAAGCAAAATTTCGCATTCTATCACCCCAGTTATCCAACATAGCATACAACGTAATGTTCACCCACACGCTATCCATCCACAGGGTTCACAAAAACAACACGAACCACCAATTTGCAGACCATCGGAAGCAACAATGACAAAGCGGAAACGGAATAGTAACAGAAACCCTAGATCCACAGCTAAAGACTATCGCATCAATCCAGCAAAGACACGTGAATTCAGAAGTCTCCACACCTTGACAAATTTCAAACAATCAACTAGCGAGGGGATCCTTCATGGCCAGAGCCCTAGACCCTAAACGCACATGCTTGAAATCAAAGCAAAAGTAGGAAATTTAAGCAAGCACTCAGCTCACCAATTACGACAGGAGGCCGGCCGATTAGCTTCGATTTGTTGTCCTTTCTTCCCCAAAAAGAACGGCTTGTGTGCTGAATTTCAGGGGAAAACAAACAGGGTGAATGAAGCTAACAGGATGATCGGGTATCAGAGAGAAGGATCCATGAGGATTGAAACCGAAGTCGAGGCAGGAGCGGAAACGTAAAATCGGCGGTGGCTGGATGGCTGGCTCTTAGCTCGGGTCAGCGATCTCTATCTCAGCTCGACCCCTCGCTATTAAGAAATTCTGATATTTGTTCCTTCTTCCTTGCTTTTTTTTTTAATGGTCTATTTCGTTTTTCTTTTCCAATTCGGTCATTCGGGCATCTTTTTTTGTTTTTTATTTTAAATTTTATGAATTTTGGTGCGTCTAATGGCCGCACTCCGCCGAGCATTATAGGGGACCAGATCATGTCAGTAATTGATGGGTCAGTAACCCCTTCCTTTGTCTACACGTGTCAGTCCTTTTTTTTATTTAAATTAAATGTGAAAGGACAGTATAGTAAAATTGTCTTTACCCCTATTTATTGCCAATCCTGACTTTTGACCAGACCACGTCAGCGCCTCCTCTCTCCTCGAAAAACCTTTAATTTTCATTCTCTTAATCTTTAACAGATGATTTCTCACTCATTTTAAGTCAGAATTTAATTTTTTTTGCACAATTAGATCAGATTAATTGTGCTCTTCAAAATGATATCCACTTTGATATTTTTTTGACATAAAAAAATTTGCCAGTTATTACCAGTCATACCATATGGTATTGACTGGTATTAAATAAGATCATACCGTTACCACCCAATACCATATGGTATAGTGTGGTAATATCAATATATATATTTCGTTACCACCCAATACCATATGGTATAGTGTGATAATATCAATATATATTTCGTTACCACCCAATACCATATGGTATAGTGTGGTAATATCAATATATATTTCGTTACCACCCAATACCATGTGGTATAGTTTGGTAATATCAATATATACTTCGTTACCACATAATACTATATGGTATAGTGTGGTAATATCACACAATACCATACAATACCATATGGTATAGTGTGGTAATTTCAATATATAATTCGTTACCACACAATACCATACATTACCATATGGTATAATGTGGTAATGTCAATATATATTTCATTACCACCGAATACCATATAGTATAGAGTTATAATATCAATATATATTATCTAAAAGAAAAAAACAGAAGGAGGTAGAGAGAAAAAAAAAGCGTCTTCTGTAGTCTCTCATTTCCTCTTTCGCAATCAAGAACACCAAAATGCCGAAAAATGAGAAAGATCGAAATTGAGGCCAACGAGATGATGAAGAGAAGAAATGCAATGAAAGAGAGTGGTTGCAATTTTTATTCGTCCTAGAGAATAAATATAAAGAAGAAGAGAAGGGAGCAGATTTAGATCTCAAAAGGAGTTTGAGAGAAAAAAAAGGAAGAGAGAGGATCTGGAAAAGAGATTGGGAGAGAAAAGGGAAGAGAGAAGGAAGAGAGAAAGATAAATGAGAGTTGCAGAGAAATAATGGTTTCTCTTTCCTTCTTTGAAAATGCAGTCATTTAATACGAAATAAAATAAAATAAAGAATTTAATATATAAACGGACAAAAATACCCTTCTCCACTTAGCATCCGGCCCAACCACACGATTGCCTGCCTCCTAGATCTACGGTCACTATTTATTACTGACCTGTCAGTAACCAAGTGGTTACTGAACCTATCTCCTGCCGCATTACAGTGCGTTTGATGTACTAAAGTGGCTTCTGGAATTTTCCGTGATTGAGATTTGAGAATGCTGAATGCCAATTAGGAAACACAGCCACCGTTATTATTTCTGGAACGGCGCCGTTTCTACTTGGAATTGTCTCTCCTTCTTTCCTTCCAAAATCGCACCTTTACCTCTTGCATTTTGTTAACTTAGTGGGATTTTTTCCAGAAATGTAACTATAAATTTGTTTTACAAAAATACCATCCAGTTTAGAAAATTTCTAAAAATACCACATTTTCTCAAAAATCATCACCTAATCCAGTAGTTTATACGAAAATTGCTAGGTGGGGGCGCGATTTCGATGAAAACCGCATGGATAGGTGGCGGTTTTGATGACCGCTTGAAATCGGGGCGGTTTGGTGCAAAACCGTTGCCCCATCCAGCGGTTTGGCCATATTTTTTTTTATCAATCCTAACCTAGGTAGAAACTTCAAACGGACGTTTATTTGTGCTCGGTAATCCGATCGTAGCGATTTGTTTTTTATTCTGCAAGTTATGGTTTTTGTCGAGGAGTGGTTGTCTTTGTCTAGAAGTATATTTTTACTTTTTGTTAAGGAGGAGAGAAATAATTAAAATTTAAATTTTCAAAAATATCAAACACGCATCTTGTTGCTTCTCACGGTCTGATTTAACTTAAAAGCAAACAACGGTGATAAAAATGGTTAGGATGGTGCTGTGCTGAGAGTTAGCACTCTAACTCCGAGAATCCCTCTCCCTCGACTCTCTGCTTCGTTCCGCCGGGCTTCCCGCCAACCGGTTTACTTCCCCTCCTCTTTTCACAGAATGCGTCTACTTTGATTCCCCTCTCCAGGGCCAAATCCTTCACACGTAGCTCCTCAAATCCGGCTTTCACCTCCACACCCACTCGTCCACCTCCCTGACTAACATGTAAATGAAGCTACATTTGCCGCACGACGCAGGCAAAGTGTTCGCTGAAATGCCTCGCCGAAACTTGACCTCGCAGAATGCCGCTAACTCGGGTTTGGCGAACACCGGTCTTCGCAAAAAGGCTTTTTCGTTGTTCCGAGAGGTGGGTTTATTTGGGTTCAGGCCTAATCAGTTACCGTGTCGAGTGTTCTGACTGCTTGCTAGTTGCTACAGTGCGGCGTTGTGCCCGCAGGTGCATAGCTGGGCGGTCAAGTTGGCCTGGAACTCAATGATTTCCAGTCTGATGTTAAATGGTTAAAACCGACACGCCTGCTAAATCGTCTGGACTATTAGAATCCGAAGGATTGTAACCTGATTCAGTAACATGAAATTCCATGATCAGCGGGTTGGATAAGGCTAGTGAAGCTGTTCACTTCTTCAGGAAGACGCAATCTTCTGGTACCAACCTCAGTTTGAAGTCTGTTACCAGTCTACTGCCAGCTTGTGCATCTCTATCCTCCATGCAGCATGGGAAAGAGATTCACGGGCATGCTGATGAATTTATGGCGACTGCACTGATTGACCTGTATATGAAATGCGGCAGTGTTTCTTGGGCAAGTAAGACCTTTGATTGATTTGACCTGAAGCCTATTGATCCAGCATTTTGGAATGTCATGATATCAGGGTAGGGAGCAAATGGGGAGAAACTCGGGATTCAAGTTTTGTAATTTGTATCAGATGCTGAGGGAGAAGGTGAAGCCGAATTCAGGTACTTTTACTTCTATTATGTCACTGTGCAGTCACACTGGTCAAGTTGGCAAAGGAAGGAAGGTTTCCAAGAGCATGACTAAATACTAATGAATATGGCTTGATTTCCAAACCAGAGCATTTTGGTTGCATGATCGACCTTCTGGGTAGAAATGGGATGATGGATGAAGCTAGGAATCTAATGGAGAGTGTACCAGAGCCACACTGGTCAAGTTGACAAAGGATGGTAGGTTTTTAAGAGCATGACTAATAAATATGGTAGGAATCCAATGGAGATTGTACCAGAGCAATCTACTTCAGTATTTGCCTCGTTGCTTACTGCTTCTAGGCACCACTTGCATTTCGACTTGGGAGAACAAGTGGCTATGAAGCTAACAGAGTTGGACCCATATCCAACTCCTTTTGTCTATATACGCTGGTGTTGGAAGGTAAACTGATGCAGAAAGAATCAGAATGATGTTAAACGACAGAAGACAGAAAAAAATTCCCGTATATAGTTTGATGGGAGTCGGATAACGGGATAAGAATGAGAAATACATACACATGCCAATTCACAACATTGCCGGGACTCTACTTTCAGCTTCAACAAACCTACTGCTTATATAAATTCTATCACCAAGGAATGACACAGATAATAAGGTATGGGAGTTAGCACGATGTGCTCTCGGGTAAGATTCCGACGACCTACCGCGCTTTCAGAAAACCCCCATGGCGAGTTTGACAGCAGATGCATTACTTTTCGAGAACTTCTTTGATTGAAGTGTCGAAGTAGACATCGAAAAGGTTTGGCGGCTCGTAAATGAAGCAAGATATCACATCTCGAAGTGTTATCACACCAACAACTCCTTCGTCTTGGTTATCCACAACATAGATCCTGTGGACTGATTTTGAAGCAAGATGGTGGATCACACTGCCGAGAGTGGCATCTGATCTGCATGTTATGGGCGGCATTACTTTGCCATTCTCGTGACTTGAGATCGTCATCATGAAATCCTTTACAGTAAGCTGCCTGGAATAGTTTCAGTAAAGCGGAGATATCAGCAAATGAATGAACCATAGTAAGCGAAATTCCAAGTTTGTCACGCAGTATTATCCTTGATAAACCAACCTGAAATTGGTGAATAGTTCACGTTTCAGCAGCAAGAATCGGATGTCCCTTATGCTTATATTTCCAACGATCTTCCTTTTCGGCCCTTCCACCACCGGAAGACCGCCAATTTCATCATCCCTCATCAGCTTGAAAGCTTCCAGAATCAATTCGTCACTCTGTATGCAGATAACCTGGCCAGGAAGATAACCATACATTTCCATTATTGAAGACTGATGAATAATTTTCCAGGTGGAAGAAGAAATGCTTTATTTGAACTAGCCTTCACCTTGTCCGGAGACATGAAAGGGAGTCCCAGATCCGAAAGGGGACATGCCGCTATGCAATCAAACCAGTCCCTTCCTTTGCATTCCTCCAGGCCCTGCACTACTGCAGATTGTGTGATGAAGTTCTTAACTTCTGGCTTCCCAGGTTCAATTACAGGTACATTTCTCAGCCTATACTTTGAGAGTAAAAGCAAGACACTCAACATTGAACCGTCTGTAGCAACTGGGAGGAATGGAGCCCACCGGTATGAATTTAGGATGGTTTTCACCTGAATATAACACCCACATCCCAACCACGCAACAAGCAAGCATCAGTTAACGGCAGCCTGTTTGAAACAACCTTTGCATGGTTTACAGGTAGGCTCAAAACCACCTTTGCATGGTTCCCAGAAACAAAGGGTAATGAATTTCACTGGAACACAATGATGCTATAGTAATTGGCTTACAGTGGTAGATCTGAAGGGTTCTTCTTCAAGGATAACTTTGTAGAAGTCATTCCCTAAGCTGTCAACTGCTGTAGGGGCATCTTTCCCCACGCCTCTATCGGCCACCACACCACCAGCCACAGCTGCACCTACAGCTGCTGCAGTCAAGCCAGCAATGGCAGCGGGACCGGTCACCCCCAATGCTACTGCTCCAATGGCGCCAACAGCTCCAGCTCCTATGCCAGCAGCGGTGGCGGTGCTGGCTGAGATAGCTACCGCCGCAAGTTCTGCACTCTCCAGCACCCACAGAATGATTGCTGCATAGTCTATGATGCCAAGGTACCTTTCTTTCCAGTCAGGACTGTCCCCTGCGCCTGGGTTCCTAACCGGTGCACTCATGATGTTGCATTCCGATAGAACCTTGACCGCATGGCAGACCGTTGTGTCTGCGTCTATTTCAATGACTTAGGAAAAGAAAAGTATACATGTCAAACCTGCGCAGAGCATAGAAAGAAGCAAGTGAGAAAGTTCTAAGTTGCAGCTACCTTTGCCGCCGGGAACTTTTGGGAAGGAAGAAGCCGGGATCCTAGCAAATGCATCAGTCAGAGTCTCCTGCAAAGAATGTGGTAGTTTCTTCCTGGACTGAATCGTCTCGAAATATGCATCGTAGCGATCGAGTTTGGAAGAGCTGTCTTTGCCATCTTTTGGTTCTGCCATGTTTGTTCCTAGGAAAAGACAGCGAGCAGAAACCAGAATTCAGTTGCTTCTTTCTTATCCAATTCATTCATTCATTCTCTTCCTAACAGGGCAATTGGGTATTATCCTCTTCATCCACAGATGATTCCTCTTTTGATCTAATAAAAATGCAATTCATTGCTTGTTACTCGGGATCGAAAGAACATGATTGATTCGCTTCAGACGTTCCCCATCAATAGATTGGATATGAATCTACACATTCATATAACAGGCAAGCTTTCTGATGATGGAAAAAAGAACATCACTTTCATTCAGGATGTGATATGGGTTCGCTCGGGTGCATTCTTCTTAGATTCACAAAATCGCCATTGATTTTCATGTTTGTTGATTGGGATCCATGTGGTGATTTAGAGAAAACCAGACGATGAAGCGAAATATGTAAAGGAACAAGGCCAACATACCTCGAAAAGTTTGCTTCTTTGGATGTAATTATGAAGGAAGGTGACCTTTCAAAATGAAGTTATTTAGGAAGAACCGGAAGAACTCAAGAAAGGCTATCTTTGATTATTATGTGTGTTTGGGGCGATTGTTGTTGGTGTTCTTTGTGGACGTAGGTTGATTTGTTTGTTTCCGACTCCATTCCATTGTTGCATGTGTTCGGCTTCTGCAACGTGCCTCAGTTTTAGGCCCCGAAAGCAACGTGTCTACACTCTACACAGCCTTTGTTCGATACGCAGCAGCAATTTTAGCTTCCGAAGAAAAAAATTGGATATGGGCTGTTGTGATTGGGCTCAACAGTTTTCTCACAATACAACAGTAACAACATATCGTACTGGGTTCAATTAGAAAATTTTCTATAAGAGTTTAAATGTTGATTAATTTTTAGTAATATGAGATGGTTGAACCACAACTAAACTAAGGATTCAGCATAAAATATTACATCACCTGCTTTTTCGGTACAACCTCCTGTATGAGTATGGGTACACGATCGTTCGCATTTACGAATTCGGACAACAACGATCTTGCAACAAAATTGCTATAGAGTCCATAAATTTCAATCTAATATACATTAGAACGTGAGAAGTTCATATCTTTGCGCTCAAGTATTCAATCGTGACAAACTTATTAACTTTGCATGACTTGTCAAGAACTACAACTTTTATCAAGAGAATAATTTTCATAATATACACTAGGGCTGTCATTTCGGTTGCCAGTTAGCGACTAATCGTTAACCGCCAATTAGCGGCTAACCGGAAAAAAAAAGGTGTCGGTCGATTGTCGGGGGCGGTCAGTGGTTAGGCGGTTAGCCGAAAAACCGACTGTCAGCCCTAATATACTCTGAAAAACATCTCTAAAAGCATCCTCAAAATCCCTAAAATCCAAAATAAATGCTCTCTTTTACTAAATTACTACTTAAGACTTCATACAGTTATTTTACGCTCAATGATCAAGTTGACACAAAAAAAAAACTTCGCATAACTTTTCGAGACGTATACAACTGCAATCTGTAGAATACAGTTTAGTCAACCTTTAACAGAAATACAGAATGGGAGAGATCGACTAGGAAAAAGAGAGTCAAAGAGGCCAAGAAAGAAAATTGAAACTAGTTTGTTAATACTAAATTCTAATTTTGTCTATTTACACCTCGAGTAAGAGCTTACAAGGTTCCCGATTCTGAAAAACAAAGTGCAGTCGCGTACTACTTTGTTAATACCGAATCTACCCCGGGTCACAAAGTGCAGTGGGTTTTAAGTACCTGCCTAGCAAGATCAACTGCTCCACTTTTCATATATATCAAATGTAAATTGTAAGCTGCCTCCCTTCTCAGGTCGCGGTATCCTCCTGCTGCAGCTTCCTCAACAGTAGTGTTGTTGCTGCTGCCTTCTTCCACATCCTCCTCGTTCCGATGCTTGGGAATTGGATAATCCTTCTCGGACATGGAGAGAACCTTTTCATAGTACGCGACTGCCAGAGTCGACATCCCAACTTGCTGATATCCCCTGGCAATGTTATAGAGCGCCTCCTGGCTTTTCCCCCCGGTAAGGTGAAGATTGTTGTGTAGGAATGCCAGGCCCTGTGCAACGCATTGGTGCTTGTTCTGAAGCCTGAACCCGAGTGCCAAGTTGATCAATGCAGTTCCTGAAAAGCAGAAAGAGTTCCATTCAACAGATTGGAGGCAATGCAAGTTGATGACAGAGGGGCAAACCCTAACCAAATCTAACCAGTAAATATCAACATAAATCGAAATCCATCTAACCCGAAATTTGTTTGATCCCCAACGGATTGGTGGATTGGGTCGATGGATTTATGTGAATTACCATTTGGAACTTGAATATATTTGCATTTATATTTTAGATTTTTAGAACCAAGCTTTCATATATATGCACAGAAAGTTTTGCTTCGCAATTACAATTTAATAGCCGAATTGTTTCATTCTTGTATTTTAGTACTTCACCTTCTAATTTTTTTTTACAAAATGGTTAAATTAAGTCCAACATTTTATCAATCAATTCAATCGAGATAACCCACTAATTTCATTTTAAGAGCATGGAGAAATTCATGAACACAATCGACAAATCCAAACACATTTGCCACCTCTATACCAAGTCAAGTAAACTGATGATGCTGAAGAAAAGGCAAGAACTACTTTACCAGCACAGAGATTGACCAGAGGGTTCTCCGGCAATAGTTTATAAGCTTCTAGGTATTCTCTTGAAGCATCCTGATGGAGACTCCCAGCAGTAAATTGATGGCCAGAGATTACAATAGGTGGAACGCAGTCCTTATACTTGGCTCGCATGTACCGCAGGAACTTCCTTGGAAATGTTTTTTCCAATCTGTAGTAAATAGTACCGAAGAGAACGCAACAAAGAGATTAGCTCAAACCCTTTCATGTTTCCAAGCCGATTGGCAGAACTATAGACCTTTGAGCAGGCTTGTTAGTTTTTACCTTGAAGTTATTTTGTAAAAGCAGTTCCAGGCAGCAAAACTGTATGGTCGTTGCTGAACCACTGATTTTACGCAGTCAAGAGAGTGTTTGGGGTCGGCGGTGTAGTAAGATATCTCTGCCAAGAAAAACAAATGAAGATGGATATATATCGGCAAATACGGTTGTTGATCATAGAAGAACGGTGGAATCACTTACGAGCTGCCAGAGACTGAAGCTCCTGTCGCTTTTCAGTAGGTAGTTTGTTTGAAGAAGCCAATTTCCTCGTCAGGCTAATGATTTCCAGTGCTTCCCAGTACCTTTGCAGGGATTGTAAGGCCTTGCACAACTATTGGAGAGTTGCAAGAAAAAGCATACAGTCGATAATCAGACAAATGGTAGCTAATAAGGACTGCAGTTGAAGTACAAGAGAGATAAGTTGTACAAACATCAATAATGAGATTGTGGTGCTCTTCATCCTCCAGTAAATTTGGCAGGGGAGGAGGTTCTCTAACTTCCTGCTCAGTGAGACATTGCATGAAAAAGAAAGCTTTAATAAGTTGGAACAGGTAAGAATGCATGTGAAGTTTTTCATCACAGTTCTATTGCAGAGCCCTTTTTTACCGCAGACTCGTCATCATCAGAAAGATCGCTGTTCCAGTCAATGCCTTCTGCTCTTGCGGCAGCCTTCTGCTCTTCTTTCTTTTTCAACAACCTTCTTGCTCTGGCAGCTTTCAGTCTAGCACAAAGATATCACATCAGTAAACATGTACTGTAAGAAATCTTTACTGGAAAGAGAAAGTACATAGGACGATGATAATAATTTTACATTGATAAGACAAAGAAGCCTGCAGCTCTAGCAAGACGGTCAAGACTCTAATACTCTAATGGAGCGAAGAAGAATCAAAATCCTAAATCAGCATTAACTTAAAAGAAAACCAAATCCAACACAAGTCGAGGAAACAAGTGAAAGCACATTACTGGCCGAGAAATGAAATCAAAAGGGAGAAAAATGAAATCAAATGGACTTATTCTCACAGGACTTGTTTAGGGCAATTTAAGATTCTACAGCGTCCCGCATGAAGAAAACTATGTCTTAAACCAGAAAACTGAAGGCTTAAAACCACAGCCAAGTGAGTGCTCACCGATCTGATCGAGAAGCGAGAGGTCTGACGCCATCAAAAACATCATTGGTTCCCCCAACTTCAAGAATTTTAACTCTCTTACGTAGAATACTTGTTGTCAGCCTTTTCTTTGCCTAAATTGTATCACAAGTCATTAGGCTGCTGAGAGAACATGATTCAATTATCTGTATAACAACTCAGGGAGTGTCTAACTTAACTAACAAAAAGGGTCCTGGTTGGACATTTGTTATCCACAAACACAGTAATTGCACATACAAGCCTATGGCCATTAACAAAACAATTACCTTTTGTGGAAAAGTCTTGCCATAAAGTGAGTCACGAACCAAAGGGAGCAATATATTGACAAATGCCTTAAGCATCCCCTTAGCTCTATATATGTGGCAGAGTTTCAATTGGATTTGGACATTAGAATACCATTGCTTCGGTTTCTCAGGGTTGCAATTAACTGCTGCAACCGAAAGATAAGTGAGAAAGCAAGAGCAGGCAAATTCTCTAATTGGGCTAAATGAATAGGAACTTTACCAGAAGAATTTTCAGGAGGAGATAGCAAAGTAATAGCATCATCTTCTTTAGAATCCTCTAGGAGCAGAGTAGCCAAAGCCAATCTAGCATCAATACTGTCTGAGAGCTTGGGCAAAGCTGAAGGAAGGGCTTGTTAGGAATATAACTTAATTCGACAGCAAAAGCAAACTCCAATTATGTTAAGAATCATTTTAAGAAATTAGAAATAATAATGGTTATGGTTTTCCTATAATTATATTCTCAAACAAAATTATTACACAGCTCTAAGCTAGGCCAAGTATTTTGCATCACATCCAATAAAGATACATTGAATCAAATTTGAAATTATCTCTTCCTTTCCTCAATGTGGAAGAAAAATGAAACAGAAAGGTTTTTCTCACAAGTAAACAAAATGCAAATTTACGACAATACGACATGCATATATTAAGTTCAAGGTTCAATTGCATACGACAGTAAAAATATAGAAGCTTTTTGTCCAAGCTAATGTAGATTAACCAAGGGTTAACAATATAGATCACTGTTCTACTCCATCTAGCACCAGACTTTCCTTCTCCAGTAACTAAGTACTTTATCTTTGAAAAAGAGACCATATTGTTGTTTTCTTGTTGTTGAAACCTTGAAATTCAATCAACATGTACGACAGCAAGACAACCGACAGCCAAGAACCAGATCTATATTAGTTATTTCAAAAGAATTTGATTAGTCATGCAAAACCACAATGAGACTTGTACTTACCTTTGTAGAAATACTTAATTGCCTCCACTCTATTGTTCAAGGATAAGTGACATTGGGCAATTTTGAAATGTATGCAACCGTCCTACCAAATAAAAGTCAACATCAGCAAAATAACAGACGTTTGAACACTGCTCAGAGAGAAAAGTAAACAATGCTTCAAAGCACTCTCACGTTGACATGTTTGCCATTTATATCTAGCATTTGATAATACTTCAACGCAGAGTGGAAATGGCCAAGACTTGTGAAAGCATCAGCAACTTCAGTGATCAGGTCCGAACAAGCAGCAACATTCTCCTTTTGCAAACTACAGAAGAAAGACTAAACCCCACAGGAGAAGCATTAGGGACAAGTAAAACAAAACAAATCCTCTAGTCCTAAAGTAAATCATGTCCTGCGCGCATGTAAAATGAACCACATTTTTAAGCATAATTCTAAATAATGTCCAATGGTTCAATATCAGATTAGCTTATCTAGTAGTCCAAACTGTGTTGGGTTTCCCAAACTCATCTTAGAGAGAGAAACACTTGTATGTCAACCTTCTGTTTTACCTAAATCCTAACAATGTACTTTTACACCAAACAAGAAAAACATTTCTCAAACTACAGTCACTAGATAATATCTTGACTTGAATCTGAATATATATCCCACAATGGTAGAGACAAGGCAAGTCAAACCGTATAAGATTTAGCTCACTATTTATTTTGTAACATCTTCTGCATGGGGGCAGGGTTAAAAAAGGATATAGTACAGTGAATTCAAGGCTTCATACCTCTGCTTTGTCGATATCTCCAAGATGGGCATGGCAAATTCCTGCTTTGATTCTCAAAGGGAAAGGCACTTCCTTTCCCAGATAGTAAACCTGTTGCGCATGCTCAATATGCTTGAGAGCACTATCATAGTTCCTTGTTTCCATCAGTATGGCAACAAGAATATTTATCACACAATAATCAACTTCAGAGGGATGATCCTTCAGATAGCACTCTAAAATACTCACACTTCGCTCCATCTGGCCACATTTGGAGTACAACTGAAAAATAACATTAGTAGGGCCTTGTAAGAATTCTTGTATAGATAGATTTCAGATCTCAAAACGCATTTAATTGCCTTGAATAAATTAGAATACATGCAAAATGGCAAGATAGTAAACAACATTCAGAATATGAAACAGAGGAAATTGATGTAACAAAACACTAGTCCTTCATAAGACCTTAACAAAACAGCTATTAGATCCCCCACTTTTGTTTTCCCAATTCCAACATGGCTCATGAGGCAAGAATTGGTTCTTTCCACTTGGAATGTGAAAGAGCAGGATGGAACAAAAAACAGAGCACCAAAATGAAACAAATTTCTTAAAAAATAAATATAAAAGCAAACCTCAACGGCTGTCATTAGAACTCTCAAGTCATTTGGGCAAATTTGTAGAAGTTGTTCATGTGTCTCGGCAGCTTTCGCATAATTTCCAAGCTCAAAATAAAGATTTGTAAGGCTAGACCTCAAAGAAATATTACTGGGGTCAGCCCGTACAGCTCTAGAAAGGCACATCACCGCACGAGCTAAGTCTCCTTGTTCTCTGCATTTCATTGCCAAAACATGAGACTTCCCATCTTTCTCCCATTTAATTTTCTAGTTGGTTAAGAAAGAGACATACTTGTGCCAGGTAAAAAGAACCTCCCAAAAAGAAGGATCTTTGGGCTTTGTGAGTGCTGCTAGCGTATAAAATCCCCTAGCCTTCTGAGAATTGCCAAGCCTATCATAGATAAGCCCAAGTGTATGATATGCATCAGGTACAACTGGTGCCAGCCTAAGAACCTCTTTTAGAATAGCTATGCCCTGAAACCAAATATTCACGGAACTTCAAAATCATATAACTAAAAGATTAGCCAACTCACAGTCAAAACCAGAACGAACAACAATAAAAAATAAAGGTCTCACATCCCCGCTCCTTCCATGGAGAAGAACACATGGTAACAGCGTTTGAACAAAAGAGATTATGTTCAGCCTCACCCTCCATGCTCTCTTATTTAAAAGAGCTCACTTACTGGGATACAGACCAATGAACATCCACAAAGTTCCTAAGGACAAAATTGAGCTCCAGCCTCCAGTAAATCCAAAATGTTACCTCATCATATCATATTTTCTTATTGCAGCACCAAGCAATAACGAGGATAAAGGGCTAAGATGTACTAGTGGATGGCCAGCCAAGCACTAGAAATTGTGGGGTGGGGGGGATTTTAGGAAAAAAGAAGGAAGGGGTTCATTGGATAGTATACCTCTTCATAACGCCGATGCACATAATGAAGAGTAGCATCAGCAAGCATATTTGAAATTTCTTCGCTAAGTTTATTTTTGGATCCCTTGCGCCTACCATTCTTCTTCCGCTGAGCAAGGTAGATATACAAGAGCAATGAAGAAGTCACATGTCATAGTAATTTCGAAGGACAGCCAACCAGATCATAGGAAGTTGCTTGCCAAAGAAAGAGTGACTATTTAAAATATGGTTCATATTAAAACAAGTGTGTTCACACGTAATCTATCACAATGAGAGAGATTTGCACATCAATGGCTGAAAGAATGTATTCATCAAGGTTGAAATGGATTTTTGTCTCAAACGCATTATAGACAAAACAATGAATCGGTGATCAGCCATGTGTTTGTTTTATCATATTGATAAAACTCTATACTCTGAAGCTTTACTGAGAGCTCCAAAAACCGATGAAACAAAAAAAAAAAAAAAAAAAAGAGTCGACAAAAGGCATACTTTCCGTGACTTCCTCCTCCGCGAACTGCCAAACGTTGCCTCCAAGTCTTCCAAGGTAGCCTCAGGAGCATCCTCTAGCCTAGCCTTCTTTGTGGACCCTTCACTACCTTAATTGAAGCAACTCAAGAATCAAGTTCTGGATATAAGTTCACAACAGCACACTAAATTACCATCTACTAAAGGATCATGAAAAAGGTCTCGGAAATATGTACAAAGAAAGCACTTACCAGCATAGCAAAATTGAAGAACTCTTAACGTTTCAAAAACAATTATGGAGTATATTCCGGGCATAATTAAGCCAATTCTCAGTTGGGCCATTAAGAAGTACACCATTCAGCCAGAAGAAAGGAGTAAATTTCATCTTTCAATATTGTTACTTTAACTAGGGACTCGAACCTCAGTTCAAAACCAACATCAAATAGAGTACTAACCCTTTAGAATCAGCAAGTGCTCGACGCTTCTTCTCTGCTAGAGCTTCATATGCAAGAGACAGGGAATGCTGAAAAAATTCCATACCAGGACCATCACCTTCCATTGAAACCAAGGGTGCGGCTTCCGGTCCTTGCTCTGCCCCTTCCACTTCATTGCCATCCCCATCTCTCTCATCTTCTGCATCGTCGTCTTCGTCATCTTCACCATCTTCCAATGCCAAGTCCAACGCTTTGTCCAATTCATCTTCACCAACCTGCAACGCATACTCCAAATCTTTGTCCAGCTCATCCACTTCACTTCCTTCTCCTAAGAGGCTCCCCATTTGAAGCCGCTCTGTACTTGCAAGAACAAAGCTATTTTTTATGGAGAATTCGAATGGGCGCCAAAGTCAAGTCCTCTTCAGCATTCCCCAGCGGCTGGAACTGTGATGCAGAGCAAGGTTCAAAAAGGCGCTAGACGTAAGTCGAGCGCTTGGTTGCTTACTTGCGCCTAGTCTGATTAAGCGTAGTATAGGTGTGCCTAGGCGTTTAGAGTTAAAATGGAAAAAATCTCAAATATTTTTTGATTTCTAGAATATTTCATATGATCACAAGTTCATATAAATTAGAAACAACTAGTTTTTAATGGTTTAACCTAGCAAATAACAAGCAAGTAGTGACTATTTACTAGAATCGCACGTTTATAAAATGTCAAAAGCAATGGAATGGAGACAATGGTCTCCGTGATGGAATTTCATAAGCTATCCAGACCATAACTAATCAAATAATAGAGATTAGAAGCACTTCACAAGGGGAAAAAAAGACTAACATTGCAATTCCATATGTGCAATTTGTACAAGTAGAATTCTAGAACGATACCGAGTTGCTTAAAGAGATAAACAGCAGCGGAGAACAAAAAATAATCGAGAGTCTAGATCAGAACTAATAACGGCACCTATAGAGCGGCGAGCTTCTCCCTGCGGCGGCGAGCGACGGGCTTCCTCCTGCTGCGGCCGAGCTGTTGGCTTCTTCATGCGGCGGCCAACTGGTGAGCAATAGAAGGATCGATTAGCAGCTACGGCATCCGAGCAGGTGAGAAGGAAGGGCTTCTAGTTCTAAGTTCTAACCTAAAGTCTCTTTTGAGGAGAAGTTCTAACCTAAAGTCGAATGATAGAGAAAGAGGTGATTTTGCTGCGTTAGGATCTGGTACTCTCGCCAAAAGTCCAAAATACAGGGAGGGGAGAACAGCGACCAAAACTAGGAATGGCAACAAAACCCGAACCCACGGGTATTCACCCGACCCAATCCGGTCAACGCGGGTAAAATCCGTGTTGACGGGTTTTGGCCCGGGTTTGGGTTTAAACTCGTTCACTATTCATCGGGTTGGGTTGGGTTTGGGTTTAGGTAAACCCGACCCATGGGTACCCGCCCACACCCATATAATTAATTTTCGCGACATATTTAATATTCTAAACAACTAATCTTATTTATGCTTGTGGCGACATGCCTAATTTTTTCTTTCTAGTTATGTAGTATGAAGTTGATGTTATCGAGTGGAGAGTGAAAAACTTAATTGAAAGGAAGAAGCTTTCAATTAATCATGTTATTTATGGATAATTTGTGATTTGCTTCAATTTTCTTGAGTTTTCTAGATTGGTGTTGAACAATTTGTATAGTTAATTTGTGATTTGCTTGAATTTTCTAGAATGGTGTTTTATATATGGATAATTTGTATTGGGAGATTGATATTTGACTTTAATTTTGATAGGAATTTGTTATTGTGAATTTTTTACGACAAAAACCCGTGGGTACCCATGAACCCGCGGATACCCAGCGGGTTGGGTTGGGTTTGAGTTTTTCAAACCCAGTAGATTTTACCCCGGGTTTTTTTATGGATAAACCCATGGGTTTGGGTTTGGCAAAACCCGACCCAACCCGACCCATTGCCATCCCTAACCAAAACGGAGAATGGAGACAGCGGCCAAAACGCAGAAACGTCAAGTTCTTTGGCCAGCGCCTAGGCCCTCTTCATCTCGCCTAGGCCCCGCTTAATCTAGAATTAGGCGGGATTAAGGTTGTCAAACCAGTTTGACAGGGAATTTGAGGTTTAATGATTTAATCTGATTAAGCCAGTTTTGAAAAAATATATATAACATCATACAACCTCAAATTCTCAATACAACCTAAATTTATATAAATTATCAATCCTCACATTAAAACAATTAATTAAGCAATTTACACAACAAAACATAATCAACTCCATCTATAACTATAACCATTTATGTGGAGATGAAAAAAGTACCATTTGTTAAAAAAAATCATCTATCAACCTGTCGCATTAATTAATCATTATTCACGTGGATAATTACTGAGGAAATTGGAAATAAGAGCTCGTCAAAACACCGTCTCCGTTTGTCGAGTCAGAGTTAATGCTAATACCGTTAAAGAATTGAACGTAAGTGGCTATTAAGTGATATTCTCCAAATTTGGCTATTATTGCCACAAACGCGAAAGTTTTGACTATACAAGTGTATTTTGCCTTTATCAAACGATTTCATATAAACCATGGATACTTAAAAAAACCATTTTATTATATTAAAAATACATTTTATCATTGGAGCAGGGCCTTCAAAATTGATTGAACGGATCCTGTAAATATCCAATCAAGGTTGTCAATCTGTGGGTTAACCCGGACCCGGTCGAGTTAGTGGGTTAAGGGTTAACGGGTCACCCATTTTAGCCCGGAAATATAGGAAAGAGTCATTATATTGTACTTATTATGATAAATTATATCAAATTTCATCTAAAATATGAGTAATAACATATAACATTGCACCAAAGTAACATGTCGTACTTAGATTTAACATATAGTGAAAATTCACACACACACTTATATAACATCAATATTCAAATGTTCAACTAAGGATTCCAAAGATTGGGTTAGGTGAAAAGAAAAATAGGCACATTTCGCAAACCAAAGAAAAAAGGACACAATTTGATCTCCAACCCGATACTTTGTAGCAGTCGACTCGGCGGGTGCGTGTGGCCCGTTTTTCTCAACGGGGCAGAGTCAAACTGGGTAGTCCCGCGAGTTGACCCACGGGTTGACAACCTTGTATCCAATACATATAACAAGAATTAAGTTTTTTGTGCAGTGGCAAGATACTCTTATGCCACCTTGAGTTTGATCCATTATATAAGTATAGATAAAGATTTCATTGTTTTTTATACCAAAACTGTCTCTTGTGAGTTGTGACAGAGGCGAAAAGCCTCTGCCTCCGCCTGTTGTCTCAGCTCTCAGCTGTCCTGTTTGAGGTTGATACGAGTGCGGTTGTATAGGAGGTGAATGCTGGAGAACAACATGAAAGAAGCAAAACAAGGAAATTAAGGAAAGCTGTTTCAGTCTACAATCAACCCTACAAACAAATCATTCCCAACTTGTTTCCGGTCGGGTGGGTCACGACTCTTCCAATATCTGACCTCTAGAGGGTCAGGTCAAACCCCAGCAGCAGCAGCAGCCTAAAAAGTTAAAATATGCTTGAACAGCCACCTAACCTAAAGAGACCAACATTCCACTGTAGCTGCCTGGAAACTCTCTCATTCAACAGTTAGCTTGAAGAAAAGCACTACACACTGCAATACACATAAATCAAGTCCCCACGAAATAGAAAGAACAACGGAAGAAGCAAAATTTTTGTTGACCTTCACCAATGACCAATATGATAACAAGAGGATGATTGCATCCCCAATCGGGAAAAGACTACACGAAAGGGTATATGACATGTCGCAGGTCCCGCAAGTTGTTACTAGAATTGGCTTGACTAGTAAACTACTTGCTCCATTCGTAGTCTGCTCCAAACTTCGGGCTGGCGTTGTTTGGTTTGGTCGAGTCGCCTGGTTTTAGTGAATTTGTGAATGCATGCCAGCCTATCAGGTACGGCAAGATGTACTGCAAAGAAGACAGAGAAAAAAGAATAAGAAACTCTATAATATTTTCGCTAAGAGCAATTCAACAGAGCAATCAATGTCAACCCATCTTCAGTCACGTTGACACCAAGGAATTTGGAAAATGTTGCGATTTTTCTGCATCTTATAACTTCTTCGTGATGCCAGTATGACTAGACAATGTATTAGAGAGGTTCTAGGGCTAAGTAGTGGAGTTTATCGTTGAACAACTGTCGCTTGACCTCCCAGATGGTATATGCTAACTTCTGTAATGTGTTCATTGAAAAGGAGACAAGATAGGAAACCTCATACAGAAATTATGTTCATAGGACCATCTCAAAGAGAGAGAGAGCGAGAGTTTGACGTACATTGAAAGCTGCGACAAGGACAGTGTACTCTGCCCTTGTAACTGGAATGTAAATGCTCTCGTCCATGTTCAAGAGTCTGTTCTGGACACCTATAAGATATCATGAAATGTAACGTCAGGCAACCAAGCTGACTACAATGAAACACAATGAGTTAAGGGAAGAGAAAATTACTTAGGTTAAAGAAGTGGCCTGAACCATCTGGGAGTGGTTCTACCTTCAATACCTTCCTGATCTTACCTTCATCGCTGCAAAGGACCAATTTCAGTTAGATTCTTCAAATCAAGGGTTCTACCATAGTTCAAATTTCAATAGTACCTATGTCAATAAAGTTAATGTCATCATTCAATGTTCTAAATAGTGTCTGAAGAGTTTGGCATTACCTTTTCCCCATATTAGGATCATGGAAAAATTCACAGGAGTCTTTCGCACCGAGACTCACTACAGTTCCAATTTCTGCAACCGACAAGGAAAATACCTAAAGGCATGGAAAATCAAACATCAGTCTAAGAGTGCAAACTGCAAAGGCATGTATAGTCCCAAAGCAAAGAAACTACAGTAGTTTCTCTCAAACAGAAGTAAGAGATCTTATGTTCCAGAAAGACAGAAGTTTGACTAGACTTTGGATTGAAGCACATACAATCATGTAGATATAGCCGACACCTACAAGACCCATAATCACCCTCACTTAAACCTAACTGGAAAGAAGTTCAACTTGTACTTGATATGAATGCATTGCCACAAGTAAAGGGAGCTTTATGAAAAGCAATAAGGCTTTATATTGCTTCCACAGTTTGTAGAATGAAATGTAGATACTGCATTGCTTGTACAAATAAGCAATTTGAAGACAGTACATATCAGAGTCCATTCAATCCCCAGGGATCATATTCATTCCCGTTTCACAAGCTTATAGATCCGAAAACCTGATCATCTAAGTAATCAAATACTCCGTTTAATACTCCCCCAAAACAATTACCTGCTTTCTTCCCCAATCATACTGGCGAACTCCAGCTGCAGGAGCGAATTGCAACAGCACAAAACCTTCCCTGACAAGCTTGAATGCTCCCGACTGGAAATGGCAATATGAAACAGCGCTCAAGGAAAGAAAACACTCCCCATCACAAAAGAATAATACTCTCAGATAGCTAGTTAACTTATACACGATTTAATACTCTTTTCCAGAACAAGCATGAAGCAAAACGCTTACGTCTAGTGCTGTGAATTCCGGTGCTCGAGGCTCCACCGTAAGTGCAGCCTTCCCTTTGTATATCGAATGTCCCACATAAACCCTAGCAGGCGATTCCCCAGCTATAACCCAATGTGAAAAAGAATAAGGAATCAGATATCACAGGATAGCAGGATTAAAGGGTATATTAACCAATGTGCTTGCGCTCATATGACAACTGGCTTTTCTTTTATGTCATGGAAAACAAAGGTAGAAACTTTACCGCTAGCTCGAACCCAATTCAATCTATATAACTTTGTTCGCATATTGAAATGAAATAAGCTCCTACTTTACGATGATATCAAGAAGCAACCCAGTAACAAATACATAAAAGAAAGAACAAAGCAAGCATTGTTTTGATGTACCATTTGAAGCGCCCTGGGACCGCGAAGCAAAAGAACTATTCCCTGAAGTAGTCCCGGAACTGTTGCTGAAGTTCTGCTGGTCGAAATACGACTGGCGGCACTTCACGGCGAGCTTCCCGCCCTTACTGGCTTTTCTAGCGAAAGAAAGGTCGCATCTTTTGGCAGGAATGGGAAAGCTTCCGTGAGACTGTGATGAGGAGAGAGAATGCTGAGGGGGAATTTTAGGGTTTTGGGTACTCAATTGAGAAGGAGCTAGCGAGTTCAGCTGCAACATTTTTGCCTCCGCCACTGTTACTCCTTCCTCTGCCCGACTCCGTCTCTATCCCTTCCAGAGGACCGGGCTATCTTACTCCATTCTTGTATAAGCCACCAGAACGCAGGTTCCCCATGTCGTTTCCAACCTATGATTACGTGGAAGCCTACGTGGTAAATCCTTAGACACGTGTAAACGGGTTTATCTGAACAGCAAAATGCAAGGTGCAGCGGGATGAGATCGGTTCAACTTCGTCACTCTGTCTAAAGTCTAAACTAATCATAATTATGCAGTAAATTTAAATTAATATTTAGAGTTCTCATTAATGAGAGTTTTTAATGTGTGCTTGAAAACTGAGAGTTTTTTTTTTCACCCAGCCCCAAGTCCCAACCGTCGCCAGAGCCCGGACCTAGAGAGAAAATCACTGCGGCAAAGAGAGTGCTTTGTATTACAAAATCAGGGTTCAAGAAGGCATACTTCCGCGTATACCTAGACATTGGATAGTGAAAAAAACGTCGCGCCTATGTCCTAGGTGGACAATTAGGCGCTCGTAACGTCTAAGCGATGCTTAGGCAAAACTAAACACGATTTATTGATGTGAGGTATGATTAATCAAAGTGAAGCGTGTTGCACTAGTAGACCAAAGACTAAAGAGAAAGTTTTGTTGCTAATCTTCCCAAAACGACGATAGCTCTTGCTGCCCTATATTCAATGCATCCTTGATCCTTCACTCATTCCTCGATTTGAAATTGCAATTCTCGATCTGTGTTGTGCCTCATCCGACCAATTGTCAAATACAAGAGAGTGGGTGGGGACTGCAGGTCCCAATTATGACGCCATTCGCCAAGCTATGAGCTTACAGCACTCGTGGATTTCAACTGATCGAAGCTTGGAGGCCAGAACCCCTACAGGAAAAAGATTCAGGCTCCGGACAGTCGGCTAATTTCAGTAGCACAAGAGAAGGGATCAGTGAGCGCATCCTCTCAGCGTGTTGGCTTCAGCTTCAAGCAACTATGCAACAGCACTTGTGCCAATTCCAGGGCAAGCAACCCACTCCTTGGAAACGAAGACAGTTGGAAACTTCCAAGGAGTCTGACGACAGAACTGGCATCCCTGCAAATTGTACTGCCTGCAGCTTCCGAAAGGGACTCTAGACTATCACAGTAACGGATGGAGAACGTCCTTAGTTTGCGAAACGAATGCAGTGGAACGATCGTGCGTGAGCGAGTTGGACTCACAAAGTGTGCAGGCATATCCGAGCTGATCGAAAGACTATAAATGTGGACGATCGTCTTCCCACCTAGTAACAATTTCGTAGACCGACAGTCTTGCTATACTGAGGCTCTCTATTCTCCCACTTATGGATATGCTACATTACGCCACACAAGTTGTCTTAACCTATTTGTATACTAAATACGCTTTGGCTAGAATGCAAAATGATACTCTTGTGTAGTAGATGCACTAGGATGACTCCCAGATCTTGTAATCCCTTCCCTCGAGAGCAGGTGACCATTTCCGTGGGCCATTAGGGGGTTCGAAATGGCCAGGACCAATCTTCACTGCCACTTTCTCGTCGATGATGGCTGCGTACACATCTCTTGCTGCCTTCGAAATTTGTACCTAAAATATGCAAAAGCCAAAGCGGTCAGTGCTATTTTGAAGTTGAGCTTTTGTGTTGTTTCATTGACGATAGACCATTGTCGAATATGACTCCATGTCGTCATGCCATTATGTCTTCGATAATGTAGGAATGCTGAAAGCAGGGAGTTTCGAGGTACTTACTATGCTGCGACAATGGAGTTTGTGGCGGTTTCTGAAAGCGAGGAGAGCAGCAATTTCAGACCGATAATTAGAGGAGTAGACGTGGTCAAAGAATACAGCAGGTGTTCCTGGATGAGTCAGGATGTACGCATATCCTTGCATTTCTTTGCCACCTGGGAATCTCCAGTGACCCTAGAGAAATTCAGCAGCATTGTGATATAAAGTGAGCATGAAATAGAAGCTGGAATTGTTTTTTTTTTCCCCTTGTCCTAAGCAAATCAAATGATGCCTTGCAGACTACCAATTGCTTCCCCAGTCATTCGCGTCTGAGATAAGGCATTAAGTTATTATATACCTGAGTTGAGCCAGTGTCATGATTCTCCACAAATGTAACAGCACGTGATGGCCACCATCCAACAACTCCTGGAGGTTTTCCCTTCTCATCTGCCAAACGCCAATACTCGCATCTTTCCAGTGCCTGCATGAAATAGATCTCCCTTTTAAGCTTACATAGTCTGCAATAGTAACGGTAAAGCCAGAAGTAAAGCATATTAAAAAGCCAAGCTTTCATCATATATTCCTTTTTTCAGCTGAAGTAAGATATATAGGAATATGATGATATGCTACACAAACATATACATACAAATATGGTGATATGCTAGACAAACATATAAATATAAGTTACTCCTAGTGGCTAAGGCATTATGGACGTTATCCAGTGTGGAGATGTAAAATATGTTCTTTTTGGTGAAACCAGCGGCACTTGTCAATTGCCACTCTGCAGTAAATGTGCTCACATCATTATGACCAGGAATGATTGAGTACTTACCGCATGAAGCACCCCTTTTGTGGTGACATCAAACGCACCAGCAGATCCACTTGTTGCATTTATCCAATCAATAATTCTTTGTCGATGTGCATCCTGATTGTGATCCATTTCACCATAAGTATAACTGAGGGAATCCCAATACTCGCCAACTGCAAAATAAGGACTGGTTGCATCCATGTAATCCTTTACATAGCCGCCCCAAAATCCTCTGACAAAATCAAGCCGCCAACCATCATAACCAATTTCTTCTCTGCACATCAAAGGGAACTGGTAGACTTAGCAGTGTCAAGAAACATGATGATGATGATCATCATCATCATCAATAGGAGAGTGCAGGCATGATATTTTCGGTTCTTAAAGCAAAGTTAAAAGGAAATTGAATATTCATTCACCTTAGCCAGCGCATCCATTCTTTGATATCCTTCCTCACAAAATCCTGCGAGTGATCAATGTTTGGGGCAGCATGAAAATTGTCCCCGCTGCTCTTGTTTCCTCTACCCTGTATGAAGGAAACAGGGATTTACATCTTAGAGCAAATAGGTCAGGCACATATATCCTGCATTGCATCTCATTTACAAGTTGGATCGAAAGCATCAAGTGGAAATTACAGGTCGTAAGCTCAATATTATCCTTCCATTGCATGTACATTAATTCCATTTGCTAAAATTCGGAACATAAATCGCCAAAGTTAAAATAAAATATTGATGCAGTATTTGGCCAGCTCTGTAGCCCTTTATTCTCCTAATTAAAACGCTGCTGAAAGGGTATTGCAGAAGGAGAGTAGTGGACTATAGGTTATCATACAACTTTAAGTACCTGGAAATGTGGATCATCAGCAACAACTGCTCGATCATCCCAATTTAAGCGACCACCAAAGATGTTCCATATTCCATTTTGGTTCTGATACTGAGCACATCGGTGGTTTAGGACAGCATCTCCAAGAACTTTGATGCCCAATTCATGAAGCTTTCCCACAAGTTCCTTCAGCTCATAAATGTTTCCATATCTGCTGACATACAATTTTTGGAAACTAATTGGTTTGCTATGGAGATTCAGACAATCTTGTTGAACATTTTCTAGTTAAAAATAAAACACATGCTCTGAATAGAGATAGTAGCATCTTTCCGATAAATAATTCAGAACAAAAATTCGTAGAATAGAATATGGGATACAGATCATTCGTCTGGCTCCATGTTTAAGCACCCTTGTCAAGGAAAATAAAATAGACTGTCTCATTTAAAGCTTGTCAAATTATGTTAAAAAGGGAGCAAGAGTTTAAGTCCAATTCCAAAGAACTATCAATTCCAATGATCTATTGCATGAAGAGTACGACAATTCATTTAAATAGTTCATGGGAGGTACCTGGAGTTCAAATTATACAGATCCTTTGGCATGTAGCCTTCCGGCGACACTGACTCTGTAGGTGGAGGCAACCACACAACCGTGAAACCAAGTGAAGCTATGTCTTCTGCCTTCTCTTTGAGCTCCATATACCATCTTCCAGACTTATGGGATTCCCAATTGAAGCCCTGAAGCACTATTTCATAACCACTCCCTGTACCGGAGCTCTTTTTAGGAGGTGCTTGCTCCAGCTCTTCTTCCAAAACAACCTCTTCTTTGAAAGTTGGTATGGAGCTTCTGAAGATGCTGTAGGCTTCAGCAGCCAATTTCTCAATCTCCTGAAGTATGCTTTCTTGTGCTTCTTTAGTTTTCACCTTTCGACTGTTGTCGGAAGAAATTCCACTCACCAAGTTCCTTATTTCTTTAATTATCTCATTAGTGAAGGCAGTATCAGAACCTTGATTTTGATCTAGAGCCTTCACAGAGGCTGGTGCATCTTTAAAGTGTTCCTGACCAGACTCAGAAAGCAAGATACTTGAATTTGAGAGCGGGACGTAAAAGTCATTTCCCTTACATTTCAACCAAGTATTATCATTTAGCTTGAGTACAAAAAGAAAGCCTGCAAGACCCTCTTCCAAGGTAAATAACCCCGAACATCCACGCCCATCCTCCTTCGGCTGAAGAGTAGGACAACAAGTTTCAGAAAACAAAATAGAAGGACATTGTCAATAGTTATTATGAATTCCTAAACCATCGATCAAATTTAATTTCCTGAAAATAGAATGTTAATGGATCTGTGGAAGCCAAATGTTCCGAGAAAGTGAAACTAGTTATGCTACGAAATTTCAGTTTTCTGTCTCGTGTCATAGTCATACAAAACCATATTCAGATCCTCGCCACGTTAAGAGGAAAAAGAGAAGTGCTTTTGTCTCAGTAATGGCTGACACAAGTGCAAATGTTCTTAGGTAATGCAGAATATTACTTATTGACTTATCTTTTGGTGAAACAGATATCTTTAATCATGCAAACACATGGACAGATCTTTAATCTGTGCAATCACCACCTATACTCTATTCGTACCTGCAACAAAGTCCGCAAAGCCTTTTCCTTGAATATAACTGTTTCTGGTGGATGAGGGCCAGGTGGAGTTTCCCAATTTTTAGCATCATCTCTGCACACCCCCCAGTGAACAACAACTTCAGGTAGATCAGTTTCGAGATAAAGGAGATTCTTAGACGTCTCAGGGCACTTTCTAACTGAAACAGTCACCGAGTTTTCTATAGCAATATGTTTGGTAATGGGCTGCTCTTCATAGATCCCTTCTACTTTCCGATCTTCTCTTTTGACATCATCGGGCTCACGGGTACTGTCTGTTTCTGGTTTGAGCAATATGTTTGAAAAGAAGGGTCCTAGGATTCAAGGTAAGTCATTAGAAGCAATTAATACACAAGCAAATAGACATGAACAAAAGGAAACCAAATGAAGAGTGATGACTAGAACTATCCAATTCATCATCCACAAATGCGAACAGTCAAAATAGCAAGACTGGTCCATAGCTCAACTAGAATCATACCATCAAATTTTAATTTCAATGCCCGTTCACATACATAATTATACATCATAAAGAAAGTATAATTCAGTTACTATTTATAATGGTTTGAATATTCATGTTGCTTCAGTTTCAACCTGGCCAAATAACGAAGCTGTTTGAGCCAAATACAGTACCATCTTCAAGAAGGTAATCTACGAGAGGCACCTTAAAATCTCTTCCCTTGTGTTGATACCATGCTCCAGTTTCTTCGTCCTATATAAGACCACCACCGACATCAATGGAAGAAGCTAGCAACTTCAGTACTAACACATGGTGAAAATCATATCAAACATCACAATGAAACCAACAAAAACATAAAAAAATAGACCTTCAGGACGAAATTTATGGCAGCAATTGCACTCTTGGGATCAATATCAATCTTCACTTCATAGAATGGATCATCTCCAGATGGTTTCTTTAAAGGTGTCTCGATCGCATAATTCTGAGAGAGAGGAAAAGGGGAAAAAAGAACAATCACGTTTCATGGTTTAGTTTCAACTGAAAAACTCTGCACTGCAGCTAGCACTGGAGTATCATGACTCAACAATTTACCTTCACTGGCACGGAACCAGATGGTCTCATATGCTTTGGAGGTTGATCCCATTCGCTGCGAATTCGATAAAATAGAAGGAAACCATTTCACAACTGATTGTCTACATGAATATAAACCAAAACCAAGGAAACAAGACACGTAGTTCCATAGCACAAAATTGAAAAAAGAACAAGCAAAAAAATGAGACTCTTGTGAAAATCAATCAATCTAGATAGTAGAAGAGATCTAATAAGTCAACAGAAACTTTCCTAACCTGCCAATATCATTGACATAAGAGACTCCCCAATGAAGAATCCATTTCCCAGGAAGGCTACATCCCACAGTCAGATGCCAATTACCTTTCCCGTTCTCCTGATCTACGCGCACAAAAATCTTTCCTTCCACCTACCATTCCAAACCAAACTAAACGTCAACTTGGAGCAAAACCATACACTAGTAAGAACACACAATGCATCATCTCATTTCAATGGCACAATGCAACAACAGAATCAGAGGAGCAAAAATTTTTAGTAAACACCATAACAGTCCGTTAAGCTTTTAAAAAACCTAGCGCCGTCGTCAGTTCATCAGTCTTGTCAACGATCAAAACAAACAATGAACCGAAGAAGAAAAATGGAGAAGGTACCGTTTCAGTTTGAGTGACAGGAAAACTGTGCCGGAAGAACACATCACCGGAGGATTCGAAAGTCTCCGCCAGAGCAGTACTAGAAGAAGAAGAGCTACTAGCTCTGATCACGAACGGAGCTGTGGACCGACGACGCATACGTAGCTTGCATTTCCCGCGATGAAACAATTTCTGCCGCGAACAATTGAGCGAAGACGAAGAGCAGCAGGGATTCGCAACCTTCCGAAGTCCAGAAACCTCCGTCCGGCGGTGATATCGGAGGAGCGGCTCAACGGTGACGGAGGACATTGCGGTATGCGGCGATCAGAAGGGAAGGGAAGGAGCGATCCGTTCGGAGGAAAGAGGGGAGAGATATTTTTGTATTTTTTTTTTTTTTTTTTGTAAATGAGTTCCAGGGGGGACGATGGGCAATGGGCGGTGGTGGTTAGTGAAGTGATGGATATTTTATTTCGCTTAAAATCTCGGTAAAGCTTTAACTTTTCAATTTCCCGAAAAGAGAAATCCCCCTTTTCCATTTTCTCGTTCTGGCCGTTACCGAACTTGCGCCAAATTCTGGGCGAGCGGTTCTAATTGTACATGGCTGCTGGCTGTGCTTGGACAGGCAAGGAACGAGTACGTTTCGGGCCTATTTATTTCGTGTTATGTTTGGCACGGTCCGTCCGCTTTCGTGCTGTACCATGCAAGTTCATTTGTTAACTTTGTCAGGGCCGGCTCACGTCCGGGCACGGTTCGAATCGTGTCGTGCCTATTCGTACTCGTGCCATGCTCGTATTCGTGTTTAATGAAAAGGACGAAAACAAAAAAGAGAATGAAAAAGAAGGTGAAAATTGGACGGAGGGATATTATTAACCGATAATATTTGAGAAAAGTAACAAATAAGGGGGGAAATAAAATTGGAAGTATAGCGAGTGTGATTTGGCTTTGTTTAATTCTTTGTCCATTTTTACTTATGTTAGTAATTACTTATATATATATATATATTTATGACACTTCTAACAACAACAAATAATTATTTTCCTATTTGTGTTATGTAATATTTGAACCTATAATTCTTTTTATATTTATTTTCTATCAAATAAATATTATTTTCGTGTCATGTTTGATCTTATACTCAATAAAGTCTCGAAAATATTAGACCCGACACGACTCACTTATATACCGTGACGTGCCCATGCTCGTGACCATAAAGTTTAGGCCCGGCACGGCCCATAAATTATTCGTGCTCGTGCCGGGCTGGCCCATTTATTTCGTGCTCGTGTCGTGCTCTAACCGTATCGTTCCGTGCTAGCCTCGATGCCAACGAACAGTTCTAATCCAGCGAAACGCAGGTACCTAACGCCATTTTCAAGGCTCGTGATTACTTTGAACGGTGGAAGCCTACGTGGTACTTACTCGACACGGATGCCCAAGCTTATCTGAACCGGGCTAAGATCAGGTGACTAAGAATGTCTCTTAGTCATATGAGACATGACAAAGTGAATCTGAACTCTTGCACCTCATTAAAATCAAATGGCTCAAATTAATCCAATTTAAAGAAGAGCATACTAGTAGTTATACAATTTATTTATCTGACAATTGAAATAAAAAAATATATATGGTTGGTCCGTATCCTCCCCGTCGTCCATTTACTCCTCATCGTCGTCGCCTAGGGATTTCTGGCGTTCCTCCTTGCCGTTGCCCAGCTCTGTCACTTTCCTCCTATTGGTGCCAAGCTCCGGTCCTTTCGTTGGGCTGGGAACTTTGCCCTTCCCCGGCGATGGGGAATTTTCCACCAACTTGGCGGTGGAGAGAGAGAGAGAGAGAGTTTTTCTGCTGGTCGGAGGAGACTTTCCGCGACCAGCGATGGCGGAGAAGAATTTTCCAGCGACAATGCTGGATTTGTGATTTTTGTTGACCTATTTTGTAATGTTTGTAAGTATGGTTTGTAATGTTTGTATCGATTCGGTTTGTATTGTTTATCATTCTTGTTTGTCATTTTTAGTGACATTTTGTACGGTTAGTATGCTTTGTACTATTTGTCGGGTTATCTTGTAATGTTTGTACGCTGTTATTTTGTAATGTTTGTCGAGTTCTTTTGTAATGTTTGTAAGTTTTGTTATTTTTGTGCACCATGTTTATTATTTTTGTCAACCATGTTTGTAATGTTTTTTATGTCTAAAAAACAACGTTGTTGACTTTTGGATGGAACTCCTCTATATAGGATGGAGCCTCCAAAGTCAACCCGGGTGTTTTTTCCTGTTTGTATGGATTGTCGCCTGTCGGTCTAGTTTAATTGTCTAAAAAACGGGTTGACTTTGGGACAGAGCCTTCTATATAGGGATGGAGCCTCCAAAGTCAACCCGCCTGTGTTTTTATTTTTGTATGGTTTGTATTGTTTGTATTGTTTGTACTGTTTGTATTGTTTGTACTGTTGTAATGTTTGTAAATCTGTTTGTATGTTTTGTCGTTGTAGTTTGTACTATCTGTATGTTTGTATGGTCGTACTGATAGTAAGTCCGGTTTGTGTCGTACTGATAGTAAGTCCGGTTTGTATGCTTCGTAATTTTCCATAATACCCAAACTACCCCGTCATTAATTAAATAGCCCTTCCCACTTTTTAACCGCTAGATTGATGTGTCAAGATCTAAGGGATGGGAGGGGCTTAGTCAAGTGACTAAGCACCCCCTTAGTCACAGGATCCGAACTTGATCTGAACCACCTAGGCAGACTCTTTTTAGTATTGTAAAACCATATCGAAAGTTATATTGGAAAAGTTATATCAAACATTGGCTTTTTCCAATGTTCAAGAAGACGTTGGGCGCTATCTAGGCGAGGAGGCATCGCCCAGCGCCCAGGCCGATTAGTCGTCGCCTAGGCGAGATTAAACGGCGACGGGATGTAAAGGAGGAGCCGCCGGAGAGGATGAAGACGATGACTGAATCTTCTCCTTTCGGCTGCGATGGTGGCGACGAAGGCGGCGAAATGCAGAGGAGGAGCTGCTGGCGAGGATGAATACGGCGACGGAAGCTTCCCCTATCGGGTGAGATGGTGGCGACGACTGTGGCTGCCGGTGTAAGGCATATGAGAGCTGTGGATGGAAGGTGGCTGCGGTGGAAGGTGGTAGTGTAGGGTTTTCTTTTTCAACAACCACCAAAACGCAACACTCTATCTTAAGTCCTAACCAAAATGCAGCACCTAAACATAAAATAAAATAAAAACGCAGCACTTCAGAAATATTGTACCAACTACTATATTTCTCAAATTTATTAGAAAAAATTTACATTTAATTTTCATAATTTTGAGAGTTCCAAGAGTTATAACATCTTCTACCAGCAAGGTATCTCCACCACTAAAGAAAGCAGAAGAATGCTTGGTTATTCATTCCTCTTCACTTAGGGAGGAACATTAGTGGTTGGATTCACAGCTCTGGCAGCAATAATCCACTGTACAAACAATTTCAGTTGCTTTTCCTTTCTTTTCTGGGTTTATCTCAATTCGCTTCTTCCCCTAGATTATGTCAATCAAATCGATTTCGTGCTGCTTGGGGGATTTGGACAGGCAGATGGGTTATGATCAGGGGCAGAGCCAAGATTTGACGATCGGCGGGGGAGGTGTGGGGGGCGAAGTTAGCTAGTAAGAAAAATAGTACAAAAATATATATTATTAACTAATAATTATAATAATATAAGAATTGAATATTGTAGATTTTATGATTTGTGAGAATCCAAGATAATCTTCTCATTGATACAGCAAGAACTCTTATACAGGTTTGGGGAGATAAATTAGGGGCACTAGCAACAGACAGCTGTGCACGTCCGTGATGTATAGGAACTGAAAATATGCAGTGGGAAAAATAAGAAAGAATAAAATAATAAAAACTATCATTTATCTCTAATACGCCCCCGCAAGACGGACAATGTATCAACAATGGCGATCATGGAGCGTAGAAGAAGGAAGCGAGCTGCAGGCAGAGGTTTGGTGAGGATGTCTGCGAGCTGTTGGGCAGTGGGAACGTAGCGCACCACAAGATGATTGACCTGAACAAGTTGACGTACAAAGTGGTAATCCAATGCCAAGTGTTTCATGAGGGAATGGAAGATAGGATTAGAACAAAAATATGTCGCGCCAAGATTGTCCGAGTATAAAGTAGGAGGGGTGTGAAGTGGATGATGCAACTCAGCGAGGAGATTCTGGATCCACTCAATCTCGGCAGTAGCATGAGCAATGGCCCGGTATTCAGCCTCAGTGCTGGAGTGGGCAATGGTCTATTGTTTTTTAGATTTCCAAGAGATGAGAGTGGAGTCGAGGTAGAGAAGATACACCAAAGTAGAAGAGCGGTCATCCAGATTACCAGCCCAATCGGAATCGGCAAAAGCTGAGAGAACAAGAGGCTATGGAGAACGATGAATGGCAAGACCATGGTCGACAGTAAAGGCTACATAGCGGAACATACGTTTGACAGACTGTCAATGTGAAGTAGTAGGAGCGTGCATGAACTGAGATAATTTATTGACGGAAAAGGCGATATCAAGCCGAGTGTAGACCAAGTAAGTAATGAAGAGCCCCAAGGATTTGACGGAAGTGAGTGGCATCTGTTGGTGGCATGCCATCAGAGAGGGATAGAGAGGTCGTAGAGGCATGGGAGTCGGCATAGGGGCAACATCTAGCATGTCAAAACGCTGCAAAACTTCCTTCATGTATTTGTGTTGAGAGAGTAGATAGCCAGTGGGAGTGGGAATAACTTCAATCCCAAGAAAGTAGTTCACATCGCCCTTGGTCTTCAAGGAGAAATGCCGGGAGAGAGCCTCTCAAAAGGTAGAGAGGAGCTGATCATTGTTGCCGGTGAGCAAGAGGTCGTCCACATAGACAAGGAAATATAGGAGAGCACCCTCGCGGTATAGACAAATAGAGAAGAATCAGAGACAGTCTTGGTAAACCCGAACTCGAGGAGAAAGCTGTTGGAGTCTGTCGGAGGCCATAGATAGCACGCTTGAGGCGGCATTCGTGATGAGGATGGGTCGGATCGATGAATCCATGGGGCTATACCATGTAGACCTCATCCTGCAGAGGACCCTGGAGAAATGAATTATTAACGTCGAAGTGAGCGATGGACCAATTGTTGGAAAGAGCCAAAGTGAAAAGTGTGCGGACAGTGACCGGTTTGACCACTGGACTGAAGGTATCGCCGAAGTCAACGCCAAGACGCTGATTATAACCTTTGGCAACCAACCGCGTTTTAAAGCGGGCTATAGAACCATCAGGATCGCGTTTGACTCGAAAGATCAACTGATTTCCCAGAACGTTGTAATGAGGGAGATGGGGAACAAGATCCCATGTCTCATTAGTATGGAGGGCTTAATTTTCCCCTTGAGAGCATCAGACCATTCTGGGTAAAGCAACGCCTCCTGGACAGAGGCAGGCTCGAGCGGCGGAGGAGAGGGCGGAGCAGAGACGGCGACGTGAAATAATTTCTTCGGCCGGAAGATCCCGTCTTGGGAACGGGTACGCATATTGTGGACCCAAGCAAGCGGTGGTGGCTGAGTGGGTTGTGAGGGAGGCCCACGGGCAGGAGTGGTGGGCTAGACAGACGGCCCAGTGTCCATGGACATGCTAGAGGATGCTGAGGAGGAATCTTCGGAGGGCCCAGCCGAGGATGAAAAGAGGGGCCCAGTTGATGGTGGGCTGGCAGGCGGAGTCCGGATCTGGTGACTAAGGGGGGTGCTTAGTCACTTGGCTAAGCCCCTCCTAGCCATTGGATGTAGAAGGATCAATCTAACGGTGAAAATTAGGGAAGGTATTTTTAAATACTGGGAGGGGCAATTCTGGTATAAAAAAATTCATTAATTGGTTTTCCTTTTTATTCTGGGAAGGGAAAAAAATTGCCCGAAGCTTTTCCTCCCGCGAACGGCGAGGGAGATTCTCGGCGTCCAAACCTCCCGCAAACGTCGATCGGCGGAGCGATTTTCCTCCCGCGATCGGCGAGGCAATTCCACCGATAGGCGAAGGAGATTCCGGCGATTGGCGGCGAGGCAATTCTGGCGATCGGCGGAGCGATTTTCCTCCCGCGTCGGCGAGGCGATTCCAGCGATAGGCAAAGGAGATTCCGGCGATTGGCGGCGAGGCAATTTCTAGCGATTGGAGAGGCGATTTTCCTCCTGCGATCGACGACGGCGAGTTCCACTCTCCTCCAGCCAACGGCGAACGCGTTTTTCCAGCCAACGGCGAGGCGTTTTTCTTTGAATGATGGATTCTGCTCCTATAACAATGGATGAAGTGGTTGATGGAGCTAATGAACAAAAAACGGGAGAAACTGGAACTGAAACAACAATGGATGTAGATATTCAGGAAACAACAGTACAACGTGAAATCGGTATGAAATCTTGTCTGATGTTTGTAATGATTCTTGTTACATTTTGTATTCTTAGTATGTTTTTCTTTGGATGTTTGTATACTTAGTATGTTTTTCTGCTCTGTTCTGTACATTTTGTATTGTAAGTCTTCATATATGATGATTGTTATGTTTGTACAAACAGTGCAAACAGTACAAACGTATGGTTTATGCAGTTTGTACGAAATACCGTATGGCTTTATAGCTTTAGTGCATCAGTTTGTATGGTTTAATTATGTTTGTAATGTTAGTATGTTTTTCTTTGACAGTTTGTACTCTTAGTATGGTTTTCTGTTGCTGTTTGTACTCTTAGTATGGTTTTCTGTTGCTGTTTGTATTCTTAGTATGTTTTCTGTTATAGTTTGCATTCTTAGTATGTTTTTCTTTGACAGTTTGTATTCTTAGTATGTTTTTCTGCTCTGTTCTGTTTCTGCAGATGATGAGATCAAAATAATACCAAGCAATGAAGAAACGTGGATGGACCTTCGCTTTGACACAAAAGATCATGGATTGCTGTGGTACAAATGCTATGCACATAATAAGGGATTTTATGTTAGAGAAACAGGAGGGGTTAAGAGAACAAGCAATAACAAACCGTGTGAAGTTGTAAGATATTTTGGGGGCAGATGCAATAAGGAAGGTTGGCGAAAAGGTAGTACAAATAATCCAGCAAATGACGACCATGTTGACCAACAACCTAGAAGCAGAATTAGAAAAGAGGATAGATGGGATTGCAAAGCAGTGATACGCTTCCAGTTTGAAGATAGTTCCCAAAAATACTACATTTCAAGCTGGTTAGATGAGCATAATCACAAGATGATCCCACCATCATCAAGACAATTCATGAGATCAAATAGAACGATGAATGAAGTGCAAAAGTTCTTGATTGACATGTATCACAAAGCTGGAATATCGATACAATCATCATTTCAAGCATTATGCTTGGCTCCCGGAGGAAGAGAAAATGTTGGCTTCACACAAATGGACCACAAGAATTATATCCGTACTAAAAGGTGGGTTTTGCACATTTTATAAGCTTTTTGATCTGTTTTATATTGTTTATACTATTTGATTTATGTACTTTGTATGTTTTGGTAATATTCTTTGTACTGTTTGTATACTTTGTATGTTTTGTCTAATCCTTTGTACTGTTTGTATACTTGGGGACTAAAAGGCAAAAAACAATGAAGTTTGGGGAGGCAACAATGATTTATCATCATTTCAAAAGTGAAGCTTCAATGGACCCAGCTTTCTTTTATGAGATCCAAGTTGACATCAATGAAGAAATTGCAAGTATTTTCTGGGCGGATGGACGCATGAGAATGGACTATTTCTATTTTGGTGACACCATCAGCTTTGACACAACATACCGCACCAACAAGAATGCTTGCCCATTAGGTACTACAATTTTTTTAATTTTCACTAACATGTATGTTTGTAATGATTTTCTTCCATATTTGTCATGATTCTGTTGCTGTTTGTCTTCTTTGTATGTTTTCTGTTGCTGTTTGTATTCTTAGTATGTTTTTCTATTACAGTTTGTATTCTTTGTATGTTTTCTGTTGCTGTTTGTATTCTTAGTATGTTTTTCTGTTAAAGTTTGTACTCTTAGTATGTTTTTCTTTGACAATTTGTATTCTTAGTATGTTTTTGCAATATGTCAGTTTTGTTAAACCTCATTACTAATTTTAAACAAAATTTTCATTTCAGCTTTATTTATGGGCTTCAATAACTATAGAGAAACATGTGTTTTTGGTGCTGCCCTACTCTATGATGAGACATCAGCCACATTTGATTGGCTCTTCAAACAATTTCTCATTTGCATGAACGGGAAGGAACCGGGAGCTGTTTTTACCGATCAAGCGGCAGCAATTGCTGCTGGTATTAGGACAGCATTGCCGCGCACTTATCATGGGTTGTGCACATTCCATATAACAATGAATGCAAAGAGTAATGGGTTGTGGTGGTCACCATTTTTGGAAGAGCTTTCCTTCTTGATGTATGATTTGGAGACAGAGGATGAATTCGACTATTATTGGAAGAAGATGCTTGAGAATTGCTTCAATGAAGAAGAAGAAGAAGAAGAAGGGAAGAAATTAACAAGTAAGATTGAGGCATGGCTGCAAAACCTCCACAAAGTGAGAAGTAAATGGTCATCGGCATGGCTGAAAGATCATTTTGCATGTGGAATGAGAAGCTCACAACTCAGCGAGAGTTGCAACAGCCATTTGCGTAAGTATCTCCAGTCGAAACTTACTTTGTGGGAGTTTTTTATACAATTCAACAACTTTCTTGAAGCCAAAAGACATAAGGAGTTGAGAAGTGACTATGAAGCATTGAACACTATTCCATACTTGGTTTTCACAAACAGTGAGGTTCTTCAACAGTTTGTTACCAAATATACACAAAATATATTTGGGAACATGCAAGATGAATACTCCAAGTCAATCAAATACCATATACGACCAAACAACTCCAAGGATATAGATGGAATGTTTGCATATGAGCTTCACAAACTAGATCAGCAAAGAAATCCTATTGATAAGAGGATTGTTATTGTTGACTTTGTGGAGCGTAAGCTGATTTGCTCATGCAAGATGTTCGAGAAGTGTGGATGGCTTTGTCGCCATGTGTTGCGCGCAATAGATCACCTCGGCTATGGAGGACACCCAGAAATCTTGAATATTCACACACGCTACATATTAAACAGGTGGACATATGATGCAAAATCTGGAGATTTCACACTACCGGCAGTACAAGATACAGCAGAGAGGGTGTACTGTTCAATGGTGAAACAACTTACTGGATCCATGAATTTGCTTGCAACACACACTTGTATGGATGATGACATATACAAGATGCTCGAGGAAGGAATGCAAGCATTGAAGATTCGTGCTGAATCCATGATGCCTGCCATGAAGTTTGGCCAGCCTAGCACAAGCACAGGTATGAAACACTACCTTTAATTTGGTGCAGGTTTGAGGTTTGTAATGATATCACTTACTGTTTGTATCCTTAGTATGTTTTTTCATAACAGTTAGTATTCTTTTAGTTGATATTCATATCAATGACTGTTAGTAATGATATTAGATAAAGTTTGTATTGTTAGTATATTTTTTCTGGTCTGTTTCTTTGTAGGATAAGTTTGGCTACAAAAACTTACTATTGTTGTTAAATCCTTTGTTTTTTCCCTATTCTAGAAGCAGAATTGAATCCAGCAAGTTCAGAGAGTGAACCACATTGGGCGAAAGCATTAAAAGTCAGGACTGATCCATTTAAATCAAGGACAAGGAGGAAGAATCGAATTGAAATCATTCGAGAAAAGAGAAGACAAACAAAGTTATAAGAAAGGGCAGCGGAAGGAAAGTAAATACATGATACCTGCCATGAAAGTAAATACAAGCAGCAGGTTTGTAATGATATCACTTACTGTTTGTACCCTTAGTATGTTTTTTCATAACAGTTAGTATTCTTTTAGTTGATATTCATATCAATGACTATTAGTAATGATATTAGTTAAAATTTGTATTGTTTGTATATTTTTCTGTTATATACAAAAACTGACTACTGCTGTTTAATCCTATTGTAGAAGTGGAAACAAAGTTACAAGGACAAGGAGGAAGATTCGTACTGAAATCATTCAAGAAAGGAGAAGACAAACAATGTTACAAGAAAGGGCGGATGACAGAATATAAATACATAGACAGAACTACTTGCCATATCATATATTACTTGATAGATACATAGATAAATTTGAGTGATTGCATAGATGCACAGATAAAGTGAATAATTGCCACATCAAACAATTCATTTCTTGCATTCTTTTTAATTCACATTTGTATGTTTCTCATGCTTATTCTATGTTAGACATAAACATTACGAAATAGGATACAAAAAATTACGAACCACAACAACAAAACATACAAACTACTGTGATAAAAATTACAAAACCAAAACATAGATAGCAGCCACCATAACACCAACAGCCACACTACTGTTCATAAGGTCACCGCATTACAAAACATGAGAATAGAAAATAATACTAGTGCATACAGTCATGGATTACCAAAAAAAAACACTATTGGTTCCCTATTCCATCATTTGTCAAGCGAAAACCCAGTACTAGAACTCCCTAATGACAACAACAATTCTTCACTAAAAGACACATTCATCCTCAATTGCTCGATCATCAAATTCCTTGATCCATTCAGCAAAGTCAGCATAGCATTAATCTTCCGGTTGTAAATATAGGTTGGAGAAGACCATTTTTCCCTCATCATCTTTGTAGCCACACCTTCCCATTCCTCACAGTAGTTTAAACAGATAATGCCAGCACTAGTGAAATCATCATATGGAATTGTGATCCTTCGCCATTTGAAGTCATTATCAAAGTCATACTTTCCTGGCATGATGTGCTGAATGTAACATGTTGCATACTGGACGACCAGCTCTCCAACCCTCCTAAACCGATCTAGAAAATGCTTAGAAGGAGAGCTATCAAGGTATTCGAAACGACGATCCTTCAAGTTAACACAATATACCATGAAATGATCATCCATACAACATGGGAAAAGCCACTGCACATGAAGAAGAAACAAAGAAGAATCATAAAAAGTACAATCATACAAAGCAGAATTGTACAAAGTGTACAAAGTATACAAAAAATATGAAACAGAAGCACAAAGTGTACAAAAAATATGGAACAGAATCACAAAGTGTACGAAGTATACAAAAAATATGAAACAGAATCACAAAGTGTACAAAGTGTACAAAGTATACAAAAAATATGAAACAGAATCACAAAGTGTACAAAAGGATGAAATATTCCAACTTACATATTGACATGTCTTGAAAGATGCACCATCTTGCAATGGGTATTTTCTGACATAAGATTTCATGACCTTCAAATATTTAGGTTCCATTTTGTCATTCACAACCTTGGACTAGGTACAATCAAAGACAAAAAAAACTTGCATTAATATGGCTAATAGATACTAAATGACATACAACAACATGTGAAAATTAACTCACCGCAAAGTTAGTTGGAAAAGACCATCTACCAATAAATCCATTCTCACAAGAAGAACAACGGTTGAAATTCTCAATATAGCAATCAAGAAATTTTATTGATAGAACAATCTTGTCACATGTCGTTTGGGTATCCTTCCTTGACAAGCGATACTCACCTTCACCCATGTCGAAAAGAATTTCATTCCTAAAAATGTAGACAAACAGTTTATATTAAATTCACTAACCGAAGAAGAAAAGTACAAACTTATATATAAATGTATACAAACAGTATGAAATGAAACTTACACAGGAAATCTGTCACTCCAAGCATATTGAATAAGTTTTTCTTCATACAATAGTTGGCTACTAGTCCGAAGTGGAGCTACCTTCTCTACCTTCTTGGAGGTAGGTTTTTTCTTTTTTTTGCCGAATAGGAATAGGTGCTTTCATGGAAGGAGGTTTACGCTTTTTATTACCAGTAGTATATGGTGTCCTCTTTAAATTGGATGGCTTGAGCTCCCTTTTCGAGCGTCTTTGATTAACGAAATCAACATTCGACCCAGAATCTAACAAAATAGAGACAACACAAACAAAGCAGACAAACATTACAAACAGCAGCAGAAAAAGTAACTAAATGTACAAACATTACAAACAGCAGCAGAAAAAGTAACTAAGTGTACAAAAAGATTAAAACTGCAGTAAACGAGACTAAAGGACAGCACCAACTACAAACATAACGATTACCTTCGACGCCATTCTTGTTCTCATCTTCACCATTTGACTCATCTTCAGCGTTATCAATAGAAATATCATCACAATCATCTTCAATCCCAACCTCATCGTTATCATCACTATTTGACTCGTCTTCTCACAACCAAAACAACAAAGATGAAACAATATAGCACATTACAAAAGACATAAAGACAGAAAACTAGATAATTAATAAACCATAAGATCTAGTTTGCAATCCACAAGTAGTGTGTACACACAACATGTGTACAAATAGTACGACAAAGAGTACAAACCATACAAACCAATCATAAAGTGCATATTTAAAAGATGTACTACAAATTTAAATAACCACCATCATTAACTAATCAAGCTTGTCACCCCGCTCACCATCAGCACCTGCCTCCACAGATTGTGCAATCTGTAAAACAACTTCCATACTATCCTTAAGTGGCAGCTCCTCGGAAACTGCGGTTGCCACGACTCCATCCTCTGCTGGCTGCTTTTGAAGTGTTGAATCAAAGGGCTGCGGAACTGCTGGATCACGAGTAACTCCATCCTTCTCCACTGTTGGCTGCTGCATCACAAGTGTTGGCGTCTTCTGGAACTCAGCTGGCTGCTGCGGAAGTGCTGGATCACTAGCACTTCCAGTCTTCTCCACTGCTGGCTGCTGCCGCACAAGTTCAGGAGTCTTCTGGAGCTCAGCTGGTTGCTGAGGAAGTGCTGGATCACTAGCACTTCCACTCTTCTCCACTGCTGGCTGCTGCCGCACAAGTGCTGGAGTCTTCTGGAGCTCAGCTGGCTGCTGCGGAAGTGCTGGAGCACGAGCACTTCCAATCTTCTCCACTGCTGGCTACTGCCGCACAAGTTCAGGAGTCTTCTGGAGCTCAGTTGGCTGCTGCGGAAGTGCTGGAGTACGAGCACTTCCAATCTTCTCCACTGCTGGCTGCTGCCGCACAAGAGCTGGCTTCTTCAGACTAAATAGAGCTACATCATCATCAGTTTCCTCCTCACTCCTATCTCCATCATCATCATCGTCACCACTCTGATCACCATCATCGCTCCCATCACCATCACTACCACTCCCACTTCCATTCCCACTCCCACTCCCACTCCCACTCCCACTCTCACTCTGATACCCGCCTTCACTCTCACTCTCTACATTATCAGTTGTTGTAGCTTTCTCAACAACTTCAGCACCTTCAGAAACATTTGTTGTAACTTTCTCAACAAATTCAACACCTTCAGAATCAGTGTGCACCTCGATATCAGCTAGGTATAGGTGACACTGATTTATCTGTCTTCGGTACAGCTTACCTTGCTGTTCCAACTCACATAATGCACTTTATAACCTTCTCCTAATCAACTTAACCTACAACAAAACAAATAAAAGAAAACACAAACATAAGTTAGATAATGTACACAATTAATACAAACAGTACAAAGTAATAGACAAAAACATACAAAGTGTACAAACAGTGCAAAAAGATACAAAGTATACAAACAATACAAAGTCATAGACAAAAACATACAAAGTGTACAAACAGTGCAAAAAGATACAAAGTATACATACAGTACAAAGGATGAGACAAAAACATACAAAGTGTACAAACAGTGCAAAAAGATACAAACTATACAGACATTACAAAGGATGAGACAAAAACATACAAAGTGTACAAACAGTGCAAGTACAATGTATACAGACAGTACAGAGGATGAGAGAAAAACATACAAAGTGTACAAACAGTGCAAACAGTACAAAATATACAGACAGTATAAACACTACAGAAAACATATCATAAAGCATATAAAGCATATGAACAATCTGTACAAAGTAAGCAAAGAACACATACAAAATCATACAAACTCACCTCTTGAACATTTTTGCCATCCAGATTCAAATCGAAATCTGGAAATTCATCTCCAATACCAGAACCCTTCTCACCTCCAGCAACCTCAAAACCACTAATACTCTGAGCCATCTTCGGACGAGTAGTAGAAGAAATGGGTGCATCTCTTAGAACAAACACCTTACCAAAATCCTTCCCAAACTTCTTCTCCATTTCTGCCTTCCTTTGCTTCAAATTTGTCGAACTCCACAACTGACAGGTTGGCACCAAATTACTAACACAGCGGCTGGCCTCTTCCTCATTCACAGTTGTCCTATCGAGGAAACAAACAAGCAAGAAATGCATATCTCCCTCAACCCAACTGTGATGCTGACTTGATGTCACCTTATTACAAATGAGACCATACACATAACCGCACCAATCATAGTCACAAAAATACTTAACCATTCCTTGAGAAAGAAAAGTCAAGTATTTTGTTGTCACCGTCCTAGATGTAACAGATTCGAAAAGGCGGCAAAAAATCATCAGCACATACATATTCACCCACCTAGAATCAGACTTCTCCGCTCCCATACAAGCCCTCAAATTCTCAAAACCAACAGTACCATTCCCAGTTTTACTGAAACCATAATCTTTACCAAGGTCAGAATTCACCTTTGATGTTTTCTGCAAACACACAGCATTTGGTCCCCTTGGAAGACCATAAACTCTGTAAACATCCTCTTCCGTAATACAAATCTTCTTTCCATCATCCAAGTGGATACAGTTATTCTTCCCATCCCACCTTGAAATAATGAACTTAATAAGTTCATTGTCCAGATTCTTCATCTTCAGCGAAAAGACAAAATCCAACCCCAGCTGCTTAATTAATTGCACCCTGCCAAGAGATAAAGGAGGCAGCACATGACTCATAACCTCTTTCGGGCTGCATCGATAGTTCAAAGCAGCTTCATTCCCTCCCCCCGGAGCTTGCTTCTGCCTTTTTGCACGAACTGCTGCCTTCTGCTTCTCTCCAGCAACAACCTTTCTTTTCCTTCTCCCTGTATCAGAAAGCTGAACTGCCTTCCCCTTATTCTTAAGGTTCTCCCCCTTCCTCTTGGTTTTAGTAACTTCAGCTTCAGCAGCATGGGTACTTCACCCTCCCACCTCTGAACCTTCTACCATCCTTACTTAACAGCTACAAAAGCAACAACAGAACAAGTCAACCAACAAATATAACAAACCATACGAAGCAGAGTAATAAACTGTACAAACCGCACAAAGTGTACAAACTATATGAACATGAGAAACAAAGTGTACAAACTATATGAACATGAGAAACAAAGTGTACAAACTATATGAACATTAGAAACAAAGGGTACAAACTGTATGAACATGAGAAACAAAGTGCACAAACTGTACAAACTATATGAACATAAGAAACAAAGTGTACAAACTGTATGAACATGAGAAACAAAGTGCACAAACTGTACAAACTATATGAACATAAGAAACAAAGTGTACAAACTGTATGAACATGAGAAACAAAGTGCACAAACTGTACAAACTATATGAACATATGAAACAAAGTGTACAAACTGTATGAACATGAGAAACAAAGTGCACAAACTGTATGAACCATGAAGAGTACAAACAGAGGTATGAAAACACACAAACATTACTAAACAATCAATACAAGGAAACCCAGAAAGTATACAACCAACCTATTCCAACAATACAAACCCAGAAATCAACCCACAATTAAAAATGTGATTCTGACCTAGCATCAAAATCGGTTAGGGTTTTAGAGAATTGCCGAAATAAGAAATGCGGTTTTGACTTACCCAAAAAGCGGTCTTCGTATTCACAAATAATCGCCGGCGTCGGCGCAGACGGAGAAGCGAGAAGAAAGCCTGCCGAGTTGAGCCCGACACACCGCCAACGCAAAGGGGAAAAATGAAAAATGTCGATGGAAACCGCCGTCGGAGCCGCTGAAACAGAGAGTGAGTGACTCTCGATGGAAACCGCCGGACGAGGAAGACCGCCGACGCAAAGGAAGACAGCCCGAAAAAGGAAACCGCCGGATGAAAGCCGCTGAAACAACCGCCGACGAAGCCGCTGAAACAGAGAGCGACGCGCCGCGCCGAACGAGGAAGACTCTCGATGGAAACCGCCGCGCCGGACGAGGAAGAACGCCGACGTAACTGACGAATTTGTAGACGAAAATGGCAAATATGAGAAAATGGGGGAAACGGAGAAGAAGAAGTCTCTCTCCCGTGAAAAATGGTGGAAAAATGGTTTGTGATTCTCTCTCCTCTCCCAAAACGCCCCCGTCCCTACTGCTAGGCTATTCCACCGTCAGATCTAAAAAGTAATCAACGGTTGAGAGAGGCTTAGTCTGATGACTAAGGCCCCCCCCCTCTTATTCACCAAATCTTGAGCCCTGGCAGGCGTGTGTATGGGTCGAGCCACAGGGAGGAGAGTGACAGGTGGACCAGATTCCAATAACCACGTCGCAGGCAAGGAAGGGACAATAGCAGTCGGTGAAGTATAACCTGGAAACACATCTTCCACAAATCGAACATGACGAGAGAGATAAACACGATTGGTGAGCGGATCAAAACACCTATAAGCACTTCTTTGCGGGCAGTAACCTAGAAAGAGACATGAGCGGAAACGAGGGTCGAGCTTAGAGGTGGAGTAAGGACGAAGCCAAGGGTAACATTAGCAACCAAAAATTCTAAGTTTGTGAATGGTGATTAATTAAAAAGAAGTGCGTGGTATTTGGCCACGAAGAGCGGAGGAAGGCATGCGATTGATAAGATAAATCGCAGTGGAGAAAGCAAATGACAAAAAACGAGATGGGAGATGGGCATGATGAAGGCGAGTGATACCGGTTTCAACCTGGTGTCGATGCTTACGTTCGGCTAAGCCATTGTGCTCCGGAGTGTGAGGAGGAGTAAGCAGGTGGCTTATCCCATGAGTGCGGAGAGAAGAACATAGCTTTTGGAATTCACCACCACCATCACTATAAATGCGACGAATGGTGGTAGAAAATAATTCTCAACCATGGTACGAAAATCTAAAAACACTTGAAGCACATAAGATTTTCGACAAAGAGGATAATACCATGTGTAACGAGTGAAGTGTAAAACGTCATGTAATGAAAGAGTGTGAGAGCCAGTAGCGAGTTGAGAAGAGCCAATATGGCTTATCTGCAAACCTGAGCCATTGCCAATAATTATCTCGTCAGGGCCTGCATAGTCCGAATAAAGTGAGAGATTCCCGAGGTCAGTAGTGACGTGATGAGATGCGGCTGAATCCATCAGCCATGGATTTGGAGGAGCTGAACTCGGCGCAGATGGCACCGAAGAGGGGGCTGCATGTGTCGAGTGGTCCTGGCGGGGCTGAAGATGGACCGGGTGGGTTTGTGGAAATAGTTGGAAACACTGGCGCACAGAGTGCCCAGGTTTCTCGCAATATTGACATACCAAGCGGGCCCGGCGAGGAGAAGCTGTAGACGAGCTGCCAGGAGAGGATGGGCTTGATGCCCGTTGGAGGACCCCTGTGTTGGATCTTGGGGACGAGGCGTCCGATTAGGGTTGCGGAAGAATACCGCTGCGGAGAGGGCGAGAGCTATAAGAGCCGCTAGGGCGTTGTCCTTGCGTGTAGAAAGCAGTGGGAACGGCTGTGGGCTACCGTGCCTTGAGGTCAGCCTCATATTCAACGAGTGAGTCTACAAGATCCTCAAGGGTGAGACCAGAGCCTCGGGCACGAACGATAGTTGAAAAAGACTGGAATTCTTCACCTAATCCTCGAATGAAATAGACAACAAGATCAAGATCGTTCCCATTCCTTCTGGTAGCTTGGCTGCTCCTTTTCAGTTGGATCGGGTTGCAGATCTGGTCCGCCCCTGGTCGCTGAGCATTTCATTCGCGGTGACAATCGCGAAGTTCATTTTCCCCTAGTCGGAGAACCCCTCGCTGGTGCTGGCCTTCGACTTTATGCTAGGCTGAACAGACGAGCCGGCCGGCGATCCATCCGGCGGCTTGAGACAGTGGTCCACCTCCGTCGCCGGAGGCTTCAACTCACCAGACATCACAACGGTCACAAAGGAGGAGAGAGGGCCGAGCGATTCTCTCTCTTCTAGTCACATAGACACTAAGGTAACAAAATGTGGTTCAACAGGTAACCATTTATCTCCCCACACCTTTTTTTTTGAAAGTGACGAAGGATCCATTGCCTTTTTTTTTTTGAAAGTGACGAAGGATCCATTGCCAATGCTCCATTGCAACTCAGCATTTTGTAATTCTTGGGCACTAAGTATGTTGTGCCATTACAGCCACAAGTATAATGGAAAGTAAAACAAACTTAGTATTTAACAAAGATACCAAAAAGCCTTCCTCAAATTACTCACCTACTCGGCTAAACACTAATTATCATAACCCTATAATTGTTATTTATCCTTAGTATTTTAATGCTTACTTTATTTTGCTATTGAGAAAGGCGCATATATATATATATTAAAGGTCGACAACAAATTGATGTATATGATTATTTTGCTATGGTGGTACTAAACATACAACAATATGTATTTTTTGTATAAATGAATATAGATGGAAAATCATATGATTTGGTATATGATATTTTAAAACAAAATTATGATGGATAGAAAATATCGTCATGAATGAATGTAGAAGTATTCATTTTTCTCGGTAAAAGTATTCATCATCATTCTTCATCATGAATTTTTTCATTTTGGACATTGTGCTTTACTAAACCTACGAGAAAATCGCTTTAGTAATAAGAGTCTCTTCAATGGGTGATGGGAAGCTTTAATTAGTACGATGCACACTCACATCTATTCTAACAATGCTAAGTATAACAATGTTATGGATGTAATAAAGTGGCTCAGTCGTATTCTACTGGTCACGGTATCCTAGGCTACTTAGGCTTGTGCGGTTGTTATCTAGTTAACCTCAATCGCCCTAACTATTGGAGATAACAGGCAAAGTATAAAAGGGCGATCCACGGTGATCGAGGTGCAGTGATCACTAATCTAGGGATTCGTTGAATGGTCATGCAACCAACCCCTTCCTTCACCAATCCACCAGCCCAATGTCACCTCAACTAGCCTCACGATGCAGGGATAACCTATCTCCTCTAAATGGGCTCTACCCATCAGCACACTAGGCAATCGAGTTGATGGTCATGCACTCGACGCCCTAACATTTCGTAGGTGGACACCTAATAGGTAGGGGGTACGATCGCCTCGTGCACCATACTAAACTCCTAGATAAACCATCATAACCTATCATACCAACAACGCTCACATAACCTAGATTATCAAAGCCTAACTAAGCAATCATAAATAACAATCAGAAGACAAATCTAAAGCATAATAATCATAGATGGAGCAATAAAAACTCTATGCAAACACAATTCATCCATAAATCACAAGAAAGAGAATGATAAATCCCCTACCACCGAAGTTGCAACTAGGGAAAAGGGGATACAGACAATCCCACACTACTTGATGTGTAGAAAGAACAAGCATGAAATATAGATAGATAAACAGGTTCACAATCATCCATAATTCAAGCCTAAACACCCTTTTACATATCAAACCCTAGGTTAGGATTTCGGGTACTAAGCTCCAGAGTACCTTGAGGGACTACCCATGAAGGGAGAAGAAGAGACATTAATAGATGGTTAGAAATCAGAAAGAAGGGTCTTCAAGTGTTGGAAATCCTTCTCCAAAACTCTACTCCACTTCTTCTTCTCCAACCTTCTACTTCTCTATCTAACCTCACTATAGAACAAGAAATCGGCCAAAAGCCACTCTACAAAGGGGAGGTGACCCCTGTATATGTTTATAGAGTTCTGGAAATGCGCGGAAGTTCAAGAGCACTAGGCAAGAGATCGCGACCGCGATCTTTAGTTAGAGGCCACAATCTTGAGCGACACTATTCTAGCTCTTCTACCGCGGGAGTTTGTAGCTTGACATTGCGTTCGCGATCTTGAAGTCGTGGCTACGATCTTTTCTCGCAATCTCGAAAGTTAAAGCAAGTCGACTATCGAGAGTTTCTGTCTTCCTTTGCTTCCAGCTTCTTCGAATTCGAGGTTGCCTCCTCAATGATCGTGGGCAAGAACTTTGGCTTGAGGTCAATCTTCTGCTAGATTTCATGGTCTCCTGGATACCGACTGTGATCTTGACTCCTTTGACTGCGAACTCCATTTTGGCCTTTAAACCCTACGCTTGTGCCCCAATTTGTGCCTAAATCATAAGCATTTGACGATATATTAACCCTTGAAATCATAGAATGACCTAAAATATAGAGGATAAATAACACTACTTTGGGTGTTATCAATGGGGCATCAGTGATAAGTAATACAGACAGGGGTTTTTCTGACGAAGATCAGTGACCATATGTTGTCGGTAATTGACTCGACTCTACTGTCACTCCAGGAATTGGCCAAGTGAAACTACTTCCTAAAGTGTAGTATAGCGGGTTTGGGTTTAATTATCAACCCGGGTCCTAGATTTGATGACTACTCAGTGAATTCTTGTTATCTAGCAATGAAACTGGAATGCAAGTCTAAACTACCAAACAAACAAAGCAAGTAAACGGTTGTATTCAGGTTAAGAGAGGTCACCCGGATATGGTTCCCCCTAGACTGCAGTTAAGCCGGATTGTAATTACCAAGTTCAGTTTCTATGATAGTTATACTGCGGAAGGTTCTTAAACAGCCTGAACTCTCGACTAAAGGTCTTCAGATCCTCTCAATCTGAATCTCTAGCGGGCGACTAACCTCCACCGGAGTAGACAGATTGAGGCCCTAAGAACAAAACCTCCACTACCGGAGTAAATCCGGTACAGAATAGTGAGTTGGTTCCTCGACTAAAGTCACCAACTCCCTACCTTCAATCAAGGATGCTCTATCAACCTAGGCAGATATTCTCATTCTAGGTTAAAGCAGAAACAACAGGAATTTGATCAGGATTCAAGTCATTCAATCATGCAAACCTCAATCGAATATAATCAATCATAGAATCAGTACTTGGGTTCATACAATCAAGGCCTAACATACAAATCTAGGGTTCTCCATACCCAGATGAATGGGAGAACTACTCCATGGAGAAAGAAGCAAAAGCAGAATCAGACGCGGAATTCATACTGTGAAGGATGGATTCCTGCTCCTGGACGTTGATTGGCACTTCTCCAAGCTCAAACTGGCCTCCAATGGTGTTGAAGATCAATCTAGGGCACTTGGAGACTCTTGTTCGTCACTTTCTCTCTCTAGGAATCGTTCTATCTCTCAAAAACTCGAATCCCCTTCTGTTTGGCTGAAAATCTGCTTAAAAAGGCATCAGTGGCCAAAGCACGGTCGAGGACACGGCCGTGCTTTGCCTGAGCGTGCCCGTGTCTCGGCCAGTGTTAATTACACGGCCAGCAGTTGGGGAGAAACACGGCCGTGCTTTGGTGGAACACGGCCGTGCTTTGTCTCGGCCCTGCCCGTGTAATCAACTCAGCTCTCGGCATAAAAAGCACGGCCACAGGAACACGGCCGTGTAATGCCTTAGGTGTGCCCGTGTTTTGGCCCCAGCTTGACGAAATGACCTCCGAATGCCCCAAAACTCGTGGTTAGCCTTCCCTTTGACGCCTGGGACCTGAAATATGACAAAATAGCACAACCCGGCGTAAAATAGGCCAAAACACATGACTATGCCCCTCAAACGGATAAGAACTAGGGGCGCAAACATGTGCAATTACATCGTTATCAGTAATAACCATTTCTGATGAAATCTTACTTATATAGAAGAAACGAGTCGTCAGTAATGAACGTCTTTTTTTGTAGTGACACATTATTGATAATGCATTCATGATTTACTTCTATTATGATGCCTAATCTCTTCTAATAAAATATTCACAATTGAGGTTTCGCTTCATATAAATAGGAATACGATTAACTAATGCGTGCTTTCGCTTCATGCTAGTAACCCATCAGTCACAAACAAATAAGAATATATTGCACTTGGCTACATAAGTCCTATATTAACACATATAGAATTGGTCCTTGGCTTTGGTGATCTATAACTATCAAGTAATTATTATATGCATTCATACACACATACGTACATCGATGGTATATCATGTAAGAGAAGTTTCCTAGCAACCCATAATAATATTATGCGTAGAACCAAAATAACATACATCATAGATGATAAAACATAAAATATCATAGGCATATTATTAAATCATTGGAAGTAATACATAAAGAATCATAGAATTCATATTTTAAACAATGAGGGATTTAGCTAGCCATAAGATAGATGATATCACCATCAATGATGAAGGCATCAACATTGAACTTCAGCAAAACTTCATCTCACCAATGGATGCTAATATGATTAAACTATGTAAATTCTTTCATGCAAGGAAAGGCCAAAACTTCGAAAGAAGTTATCTTACCCTTCCTAATCGAGGGTTCAAGGCTTGATTCTAGGAGCTTTTTATTTGTACGTAAAAGGTGTGTGTAAAGCTCTAACCAAAACCTCTATTTACAGTAATAAATAAGGGGGGTTTTCGACCAAAAGGAGTTTAAATCCTTCTCCAACACTGTTGAAAATTGAATACTACCTTGGGGGTAAAGAAATAAGCTTCCAGAAGCTTTTTGGGTCAGTGGCTCCCACACGGTGGCCTAGACCATCGTTAAAATTCTTCTCTAAATGGACAGATTTTGGTGAAATGGTTCATCGTGGACTCATTCGATCGGTCCTTCAATTGCAGCTCAAAATGAACTTCTTTTGACCCCTTTGACCATGGTCAAAGGTAAGCTTACTACTGTCAGGAAACTGGTAGGAAAGAATCGATTGAAGGCGTGATTAATCACTCTCCTTAGAGTGTTATTTGCCCCCAATACAAATTGCTGGTAGGCTCGAGCAAACCACCCCCAGGAGTCCCTTCAATTTTAAGTCTGGAAGCAGCAATCTTGCAGACTTCTGTGTTTGTGAAATAGAGAATGAAAACCGGAAGAAGAAGTAATCTCACGTTCTCAAAAGAGTCATGGCAATCATCTATTTATAGTTGTGAAAACTGGAAGTTACCTTCCGAAGAGTCACATCCTTTCACAAAACAAGGTAGTTACCTCTCACGAAAGGACACATCCTTTCACAGAAAAGAGGGAGTTACTTTTCTTGAAGGACACTTCTTTTCACAATATTCAAACGTTAATTAATTAATATAACTGCCAAAATACTCCATCTTTATACTTTACTTCTCCCATCAATGTCGTATTACAACTCTATTGACTAACTCTAACAATCCCCCACTTAGTCAACAAGAGTTGAGAATACCTGCCTCGAACAAGTAACGCATACATAAAGGTATCTTTTCGATTTGAACCTTTACCTAGTGTAAGCAACTCAAAGTTGATAACGAATCAGTGACGGGCTTAAGCCTAGGAGTCACGATCCAAAGCTATAACCGGAGATGCCACACACGTACTTGTCTCTTCTCTAAACCACAACCACCAACTAGGGTAGCACTATTATGGCCATGTGCTAATCCTGTTTCATGAGCATACACAAAATTTGACCTCTACTTTTGTTAGAGCGGCACCACTCTAAATGCTCACATAGGTGACATTCCAAATGAATTCATTAAGAGTTCTATAACTCATCTCAAGAGTTCTATAACTCACCCTTCTTTGGACTAATTTACTTGTACAATAAAATAGTACCTCAGTTATAGTAACTTGTTATTACCACATTGAACCTTTTAATTAGTGAATACCTAAAGAAAAGGTTGGGTTCCCGTTACTTCTTACTACACAAGAGGTCTCAATCCCTTCCCTTGGGATGCCTCATAGATCATGCCTCTTGGCAATCCTTTGGTAAGAGGATTTGCCACATTATTGAGCGATCTTACATACACAATAGAAATGATTACATTAGTAATCAAATATCTAACATGTTCATGTCATAAGCGAGTAGCTCTAGACTTACCATTGTAAATATGTTATAAGCTCTCGACAAAGTAGCCTCATTATCACAAAAGACAGAAATGGCTGGCATCGGTTGTGGCCACAACTCTGTACTTAACAACATGTCTCTTAGCCATTCTGCCTCTTTTCCAGCCGCCGCAAGGGCTAGAAATTCATCTTCCATGGTGGAGTGTAATACACATTTTGTTTCTTCAAAACCCAAGAAACAACTCCACCACCTAGTATAAAAATCTACCCATTGTAGATTTATTATCACTAGCACTTGTTATCCAACTATCATGAGAAACATCTCCCCCACAATTCTCCCACTTGCCAAACTATCATGGAACAATTCCGTTTTATTTTGCATTACTTATTGAACTTTCAACCGCTACATTGATCTAATTGTTTACCAATGGTATGGACTTATTAAGTTAGCATACCACAAACAATTCAGATATCATTAGAAATATCATCTAATTACTTACCAATGGAATTAGTTAAGGTAACTTGAGATGCCACAAGTAATTCAGTTGCATTTCCAGATTGTATTGGAAATACCATCTAATTACTTACCAATGACTTTTCATCAAGGTAACTTGACATACCTCAAGCAATTCAAATGAATATTCTAAATCAATAGTCTAATTACTTACCAATGATATGCACTTCATAAATATAACATAAGTAATTCAGAATTTATGTTCAATAAGATCATCTCAATTGAACTCTCATGCCAAATTGTTTTCCAATGGTATATATCTATATATACCATAAACAATTCTGACAAATAGCTTCAAATTCATCATCATAAGTCAAATTGTTTTCCAATGATGTAGTGTACATATACCATAAACAATTCTGATCATATGTTTATCTTGATGATCATAGGAAACAATTCTTTGGCAAGCTTATTCAATCCCAACAAGGACCAATTTTAGTTTCATTTTCCTTGCACTCATAGCCATAGGAAACATGAAGTCATAAACCACATACATGATTTCAATTGACTTCAAGATCATAACTCAAACAATTTTGTTGAATAAACCAAATTGTTGCATCTTGCAAGCATCAATATTGAAACTCATACAAATTTTGGCGACAAAATTTGTTTTAAGAACTCCATTATGAAAGAATTCTTTCATATTCAAAATTTGTTTTAAGAACTCCATCAAGAATTCTTTCATATTCAATCAAGTTGAACTCTTTCGAACTCTTCTCATAATACGAATTATGAGTTCGTTCACATCTCAAGTACTACAAAAGTACTTGATCTCACTAACCAAACTCAATTGGTTAATTATTCCTCTGTTTTTCTCGAAGCAAGAAAGCCAACGTGTAGAGTTACTACATCACTTTCAGAAGCTACAGGTTGCAAACAACAAATTACATGGCCACTTAACTGATAAATCCAATCCCATATGCATTTTCCAATTTGTACAGAACCGACACATACGGCCGCTATTAAGACATGTATATATATACACCTCTCTAATGTATACATATACCTTTCTGATATAAACGTGCGTTGCAATTAAATATGACAAATCTGATTCATTAATCATTATTAATCCATGTAATTAACCAACGTCAATTAATCCATGTCACACAGTTAATTACAGATATACAGAGGGAACACACACATATATATATATATATATATATATATATATATATAGAACTATATATATACATCATCCCTCAGAAAGCACCAAGAATTAAAAGAGATATGGATAGAGTATTACCTATTTCCGATTCTTGTCAAATGCCATTTTCCATCGATGTCAATGACGACCGAATGCCACTTTTTCCCTCTTCTTTCCGGCGTTTCTCGGCAATTGTCCGAACATTGCCCAAGCAAATTTCCATCGAAACACACCAAATCACAAGATTTTGCCAACGGCCGAAAGCAAATTTTTTTAAAACGTATATGCAGAGTGAAACATATATATGCAGATGAACATATATATAATCATTAACCAACAACAGTGACTATGGCGTGTAAATATCTGAGGCATATATATGCATGCATGAATGATCAGATTCCTTTCTCATCATAATCTAATCAACTTTATGCAATCTACTGCCATCCAAAGTAATTTGACTAATTATAAACGAATGCAGACATTAACCTCCAATCCATACAATCAATACATGAACTAGATTGAACATATATAGATATAGAGTATCATAATAATTTCCCTCACGTAGAGACAATAGGAATCAAATTCCTTTCTATTACCGGTGGGAATCAAATTAAAATCCCACTCTCAAGTCTCAACACCAAAAATTAAAAAGGAACAGGGTGTTACCCGATTTTAGGGATCTCGAAATGCTTCCTTTCCTTTCCTTCGGGAGCAACTAATAGAAGCAAATTTGGATCATGACATTTTTTCTTAGCAATGCATGCAACGTTCCATCTCAAATGAACGCAGGCCTTCAACATACTTTCCACTCCATAATTCATTTTTCCAATAGCAAATAACACTCTAAGATTGTCAGAAAACTGGTAGGAAAGAATCGATTGAAGGCGTGATTAATCACTCTCCTTAGAGTGTTATTTGCCCCCACTACAAATTGCTGGTAGGCTCGAGTAAACCACCCCCAGGAGTCCCTTCAATTTTAAGTCTGGAAGCAGCAATCTTGCAGACTTCTGTGTTTGTGAAATAGAGAAGGAAAACCAGAAGAAGAAGTAATCTCACGTTCTCAAAAGAGTCATGGCAATCATCTATTTATAGTTGTGAAAACTGGAAGTTACCTTCCGAAGAGTCACATCCTTTCACAAAACAAGGTAGTTACCTCTCACGAAAGGACACATCCTTTCACAGAAAAGAGGGAGTTACTTTTCTTGAAGGACACTTCTTTTCACAATATTCAAACGTTAATTAATTAATATAACTACCAAAATACTCCATCTTTATACTTTACTTCTCCCATCAATGTCGTATTACAACTCTATTGACTAACTCTAACAACTACACTATTTGGACTACTTCTCTAGGCTTTCAAATGATCATATGGTGTCCAAATCCATCTATGTTTGTGCCTTTGTGTTCGTACTCTCATCTTCCTTCATTTATGATCCATATACTCATTCCTATTTAGCCCAAGGTGGTGTCATGCTGACTCTTTCTAAGCTAGATATGCATAAATTTTCCTCAAAGTCACTCCCTACTTCTTAAATTATTCACGAAAAGAAGCTAACTTCTTAGTAGTTATAATAATGAAAATCATAACATGAAATCTTGCGGGTCTGACGCAAAATTATGGGTCATGAAAATCAACCGAAAATCGCTCCCCAAGCCGCTGCGAAGCGAGGTCATGCTACTCTAGTATATATTATATTCATGGGACTTGGTATGTATTCATTGATGAGCATGTTACAATTTGTGCTGCTGATTTTGGATTTCAATGATTTAGAAGCAGCATTTCTCTCAATCGGTAATGATCAAGTTGGGTATGCTCTAGTAATGCATGTCTGGCATTAGGTATAGGATTTTGATATCCTCTCAGCGGTGGCAATGTTGTTGATCAACGTGGAGAAATAAGCAAACTAAACTGCTTATTCATAACAATACGCCCGTACAAATAAGGCGTGGCGTCACCCCTCCCCTCGGCTCTCTTTCATTGCTCCACCACAGAACAGAGGTCAGGTCAGGGGAGTCATTAATGAATGAAGTTTAATAAATAGTCCAAAACATTCATGGAAGAGCCCATCAAACGTGCCAGGTTGGGGAAAGTGAAATTTGTTCTCTTCCCCTCCCGGGAATGGAAAGAGCTGTTTCTGAAACCTGCTGCTGTCAAACGTACGTACGTAAACCCATTAAACTAAAAGCTAGACTGAGTGCAGGCTTTTTACTTTGAGATGACTGATGAGATGGTGGACAGCACGCGGCTGGAAAGTAAGGACAAGGGAAGGGATTTGGAGTAGGGGTGGGTGCTCGGTCGGTTCAGTTTGAACCGAATCGAACAGGGATATGCCGATTTTCCGAAGTCTCCCGTGGCCCAACCAAATTCGAACCGAACTATATCTCGGACATCAAATAATTCGAACCGAACCAAATTCGAAACGAAAGTTGTAAGAACATCAAATAATTGCATCCATAACAAAGGATATGCATTCCCCCCCCCCCCCCCCCCCCCCCCCCCCCCCCCCCCCAATACTGTTACGGAGTTAGATCCTCCTCAAAATATAGTGATAGAATTTGTGTAACCTTTGTCTAAAACCATACCTTATTTGTTAAATTTTGAAACTATAAATCATCATATTTTGTCTATTCTATTGGTATATATTATAATTAAAAATAACTCCTTCATTTTAGTGAAACTTTATCCATCTATTCATATATATTGTGAAAATAGACCCAAAAATATCTAGATATACTTTAGATTTTGAAAGAGAGAAAAGTTTTATTGGTGGAGAATTCCAACGCCTAGTAATAATTGTTGCTCGGTACTTAAAGTAGTTTAAGACTCAACATAGTTTTCTTGATTTATATTGAATCCCGCTAATTGTTTTTTTTTACAAAAATAATCTTATATTGATTCGAGCAAAAGATAGTTACATCCTGGAATTCAGCTAGGCATGAAAATCAAAGAAATGACTCAAAGTCGGGTACAAAGAGAGGGCCTTTCTAGCCACCATATGGGTTACCCTATTACTAAGCCGACCTACAAATCGAATACTAAATCTCGAGTTGTAGACAAAGTATTGCACGAGCTCTTCAAGAATGATCCCCATCCGGTTTTCCCTTGTATCTGCCTGATTAATCTTCTCAATGATCACCTGAGCATCCCCTTCAAACCTCATTTCCGTGAAGCCCAGTCCTTGGCACCATAGGATAGCCTCCCGGAGCCAAGCAATTCAACGACCATTGGATCATCAATTACCGAGAACTGGATTCCTTTAGCCAAAAGGACCTCCCTATCAGGGGTCAAAATGGCCATCCCTCCTGTCGAATGGGACCACTCTGGATAGCCCCATCCCACATACAAACAGCCATATCTGCCCCCACAGGGCCACTTTGCTGCACTACAGGGATGGAAGATTGAGGCACCCGATCCACTGGCAAGTTTACCCACTCCTCGTTAGGGGTGGGCAATGGGCGGGTTGGGTGGATTTTGGTCTCAAATTGACCCACCCGCTTACTAGCGGGTTGAAATAATTGTGAACCGCAAACCACCTACATACTTCTGTGGGTTGGGTTGGGTGAGTGGCGGATGGGTGCGGTTGGGTCGCGGGTCAACCCGAAAAAACAATTCTCCAACTAGCCATTAAGAAAGTTGGCTAACATTTATAATAAGTTCATAGCAAAATTAGTAAGATTGTATCAATAATTTGTGATTTTGATACAATTAATAATTTATAGTTTGCATCCCAATATTTAATGATTATTAACAATAATCTGCATACCAATATCCAATATCTAATGGATATTGCACAGCACAATGACCAATAAAAGTAGTCAAAACTATTATTTATTCTTCACCTTATGAAGTATATGGTCAGACTGTAGTGCAATTCGAAAATATGATGAATATTCGATACTATAAGAAACAACATTTTTCATGTAAAAATAGGATGCAGGTCATATGGGTGACCCGCAATCTACCCACCATCCACCCACATAAGTGTGGGTGGGAGATTTACCAATTCGCAATCCACCCACATCAATCATCCATTGCGTGCGGGTCGGGTTATTTGCGGGTGGATCGATATCAATCCGCGGATGAACCACCCACGTGCCCACCCTTACTCCTCGTATTCTTGGTGGTACTGGCGCATCAAAGCAGGAAACCCATACTGTTTGCCTTCAAAGACAACCCAGTTACGAGACCTCCAGATCCGCCAAAGGACCACCACAATTGCCATAAACAAATCAGGCTGATGTACGAAAGACATAAACTTCTTTAGGAACAAAAGGAAAGTAAGACGAGGCAGCCCTTTGTCAAGATACTCCAACCCCGAGTAATCCCAAAAGGCACGTGCCACCGGACAATAGAGAAACAAGTGTTCCATAGTTTCAGATTTTGCCCAGCAAACCGAGCATCGAGGGAGAACGGGAACATCCTTCTCGATAATAGCTTCCCTAGTTGGCAGAATTTGGTGAAAGATTTGTCAAATAAACACCTTCAACTTAGGCGGAATATTGGATTCCCACAAACGAATCCAACTGGCCCGATCCATCCAACACGCCATAGACCGCCAGGGGCTCTTCTGCTTGTCCAAAGAGGCAACAAAGTGGTAGGCTGACTTAATAGTAAACACCCCATCTTTCGTGCCATGCCAGATCAATCTATCCTCTACATTCTGACGGGGGAGAGGAAGAGCTTTGATGGCCCGACAGGTAGGCGGGTTAAACCACTAGCTAAGTTTCAGGTCACACCAACTCCCCTCCCCCTGGCAGATAACCTCTGCAACAGGGAGCTCCTTCCCATCCGGGATTACCCGAGGGTTATAGACCGGGGCAGAGGGAGGCGAACGAGGAAGCCAATTAGAATGCAGCAAAGAAGCCATCCGACAATTACCAATATGCCAGATTAACCATGCCTTCAACAACTCCCTGATACTCAGCCAACCCCAGGATGGGCGAGAACGAGCCTTAGCATCAAGGAAAGTACCATTTGGGAAATATTTCCTTTTATATACTCGAGCTAAGAGTGATTAGGGTTCCGAGAAAATACGCCAACCAATTTTGGCTAACAATGCCTGATTAAAATGTTCAAAATGACGAAAACCCATACCCCCATCATGTTTACTCGTGCACATCTTACGCCAGTAGATCCACCGAATCCTGGAACGACCATCCCCCATACCCCACCAAAACCTTGCCACATGCTTATCGAGGATGCGACAAAGAGACAGAGGCAACTTGAAACACGACATCACATATAAGGGTAAAGCTAAGGCAACATATTTGATCAAAGTCTCCTTAGCCGCCCATGATAGTGTCCGCTGCTTCCATCCCTTTAATCGGTCTAGTATTTTTTCCTCAAAATATTGGAAGGTGACCATCTTAGATTGGGCAATCAGAGACGGCAATCCCAAGTATTTATCATAGACCCCTACCGCCCCGACCCCTAGAATCTGAGCCAAGAATTCTTGGTCGGGAGGAGCTATGTTCTTGCTAAAACAGACGGCTGATTTGGCCAAGTTAACTTTCTGGCCACTTAAATCCTCATATACATTCAAGACTTCGATCAAGTTCTCACATTCCTAGAGAGAGCCTCGAAGAAATAAATAAGAGTCATCAGCAAAGAAAAGATGCGAGATTCGGGGAGCACGAGGAGCCACTTTAACCCCCTCGGTCAAACTTTTTCTCGGAGATAGCTTTAGAGAGGAGTGCTGTGAACCCCTCCGTACACACTAAAAACTAAAAACTTTGAGATGAGATGGTGGACAGCACGCAGCTGGAAAGTAAGGACAAGGGAAGGGATTTGGAGTAGGAATCAATCGTACGCACTAGTACTGCTGCTGTTGACTTGAAGAGGGGACGGGTGAAGCTATTTGCTTGCGTATTGATTTTGCTTCTATATCTTACAAGCTAATAAGTGGTGTGGTGATGACCTTCATGTCCAACATAAATTGGCCGACTGCATTATATTGAATGAAGAGAAGAGAGAGCTCAGCTCAGAAGAGAGAGCTGCTGTCTTTCTTTTTGTCGCGTTTGAGCGAGCATGGTTTCTCAACCGTCAAACAACACACATAACTTAAAACATGTCTATCAAGTAGGGTAGGGATGGCAATGGGTCGGGTTGGGCGGGTTTTGTCAAACCCAAACCCAAACCCATGGGTTTATCCGCCAAAAAACCCCGGGTAAAACCCGTTGGGTTTGAAAAACTCAAACCCAACCCAACCCGCTGGGTATCCGCGGGTTCATGGGTACCCGTGGGTTTTTGTGGTAAAAATTTACAATAACAAATTTCTTTCAAAATAAAATTTTAACATCAATTTTCTCATACAAATTAATCATACAAAAAACACCAATCTAGAGCATACAAACAAACCGCAAATGATCAATACAAATTGTTCAAAATTAAAGATAAACATATATAAATAATAAGATTAATTGAAAACTTCTTCCTCGTCAACTAAGTTTCTTCACTCTCCACTTCATAATATCAACTTCATTCTAAACAATTAGAAAGAACAAATTATATATGTCTCCACAAACATATAGAATATTAGTTGTTTAAGGAAGATATATTATTTAGAATATTAAATATACCGGGAAAGTAATTATATGTGTGTGGGCGGGTACCCATGGGGCGGGTACCCATACCCAAACCCGACCCGGTGAATAGTGTAGCGGGTTTAAACCCGAACCCGGCCCAAAACCCGTCAACACGGGTTTTACCCGCGTTGACCAGGTTGGGTCGGGTGGGTACCCGTGGGTTTGGGTTTTGTTGCCATCCCTAGGGGTGGGCAATGGGAAACGGGTATTTGGGTATACCCGTACCCGTCCCGTTTTTTAAGGGTTATGGGTACCTATATTATCCGTAATATTATAAACGGATGGGACTTGGGATTGTACATTCCTAATATGGGTTACCCGCAAATACCCGTTTGGGTAGTATGGGTACCCGTTATACTCATTCAAAAGGCAGATGGAATTTCAGCCCACAGTGACTGAGCGGCACAGCCAAGCCCAATTCCCTTTCGGCCTTTCAATTCCTGCCTTTCATTTCTTTTTCAGACAGAGAGACTCAGTCAGCGACAGCCGACAACGACTCAGGCTCAGCGAGACCTAGCGCTCTGCCTCCGCGCGACCGCGCCTCCGCTTCCTCCTTCGTTCACCGCCGTGGGCCGTGGCTTCCTTCTTCTCACCCGGCGACCAGCAGCAGAAACGTCCAATTTTCGGTTCATTTCTTGGATAGTTTTTGATTCATTTCTGTGATGCAGTTCAAAATCTTAAGTAGCTCAACTTCTCTTCCTTGTCGCATCCCATGATTGATCTCACACCTGCAGGTGAAGGACAGCAACCTGCAGAAGGGAGAATGGCGACAACAGCCTGCAGTGGGAGAATGGCAGCACCAGCCATTCCGAACTTTTGCTATATGTTTTCTTTGTGGAATGTATTAGAATAGCTGCATATTCTTAACTTTTGCTCCCACCGTAATTTCTCTGCTAATACATGTTTATGTAGTGGGTTTGGGATGTAATTGTCTTTAGCTAAAACGTCATCTGGTGTTGGGACATGTTTTGAAATGAATGCTTGTATATATAGAGATTGAATTTATGTTTTTATCATATCGTGTTCTTATTATTCCCCGAAAGAGCATGTTATTATAAAGATATGTAATGTGATGTCATTTAAACTTTGGGTATTTATGGGTAGTATGGGTACCCGTTATCCGTCCCGTACGGGTAATGGGTACCCGTTTCCTATATGGGTTCGGGATATGGGATGGACTTTGGTCTCCAAATGGGACTGGGTACCCGTTTAAAACGGGACGGGTATCCCGTCCCGTTGCCCACCCCTACTATCAAGTGCCTGCCACCTAGTCCTCCTAATTATCTTTCACGAGTCAGTCAGCAACTCTTGGAAAAGCATCAGCGAGCACCACCCCGGGATCCAGCTGTCATACCACAAAGAAACCCAAGCCCCATTTCCTGGATCAATGCTAGCCATATTCCAAAAAGCATCATACTCCTTAGAGATGTTAGCCCAAACCGATCCAACGAAATCTTGTCTACTCCTCCCTGTGCACCAATATGAATTATGATTTCGCTACTTAGAGCTAATCAATTTTCTCCACCAACTCCCTCTTTCCGTAGTGAAACGCCAGAGCCACTTCCCCAGCATAGCTTTATTAAACCAGGCCATGTCCAAAATCCCAAGCCCCCCTTGAGAAACTGGGGCTTTACACATATCCCATTTAACCAACGACATCTTTCCAGTTTCTCATGTTCCACTCCAAACGAATCTTCTCTTAATGCTCTCCAGTCTTTTCGTAACTATAATAGGGGCTCTGAAAAGAGAAAAGTAATACACGTGCTGGCTGGAAAGGATGACTTTTAATAGTGTCATTCTGCCTCCAATAGATAAGTGTCTCCCTTTCCATCCCTCAAGTCTCTTTTGGTAATTGTCAACAATTGGATTCCACAGAGATACTGCATTAGGTTTGGCCCCAAGGGGAAAACCTAAATACTTCGATACATCATTACTCCAGTTGCATCCAAAGATAGATGCGAAAAAATCAGGATTTGGGACATCGCCCACAGTGAACATGACTGATTTATCAAGATTTATTCTGAGACGCGTAACTGCTTGGAAGCACACAAGGGTGGCAAGAATATTGATCACCTGGTCATAGGCTGCATCACAAAAGATCAACGTATCATCAGCGAAGAGCAAATGAGTGACCTCCCCACTTCCCTCAGCCTCATTCATACAGAAACCAACAATCTTTCCATTCTCACGAATAGTACAGATCATGTGGGATAACACATCCATGACTAGAGTAAAAAGACCCGACAACACAGGATCGCCTTGGCGCAAACCTTTCTGAGCATCAAAAAAACCTTTGGATTCTCCATTAATGAGCACTGATAACTTGGGATTGCACATAGTTCCCTTGATCCACTTCACCCACTTCTCAGAGAAACCCATATTAGAAAGGATTCTGAACAAACAGTTCCAGTTAACATTATCAAAGGCATTTTCTATATCCAGCTTAAACATCAAACCCGACTTTCTGCTTTTCTTCCGACTGTCAACAAGCTCAAAGGCAATGAGACCAGCATCACTAATCTGCCTACCCTTAACAGAAGCATGCTGATTATGAGAAACCAGCTTTGGGAGAACAGAAGCTAGCCTTTTAGAGAGTGATATGATCCCAATTGGAATAATCTTGAAGGAGAAATTGCTTGAGGAAGAAGGAAGTGAAGCTTGGAAGAAGAAGAGGAAGAAGAAGAAGAAGAAGAAGAAGAAGAAGAAGAAGAAGAAGAAGAAGAAGAAGAAGAAGAAGAAGAAGAAAGGGAAATGGCTAAGTGTTGGGTCGAGTTCGAGGTGCCTACTTTGGGAGTTCATATCTCTCAAACCAATCGATGAAAATGTATGTTCAAGGGCTCAATTTGAAGTTCAGAACTTTATCTTTCGATTGGCCTGTCTTGGAGCTCGAGGAGATGACATAAAGAGTGTTTTTCAAGTCCAACAAGATGCTAACTTTGAAGAGTCATAACTGGAGTTTGGGAGATGATCTCGAGCTGATTCGAGTTGGAGGAGAAAGAGGAAGTTTCCTTCTACAACGACAAGGTATTGGATGAAATCGAATCAAACTGGAAGGCCATCTTCTAGACGTGAGAAGATGGTATGGACACTGCCAAGTAATCCGAATGCTATTCGGATTCCTAGTTCTATAAGGATTACACTTATGTTTTAGTTTCCTTGTCGATTTAGTCTTCCTTTTCCAGTTTGTTTATGTTTGTTAGAGTTATTTTATGCCTATAAAAGGCTTGGATTGTACTTTGTAAGATTCAGATTGCAATTGAATAGAAAACCCCAAAAATTGATAACTTGCGAGTTGATTGTTGAGCTTAGGTTTTGGTTGCGATCAAACCTTGCTGAATCGTGGCCTATTGATCGAGCAATCCCACTAGATAGATGGAGTTAATTAATTAGGAAAGCGGCAAGCAACGGATAGTGGTGAAGCCTGTTAACTAACAGTAACTCAAACTCAGAATGAAGAATGTATGTAGCGGACGCAGAACATTACGAAATAGAGAGCTGGAAATAAAGCTGGCCGACAAAATCAGTCCAGTTACACCCAATGACTGACATGTCACGTTGGCACTTAACCAAGTCTCATGTGTGTGATGCTTCAAGAGCATCCTTCTCGACGTCCATCGCCTTCTCCCACCGTTCAATGCCTTTGGCCTGTTTATATTTTGCTGGGACATAAACAGGAGAGGTAGAGTAAGACACAAAATCAGTGTGACGAGGTGGTGGTTTACCTCTGATAATGCGAGTGGAGCGTCGCAAGATTGGCTCCTCATTAGGTTGGGCAAGCTCAAAGGGAATTGGGGATATAGATGACCCAGGAGAAGACAAGTTACTAGACGAGAAGGAAGAGGATGACGTTGGTGATGAATTTGGTGAGGTCGGTGAACTCTCATCATTCCAGGAGGAGGTAGATACTGGCGAGCTCATCGAAGTTGCCGAGGTGGAGCTGGACAAAGTTGACGAAGATGTGGAGGACGTGGGACTGGGATTGGGCGAATCCGGGTCATTATCCTTGGATGGATCAGCTGGCGTGTCCGTTGCAGCTTCGGCATCAAGAGACCAAGTATCCTTCAAGAAATCTAGTTCCAAACCAGCTGGGTAGGTGTTCGACGAGCCATAATATGATTGATGCTCTAGAAATTTAACATGACATGATATCCGGACTCGTCTTTAGCCACATCATAGCATACATAGCCTTTGTGCTTATCGCTATAACCGATAAATACACACTTGACAACTTTGGGAGTGAGTTTAATTCGCTCTCGTCGGGATACCAGCACATAGCATATGCACCCAAACACACGCAACCAGCCATAGTTGGGGAAACAAGAATAAAGAGCTTGATACGGACTATGCTATTGGAGAGTCGATGTAATCTGTCTATTGATCAGATAAACCACTGTATGCACTGATTCAACCCAAAATCCCGATGGCACCTGTGAATGAATTAATATAGCTCAGGTAAGCTCAAGAACGTGACGATGCTTTCTTTCGACCAGTCCGTTCTGTTGTGAAACTCCCGGACATGATAATTGTTGAAGTATGTCGCGGTCTCGAAATAGATCCATTAGTGAATTTGACGAGAATTCACCACCTGGATCTGATCGCAAGATCTTAATTACCTTACCAAATTGAGTCGACACCATATGCACAAATTCACGAGCTACTGTCAACAGTTCCGACTTTTGCCGCAAGAAGTACACCCAGGTAAATCTGGTCGCCTGATCAACAAATAATGCAAAGTAACGGAAATCCAACCGCGATATCACAGGTGAAGGCCCCCATAAGTCAATGTGAACTAACTCGAAAGGTTCAGTATAGACTGTATCACTCGCAGTAAATGATTTCTGTGAAAGCTTAGCTTGCAAACAATGAACACAATCATGTGAATTATTCCCAGAAATAGATCCATATAAGCAATGGTTCTGAAACATAGTACAAAGTCTTGCAGAATTGGGATGACCCCGTCTAAAATGACACAAATCCCAGTTTAATAATTCAGCCGAAAAACCAGAACAAAAAATAACATTTCTACTACTAGAAGCATCTGCGAAGCTCTTCACACTAACTCCAGCGGTGCTTCACGACCCAGAACTGCCATCGACCACTGCTCCTAACTTCGAGATACGATCCAATAGATAGACTCGGCCCTGCTTACTGCCCCGCCCTATCTCCACTCCCGTGTTCTTGTCCTGCACAACACAACCAGCCTCATCAAACATAACTTTGCACCCCAAGCTTCAGCTAATTGTCCCACCGATACAAGATTGGGAACACGATTAGGAACATATAATGTATTAGGGAGTGAAATATTGGGCAGGACCACACAACCAGTCCCATGAACTTGCATTCGAGACCCATCAGCAGCTTGCAAAGCTAGCAGCGACGGAGAAGAACTAAGATCGGAGAACAGGTGACGATCACTAGTCATATGGTTATAAGCTGCTGAGTCTACGTGCCAAGTACGAGAAAAGGAGGAAGGCTTACCCGATGCAAAAGCCTCCTTCAAAGCTTCCTGAACCAGCCGACGCACATCCTCCGAAGACATGCCAGGAGAAAAAGAGGAGTCCATCGAGGCTGCATAGGCACTGCCGGAGGGTCGTGGGCGAGAGCTACCACGATAACGAGAGCTACCAGCGCCATTGCGATTACGGCCTCGTTGCGCCAATGTCGGGCAGTCAGTAATTAGGTGGCCTTCGAGCTTGCAATAGTTGCAAGTATTACGTTTCTTGCAGTGAAACTGGATGTGACCCAACTCTTTGCAATAGTGACAGATGATCACACCTGAGGAGGTTCTAGCAAACTGAGGGCGGCCTGGGCGTACAACAAACGCAACTCCAGGATTAGAGGCATGGATGTCAAGTTTAGCTTGACTCTTCAATCTTGTCTCTTCTCGTAGGAGCTCGGGTAAGACACCCTCAATAGTGGAGACACCACGATGAAGCAGGGAAGCTCTAATTCCCTCGAACTCAGCGCGAAGGTTCATGAGAAAATGCATAATCCTTGAGCTAGCTCACTCCTCGAGAACCTCCGACGATGCAGCCGCGGAGACTAGAGAACTAGTAGTCAAATCATGTTCCGTCCACAGCGTCATGGCCTCCTGATAATAGGAACTAATGTCCATCTCCCCTTGTTTCAATGCAGCCAAGTCAAACTCAATATCATACTTGCGAGAAGCGCAAGCCTTGGAGTACAATTCCGCCATGTGCTTCCAAAATGGCGGTAGCCGTAGGAAGGCCACGCAAACTGAGTGCAATTCCAGGTTCCATCGAGCCCAGCAACAAGGACATCACGGTCGCATTGTTGGCATCCCAATCCTCACGCTCTTTGACGGCCGCATCCGCCGTAGGTTGAGTAGCAGATCCATCGAGGAATGAAAAAAGGCGACGTCCTTGTACATGAAGTCGGAATTTGAATTCCCAAAGTGCAAAATTATTACCGTTAAAACGAACAACCACCGCATCAGATTTGGAACCCTCCATGATTACCAAATAAGAGATCTCGCAGCAAACAAAAGAAGAACCCCAAAGTACTGTGCAACCAACAAAAGAAGGGGCCTAGAAATCCCAGCAAAACACCACGTAGCCAACAAGAATAGAGTCCCAGAAATACCCAGCGAAAATACCACGTCGCCAACAGGAGAAGAAGCCCAGAAATACCCAGCAAAATATACTGCGCCGCAAAGAAGAACCTCTTCGCACGGACAGAGATACAGCCACGCAATGAAACCCAAGCGCACACACGAATACACGAACGAACTCACGGAGACACGAAACCCAAACCGTCAGGCGCGATCAAGAATCCTGAGGCTCTGATACCATGATAATAATTATCAACACAAATACGAGAGAAGAGAGACACCAGATTTACGTGGTTTCCTTGACGAGTATCATCAAGGCTAGTCCACGACACAAGGCAGAGATCGATCTTATTCACTGTAGTTGTTACATAGGTCAACCATCACAACTCATATATATACTCGACTAACCTATAACCCTAACCCCCTTCTCACGTCACTTATTGTGCAATTACAAATTGATACCTATACTTCTAACACTTGGAAGCGAGGGTAATGGCGCCGGGGTCATCAAAGATAATTTCTGTCGTCGTAGGAGGACTCTCCGGTGGGGAGGTGACCCCTTTTTCTTTCGACAAAGCTCTCTGCAACTCGTTCCAGAAGCCGTAACGCCAATCGCCAGAAAAAGTGAGCAGAGGAGCAACCTTCCTTCTTCTGGGTTGCAAGGAATCGAAATACCTTCCGCAAGGAGAGTCTAAGTTGTTGGTGAGCGATGAATTTGGGGCCAGCAAGGGAGATTAGAAAGGGTAGAGAGAGTAGCGGCGTCTAGCGGCGGAGGACGGAGGAACATGGGAAGATGATAGGGTAGCACCGATTGAAAAAGGATAGGGTTCAACGAAGCATAAAAACAAAAATGGAGAAGAGAGGGTCGGGATTGGGGGAACGAAGTGCGGGTAGGTACGGAGGTACCCTTAGTTTTTGCCTTTTTGGGGTAGTTGAATTTGGGGTCAATCAATATATTGAAAAAACAAAACCCAACTCAAACTAACCAACCCACGGACGTAGAGGACTAAAATGAAAGGAAAACTAATTCTATGAGTCTTCCTGAAATTTTATTTAATTAAATCACTAAAATAGAAATCAATTAACCAGAAATAATCTCAGCCGTCGAGATCACACATACGGTCAAGATCATCAAAGTACGCCATATTCGGGATTTCACCCGGGGTACCATAGAACTTGCCTTAGCATGGTTACCTTTTTGTGAGGATCAGACCATTCTTTGAATGGAAACTTGAAAATGAAAGCATCAAACAGAGAAGAAGAGGGAATGGAGGCATAAATTCATCATCGATCGTCCACCAGTACTTACTTGTTCCGAATGATGTATATATATGTGTGTGTGTTTAACAATGAACAATGTGCGGTGAAACTGAAGCTAGCGTTAATTAGAAACCGGTGAGCAACGGATAGTGGTGAAGCCTCTAACGTAACTCAAACTCAGAATGTATGTAGCGGACGCAGAACATTACGAAATAGAGAGCTGGAAATAAAAGCTGGCCGACAAAATCAGTCCAGTGTTTTCCATTTTTCCTTAAAAACAGACAGACAGACAGACAAATTAATAAAGTTAAACACGCACGAAGGATACATCACAACAATGAAAGAAGGGGGTAGGGCTGCGGGGCGACATGAACAGAGAAAATTAAACGTACAACACAGGGAAATGGAAACTAATTAAGCAACAACCTTACAACATTATTACCGGCCGGCCACAAGCTTAACACTAATTCAGATAACGGCCCCAGCTAGCCTAGCCTCCTCTCCTCTCGTAGAGCTCACCTGCCCCCCAAGCCCTTGCTGCTGGACGCGTCCCGGTTGACAGAAGTCCTCCACTTAGTCCTCTCGCCCAAGGGGTCGTCATCATCTTCATCATCTCCGCTACCGCTGTCATAGCTACGCCCCAACTCGGCACTCTCGGTCTCGGATAGCAGCTGGGCATCCACCAGAGTGTTGTTGGTGACAAGGTAAGAGATGATAGTCCTGTACTTGTTCACGAGGGGAAACCGGGGCTGGCCCTCGGGCTGGAAGGAGAGATTTATTTTGGTTCCCGGTGGAAGATCCAACTTCCTAAAGAGGAATTCCTTCAGCCCAAACACCATGACTTCCTCTGAACACGCAAAAACCAGTTGATGGTCTTGAAACCCTCTACCATTCACCTTCAGAACAAGATTTACTCCGAATGCATGATCCTCGGTCAACTTCAGCTGGATTGGTGGTATTGGAGCTGTTTCAGCTCGGATGTTCAATTCCTCCAGCGTCTGCTCATCGTCCAACATGGTTATCGTCTCCGTGGCTACGGGCTCCCACATGATCTTCAACGTCTGTCGGTGAGCTTTCACCTTGAAGGTTTCTTCGATCCACCCTTTCACCTCTTTGACCTTCTGATCGAAACGAAACCTGCCAGAGAAATTCATCGTTCGGTCTCGGGGATTGCCACGACTCACCGCGGTGAAGTTGAGTATGGCGCTCATTTTTCCTTTTCACAATAGGGGAAGAGAAGCTTCTTTCTTTGTGTATTTGTTTCCTTCTTTTGGGCTGGGCGCACAATAACTAACAGGCATACAAGCTTGCATTTTATAGGCAGACTTTCAACACACCACCAAATTTGTAACATTCATTATATTAAAAATGCTAGTAATTAGGTGAACCGCGCCACTTTAAACTTTTCCTTCTTTTTATTCTCACATATATGACATCTCATTTTATTTGAGTTGAGTTGAGTTGACTGATGCAGCAATAAATATATTACACTCTCCAAATACTGTTTCACAATTTGATAAATGTGCAACTCATATCTGCTTCACAATCTACACCTCTCTCAATCTCCCAAGTAAGCAAGCCCACGACACGCAACGCAAGTATGAAATGTGCGCAAGGAGTTACATGAAAAAAATAACTAGAATTAATAAACCAAACTTTGGCAAAACCGGCACCATTGAACAACTGGGGATTACGTTCTCATCGATCATAGCTTATTCCAAGAATCTGACTACCAACTGGTTCGATGATTCTATCCAACTCCTTGTTACCTCTCAATGAAATTTGGTAGATTGGCGTAGCCATGGTCGATTCAAAATATGCCTCCACGAGTGTCGTGTCCCATTGTTCCACCTCTACATCGATAAGGTCTCTGACACGTGCATCCACTTCCAGTCCCATAGACACTTTTTTTGTTGTTGTTGTAGAAAGACGGGCGAGAGACACCCTAGTGCATAATATTAATAGAACGAGTCATGGTTGCTTCCATGACATCATACAACAACCAATGTTTGAGGTTGGGATCACACACATTGAACTGATGTGTGCCAAAAGGAAGGGTATGACCCTTAGCAGCCAAAAAATCAGCAACAAAGTTCTTTTCCCTATACACATGATTAATAGTAACCTCCCAATCGCGAGTAAAGATCCTCCCAATTTTCTCCGCGAGCAGCCCGTGTGAATGGTTGCTTTCTTCCCAGTTCTTGATAATACTGATTGATGTAGTGGAATCGAGGTTAAGCTCGGTCTTCCTGAATCCGAGCTTCCAAGCTCTGTGAAGTCCGATAGCAGATCCTTTCAATTCAACAGCTGAAATGGAGCAAACCCACAAGTTGCAAGCAAACGCATCCAAGCATCGACCAATGCTATCCCTGATCACACCACCTGCAACAGTAGATCCTAAGTCTCCAAGCATCGATCCGTCATCTTGCACCTGGATCCAGCCCTCTCTTAGAGATCTCCAACCAACATCATTCTTCACTTGGGTCAAGATACACACAACAAGGCTCTTGTACACACTTGCTTTTGCTTGTCGGTGAATATTCAGTCAAGCCTTGGCTTTACAGATTAGGCCTTCTTCACAGTACTTTTTTCCATCGAGTATTTCCTCGTTTATCTATTTCCAAACGAGCCAACATAGGATGCCGAAGTCGACTCGTGTACCTGCACCGTTGGCGTTCTTGTGGATCTATTCTGGGAAGTTCATGTCATTATTCTGCACTTTTACCTTACCAGCAAAGTGCCTCCGGAATCCCTTAGTCTTCTTACATCTTCTGAGGATATGCTCTACAGTCTCTTTCTCGTCATTGCAGTTGTTACAGCTTTCATTCGGTGAAATCTTTCTTTTTTTCCTCTCTGAATTTGTGAGAAGTCTGTTGTGAAAGACAAGCCAAAGGAAAAGCTTGACTCTGTTGGGTCCGTCCCATCGCCAAAGGTCCTTCCACGCTTCCCCAATCTCGTCATCTGTCAAGCGAGCAACGAGGTCATAGGTTGATCTTAGCCTAAACCTGCCATCATTTTCAGCTCCCCAGATAGTCCCATCCTCTTCCAGCTTCGGCATCAGCGCTTCCAAACCTACAATGTGAACCAACACTTCATTAGGCAAGTACTCCTTAAGCCTGTTGCAATCCCACTCACCATCCGTAGTAGTCCATTCTGCCACGCTTGAGTACTTCTCCTCTTCAGAGAGGTCCACAAGAGCAAAATCCTCCAGTACAGTATCCTGGTCCAGCCAAGTGGAGTCTAAAATCCGGTAGACTGCCCATCTCTAATGCTCCACACCATCCCTTTTCTCATCACTGGCATCACCTTGAGAATAGCCCTCCACAAATTAATGTGGTTACTAGTCTTCATGGCACTAATCTTCCCTTCCCTGTGATGGAAGTACTTGCCCTCCATCACCTGCATCCACAGTTCATTCTCATTATTCATGATCTGCCAAGCCAACTAAACCATGTAAGCAAGATTAAGGTCCCTAGCCGATCTCAGCCCAAGGCCTCCTTGGTTCTTAGGCTTACAAATAGTATCCCAAGAGACCAAGTGCGCCTTTATTTTCCCCGCATGCGAGCCCCAGACAAACCATCTAATATTCCTATCAATCGTCACACACACCGAAGCAGGGAGCATGGTAGTCTGCATGACATAGGAGAGAATGGCTTCCAAGACTGCCTTAGCAAGGGTAAATTTGGTAAGTCGGCCAAATTTACTATCCATGTTGTAAGTTTACTATCCATCTTATGCAAAATGTAGCGATAGGTATGTTTGGTAAGTCGACTATGGATGACAGGAACACCAAGATACTTTCCTAAGTCATAAGTGGATTGAATGCCTACCCTAGAGCAGATGTTAGTTCTAGTATGCACTCTAGTGTTTTTGAAAAAAAAACTCTAGACTTATCTTTACTAACAAGTTCTCCCGAGGCATCATAGAAAGCATTCAAACAAGACATAATACAGTCAGCTTGTTCAACACTAGCCTCAACGAACAGGAAAAGATCGTCCGCGAAAAACAGGTGAGACAGAGGGGGACCACCAACAGACAAGGTAATGGGTTTCCGTGACTTATCCCTAACTTTCCTAGAGATGGTATGACTCAACCTTTCAACACAGAGAGTAAAAAGGTAAGGGGAAAGGGGACATCCCTGCCTGATTCCCTTGGTGGGGTGAAACGGTTCTGTCTCCCCTCCATTCCAAAGAACCTGCATCTCCACCGAGGTCACACACTGCATAATGATGTTGAAACACTGAGTGGGGAGACCAGCAAGCAGCAGGGTTTCTTCAAGGAACTCCCAGTCGAACCTATCATACGCTTTCGCCAAGTCCACCTTCAGAAACATGGTACCCTTCTTTCCGCCTTTCCTAGTCATGGAGTGCACAGTTTCCTACAAGATCAAAATATTATCAGTGATGTGTCTATTAGGGGCAAAGCTGGATTGGTTAGGGTGGACCAGATGGGGAATAAGTAACTTAAGTCTTTTGGCAATCGTCTTAACCACCACCTTGTAGCTAACATTGCATAAACTAATGGGTCAAAATTGGATCATAGAGGTTGGGGCCTCGACTTTAGGGATGAGGGCAAGCTATGTCTGGTTTGAAAATTTAATCTTTCTAGGGTTCCTAAAGCATTCAGAAATAAAGAGAATGAACTCCCTTCCAATGGCGTCCCAGCACTTCTGAAAGAAGATTGCTTGGAAGCCATCTTTTCCTGGTGCTTTGAGACCGTTCATGTCCATGCCGATAACTCTAACTTCCTCAAGGGGCGGGGGAGCTCCAAGTTTCTCTAGCAAGGAGGAGAGCAGGATAGGGAAGTCGGCTGGTAGCTGGGGTCGAACATCCCTATCCTCTCTAGTGAACAGCTTCACATAAAAGCTTCTAGCCATCAGACAAGGGAATCCGAATCAGAAATCCAGCAACCATTTCCGTCCTTGAGGCTAGTGATCTTGTTCCTCTTTCGTCTGCTTAAGGTGCTTTGGTGGAAGAAGCGGGAGTTCTTATCGCCAAAGACAAACCAGTTCGCTCTGGATTTTTGCATCAAGAGGACCTCTTCCTGCCATAAGGTGTCCTCCAACTCCTCTTTAGTCTCCCTTTCTTTTTCAATAGAATAGGGGCTGGCCGATTTCTCATTGCGGAACTCCAAGGTCTCAAGCTTGTTCATGAGGTGCCTCTTTTTGCAAAAAATGTTACCAAACGTCTCTTTGTTCCACACCACGAGCTTCTCTGAGAGGGCATGCAAAGAGGAAGGAAAATCAAGTAAGGTTAAAATGCAAACTGAGCGATCAAAGTCATTTTTTACCATTTGACTATGATTATGCAACTCACTAAGTCAAATACGCTACACAATTTCCCACGACTAAAACTTCTAACACAATCAACCGAATTTATTCGGAAATTTTAAAAATATTGATCCTTGGCGTTATCATGTAAAATAAAACTTCTAATCAAAACCAACCTAATTTATTCAGAAAGCTTATAAACGTCACACGTAACATCAAACTAGCTACACCTAACCCTGAGCATTAAAAATCTAGGTCGTAAATCTCTAACTCTTATACACTAAGGTCAATTTATTTAGAAACAACAATCAACAATTATGATTTGTCAAAATATATGAAACAAAGTACATGCACCATCTTAGACTCTTAGTATTTAGGGTTATAATAATTAAGACCTAATGTTCACTCATAAGGGTTAGGGTATAGCATCATGTCCCAAAATCTTATTAATTTGATGTCTAGTTATGTTTTCTTATTAAAGGTAATTATTTCTGTAAATTTACTAGGGATATGATAGAATCCACCATAAATGGGGAGTTCAAGTGTATGTAGGGTAATTAAATCGGGGACATCGCATATCTTGAGTAAGAAAACACTATCATTAAGAAATATAGTATAATATCATTCAAGATCTTACTAAGAGTATGTGACACCCTAGATTTAGTTTGGGTATGACAGAAGCCACAACAATATATATATACACACATACATATATATGGCAATTTCAAGTGTACAACAAGCTTATGTTATATGCATGTGTTCGCACATATTATATGTACTTTGAAACATTTCGACGAATCAGAATCATACGTTATTATTTTTTGGTTAAATGAATTTGATGATTTGTGTTAGAGAATTAGAGATCGGGATTTGTCCATTAGAGATTAGGGTATAATATCATATATGCTCCAAACATCAGTTAATTCACACCCGCTGCCCCTTTTATTTAAAAATTCTATCTCGTGTCAAGAAAAGATAAAAGATTCAATGAATAGCAAGAAATTAACAAGCTATAGGCAAATGGTTGGAAGAGGATAAGCTATTTATCATCATTTAGCAAGAAACTAACCACCCTTTGGAGTTAGTGTTGACGAAGAAAAGAAAAGATGCGTTATTGAGTGGTCAAGATCACTCTATATAAACATGTATCTCAATTCTCATTCATATTGTGCATCTCAATTATTCATCTATTATATTGCTCTATAAGCAAGGAAAAAGTAACAAAGAAAAGTAAAGATACATGATTGAGTAGAAAATATAAATCTATATAAACATGCATCTCAATTCTCATTCATATTGTGCATCTCAATGATTCATTTATATTATATTACTATGTCCCTTCTACAAAAGTATTCTAAACCGAGCTTTCGTCACTTAATGCATGATTTCGCTTCATGCCATCAACTATCTAATCAATAATAAAGTAATAAGGATAGAAATCATTTAAGTGTGGGCCTCTTGAACCATATACATTTAAAAAAAAAAAAAGAGGGTACCACCATTGATGATGAATACATTACCCCTACTATGGAGATGCTAAGCTCTACACTCAAACATAGTGCTAACATAAGATGAAAGTGAATTATCGTAGTGTGCCTACAATTGAGGGTTAGCGGGGCGTTGTAGGATTTGAGCTCGCCATTTTTCTCCTATGGATGAGTGAATATGGTTAATATGGTATGAGATTGTTGTTCGAATCCAAATAGGTAGCCAATGTCGGCTCCTATATATATTATATTTATTTATATTCATGGGAGTTGGTAGGTATTCATTGATGAGCATGTTACAATTTGTGCTGCTGATTTTGGATTTCAATGATTTAGAAGCAGCATTTCTCTCAGTCGGTAATGATCAAGTTGGGTATGCTCTAGTAATGCATGTCTGGCATTAGGTATAGGATTTTGATATCCTCTCAGCGGTGGCAATGTCGTTGATCAACGTGGAGAAATAAGCAAACTAAACTGGTTATTCATAACAATACGCCCGTACATATAGTGTGCCGACTAGACTAGTTAGAGACTGATTTGGTTACCTTGTGGAATGATTGATGGGACGCTCCCACCCACCCTCTACACCATGCACAGAGAATCAAATAAGGCGTCGGCTCGCTTTCATTGCTCCACCACAGAACAGATGTCAGGTCAGGGGAGTCATTGAATGAAGTTTAATAAATAGTCCAAAACATTCATGGAAGAGCCCATCAAACGTGCCAGGTTGGGGAAAGTGAAATTTGTTCTCTTCCCCTCCCGGGAATGGAAAGAGCTGTTTCTGAAACCTGCTGCTGTCAAACGTACGTAAACCCATTAAACTAAAAGCTAGACTGAGTGCAGGCTTTTTACTTTGAGATGAGATGGTGGACAGCACGTGTGAGAACCACGGATCTAGGTGTGCGATTTGGGATAGAACGAATTAGGGATTGGGAATTTAGGTGTCGGGTTCCTGGGGAGGGAAGCCGCCGACGGTGATGAGAGGGGAAGGGGGTTCGGCCAAGGTGAGAGGGAAAGAGAGAGAGAGTTGGGAACAATTCTGTATTATTACTTACCCTTAACCTAACATAACATAGTATATATATAAACCGACTAATTCCTGTTTACTACCCGAATAATTAACCTAACCGAATAAACCCTCATAATTCCCACCCTAGCCCAATATCCGAATAATACGCAAAATAACAATTAGACTCCCGATAATTATGTTTCTCACAATCCATCCCCCTTAAAACTCACCTTGCCCTCGAGATGGGCCTTCTTTCTTGTCGTTCTCCTTCATTTCCACTCCTTCAACTTCGAGCTCCATTTCTTCACCTTCATCTTCCCAATTCCCGACCAGCAACATTAAATGCCCTTTAGCGCACTGATGTCCCACGGTGTACCTCTCATCGCAGTTAAAACAACGCCCATCCCTGCGCTTCTGGTCCATCTCTGCCTGAGTCAGCCTCACGAACCGGCGCGGTGGCGGCCTTGCCGGAAATCGGGTTCCGACAGCAGCCCCTGCCGCGGGTGGACTCGACGTTGCAGCCGACGGGGCCACCGTTCCCGCACCTGTGCCGCTACTGGCTCCCCCACTGGCCTTCTGCCCACCGATGACCTCCAACTGGCCAGCTCCTCCTCCTTCCTACCTGCAAGCCTAAAAGCCAAACGTAGAGAGTCAGGTTCAAAAACCTTGACTGCAGTGGCCAGCTCTGGTCGCAGTCCGCCCATGCACAACCCCACCAGCGTCTCCTCGGTCATCTCCTTGCACTGATTGCCCAATTTCAAGAACTCGACCCTGTACTCTGCCACAGACCCTATCTGCTTCAACTTGGCCAACTGCTCTGGTGCCCATCCTTCTGCCCTGCCGAACTGGTACCGGAACTCCTCCTGGAACCTAGCCCAAGAGATGCCCTCACCGGCTGCCGCATACGCCCGCTCGGTCCATTCCCACCACTGGAGGGCATCCCTTTCCGAATAGAAGGACTCCAGATGCGCCTTCCGTTCAGCTCTAATCGGATGGTTCTTAAACCACCTCTCCGCCGCATACAACCATAATCCCACATCACCCATGCCATCAAACTTTGGGAATTCAATCACGGGAGGTTTAGCTCTAAACACCAGTTCTTCATCATAGTCATATAGGGGGTTGCTGTATCCGTACCTGTTGCCACCGGATGGTTGCATGGGGAGACCCGCCCCGTAGTGTCGGTACTCAGGGTTCGCGTTCCGCCTCTCCGAATAGGCCCAATCGGCCATCTCATGCTGATATTCTTCCTCGCCGCCAGGCTTGGTTCCTGATCCTTGTCCCTCATCCATCCTGCGCCCCCGGCTCCCGTACTCTGCTCGTGGAGTGCCCCACGGCGGGTAGCTTGACTTGGGACCTGACCTCTCTCGCCCGGGCCCTCCACTCGGCCCATTCCAGCCGCTGTCCCGCGGAAAGCGACCCGGTTCGGTCCGACCGGCCATTGCCCCGACCGACCGCTCGGGTTGGTCCATCATTGGGTCAGCCACCCAATACTGGTTGGGCCCATCAGGCCCATGGTCCATCTCCCACTCTTCTTGGCCCGCGAAACTCATCTCATCATAGTCCGGGCCCAATTCTTCAAACTCTTCCACCTTCTTCTTTCCGCGGGCCTCCGCAATCTCTTGGGCCGTTGGAGCAGGAAGCAGGCCCGGCCCACTTAAGGCTGGCGCGGCCCGTTCTCCTCTGTCCGCTCCCCCGGCCGCCCTCGGCCCACAAAATTGGCCACCTCCTCGTCCCGCCGGCCCTAGCGGCCTCGCAGCCGCCGCCTGCTCCTCCACAGGCCACGTTCCCCGGCGCCGTGGCGCCTTGGCCGGTTGTCGCCCCCTGCGATCTCGCCGCTGCCGAGGCGTCGCTCGCCGCCACCGTCGAGGCTCCAGCCGAGCCTCCCTCCTCGCCGCCAGCCGCGTCCGCCACTGCCCCGTCGCCCTCGCCCGCCGCAGCTCCTGGCGGGCTGGTCTCCGGCTTCGCGGCCGCCCCAAACACAGCCTCTGCCATCATCTTCACCGCCGCAGGACGGTTCTCGGGATTTGGCTCATGACCTTGCATAACCCCGATCAAGACCTCCTTCATCGTGTCTGCTAGGGCTTGGCACATCTTCTCCGTCACGGTTTTGCCCATCTCCTCAATCGAGGGGGTGATCCGTCCTCCCAGAGCCTCCAAGGCCCCGGTTGAGTCCCGCGAGGCAGCCGCTGCCCTTTCTGTGGACTCCATTAGGCTTTCCAGCGTCGTGACGATCGTGTCATATTTGTTCGTCGTTATGTCCTTCACGGTCACGATCTCCTTACCCTGCTTCTGTTGCTGCGGTTTGTCCTTATTCGACATCCTCAACTTCTGCAGAATTCAACAATCAGCACGCCAGCCAGGCTCTGATACCACTGTGAGAACCACGGATCTAGGCGTGCGATTTGGGGATAGAACGAATTAGGGATTGAGAATTTAGGTGAGAAAGAATTGGGGAATTTGGATGAGAGAGAAGGCAGAGTCGGGTTCCTGGGGAGGGAAGCCGCCGACGGTGATGAGAGGGGAAGGGGGTTCGGCCAAGGTGAGAGGGAAAGAGAGAGAGTTGGGAACAATTCTGTATTATTGCTTACCCTTAAACTAACATAACATAGTATATATATAAACCGACTAATTCCTGTTTACTACCCGAATAATTAACCTAACCGAATAAACCCTCATAATTCCCACCCTAGCCCAATATCCGAATAATATGCAAAATAACAATTAGACTCCCGATAATTATGTTTCTCACAGCACGCGGCTGGAAAGTAAGGACAAGGGAAGGGATTTGGAGCAGGAATCAATCGTACGTACTAGTACTGCTGCTGTTGACTTGAGGAGGGGACGGGTGAAGCTATTTGCTTGCGTATTGATTTTGCTTCTGTATTTTACAAGCTAATAAGTGGTGTGGTAATGACCTGTTGTTTCCCGGCGAGAAAACTTCTGTTGAATTGAGATGGATTGCACCTTTGACTTCTATGGACAACGATTTCTAAGACACGGCTCACACCTCTTCAAACAAAGTTCGAACGAGGGTGTTTGATTGATGGTTTCTGGGAACGAGATCTAAATTAAATTACTTCTACTCCTATGGAGGTTCGACGAGAGCTCCAAACTACGAACTACATCTATGGCTACATGATATAGAAAAGGTAAAGGATAAACTTGACATGTGTGTCAGAGTGTTGGTTTTGGAACCCCTTGTCTCTGTCGACCCCTCCTCTTATTTATAGCCCCGAGGAGGTAACCGCCATAGAAAACCGCTTGTTGGATAACTGCTACAAAGAACCGCTTCCCCTTCTTCGGTAGAAAATCGCCTCTTGGATAACTCCCAAAAAGAACCGCTCCCTGCTTCCTCGGAGTGGTGGTTACTTCTTCAACCGCCTAGGTGCCTCTCTTGGAACCGTCGTGGGTTTTGGAGTGTAGCTTGCCTTGCCTAGTCTTATTCTGAATCTCGTGCCATGCTAGTCTTTTGACGAGCATGTGGTGTCTCGCAAAGGGGGTCGTGGTCTTCTTCCCTCGCGGCCATGGACTTCTTGTCTAACGGTCATGGACCTCTTGAGACATATTCACTAGTGATATAATGCTCCATCACCACACCCTTTTTATTTGTGTCCATGGCCCCTCTCATGAGGCGACATGGACCTCTCAATCGTGCACATGGCCCCTCTCATGAAGCGGCATGTTCTTCCCAGACTTAGAATATTTTTAGGTCATTTGAATTTGGTCATAAGGCGGCATGGCCTCTTCATTCGCGGCCATGGACCTCTCATTCATGCTCGTGGCCCTTCCTGTGACACGCATGACCTTCTCAATCTCTAGAGGGACATGACCCTCCTCGTTGAAGCGACAAGTCCTTCTCCACACTTAGAATATCTTTGTCTTCTTTGAAGTGTGATTCGCGGCCTTGCGTCCATGGCCCCTCTCGTGACACGGCCATGGATCTCTCAATCATGCACATGGCTCTTCTCTTGAGGTGGCATGATTTTCTCATACTTAGCATTTTTCAATCATACCTAGGGCCTCTTGTCTTGCGTCCATGCCCCTTCTCGTGAGGCGGCAAGTGCTTCTCCTTGAAGTGGCGTGTACCTCTTCCAGACTTAGTTTATTTTTCATTCATTAGGCCTTGGTCATGGGGCGGCATGGCCTCTTCATTCATGGCCATGGACTTCTCATACTTGGAAATTTTCATGCCATCTCGTGGCATGGCATGGCCTCTTACGAGAGGCCCATGTCCCTTATTGAATCATGTCCATGCTCATTAATGAGCTAGTGACTTGGGTTTAAAATCAATATCCACAAGGCCCAATTTAAACAACATTAATTGTTATAATGGGTGTGGCCTTATAAACTCCTTGATTATCTTGTAACTCACCAATGTGGTACAAGACAAAATTTATGGTGTAAACACCTGTCCAACATAAATTGGCCGACTGCATTATATTGAATGAAGAGAAGAGTGAGCTCAGCTCAGATAGTTTGGTGAAATTAATTAAAGACGTCTAAAAAACAACCAACCGTCTTTCTTTCTGTCGCGTTTGAGCGAGCATGATTTCTGAACCGTCAAACAAACACATAACTTAAAACATGTCTATCAAGTGCCTACCACCTAGTCTGTTGAGGGAAACGGTATCGTTTCCATATAGATAGGCTATTGGTTCATGTATGAACCGGTTAGATAGGATTAGGGGTTAACCAATGTATAGTTAGTTGAGTTGTATAGAGTCAGATAGGCTATTGGTTCATGTATGAACCGGTTAGATAGGATTAGGGGTTAACCAATGTATAGTTAGTTGAGTTGTATAGAGTCATATATAAAGTGAAAGTTGCTCCACTGTACAAACACTTTTCCAATTCATTACATTCAACCAACTGAATTCGTCAAGACTTTGACATAGTCCTCCTAATTATCTTTCACGAGTCAGTCAGACCCCTTTTTCCGTACGTGCTAGCTAACATAGTTTGGCTCTTGGTGTACTTTTATGAGATGTTTCATACTTTCGAGTCGACTGGGGTGAATGCTAGATGTACCTACCTACTCACTCTTCAACCGGTTGTTTGCTGTTTTGTGATTTCTTCCCTGTTTAATGGAAATCATCTTCTCATGTTCATTGTCTAGCTTTTGTTTTGAATATTTTTTCTTGTGTTAGTAGGATATTGCATGTCTATGTCTATTTTATTGTCAGTTTAATTCTTCAATTTTTTTTATGAAGGTGATATTTATTAATGGAAACCAAAATCACAAAAATTACAGTACAACTGAAATAAACTCACAAAACAACGACAACAAAGCTACAAGGAGAAAAACAGATAATAAAGGCTTGATCCCAAGCGGGAGAAAAAGGAAAAGAAAGAAAGATGGCAAGAAGTTTTGTGCATATTGCAAGAAAGAAGGTCACCTCATTCGTGATTGTTGAAAGTTAAACAACAAGAAGGCTTGATCCCAAGCGGGAGAAAAAAGGAAAAGAAAGAAAGATGCTGCTAGGATGACCAGACCCCCTCTACAGCCAAATAGAAAAGGGCACAAGGCCAAAAGAACTAAAGGCCAACCCTCAACAGAAGACCCTGGCCACTCAAACAAAACAGAAACACAGACCCCCCAAACAGACATCCATGGACGCTGCACCCCATCACACCAAAAGATAGAAACACATCCAAACCGAAACAACAAGGAAAAGGCACCTGAACAAAACCGCAGAAGCATCTCACAAATGCTAGCCGAGAAAGAGAGCAGATTTCAAGCCAAGAACGCTTAGATCCTACTCAAAACCTCCTCAAGACATCGCTTCCCTTGTGCTTTATCCACTTTGCCACTTGCAATAGGCTACTCCACAGCGTCCCTAAGAGCTTTCCGGACAACAAACTTGGCTTGTAGACGAGCTTCCCTAAAAATTCTGTTGTTTCCGTTCAAGCCAAATCTGCCAACACACTGCCTGCAAGTCTGCAACACACCATATCGAAACCAGCTCAATTCATTATCAGAACATTCGATAGGCCACCTGGAATTGACTTGAACAATGTCTCTTATCGTAGCCTCTACAATTCCACAAGCTCTCTTCGTTCTATCCCACACCTCCTTATTGAAGTCGCACCGCACAAATAAGTGATCAACCGTCTACTCTTCCCATATTGCACAACTCACATCTATCTGCAAGAGACATACCCCTTTCTTTAGATTATCAATCGTGAGTATACTCTTGTGAGCTACAAGCCACATAAAGGAGCGGATTTTGGTTGGAACGATCGGCCTCCAAACTGAATCAGCAGGGACGTTTGGGATACCCTTGAAAGACTCCCCCGCTAAGTACCTGTACATAGAACGAACAGAAAAAGAACTCTCCAGGTTTGGTAACCAGACAGGCCTAGGAGGCCCACAAGACACACATCCATAACCACTAGTATTAAGCAAATTCAACAAATTAGATCTCTCCCTCTCAGCCCCCCTCTAAGATTAGTAAATAAAGGAATTTGCCAAGAAACAATATCATCTGAGAGGGACAAGGCATCAGAGACCCTGGCATCCAGAACGCTCGCAGCGACACCAACTCTTGGAAAAGCATCAGCGAGCACCACCCCCGGGATCCAGCTGTCATACCACAAAGAAACCCAAGCTCCATTTCCTGGATCAATGCTAGCCATATTCCAAAAAGCATCATACTCCTTAGAGATGTTAGCCCAAACCGATCCAACGAAACCTTGTCTACTCCTCCCTGTGCACCAATATGAATTATGATTTCGCTACTTAGAGCTAATCAATTTTCTCCACCAACTCCCTCTTTCCGTAGCGAAACGCCAGAGCCACTTCCCCAGCATAGCTTTATTAAACCATGCCATGTCCAAAATCCCAAGCCCCCCTTGTGAAACTGGGACTTTACACATATCCCATTTAACCAACGACATCTTTCGAGTTTCTCATGTTCCACTCCAAAGTCATTCTGCCTCCAATAGATAAGTGTCTCCCTTTCCATCCCTCAAGTCTCTTCTGGTAATTTTCAACAATTGGATCCCACAGAGATACTGCATTAGGTTTGGCCGCAAGGGGGAAAACCTAAATACTTCGATACATCATTAACCCAGTTGCATCCAAAGATAGATGCGAAAAAATCAGGATTTGGGACATCGCCCACATTGAACATGACCGATTTATCAAGATTTTCAAATCTTGAGTTACAACGGAAACCACGCACCTCGGGGGATTGTCCCAAGGATCGACCGACCAGTTCCCCCATACATTCGAAGGCAAACAATCAGCCGCCAGTCGATGTGCATGGCGAGTGGGACGACAGATCACTCCCTCTTGTGTTTCCCACCAAACGGATTTGGGTACGAAAAGCTGGCCCACTCCCTAAACCCAAGCCCATTTCGCGATCCCTAAACCCAATTGACTCTTCTACCGCCCATAAGCCCTACTTGCACCCTGACGTTTCTAATTCACCTGCTGATCCCAATCTTGATCATTTCTACTCACCTGCTTGTAACCCTTCCTCTCTTCAGATCCCCGACCCCCCTCCCCTTCCTAATCCGATTTGTGTCCTCAACCACTGGAATTTGTTCCATGGCTCCATAGTTGCTGAAGCTTGCCTTACCCTTCTACCTCTCCTTATCCACCCTGCAACCTTTTCAATTCCTTTACCCAACCTCCCCCGTTTTCCAATCGTGCTAAATATTCGGTACCCAGCTCTTAACCCTCACCCCATCCTTTTGCCAAATCCTTACTCCCTTGAACCCTTTTCCCCTGCACCCGATCCATTTCCCTTAATCGATTTTTCCTCACCTCAACAAACTCCCCGCGGGGTTGGGTTGGACCTTGTTGATGCATCTTCGCCTCCTTCCCCCCTCCTAGCCCTCCTGGTGACAATGGATTTGCAATCATCCCCTATAATCCTATTACCCCAGAATCGACATCGGCCTGGCAAGCTCAGAGAGATTGCTCAGTACTTGTTAGTAGATCGTTAGATGTTTGCAGAATTCTTAATCTCCAATCAGACGGAGCAGGTGGCGAAGCAGAAAAGCGGATAAGGGAAGCGGCTAAAGAAGTCAACAAGAGAAGGCGAAGGGAACCTAGATCGAAATTAGAAATGGAAAAGCGAAGATTGGAATGTGAAATCTGCACCGCTTCGACTGCCAAGTATCGGAAAAGGTCTGTGTATGCGAAGGACAGCAGCAGAAGTCGCATGACAGATCGATCCGGGGAGAACATCAATGCCAATGGCCCTATTATTTCATGATGCACTCAGTTATTGCCTGGAATGTGAGAGGCTTGGGGAACCCTTCCAAAAGAGCAAAGATAAAATCAATACTTAAGAGGTTGAGGCCTTCAATCGTCGGCCTTATAGAAACCAAATGGAAGAAGTGTGATCAACACCTTATCTACTCAGTTAGCAGATCTAGATCAGTGGACTGGGCAGCCAAGGATTCGGTGGTGCTAGTGGAGGTATCGCAATTTACTGGGATTGCAGAATGTATGAAGCTCTATCATTATGGGAAGGGAAGTACTCACTGGCGGTCAGACTTAGGATAACTAATAGTGGAGAAATCATATCCATCTTGTTTGTGTATGGTCCTCAGGAAAAGGAAGACAAGCTTGACTTTTTGAAGGAACTTGAGCTCGTCTGCACCAATTACTCAGAGGCACTTTGTATATTGGGAGACTTCAACTTAATCAGATCGCACGAGGATTATACCGGTAGACCTCAAAATATTGAACTCATGGATGAATTCAAGAGCTTCATTGGGAGGTTCAATCTCGCTGAATTGCCACTTCAAGGAGCAAAATTTACCTGGAGCAGAGGAGGCACTGAGAATACCTTATCTCGCATTGATAGAGCTCTAATCAATGCTAACTTCGAGGATGAATTCTCCCCTGAATCTCTTTTCGCGCTGGACAGAGTCGAATCAGATCACAACCCAATACTACTACAATGGGGAGGGAGGGAGGAAATTCGATACCCTTGGAGGTTCGAAAATGCTTGGCTTAAAGAGGAGTCCTTCCTCACCAGTTTAGTTGGATGGTGGAATGTCCCAGTAAGAGGAACCAGCCACCTGTTCAGGTTTGGTCAAAAGTGCAGACAAGCCAAGTTTCTAATTAAAATGTGGAACCGTGAGATTTTTGGAAGAGTGGATAGGAAGATTGCTGGTCTATTGACAAGAATCAAAAGCATTGATGATGAGGAAGAAGCAGGTGAGATTGGTATTTCCTTGGCAACAGAAAGATCACTAGCAAAGGGTGAGCTAGAAAAACTGCTGATTATGGAGGAAATTATGTGGAGACAGAAATCCAGGGAGTTGTGGCTCAAATCAGGGGATAAAAATAAACCCTTCTTTCACAGAGTGGCGAAGGCCAATCGACGGAGGAATTTAATTAAGAGATTAAGGGTTGATAGAAGGCTTACAGATGATAGTAACGAGATCAAGGCTGCTTTCAAGGAAGCTTTTCAACATAAGTTCTCTGAGGATATCTTGGATAGACCCTTTCCTTCTGGATATACGCTTCCCTTATTGTCAGCAGAAGAAAATGAGAAGCTAATCAAACCTTTTACCGAAGCTGAAATATTACAAGCAGTTAATCAATGCGATGGTGACAAGGCCCCGGGACCCGACGGGTATACTCTTGCGTTCTTCAAAAAAGCTTGGAACATACTCAAGGCAGATTTGATCAAATCTATGGATGATTTTTACCTCACAGGAAGTCTACCACACTCAATTGCTCACTCATTCATCTGCCTAATTCCCAAGAAAGATGCAGTTGAAGAAATATCCGATTTCAGGCCCATTAGGCTTGTGGGCAGCCTCAACAAGCTCATTTCTAAGATGCTCTTCAACCGAATCCAACCCTTCATCAACATCGTCATCTCAAAACATCAGTTCGGCGAGAAGAAAGGTAAAACAATCCATGAAACCTGCCTTATCGCCAATGAAGTCATTGATAGTAGAAGGAGAAGTGGGAAAACTGGACTAGTCATAAAACTTGACATCGAGAAGGCTTTTGACACGATAAATTGGAAATGCATCCTCAAGGAACTCACGAGCTTCGGATTGCATCAAAGTTTTGTAAAATGGTTGGCTGGCATTATGTCATCTTCTAGAATGTCGGTTCTAGTCAACGGTGAAGCAGTGGGCTTCTTCGGTATGGAAAGGGGTGTCAAACAGGGTGACCCACTTTCTCCGTTTCTGTTTAGTGTGGGAATGGACCTGCTGTCTTTTATGTTAAAGAAAATCAGCGAGGCTGGCCTATTGACTGGATTTTGCTTCGATGAGGTGGGACGACGAGGAGAAGTAACGCATCTTCTATACGCTGATAATGCTGTGATATTCTGTGAAGCCACGGAGGATGAGGTAACGAACGTACTTGCTGCCCTGGTTTGTTTTCAGGCTGTTACAGGCCTCAGAATAAACTTGGAAAAGACCCAAATCTTTCCAATCGGCGAAGTTCAAAACATCGACAGGCTAGCTGAGGTTCTTGGATGTGATTGGGTTTCCTTCCAACCCTTTACCTGGGAATGCCGCTTGGAGCTCACCCGGCTTCGCCTACTTATTGGAATCGGGTTGTCATCAGAATGCAGAACAAATTGGATGGCTGGAAAGGGAAATATCTTTCAATTGGAGGACAAATTGTCCTGATTAACGCAGTTCTCGCTAGCCAAAGCAGTTATATAAGCTCTCTGTTCTTTGCCCCTATGAGCACAATTAAGACGCTGGAGAGGATTCAAAGGGATTTTTTATGGTCTGGAACCCAAAATAAGAGCAAGTTTCACTTGATTTCGTGGGAATTATGCAAGACCCCTAAGAATCAAGGCGGACTGGGGCTACGCGATATTCATTTGCACAACAAGGCATTACTATACAAATGGTTGTGGCGGTTCGCAAATGAAAGGAAGAGCTGGTGGAGGGAGCTACTATCCCTTAAGTATTCAAATCCGAATTCTGAGTGGAGCAGTGGAGAAGGTGTTGGAGGATTGGGTTGTAGTCCTTGGCTCCAAATTCTCAAGCTAAAGGGTGACTTTTGGAATTTGGCCCGAATTGAGCAAGGAAGTGGAAACTGGACTTCTTTCTGGTTTGACTACTGGATACAGGGAAAATGCCTCGCCAAAGAATTTCCAAGGGTGCTTGCTGCCGCTGAATCCCCGAATGCTCGTGTTGCTGACCATATATCCTTTGTGGGCGAAAATATTGGGTGGGAAATTCCTCTGAAACTTTCTCTTCGGGGTGGGGCAGAGAGGGAAAGAGAGCGACTTTTTTTTTTACTGGAGAACCTTTCTGTTTCTGACTTTACTGCAGGTCCGGGAAGAGTTATCTGGAGTCCCAACCCCTCATCTGGGTTCTCGGTACATTCAGCCTATGAGAAGCTGGTTGAATCTACTTTTCCGGGGGAAGATGATTTCCCATACAAGTCGGTGTGGAGACACATAATTCCAAGCAAGATTTGTGTGTTTGTTTGGTTGATTTACCATGGCAGAATCCTTACCATTGACAATTTAAAGAAGAAAGGGCTCCAGCTTGCAAACAGATGCGTTCTATGCAAAGAAGACGAAGAGGTGATCAACCATTTGTTCATATTCTGCAGTTTCTCCTCTGAAGTCTGGCGCATTCTCCGAACCTTCATCCCAATTGCGAGCTGGGCAGGCAGGGATGGTGACATGAAAGATAGAATAAGAAGATGGATGCACAACAAACCAAATAATCCGACCCAATGGTGCACATTTGCTCTCCTACATGCGTTTTGTTGGAACATCTGGTTTGAAAGAAATTCAAGGACCTTCAAAGACAGCAATTCGACGACAGGGGTCGTAGCCTACAGGATTGGCTGCGCGATATCACAATGGTTGATTGCAACCCATGCAGTTGATAGAAGAATAGCGGAGAGCTGGCTTTGCGAGATGAGGAACCGGTTGATTCTTCCCAGAACAGGCCAACAAGGAAGTCATGACCACCAACACCGTGACGTTCATAGTTTGATGCCCAGGCCATTTGGCGGGGCGTAGTTTGTCTTCTTGGTTGTGGGTGGTTATGGATGTTTCAGCACTGTAGAAAATAGAATCGGATTGTTGATGAGCTGATCTATTGTGTGACGAGTTGCAGGTTTCTAGGCAGTGTTTGTTCTGTTGGGCGTTTGCCTGGCTCTCTGATGGTTTTTTTGGTGGGAGCATGTTCCCCTGTTTTACTTTTTTGTTCTTCTGTCTATTTGTTGTTTTTGCTTGGTTTCTTTAATATATATCACCCTTAACAAAATTTAGTGATAGAATTTGTGTAACCTTTGTCTAAAACCATACCTTATTTGTTAAATTTTGAAACTATAAATCATTATATTTTGTCTATTCTATTGATATATATTATAATTAAAAATAAGTCTTTCATTTTAGTGAAACTTTATCCATCTATTCATATATATTGTGAAAATAGACCCAAAAATATCTAGATATACTTTAAATTTTGAAAGAGAGAAAAGTTTTATTGGTGGAGAATTCCAACGCCTAGCAATAATTGTTGCTCGGTACTTAAAGTAGTTTAAGACTCAACATAGTTTTCTTGATTTATATTGAATCCCGCTAATTGTTTTTTTTTTTACAAAAATAATCTTATATTGATTCGAGCAAAAGATAGTTACATCCTGGAATTAGCCAGGCCTGAAAATCAAAGAAACGACTCATGGTCGGGTACAAAGAGAGGGCCTTTCTAGTCACCATATGGGCTACCCTATTACTACGCCGACCTACAAATCGAAAACTAAATCCCGAGTTGAAGGCAAAGTATTGCACGAGCTCTTCAAGAATGATCCTCATCCGGTTATCTCTTGTATCTGCCCGATTAATCTTCTCAATGATCACCTGAGCATCCCCTTCAAACCTCATTCCGTGAAGCCCAGTCCTTGGCACCATAGGATAGCCTCCCGGAGCACAAGCAATTCAACAACCATTGGATCATCAATTACCGGGAACTGGATTCCTTTAGCCAAAAGGACCTCCCTATCAGGGGTCAAAATGACCATCCCTCCTGTCGAATGGAACCACTCCTGATAGCCCCATCCTACATACAAACAGCCATATCTGCCCCCCACAGGGCCACTTTGCTGCACTACAGGGATGGAATATCGAGGCACCCGATCCAGTGGCAAGTTTACCCACTCCTCGTATTGCTGGTGGTACTGGCGCATCAAAGAAGGAAACCCATATTGTTTGCCTTCAAAGACAACCCAGTTACGAGACCTCCAGATCCGCCAAAGGACCGCCACAATCGCCATAAACAAATCAGGCTGATGTATGAAAGACATCAACTTCTTTAGGAACAAAGGGAAAGTAAGACAAGGCAGCCCTTGGCCAAGATACTCCAACCCCGAGTAATCCCAAAGGGCACGTGCTACCAGACAGTAGAGAAACAAGTGTTCCATAGTCTCAGATTCTGCCCAGCAAACCGAGCATCAAGGGAGAACGGGAACATCCTTCTCGATAATAGCTTCCGTAGTTGGCAGAATTCGGTAAAAGATTTGTCAATTAAACACCTTCAACTTAGGCGGAATATTAGATTCCCACAAACGAATCCAACTGGTCTGATCCATCCAACACGCCATAGACCGCCAGGAGCCCTTCTGCTTGTCCAAAGAGACAGCAAAGTGGTAGGTTGACTTAACAGTAAACACCCCGTCTTTCGTGCCATGCCAGATGACTCGCTACGACACAACACCTAACAATGGCCAAGTGTAACCAATGAAAGGGACTGCAGTATAGTGGCACAAGTAATAAATATCGAATCAACGGGTCTCTAGAGTTATTATTACTTAGCTTCAGTTCATTATCTAGCAAACTAAATTAAGGATTGATTTACTAAACTACTCTACTAAGTACTCTACTAATTACAAGTTGGGAACTCACTTAGGTATGATTCCCCCTAGCTCCTCAATTAGGTCCAAGTTGCAATTACTTTTGGTTGATCTACTATTGATTAAACTGCGGAAGATCCTAAATTAGCTTGGAATCTCTTAAGCTGACCAAGCCCTCTTAGACAGAATACCCGGCAGGCGACTAGCCTTCACCGGGATAGACTGCTAAGGGGATTCACACAGATCTCCACTACTGGTAAGAATTCCAGTACAAAGCAGTGAATTGATTGACTCTCACACAACCAATTCACCGCTATCAATCAAGGAAGCTCTCTTAACCTAATCAGATTCTATCTATCATAGGTTAAAACAGAAATCAAGAGAAGATGATCAGGCTTCAATTGACTCTATAAATCATGCCTCAGTCGATTATAATCAAACAATATAGCATCCAAAACTTCATACAAGAAAGATCCTAACCCATGGAACTAGGGTTCCTCAAAACCTAAGTGAAGGGAAGTTACTCCATAGAGAAGAGAGAGACTGCAGAAATCTGATATTGATCTTCAATCTCCATCTCCAAGCTTGATTCCCGAGCTCCAATGGCAAAGAAATCCTCCAAAATAGCTCCAAGAATGTTCCCAAGTCGCTCTCTCTCTCTCTAGGGTTCGTCCCTTGGGTGTTTGGGATCCAAAACCCAGCTCTCTCTTTCCTTTGGCTTGAATCTGCCTCAAAAACCTGATTATGGGCGAAATACGGGCAGAAATACGGTCGTAATTCTTCCATGCCTGTATTTTTCCCAAAACACGCGTTTTGGTTAAGTTTCAGCGCATCCAAAGCTCCTCTCGGCAGTGAAAATACGGGCATGGGAGGGAAAAATACGGTCGTAATTCTCCTGCCCGTAATTCTTCCTCCGCCCCTGTTTAATGCTTCGTTTCTCCCTCATTCGGACTCCGAATCAGTCGTCGTTTGATCCCAGACGCTCGTAGTCTCGCCCTATTTCTTTTCATGACGAGATTACATGAATATTTGTCCATAATATGAGGTAGAAGTCCATTATTCCTCAGGTCATGCTCGTGTTTCTTCTCCCGAATTGCCAAATGAATTCAGATTGACTTGAAACTTGCGCCTTTGCTTCAATTTACATGCTAGGACTTGAAATGTGACAAAGGAACACAACATAGCATAAAATAGTCCAAGAAATAAAAAACTCAAGCCAAAATGATCAAGAAATGAGGGTGCAAACATGTGCAAATACGATGTTATCAAATTCCCCCACGCTTAACCGTTTGCTTGTCCCCAAGCAAACCAAGTCAAATACAAGGTAAGCTCAAACATTTTAACCATGAAACCCTTGGGGACATATCATATAGGCACGAAATACGGGAATCATACTGGCTTTTAGACATCAACACATGAACAACTTCAACAGCAACCTGGACGACCACCACAGAGGACATTCGAGTGCAGCAAAATCGGGTAAAGAAAGTGTCTGCCTTCTGTTCACTAACCAACATAGACTTGACTCAACCACTTATTCAAGACAGTCAGCTCATGCATAAAACTCAAGACATCAGAATCAAGACCGAGCCATCTAGGTCCTCACCGGGGTAAAGAGTTTAAAGAATAAGGAAATGAATCGCTCACTCTCGACCAGTGGGGTCAGGACAATTTGATGCGAAAAATGCGCATACTGATTCTCTCAATCCCTAACGTCTCTTCACCATGACGGCAACCTCTAAATGTTAGAGTTCACATAAATGGGTGTCATAACTAACTAATCCGGAGGTCTTAGACACAGGTTCAAATGACTGGCTAGGGTCAGGTGGTAGAAGTATTCATAGCACAAGGTTCCACAGTTCCAAACCCAACACAATCACAACCAATCAATCCAGTACTTTCTTTCTGCCATTCTGCATTACTCAAATTCTCTAGAGCACAAGAGCGGAGGAGGTCATATAAATGTTAGCATTTCCAAGCCAGACTGCTAAGGAACACTACTTAATGGACACTATTCAGGTTTTTGGTAGTGGCTCTCTTTTGCTTTCATTTTTTTTCTTTGTTTTTCTTTCAATTTTTTTCATTTCTTAAGAGAACCATCACCTCTGCACATTTTTCAAACACATGCCCAATTTATAAGCACTACCTCCAACCCTCACATTATATTTAGCAGAAACAACAGAGAACATGTAAAAACCACTCTGTGGAACCTTCTAAGAGATGCAAAAGGGTGATTTTCCATTGTAGACCGAAAGAAAGGATAACACACGGCTCAAAAGGGCTGACTAGGGGGTATGACACATCAGGACAGTCAATTTGGTCATGGGCCAATCCTATGCCTCCATCATCTTAGCTAATGACAATGTGAATGCTACACATCATGGAAGAGGGATCTATCGCACAAGAAAGAAACAAGCAGGCTCAAATCTCACATGGCTACCTATATGCTCTATCTCTCATTATGATTCCCTTAACTAGATGCATAAAAGACTGTCAAGAACAAGTGATCAATCCAAGTCACAGTTGGTAAGCAAACAATTGAAAAACTGAACCCCTACACAACTCTACTGCACGTCTCAGTCATCATTATAGGTTGTCCTAGTCACAATCCAGTTGTCATGCATTCATTCGAAAGCCATTCGATTCGCCAATTAAACTCACAATGACAATACGATCATGCAAACAACAGTACTTGGAGCCCTCAAATCTCAAGATTTGGACAGTGGACTAGGCTCCAAGTACACACATACAGCCAAACATTCACACGCATACATAATCGAACATCCCCCACACTTAAGCACGACATTGTCCTCAATGGAGGAAAGACAAGGAGGGTAAAACGAAGTTACCAGATCAAGGGTGAATGATGGTGGATGGGGCAGGCGGTGCATTCTAGGAGGAGAGAGTAGTCGGAACACAAACAACACACAAAATCTCACAAAGGTTGAGTTATTGACTCTAACATCAAAGAACAAAACTGACTCAACTGAGGAGAGATAGGGAAAGAAATGCGAACCGACTAGTTGGGTTGCCTCCCAACAAGCGCTTCTTTCACGTCGTGAGCCGGACGGTAGCTCCTAAGTTTTGGTCCATGCTAGAACCTCTTTGAAGTTGAGGTTCTCATCTATGAGGTGGAGTCTCAAGTCACGAGCAGGTGGTGTGGCAGGTGATGAAGGCTCGTGCACTTGATGCAACTGAAGTCTCCACCCTCGAGACCTCTTCCTCGTTTCTTCTCTTGTCTCATTGCCCCAAACCAAATATAACCGTATCGACTGACCACCATCGCGTCCACCAAGAGGGACCGATGTCGATGTGGCCTTGGTCTGGCAAAGATACATTGCAAATGGGTCCTTGCTAAGCAGTTCCTTTAAATTTGGTGGAGATATCACATGTAAATCATGGTCGGTGCAAGCCTCTTCCACCTCAACTTCATCCTCAGCCTGGACACCACTTGCTTCTTCAACCCCCCTGCCTTCATCAGAATGTGGCCTCTCCCCTTGGAAAATATCAAGAACTTCCTCTTCTTTACTTTCCTCCTCATCCTCCACAACTTCTTCCCTCACCCTTTCTCGCTCTTCTTCTTCTAGCACAGATTGGAGAGCAAGTCGCCATGTAATTTCTTCAATGAGATCATCTTGCATCTCATCGCTCGGGCCCAACATATTAGAGCGGAAATGGGGACAGTTGTAATCTACCACTAGAGGATACACTTGATCATGATTATCATGGGAGCTTTCCGTGACAACTTCTGGATGCTCCTCAACATCCTCATGATTGCCTTCTTCTTCCTCCTTCTCTACTTGTATGGCAGTATAAAGGTTGTCTAGAGAAAACTGTGCACAAGCTTTCTCAATGACCTCTATGTGCTTCTTTATGCTCCGAAGGGTATCCTCTATTTCACGGGGAAAGGAGAAGTCAGTTTGGGCCATGGCCTGGATATGAGGATCCATCTCGGGAAAGGATCTCTCAGGTACTCGAGCAATCTGCTCCATGAGAAGCCTCAAGTGATAGTTTGGATCTGGCTGTGTAGTGTAGCATGGCTCTGCCGGATGGCCCGTGAGGGTTGTGGCTAAATCAAGATCTGATGGCCCTTCTAGTTGTGGGAGGAATTTTTCTGGATAAGTAGGTTGTTCTTGATATGCCCAGGGGTCTGATTGTTCTCCGTAGTAAGGGGGTTGGTACTGGGACCCGAATCCATAGTCCTCTCCTCCTTGATTGCTCCAGGAAGTCTTGGGGTAATACCACTCAGATGGTGGTGGATACCCCCACTGGTTAGAGAAGCCATTAGGATCCATGATTCAGATCTGCACCAACAAAAACACCCAAGTGAAAAGCAAGGGTGGAAAAAAAAACGCTAAAGTAACAAACTTCTGCCTTTCCTAATAATCTAGAAAGTCCCCGGCAACGGCGCCAAAAACTTGAATCGCTACGACACAACACCTAACAATGGCCAAGTGTAACCAATGAAAAGGACTGCAGTATAGTGGCACAAGTAATAAATGTCGAATCCATGGGTCTCTAGAGTTACTATTACTCAGCTTCAGTTCATTATCTAGCAAACTAGATTAAGGATTAATTTACTAAACTACTCTACTAAGTACTCTACTAATTATAAGTTGGGAACTCACTTAGGTATGATTCCCCCTAGCTCCTCAATTAGGTCCAAGTTGCAATTACTTTTGGTTGATCTACTGTTGATTAAACTGCGAAAGATCCTAAATTAGCTTGGAATCTCTTAAGCTGACCAAGCCCTCTTAGACAGCATACCCGGCAGGCGACTAGTCTTCACCGGGATAGACTCCTAAGGCAATTCACACAGATCTCCACTAATGGAATGAATTCCAGTACAAAGCAGTGAATTGATTGACTCTCGCACAACCAATTCACCACTATCAATCAAGGAAGCTCTCTTAACCTAATCAGATTCTATCTATCATAGGTTAAACCAGAAATCAAGAGAAGATGATCAGGCTTCAATTGACTCTATAAATCATGCCTCAGTCGATTATAATCAAACAATATAGCATCCAAAACTTCATACAAGAAAGATCCTAACCCATGGAACTAGGGTTCCTCAAAACCTAAGTGAAGGGAAGTTACTCCATAGAGAAGAGAGAGACTGCATAAATCTTATATTGATCTTCAATCTCTATCTCCAAGCTTGATTCCTGAGCTCCAATGGCAAAGAAATCCTCCAAAATAGCTCCAAGAATGTTCCCAAGTCGCTCTCTCTCTCTCTCTTCTCTCTCTCTCTAGGGTTCGTCCCTTGGGTGTTTGGGATCCAAAACCTAGCTCTCTCTTTCCTTTGGCTCGAATCTGCCTCAAAAACCCGATTATGGGCGAAATACGGGCAGAAATACGGTCGTAATTCTTCCATGCTCGTATTTTGCCCAAAACACGCGTTTTGGTTAAGTTTCAGCGCATCCAAAGCTCCTCTCGGCAGTGAAAATACGGGCATGGGAGGGGAAAATACAATCGTAATTCTCCTGCCCGTAATTCTTCCTCCGCCCCTGTTTAATGCTTCGTTTCTCCCTCGTCCGGATTCCGAATCAGTCGCCGTTTGATCCCAGACGCTCGTAGTCTCGCCCTTTTTCTTTTAATGACAAGATTACATGAATATTTGTCCATAATATGAGTTAGAAGTCCATTATTCCGCAGGTCATGCTCGTGTTTCTTCTCCCGAATTGCCAAATGAATTCCGATTGACTTGAAACTTGCGCCTTTGCTTCAATTTACATGCTAGGACCTGAAATGTGACAAAGGAACACAACCTAGCATAAAATAGTCCAAGAAATAAAAAAACTCAAGCCAAAATGATCAAGAAATGAGGGTGCAAACATGTGCAAATACGATGTTATCACCAGATCAATCTATCCTCTACATTCTGACGGGGGAGAGGAAGAGCTTTGATGGCCCGACAGGTAGGCGGGTCAAACCACTGGCAAAGTTTCAGGTCACAGCAACGCCCCTTCCCCTAGAAGATAACCTCTGCAATAGGGAGCTCCTTCCCATCCGGGATTACCCGAGGGTTATAGACCGGGGTAGAGGGAGGCGAACGAGGAAGCCAATTAGAATGCAGAAAAGAAGCCATCCGACCATTACCAATCTGCCAGATTAACCCCGCCTTCAACAACTCCCTGATACTTAGCCAACCCCAGCTAAGAGTGACTGGGGTTCGAGAAAACAACGCCTGATTAACATGTTCAAAATGACGGAACCCCACTACCCCCATCATGTTTACTCGTTCACATCTTACGCCAGGAGATCCACCGAATCCTTGAATGACCATCCCCATACCCCACCAAAACCTTGCCACATGCTTATCGAGGATGCGACAAAGAGACAGAGGCAACTTGAAATACGACATCACATGTAAGGGTAAAGCTAAGGCAACATATTTGATCAAAGTCTCCTTAGCCGCCCATGATAGCGTCAGCTGCTTCCATCCCTTTAATCGGTCTAGTAATTTTTCCTCTAAATACTGGAAGGTGACCATCTTAGATTGGGCAATCAGAGACGTCAATCCCAAGTATTTATCATAGACCCCTACCGCCCCGACCCCCAGAATCTGAGCCAAGAATTCTTGGTCTGGAGGAGCTATGTTCTTGCTAAAACAAACGGCTGATTTGGCCAAGTTAATTTTCGGGCCACTTAACTCCTCATATACATTCAAGACTTCGATCAAGTTCTCACATTCCTGGAGAGAGCTTCGAAGAAATAAATAAGAGTCATCAGCAAAGAAAAGATGCGAGATTCGGGGAGCACAAGGAGCCACTTTAACCCCCTCGATCAAGTCTTTTCTCGGAGATATCTTTAGAGAGGAGTGCTGCGAACCCTTCCGTGCATAGCACAAAGAGAATCGGTGACAGAGGGTCCCCCTGCCGTAGACCTCTGGTAGGTGTGAAGTAGCCCGAAGGGGTGTCATTCATAAGGACCGAAAACGATGCGGATCTAAGGCATTCATGTATCCATCCACTCCAGACAGAGCTAAAACCCATCTTACCCAGAACGGCGAGGAGAAAGGACCATTCGACTCTATCATAGGTCTTTTCCATGTGAACCTTTAGAGCCATGTACCCTTTCTTACCTTGAGTTTTGATTTTTAAGTAGTGCATTAACTCATGCCCAAGGAGGATATTATCCACTATCTGGCGTTCTCTGATGAACTAATTGTTGCTAGGTACTTAAAGTAGTTTATCAAGACTCACAAAGTATTATTAATTTATATTGACTCATGGGGAAGAAATATAGTGCGCTAACTCTGTAGGGGTTAGTACAATGCTAGTTTAGATCTAATGGTTACAAATAAAGAAAATAAATGTTATTTTGATGTACTGGGCATATTTATTGGGGATGTTAGTGGCATACGGTTATGTTCCCTCAACCCACATCTCTCTCCCTCCTCTCCATCACGTCTCTATGTCTCTCCATACATAGTAAAACACTTCATTCTCTAAAAACACTACTACCGTTTTTTTCCATATTTGTACTAGTAATTTGGTATGTATAGTATTGGATTTATGATTTATTAGTAGCGATTTTGATAATTCTTAGAAGAATGAATATTACAATACAAACCCACTACTCTCACACATCATCATGGAACTCGAGTTATTCTACAAAAGAGCTTAAGAATGCGATAAAAGAGAACTAATTTCCTACTAATTACTGAACTTTATTACTTGAATGAAAAAGAAGAGCAAAAGTACATGTTTATATAGGACTAATCCCACAAACTCTTTCCCCTTAAACAAGGTAAATAAATCCGAAACCAATACGTAAACAATGACTTTCTCAAAAGACAATGAATAATAATATTATTATTAAACATCCTAAAGATAAACGATATAATATAATACCCATCAATTAATTAATAAGAAATAATACCTAATTACTAAACCCCAAAATTGGCCACAAGGCCCAACAGATGCATCAGTATCATTTTCGAATTAAAGTAAGTATGTGTGAACATTCATCATCTTTTAAAAATGGGGGATCGAATAAAAGTTTGCGGGTCACGCAATATGGAAAGGGATCCACCGGTTCCTCGATCCAGTATTTAACACGAATTACAGCACCATGAGACACCAGATAGTGCAACAAAGTCGCCTCGTCATCTGCCAGCATCCTGCCATGGCAGAACAGGTTAATTTTAGTCCTGGCATACCCAGGCGGCCATTTGGCGAGTATAAGCTTCTTCAACTCTGCCACCTTGTTCGTTTCCTTGCAAGTGATTGCCATGGATGGAAGTCGGAAGAAACGTGAAACCAGGTTGACAGTGATCGGGAAACCGTCGTTGGCTGCCGCAGCAATCTCCAAGTGGACGGCCGTGGGAACAGCGGGACGGTTGATTTTATAGGAATCTAGCGTGTTGTTGTTCGTCAACTTATTTCTGCCAAGCCACAAAGTCTGTCGCTCGATGGCTATGCCGTATGCAGCTTCGATCCTGGCCTTCACGTCTTCAACTGTCTGGGATGGTAGGAAATTGTGCTCCGCGAACATTTGTCCTGAACCAAATGTATGGTCGTCGCGCGCGATTATGTATAACACAACGCTCTCATCTCCCATCTGCTCTTGATCCTTCATTGTTACTAAGCTAAGCTCTCTCCTTAATATCTCTTTCTATACTAATGACGGTATAATTAATAAATAATGCGCATATATAGAAGAAAATGTTCAATCAGAAAGACAAAAAAAATATAACACCTATCTCCTTTTCTTGCTGAACTCGACAGAACTAATGGTTATGGTTCACTGATTACTAGGCGGAGATAGAGAACGGTTTTGACTAAATTTTGGTTTCTCATTCTTTGAATGTATTTCAGGTGGCCCTTTTTGGAAGGGGACAAACAACTCAATTTTAAAATTAAAAATAACAAGGCAACATTTTCATAAATTAATTTATTCATGAATAAAATTTTGTCATTTCTTAAAGAAAATAATGTATCTCTTGCGAAAATAAGAGATGGGGAAGAGGCTTGGAAGGTCAAAATTCATTAAGGGGTTGTTTAGCTTCGTGGATTGTGATGATGATTTGGGCAACAAATCTCATTCATCTGTCATGTATATTGGTAAGAAGTCATTGTTTGTAGGAATGATTTATGTAATATCTTAGGTGAATTCCATATCGACAAAACATATGAGAGAACATTAATTTATAAATAAAAATTGATCTTAACAGATAAGACAAGTTTTGAAGTAAAACAAAGGATTTCTTGTGAGAAATTAAGCTTATTGTGAGAAAGTAAGCTACTTGTGAGAAATACAGTATGTCATACTTATAAAGAGTAGTAATTTCTTATGTATCAATTTAAAAAAACAAGTTACATAAAGCTCTATAAATTATTTACGATATCATAAATTTTCATTCTTCAAAGATCTAAAGTCAATTATGTTTTATATAACAATTTAATCAAATGTGTTACTTTTCGTAACTCAATTCTTATATTATTGATTAAAATTTCTTCATTATTAACTACAATATTCATCATCTCATCAATTTGTATTACACTAAGGTTCCATAAGGTCAGTTAACTTTACATTAAAATAAGATCAAATGTAAGACTTTGCTCTACCTTAATTTTATCATTAGACCATATATTAGGCAAAATTTACGTAATATCATTCTATAACAATCTATAAATTATGAATACATTACATAAATATTTTGAATGATAGTTATTTTTTATTAATCAATTTAATATACTGTAAATCTTACTGCTGCAAAGCTCGGGCAAAAAAACTAATATAAAGTTAAACGTGTGCACTATGTAGCACTGCAAGGATGAGTGACCGTATGGAAAGTCACTTTGATATGCACCTCAAGGCAAAAACCATGAGGGTCAAGGCCTAAAGCGGACAATAGCTTTGCCAAGAAAATGTTAGGAATGTAATAAGTGGTATCAGAGCCTCTCTGCGTCCCTCTTGAACGATGGTGGGTCAAACCTCAACGAGGACATTGAGTCCCAAGGGGAAAGACGTTAGGTGATCCCTATAAAAAAAAGTACGAGAGAGATACTTGATTCATAATTGAGAAACCGACCTTAACTAACAAGACGTGTTTTGGGGTGAAATGTAGGATTTTTTATGAGAATTACGAAGTTAAACGTGCTCACATTAGAGCACTACATGGACGGGTGACCTTGATGTAACCATCAAGAATGACCCAAAACCATTCCCATTGATGCTTAAAGAAGAATGCACATCGAGGGCGCAAGAAGAGCTGACGGTGCCATTTTAGGGAGGTTGTCCACTTCGTCAATAAGTTATCCTAGAGCATTTTAATTAGCTAGTCACGTGTTTGGAGCACTCTTATAGGCTGAATGATGAAGAGAGGCGACTTTTCCTTGTCAGAAAGCCTAATCGAAGATCTATAATTAGGCTCTAGAATAGAGTTCGAAAAGGAGGAGATGAGAGGTCAAGGTAGGTTCGTTACTAAACCAACAAAGCAACCTTCCTGAATTCGAACGAGTCCACCCTCGGAGGGAGAATCAGCGCCCAAAACGGTGGCCTAAGGCTTGTTTTCTCTATTCAAGGCATTGATTCCTATGGGCCTCCTGGTGTCTTCGTTTCCATCGATGAATAACCAGGCACCCCTCCCCATTGATGGCTAAGTTCCTTAGTTGCGTAGGTATGTGAAACCTAGGAGTTATAACCATGTAAACTCGATGAATAGTTGGTTTAATACGATTGTCTGCTTTTCATATGTGTTGATGCTTGATTTTCTTCTATTTTGTTATTTGTTGATTCGAATGATTGCTCAGTCGATATAGCACTCCTTTGAGGTGCAAGAATGGAAATTTTAGTCGTTTAGGATGAGTGTAGAAATAGCAGTCCTACATGATCAAACGGCGTGATGCCTCAAGGGAGAAATCCAAAGGGTCCTTGTCGCCCATTAGTTCGGATAAATTCTTTGACACAATGTGGGATCTAACAACAAACACGACAAGCCTGCGATTTTTTGTAGTTGTTTTCATGTTGCCAAGCTGAAAAACTCTTATATAATATATCATTACTATTACTTTTACCTACTCTTGTCTCTAAAACTGCAACTAGGTCAATATACATAGAACTCTTAAGTTTATTAAGCACAACACAGTGCTTGTCAGGGGAGTTAAACCCGCTTACATTCCAACATAGTTTCCCTCATCAACCTTTTCAAATGACTTTGATTTTTGCAAAAAAGGGTCCTCAGGGAAGCCTACAAGGCTACAACCCTGCATTTTTTTACCCTTGAGGCTTGTTGATCACTTGATGCAGTTAGCTACTTCTGCTTCCTATTCTCCATTAGTGTAAAACCGTCGCACCTTTCTGATTTGAGACATGTACAATAGGGAACTTCAGTATAGTGGGAGTATTAATTAAGAACCTAAATATTCTTGCTAACATTCCCAGACTCCACTGCTCATGTATAACTTATGAAGAATAACTAGGACTAGTTGTTTCATACATCCGGAGCGATACACCAACCAATTATATATCTCCACGACCAACCCCCAACTGACGGCGCTCGATTGATCTCCATCAGTAGTGCCCGCCATCAAAGTGAAGAAACGTCGAACGGATTTCAAAGAAAAAAGAAGAGAGAAAAAATGAATATCGTTATGTGAACTGTAATTAATGTGTTCTCTCTATAAAAAAAAATAATTTCAATTTAAAACTAAAGATATGTGACTCGACTAAGAAAATGAGAGTTAAATTAGCATTTGACTTGTCAAAAGTCTCACATTTCTCTTCTAAATTTAGTGTCAGTCAAAGAAAACAAAAAACAAAAACAAAAATTAGTACATAGTAATACAAGAATATATAATTACATAAACATCGTATATTCCGTTGAACCTGAAAGAGCGCAAATACTTCGTTTTGAGCCTTAATATAGCGGATCAGTTAGCTATGCCAGCACAGCAGAGTACTTACTAGTTAACTGAAGTTTTGTGTTTTATATATAATACATATAAAATGGATATTTTCAGTACCATGGGCTTTTTATTCCCAGGATGTTAGAAATGGACGAGTGCGTGAACTTGTACGTAACGCCACGAAGCGGAAAGTATCGCACCGTGGACACAGTCGTGCACCTGGACTGCCTGGCAGCCTCCGAAACCGTGGAAGGCGTGAAGGCGAGGATCGAAGCCGAGTACGGAATCAGGGTCGCAAGGCAAGAGCTGTGGCTGGGAGATGCAAAGATGGAGAATGCGCGGACTCTGGAATCCTACGGAATCCAGGCGGGCGTGCCGGCTTTCATCCACTTGGATTTCGAAGCCGGCGACGACCGCATCACCATCACCCTCAACTCCACCTGTTACCCGCGCCCGTTCACCGTCACGACGAGAGAGTTGGAGCGCGTGAATTACCTGGTACAGCAGATCGTCGGCCCCATCTGGAGGGTGTATCCTAGGGACAAGATAAACCTCTACTTCCGCGGCAGGAGGCTGGACGACGCCGGCAATTGTATTCCCCGCTTGTGGCGTTATTTGGTGTTCGATGGTGCTGTTATTGACGTGGAATATTTACCGGCGCCGCCGAATGTTTGGCCTCGATGCCGTTTTTAAATCCCTTGTTGTTTTTTTCTTATTAATTGATTGTTGTTTCCTGTTTTTTGTGATCATTGGCTATATATATAAAAATAAAACTTCATTCAAATAACCAGCTTACTGGTTTGCTTTTTCTTAGTGTCCCATCACCGGGTTAATAACAGAAATATTGTTTTTTTTTATTTACCACGAATAAGGCAAGTTAAAAACTATTGACAAAGATATTGTGTTTTAGAGATAAGAATCGGCGGGGACACCTGAGACTCAGGCGCTGCCGCTTAAGCTTGGTTTTTGGACCATTTTATTTAGTTGGCAGCGGCGGCGCTCAAGACTCAGGCGGTGGCGCCCGAGACTCAGGCGGCGGCGCCCGAGACTCAGGCGGCGGCGCCCGAGACTGAAGCGAGTAGGTGGGAAATCAAGACTCCGGCGATGGCGCCCGAGACTGAGGCGAGTAGGTGGATTGGCCACCCACCCTATAAAACCCAGACTATTTCGTTTCAGATTCACACCACAAAAAAAAATCGTCCAAAAATAGAGGAGAGAGCTCTGGTTGCTGCTGCAAAAATGGCTAATAGGTAAGAGACACATTTATTTTTGTAATTGTATTATTCAAATGCTATTATGAACTAGTTGATCAGTTTTTAATTAGTGAGTTTGTTTTTTTGTAGTGATTTTAGAAGATTTGAACTAGTTGTTCGGTGGAAATCGGAGAAAGTAGAGGATAATTTGGGCGTCAAATTCGTTGGTGGTAGTAGTTTTCAGTTGACGGTTCCATCCAGAGTCACATATCACAAACTTTGTGAGACTCTAATTCCGAGAATACGGCGCAGAGACGAAGCAGTAAAAGATAGTGATGTGATCACAGGTTTCACTTACCGTCTTCCAGAATGGCAGAATGATGTTTTATTTCATTATGCGTTACCTATTGTGGATGATGATAGCTTGGATGTGCTTTGGAATTTTATGGCACAAAATCCTTATTGTTTGGGTGCTGAGATACATGTTGAGCTCAGTGATGATCAGGGTGGAGAGGAAGAAGATGATACATGGAGCGTGCCATCCGATCATGACTATGATCACGGTGATGACGGAGAGGAGGAAGATGAGGAGGAGGAGGAGGAAGGAGAGCAGCTTAATTATCCTCCATATTTTTACTTGCAGGGCAATGAAGAGGACGAAGAATTTGCACTTGCTGATTCATATGGCGTAATTCCAATGCCTATTGTTGATAGTTTTGAAGGAGAATTCTACAAGGGGCAGATATTTCACTCGAAACAAGCTGAACAGATGGCGATTAAACACCACGCACTACAACGCAACTTTCAATATGGCGTGGTGGGGTCGTCACCTTCAATATGGAAGGTCAGATGCTTGAGGCACAAGGATGACAATTGTCCTTGGATGGTGCGGTTTGGATGTCGAGATGTTGGGGGCGAATGGACTGTGAGAAAAGCTGAGTTGGTGCATCATTGCAGCAGTACGACTCAACCGACGGATCATCGCCATCTTGATGTCGACATGATATCTGAGGCCGTCAAACATTTGGTACGTGCCCAACCAAATCTGAGTGTTCTAACTGTTCAAGCCGAGTTGAAAGATAAGTTTAATATGCAAGTTACTTACAAGAAGGCTTGGTATGGGAAACAAAGAGCATTGGAGAAGTTGCATGGAAATTGGGAAGAATCCTACGATTTTTTGCAAACATTCTTGCGGGTGGTCAAGAGAAAAATGCCAACATCGGTGATTGATTGGGTAACAGTTCCTTCAACTCAACCCGGTCATTCAATATTTCAGCGAGTATTCTGGGCTTATGGACCTTGTATAGATGGATTCAAGAATTGTCCAGGCGTCATGGTTGTGGATGGAACATTTCTTACTGGGAAGTATAAAGGAGTGCTACTCATGGCGAGCTCATTTGATGGCCGGAGGAAGATTTTTCCAATTGCATTTGCCATAGTGGAGAGCGAGAATACTGAGAGTTGGCCATGGTTCATGAGGAAGGTTCAGGGTTTGACTGATCGAAATGATGTATGCATCATCTCAGATAGACATGCAGGACTCTATGAAGCCATGAATAACATCGGAAGAGGTTGGGAGTGGAGGTGGTGCATGCGACACTATGCAAGCAATTTGCAAAGGAAGACTCGAAGCAAAATTATGTATAATCAACTATTTCGAGTCGGTAAGCTTTCTTCATTTAATTTTGTTATTTGTTTTCATGTAATTTTGTCATTAATTTATCTAGCACGTGTTGTGGTTTATTTTGTTAGCCGGAGAAAAACGGTTGGAGAAGTTTGATCGTCAAGTTGAGCAATTTAAGAAGGTGGCCGCTGATAGAAATATTTCATGTGATAACTGGGTGGATCAACATCAGCCTCGGAACTGCAAAAACAAAGCAACAAAACATTAAAAAAAACACAAAACATTAAAAAAAAAATCAAGCTGCCGACGAGAGTCTCACCGCGCAAACGGCCGCCGACTCCACCACGACCTCGCCGACCTCTACCTCTGCCTCTGCCGGCGGCGACTGGTTCTTCGTCGGAGGACATCTCGGGCGGCGCCGGTTCAGTCCAAGGCGGCGGCGCTTCAGTCTGGGACGGCGGCGCTCCTGCATGCGGCGGCGGCGCTCCTGTCTGCGGCGCTCCTATTTGCGGCGGCGGCGCCCGAGTCTGCGGCGGCGGCGCCTAAGTCTGGGGCGGTGCGGTTGCGGCGGGCGGCGGGGTTGGGGTGGAGGAAGAAGAAGAAGGGAGGAGGAGGAGGTCTGGTTCGGGGTTGGGGGGAGGAAGAAGAAGGGAGGAATGTGTGGTGTGGGGAGGGGATAAGGTGGGAGGGGAGGGGGGGGGGATAAGGTGGGAGCCGTCCGAATTTAAAAAAAAATGAGTCCGGGGCGCTCCCGCCTGAGTCTCGGGCGCCAGCGCCTCAGACTAATTAAAAAATTTTGACTGAGGCGGGGCCGCTTGAGACGGGGGCGCCAGCGCCCAGGACTGGCTAAAAATTTAGTCCCGCCTGAGTCTCAGGTGGTCCCGCCCCAATCCTTGCTAAAAAACACAATATCTTTGTCAATAGTTTTTAATTGGCCATATTCGTGGTAAATTAAAAAATAAAAAAACAATATTTCTGTCATTAATCCCCCATCACCAAAAGGTGGTCATTTTGTAATTAAACGAAAGTTTTGGAGGAGCTTTTATCCGTTAAAGTTGTAATTGATTAACTTATGACATTAATTGAGAACAGACTAAACCCAAATCAATGGGTATTCTGTATTCGACCTAATTCAATCCTGTTAAAGCTAGAGTGTCGCTCTTTGACCTAATTCGGCCTACTTTTACCTTAATGATTAATATATTTTTCTTTCCCTAAAGATCTTTTATTATTTTTTTCCTTCCATCGATAGTGGTTAGAGTCGTTTGCCCTTTTTCTCCGTGGTGTCGGGGTTGCAAATTATTTTGGGTTTATGATGAGTTATCTATCATTCTATCTTATTTATGGTTTTGGGTTTTGTACCTTTTTTTTCTCTCTCTCATTATGTCGGCCTTGCAAATGATCTGTTTTTCTCCTTGGTGTTGGGCTTGCAAATTATTTTGGGCTTTATGGTTTTCAGTTTTGAGTTATCAATCACGCTTAGAGTCGCTCGACTGTTTTTTTCCCCATTATGTCGGCTTTGCAAATGATTTTGGGTTTTATGATTTTGGGTTATCGATCACGCTTAGCGTCATTAAACCATTTTTTTTCGTTATGTCGGCCCCGCAAATGATTTTGGTTTTTATGTAGGGTTATCAATCACACTTATGGTTTTGGATTTTATGCAGGTTTTTATGATTTTGGGTTATCAATCATGCTTAGGGTCATTCGGCGATTTTTTTCATTATGTAGGGCATGCAAATGGTTTGAATATTATGTCGGGTTCTATGATTATGGATAATCGATCATGCTTAGGGTCGATAGACCATTTTTTCATTATGTAGGCTTTGCAAATGGCTTTCGGACGGTGATTCCTCCCCACAAGAGATCGGGAAGAAGATTGTTCGTATGGTCGGACGGTGGCTAAGAGTTCGTAGTCGGATCTCAGATGGACTCTTTTCACGAGTGGGTGACGACTGGGACAAAGCACCTTATTTGATCTTCGTTCTCTTTATGTTTTGTTTCGTTTTGCTTTTTTTCTCTCTATTCTAGTCTTGTATTTGTACCTAAATTTAAGAGTGCTTTTTTTTATTGTCGCTAGCTTGCTCTACTATTGGTTGAGCTGCTAGCAATTTTTATTCTAATAAAATTTTTCATCATTCATAAATAAATGGCTTTCGGCTTTATGTTTTTGGGCTTTCGATCATCCTTAATGTCATCGGACGTTTTTTTTCATTATGTCGCCCTTGGTTTTGGGTGTCATGTCGGGTTATCGATCTCACTTAGGGTCATTGTATCGTTTCTTTCATTATGTTGGGCTTGCAAATGGTTTGGGTTTTATGTCGGTTTTCTGGTTTTGGGTTATTGATCACGCTTGGAGTTGTTGGACCATTTTTTTCGTTATGCCGAACTTGCAAATGGTTTTCATCTTATGGTTTTGAAGGCAGACGAAAGAGTGGTATTTTCGCAATTTCTTACAACTGAGGGACCCATAATGTAATTATGTTTAATTAACTATTTTTTGTTACCTTAATCATACATACCTTTTTGTTACTTTTTTTTTTTCGTCATCCCGAATTTGCAAATGGTTTTCATTTTATGGTTTTGGAGGCCGTGGAAAGAGTGCTACTTTCGTGATTTCTTACAACTTAGGGACAAATAAAGTAATTATGTTTAATTGACACTTTCTGTTGCCTAAATCATATAGGGGTGATAAACGGTTGCCGGTTAGTCGGCTAACCGTAAAACCGCACCGATAATTTCGGTTAGTCGGCTAACCGAAAACCGTTTATCACATGCAGTTAGCGGTGTCGGTTGGGATAATTGGGGGAAGCAGCTAACCGGGCGGTCTTCGGTTGCTAACCGTGAAACCGACGGTGCACCGCAAAAACCGTCAAGACCACACCGCAAAGCCAATTTGTCGATTCCATATCCAAATCCCGTGACCTAAATTCCTCCATCCCTGCCTCCTCCATTCCCTTCCAGATTTCCGCCTCCTGCTGCAACCAGCTTCCATCCTCGTGCCGGACGACATCGTCTTCTCGTCTAGTCGTCATCTCTTCCTCCCGCCGCGGTCCCGTCGGCGTCCTGTCGAGTTGCTTTTTGTTATCGCCCAATCGACCTCTTCTTCACATCCAGTCGTTGTCTCGTCCTCACGGCGTTGTCAGCCCGTCGTCCTTATAAGAAACAGAGATCTCGTCGTCATTCCTTAAGCTGTCGCTGACGAGTCTCTCCGTAAAGCTAGCTGCTACCGGTTATCAGCTAACCGCCTCACCGAACCGATGTTGGCGGTTTCGGTTTTCGGCTAACCGCCGGAGCTTGCGGTTGTTGAATTCTGCTCTTCATCAGCCTCGGCTAACCGACTTGGCGGTGCGGTTAAAACCGAAAACGCACCGCTAACAGCCCTAAAATCATACATACATTCTTACCCTAATGATCTGTTGACTATTCTTTCCCTCGCTTATCGATCACGCTTAGAGTCGTTGGACCAAGGCCGGAAATAGAGGGAGGAACAGGGACGACCGGCACAGGCGGGCGGAAGTGGGAGGTTCGGATAGAGAGAGAGAGAGAGAGAGAGAGAGAGAGAGAGAGAGAGAGAGAGAGAGAGAGGTAGGGATGGTCGGTGGAGGCCGGCGGATTTCATCGTCGTTGGGGAGGAAAGAGAGCATCCATAGGATTTGGCTGGAGGGAGAGATGACAGAGTTAGGGTTAGCGTAGAATATATAGAATAATGAGGTGTGGTCTTATTTTTTATTCCAAAATTGCCTAGGAGCAATCTTAACCGTGAGATTAAAAAAATAGAAAAAAATAGATGGTGGATACTAATGTAGTCATGGTGGCTACTAGAGTTCTAGTAACCACCTTAACGTGTTCCAAGAAAGTGCTAGAGGTGTTCGTATGATTGGGGAAGTGCATAAGCAAAAATTGGTTAAGTGGTTCTTAGTTGAGGTAATTACTAATTCATTGATTTAAATTTGTTTATTAAACTTGTGTTTTAACTTTTGAATTCATTCAAATATGTTGACATTTCATATTACAAGAATGCACTACACAGGTTATTATATCAATGCATGGATTCAGATTTCACACAAGAATACGTAAATTGACCAAACACAGTTAGAATAGTGGTGACTTAGTGAGAGGGGAGACTGATGGTGGAATTCTTTACTATAGGGTCCTCATTGATATCATTGAGTTTTGTTATATTGAAGGACTTCGGGTTGTATGATTTTTGAGTGAGTGGTATGATATAACTCGAGAATGTGTTGGCTATAAGAAGAATGACCAAGGTATTATTTTTTTTATAAGGGTGACATTATATTCATTTTCTGCGATGTACTACTGAACGGATTCGAATTTGGGACCTCCATGTCTTAGGCTAGTGGTATTACGTATCGCTAGACCAAGGTATTATTACCATTAAAAGAAGATGAAAGCTTAGAACTGAAGCAATACAGGTTTACTGATAACGATGTAATTGCACATGTTTGCACCCCTAGTTCTTATCCGTTTGCGGGGCGTAGTCATGTATTTTTGGCCTATTTTACGTCGGGTTGTGCTACTTTGTCATATTTCAGGTCCTAGACGTCGAAGGAAAGGCTAAGCACGAGTTTCGGGGCATTTGGAAGTCATTCGGTCGAGCTGGGGCCAAAGCACGGGCTGGCCTAAACCAAAGCACGGCCGTGTTCCTGGAACATGCTTTTACTGTCGAGGCTTGATCCAAGATTTTCCTGCGCTGGCCCAAAACACGGGCGAGAGTGACTAAAAACACGGCCGTGTCCAACTTTAGGCACGACCGTGTTTTCCCCAAGATGTGGTCGTGTTTTTAACACGTGGCAAGGGCACGGGCGGGCAAAAGCAAAGCACGGTCGTGCCCTCGACTGTGTTTTGCCCAGGATCGGCCTTTTAGGCAGATTTGAGCCAAATGAGAAGGGATTTCGGAGTTTTAGAGAGACAGAGCGATTCCTAGAGAGAGAAAGTGACGAACCAGAGTTCCCAAGTGCCCTAGCTTGATCTTCATCACCATTGGAGCCCGGCTTGAGCTTGGAGAAGATCCGATTGAGCGCCAGAAGTTGATTATCATCCTTCATAGTATGGTTTCCGCATCTGAGCTAGATTTTCCATCTCTCTTTATGGAGTAGTTTTCTTATTCATCTGGGTATGGAGAACCCTAGATTTGTATGTTAGGTCTGATTGTATGAACCCAAGTACAGATTCTATGATTTGATTATATTCAATTGAGGTTTGAGTGATTGAATGGCATGAATCCTGATCAAATTCCTGTTGTTTCTGCTTTAACCTAGAAAGAGAATGTCTGCCTAGGTTGATAGAGCACCCTTAATTGAAGGTAGTTAATTGGCGACTTTAGTCGAGGAGCCAATTCACTATTCTGTATCGAATTTACTTCGGTAGTGGAGGTTTGGTTCGTTAGGGCCTCAATCTGTTTACTCCGGTGGAGGTTAGTCGCCCGCTGGGGACTCAGATTGGGAGGGTCTGGAGACCTTTAGTCGAGACTTCAAACTGCTTAAGAACCTCTCGCAATATAACTATCATTAAAACTGAACTTGGTAAATTGCAATCCGGCTTGACTGCAGTCTAGGGGGAACCATATCCGGGTGACCTCTCTCGACTTGAAAACAACCGTTTAATTGCTTGCTTGTTTGCTTGTTTGAACCTGCACTAAAGTTTCACTGCTAAATAATAAGAATTCGCTGAGTAGTCATCACATCTAGGACCCGGGTTGACATTAAAACCCAAACCCGCTATACTACGCTTTAGGAAGTGGTTTAGGGATGGCAACAAAACCCGAACCCACGGGTACCCACCCGACCCAACCCGGTCAACGCGGGTAAAACCCGTGTTGAAAGGGTTTTGGGCCGGGTTCGGGTTTAAACCCGCTACACTATTCACCGGGTCGGGTTGGGTTTGGGTTTAGGTAAACCCGCCCCATGGGTACCCGCCCACACACATATAATTACTTTCCCGGTATATTTAATACTCTAAATAATATATCTTCCTTAAACAATTAATATTCTTTATGTTTGTGGAGACATATATAATTTGTTGTTTCTAATTGTTTAGAATGAAGTTGATATTATGAAGTGGAGAGTGAAGAAACTTAGTTGACGAGTAAGAAGCTTCCAATTAATCTTATTGTTTATAGATGTTTATCTTTAATTTTGAACAATTTGTATTGATCATTTGCGGTCTGCTTGTATGCTCTAGATTGGTGTTTTTTGTATGAATAATTTGTATGAGAAAATTAATGTTAAACTTTTATTTTGAAAGAAACTTGTTATTGTAAATTTTTTACCACAAAAACCCACGGGTACCCATGAACCCGCGGATACCCAGTGGGTTGGGTTGGGTTTGAGTTTTTCAAACCCAGCGGGTTTTACCCCGGGTTTTTTTGGCGGATAAACCCATGGGTTTGGGTTTGACAAAACCCGCCCCAACCCGACCCATTGCCATCCCTAAAGTGGTTACACTTGGCCATTTTCTAGAGTGACGGTAGGAGCGAGTCATTTACTATGTGAAGTCTTTGAAATATCCGGGTTGGGAAACTATGAATCTGTGATAGAAACAATACCAATAAATTTGTTTCAAATGCTCTATTTATATATTTAAGGGTATGTCTATGGTGACATGCATGTCACCGTAACTTGCACTGTTAGGTCAACCTTATATAGGATTAGGTCGACCTAATCTGCACTTTTAGGTCGACCTTATATAGGATTAGGTCGACCTAATATGTCGTTTCAGTTTTGTGCGGTTCAACGTCGCGGTTCGTCGCGGTTGACCTTTTATAGCAAATGGTCGGCCTCTTGGGAAGCGCATGGATGGCATGTACGACTACATGAGCCAGATTTCCACCCAGATGACTGGCATGTACGACTATTTGGGGAAAATGACCACCCAGATGAGCACACTGCAGGTGACCGTGAATGAGATGCGAGATGAGTTTCGATCTTTCAGTGGAAGATACATGCATGTCACCGTAACTTCCGACTATCATAATGCTAGCAACACCAATGAAGAAAATGTGGATGAGGGAGAGAGAGGACAGGAGTAGGAACTCGACGATTTTAGATTGTGTGTTTTTATTGTTAAGTGTAAAAACGATTGTGGATTGATATTATGTGGTTTTAGATTTTAGTATTGTGTGAACAACTATAATTTGTATTTTATTGTATTTCTTGTTGGTTTGTTTTGTTGTTATGTTATGAAGTTATGAGTCCTTGTTATTATTATTTATGACTGATTCTGTTGGTTTGAAACGTAACTTATACGAGCAAAAGAACACCCACATCGCTTCCCAAAGAGGTCGACCATTTGCTATAAAAGGTCAATCGCGTCATTGAACCTCACAAAACGAAAACAACATATTAGGTTGACCTAATCCTATATAAGGTCGGCCTAAAAGGGCAGATTAGGTCGACCTAATCCTATATAAGGTCGAACTAAAAGTGCAAGTTACGGTGACATGCATGTCACCGTAGCAAAGTCCTATATTTAATTACTCAAGATATCTTGTTTCAATTGAGAATTTTTTTTATGAATTTTTTTTTTACTTCGTTGCAAGATATGACGATGTCACAAAACATTATAAATATTTGTGATAACAATTTCATTGATGTAAAAAACATAACATATTAGTGACGAACGATGTCTGGATGCGCAAATAATTATGCGTCGACACAACTTGTTAACATTACCGATACCAGTGATCAGTCAAAAATATAAATTTTGCAACTTGTTAACATTACCGATACCAGTGATCAGTCAAAAATATAAATTTTGCAACGAAGTATTTCTAATGATGATTTCATCAAGGTTGTTAAACATGTTTACACATTGCGTCAGTTTAGCAAATGAAATTGTTCAAGCGGTAGTATAACAGGTTTGTGTCGTTTCATACTGGTTTAAGAAAATCTATAAAATTGTGCAAAACCATTAACATAAAATGAATTTAAGCATATGTATACATACTTGAAGATAATTTAATTACAATCCATATTCATATTTAAATAAATATGAAATTCCAAATAAAATAACAAATATTCATATTTAAATACAACATTTAACGTCAAATACCTAAACGTTTATACTTGAATCCAACAAATAAAATCAACATTTAACTTTGCAATTCATAAAATAAATAGTTAAATGTATTACTTAAAATTCAATAAAATGATATTATTTTGCTTAGAGATCATAAATTGATCATGTCGGTGGTGTTCAACCCGGTTTCATGAACTGCACCGGTTAAATCTGATTTAACCGACCGAAATTCCGCCGGCGTGACTACCATAGATTTCATTGTCCTCACTCTCCTCAGTATATTCAATAGTACCGACTAAGTGTGAGCATGTCACAAATATGAACTTCTGTGACGAAATATTACTGATGGTGGTGACAGGATATTGTCACAAAAACAAAAAATATTTTACAGAGGTTTGGTTTACCCTTCCAAGTCATATGTAGTAATCAAAATATTGCTTTAGAAGTTTTTTTTTTTTAAATTCATCTAATAACATGTATCATATTTTACATGCATAAGCGGTTCATGAAACGATTAACCATTGGTTCAAGAATGATTAATAAGGAAACCATAAACTGCTAATATTTCTAGTTTGATGGCGGATTGCGTTTAAAAAAAAGAGATATCTACCAAAGAATTATGCTCGTGAAATTTTTGTCATGTCATGTATTAAAAGTTTGATAACCTAAAATTAACAGTGAAGAATAGTAGCTGAAAGAATATATTGTGTTAGTGAGAATCATTGGGACCCTTCAACAAAGCTAGAACGCAAAAGATAACTGCGAAAATAATTGGGAAAGCACTAAAAACAAAAGAATAGGAAGACAAAAATGACGATATATGCCTGGCACTCCACACTTCCCGCCTAATGTTCCCTTCTATTTCCTCCATCATTTTTTTTTTTTTACTCTAATTAGTTCCTTTTTTTCTCGCTTGTGTATATAAATAATCCATGCCTGCCATCTTTTGTTGTCTCCCAGGCTTCTGAAAAATAAAACCCCCAAAAAAACCCAAAAAATCCTCTCATTCTGGCTGTTTGTCCGTTGGCGCGGACAGCCAATTGCGATCCTGAACCTTTCAGGACCTTGACTTTGAAGCCTGGGAATTTGACCCTTTTTCTCCAGGGATAATAAAAAAACACACACACACAAAAACGGGGGAAAAAAATTCTCTAACATGGCTTCCCAATCTATTAAGTTTTCCTTTTTCTTGGTCATGTTCACGACCTTAGTTGCCCACCTTGACGCTCACATTGCCGATTTCGACAACTATTGGAAACAACGAGCTGAGGAGGCGAAACGGGTGGCTCTAGAGACGTACCACCCGGACCCGTACAACGTGACAGAACATTTCAACACAATGGTTCACATGGACCTATTCGGGTCGAACCAAACTCGACGAAGCATGAAGAGGTACATGGGCAAATGTCTGGCGACCAACCCCATCGATCGACGCTGGCGGTGCGATCCCAACTGGGCCAACAACCGCCAGAAGCTGGCCGACTGCGTCCAGGGTTTCGGGTACAGGACCACGGGAGGAAAAGGCGGCCCCGTCTACGTCGTCACGGACGGTTCCGACACCGACCTGGTCAACCCGAAACCCGGGACGCTCCGACACGCGGTGATCCAGAAAGGTCCCCTCTGGATCACCTTCGGCCGGAGCATGATCATCAAGCTCACGCAGGAGCTCATGGTGAGCAGCGACAAGACCATCGACGCCAGAGGGGCGAACGTCCGCGTGGCGTACGGCCCCGGGATCACGCTCCAGTACGTGAACAATGTGATCATCCATGGGCTCCACGTCCACGACATCGTTCCCGGGGCCGGCGGGTTGATCCGCGACTCGGTGGATCACTTCGGTTTCCGGACCAGGAGCGACGGCGATGGGATCTCTCTCTACGGGGCGACTAACGTGTGGATCGACCACGTGTCCATGTCCAATTGCGGGGACGGGATCATCGACGCGATTATGGGGTCCACCGCCGTCACCATCTCTAACGCCCATATCACCGATCACAATGAGGTAATTCAAAATTAAATTCGACTCGACTTAATAATATCGCAAATTTCTTTATCCTTCTTTCTTTTCCATTAGGTGATGTTATTTGGAGCGAGTGGGAGCTACTCTGGGGACTCGATCATGCAAATTACAATTGCATTCACTCACTTTGGGAAAGGTCTGGTTCAAAGGATGCCGAGGTGTCGATGGGGTTTCTTCCATGTCGTAAACAATGACTACACTCACTGGCTAATGTACGCCATAGGTGGTAGTAACCACCCCACCATTATCAGCCAGGGTAATCGCTTCATTGCTCCAGAAAATGTCGCATCCAAAGAGGTAAAATGAAGAACTTAGAAGAGTCAAAACAATAACGTTCAACTTTCATAATAATATGCATGGAAAACTTCTGAACACGTACGTACGGTTTATCATTTATGTTTATGATGATGATCAGGTGACAAAGAGGGAGTATGCGCAAGAATCAGAGTGGAAGCATTGGGACTGGATATCGGAGGGAGATCTGATGATGAATGGTGCTTTCTTCGTACCATCGGGAAACCCTGATGCGTACAAGAAAGTTTCGAGGCAACAACTCATCAAACAAAAGCCTGGAACCTTTGTTACTAGGTTGACTCGTTTTTCTGGAGCACTGGATTGCTTTGTCGGGAAGCCATGCTGAATGATGAAAACACTAACACAGTAAAAGAAAAAAAATTGTTTTTTTTTTAAAGATGATTAAAAGAAGAATCTCACACATACTTCTTATCTCTATATGTAGAAAAAACAGAATATACGTCATACGATTTGTTTGTATGATGTACCTTAAAGATAGGGCGAAACGTAGGAGGAAAGAGTCGATGGAGGAAGAAGAAAGTTAATGCAAGAGTCTCTCAAGTAAAAAGAAGAAAAAAAGACTTAGAAGGATTAAAGGAATGCATCATTAATGAGATGTTTGTTTTTTTTTTTTTTTCTTTTTGGTGTATCCTGTGACAAGCAGGTAAAGGTGGGATGAAAGAAGAATTTGAGTGAGTTTTTTTCTTCCCCTTTTCTTCTCTCTACATATCTTTTTCTTCCCATTTTTTAGGCTATCATTTGAAATCGGAAAAAGTGAAAATTGTAGTTAGACAAATGATAATGAGATTTGATCAATTGTGTTGAGATCTCTTTTTATTATCTTTTTGTAGCCTTGCTAGTAAAAGAGGAGGCCGCAACATTGTAAATTACACATTGAAATGAAAGTACTCTACATTCAAATGATTCATGTTAAAGCAATCTATTATTTGTATTTAATATTTGATTCTATTTCCACGTTGTCAAATTTAAGAAATTGACTACAAATATCGAACCATTTACGGTCATGTATATTCATTTGAAACTTTCTAAGTTAGAATCTACATATTATTTCAATACTATCATATTAAATAATTCATATACTTTGTTTGTTCGAATAATTATTTATAAGGCTAATATCACTAGGAAATCCGAACTGTTAAGAATGTGTCATTTGTGTCCTAAAGTATCTAATATGACATTTATGTCCCAACCTACTATAGTTTTGTGTCATTTATGTCCCAACCTATTATAGTTCCATGTCATTTATGTCCTATCCCGAACTATTAAGAATGTGTCATTTGTTAAATACTAACAGTCAACGTCGGTCAACTCTAACGAAAAAATAGTTTAGGACACAAATGTTATATTGGATACTTTAGGACACAAATGACACATTCTTAATAGTTTGGGTTTTCTAGTGGTATTATCCCTTCTTTATATATCATATATCTACAAGTGAATATTTAATATTATCAATTGAAATATTAATAATTCTTATGTATTCAAATAGTATATACTTGATTTTTTTAAAAATGAATAATAATTGCTTATTTTGACTAAAAAAATTAATCTGTAAAAAAGGGGAGAAAATGTGTCATGAAAAAGCTCTACATTCCTTATTTTGTATTTGAGATTTTCTAAAGGAGGTAAACAAGTCAAATACAGTTGTCTATGTATCGAGTTTAAGGAATCAGAATGAGAGATAGAGCATATAGGTAGCCTTGTGAGATTTGTGTCTGCTAGTTTCTTTCTTATGTGATAGATCCCTCTTACTATGATGCGTAGCATCCACGTTGTCATTAATGAGGAAGATGGAGGCATAAGATTAGTCCTCGACCAAATTCACTATCCCAGTGTGCCATACCCATTAATCAACCCCTTGAGTCGTATGTCTTTCTTTCTTTGTGTCTACATCGATGAAGAGTTACCTTTGTGTCTTGAAGCTCCCATTATTTGAACTTACTAGAGGTTCCACAAAATGATTCTTGCATGACTTCTGCAAAAAGTAAAAGTGAGCGATGAAGGAAGTTCTTAAAATTGAGCATGTGTACCTAAAGTTTCAAGCATGTGGCATGTGCTTTTTGGCTCACAACAAAATGAAAAAACAGCCAGAGAGAACCCTAGAGAGAGAGAGAGAGAGAGAGAGAGAGAGAGAGAGAGAGAGTGTGTGTGTGTGTGTGTGTGTGTGACGAAGAACAACCCATGGGAAAGGATTGGAGCGATCTAAAGACTTCGGAGCTCAATTCCTCACCCTTGGAGTAACGATTAGCCACCTGGAGCAGATTTTCATTGTCCACACGGAAAGTTCTTGACAAGTCTGGAATCTCGACTGAAGAATTCCAGACCCTCTTAGTTCGAAACCCAACGGGCGACTAACATCTGCTGGAGTAAGCTAACCAAGGCACTAATACACCTAACTTCCACTACTATATTTCAATTCCCATACAGAAGCAGTGAATTGATTCCTCGATTAAAGTAGTCGATCCACTACTTCCAATTAAGGTTGGTCTATTAACCTATGCAGAGACTATCATTCTAGATTAAAGTAGGAATCACATAAGTTTGATCAGGACTCATGCAATTCGGAATAATGCCTCAATCGAATATATCGAATCAATCATCCACGAAATCGTGTTCATATAATCATTCCTAACATATACGACTAGGGTTCTTCATACCCAGATGAGAAGAGAGTTTACTCCATGGAGAGAAGAGAAATCACCAAGCGTGGCAGAGAAATCATCATGTGAGGGATGGGAATTTGCTCCAGGCTAGAAATATGTTTTGAGGCAACCGGTTGAGGCGAGTCGTTTTGAAGTTTTTATTCAAATCATTTTGGTTGGCAGCAGCGGAGCCAGAGGAGTTAGGCTATGTCACAGGACACAAATAATTTTTTAGAAAACGATAATAAACTCCTATATATATGCATATGAAAAGGATTGAAGTAACCAATTTAAGGTTAGTAAATATATTTTTGTCAATATACCCAACCTCACTTATTGTTAATTGATTGCCATTAAATTAATTTTATTACGTACGTTATAAGTGATATCCTCAATCGAAATTATTTTTATTATGAAAAACGAACACACCTAAGTTTAACTTCTCGCTCCGCCACTGTTGGTTGGGCGGTGCAAAATAGGAAAAAACCCTCTCTAGTGACATTTTTTTTACCACGACGATTTTGAAAACCATCTATCAATGTGAAATCAAATATTTATACTATCATTTATATGGATGTTGGAAAAACATATTTCACAGAGATATATGTTGCGATAATTTTTACTAACATCAATTAATCCTGAAATTATATGAGTGTGTGTGGCATCATTTATATATAATAATAAAAAAAACATCAGAATACATATATTTTGTAGCCATATATGCAAGTGTCTTGTATGTGTATTGGTCTTACTCTTGCTAGTTTTTTGTCTTATCAGTTATCAACACCAAATCTCTATAGCTTAGATGAAAGCGATGACCGAAGCTTCATCCCCCCTTTCTTTTTCTTGTCCCCCTTCTGTCCATTCTTTTCTTTCTCTTCATTCCTTTTCATTATTACAGAATCGATTGTCCTTCGTAAAACCCGACAATAGTTTTGAAAGTGTTAGGTGGAAAAAGTGAGGGAAATCAAACAAGCACCCACCCAAAACAACAAGGATAACAACAACAACAACAGCAAAACCAAACACACAGACTTTAAAAATCTTGTTGGGTCGACGGATAATCCAGAGGCCCAATGCCGAGGTATGAATTCCCCTCATTCGCATATTGTTACAACATTCATTTCCATTGGCCATATTCTACTGCAATAATAGCAATAACCAGCAACTCTTTTTTTTTTTTTTGACAGGTTTGGTTGTTTGAGCCATTTACCCAGCCAACAAAAATTCCAGTTTCTGAAAAGCCAATATATATATATGCACACGATTTTTTGGCCATTGGGAATGAGCCAAGTTTCCCATTTTGTCTTCATCGTTAATTGCACGTCTTACCATTTTGGCGTTTGGTCCGCTAGCTCCACAGAGGCTAAGTGCCAATCATACCATACAATTGTGAATGCATATAAGGAACGGGATACCATTTTGTCAGATTCGCAACTCACTTCATAGCCTTTGGATACATTCTCTCTCCTGTTTCTTTTTCTTTTTTTAAAATTAACGGTTAAGATTAAAAGAAGGATATTTTTGAAAGGGTAAAAATTTACCACACCCAATCATTCACCCTACCATATAAAAAGAAAAAACCCTAACTCCTCCATCCTCCCTCTCTCTCTCCTCCCTCTCTCCCGTAGCCATCACTGTCTCTCCTCCCTCTCTCGCAAAGCCCTCCGCCATCTCCATCGCCGGCGTCGGCGCCCCTCCGCCTTCAGCCGCCTGTCGAGCCTTCAACCGCCATCTCAACTGCCATCTCGTTACCGCCGGCTCGTCGCAACGTCCGCCTCCCACCACCGCGGCACAATCATCATCTCCCCGTCGGAGCCCTCTCGCCGCCCTTCGTCCCCCACCACTGTCGCCGTCGCGAGGTCACCCTCTTCCCCTACCTCTCTCTCCCGTCACCGACTCCCCTTTTCTATATCTATTTTTTAGTGGTACCATTTTTTTCTGGTAGCGTACCAGTGATAGTGGTACCTACCACTACCATAAGGTAGCTGGTAGTAGACTAGGTAGCTGGTAGTGGACTATTGGTAGCGTACCACTATCATCTGGTACCACTATCATCTGTGTTTTTGTGTTATTCTCTACTGGTATCGCTACCAGTGCTAGTGGTACATTTATTCTCTACTGGTACCGCTACCAATGGTAGTGGTAGCGTTGTACTGGTAGCGTACCACTAGTACATTTTTTAACGCATTGGTAGCGTACCACTAGCACTGGTATATTAATTACCAGTAGACTAATGGATTGGTACACTTTTTAACGCACTGGTACATTTTTTCAGGTTGCCGGAGGAAGTCTGCCGGAGAGAATTCGCCGGAGAAAAAGTATGTCCGTCAATGCGGAGTGGCCGCTGGAGAAAGGAAGAGAGAGATAGATAGATAGAGATATTAATGTATAGGATTCAAATTTAAAAAAAATTGTATTTAATATGGGTTTTTAATTCCCAATATAATTAATACACAAAAGGTAATTAATATATTCCTTTTTTCCATACCCAAAATACCCTTGGTTGTGAATCTGACAACCCCCTTAGGGGTTGTCACCGTATCCCGTCCCCATCATATAAGAGACTTGTGAATCCATACCGTAAAAGATTCACGAATCCATACTAGATAATTGTGATTCCGTGCCCAAAAAATAATGCACATATGGAAATCAAGTTTATGGTATGCATTTGCAAGTTTATGGTATGGATTAAATAATTTTTAGTATCACACTATGTAAGCACTCTTTGTACCATAAGAGTGTTAACACATTATCACCTCCTTGGAGGGACATAAGATATTATCACTAATTGGTGTTATCAATAAGATAATATTGAGGAAGTAATTAAATCCTAAATTAGAGTAAAGTAGCATTTAAGTTTTACTGGAGTAGCAGTACCAGTAGTTGGGTTCATTCTCACCATTATGAAGAGCCTCCGACTCACAGGCTATAGCTATAAATTATCCCTTCTGCCAACTGACACAAAACCAGTAATTCGACATCTACATCCTTTTTCATTATCAGATTAGGTAGCCAACGTAAGGCAACCGACAAAGTGAGGGAATAAATGACACACAAAATTATATGGTTCTTTAACACAATGTATACGGGCTAATATAGCATCCAAGGTAAGGGAGAACAAACTATTTTGAGAAAAGAGTACGATTACAGAACTAGTTCCAAACTTGATTAACCTAACGTCATATTAGGATCCGTTTCATGTTTCCATTTGAGAAATCTAATAACGAAAATGTGAAAACCTATTTACTTTTCATTATGCTCTTGGTTCGTTTCCAACCTTAGAAACAGAAAGTGCTAGCTTCCTGCTTTTTTTCTTCTTCCGAAAACAACAAAAATGTTGTTTCCACCAGTTTCCCACATTTGTGTTTTCATGTTTTCAACAAAAAAAAAAAAAAAATTCTTATGATGAGTTCCCAAAACTGAATTTATTATCTTGCTGCTTCAGAAAACGTTGCCATATTGATCTGTCATATACCGAAACTAGTTCTCCTAGTGAACTTCTGAGCCTTGATGTTCATAGCACACATCCTTGATTGTTGAAAAAAAAAACCCCAAACGAGTCACCCGAAAAGACTCTAGTACCACTTGCTACGACGAAGATCATAGGCCAAGTAAAGAAAATGGACGAAATCCACTTTTTTGAGCAGTGAATACATATTTGCAGAACCTATCCCAGAACTAATTAGAATGTAACTCAAAATGGATTAACCTGACTAGATATTAGAGTGCTACATAGGATATTTATAATTTCACTTTCTCAACTCTAAAATTAAAAATACTTGACTGAAACAAATGGTAAATAAAAAAAATTCCATACAAATTATTCAAGACCTTCAATGGCTGCCCATGGTGTTATGGACCTATGGTGCAGAAGTGTTGGGTGTAATTGAACTAATTAGTAGTCCAGTTTGTCAATGTTTCTTTTCTTGTTGTTTTTTTTCTGACGTGAGAATGATGTTTTCCAGCCACCTGGTCTGGCTAGCCATCTTAATTAAGATAATATAAAGTAATCCTAGCTAATTACTTTCCAAATACAAATGAAAAGTCTGTCAATAATTAGAAAAGAACAGTGATAATCCCAAGAAACTTACACAGAAAGCACATTGTTGACAGTAGGAATCTGAATCAAGAAGATTAGGTAAATTAATCATTATAAAGTTAAATAAATAAATAGCTTAATTGTGAAGCAGCAAGTATATTATATAACAGCCCACCACTTCCCACTGTAATTTTGTCATCTCACAGGGCTTCCCTTGCAGACATCGTTAGCCTTTGTCCTGTTGGGAAATGAACAGTACCATTGTTGTTATTACAGCAGGATCCAAACTAGGAATTGAACAAAATAATGACTGAAGCTCCTAGCCCATTGCCCATGTATAAATACTTCACACTTACTGCAAAACCAAAGGCAGACATTCCATTCTCTCCTATTAATCCTTGGCAGAAATCAAACAAACAAACAAGCTGAGATGGTTCCTGAAAACATTCCTGAAGTGAAGCGCAGGTTTGCCTCTATGGAAGGTGATGTAGTTGTGGAGGCCAAGTTTCCTAAAAGGCGGCGTAGGGAGCCGAATTCTTCAGCAGCAGCGTCGAGCTGCAGCAAGGAAGGTGCCAATCAAGCTACGTCGTCTACTGCTACTACGACGAGTACTACTACAACTGCTCCCATTGTGAAGAGAAGCTCCAGGTTCAGGGGAGTTAGCAGGTTTGTGTCGGGATTCTGAATTTTCTTGCTTCTTTGAGAGTTGCATTGGGCTTGGAATCCTGATCTGACGAAAGGGTAGGCAAGATTCGTTCTAATCGATTCTGATTCTGCTACAGGCATAGATGGACTGGAAGATATGAAGCTCATTTGTGGGACAAGGGATCCTGGAACCCAACCCAGAAGAAGAAAGGGAAGCAAGGTTAGTTTCTGAGAAAGTTTGCTTCCTTTTGTTGTGCCTCTTTTAAGTTTCAGGAATGGTTAACTAATGATTGTATCCTCTTTTCATGTGGTTGCTTGACCTCTTTGGCACGCAACAGTTTATCTTGGTGAGTAGCACTGATTCATCAATCTTTTGAACTGAAGGTTGATGAGATAGATATCCAATCCCGAGTCTATTTTTTATGGAAGAAAACTTACTAAGCTAACCAACTCTCTTTTGTTGTTTGTATTCCTGACAGGTGCTTATGATGAAGAGGAATCTGCTGCTAGAGCTTATGATCTGGCTGCTCTCAAGTACTGGGGAATGTCAGCCTTCACAAATTTTCCTGTATGATTCCAGACATAAATTTCAAGGACTTTGGTATTGATTATTGAGGGCTACACTCTGGTTCTAATGTCTCCAACGGTTCTGCTGCAGGTTTTGGACTATGAAAATGAACTTGAAATCATGAAGAATGTGACAAAAGAGGAGTACCTTGCTTCACTGAGAAGGTAAAAAGAACCAGAGTTTCTGAAAAGTCAATTATTGCCTTTGTCCTGAGTCCTGGCAGACCAAAGTTTTGATTTTTTTTGTTTACCAGAAGAAGCAGTGGATTCTCAAGAGGTGTGTCTAAATACAGAGGAGTTGCAAGGTAAGAAAAAGGGCAGTGAAAAGAAAATCTTTTAGCTACCAGGATAGATAAATTCTGGAAAAGAAAATTTGGCTAAGGTGGCTGAATACCTTTGACAGGCACCATCACAATGGAAGATGGGAAGCAAGGATAGGGAGAGTGTTTGGGAACAAGTACTTGTACCTTGGGACCTACAGTAAGTCTTTAAGACAACTGAATTCTTATTCTTGAGACAAGAACTATGAAACCTTCACAGAACTTGAAAGGAATTTGGTTCTTGTTGGGTTTTTTTTGCTTCCAGGTACCCAAGAGGAGGCAGCTAGAGCCTATGACATAGCAGCAATCGAATACCGTGGTATCAATGCTGTGACGAATTTCGATCTCAGCACATACATCAGGTGGCTGAAACCGGAATCCGATACCCCTTCTTCCATTGATGTTACACAAAACCATGACTCCAAACTGGATCTTGAAAGCTTCCCACTGACTACAGCAGCTGCTGCTGCTTCTTCTTGTCCTTCCATGGCCTACTTCCAAACTGACAAAACAGCAACAACAACAACAACAATGTCACCACAAAACCACCACCTCCCACTTCTACATTCCAGCCTTAGAATACTAGACAATCTGAACGAGAACCCACTGGAGCATGAACTCTTCCAGACGAGACCATCAGGCATGTTCTCCCCTCCAAGTGGCAACAAGAACACTTGTCTGTCGTCTTCGTCGTCATCTTCATCACTAGCATCATCGACCACTACTTCCCCATCGGCACTCGGCCTCCTGCTCAAGTCATCAGTGTTCAAACAACTTGTGGAGAAGAACTTGAACACTAGTAGCAGCATCAGTGGTGGTAGTAGTAGTAGTAATAACAACAATCATCAAGAGACTGAAGACCACCATGTGTCAACTGAGCTAAGGAACTTCCAGCTCTCCTCAGTGGTTGGGACACACAAAGAGGAAGTGATTGATCAGGAGGCAGCAGAGATGTACTGCAATGGAATCAGCCAAGGCCAGAGCTCCTTCATGATGTACACATCAGGGAATGGCAGTGGCAAGGAGGCGACCGGTTTGTCGAATTTGGAGTGGAAGGAGGAAGAGAGTTTGTTGCCATTGTTCAACAACTCATCAGCAGGAGGGCAGTCCTTCTGGGATGGATCACTAACCCTCCCATCTCCTTTCCATTGAGTTATTTTTGTTTTTGGTAGCCGTTTAATTACTGCCACTTTTTTCACTAACCATATTTGAGAAGCTCTTTTGCTGTCTGTACCTTTTACTGCTTTTGAAGTTGAGGAATTAAAACAAAGTACCATCCATTTTGTGTATAATATGCACACTCTTGTGACTTGTATCAAGAAGCAACGATGAAGGTGATTTGATGTACTTGTATATTGCAGTCGTGAGAGATGAAAAGGCTGGAAAAGCCAAGTTTTTGGCCATGTAACCTGACAGTCCGGTCATAAAACTGACCTACCTGTGTTCGTTGTTATTTCTGCTTTCATTAAGAAAGGTTAAATGATTTTAACTAACTTACCGAATTAGTGTTGTCATCAAATTGTTGTCTACCCAAATATATTAATCTAAAAATTCAGATTAGGTGAACATCTGGGGATGGGATTAGGTGCTAACTCTTATAGGGGTTAGCACCGTGATAACTAGCAAAAATCACTACAGATTATTATAAAATCAATACAATATCTAAGCTAAATCACTACTAATTCAAACTAGTAGTAGTTTTTCCCTTGGTTAGGACGGTGCTAACTATTGTACAATTAGCACCGTAACCCCTCCCGAACATCTGGATAGGTTCTATTATGTATTTTTTTTCTTGCTTGATATGAGATGGACACAGTTTGTCTCATTGTTGATTTTAATTGAGAAATTTTAAATTCGAATTTTCCTACCTCTTCTTCTTGCATATTTTGCTTTTGTCCTCCTGACTAAATTGCTGGTAGGAATCTGGCAAATCACCTCCAATAATCCCTCCAATTAAAATTTGAAAGCAACAATCTTTTAAATTTTTGTGTTTGTATATTTGAGAATGACACGAGAATAAAAAAAGAAGAATGTTAGAAAGAAGTCTAGCAGCCATGAAATTTTTTATTGTGAAAAAATTATAGTTAATTCTGAAGGGTTGCATCGTTTCACAAAAATCAAATAATTAATAACTTATTCAAAATGAATCATCACAAAATAATTTCGAAAATTAAGAATTAATTATGAAGCAACAAAAAAAATCAATTCTCTGTGCCAACTGCAAGTGCTAAGTGTGTGGTGTGATTTAGTAGTTGGTATTAGCTCCTGGCTTACATTTTCATAAACCAAAAATAAAGCCACAAGTGAATGACCGACAAATTTTTGAAGAATGTGTTTAAGACTACAAGATTGCAATCATATAAAATAATTTAAATATTTAATAGCCAATCCTAATACTGTAGATAATTAAATAAATCTTAATAAAACAAACCTCACCCGGCCTTCAGTATTATATATACTAGATGGTTCATCACAACCCAACCATGTCTAAACCCGTACTCAAACAACTAGCATAAACCCTGCCCTTTGGGCTGGTAGTATTTCTTTAACAATGTAATCTATGAATATATGTAACATTACAAAAATTGATTTGATTATAACAATATTTTAGTTCAAAATACTAAAAATGTTAAAAAAACTATTCAATTGAAGTCAAGACTAAAACCTTCTCATATATTCTTATTCGTATGCTTATTTTAAAGAGGTTTATTGCGTCTAGATCAAAATTATAACATTTTAGGTGTATTTGAGATCAATAATATTTATATAATAAAATGTTATGTTTTCATACTTTGGTTTCTCAACCAAAAAAAGCTAGCGGTTGATAGTTCAATGGTTAATCATTATAGAATATTGTTAATCATTTATAAAACCGTCCATGCATTATAACATAAAAGCCATAATACACTAATTTAGAAGTGCATTTATCACTAATCATAAATAATTTCAAAAACCTATATCATCTACCACCAAAAATATTTAATAAATATTCAAACTATCTAACAAAGAAATCAAATTTTTTTTATTAAATTCAAGTTAGTAATCATGTGACAATCCGTAGTGAACCAAATAGAGGTGTCAAATAGGTTGGGAAATGAAGAAAATAAATTATAAATAAAATTAGTGATTGAGGTTGGGTGGTTTTGGTTTATGTAAAAAAAAAATGTTAATATTTTATAATTAAATAATAAACCTATGGGTCAATCAAGCTGGGTGGTTCTTCTTAATTCACGTCAAATCGTTAAAATCGTTCAATGTATCATTAACCGTCCAATCAAATGAATCGAACCGCTATTGTAACTTATTTAGTGATTTCGGTGCCCAACCGATTATCCAGTTTGAGTTATATATATTCTAGATATGTTATTATTAATATAATTTTCTTATAAAGAAGAACATATTAAACATCAAAGCTAAAAATCCAGTTTAAAAATGCCCCAAAAGATCTACATCTTCCCAAAAGATTTGTACAGTTATTCAAAATTCATTAATACATGCAATCTTTGGGGTCATTAAAAAAAACACGGAAAGTTAATAAAAGAAAAAATACAATCTTTCAAAAAAACAGAAGGGACACGTTGGTTAACAAATAATAATTGATGGTAACTGCTCGGAAAAAAATAGGAATATATATAAAAAAAAAGTGAAAAAACACCCTAATTCCGAAAATTAAGGAGAGCTCTCCAAGGCTGACGTGACTAGGGTGCTTTTCTCAAACCCCTTTATTATATTTTAAGAAAGACATGCATGCAATCCGAAAATCATAACCCTACTCTGCTGTCAGAACCAGCCAGTTGTGAAACCTTTAGTCAATCAAGCCTTCACAGAATTAACCCTGCAGACATTCAAACATCATTGTAAAAAATACTGCACTATTACGAAGACGAACGTTTCAATCGTCAACTGAGTTGCGATTTTTTTTTTTACCTGGGTAGAACAAGACGGAACGGGGACTGTGGCTCTTCTCCATTCACTTGGATGCCATCAGTAACACTTGGATTTCTAGATAAACAGTCCAGCGCCTTAAGACCCTGTGTACGCAATGGAAACAAAACTGATCAGCCCAGGAGACTAGTGCCACAGAAAGAATGCAGGACCAACTTGCGATTTCATCGGTCTTTCACATTACGAACTTTCTGTTCTTGGGTGACAGCAGCATGTTTAATGAAAGTATACCAAGCACAAATTGGAACAGACAGGCAGAATCTACGTATGCATTCCCAGGTTGACGTGGTATACTTCATTGAAACACTGCCCACTCTCTATAATATCCTTCACCAACCGAAACTGATAGAAAGAAGCAAGGGCCATGGCATAATTCACAACCCACAATGATTTGACAATTAACCTCATGAAAAGTATCGAAGTAGATCCCAGCTGCTTTAGGACTTACGGTAATATTGACAACCAAGTTTAATGCATTAATAACCATAGAAGGATCCAAATTTTTGGACAATGCAAATTTTACCAAACCACATACTTCATTGAGATAACCATCTCGAATTATACCAGTACATGAACAAAATAAAGGCCAGAAATGTCAAAACCAACACAGACTAATATATCATTACCATGGAACCTGAATCACCAGGGAATGTAATTGCACGACTGCTCCCCGAAATAGACTCTACCTGCAACAAATTCAATGAAGAAATAGAAACACGACATATTTTAATGGCTAGTATCATATATTTTTCCCCTTCATGAAAGATTGCTCGATAATACTGATGGAAAATGGTTGACCTAAAACAAGGAGATGACTAGTACTGAAGTCACAAGGAAAATGCTGAAGTTGTAAAATAGACCATCCATCCTTCTTGATGATTACAGAGTGTTTCAAGAGCTAGACCTATTTGATGTGCATTTATTTTGACTTGGGTTCTAAGAATTATGGTTAAATTGAAACAGAAGAGAGCTATACTACTATATGCATTGGCTAAAGCGATGCATTTGCTAACCTCCATTTCTTTGGACATAATCACTTTCTTTCCCTTGACCAAGTCGCACAGGTAGTCAATGCCATAATTAGCTAGACTCTGTAAGAAAAAGAAAAAAAAAATCAGGCAGCCAGAATCAAAAGATGAAACACAAATGTGTGTGTGTGTGGGTGTCATAATTGATTCTTCGATACAAAAAAAAAAAACTCCACTGGAAGAGCCTTTTACGTATCCAAGGTTCAAGAATGCGCTAGGCGCTAGGCAGCCATTCGCTGCCTAGTGCCTAGCACGCCTAAATGGAGCATGGGCAAAGCAAAAATAGCAAATTTTTAGTTGAAATAACAATTTTATAACACTTTTTTACTTTAGTTCAATTTCAAATGATTAATAACATAGCTAACCCTCAACAACAAGCAAAACATTTCATTATTTCCTAGATTTACAATGGTGAAGAGTAGGACAGAAGGTTGGGTCGACAGGAGCTGGAGAAAACTGAAGAAGTCATTTCGAAAAGATCAGCTACATTTTTTCGTAATTCTTTGTATGTCAATGTGTTAAGAGCATCTCACTTCGACTAATCACACCTCATGCTAATTAATCATGCCTAGCTTTATATAATAGTCGCATAGGCGTTATGAATGCCAGATTGTCTGCCTAGAGTCTAGACGAGGCGTTTTGTCACTGCCTAGCGCATTGGAATTATGCCTTGTTGAACCTTGTATGTATCTATGAGCTTATCAAAAACATACCTGCTTGTACTCCAATGAATCCAGCTTCTTATCCTGCAAAATAAAGGAAGTGATGTCTGAATCATGAAACAACCATCACAGAAGAAGGAACCAGAAGCGAAGCAAATGACAAAACAGTACAGATTCCAAGAGCACCCGTGCAACAGCACAATTAGAAAGGAAAACCTACCAACCCACTGACAAAACTTATCAACTGCCCCACTTCAGAATCAAGCATCTGAATATTATCATGGATAGTATTAACCTGCATCACATAGTTAATAGTATTAGGAAAAAATGACTACTCTTAGCACTCCAAACAGGTCTTGAATGCATATTTCGACAAAGGAAAATATGTAACATGACCGGCGAACCCATGACTCGGAACCATGTTTTGGATTTTTTTTTCTTCCTTTTAACAATGTGCACCTGCCAGAATAACCAATACTATGACAACCTGACCCTTCTGCATTTCACACCATTCATGAGCAACAATGTGCACATAGGCGGCAACAAGTGATGGAGATGGTGATTAGTTTAATATCTTTTGCAAAAAGGAATCTCCGAAACTTGGTTCTATACCATTTCTCAGACATTACTATTCTTAGCTGAACAATCAAAAACTTATATCGCATTCCAATAAATAGGCAGAGTCGATCCTCTTTCCCTTCGTTCTATTTTCTTTCATATTCTATTTCTGGATTCCTTCCTATGGACGAAATGGGGGGGGGGGGGGGGGGGGGGGGGGGGGGGGGGGGGGGGGGCTGGCAGCCCCAATGCCAAAGATATTTACGATGGGCAGGTTAATGACACTGCACTTACTATTATTCCAAAATGTGGCTTAACAATAAAAATAACAGCACATCAAACTTGCACCATAAACTCCAAACAACATACAGAATTACTCATCACATAGTTGTAGTGTCCTGCAGGTAATCCCTTTATTTTTTATTTCTATTTTTGGGTGGGGGAGATAGGTAAAGGTAAATCCATTTAATCCAAGAACAATGGTAATGAAAAATTGTGGAAGAAAATTCACTTACATCACTTTCAATTTTCCGAGAGATCTCGTTCTGCACATCCATCTTATCATCCAAACCATGAATGCGCTGTGTTAGGTGTTCCTTTGCTTTCTGGGCGACAAGAAAACACAAATCACTATTAGATGCTATACAGGTAAGCAATAGTGGGTTCATTACAAGATAGCAACAGAATCCTAACTTCCTCAAGTCATGGAGCTAAGGCCCTGCAGTTTGTCTAGCCTAAGCAGAAACTTCGCAGCAAGCTCAATTAAAACAATTCATCAAATGATAAACTGAGTAACTAACTACCTAACTAACCGACTACTAATTTACTATATTGAGTGTCAGAGGAATAAAACAAACAAGAAGCCCATCACATGAGACAACTTACAGCCAGAGCATCAGTCACGCCCTCCAGATGCTTTGTCAAATTCGAAACAGCAGCTGTCATACTCTGCTTTGTCACATACATAAGATCTGAAATTTTCCAACCCTAAGAGCAAGAGGAAACTTTAGTATAATTTCAAAGTACTACATCCCAGAGAAACAATAAGAAGACTACTCTACTGTCAGAGCAGTCTACAGCAATTTCACTTACCTTCCACCATATATAACCATAACCCACAGCTCCAACTGTAGCTGCTGGAATTATAAGACCAGTATAATTACCTGCAATAACCACAAGGAAAATAAAAAACCCAGCTGACCTAGTTCATAACTAAGCAGGTTTTGATTCATCAGATGTATATACACGCCAAGGTGTACGAATTTCCGCAACCTCCTCGGATGGTGCTAAATAAACTAGACACGATACCTGATTGACCATTATTCAGAACCGTAATGTGCCGGAAGGAACCGAGTTGTCGAACTTGTTGGGTCAATAGACCCACCTTCCAGTGTTTCCAAGAGAAAAGGAGGAGAACAAGTCAAACACTGCACGTTATTTAACTCAGGACAGAGATCCAAGAACCGATTTTACTCCCAAACCAAAGCGTGAACCCTTCTTTTACCTGATGCGTGAGCACGTCCGCCTGACCCGTCTCGCCATCCGAATCACCTTTCTCAATTCCCTTCACTAAAGCCTGACACAAACATAAACGTAGCGACGTCAATTCTCTAACCAAAAAATCACCCAACAGAAAGCCAAACAAGGAAAAATCCACCAACCCCATAGCCCTAAATGTCTCGCATGCAGAATTATCAACAGTTTAAAGATCATCGATACTAGCTCCAGCAAAATCTACTAACTAAAATTTGCGAAACTGAGCCAAAACACCACGCCACTTCGAAGATTACCTGAATTTCACCGATCAAATCAGATAATTTGCCTTTCTGAATCAACACAGTACCTAAATAACCTGTAACCGAGACCAACTAAGTCAAATAAGAATCAAGGGAACAGAGACGGATACCGTAGCGATAGTAGAAACATTAAAACGCCGCCCAAAAATGGTGATCCAGCGGCGGCAAAAACTACCTGCTCCGGCGATTAGCAGGACCCGAGAACCCAGAGCAGCTTGCATAGCCATGATTGCGCGCTGAGATAATCACACGAACTCGGAAACCTAAACTGGGAGGATTGAGGGGAAAATAAATTTACGTGCTGGCGAAGTCAAAGAGGTTGAAAAAATTTCAAATATATAATTTAATTAATTAATAATGCCCCGTAATTCAGTCGGTAAAAAAAAAACTAACTAATTAGTCGTCCAGTCTCCCGCTGGGCCAACTCATGGGCCTGTTTAACCGACTCTGGTCTCCGCATGCAGATTGTGTGAAACTCGGGCCCAAATCGGGCCATTTAAGAAAAGCCGTAGTGCGGCACGGCACCGCAAGGACGAATATGCCCCAGCTGGAATAGCATCTGGCAATCTGCCCGGCTGCCCAAAATTCTTGATAGCCACGACAAACTCACACCTTCCCTCCCCCCGATAAATAATCCAACGGCGCAAAAGACGAATGTGCGAAGCAAGCAAGATCCGACGGCCCAGATCGCACCCCAGGGAAGAGACTCCTGCAACAGACAAAATAGGGTTCGTAAATTTTTATAGCTCTGAAAATACTCTCTAGAATACTCCACGCCGACGCCGAGCTTCTCTTCCCCGTTCCCTTTCCTCGCGCTCTCTCTCGCTGTTCTTGCTTTCCATTCTCTCGGGGAAAATCATGGGGAAAGGTCCGGGTCTCTACACCGATATCGGCAAGAAAGCCAGAGGTAGGATTCCGATCGAGTTCCTCCTCTCGTTGAAACTTCTCCGATTTCGTTCTGGTCCGATCAGCGGTTTACCTTTGTGGTTACGAAGTGCTAATCGACGGTGTTATTTTTGATCCAGATCTTCTTTACAGGGATTACCAGTCGGACCACAAGTTCACCCTCACTACCTACACCGCCAATGGAGTCGTACGTTCCTCGTCCTCGAATCGATTTTGTTTTTAGGTTTTCCTCTGGTTTTGGTTTTATGGCGTGGAAAACAGTGTCTGGTGTTAGTCGGTTGGCACTCTGATTGTGAAGAATGATTAGTTTAGTTCCTCCCAATTTCAGTTGCGTGTGTGTAGTAGTTCATCTTAGGGTTCAGGGCTCTTTTGCCTCCTCAATGCTAGTATAAGGATGAAAAGGTCGAACAGTCTACTTGCTGTTTTTTTCTGGTACTTTGCGGATAATGGTGGTAACTTTTTGCTGCCCATTACAGGCAATCACCTCGACTGGTGTCAAGAAAGGTGAGCTGATCTTGGCCGATGTGAGCACTCAGCTGAAGAACAAGAACGTCACCACGGACGTGAAGGTGGACACGAGTTCTAATGTAAGTCAGGAAAGGGGCTGCAATGTTATTGGGATTTGCGCATGGTAGCATTTCCCTTTTCGAATTCATCTTACCATTCTAGGCTTTTTCAGCTATCGGAATGTAGTAGTGGCTTCTGAGATCATATGTGGGCATGGTCACTGTGTTATGTTGTCTTGCTCCACTCTTGTTAAATTTGCTGTCCTAAGCCTGGTTGTGTTGCTGGAAATTGCGTTTGGTTACTGATGCCAGTATATGTTCCTTGTGCATATTCACTGTGTTATGTTGTCTTGCTCCACTCTTGTCACATTTGCTGTCCTAGACCTGGCTATGTTACTGGAAATTGGGTTTGGTTACGGATGCTGGTATATGTTTCTTATGCATGTTCATTGTCTTACACCATGCTTTGCTCCGATCTGCTTGAGTTTTTCTCATGGGTGTGTTTCTCATGCGAATGACCTGGTTATGTTTTGGGGTTGGTTGCCGATGGCTATGTGGTTTTTTTTTTCATGCAGTGCACTGATGTTTCCATGATTGTACATTGAAATACTCTTTCTGTTCAATTGATAAGTTGAACTGTTCTTTCTTCTTTGTAGCTGTTCACCACCGTCACTATTGATGAACCCGCTCCTGGATTGAAGACAATCTTTAGCTTCAAGGTCCCTGATCAGAGATCTGGCAAGGTAAACCCTCTTTAGTCCTTGAGGGCAAGTGGTCTCCTCTAATTGTCATCCTTCTGCAAATTACTGCCTATTGCGGAGGGTAAATGTTCTGTCTTTTCATTTGATTGGTTTGTTGTTGGAAAAGATCAATTGGCCTCATTTATATTGGTTGACTTCATTATGGTATACCTAATTGATTCAATAGCTTAGTCATTTTCTTTTGGTTGACATCAGGTGGAACTCCAGTACCAACACGAGTACACTGGGATTAGCACTAGCATTGGTATGACTGCAAGTCCACTTGTTAACTTCTCTGGTGTAGTCGGTAACAATATGGTAGCTCTTGGTACCGACCTCTGCTTTGACACTGCCTCTGGGAACTTCACCAAATTGAATGCTGGTTTGAGCTACACCAATGCAGACCTGGTTGCTGCTGTTACCTTGTGAGCCCCTATGCCTTCTAGTTTTCATGGTGGTTGGCATCTTTATCTGATGCTGAGCACTTATTATATCGTGTAAAAGAGTGCCTGTAGTTCAGTTTCATTTTAAGAAACTGTTTCTGCTTGTGTTTCGAATGTGGATTATTTGTGGGGTTCATGTTCAATGAATTACTGGACTTGTGTGAATGGTTGCAGGAATGACAAGGGAGATACACTTACGGCCTCCTATTACCACACCGTGAGTCCACTGACCAGCACAGCTGTTGGTGCGGAGCTGACCCACAGTTTCTCCAGCAACGAGAACACCCTGACGGTCGGCACTCAGCATGCCCTCGACCCCTTGACCACTGTGAAGGGCAGAGTGAACAACTACGGGAAAGCGAGTGCACTGATCCAGCACGCTTGGCGCCCAAAGTCCCTCTTCACCATATCAGGGGAGGTGGACACGAGGGCAATTGAGAAGAGTGCGAAGATTGGGCTGGCGGTTGCCCTGAAGCCATGAAAGATGCAATTGTGCTGAGCAACTTTTTGTCTTGGTGGTGGCGTTCCGTTGTTAGGGTTGAGAGGAGCAATAACTTGGAAAGAGAATGAAGAGAGATTTATATCCCTTTTCCCAAATGGACATAGAACTGATCGTGTTTATTTGTGCTGGGTTTTTTCCCCTTTCACACATTTTGGCGGATATTGGCACTGTAGAAAATAATCTTTTAGTTGGTGTCAGTAAGCAATCCTCTGTTCCATTCATCTGTTCCACTTGTTCTTTTAGTTACATTCCTATGGCTGTGCAATGCGTTTCATTTCTATCTAATAGCCGGCTTATGCTTGCGTGAGATGAGAATTTATAGTTGGGATAACCAGTGTCCAGCGGTTCAACCATGAAATACTAGTATCGAAGGCTAAACTGATATGCGGTATTTACCGGTATAACGGTTGAACTATGATTAAACCACGGTTTTATCATATAATACCCTAACGCTGACTTTTCCGATACGATCTCCGCACGGTTTCATTGACCATGGGATGGCACCAAGGATTGGGTTGTACTATCTGCTTAGACCTAATGACACGATCTGCTACGTTGTCTATTGTATGGCATGCCCGTTTTGGCCATCCCTATTTGGACAAGCTCACTAGTTTGTAAGGTTTTTTGGATTCTACATTTCCTCCTTCGGATCCTTCGCACTGTGATTCATGTTTGACGGAAAGGATTATTTGGGGGCGTATCACACTCCACATTTGGATGATCTTGTTTTTTTTTCTTTTTTACTATTATAGAATATTACAATCGTTCTACATGGTTTACTTGATGAGGTTTGAGTCTGAGGTCGAATGTTATCTCAATATGCACTATCAGTTGGCTCGCACATAATTTGAAAAGGAGGTTCATCGTATCGATGGTCCAAACCACCTTGTTTCGAGCATATTATCAGGAACACGATATGATCCTTCAAGGTTTTCAAACCTCATGCATAGACACGTCCAAGCAAAACAACATAGTTGAACAGAAGCACCGCCATTTGTTAGAGATGGCTCATGCTCTTATGTTTCACGCAGGGCTCCTAATTCGCTTCTTGGGGAGAGTGTGTTCTCACTGTCACATACTTGATCAACAGTTTACTCACGATTGTGCTCTCGAGAAGACACCTTTTGAGGTTTGTTGGGACGTGTGCCTACTTACTCCCACCTTTGCAGTTTCGGGTGTCTTGCCTGTGCCAAAGACACTCACCATGGTCTTGACAAGTTCTTCGGCAGGGAGAGAGCATGAAAGCCTAAAATCGTAAGCGATCTATCCCCATCAAATTTTGTATGGATTTTACCCATATTCGCCCATAATCTAAGATGACTAAAACTCATAAATGCATGGGTCATATGCCACAATATGAATACATACTACACACAAATATAAACTAATCCTATAAATCAACAACCTCCCCAAATTACTGAGGCCGCCACATCATCAACTTTCCATCAGGAAAGATATGACTAGCCGTAAAAACTAAGAATGACAATGGAGTGGGTATCTCGATATCTATACCCGCCCCAGCAGGTTGGGTCTAGATCAGATAATTCATCACAGATTATGGGTTGGGCAGGTCAACCCAATAAGTATTTAGTTTAGAAGAAAACCATGAGTAAATATTCAATTTTTTCATTAAACCCCCAAGAAATAAAGTAAAATATGATAAATGTAGTTAAATTATTTAAAATTTGAAGTTCTCACATGTTTAAAACTTTATTGTAGCATATTAATAAAAGTAAAATTATAAGTAATTGTAATAAAAAGACATGTAATTTAGGTAAAGACGGGGTCGAGAATGAGGCGGGTCAGGGCAAGGGAGACCCGCCCCAAAACAGGTCAAACAGGTCGAGTAAAACTGGTCAGTTCAAAATTGTCATCCCTAATAATAATTGGTTGGGTGAAAACATTATGCAATTTGATCCTTTGGTGCAATGTAGAAGAGGCGAATCGTGCCATCATAGGAATGTATGAACTTAAACCTCAATATATTTGGTGCGATCATGAAGAATCGAATTAATAACAATGCGAATATCCCTCGGTAGACGATGAAGCCACTCACGTTCAGAGGTAAGTAGCCGAAACTTAAGTGACCATTCACGCTATTAACACTGGATTTGCGTCAGGTTTTCAAAGCCATCGGAATTATCAGAGTTGGTTCTTGCCTTTGTTTGTGCTATGAGCTTGGGTAGAATCCCATCTCAGCATGGCAAATATAAACATCCCTAAAAGAAAAGGACCTTAATCTCTCCGTATACATCTGGATTTGCCCTGTCCTGTGATGTGAGAGAGAAACATGACTGTTGTCCATATAAGTAGCACCAAAAACCATCATATTGCAACGATGTTCTGGATTCTTTTTAGTTTTTACTGTAAGAACTAAGAACCAGCTTGTAATCCACGATGCCATGTGATATATTGACCAGGCTCCAGAGGACAAAAATCGAAATGCATATACCCGAAAACGAGAAAACAAAATGGGAAGCAGACATACAGTAGACACTGAAATCGCTATAAAAATTCATTAGTCTCGTAGTATACTTCTTTTTTGAGCAAATTAGTACAATCACACAATTGAATCATCTACAGTATGAACTTCGCCGCTGTTTTTTTTTTTTTTACTTTTACTTCCCCTGTAACGTCGTATACACGAGAAAGAAAATCTCTTCCTGGAAACGCCTGATTTATGATACACAACCAACCAACCAAAATAACATAGATCTTCCTGTGCAGTGGAGATGGATGAAGAAATCTGAAGTTGTTGCCATCTCTCTCTCTCTCTCACTATCCCTCCCTCCCTCTGTCCCTTGCTTTGTGTTGCTCTACGGAAAGCCCAAGCAACGGTCCATGTTCCTTCGAAAGGGAAGGATCAAGTTTGGGACAAGCATATATTACACACTGAACCAAAATGCCTAAACAATGCCAGTGGAAATACTGGACGTAGCATTGATCTTGAGGGAGTACTCAGGAATGTATGTTAGACCTGTTTCAAAGAAGCGAAGTTGGAAGGAACGCGTTAATCAACAGAAGTTCAGCCATTCAGCTCCAAGTTGGAGGAGAATTTGCACGTAGGAAGAACCTCAGAGACTGAGAAGTTCCTCATAAAGGAAACATTAAACTCCTCAACTAACATCCATTAAAAATTTCCCATCGGGGCTCGATGCACTCATGAAATCAACCTAGTTGGTCAGGAAAGAACATATTATGACAAAAAACACAGTAAGCAGCGCTGTTCGCTTGGTTCAAGTTGACAAGGGTAGTAGTGATAGAAGACCCACGGAGAAACCATACCAACAGAAAGATAATACCCTGTGCCAGAAATATCGGGTAGGACCTAAGGAAATGGGGCAAGGAGATTTTTAACTCATTGATGCAAACAATCTAGAAATTGCACAGGCAGATTTTATCAGGCTGAGGGAACAAAAGAGAATGAAAGCATTGCAATGACACCTTTTTGGTGAATATCAAGAACAAAGATGCAGATGCTAGAATCTCATTACCTTTTTCCTTGACATCTATTTGTAAGGTATCGAGTGTGATTATACCATCGGTCAGGGGAAGTAGCTCAAGCTTGATTGTGGCTGTTGAATTTGCAGGGACGCACCTGATTACAGACGAGATTAAGATAAGTTGACTCTTGTCAGAATCTTAGAAATGAAAAAATAATGTGAAAGAAGACTGATTTTTGTTACCCTAATGGAACTCTACTCTGCAGCCAGAGATGAGTGCAACCGAAACCAGTACTTGAAATGACATCAGGTATGGCCGAAGACTGGGAACCAGATAGCTCTCCTCCCTCATTCAGCTGCTCTAGCGCAGGAGGTGCAGAAGCCACCCTGCTGTGCGTTTTGCTCCCAACCTTATTACCATGTTTTCTCATAGAACCAACTGCTGCACCCATGGGAGTTGATGGTAAATTCAACGACCCAACTGAAGGAGGAGCAGTGAACGAGGCTGGAGCAAGAACTGTTAGAGTTAGATCTTCGGCTGTCAAATTGGAGGCTCTGAGGGTTAGGACCTGAAAGATTTTTGGACCAGGAAACAGGAATTCATACCACGAAGAGAAACAGAGGCATTTATAGCTCAAGGAAACACTGAATAATAAAGACGGAGAGAAGGAAATACCTGAACCGGAAGATGGGAAACTCTTTCATTGGTAGAAGACCGGTGTGACAGTTCAGGTGCAACAGAGATCAAAAGATCCCTAGAGATACGTGGCCGCCAATTAGTTGGCTGCTTGAAAAACAGTCTTGACTCTACATTTTTTATTCAAAGAAGAAGACAGTAGTACTTATGAACAAATTAATGTTGTATATGTTAAATAACAGATTAGCTTAGAAACTGAACAAAGAGCAATTTGCATACCAGTATAGTTGCAGCGACAAGATACCATAATAGCATATATGTCAGAGTCTGAATAACTACTTCTCCGTTCAGTAGAAGTATGAGAAGGGCGTGTATTTGCTGAAAATGAAGTTTTTTCACCCAGACCCTTGGGGTTTTTCCACATTGATGATGCTGGTTTGAGGATGAAAGCATGCTCTTCACCTCTCCTGCCAGGATCGACAATGACACGGGAAAGACTTGTAAATCAAACATTAACTCAGAACTCGGGGTTTTTAAATTGGAGTTGCAGCGTCATAGATCTCTATAAATAATTTAGGATACACATGTACTTATGCAAAGACAAAATTGCACAGAACTCCACTTTGCTAGAAAGCTTTGTTATAGAAGTATATCAAAGTCTGCTTGTAGATAATGGGCAACGCAGATTGCATGTTATCCTGGAACATGAAGATAAATAGAAAGGAATACAAGCAATGCACCATACAAACTTAAAGTTGGGGAACTACTTCAGCTTACACAAACAGAGATAACATGAAAAAAGAAACGTTTTATACCTCTCACAATTCCCTTATGAGTACGAAATTTAAACTGGTAGCTAATCAACTCAAACGTACTAGTAAAGTCCCCAATAATTGGTCGCATCATCATGGCGGACTTCAATTGAACTCAACAATTCAATAAGGAACTGGTTAATTCATTTGCACTAGCCAGTTTTCTAACTTAGTCCCATCCTTTACGCCAAAAATAAACTGAAGTCCCTCTATCTCAAACTAGACCCCAGAAAGTATATCAAATGTTCAAGTTCATTAAGGACAGAAAGTAAATTCTCCAACAAAAGAGAAAACATAATAAAGATGGTGAGACTTGAAAGGAGCTGGTTCGTTAATTTTCAGTAGCTAGTTCTCAAACTTAGTCCCATGCTTTCCACCAGTAACAAAACAGAAGTCCCTCTCTCTCTCCAGTAGACCCCAGAAAGTAATCAAATTCATTAAAAGATTGAAAGTAACGTTCTCCAACTGAAGAGAAACCAGACTGGTGAGGCTTCAAAGACTGTCTAGCACGCACCAATTGGGAGAAAACAAAGATACCTAGAGTGGACAACCACCTGAGGGCAAGATTTGGTAAACAGTGATCATCTCCAGCTTCAATGCATGCTATTGGCAAGGACAAAGGCATGCCATCCTTGGAAGCCTCATTGAAAACCATCGTTATAGCATCTATATACACCACTATATCCGGCAAGTGTGCTGGAGAAATGTTCTGCAGAAGAACTTGATAAATTAACAAGGCATTGGCAAAATGAAAGTTCCTTACAGGAAATTGCAGAAGCATGATGCATTGAGGAAGAAAACAAATGCAGAAGCATTAGAAGACTAAGCAAATATATTCACAGCAAGAGTTTATTCTTCCCAGATTCACACCTTTATCTGAACACAAAGCAAGTCATCTGTATTACAGTCTGCAGCGAAGGAATGGATCTCTACAGGTTGAATGATTTCAAGTTTTCTCCTCCATCTTTTTCCTGGAATGTACATGCCTTCCAGACCACACCGTACTGAAAATCTTTCTCGCTCTAATGACACGCCCCTGAAAGAGAGAAGTCCATCGCCATCCTTTTGACGATTTTGTCTCAACTTCTGAGATGAGTACTCTCCCCACTCATCAATGTCAAAGTTTGGTTTAGAACTTTGGGCTTTAACTGGTTGAGGAGGTGGAATACTATTCTGGGGCAGTGATGACATGGAGTAACTTCTGAAATGAGAGAAAAGCTGTGATCCAGAAGACACTGGCTTCTGAGATGTGGGAGCAAGAACTGGAATAGGAGCTCTTTGGGGAGGGGATAAGTTACGAGGAGGAGGAGGAAGAGTATTGTCCAAAGGAAGCAACCACGTTAAAAGTTGTCCATATGGATCAGCATTAGCGAAATTCTGTGCGTCAGGCTTCTCTGGACACAGATTTCTCATCTGGTATTTCTCAAACTGAAGAATCTCAATAACCGGGTCTCTCAGAATATGAGTACCAACATTAACTTGTAGAAGTACCTGTATCCTTCCAAACAAAGACGTGGAATGAGAATCGGTAGTTAACATGGGAAATTTTAACATATGACCACAGACAAGCATGGGCATCTAATAAACTGTTGGGGCAAGAATCAGTAAACAATGCTGCATGCAAAATGAACCCTGAACCCACTGTTAGAGTCTTAGAGATTACAATGCTTGCGCTACCAAAATTTAGGCCAATTCTGTTGCGATTTAGATGAACTATTACCTCCGTGGCCTATAAAGCAATAAGCGCCAAGGGGGGAAATTACAGTGATCTCGAGAATATAATGTTCACAGCTCATTGAGCATATGGGAGGGAGATCTTTACTGGCTTGGTCAAAAGAGCACATGATTTCAACTTTCGAGAATTTTAATCATATGGGGAACTGAGTTACGACCAATACAAGACATATAACATATCCCACAAAGACAGTTAAGTCTGACTGTCAAAGACAAAAATCAAAACTTTTAAAATGTAGGTGTAAGAGTAAGAAACACAAAGATTAAACTTGGAGCACTTTTTAGAGATGTCAAAATAAACTTGAACCAGAAGGATTTCAGACACATACCACTATATCTCCATTTGAAAGAGACCAACAGTTAACACTGTTTCTGGCAGCTCCACCAGCAACATTGGCATCAAAATTTCCTTTGTCAATGAGAGCATTGAGATGAGTTTTGGCCTTTCCAGTTCCATTTCCAATGGAGCTCTGACCATCAATGTCAGCTAAATCACGGTTTTGTCCAGCTTTCTTGGACCAAAGTGGCTCATCTGACTCCGCAATCCTAACAAAAAAATGGGAGTTCTTGAATCTTTGCAACAATGTTTCAGTTTGTCTTTTGTGATCCTCCATTCTGAGAATGGATTCACTAGCAGACACATCGACTTTTGGATCACTCTTCTGTAGTGACGAGTCATCGCCTTCCTGGCCTGTAACTTGCTCACCAGCACTTGTTTCTCCTTCCGCATGACTTCTGTCGTTCACGTTTCCATTCTGTCTCTCAGGGCTTTGTCCTATGCCATTTTTACACATAACAGCAGCGACTTTGAATGGAGTGATGGTTTCTGTATCTTGATCAGATGCTGACAAACATGCTAGTATATGAACTTGTTCACCTGAAATAAAAATGGTCACGTACCTTGCCAAATATAAGTAGACCAATTTCCACAGTTTATAAATATCAAGCTATCTATAATTACATCATTCGGCGGAGGCAAAGAATATGTGGGGTACCAGGAAAGACAAATGATCGATCCAAGGAGCGTAGTGACTGTATATTGGGTGAAGAATTCCACTCATCTGGAAGTTCCTCTGCAAACAAATGAAAATCATTACAGACTGAAAAATAAAACATAATGCTCTTTCTAATTAACGCATTGTACAGACTCAGCAATTCAGACATCAGTAACTGGAACATCAATAGGACTAGCAAACTGCAGAAGTCAGTGGATGGATCAGTACTGTGTGGAATAGTGATCCATCCTTCTTCTTCGGATACATCCGAATGCCCCTCAACGACACAAGATCCTTTCTTTGACGCTGAACCCACGTCACTGCCATTCTCATCTCCAACTTCATCAGGCCCTCCTCCTCGATTTCTAGCCACTGGAGACTCGGGGAACGGATCTTCAGTAACAAGACCCTCCAGAGTCTTGGTAGGTCTCGCCATATACTGTGCGTCCACTGCAGGCTCGTGAGCAGAAACCTTTTCAGGTGCCACATGGTGACTAGAAGACCGTAACAGAAAATTCATTTCTTTCCCCCCCAGGCAGACAGATTTCTGCAAAAGCCAAAATCGAAATTGTCACAAATGCTGCACTGAAATCTTTGGCAAGCAACACGCTGGATGCACTAGCAGGGCAATCCAACTACAAAAACTACTTCAACTCCTCTTTGGATCACCATGGAAAACCACTCTAGTTCGACAAATTGAGTAGGAACCTAGACTCCAAACTCCTTCTGAACTCCAACCAAACCATAGCGCGGCACAACAGTTTCGGAATACGGATTCGATTCAAAACGAATAGAGATCAAATCTCGGAAGTGTGAAGCCATTCAGGCAGACAGTGAAATTCAGTGGAAATGGGAGGAGCTGGAATTGGAAGGATCAAAATTGACGACGCAAGTATGGATGGGGAAGCTTAGAACTCGAACACGATTTAGAATGAGAGAGACAGACAGAGACTGAAGATAGATCACCTGATCGGAAATCAAAGACGGAGCTCGCCTGAGGAACGACGGAGGTAGAGAGACAGAGATGGATCTACTTTCCGGGAGCGAGGCGATACGACATTGATACGTGCAAACGGTTCAGGAAGGTGGATTCGGGCTTCTGACATAAGGAAGGAAAGAAAAAAAAAGGTTCCGGTTCCCGACGGAGAATAGCGGGCTTTTAATGGACTCATGACCAAAATTGATTGCCCATGGAGCCCGTCCTGATACTGGATGGGTTATGCACCCTATCTTGAGCCGGACTACAGGCCGGATGTCCTGATACTGGACGGGTTATGCACCCGTCAATAACCAAATCTGGATCTTTTATTTAGAAAATTCAGACCTAAGGAAGGAGAATTAAAAACCATTTTTATTTTTTCTAGTTTTCTTAATTGACTCATATCTTTTTCGTTTTGACTCGGATTTTAATTTTTTTTTGCACAGATGGAACGAGTTCATCGTGCTCTACAAAGTGAGATCAATTTTTAATATTTTTTGAGAAAAAAAAATTCTGGCCTCTCGATACCAACTGCATACCATATGGTATCTTCTTCGTTTTTAATTCGTTTTTGAAAAAGTTTGCACAGAAGGGACGAGTTCATCATGATCTATTGGATCAACAAATTTCTGGGTGAACAAATTACAGGACCAAAAAATACCACACAATATCATACAATACCACCCTGGCACAGGGTGGTATTGTATGGTATCTTCTTCGTTTTTAATTCGTTTTTGAAAACGTTTGCACATAAGGGACGAGTTCATCGTGATCTATTGGATCTACAAATTTCTGGGTGAACAAATTACAAGACCAAAAAATACCACACAATACCATACAATACCACCTTGGTATGTGGTGGTATTGTGTGGTATACAATGTTAAAAGTCGTAAATGACAATTAATATACTTCTATCATCAATCATCATGTATTCAACCATCCTACAGTCTTGGTTTGTTCATACCACCATGGTACGTTTTTCAAACCATAGGTATGCTTTTATTTCAATACCAGTCAATACCATATGGTATAGACTGGTAAAAAATGGCTCAATTTTTTTTGTTCGAAAAATATATTAAAGTGAATATCATTTTGAAGAGCACAATTAATCTGATCTAACTGTGCAAAAAAAAAATTAAATTTCGACTTAAAATGAGTGAGAAATCGTCCGTTAAAGATTAAAGAGGGGAAAATTAAAGGCTTTTCAGGAGAGAGAGGATGCTGATGTCATGCTAATGTCTTGGTTTGTTCATACCACCATGGTACGTTTTTCAAACCATAGGTATGTTTTTATTTCAATACCAGTCAATACCATATGATATAGACTGGTAAAAAATGGCTCAATTTTTTTTTGTTGGAAAAATATATTAAAGTGGATATCATTTTGAAGAGCACAATTAATCTGATCTAACTGTGCAAAAAAAATTAAATTTCGACTTAAAATGAGTGAGAAATCGTCCGTTAAAGATTAAAGAGGGGAAAATTAAAGACTTTCCAGGAGAGAGAAGATGCTAATGTCATGCTGATATGGTCGGGTTACTCATGATTACTCACCATAAGGTTACTGACTTGATCCATTCCTCTGTAGTCCTACCCACGAGAGATAGAGTGGCTAATTTTGTTTTTGAAAAGTAGGGTACCTTGGCTAATTATCCACGAGTTTCCAGCACAAGGATGACGAGGCAGATGGATATACATTATACAGGCGAAATAATACTGCTAAAGGTTAGTTGGATAAGGATCGATAAGATATAGGGGTGTCGCCTCGGAATAGAAATTTGATGAGTGCCTGGATCAACTACCACAATAACTCCAAATCTCCCCAAATATTCCCTATAATCTCAAATCCCCTAAAATCTTAATGAATATTCTCAAATAACAAACTGCTGACACGCCACTAATCCGTGTCTACATCAGTCCCGGCCGCTTCGGAACAACCTTGCCCTCAAGATTGACGATCCGTGCCAGCCTTGCTTGCCTCCGCCGCCACTTCTTCTACTTCATCTTCAAACGTTCCCACCTGTAGCATGAGGTTGGCATTGGCGCAGCGATGTCCGATGGTGTAGCACTCATCGCAACTAACAAGTGAGTTCAGCAATGAACGAAGGATTCATGAACTACTTAGGCAAGGAAGTAGTAGAAATGTTGAAGAGGAGACAACCAGCTCTTAAACTTAAGACTATGCGTGTCGCGTGCTCGATGACGCAATCTTGGAAAATTGTTTTGATTAACCATCACTAAACTCAAAAAGAAAGAAGAGAAAGACGACAAACTTTCTTTCTTCATGGGAAAAGAAATGGGCGAGCCTCCAAGCTTCACTATATACCCGAGGAAGGCCTATTTATGGGACATCTTCCCCAGTCACAATAAGCTTCCAGCTCTAGAGGTCCATCACTCCTGAGCAATATAACTCCAGGTACCGCTTTATTTCGTTGATCTTATCGATGTGAGTCCCTGAAACAACCCGATCTTTTTGGACAAATCAAACCAAAATTTTAAAACAAAAACCGGTTACTCCGGAGCAACCCAAACCATGTTTTAAAGTCAAACCAAAAATCAACCAACGACAATAACCAAAAATATCAAACGAAAAGCCCTAAATAGTTGGGCAAATCTCAATCCAAAACACTTGAACAGAAAACCTGAGTTTCCTAGTATACTCATAGGGCAAGAAATAAAGACAAATATGAAAAAAAGGGTCTCATCTCAATACCCTGATCCTTCTAACATCTTCAAACTTGGCGCGGTTGACCTCCTTGATTAATCTCCTCGTGCTAGTTACGCCCTCTTCCCCTTTCCACACCGGGTGAGTGAGAAGGGGTCAGTCTCGTCGTTACTTTCTAAGGTCTTTGCCTAAGCAAACCTTACTAACAGATTATTAGAAATTACTACATCTTACATGAAAGTTGTTCTCGCTTTCTTTCTTAATACTTTAATTCTTAATAGCTAAAGAAGTTCTCTGCTACTATCTTAACTTATATACTAATTACTAGGGAATCACCACGTTACGTATCGTCGTCCGGTGTCCCTATCCTCAAGGAAATGGTACTGCGTTACGTATCGTCGTCCAGTGTCCCTATCCTCAAGGCAATGGTATTGCGTTACGTATCGCCGTCCATTCCATGCCCAGTAAACTACTGCGTTACGTATCGCCATCCAGTAGTGACCCGACCATCTACCGCGTCCAGTAGTGGCCCAACCGCCCGGGGGTTCATCTTACATACAAACATACATCATATACATAGCACAACGCGTGCCTCCACCTTAAGTAGGCGGTGGGATGTCTCACACATACAATCGCGCTATACTCATATAGTTAACTGGCAGTTTTTGAAATAAAAGGCATAAACTAAAAGATCAACGATTGAGATATTACCCCCTTTACACTCACCTTGTTTTCACGTCAACTAGCTAACTTCTTGAACTATCCCCAACCTTGTGGATACTCCATCGTTACAACTCCTTGCTCAAAGTGCACAAGCTATACTATATTACTATCTCCATATGATCATACAACTACGTAAATAGAGGGAAATTAATCACAACCCTCTTCCCACTAATTCACACTACCTTCCCATCCATCCATGCATCAACGTCCACTAATTTGTCCTGAATATCAAGTGGGCTTGTGATTAATTAGTTTCGTGAACTCCAGGGACCTTCCTTTACAAAATTCCTTCTTAAACTAGAACTAAAATCCCCACACAATCATAGTATGCCAATATATATATCCGTGGCTTGCTTCATAATCCATCGAGAACAAAACCTTTGTGCTCCATAATTAAAAGCACTTGATTCCTCCCTACGAATGGTTGCAAGAACCCAACATCGTGCGCATATGGTTAATCAATTTAATCACCCACTTATAAGCTAATTCTTCTGTTTATCCAGCAATCTAAAACCACCCATTCACGCAAAGGACAGTTAATCCCACTTACCTCATCGTTGTTGAATTTCCCAAGAGCATGGCACGTATGCTCTATTGCTGGCTCTCGGATCGCTAACTCCTCGTCAAACCTTCCGTTCATTCAAATGTTGCATCTTAGCCCATTACCTTGTTTTTATTTCTTCTCTTTTTTTTTAATGCGGCCCAACGAATTCCTTGGTCTTGGTCCTTGGACCTAGCTCGGTTTGAATCAACATTCGATTGTAACTAACAACCCAATCCATACATTTTTTTTATAGGTTGAACCTAAACCCAAAGTTGGGGTGTTACAGTCCCAGCAAGAATCACGTCGTCCACATAGATAAGAGCAAGGATGAACATTGAAAAAATGATTGAAAATCATCATTGAGTGGTCTGCCCTCGATTGGACAAAGCCAGTGCATTTCAGTGCCGAACTTCTGGTACCAATTTCGAGAGGTTTGCTTTAAGCCATATAGTTACTTTTTAAGTCTGCACACTCTGTTATAACCTTCCTTGGCAAATCCCTCCGGAATCTTTAAGTAAATTTCTTCATCCGAGTCTCACCATGCAAAAATGCGTTATTGGGGGGAGGACACCCCCACCCCCCGGTTCACGTCAAAGCTCGGAGAAAGGCTATCGCGGCAGCATAAGACACGACAAAAAATAAAAGATTGGAGCGAATTTTCGTTTATTCCATCGAGCTAAAGCATAAAAGGTCAACCTCCTCTTCTCTTGCGCTCCATTTCAGCAGGAGTAAGACGCACGAACCCGCCAGGCGGCAGACATGATCCTCCCCTAACCGCCACAATTCCACCTCCCGTCGGCGTCGGCGGCCTGCCTCCATTTCCAGCCCCACCGGCTCCGACCGCTACCCCGGCTCCACCTGCACGACCATGACCGTCCCGGTGGGTCTCAGCAGCCTCCCCAGGACCCCTTTCCATCCTATCAACACCTCTTCCTTTCTCTTTGCCACACGAAATGTAACAGGCAAGGAATTGGGTTCAAACACTTTGACAACAACTACAATTTCTGGTTTTAATCCAGCTAAACACAAACCAACCAAGGTCTCCTCCGGAATTCTATAACATAAATTTCTCAAGCGTTCAAATTTGAACTAGAATTCACTTACAGTGCTGGTCTGTTTGAGTTTGACCAACTGCTCAAAAGCATACTCGCCCGTCCCGCCGAATCGATCCGCGGATTCTTCCTTGAACCTTTCCCGCGTGACCAGTTCCTCTCTCTTGGAATAGATACGCTCCAGCCACTCCCGCCATTGTTGCGCTCCCGCCTCCAGGTAGAACGACGCGAGATAGGCTTCCTGTTCCTCTGGAATTTTCTGATGATGGAACATCTGCTATGATCGAGCCACCCACAGCGCCGCGTCCTCGATATATGAAAACTTAGCATACTCAATAATCGGGCCTGCGGCCTGAACCAACTTCCTCCATCTCCATACCTGTCTTTCCATCCTCCGCTGCCTCCCAAGCGTCCCGATTGGCCGCCGTCTCTGTTCCAGTTTTGGTGGTCGTGTTCGACCATCTCCCAGTCTCCCATCTTGTCGCCATACCCGCCTTCTTCCTGTCTTCGAAGTCGCTCTCCTGCGCTCTGCCTCCCTTCACCCTTCAGGAATCCCTGGTTTCCTACTGGTCTGTTAAAACACAGTTGGGTGTTTGAGCGGTTGCCTGCAGCGCGCTCCTGCCGGAACCAAGTCAGTTCTTCTCAGTTGACCCCAGTCGGGTCGAACATGGGTTTGACCGAACCTGGTGTTTGTGATCAACCCAGCCAGCCGACCCGATTCCACCCCGCCGATCGCACGGCTGAGCGACCCACGGCTGGCGGTATGGAAAAAATTTGCTAGGGTAAAAGCAAAACCCTCAAAGCTGCAGGGCTGCTCTGTTTGCAGTATATATATGAGCTGCATAAGCAGCTTAGTTCCAGATTGCCACTTGGAAACCAATGATTAGCCTATTACAAACCAAAGTACTGTTTAGTAACGGCTATTAACGGCTAACAAGCCTTTAAGTAAAACGACAGAGTTTCATTGTTAATGAACTTAAAACAAAAGGAAAACGACTCCGTTCTGCAACTTCGATCTTCAGCCTCCTCTTCAGTCTGCAATCCTTCTTGCATCAGGACTAAGGAAGTTGACACCCACCTTCAAGTTGTGAGTGCTGTCTTGACTCCCAACTTGTCCAGAAGATCCTTCAGTCGATTCCTGTCCAAACCCTTAGTGAATATGTCAACAAGTTGATTGATTGTACTTACATGGAACAGCTTGATCAAACCAATCTTTAATCTTTCTCTTGTAACGTGCATATCAATCTCAATGTGCTTTGTCCTTTCATGGAACACTGGGTTCTCTGCAATGTGGATTGCAGACTTGTTATCACAATAAACAGCAACAGGAAGAGGGACTTTGACACCCATTTCACCCATTAAAACTCTTAACCAATCAATCTCACAAACCAATGGAGCTAATGCTCTATATTCTGCTTCAGATGATGATCTGGAGACTGTTGTTTGTTTCTTTGTTTTCCAGGTCAGAAGAGAACTTCCAAGGAAGGTACAATACCCTGTTGTTGATCTTCTAGTGTCTGGACAGCTGGCCCAGTCTGAGTCACAGAATCCCACAAGTTTCAGGTCTGCTTTGCTGCTGTAGTAGATACCTTGATCAGGGCAGGATTTGAGATACCTTAGTACTCTGTAGGCTGCTTGCAGGTGTTCTGAGTAGGGCTTCTTCTGGAATTGGCACAGCTGCTGCACTGAATATGTCAAGTCAGGTCTAGTGATAGTTATGTAATGTAACCTTCCAACCAATCTTCTGTAATGTTCTGGATCATCAAGTAAAGTTCCTTGTGTTGCTGTTAACTTGATCTTTGGATCTGATGGTGACTTGCATCATTTAGCATTCAAATATCCTGTATCAGAAAGCAAATCCATACAGTATTTTCTTTGACAAACCATCAATCCTTCTGCTGTCCTGTTCACTTCTAATCCAAGGAAGTATTTCAAAGGTCCAAGCAGTTTGATCTTAAACTCTTTGCTCAAGGAGTTTTTAACTTGATCAATGTCTTTCTGAGCATCACCAGCCAGTATAATGTCGTCCACATAGACAAGTAGAACAACAATTCTCCCATGAACCCACTTAGTGAACATGGAGTAATCTGAGCTTGACTGATAAAATCCACTTTTCAACAGAAAACCAGTTAACTTGGCAAACCACTGCCTTGAGGCCTGTTTAAGGCCATATAAAGACTTCTTTAGTTTACAAGCCATCCTCTTAGGGCTTCCAGGTGGTAAAACAATTCCTTGAGGTACCTGCATGTACACATCCTCATGTAGATCCCCATTTAGAAAAGCATTGGAAACATCCAACTGCTCTAGGGTCCAATTCTTCACTGCAGCTATGGCTAACAATGCCTTTACTGAGTTGATCTTTGCTACTGGAGAAAAAGTATCCAGAAAGTCAATCCCATATATCTTTGTGAAGCCCTTGGCCACTAATCTTGCTTTGTACCTCTCAATTGTACCATCCTGCTTTAGTTTGAGCTTAAATACCCACTTATAACCAACTATATGTTTGTCTGGTGGTGCTTCAACTATTTCCCAGGTCTGGTTTGCTTCTAGAGCATGTATTTCTTCTATCACTGCTCTATTCCATTCAATGGATTTGACTGCCTCATGGTATGAGGTTGGTTCCTCATGCTTCAGTACACTTAAAGCATATATCCTATCCTCTTCATTCAAACATTCAAAATTTAGAGAGATAGGATGCTTACTTGCACTTGCTGCTGTCCCAAATGCACCAAATGTCAGTTGGGGGTCTAGTTCACAGTCATTCAACTTGGCTGGCAACACTGGTTGCCTTTGAGATCTTCTTGGTGGAGGGGGAACAAAATCATCTTGTGGCAGTAGTTCACACTCCTGATCAGTGACCTCAGGAACTGATTCAGGAATGTCATTTGCAGGAGTTCTAGCATCTTCATCTTCATTTGGACTACTGGAATCACCATCCCCCCTTGCAGCTGAGGCTTGATCATAGGAAACAGGTGCTGAAGGTGTAGGAAGTGATGATGCAGGAACCATGAGAGGAGGAGCTGATGTTAAGGTCTGAGGAATTGGACCAGTAGATGATGTAGAGGGAAAATCTGATGTATCTGAACAATCTCTAAATGGCAGAATTGTTTCATAGAAGATAACATCTCGAGACAAGAAAACCCTTTTATCATCTAAGTCAAGCAACTTGTATCCTTTAACTCCTGCAGGGATACCTAAGAAAACACACTGTCTTGCCCTTGGTGAAAATTTGGTCCTGTTATGCCCAAGTGTACTGGCATAACACAGGCTTCCAAACACTTTAAGGTTGCCAAGAAATGGCTGATGATTATAAAGAACTTCAAATGGTGATTTGCCATTCAGAATTGGGGTTGGCATTCTGTTAATCAAGTATACTGCATGAAGAATGCAGTCATTCCAAAAGGTTAAGGGTAATCCAGATTGGAACCTAAGTGACCTAGCCACATTTAGAATGTGCTGGTGCTTTCTTTCAACCCTGGCATTTTGTTCTGGGGTTTCCACACAAGACATCTGATGCTCTATCCCTTTCTCCATAAAGAATTCATTCATGTGGAATTCCTTCCCTTGATCACTTCTAATCACTTTGACAGTAGTATTAAATTGATTATGAACCAGGGCACAGAAACCTTTCAGCAGTTCTCTGGTTTCATGTTTATGTTTCATTAAATAAACCAATACTGCCCTTGTATGATCATCCACAACAGTAAGAAAATAAGAGTGGCCATCATAAGATTGAACAGACAAGGGTCCCCATATATCAACATGAACCAAGTCAAAAGAACTCTTTGCGATACTGGTACTGTTTGGGAAAGGGAGTCTTTTGTGTTTTGAGAAATGACATACATCACAGTGTAGAATCTTAGTACTAGTTACAGTGGAATTGGATTTCTGTAACATGGAAATTCTATCACTACTGGCATGTCCTAATCTCCAATGCCAAATATCAAAATGCAAAGGATTGAAATTGAAAGTGGTGGCTGCTTGGTGGTGGTCAGGCTTCTGGTCTTGGGTTGGTGGAAAGGTGAGATGGTAAAGTCCTCTATGCTCTCTTGCTAAACCAATCATCTTCAAGCTTAATTGGTCCTGGATATGACACAGATTAGAGAGAAAATGTAAGACTAGTGGGCAATCATTGGTAAGCTTGCTAACTGAGACAAGGTTGAAAGAAAAGCTAGGGACATGTAGAACATTGTGAAGAATCAAGCCTGTAGGTAGTTTAACTGTGCCAATATGAGTAACTTGAACCCTAGTAGTGTTAGGTAGATTCACATAGATATCTTGTACTGGTTTATGCTCTATGAATGAGGTTAATGAACAAGAAATGTGATCTGAGGCACCTGTATCTAGAATCCAGAGGTTTGTGGAATTGGTTTGGTTAAACTGACTTGAGGTAGACAGGCTATATTTACCTGAGTAATTAGGGTATGGTGGAGGAATTTGAGTGACTGAGTAGGCATGGTGAGGCAAAGATGGTGAGGTTGTAGGTGAAGAAGGGTTACCAGTACCAGAATGCATCATGTTCCTTAACTTGTTCATCTCTTCTGGGGTAAAACCAACCACTGCTTTAGAAGCACTTACTGGGCTACCTCCTGGTGTATCAGTTGAGCTGGAGTAGCCAACTTCAGTAGTTGAATCACTAGACCCTGTTTGTGATACTGATCCTGCAAAGCTGGTAGCACTGCCCTGAGATCCTCCTCCATTCTGTGATTCTCTCTTCTTCTTAGCTCTCCAACACTGCTCAACATTATGATTTGTTCTTTTGCAAAAGATGCAAAACTTCTTCCCTTGCCCCCTTGGTCTCTCATCTTGTTCAGTCTCAACAGCCAGTGCCACACTTTGGCCTTTCCTTCCACCATGAGTTTCTGCTTTCAGCTTTTACTCGTACTGGAGTAGGTCATCCACTGCTTCAGACACAGTGGGTAATGGTTTGCGAGACAGCAACTGGCTCTTGACAATTTCATAGTCTGGATGCAAACCCCTGAGAAATCTGATTAGATAATCAGTTTCTTGCCTTCTGTGTAGGCTACAACAGCATCACATGGATTCACATTCCCAGGTGCACAATTACATGGAACTATGGGACTGAACTGTGCAAGCTCTTCCCAAATTCCCTTAATCTCATTGTGATACTAGTTGATAGTGCGGTTTCCTTGCTTGCACTTGTGGATATCATCCTCCAGGTTTGTGATTCGTATGGCATTAGGTTTACCATACCTTCTCTTCAACTCATCCCAGAGGACCTTAGCACTAACATGATTCATCACAGAACGTAGAAGATCTTTGTGCAAGGAATTCAAGATCCATGACAACACACCTGTGTTACACCCATCCCATAGCAGAAATGTGTCATCATTCACTGGAGGCATTGGAATGCTTCCATCGATAAAGCCCATTTTATGTTTCATCTTCAAACCCATTATGACAGATCTACTCCACATAATGTAATTCGTCCCATCAAACACTTCTGAACCTATAGACTGATTCAGTGCTTCATTAGGGTTCAAGTAGTAAGGGTTACCAAAAGTTATCACCTCAGGTCTGATAGTGTTTTGTTGATGCTGCTCTTGTTGCTGTGTCTCAGTGTAAGTGCCAAACTGGAAACCTCGAACACCAGACATGGTTGCTCCTGAGGTTGCTGATGCAGTTGCAGCTTCCTTCCCATGGCTCGACTGTGGTGGTGTGTTCGCCATTGTAACCCTAGATGCGTCGCCGCTCTGATACCATATGGAAAAAATTTGCTAGGGTAAAAGCAAAACCCTCAAAGCCGCAGGGCTGCTCTGTTTGCAGTATATATATGAGCTGCATAAGCAGCTTAGTTCCAGATTGCCACTTGACAACCAATGATTAGCCTATTACAAACCAAAGTACTGTTTAGTAACGGCTATTAACGGCTAACAAGCCTTTAAGTAAAACGACAGAGTTTCATTGTTAATGAACATAAAACAAAAGGAAAACGACTCCGTTCTGCAACTTCGATCTTCAGCCTCCTCTTCAGTCTGCAATCCTTCTTGCATCAGGACTAAGGAAGTTGACAGGCGGCTCCCCCGCCGTCCCGTTCGCTCCGCTGCCTTCGTCCCCGCCGGTCACCTCCTTGTCGTGATCCCGTCGCGCGGTGCTCCCATCGGTTGAGGTTGGGGATGCCCGACGTTGATCGCTGGCCTGCCCCTGCCGATCGCCACCGCTGCCCTTTGCCCGGGACTGTCACCGCCACTATGCCACCACCCTCGCGGAGGGACGCGATGGCCTGGATCAGGGCAGCAAAGTCGTTCTCCGTGATCGTGGTCTGGCGCCTCAAGTTCGCTTGCCCTTGCTCTGTGGTGGCCGCCGCCTTTTGGCCTTGGTCCAATAGCATGTCTAGTTTAGCCATTAGAGTTTCATGTCCTTCAACCAATTTCCCGATTTTGGTGTACACCACCTGAACATCGAGCTCATCTTGCATGGTGGATTGATCCGACGTCGTTTGCAATCCTTTTGTCTTGCTCATTTTTTTGGTTTCTACAGTCATAAACATCACCCTAACCAGACTCTGAATCTCTGATACCAACTGATGAGTGCCTGGATAAGGTTTGGTTCAGTTGAATAAGGGAATAGAAAGTGGGTAGGATTTGGACGATGGTGGACGTGTGTGATGGGTGAAATTGGATGGGTTGGTGATTTGGGAAGGAAGCAGGAGGGAATTGGGAAGTTTGGTCGTGAGAGGGGAAAGAAGTGGCCGATCGGCCAAGGGAGGACTAGAGAGAGAGATTGGAGAGTGATTAAAGTTTGTTTATTTCTTTTAATCTATCTATCTATATCTATCTATCTATTTATTATGGCAATTCAAATATGGCAATTCAAAAACAATTTCTTGCCACATAAGCACTTGGAGGATCTACAATTTGCCAAGTTGGACAACTATTTTACAAACAAAAAAATTAGTTATTAATGTATTTATGGAGCTACCTCTCTCTTCTTTAATATTTTCATTTCTTTTAACCTGTTTTTTGCTTTAAAAATAGGTTACATGTTGATAAACTTAACAAAACACACATAAATAATAATTTTTTTGTTCAGTAAAAAAAATATAAATAAGAAAACAGAAAGTAACATATACCACATTTGTTTAAATAAAAAATATCTGATTAAACCTTATGAAGTAAATTTTTTACTCATTTTTACTAAAATTGAATGATAAGTTATATTTTTATGGAAATTAGACAAACATACACATAAACAATAACTTTTTTTCGATTAAAAAAAATTATATGAAAAGAGAGAAAAATAAATATTTGACATTCAATTACCTATGAAAAATAAACTATATTACTTTATATTTTGTTGCAATGAAACACTCTCTTATTCGTAAATTATATGTCTATAAAATAAAATAAGTATTATTTAGCAAAATGTCAGAGTATAATCTTGATCGAGTAGTTATAGTTATGTATTTAAAAAAGACTTCTTATTCCTCACATCATGTTCTACCTTAAACTCCTCAAATGAAGAGAAATCGCATGTGCAATAATTTTATAATGTGTCCTAAGTTCACATTAATAATATTTGTTCTATATCATGTTGATTGAGCAAGCTCTATTGAGGTCCTAAGTCGTATGCTAAGAAAATTTTCTTTCAGACTTGGACTTATCGTCAACCATTATAAATAAAAATTTTCAAAATGACTTAAGTATGATTGTTGACGAACTTTGACTTCATACCCTAGGATGAGACACAAGATTCCTTGAAAAAACATAAGGGATGATAGAGAATCTTTGTTGAGAATCTACGATAAACATCGCATTTCATCAACTACTAACCTAGACATTTAGCAAATAAAGGTTGTCAATTTTTAGTAAAATAGTCAATTGGGATAAACATATTTATCCAACAATCAAGTATCTTTATCCAGGAATCTCAATTCTCAAAATTGGTTGCCAGTTCATCCAAACTCGAGAAACACGAATTGATATATGTTGTATAGATAATAAGTTAATGTAAATAATCAAATGAAATCCACCGATATTGTTCAAATGATAAGACATTTTAAATGCACTTGAAAAATGTGTGTATTGTAGACACTCTTTATCAAATATTAATATATAAGTGATAAAATCTTTGAAAATTACACATTCAACGACCATGTTAAGACCAAAATCCTCGATAATGTGTGCGAGTGTCTTAGATTGAGATTCTAAGCCAACATATAAACAATGACCACGGGTTGAACTTCAAAAATTAACAATTGATACATATTCTATAATATACTAAATTTAAGTGTCTTGATAAAAAAACTAACATCCAAAATGGAAATGAGTCGAGATTATAGAATTTAATCGTCACGAGGGCTACGGTGTGTGTCAAGTTTCAATATGGATGAATAAATTAATCCAATAATGAAGTATCTTTACTAAGAATGTCTCACTAAAAAGTCCTAATCTTTACAACATTGGTCAAGAGTCCTTCCAAACTTAAGGATCATGAATGTGCATTGGATTTCCAAAGGACCTAAAATCTCAACCTCTTTCGGGGGCTAAATACCTCTGATCACAACCATAGGTATCAAAGAAGAATGAAAAGAAGCAAAAAAAAAAAAAAAAGAACATAACCTCTGATACGATGAACAAAATAAAAACATATCGAGCTATGATCCTTACATCCCTACCCTATTATTCTCCATAAAGGGGAACGACGGGAGAGGATAAGAAATAAATAGCATCATCTTAGAATTTCCCTCTTTATATATTACATATCAAACGATAGACAACCTCAATGGTTGTCTGACGTTATGGGGTAAAAGCGGGATCTCTATCCGAGGGTGGGGGATAGGTGAGTAGCCCTTTTAATATGAGTATTAGGCGAGATAAGATAGGTCTGACAAACTATCTGGATAATTTTGAGTCTACTATATACACACACACATATATATAAAATATCAAAGTATACTATCTTTGCATTTTACTCAAGATACGATAGAAGATATTTATGACAAAGTATATATATAATATCAAGGTATACTATCTTTGCATTTTACTCAAGATACGATAGAAGATAGGTATGACAAAATATTTGCATAAATTAGAGGTTAGAGAATTAGGGATTAGAGTTCACCTATTAGAGGTTAGGGTATAATATCATGCCCCAAAAAACTCCGAAGTCTAAATAGTAAAACTCAATGGTCTTATGGTAGTGTGTGTGTGTGGTTCAGGTTGGCGTACGCTAAATATTAGTGTTTTGGTTGACAAATTTTGACATAAGTTATAAATGGGACGTGACAGCGACATAATTATGATTAGAAAACCGAAGCATCAGAAGTGAGTGTGCTAAATATTGGAAATTTTCAATATAGACATACTACAAACTCTTTTATGAATCAAGAACACAAAATATTTGGAAGATCCAAAATGATTTAAACATATAAATAAGTTAATTAATATAAATTATAAAATAAATATCTTCGACCAACGGGCCGGGTAAAAAGCTAGTAATTCTCAATGACAATACTAAGTAAACTTATAGTCTCCTTATACTAACAACTACCACAATAGCCCCAAATCTCCCCAAATATTCTCAATAATTCCAAATCCACGAAAATCTCAATGAATATCCTCAAATAACAATAATAAATATGACGTAATTAAAGTAATAAACTGCTGACACGTTACTAATCCGTGCCTTCATCAAAATTGCACACTGATTTGTTTGTAATTCGGAACATAAAAATATTTATATCGGTAACCATGGTCTGCTCTTGTTAGCTTCCATCGAATAACTGGTCTAAAGATCAATATGAATAAAAGTAGGATGTATCGAGTCAGTGAAGTTATATGTGTACATATAGCCTGACTAGTAAGGGTGTGAATAAAATTTTTTGTCGACAATCTATCTTGGCCTACCGTTGTGTGCTCCTCCCTCATCAGCAACAATTGGGAATGCAACCATCAACAAGCTTCATAAGAAATGAAAAGCGAGATTGATGTCTCTTGGTGGAAGGATCATTTTGAGTAATGTGTGTTTAGCAACACAATCTCTTTACCTTGGCTCTCTTTTTCCAAGCTCCCAAAGCTATAATCTGAAGTAAAGAAATGGTTCAATGCAATTTTATCTGGTCGGGCACTCAGAACAACGAAAACTGCACCTAATGTCAATGGATTCAAGCAAAGACTCTAAAGAGCTAAGGGGGATGAGAGTACATTATTTGAAATGTGAGTCCTGGTGGCGCGAGCTTTTAGAAATCAAACCTGTAAGCACAAGCTCGGATTGGATGGCTGGCAAATTCCAGGGTGTTGCAGGTTGTAGCAAAATTAAAGCATATCGTCTGGAATTAGAGGTGGCAATTTCAATCCAATCCACCAATCCAATCCATCAATCCATTAAAAATATCCACCTAATCCAATCCATTTAAATCCAATCCATTTTATCCAAATCCAATTGGATTGGTGGATTCATGGATTGGATCCATGGATCATTGGCAAATTACGGTTTAGTACCTATAATTTTTATTTTTTACATTTTGGTACCTAAAATTAAAATTTTTATACGAAAAATATCATTGGAAAATTACGTTTTGGTACCTAAAATTTTTCATTATGACATTTTAGTACCTAAACTTTTTACATTTTACATATTGGTCCTTGGTTGAGGATGTCATTTGGATTCATGGATAATCCACCAATCCACTTGATCCAATCCATGAATCCACCAATCCATTAGATCCAATCCATTTAATCCATGGATCCACCAATCCAATCCACCAATCCATCAATCCAATCCATTTGCCACCTCTATCTGGAATTTTGCTCATATAGAAGTGAGTGAGTCGTGATATTCCTTTTGGTATGATAGGTGGATCAACAATTTAACACTTGTAAAGTCTTTTTAGAAGGTGGTAGCTTATGCTATTTTTTCTAAAAACCGAGTATCGAAGAACTACTGAATCACCAATAAGAGAGAATTCTGGAAAATTCCTCTAATGACTTCTTGGGGGGGGGGAGCTAAGCTGAGAGTGAGTGAGTGAGTTTGTTTAATTTGTTTTATAATGCAATTCAGCTTCTTTGATTTTTTTCAGGGCTAAGGAGATTAGCTTGGCAGCCTTCATATATCACAGGTTTCATAGTGAAGTTCTTGTACAAGGAACTCTTGCTGGAAAGATATCCAAGAGGAGAAGACTTCCCTCATAGCCCATAGCTTGTTGTACCAATGGACAATCTCATTCAAGATATGTGTCTTTTTCTGGGTGGTGTTTCAGATGAAAATTCTCACACATGATTCGCTTAAGAGAGTGGGTGATAGATTCCAAGTATATGTGTTATGTGTATGAGTAGCGAGGAGGATCTTGATCATATCTTCCTCACTTGTTGATTTATAAAGATGTATATAATATAATTTGTAGATTTGTGACGATTGATAATAGCTCCAGGGGGATATTATAGCAACAATCAAGTGATGATCGAAACAAGAACTAGTAGACCTTGCTCAGTGGTGCACCAAGGTGTTGTTGCACGCATTATGTTGGAGTTTGTGGAAGGAGCGGAACTCTAGGATGTTTGAAGATAGAGCTTTCCACACCACATGTATGCTCCATAATTGGTTGACTTGATTGCAAGTTGGCTTGTATATGTAAAGAAGGTGGACCCAGTCAATTCGAATTGTCTACTTCCACCCTTAACAATTGTAAATTTGTAATTTTCTCAAAATGAGTCAATGTGAAATTACCCGTATAAAATCACTTCGTCTAAATTCTAAATTTTATGCTACCAAATGAATCGATTTAACCAAATTATCTCAAAACAAAACAATTGAGAATCAAATTGATCCGTTAGAATTCCTATCTAAAATTCCAAACAACCCCAAACTAGTACTTGTACTTTGCAAACACAAGGGGGTTCTATTTGCCTAGCTCGCTCGCAGCTAGGGATGGCAACCAAACCCGAACCCACGGGTACCCACCCGACCCAACCCGGTCAACGCGGGTAAAATCCGTGTTGACGGGTTTTGGGTCGGGTTTGGGTTTAAACCCGTTCACTATTCACCGGGTTGGGTTGGGTTTGGGTTTAGGTAAACCCAACCCGTGGGTACCCACCCACACATATAATTAATTTTCTCGGTATATTTAATATTTTAAACAACTAATCTTATTTATGTTTGTGGAGACATGTCTAATTTTTTCTTTCTAATTGTGTAGAATGAAGTTTGTGTTATCGAGTGGAGAATGAAGAAACTTAATTGAAAGGAAGAAGCCTTCAATTAATATGTTATTTATGGATAATTTATGATTTACTTCAATTTTCTTGAGTTTTCTAGATTGGTGTTGAACAATTTGTATAGTTAATTTGTGATTTGTTTGAATTTTCTAGAATGGTGTTTTAAATATGGATAATTTGTATTGAGAGATTGATATTTGACTTTAATTTTGATAGGAACATGTTATTGTAAAATTTTTACGACAAAAACCCGTGGGTACCCATGAACCCGCGGATACCCAGCGGGTTGGGTTGGGTTTGAGTTTTTCAAACCCAGTGGGTTTTACCCCGGGTTTTTTTCACGGATAAATCCATGGGTTTGGGTTTGGGTTTGGCAAAACCCGACCCAACCCGACCCATTGCCATCCCTACTCGCAGCCTCTTGTTCAGTATCACATGTCAAATTTTGCACAGTGTTGATGTGCATCTCCCCTTCAACTTCGTTCATTCAAACTCTTCCTCCCACTTCGTAACACACACCGCACCCAGATATTTTCCCACCGTTTCCTCCAATTCAATCAACTGACCATCAAAAGCAACCAGCCACCCAAAATTATACAGTCACTGCTCTTGCTCTTCTTCCCTTTCTGTAAAATCTATGGGCTCTTCCTTCCCTGACTGAATTGAATTGAGTTGAAATAATCTGTGGGTCTGTTCGTGTTCTTGGCTGGTAGTAGTGGTTGGAGATTATCTTGTGAAAAAGCTTCAGCTTTGAGCTGTTTACGCACCAGCGAAATCAACCTGCCACATGGGATTGGCGCTAATCACCGACGAAGGCAGGATTACGAGGAGGACTTCGAACTCGGGAGCTCTTGATGGAACCACCGCAACTGGGTCTGATCGAGCAGTCTTTCAATAGCAGGTACTCCAACTGGGCACGCGAGGCGCTCGACGAATTGCCTGACAACTTCACTATCACCGATCCTTGCATTTCGGGCCACCCAATCGTGTTCGCCAGCCGGGGCTTCCTCAAGATGTCCGGATACTCGCGTGACCAAGTGATTGGGAGGAACGGCAGGATGTTCCAAGGTCCCAACACTTGCAGAAGATCGGTCATGGAGATTCGAGAGGCGATTCGGGAGGAGCGCGGGGTGGAGATCAGTTTGTTGAATTATCGGAAAGACGGGACGCCGTTCTGGATGTTGTTTCGGATGACGCCGGTCTTTGGTAAGGATGAGGGCCGGGTGATTCATTTCGTCGCCGTTCAAGTTCCCATCCTGCGCCGGAGGCAGAGGAGGAGAAATGGGGAGGGTTTGTGCGACGAGATTTTGTCTAATTCCTGCAGAAGGGAAGTCTGCTCCAGTTCTTCGGTGGAATTGGCTGGAGTTTCGGCGGCGGATTCCGATTGTAGAGGTTGGTCTATCAAAATTGCAACTTTTTCTCACCGTCTTCAACTTCGTGGTATTAGTTTTCTTCATAGTTTCTGGTTGGAGAGTACCAAAGGAGACCGATGCTTGAGTTCTGTGCATTGTCTTACGGGAGAGTTGAATACTTCTTTTGGTAATTTCTTATTAGTGCAAGCTATGGAAGGCTCAGGTTGGCAACATGTTGATAATTACGTGTTTCCATAAAATTGCAAGCCACTGGATGGGTTTCAGCTAATTTCATTTCTACAATTTGCGTTAGTCCTTTTACCTGTATGTTCCTTAGTCTTAGCTTTTACTGCTGCGAATGGCCGTTACCAGCAGAGCTTGTCTGGAAGATTTCCTTGAGCTCTCCATTCTTTTTTTGTGCCTCTTCCAGTTGATCACATTTTTGTTCTGTTTCCGTTAAAGACATTAGTTTCACGATGTGTAATTTCTTTCTAATTACAGCACTAGAGATTGAAGAAAAATGCGAGGCCAGTGACACAGAGAAGCAATTAGCTGCAACTGCTATTAGCAACGTGTTGTCTGTGCTAACCCACTATAGCGAATCGACAGGAAGATTGGTCTGTGAAAAGAGATTTGGCCCCAGCCTCGTCAGTTCATCTTTACATATCTCTCTTGGTAGAATCAAACAAAGCTTTGTATTGTGAGTTTGTTTTTATTTTTTTGCTTATCATGCAATTTCCGAGTGTTCTAGCTTTCTGAGACAGTACTGTCTTCAAGAGTTAATCTCTTTTTGGATGTCTTTGCTTTCAGGGTGGATCCACACTTACCGGATATCCCTATTGTTTATGCTAGTGATGCCTTCTTAAGAATGGCAGGTGCTTTAGGTTTCACATGGCTTTACTTGCTGTAGAGTGCAGGCTGCTGTTCTCTTTCGGGTCTTTTTATCCTTTTTCTCGGTTTTGTAGGGTATGCTCGTAATGAAGTTTTAGGGCAAAACTATAGGTTCTTAACTGGTGTTGATACAGATCACTCAGCTCTACATCAGGTGTCTCAGTGTCGGTTCTCTTATTTTATTGGGTACAGGCTTCCATTGTTATTTTCCTATACTTGTAATGGAGCCTCTAGTTGACTGAAAACTTACTGTTGTTTCAGATAAAACAAAGTATTCAAGCTCAACAAGCATGCTCAGTACGTATTTTACATTACAGGTTGATGCTCAACTATTCTCTAGTTGATAGCTTAACAGCCGATAGTATGTTCTCTGTCCCTCTCACCATGATTAGCTATATTTCTTCTCTGATAATAGGAAGGATAAGAGCTCCTTTTGGAATCTTCTTCACATTTCACCAGTTCGTAATGCTACTGGCAAGGTACTTTGAAACTGCACTTCTCCACCCCCTTCAACTTTCTGTGTTCTGCGGTTGTGATATTACGTTAAACCCAGGCTGGCTTGCTATTTGTATATTTTATATACACTGATCTTGAGTGATGGAAAAACTGAAAAGAGAGGACTTGCAAATGTATAGAATGAAACAGATAAATGCCAGTTGAGGTTGAAGTAGTAAATCATTTGTTTTCTTGACATCCATTAATCACTTAAAACTGATTGGCCGTGTTGTGGCCTCTTGTTAGGGCCACTTTTGTGTTTCGGATTTGCACGACTTAGTCGGTCTTGCTTCTTAATCTTCATCCCTATGGTTGTTCGTTCAGATAGCATACTTTGTGGGTGTCCAGATTGAAGAAGGCAGTGTGGACCGACATGGATTGAGCCCTGAGATGAGGCAGCTGAGCGTCGTTGGATCAATCAAGGTGGCAGTGAGGAGTTCATCAATGTCCTCTTCCTCCAAATCATCATAGCATTCATTGATTCCATACACCATCAGAGACAGTGAAATAGAGCATCCTCTTGATGTAGCAGAACATTTTATCATTAAAAGTTAAGCCTATTTCTGTACTCTGACGCTTTGAACAAGACATTTCAAGTCTTTTCGGTGAAAAATGGGCTTGCCTTCGTTATGCTCGGTGAGCAAGACTAGGCAATTGTGAGCACTGAAGAGCAAAATTAATAGTGCTAAAGTTGCATTCGCTGAGTACACATTCGTTGCGGTGAACCCAAGTATGGTCGTGACTCGTGATGGGATCAGTGGGCTTGCACATGTTGTCAAAATTTATTCTGAAAATGAAGAAACTTAGTGTTGCAGCTGATAGATGAAAAAAACTCAAATTGAGCATATTTGGAGATGCGGGGTATCGATTCCCGTACCTCTCGCATGCTAAGCGAGCGCTCTACCATCTGAGCTACATTCCCACTTTAATGAAAAGAATTATAGTATATCATATTTATAGTTCTAGTTGAAAATCGAGAAATTCACGCTATAAAAATTGGTAGCAAAAGCTAACTACTCGATATTTCTAAAGGGCATCCCAACCCATATTCGATCTGATGAGTGTTAGGCTACGACATTGCTAGGACTTAGGAGAAGCTCTTGGTTTTGTTTTGTTTTGTTGTCGTCTCTTCTTTACATGAAAAACTCCAGTGTATGTTTTTTTTTTTTCAAAGCAAGCCCAAAGGGGTACTACAGACTAAAACAAGATTGGATGCAACCAAATACGCTAGTACGCATGAAACCGAACTATCAGCGAAAGAGCCTATTTTGTCACTATATAACCAACTCTATTGATAATGGTTTCATTGGGTACACATTCTTTTTCAATGAACCAGAGAATAGTCATGCTCGGATGATTGGGTTGCAGTACTCAAGAAATGTTTTGTTTGGCTCAAGGTTAGGTGAAAAATTTTCTTTTCAATTCTGTAAATTTGACCTAATGTTCTAAATTTTGAGAGGGGTTGAGCACTTGAAATTGGTAGATGAAAAAGATAATTTAATTCGAAATGCATGATATTGCTGTCTCAACATGCAAAGCAAGCATTCTACCATCTGAGCTACATCCTCCATCCTCACTTCAATTCGATCCTGTAAAAAACTTTGGTACGTGGCAAAGCTAGCTAACTACTCCGAACAGTGATGAAAAACAAACCAAAGTTTTCCAGGAAGACAAAACATTGGGGTTTTACATTTTTGAAGCAAAAGAAGAACTATCACTATTCACTACAAATTAAGGCCCAAATACCACCCCAAAAAAAAATCCTATCCATTGCCAGTTGGCACCAGGTTAACTTCCAATAATGAGCCAGCGCCCACGTAAATTTCTTTCTTTTTTCTTCTCCCCCGACTTTCCTCCCTATGGCTCTTAACTTATGTACAATATATCATAAGCCAAAAAAACTCTGTTTTCAGAACCGGACCGGAGGCTGAACTGGAAAAGTTAGTGGTTTAGGGTTCACCGGTTAATTGTACAAAATCGTTGGTGAACCGTTAATGATATATAACATATAAGACTTGTATATTACACTAATTTAAGAATGAAATTATCATTGACCATAAACAAGTTCAAATTCATATCATCATGAAAATATCTAATAAATCATTCCAACAATCTCACAAAAAAAACCATATCTTTTAATTCAAATTAAAAATTACGGTTCTAGTTGGTAGTAGACAATATAAAATTGACAATAAGGTTGAGGAAGCATATGTAAAATTAATAATTATGATTTGATGGTCTTAGTTTATGTTAAAATATTTTTTTGTTAAAATAGTGGACCAGTTAAACCGTGCCGGTCTCTGTTTTCATAACCGGACCGGAAGCTGAACCGGAAAAGTTAGTGGTTCACAATTCAATGGTTAACCGTTATAAAACCGTTGGTGAACCGTTTATAGAACCGTTCACACATATAAAATAGAAAGACACATATAATTGACTAACTCAAAACTTAAATTCCCATCAATCATAAACACTCAAATTCCCCTTAATATATAGTTTTATAAAAGAAAGAGAGATAATGACAAGCATCTCCATATTTGCACCCCACGTGCGAAGCAACAGTACATATGGGCCAGAAAAAAAAAAGCGAGATAGCTTGGAGTAACTACAACTGCACAGGTAATTGATCGGAGTGAAATAATACCTGTTTGTGGAGCAGCCGAGCAGTGTGATGGAAGTAGAATGACTGGACGAGCAGAGGGTTGGCCGGCTGTAGCTAGAGAGGGGGAAAAAGAAGCAAGCGCTAGGGTACAGAAACAATAAGAGAAAGTAGATACGTAAGTATTCTATTAGGATTTAGGGTTGTAACTTGAAAGTTTGTTTTGGGTCGGCGACGATTCAAGTTTCGTATTTTCGTTTTCAAATTTTTTATTCTTGGAATAGCGGACCGTAGGACCACTTAGACCGGCCGGTTCCCCCGGTTCAGTTACAGAACGTCCAAAACCGCACGGCCCAATATTAGCCGTGTGACTACATGAGCCGACCCGCTATCAGTGTCGGTTGGCGGTTCTTCCGGTCCGGTTCACCGGTCCGGCCCGGTTCTTACAACAAGGGTGCCGGTTCATCTGATTTTATGTTGAACCGTGAAAAACCGTTTGGTCCATCAATAACCGTTCAAACAATGAACCGGACCGCTATCGTAAATGGTTTGACGGTTCTACTGGCTTGGCCGTTGATCCGGTTCGGTTCTTATAACAAGGCAAAAAAGGCTTTCTCACCCAAAAATCCTCTAAACTGGCTTTCTTTCTCTTAACCTCATTTACGACCACATTGTTCCTCAACAGTCTATAGCTTCCGGTAGACCAAAGAGAGCGACTGCAGGAGTACCTCCAGAGAGGTATGGTTTCGAGGACATGGTGGCGTATTCATTTCACGTTGCTGAAGAAGTGGATGCCGGTGAGCCACAGTCCTACAGAGAAGCCATTTCGGGTGGCGAAGCTGATCAATGGCATGCCGCAATGGAAGATGAGATGGAATCCCATGACAGGAATCAGACTTGGGAGCCAGTCAAACGACCACAGGGAAAGAAGATTGTTACAAACAAGTGGATCTACAAGAAGAAGGAAGGAATGACTTCTAAAGAGGACATGAAATTTAAAGCTTGGGTGGTTGCACGAGGCTTCTCACAGAGGGAAGGAGTTGACTACAATGAGATTTTCTCACAAATGGTCAGACATACTTCGATCAGAGTGCTACTAGCAATAGTGGCACATTATGACTTGGAGCTCGAGCAGATAGACGTGAAGACAACTTTCCTACATGGAGAGTTGGAGGAAGAAATTTACATGACTCAGCCAGAAGGATTCGAGGTTCCGGGAAAAGAAGACTATGTTTGTAAGCTGAAGAAGTCCTTGTATGGACTTAAGCAGTCTCCGTGGCAGTGGTACAAGAGATTTGACAGTTACATGCTTGAGCTGGGCTACAGCAGAAGTCCATATGACTGTTGTGTGTATCACAACAAGGTGGAGGATGGTTCGATGATCTATCTTGTTCTGTATGTGGATGATATGCTCATAGCTGCGAGGTCGAAGTCTGATATCCAGAAGTTAAAGGGCCTTCTCAGTGCTGAGTTTGAGATGAAGGATTTGGGAGCTGTTAAGAAGATCTTGGGTATGGAGATTTACAGGGACAGGTCGAAGAAGAAGCTTTTCTTGTCACATAAGAGCTACATCCAGAAGATACTGTCGAGGTTTGGCATGTCTTCAGCAAAGCCCTTAAATACTCCTCGTACTTCAAATGTTCATCTATCCTCAACTTATGCACCGCAGTCAGACGCTGAGAAGGAGTACATGTCGAGAGTCCCATATGCTACTGGTATGCATTAGGTAGTGTTGATGTACGCTATGGTATGCATTAGACCTGATCTTGCACATGTTGTTAGTGTTGTCAGCAAGTTTATGATACAACCTGGGAAGGAGCATTGACAGGCTGTGAAGAGGATCTTCCGGTACATTAAGGGTACACCTGATGTGGGGATTAGTTTTGAAAGTGATACAGAGTGCTTGGTGTCTAGGTATTCTGACTCAGACTATGCTGGAGATGTTGACACGAGGAGATCGATGACCGGTTATGTATTCACTCTTGGGAGTTCTGTAGTGAGCTGGAAGGCAACTCTGCAGTCGACGGTGACATTGTCTACTACTGAGGCAGAGTATATGGTGTTGACAGAAGTTTCTAAGGAGGGAATATGGTTGAAGGGACTGGTTGGTGATCTGGGTCTACATCATGATCAGGCAGTGGTGTATTGTGATAGTTTGAGTGCAATATGCTTGGCCAAGGATCAAGTAAGCACATCGACGTGAGGTATCATTTCTTGATGACAGAGAAGAGGATTAAGGTGAAGAAAGTTGGCCCCGTGGATAATCCTGCTGATATGTTCACGAAGCCTGTTCCACATGGCAAGTTCCAACACTGCTTGGACTTGCTGAATGTCTTGAGTGGGTGACTCCGCCCTGCGGGGCATTGATGGCAGGAGAGAGAGAGAAGGAGCAGAGTACATCAGAGATTTCAGAGGAAGAGGATTCAAGTCAAGGTGGAGATTTGTTGATGTGACTTGAATCGGACTATCACCCGCTACGACTGGTAGTTGGGGGTCTTGCTGCCCGGTCAGCGAGTGGGGTCCAGGGGCAATGCCCCCGGCCCGCGGTGTATGGGCTCAATGTTATTTGGGTTTGGGTTCTGGGCTTGGTCTGTAACCGTTTCCTTTGCCAGATTAGATTAGGTTTAGACCCACATGGAGAAGTACTATAAATACTTCGCATACTCCTCTGTAATCTGTAATCTCCTCGCTATAGTGAAACTGGCTCTCTCTCGCCCGTGGACTAGCTAACACACATCGTGGTAGTGAACCACGTAAATCATGTTTCTGTGTTTTTTGATTCTCGCTTTCATATTCTTACTTTATCGATTCCGACGATTTCTCGATCCGTAACAGCGCGTTTATAACACAATTATTTATTCGATCCTGTAAAAAACTTTGGTACGTGGCAAAGCTAGCTAACTACTCCGAACAGTGATGAAAAACAAATTGTCCAGGAAGACAAAAACATTGGGGGTTTACATTTTTAAAGCCAAAGAAGAACTATCACTATTCACTACAAATTAAGGCCCAAATACCCAAAAAAAAAAAAAATCCCTATCCATTGCCCGCTGGCACCAGGTTAACTTCCCATAATCAGCCAGCGCCACGTAAATTTCTTTCTTTTTTCTTCTCCTCCTCCCCGACTTTCCTCCCTATGGCTCTTAACTTATGTACAATATTATCATAAGCCAAAAAAGACTTTCTCGCCCAAAAAACCCTCTAAATTGCCTTTCTTTCTCTTTAACCTCAACCACATTGTTCCTCCTCACTCACTAGAAGCTGCAGTTGTTGACGGCGGCGACGACGATACTGATCTGTACTTGTAGCGACAAGCCCAGAGTAGGTAGTGCAAGAAGTTCAAAACACTAAGCACGCACATAAGCCAGTAGAATCTCTCCAAGTGATAGTGGTCGATGTTCCCTCCCGACAGCCACGGCTTGTGATCCGACAACCTAGTCACGTCGTTCACCACCGACACGATCACCGAGCTGAGGTAGTACCCCATCGCCAGCGAAGCCCACGACAGCGACGTGGCCAGCGACCTCATGCTCGAAGGCGCCTCGGAGAAGAAGAACTCCAACAGCCCCGCCAGCGTGAAGAGATCCGCCGAACCCAAGAACAAGTACTGAAACGCTATCCAGAAGAAAGTGATCGGCAGCGGATGCGGCGGCTCTTTGTCGACGGTGGTGGCGGCGACGACGGCGACGACTCTCTTCCTCTTGATCTCCACGAGTGCGGCGGTGGCCATGGCCACGATGGAGAGGAACAGCCCGACCCCGATTCGCTGGAGGTGGGTGATGCCCGTCTCGGTTTTGGTGAGTCGCCTGGCGAACGGGATGATGAAGTGGTCGTAGATCGGGGCGAGGATCATGATGAAGACGACGGGGAAGATTGGTAAGGAAGCCGGCGGGACTTTTAAGGAGCCGAGCTTGGTGTTCATGGTGGCGGCTTGTTGGACGGAGAAGGTGGAGAGCTGGGCGAGGCAGCAGTTGAGCATGATGGTGCAGGCGAAGATGGGGAGGACTTTGATCACCACCTTCACGTCTTCCACTTGTTGGACCGTGCATTCGAACGGCTTGCTCATCACGGCGGTGTTCAGGCAGCTGAGGCTCTTTGTTAGGGTTTCCGGATTAGGGTTTGGATTGGGATTGGGATGGCTAACTCCATTTTCAGTTGTTGATTCCTTTGTTGTTGTTGTTGATGCTTGTTGTTGTTGTTGTTGTTGTGGTGGTGGTGGTGGAGGAGGGTTGCATGGGCTTGCAGCCAAGTTTACTATTGCATTGCTTGGAGTTTTGTTCACACATCGGTTGATTGATGCCGCAATCAAAACCTGTAACAAGAGATTAGACAAGTTAGCAACTTTAAGAGTAAGGTCTGAAAAGGGTTAGATCGAGATATCTTATCAAACTAAAAAGAGTTTGATACATAATTAAAATACCAGATCAACCTACAATTTTTCTAGAATTATTGCCTTCTCTAGCGACGAGTTCCAATCCTTCGTCGCAACGAAGAACTTGTTCGTCCCAATAGCTAGAATCTTCGAGAGAAGTTTCAGATACATTTTAAGTAAGAGATGACATATATATTTATGGATGATTCTATCGTACACAAGACAAAATCTGATGTATGTCGTACACCAGATAATTTCCACCGTCCACGTACATCTCGACGGCCGGCATAAATGAGGTACGTGGATAATGGAGATTGCTGGTGTACGATACAACCCAATATATATATTTGTTGTATGATAGAAGTGGGGTACGTGTGCTTACTTTGGAAATGGTGGTGAGAGGGGAGCCAGAGGGGATTTTGTTTCTGTAGGTAAAGGAGCCAGAAAGGAAGATTGGGATGGAGAGGAAGATGGCAATGGTGGAGATGCCAAACCCCCATTCCCAACCTTTGTTGTCTTCGACCCAGACGACGAACGTGACGGCGATTAGGGCGCCGGTGGAGAGGCAGAAGACGAAGTAGTTGAAGAAGGTGGATCTCTGCTTCCTTCCCTTGGGCGTGTTGTCGTCGAATTGCTCGGCGCCGTGCGGAGGGAGCGAGCCTTTGATCCCGCCGACTCCGAGGGCTACTAAGTAGAGGCCGATGAAGAGCATGGCAGCTTGCCCTCCGTGAACCGTCTGGCATGAGTTGCTTCCTGGGGTGCATGTTGCTGGTTGTAGTGATGGTGACCTAGCTTGGATTGTAAGGATCACCAAACCCTAAAAAAAAAACACAAAAAGGGAGGGGAAGAAATGTTATGAGCGAAAGGCAGGATGTCACGATTGAATGATAGAGTAGACTTTCTTAATATACCCGAAACGGAGGAAAGTCGAGAGAAATGATACCATCAAACAAGATCATACATGCATGTCACATATTATACATACAAATAAATCGATCATTAGTTTCGTCATCTAAGAGATGGCAAAAAATTTCAAAAGCGAACCTAATTGCATTATATATTTTTATTTATTTATACAAATGACCATTATCATTGTATTTTGAAATTTGTATATAGAATTATTTGTCTTATCATTTAAGTCAACAAATCGTTACTTTTGAGAATCGTATGATAGGATGATTCAGCATCAAATCACATAACCTAATCGTCAGGAACCCGCATATCATATCACGTTTAAAGGCAAGTTCATCATGTTATTTTACAAATAACACAAAATTTTAAAGTTTTCTTTTCGAATATTATAATATGAGTCACCGATAACTATATAGGTTTTTTCTTTATAACAAATGTAGCCATAGATGTTGCATTCAATATTTTTCATAAATACACATATGTATATAAGACAAATACATGGGCTAGCGGATAGACTTATAATTGGTAGAGAATCGCCACCGTTTTTTCTCTCTATATGCATATATATGCCATATGTGATTTCATTCCAAGAAAGTGATAGAATGAGGACAGAGTGTGAAAACAATCACCAACTAGGGAATGAGACACTACATCCACACAATTATTTTTGTAAGTTCTTTTTTTATTTATTTATGGGAATATCTTTTGCATTTTATGTCAGAAAGGAATATATGCAGCCTTATAAATTAGAACTCCATCCTTGTCAACATATAGTAAATTAGTAATGGGGATTTTGTGGAATTAAGGTCATAAGTTGTTGTGACACTAGTTAAGCTATATATATGTTCCCTTCATGTGTCATGTAAGAGACAAAATTTAATGCTGAAAATGACAAGAATATATATATTAGGATGTGTTCTTTTTCATTGTTGTGTTCTATTTTCGTCTTGTCATAGATAAGATGACCAAGTTCAGAGTATGCACATATAAGTGGATATTTATGAAAATTGACCTTTGAGATCCTAATTCATTGGCATAAAATTTATGTTTTCCCAAACCTTATCCAGTGAAATAAGATGTAGAGAGAATAACCAAACGCTTGATTCAGATTGCTCACTTGTGTTAGAGTACTGAATAAAAATCAAGGTTTATTGCGTAAAAAAATGAACGAACTTATATTTTGTACTAAGAAAAAGAAAATTATTACTCAGAATTAAACTAACGTTAATAAAATTCATAAGTATATCCCAAATATTGAAAGCTTGATTAATTGAAGTGGTTGACTCCTTCATCAAAATGTGGTTGACTCTCTGTTGGAAAGCTACGTATGTTATTGGACACGTATGAGAAGATATCTTCTTTCATTCACAGTGCATACATACTAGATAAGTCATAAATATGTCTTATTATTAACCAATATTCTAATCATAAAAAAAAATCAATTTTCACATCCAAACCCATCCTATACCACTAATTATATATTGGCATGTTGTTCCCTCTGCGTAATCATTATGATAATGGTTCTTTTTTAAATATATATGTGACGATCATCATATTAAACAACATTGTCACATAAATTTAATGATTGATCTTATATTTAGTCGATTAAGAAGGAAGAAGAAGGTTCATAGTCAAAACTGCAAAAGACTGACAAACGAGAAAACCCCAGAAACCCAAAACTGTGGATTCTATGCCTAACCTAACCAATCATGGGACTGCCTCTGCCTTGAAACTCGTGCAATGCAACGTGCGCCGATTCGATTGGCAAATAGCAATAGCCTCCCTTCCCTTCTGTCGGTCAGGTTTATTATTATTATTATTATTAATTATTAATTACTTTCTCTGAACAACACGCAACTCTATGGGAGGATGATGATAATCGGATAATAATAACCCCTCAATTTTTTTCCTCATTGCTCCAGCAGTACCCAACTCTAGACGGTTTTTTACGAACAAGTCCAAAGTTAACGGGATTTCGGATAGTATGTCAATGCTTCTGCATGCGTCACACTCCCAAATTACATTTTTACCCAACCGAGCCGTTAATTATGGGGCAGCCACCACCACCTATGTTCATTTCAATCCCCCCAGAATTCAATTTGTTCTTATTTATGTGAAATTAAATGATGAATCATAACTTATGTTGCAGCCCGGCGTGGCACATTTGCCACCCCTATCTACCCATTATACTACGTATCATCCTATCATATCGTTTAATAGCGTATATCACACTATGAGCGGTTACTATTATTTAGCTTTTTACCACCAGCTTTTTACCATCGAAAATCTTACCAATTCAACGTCGAGGAGTAAGATTTCACAAAGCCTTGCACGTGAATAAAGTAACTAACGGTGAGGAGGGAGTGAGAGATTTGTGATTAACAAAGGGTGAGGATGGAGAGAGAGATTTGTGTCATAAACCAGTTGGTCTCAATAACTCGAGTTGTTGGGAGAGGTTCAATTGTGGATCATATACGGAGCTAGCTATTGTAGGGTAATTAAGAAGGGTGGTAGTAGATAGATACCAGGAATTCAACGGCGGCACTTAGGAGGTAGATCTGATAGGCGGTGAGGAAAGCGTCGGAAAGGAAGCCGCCGAGGAGGGCCAAAAGGAAAGACGTGCCCATGAAGTTGGTGACATTATTTGCCGATTTGGAGGGCGAAAAGTGCATGTACTCTGACATGTACATCACCAAGTTGCTCGCGTTCGCCAGGTACGCCAGGTTCTCCAGCACCTCCACAACTGCAATCCTCCCATCACCAATATCAAAATTAAAACACAATAGAAAGAAACAACACAAATTCCCCTGTTTCTCCAATCCACATATCATACATACCCAGAACAAAGGAAGCAGCCAGCATGCCGCCATGGCGGCCTCGAATCGCAGGCCTGTTCCTCCAATCCACATACCCTTCCCATCTCCCCGCCACTTCCAATTCTTCCTCCTGCAACAAACCCACATCCACATCAGTGCAAAACAGAGACAGGGGAAAACAGAGACATGGCAGAAATTGAAGAGATCATCCATCATCGACTGGAAAGAAAGAAAGAAAGAAAGGGAGATTTCAACGGGTACCATTTGTTGTTGTAATGGTAAAGCGGCTTGGGCTAGGTGTGGTGTTAGCTTAAGAGTGAAGGCGAGAATTATATGTGAACTCCAGTTGATCAAAAAGAAGAAATAAAGTGAGGAGGAAGAAGTTCAAAAGGGGAGAGGAAAAGATGAAGGAGAGAGTGGGAAAGGGGAACCCACCATTAATTTGGATCTTTTGCTTTCGTTCTCCGCCCTCCTCTTCTTCCTTTTTCCTCTTCCAAGTTGGCTACTTGAGAGAGAGAGAGAGAGAGAGAGAGAGAGAGAGAGAGGGGAAATTGGATCTTTGGGGTTGGAAAAGAAAGAGTGATGGGTAGTGGAGGATTTATAGGTGAGGGCATCTAAGGAGAGTGATAGAGAAATGACTTGCACATATTAAAAAAGCTACTATGATTTGTTAGTAATCTTAAAGAAGGAAGCACATCTTAACAAAAAAGTGAGGGTCCAAGTTGGGACAAAATTGTCTATACACTTGCATTACTCAATTCATGTGTTTCAGTCTTAATGCTCCCACTCTGGACTGGAAAAAATTGCAAATTTTAGTTTTTTTTTTTGTTTGTTTGAGAGAATCCGGAAATTTGTTTGAGCGCAAATTTAGTGTGGAACATCGCGAATGTTTCAGATTTATCCCCCACTTTGATATTATCGGGTTGCCGTCTGTGTAGGTTATATTAATTCAACGACAATTGAAATTTCATCTCTTTACTAATAGATAAAAATAAGATCGCATTCCTTATCTACTAATTTGTAACCGCAAATCGAGCGCAAATACTTCCATTGCAATCGGACAGGTGTAGAATCAACTCCTTAGGGCTTGGAGCCTCAAAGAATGATTAAGAGTGAGATAAAAATAGCCAAAGGAGGAAAAGATAAGTTCATGAACAACTGCTTTCATATGCTAAATCTATGGTTTACGAAACTGTAACGAAAGTCGTCTTGAACTCATTTGTGATAGGGTATTTAGTAGCATGGTTGTATGTTCAACTATTTCATATTGATAAGGTATAATTTTTTTATAAAAAAATTTGTGAAAAAATCGTACCGTCCAAAATATTATATCGGAATATAGCATATAGCAAGTTGTATAATATTATATAGTCATAGGCAACGCACCAGTCAACCAACCTTGTTGTCAACCGATATTTGATGCCAAAACATGGAAACCATAAAATGATCAATTACTGCCAAGATCAACCGAAATTTAAAACATTGCTATAAGAAGAAACACCAACATGGCTTCCATAGAGAGTGAGCTGAGCTAAACCACTTGGTTGTCTGATGATATGAATCCTAACTATGTTTCATGGTATTAATTGAATGCAATATCTATGGTTGTTTTAGAGTGTTTTATCAATGAGACAAATTTTATTTGATGCTATAGAGATAATAAAATTTATACTTATATCATGAAACAGGTTTAACACCCAACTTCTGACTATGATCTTTTTGTTTTACAGATTGACTTTCGACTCAATTATAAAAACATTGACCCAAATTTTACATATATTAAAGCTAAAAAATGTTTATTCATTAATAAATAAAAATAAATTTCGTTTAAATTTTCTCATAACATGTTTGATTAACAATTGCAAATATTAGTTATAAAAAACAATTGCAAATATTTCCACAAAATCATAAATGGTAAAATAAAATGAAAATCTGAAATTCAATTATCATCCGAACACTTATTTAATTTTTATATCATGTTAATACAAATTAAAATATATAAGAAATCAAAAGGTAGCCATCTTTGATATTCTATCACACCAACAATGTAACATTTTGTTTGTAAATATGTGTAATAATACAGTCATATAGTGATATACTATTTTTTTTTAGCTTACTACATTAGTTGTTGATACTATTACGAAGTGAAAATGCTAACACTAAAATACATTATCAAAATCACGTATGTCACTTTGTTACATAATAAAATTACTAAAATATATATAATTCAATCATGTTCCTCCATGATACACGATAATTCCATTTATGTAAGAATAATATTAATGATTTTGAAATTTTTAATATGTGGTTTACCAAGTTACTTTGATATGAATGAAAGTGCAATTGATAAAAGAAAATCACAATAAACCGAGTTATATATGTATAAAAAATAAATTTGACATGCTTCACTTATTAAATATCGTATAATTATTTTTCTCAAATGAAACCCACTTTCTCATTTTGTTTTTTTACATAAGTAATTTCCCCCCAAACTTCACTGCAAACTTATTAAAACAATTGCTTTACTTTTGAGTCTAATGCAAATCTAATCTCTTTTATTGTTTATTATATTTGGACAAAGTTTTTTTTTATGTGTGCATGAAGATAGAAAATCTTGGGTCAGATACATATGTATAACCTAAAAATTAGGTTAGCTTAATAACCAAGTTTCATGATTAGACAGATCTCAAGGTTGAAATTCAAATTAATGTTTTTATGAACCTAATTTTATTAATTGAATTGTATCTTCTTCAAGCAGAATTTCAATAACTATTTCACGAAAAATAAATTAACTATGATCTACAAAGGAATATCCATTTATATATTTTTAGTTAAAATTTTCCAATCGTGTACACCACAATGATATATTTTTCAATTTCATACTACCATGATATAAGAGACGTTTCTTTTTTCTAAATTATATCACAGTAAATGTAGTTTTTTTAGTATATTTATCTAATTTTTATGCAAGAAAATGAGAAATCAAATGACAACCCTATTTGGTATTATATCATAACAAAAATGTAATATTTTGTTTGTACTACTACAGATATGTTTACTAATACACACACATAGTTTTATATTAAAAAAAAAATAATCATGTGCATACTACATTAGTTGTTATGAAGTGAAAATGACAACTTTCTAAGTAAAATATATTATTACAATGATGTATTTCTTAAAATACACCTACATAGTTTAGTCATGTGCCACCATGATACACGATAATTCCTACATGATAAAATTTACTAAAATATTCCTAGATTCTTTTTTTAGAACATATAACAGTAAATGTCATTTTGAAGAGTATTTTTTTTAATCTTTCCATGCATAAATACGAAATCCGAGTTAAAACGAATAAGATATATTGCGTCAAAATTATTGTTGAAGTGGTTATGTATTTTTTATTAATTTTAGGGTTATGCACCTAAACACGTTTCATAATAATTACCTTTTGTCTTTCAAAAAAGAAAAAAAATAGAAATGTGATTCAGTTACCTTTTTCGTATTTCAACTTTGCTCAAGTCACCATTGTTCGCAAAATTCTCTTTGCTTTTCCATCTTTTTTCCTCCCACAACCATAGCTCATTTTTTTGCATACTTTTCTATGTCGGCTCTGCTCAAACCTCTGTCATTCGTAAATACGTTAAAATCATAACATTCTCCTCATTTTGATTTTGCTTGATTGTTGGTTAATTAATAATTAGAACAAGCAAGGTCACCACCTTTCCACATAAATATGCATTTTGACTTCACTCAAGCTGCCTTTGTTCCAAATTCTTTCACCATACCTATATAGATTGGATTTATACAATCTCTCATCTCCGATCAATTCTAAATAACAAATCTTCAATTTTCAATAAGAATACATCAATTACTCTATGCTAGCCATCACTTAATTCATATAAGTAGTTTGTGAGAATGTTATGAGAGAACTCAATTGCATAATGGAAAACTAAAACTCAATTCAGTTCTAATAATATGACCATTAAACTATAAGGAGGAACGTTAGAGCCCACTGCTATTTTTTGGATCTTTGGTTATTGAATTATTATTGTATGATAATGTAAAGTGGAGGCGAAGTGTCCCTAAAGCTAATTTTTATATAATTATTTAAAGATTAAGGGTAATACATAATTATAAATATATAGATTGGTAGTATAGAACAACAACTACACCTCAAGAACATGCTCTTGATATGCAATTGTCTCTCCCTTTCATTTATGTTATGTCAAAAAATAAAGTACATCATGGAAAAAGAATGGTGCATAACAATCGTATCTTTTGGCTTTAGGTATATGAGTGCAAGATGGATAGATATTTGAATGATGTGCATGAATTATACCTATATATAAGAGGTCGAATTTAGCATTGATTGAGCAGTCTACTACCACCACAAGAATGTTCAACTACTAAGTTTGTTGAGTTATACATTCATCAAATGAAGATATAGGTTGAAATGACTCAAATTCGATCCTTATATATGATAATTTTAATCATTTGCGTGAATTTTTGTTGCAGGACTGAAAAATGTTGACGCTCACAATATTTGGCCCGAACATATAGATCCACGTAAGATAAAATCAACGAAAAGATATGTACAACATATGAAGTTTAAAATTGTTGGTCAATCAAAGATCATATGATTGTGAATATGATCTTCAAAATGATGATGAAGTATTAACTCTTATTGCTTTACATGATAATGGCTCCTAGCCGGTCCTCCTATCAGACAAAGCTCGAATAATAAATAATTTTCATAAATATAAACGGAAAAATAGTAACCTACCACTATAAAAAAAAACATGCCATCCACCGGATGGGTACAAAACTAGTATTCTTTATGTTTGTTTTCCTTTAACCTATCCTTAACATATCTTTCAAGTTCTATAATTTGTGTGCCTCCCTAAGACCTATAGAAAAAAGTATAGGTTCATGAAAGGGATCTCCAGAATATTGGGCAGGTATCGCTGAACCGAGCAAAATACTTTATGCAATGGGAGTAGGAGAAAGTATTGTCGGCTCTTCGCAACTAGTGTTCTAGTATGTTTCAAGGTTGTGTTGTTCAACCATTAAAGCAGTATGTGAGCTGGGTTCAGTACATCATGAGACAGTACAGTCAATTTCTGGTGTAGGCATTAGAGCATTGAGATTACCTTTCCTTAATTAGTACGAGTTGACTAGTGAGGACACACATATGGTGCACCAATCATGGTTCCCAAGAGCATGCAAATGGTCTTCGCTTTCCTTGAACTTCATGATCATTTCGTCTACGAATACCTTCACATCTTTGTGCATCATATCATGGAGCAGAACCATCGACCATGCATTGGTCTGTGGGGATAAGTTCCGTTCATATCCTTGGAAAACAAACGACCCGTTTACAAGTCTATTTTGGGTGAATGGCGTGGAAAATATCCCGTTGCATGATAGAATTTTGAGGAATAGAAATAAATGTATGATTAAGTTACTAGAGATACCATGTCAAAAACCAGTTAATCTCAATAACGGCGATTCCATCTCCACGTTCTCCCTTTCCTTGTCGGCAATTACTTTTAGTTATATTTATTAAATAAAAATTTAGTTGTATTCTGAAAAAGAGAATACAAGTAGTTTTGAATCCTCCTCCTTGCACTAAAATCAGAATAAGAGTAGAGTATCCATATCCCACCAAAAGAAGCCCCACACACACATATATCCAGATAATATCAAAGGCTTGTTAGTATCCGTGATCCCTTCTCCTGCTGGCTTGTGCAAGAATACGCGCACAAATGAGTGAGATGGGCCTTCTTCTAGCCAACCAACTCGACGACTTATCACCCAGGGAAACTCATCATCAGTAGGTATTGATGCTGACAGCTACAACCTGCAACTTGCTACCTTTAATTCATATCCCTCACTCTGACTTCTGTCCAACATATGTGTGAAGGTCAAATTGACCAAATGAGAAACAGAGAAGGGAGAAAAAAATAAAACAAGTATCAAATGGATTAATTAAATTTAGAGGAGAGCAAGTGCGCCAGTCAATGAGAAATTATCTTAACGTAAGTAATTTAAGGGTTCCAATATGTGGAAACAAATCAGATTTTGTTGGGTGAAAAGTTAAGAGACATGGTTGGAAAATAATTAGTCAAAGAGGATTTTAGCTTTTTTTTCCAAGGGATACCCGCCAATCTCAATATATCTCCCACTGAAAGTAAGCTTTCGGCAGTGGATATGGAGATGAGATCGCCGGCCAATTCTTCGATTTTTGTCCATAAATAGTATCCCCCACTATTTTCCAAGGGAGGAGTGTGAGGAAGTGTTTTGGTCATAGTCATAGATAGTATCCCACTATCTTCATGGGATATAAAAAAAAGTTTGGAAACTCCTACGGTAATAATTTCAAATTAGATAACTTGTATGAATTTATATTGAGATTTTTTTATAGTAATTTGGGTATAACTTCAAATTACTTAACTTGCATAGATCTAAACCGTTAAAATCGATCAAATTTATTTTAAACCATTGATTAAAGAAATAGAAAATAAGTAAAAAAATTAATGGCAACAGGGGTTGCCGGTCACCACCAACACAATTTACTGTTCTTAATTTTTTTCTTTCCTTTTTCACATTTCATTATTTTTCCTTATTAATCATTTCCTTTTTAATTCTTATCGAATTAGAAGCATTACGTAACGCTTCCGTAGTAACTTAGCACTTCACGTAACATGAGATTAATACTCATTACGTAAACTGACCTTCCATTACGTAAGACTTTCGTAATGACCTTTTACAACGGTTGCATAAAATACAAATCTATTAAGTAAAGGCTACAAAACAATAGTTATTTCTTACATAATAGTGAAATCAGAAGTGTTGCATTGAACTTCCGTAATGACTTAGCTCTTTACATAACACGACGTTAATACTCATTATGTAAAGAGACCTTCTATTACGTAAGGCTTTCGTAATGACATTTTACAATTTTTACGTAAAATCCATATTCATTACTTAAAGGTTACGAAACGATAGTTACTTCTTACATAACAGTTAAATCAGAGGCGTTATGTAAGGCTTCTGTAATAATTTAGCATTTTACGTAACGCGAGGTTAAGACTCACTACATAAAAAGACCTTCCATTACGTAAAAGTTACGGAACGAGAGTTATTTCTTACGTAATAGTTAAATCAGTAGCGTTACTTAAGACTTCCATAATGACTTAATATTTTACGTTATGCAAGGTTAATACTCATTACATAAAGACACAACCTATTACGTAAGGCTTCCGTAATGATCTCTTACATTGTTACGTAAGATTTTCATATGTTACGTAACCATTGCGTAATGCCTACAGTATTTTACGTAATGTGACCTATGAAACCTACTATAGCAAGTTAAAAAAAATCAAGTTACCTTACTTCAAGTTACCATAGGAAATCCATGAAATATAACTAAAATTAATTTAGACCGTTGATTACCAAAATAGTTGTAACCGGTTGTGCAGGTCATTACTTATCGAACTTTTACAGTTGTTACGTGTAATACACATTCATTATGTAAAGGTTACATAACAACAATGTTTTGGTAAGGCTTACGTAATGACTTAGCACTTTATGTACACGATGTTAATATTCATTGTGTAAAATGACTGTCCATTACGTAAGACTTCCGTAATGACTTAATACGTTACATAACACAAGGTTAATTTTCATTACGTAAAATGACCTTCCATTATGTAAGGCTTCAGTAATGACACATCACAACTGTTACGTAAAATACACATCAATTACGTAAAGGTTACGAAACATTAGTTATTTCTTATGTAATAGTTTAATTAGATGTGTTATGTAAAGCTTCCATAATGACTTACTTCTTTACGTAACGTGAGTGTAATATCGTAAAATGACCTCCGATTACGTAAGGCTTTCCTAATAACGCTTTACAACTGTTACATAAAATACACATCCATTACGTAACGATAGTTATTTCTTACGTAATAGTTAAAACAGAAGCGCTAGTAAGGCTTCTACAATGACATACCACTTTACGTAATACGAGGTGAACATTTATTACGTAAAAGACGGCCCATTATGTAAGACTTCTGTAATGACCTTTTACAACTATTATGTAAGATAAACATACGTTACGTAACTATTACGTAACAAATATTGTATTTTACGTAATGCGAGCAGGTAAAAAAATCAAGTTACCTCACTTTAAGGTATTGTAGGAAATTCCAAAAAGTTTTTCCTTAGTTATTGGATTTTGATTTTCAGCAATATGATATTAGAGTATGATTTGACCAAGAGGTCTTGTGTTCAAGTCCTTGTTGGGGAAATTGTTCATGTACACTATTTTCTTGCAACACAAGCAAACACAAATATTAAGAAAAACATGCAAAGACACATGCAAGCGTCCTAGCCGATAGAATTCACTATCTCTCCTTAAGGAATCTTATTCCCCTCTAGTACCCAAGGTTATGGAATGATTCCTCCCAGGATAGAAAGGACGTACCTTTTCCGGCGTAGCGGTACCTCAAACCCCGGAACCCATCGAACGCAGCGAACCGGCGAGAACCACACTTGACTCGATTTTCTCTTTGAAATAGAATGAAGAATACTAGTTTGGATTTTGACAGAATTTTGGTACCGGGAAAAACCGATGTTTAAAACCATAGGGGGTTAGGTGCTATTTATAGAAAATGAAGGGGTGCGTACGAAGGGAGGCGACTCTTCATATGGGTGGTTACACCCCAACCAACACATTGGTTCATGTTTGAAATAATGAACCATTGCATCGGTTCGGCCCATGGTAGTTGGACCGCTTTGGTTATTCCACTCGCCACATCGGTTTGGTTCGATTTCGTTCAACTCGGTTTGATTTGGTCCGTTTGGTACATGAACCTATTTAACCGATTAACCACATATTACATCAGATCGATCGAATTCGAGGTTGTGCCTTCCCACATCTTACCAACATGGTACTTCAAGAGACTCTCTTGAAACTTTCCCCTTTTATTTCCATTCACACCACTAAAAATCCCAACAGTCCTCATGATGATTGAATGATGGTCGAAGATGAATTACGAAGTTGAAGAAAAAGAGATTGAGAGTTGAAGGAGAAGAACTAGCAATCACTCGTGGAAGAGAAAGAGAAGAAAGGGCGAAACAAGAATTTCGACTTATTATTGCTCCAGGTCAACTAATAAGTCCAAACGAACAAATAAAGAAGATACAACTCAATTGTGCCACACACATCATCCCAAACAAGTTCCTAACAACCTTGAAAAAAGGTCGTTGTAAACCCATCAGAGTCGGGTGCCTGGTAGGAACCAATGGAGAAAACAACCTTGCAAATGTCATCCCCAGAAACCTGTAAATTCATAAATTCATTGAGAGACATTGAGTGGGAGTCCCAAGTCAGACACAAAATCTCGAGGGTCCATGGTGTTAGAGGTAGAGGTTGGAATCAGTTTTCGTTTTTTTTTAGTTTAACCAGAAACCAGATAGTATAATCGGGCTGGTTAGCTAGTTAGAGAAGAAGAGGTTTTGGAAGTAAGCCACCGTCACAACAGCCTTTGCCTCCATATCAAGTTTGTCCGTCATTGTTGAAGAATCGATAGGTGAAAGAAGCGATTTTTGGAATCCCACTAGTATAGCCATCAGTCATGAAATTTTGGTCAAGAACTAGTTGGTCTCGTTACCCGAGTTTTTGGTAGAGGTTCAATTATGAATCTTATATCATTTACTAAAATTCCCCTGAAACAAAAGGCAACATATATAGGTGTGACATTTGCACAGGTCTGAATACCATGCACATAACAAATGGGTGTTGCCGGGATTCAAACATAGTATCTCTCAATCATCGAACACTATGATACAATGTCAAGAACCAGTTGGTCTAAATAACTCAAGTTGCTAAGAGAGGTTTGTTAGAATATGACTTGAATTTGATTGGGTTTGTTTTGTGTTTTAGGACTATTCTGTTTGGGTTTGGGATCGGGTTTTGGTTTGGCCTTTTCCTTGTATGTTTGGAAAAGGTGTTTGGTTTTCTGCTTGGGGTTAGGAGAAGAGTTCTATAAGTACTCTTCATCTCCCTAGTCTGTAGTAAGGTCAGTCAGGTTAGTTTGTTTGGTTTGTCCGTTTGAAATTTAGTTTGTAACTTGTACTCTCCTCAAATTAGCGAAAAATTTCCCCCATACCTGTGGATTAGCTAGCACGCATTGTGTTAGTGAACCACGTTAAAATTGTGTTCGTTCGTGTTGGTTTGGATTATCGATTGCACGCTTCTGTTCTGACAAGTGGTATCAGAGCCTGGTTGCGGTTTTGGGAATTTGGCGCTGGACTGAAGTTTTGCTTTGTGGAGGTAGCTTTCAATTCTTCAGCTTGGTTCGGTGGAGGAATCGCTTTGAAGTTGACTTTGGGTAGTTGTGTTTTGGTCTCGCTTTTTTGGTGAGAAGTTTGGTTGGAGTTTGTTTGATAGTAAGAATGGCTGCTATCAGTATGAAGATTGAGAACTTTACCGGAAGAAACAGTTTCAGTTTGTGGCAGATCAATATGCAAACACTATTGAAACAACAAGGTTTGTGGGCTCCGTTGTCTGGAAAATCGAAGAAGGAAAGTATAGATGAAGAAGAGTGGATTACTTTGGAGGAGAAAGCTCACTCTACAATCTTGCTTTGTTTGGCTGATGACATCATCACTGAGGTTGCTGCTGAGAAGACTGCCGTCGGTTTGTGGTTGAAGCTTGAAAGTCTATGCATGACAAAGTCTTTAACCAACAAGTTGCATATGAAGCAACGTTTGTTCAGTTTGCGCATGGAGGATGGTACGTCTCTTAGGAATCATCTAGATCAACTCAATACTATCTTGTTAGATCTGCGGAATATTGATGTTAAAGTAGATGATGAGGATGTTGCCTTAATTTTGCTAGTATCTTTGCCACAATCATATTGGAATTTTGTGGATTCTTTTATTGCTGGGAAAGATAGTTTGTCTTTGGAAGATGTCAGATCTGCTCTACATACTAGAGAGGTTCGACATAAGGCATATGGTTCAGGTTCGGAAAATCAGGCATCTGGGTTGGCTGCTACGAGTAGTAGGAGACAACAATCTTGTAATAGGAAGGCAAATACAAATTCGAGTTATGCTGGTTTGAAATATGATATCTGTCATTACTGCAAGGAGAAAGGACATTGGAAATTTGATTGTCCTAAGCTAAAGAAATATTAGGAGAAGAAGGAATCATCCGCTGCTGTGGCGGAAGAAACTAACTCTGATTCTGAAGATGGTTTAGCCTTAGCAGTGAATGAACAGGTACATCATCAAGATATGTGGTATTTAGATATTGCAGCTGATTATCATATGTGTCCAAGCAGGGAGTGTTTTTCAACTTATGAGCATATAGATGGAGGGCATGTTTCCATGGACAATGGTGCTATCTGTAAGATTGTTGGAATAGGCTCCGTCAGGATGAGGACACATGATGGTTCTGTTCGCACCTTGAACAATGTTAGACATATTCCAGAGATGACTAAGAATCTGATATCTTTGAGTCTACTCGACAACAAGGGTTTCAGTTTCAAAGGTGAAGGTGAATTGTTGTCTGTCTACAAGGGTTCTAAGTTGATTTTGAAAGGTGTCAAGCGTGGTGCCTTGTATAATCTACAAGGTTCTGTTTTGACATGTTTTGTTGGTGATAAGTGCAACAAGTTGGTTCTGAATGGCAAGTCTCAATATGGATTGGACTTGCCGAATGGTTTGAGTTGTTGACCGCCCTTAGGGGCATTTGGATGCAGGGGAGATTCTGGTACAGCTGATTTGGAGGAGTTTGATACATCTGGCAACTTTGGTTGAGTCTGGTACATATAGTATTTGAGAGAGAATTCAAGTCAAGGTGGAGATTGTTAGAATATGACTTGAATTTGATTAGGTTTGTTTTGTGTTTTAGGCCTATTCTGTTTGGGTTTGGGATTGGGTTTTGTTTTGGCCTTTTCCTTGTATGTTTGGAAAAGGTGTTTGGTTTTCTGCTTGGGGTTAGGAGAAGACTTCTATAAATACTCTTCATCACCCTAGTCTGTAGTAAGGTCGGTCAGGTTAGTTTGTTTGGTTTGTCCGTTTGAAATTTGGTTTGTAACCTGTACTCTCCTCAAATTAGTGAAATTTGTCCCCCCTGCCCGTGGATTAGCTAGCACGCGTTGTATTAGTGAACCACGTTAAACTTGTGCTCGTTCGTGTTGGTTTGGATTATCGATTGCATGCTTCTGTTCTGACAAGGTTCAATCATGCATCATATATCTCATCTTGCGTAGATGACTCCAAGAGCTTCACTTTCATCTCTTTGATCATATCGTAATCAACAACAACAGTTACATGATTCACCTTAAACACATCTCTTAACTCTCTAATGAGCCCTTACACAATTGGAAGTATCACGTGGGACCAAGCTCGTACCTCAACAATTGGTTGCAATTACTGCAGTGTTAACGAACACACCATTTAGTCCCAATAACTCGAGTTGTTGGGAAAGGGTTTGCTAAGTTTTTATCTCTTACTTGTCCCTTAGATGAAAACCTACTTTTGAGTTTTTACGATTTGTAGAGGTTGAGCATATCATCCCTTGTGTTGCTAAACCATTAGCATTTATGTTTGCACAGGTTGGTAATATCATCCTTTGTGCTAATTTTTTTCTCATATTGAGGATTGTGATAAGGATTCGAAACTATGACATCTCAGTCGAAAAACTCTTATAACATGTTATCGAAGAAACCACTTAGTTTCAATAACTCGAGTTGTTGAAAAAGTGCCTGAATTTCGTTGCTTTTTTTATTTCTTCCTTGACCTTTCAATAGCCAGAAAGTAGAGAATCAATAACCAAGGTTAGTTTGCAAAGACAACTCTATGAACAAATGCACTATCCCTTTCGGCTTATCTTGGTTAAGAAAACCTATGAAAAAAGTCATAAAACATTAACTTTACAATTAATATGATCCAACTAAACGAGTAAGAAATCCTCCATTAAAGATTAATGGGGAAAATTAAAGGATTTTCAGGAGAGAGAAGAGACGCTGATGTAGCGGATGATGATTGGGTTATTCATGATTACTCACCACAAGGTTATGAATAGAAACTGCTACCCTGAACCAAACCATCCTTGTGAATGATCATCTTGATAATTAATTATCTCCCATTCTTAAATCCATTTTCGTGTTAATGATAAGGTACATCATCCTTAATTTCTCAAACTTATAACTCTTTTTTCTCAGAATTACTGTCCAACTAAATGTCAGTTCGAGATTACACACTTTGCCAGTTCTCTGATGTAAGTGTTGGGTGAATCATAAGCTGCCACACACATGGCATAATACGTGGCGCATGTCCTTCACCTACAGGCCAGGCCAAGATATATATAATATAATGCAGACAAGTTGAGTTGAGTTGTTGTTTGTCATTAATTAATGTCTTGTAATATGGTTTGTTGTTGGTAGCCGCAAGAACACGGAGTTCTCCTCCTCCACTACAGAAAGAAAGAACGAAAGAAAGAAAACTAGATTGGTGATCAGTAATATCTCTTCATTTCTTGACTTGCGCATTTATTATCCACTTACTTAAAAGAAGAACCACGGGATGTTAATCTTATATAGAGTAGTCTACTCTAGTTATCCACAAATGATGCTAACATTAACCTATGCTATATGTGGCTAATCGCTGGACGACATTCATCCACGCAATTAAACGGCTGGTTTTAGATTTTGGATGTTCCCATGTTCCCACACTCACTTCTCATTTTCTTTGATTTTACTGGTTTGTAAGGTTCTCAGCTGGCTCGGTCAACGTAAACAGAAAATGTGTCATTAATGAATCTATATATGGGTAGAACTAGGGAAGTTGGTTTTGTTTTTGTTATTTCTTAGGTTGATGTGTTTTGTCTGAGCAAAAACCAATATGAATTATATATATGGTGGAAGTTGGCTAGCTTGACATAATTGAGCTTTTCATTCACTTGGCAAAAATGTGTGCTAATACTAATGGATTGTAATTTAACTTATCGAACAACGATATAAGATACGGCTCACATCTTTCATAACAAAGTTCGAACAAAGATGTTTGATGTTTTCCATGGTCATTATTTTTATATCTATAGTTAGGTTACTCATACTCCTATAAAGGGCTAACTATACAATCTGTTTTGTTATAATAGGAACCATTTAGTCGGTTCTCGGTTAACTGTTAAGCACTTTGTGCTTACCGTTAACCGTACCATATATATTAGTCAGTTAACCGTAACCGTATAATCGGTTCTCAATTATTTGGCGGTTAACCGCATAACCGTAAGTCCGTAATAAGTGATTCAACAAGGACCTCAAAGCTAACCAAAAGAAGACCTCCTCTCTTTTTTTCTTCAATTGTGCATTTTTATATATTTTTTCCTGCTTTTATTTATATATATATATATATATATTCTTTTTCAAGTTGTTCTCATTAGATGAAAATAATTTAACATAGATATTAATTCATAATCAACTCAATCCAACATAAGTATACAATAACACCATTCTACCATCAAATTTGATTTAAGAAGCATACAAGTATAAGAGAGTCAACAACAATTACTCAACTCATAAACCTTCACAAATTAATTACGTGGAAGATGTTACTGATTATTATCGAGCTACTGTGCCGAAGTCCAACTTTCTACTGTTCTCCTTCTAAAGTCCTTTTCATTTGAACCCAAGTCACTATTACAACTAGAGCAGGCAAGAGATCTTTTAGGCCTTGAAACATCTCATTATTTTTTGCCTATGTCTGCAGCTCATTGAGGCCTATTCTTTTCGACCCTAACTATAGGGATGGTCGTAATCGGTTAGTCGGTTAACCATTTAACCATCGATTGTTAAGCATTTAACCGTCGGTTAGTAATTCATTAAATTTGGCTACCGAAACTGACCATTTATAATTTAATCGATTATCAATGTCATCGTTAACCATCGATTCTGATTCGATTATTGATTACACAGTTAACATGATCATTCTTTACTAGCCCTATTTAAATATGACGAACACCCACTCCATATATAACATTCGGTGCGTTGGGTGATTGTAGTTTGGTTTGCAAGTGGGTTGGGTGGGTGCGTAAAGTGGCTTGCTCAAATTACAAATTTTGTCTTAAAATTGGAAACAAACACTAATAACGAAAAATTTCACAAGACTTTTTGGAGAAATCATCGGTGAGGGCCTGAGGGGTGCAGATAAGCATTAGGAGATAAATTTTTGACGAGAAATAATACATATACAGATAATGAAATGATGAAAGAATTAGATTCGATATAGGATTTTGAGATTTAATGTAAACTAGGCCTCATACGCGCGTTGTTGCTGGCCTAGCAATGATGGAAAAGGCCTGGCCCGTATTTTATCTGTTTTTGGAAGCAGCTGCTAGCCCAAGAGAAAAACTATTAATCACTCATTTCTCTCGGGAGACTAACCTAGTTAGCTTCTCTTCGGAAATAGAAATAGAAAAAGAAAATGATATCTTTATTATGTAAATAAATATTAATATTGATGACCACTACAATAGATGTATTATTGGGTGTTACATGTAACCACTTAACACATTCCAATTTGCCAGATTTCACAATTGCGGAAGTGAGAAAAATGAATATTGCATCACAACGGTAGTTGTTCATTTACACTGTCCAACTTTTATATGTTTACCAAATTACCACCTAGTACCTACACAAACTACTATTACAATTACTACCCAGAAAACAACAAAAATTACACTTTTGTTCTATACTCTATCCCCCCCCCCCCTCAAGCTGGAGCATGTATATCACACATGCTCAGCTTGCCTATCAATTCTACAAACCTATGTATCGGCAATGATTTGGTAAGAACATAAGCTAGTTGGCTGTCAGTGGATATATAGAACAACTTGATAAGTCGAGCAGCAATCTTTTCCCGAATGAGATGGCAATCGATCTCGATGTGCTTAGTGCGTTCGTGTGCCACTGGATTCTCTGCAATTCTTATAGCAGAAGTGTTATCACAGTATAAAGCAAAAGGATCAGGAAACTTAACACAGAGATCACTAAAAAGATAGCTTAACCACTGCAATTCACAAGACAGATCTGCCATTGCTCTGTATTCTGCTTCTGCAGAAGAGCGGTTGATCGTTGTTTGTTTCTTGGATCGCCAGCTAATTAAGGATTTACCAAGAAATACACAAAATCCAGTGGTTGACCTGCGAGTATCAGGACAACCAGCCCAATCGGAGTCCAAGAAGGCAGACAAACCAAGAGCAGAATCTGATGGGAAAAACAGACCTTTACCTGGATTATTCCTAATATATCTAACTAATCTATGTGCAGCATTCATATGTAAATCAGTAGGATTGGCTACAAACTGAGTTAAGTGATGTACAACATATTGTATATCTGGTCGTGTAGTACATAAATATAAAAGCCTACCAATTAATCGTCTATAAGGAGAAGGGTCAGAAAGTGATTCACCAGAATTTGTGGAATATCGAATGTTAGGTTCAGAGGGGGAATCTGCAACCTTTCCAGCAAGTAGACCAACATCTGCAATAATATCTAAGGCAAATTTTCTTTGACAGAGAGTTAGACCAGAAGAGTTCCTAGCAATTTCTAATCCCAAAAAATACCGAAGTGGTCCTAAGTCCTTAATCTTGAAAGTATTATTAAGTTTAGACTTAATAGATTTCATTTCTAATAGATCATCACCTGTTAATATCACATCATCAACATATACTAATAGAGCCAAAAATTTGGAACCAGATTGTTTGGTAAACAGAGTATGATCTGCTTTAGATTGAATAAAACCATTAGATAATAAAAACTCAGTCAGTTTTGAATTCCACTGTCGACTTGCTTGTTTTAGACCATATAGGGACTTAGTTAGTCGACAAACAGGTCTTTTAATATCAGAAGGAGGAGTTAAGCCTTGTGGAATTTTCATATAAACTTCTTCCAAAAGATCCCCATGTAAAAAAGCGTTGTTAACATCTAATTGTTCAATAGCCCATCCCTTGATAGAGGCTAAAGCTAACAAGGCACGAACAGTAGTCATTTTAGCAACAGGAGAAAAAGTTTCTAAGTAATCTATACCCTTAGTTTGTGTATAACCTTTAGCCACTAATCGAGCTTAAAACCTTTCTACAGTTCCATCAGCTTTGTATTTAATACGATATACCCATTTGAATCCTATGGCTTTATGAGAAGAAGGCAAGGAAGTTACCTTCCAAGTATTAGTAGCTGCTACGGCATCAAGTTCAGCTTGCATGGCTGCCACCCAACGTGGGTCTTTGATGGCCTCTTCATAACAAGTAGGCTCAACCTCCTTGGACACACTCATGACAAAATTCTTGTAACCTGCAACTAGTTTATCATAAGAAAGAACATTGGATAGAGGATATGCAACGTTAGAGGATGTAGCCACTGTTGAGTGACAAACAAAGTCCTTGAGTCTAGCAGGAGGCTTTGTTTGTCTATGTGGCCTGCCAGCAGGAGCTGGACCATTAATGTTGGGTATTTGCAGAGGAATATGGACAGGATCAGTGACTTGCAACATTCCAGAAGGAGGAACAGAAATGGAAGCAGAAGAGGTTGAGGGATCTATAAGGATTTCAAGGTTAGGAAGGTGTAACTCAGAATCTGGTGAAGGAGAGGAATGTTTGTAGGGGAAAGATATACTCAAGGAACACAACATCCCTAGACTCAATCTGTCGACGTGTGTTTAAGTCAACAAGTTTGAAGCCCTTGGTACCAAATGGATAACCAAGGAAAACACAAGGAGTAGCCCTAGGTTCAAGCTTAGGACGATTGTGACTCAAAGTACTAGCATATGCTAAACAACCGAAGACCCTAAGATAAGCCAAATCAGGAGGATTACCCTGCAGAAGTTCTAAGGGAGCTTTGTTTTGTGTTAATGGAAAAGGGATACGATTGATGAGGTGAGTAGCATGAAGAACAACATGACCCCAGTAGTGAATAGGAAGGGAAGCTTGAAACAAAAGAGCCCTAGCAACAGTAACTATGTGTTGTAATTTCCTTTCTACCCTACCATTCTGTTGAGAAGTTTGAACACATGAAGTTTGATGTAAAATACCCTTGCAGTTATAGAAATTTGGAATATTGAATTCCTGAGCATTATCTGTTCTTATTACTTTTACATTCACAACAAACTTATTGGAAACATAGGAACATAAGTTAATAAGAAGTTCCCTAGCTTCAGATTTGTGTTTGAGAAGATAAACCCAAGTTACTCTAGTATGATCATCCACAATAGCAAAGAAATAACGATGTCCATCAATAGATGGGTCCTTGTAAGGCCCCCAAACATCACAATGCACTAAATCAAAAGGAGCTTTACTAACAGAATCACTAGAAGCAAATGGTAGTCGCTTCTGTTTGGCCAGAGGGTAAACAGAGCAATGTATATGATCATTAACAGTAATAGGAACAAAATTAGCATGTAAACCCTTTATTCTAGGAGTAGAAGCATGTCCTAAACGATAATGCCACAAATCAAACACAGTATGTGATGTATCATATGTCACAGATAGCAACCGAGGGATGGTAAGACCAGGCAGAGAGTTGCCAGGTTGAAGGTAGTAAAGGCCAGAGACCTGTTCAGCTATACCAATCGTCTGCATAGCTGACAGCTCCTGGATAAAACAAGCAGTATGAATGAATGTCATGGAACAATTATGATGCTTGGTTAACTTGCTCACAGAAAGCATATTAAACGTGAAGGATGGAATCAACAGCACATTAGAAATGATAAGATTATCATTTAAATGCACTGTGCCAATGTGAGTGACTTTGGCCTTAGAACCATTAGGTAAGGTGACAAAAGAATTATGCACAACACTAGAAGTTTGAAGCATAGACAAAGAACAAGCCACATGGTCAGTAGCTCCAGTATCTACCACCCATGTTTGTTTAAGAGACCTAGAATTAGAACTATTTGCTACGGATAGAACTACCTTACCTGCAACCTCATCATAAGCAGATGCAGAAGAGGTAGACTGTGCTGCAGCTGCATCCTCATAGAGAGCCGAGGTTGAAGGATCAGCAGGCTGAGTGCTGGAAATCGTCATCAAGTTGATGGACCCCAGATTGGTAGACTGCTGAGGCTGCTGAGGCTGAATAAGTGAGAGGAATGCCTGATATTGAGCCCGAGAAAGAGTAAAACCTTCGGCAGAATCCTCAGAAACTCCATCTGTAGAATCCTCAGCACACACAGCATTGATTGCCTTGCCACAAGCCTTGTATCCAGGTGGATACCCATTTTTCTTGAAACACTTGTCAACTGTGTGACCAGCAAGCCCACAGAAAGTGCAGAGAGGCCTCTTCGATCCATCCTTTTGACCTCGACGAAGTTGACCAGATGAAGAAGCATCTTGAGTAAAACCACCTCCTTGAGCAGAAGACGAAGGAGCATAATTGCCCGCAAACGCCATAGGAGGTTGAACCGCCGGAACCAGAGAAGTTCCATGGCGAGACTCACGTTCTTGTTGAACGACCTGAGCAAACACGCGATTGATCGGTGGTAACGGATCTAGCTGGAGAATCTGCGATCTGATCGGACCAAAAGAATCGCGAAGATCACGAAGAAACCGAATAATCTGATCGGCTTTAACGTAACCACGAAGCCTTGTGAACGCTCCGCATCTGCATCGAGGAGTGCATGTACAGCCAGGCAGAGGACGAAGCGCAAAGAACTCATCCCAAAGAACCTTTAATCGAGTGTAATACTCTGTCACAGTAAGACTGCCCTGCTTGAATCCATAGATCTCATCATGCATATCAGAGATTCGAACCAGATTCGCCTGTCCAAAGCGTTCTTGGAGATCCAGCCACACTTCCCTCGCAGAATCGAGCCAGAGGATCGACTGAGCAATCGTCGGCTCCAGAGAACGATAGAGCCAGCCTAGGACCATTAGATTGGCGCGCTCCCAAGCTGGAAGCAACAGATCAGCATCGCCAGGACGCGGAGATTCACCATTGACGAACGCGACCTTGTTCTTCGCGAGTAACGCCATCCTCATCGATCGCGCCCAGGACTGGTAATTGCTGCCATGAAGAAGCGTCGACACAAGCACCAGCGCCGGATTCTCGTTCTGATTGAGGTAATATGGATGATTGGGATCAAGATTCGCCGGAAGAGGAATCGCCATCGCAGCGCAAGAAGAGAGAAACGAAAGAAATCAAGAATGAATGAAACCCTAGTTTTGCTCTGATACCATGCCAGATTTCACAATTGCGGAAGTGAGAAAATTGAATATTGCATCAAAACGGTAGTTGTTCATTTACACTGTCCAGCTTTTATATGTTTACCAAATTACCACCTAGTACCTACACAAACTACTATTACAATATCTACCCAGAAAACAACAAAAATTACACTTTTGTTCTATACTCTATCACAATTTCACATTCATTCTCACATCTATGCATAAAAAAGCTCTATTCTTACTCTTTTCTTTTGTCTCTACTCTTACTCTTGTATCTACTCATCTTTACAATTATTTCATAACACATTATCCGCACGAAGTTCTTTCTTCTGCAAGAAAGATTCATTGTTTAAGGTACATCAACGTTCTCTTTTCTTTTATGGATATATGTGTATGATTATATTCTTATTGATTTTTACATTGACATGAAGAGAATTGATAGTTTCCGAATATTTTCCCCATAAGTGGAATAATCAAAGAAAATAGCGATGAGGGAAGAAGTGAACAGGGAAACAAAGATATTAAGAATGTATGTTATCATTGTAATGGACATTTTCATTGGTTTTGTACCCGTTGTACGACAAGACTTTATTAATTTTTCTTAGAGTTTTTGTAAGGAAAATGAACATCTATATGTGCTCCTGAAGTAGCAATGGTATGCAAGAAATTTTAGAAATTATAAGGTAGTTTCTTGCTCATTAAAGGTGAAAGCGTATTGAACTTTTGATAAGAAAATGAGTTCAAATGATGCTATTTCATTCCCGCAAGCGAATGAAAAAAATCATTCTTAAAAGTGAATGGAATGAGACATGCTATTATATAAATATATATTAGTGTTTGAATAAAAACACTCAACAAATGTATCTTTTCACTAGAAGTAAAAGATAAAAGGATTATATATTATTGCCCTCATGAATGAATGAAACTAAATTAATGAATGAATGAAACTAAATTCAATCATCCATTACGTGATAGTAATGTTTTAAATAAAAATTATTTAAATTTCAAAATTTGAGAATTTTTATTTCAAAATTAATTCTTCTATTATTTTAATATATCTTGGTTTTATTTCATCTATTTTAATCAGGTCATTATTTCTTTAGATTTATTTCTAATATTAATTATTTTTTATATTTTGTGAAGAATGAATCTTCTCCTCCTTAGTTCCAGGATTAAAAAAAATCATGATGTGTGTCTTATCGATAGTTCATTGACACATACAATCTTGAAGGATAAGAAATATTTATCTTGAAATGCGAGACGCAAATGTTAGTACCATATATGGTAGTACTAATTTAGTTGAAGTCTCCGGAAGAGCTAGTGTATTGTTACCAGAAGGAACAAAACTATATATCGATGAGGCCTTATACTCTTCAAAGTCTAGAAGAAATTTGTTGAGTTACAAATATATTCGCCGAAATTGACATCATATTGAGACAAATGAAGAAGAGAATAAAGTGTATATTATGATTAAAAAAAAGGGTCTCCGATACGAAATATATATTGGAGAAATTGCCTACTATTTCTTCTGGGTTGTACAACACGTTTATTAGTACAATTGAAACACATGCAGTGGCCAGTGGTAAACCAAAAGTTTACAAATCTCGATAACTTTATAGTTTGGCATGACTGGTTAGGCGATCCCGGATCGATTATGATGCGAAAAATCATTGCAAATACATGTAGACATCCATTGAAAGGTCATACAATTTATCAGTTTAAAGATGGTACCATGTGCTGCATGTTCTCGTGGCAAGTTGATTATACGGCCATCACCTGTAAAAATAAAGAGTGAATCTCTTACATTTTTAGAACGTATACATGGTGATATATCATATATGCGGGCCAATTCACCCACCCGGTGGACCATTTAAATATTTTGTGATTTTAGTTGATGCATCAACTAGATGGTCACATGTGTGTTTACTATCAACTCGCAACCTAGCGTTTGCTAGATTACTTGTCCAATTGATTCGACTACGAGCACATTTTCCTGATTTTTTAATCAAGAAAATACGTCTAGATAATGTTGGAGAATTTACTTCACAAACTTTCAATGACTAAAATACTTAGAACAAACAGCTGACGGGAGATTGAGTCCCCGTCAATCATAAAATACTCAGAACCCTTGAAGGGAGATTTATTCACTGCTCGTTTTGCTGATTGTCATTTTGACGAATAAGTTTTTCAAACATTAGGGGGGGGGGTGAGAACAAACAGCTGGGAAAATATATTTGTTGGAATGAATTATCATTCTCTCACTTTGATCCTCGTACTAGACAATGTGAACTGGAAGTTCAAAAGATAATTCATTTACAAGTTTTAGCAAACCAACTGCCGGATTCTTTTACTGACCATAAGAGAGTGACAAAGTCACACATACCAGTTGTAAATGCTCCAGTGGGATACAAATGGGTTTTTGTGCGGAAACGAAATGAAAAGGGTGAAGTCATGAGATATAAAGCACGTCTTGTCGCTCCAATGCAGATGAAGTTCTAGTTAACAGTCCTAATCAAGGTTAACAAGAAGGCCAATGTTCGATTTCAGATTGGTGAATATGCAGATGAAGTTTGGTGTGATGTTGCTCCAATGCAGACTGCTCGTCTCTTATTGGGTCGTCCATGGAAATATGATCTTGGAGTTGTTCACGACGGAGAGACATAATATCTACTGTTCAAGCAAAGATATCGGAAGTTTATGCTCAAACCATTGTCGCCAGCTAAAGTGCAAGAAGATCGACGGACTAAAATGGTGCTGAATACTAAAATGGTGCTGAATTGGGCAAATGAGAAGGGAAATGCAAGTGACTCAAAGTCGGATGACGGAAGTGGAACCCATCTTATTCCCCAAAGACACATGTTGACTACGCTGAGAAGAATTCAAGTGGGAAGTTCTGGTGATGGTCTCTCTTGCATGAACACACAAGTTTTGAGGGCAAAACTTCTTCAACGGGGAGGGACGAATGTGATTCCCCAACCAGTGTAAACCAAGGTCCCTGACCGTGGATCAGGAGGGAAGCGACCGGGAATAAGCAGCCATGACTGGGATAGTTAAATGTGAATCCCCCGTCCAGGAGGACTAAATTCCTCAACTGAGGAATTATGAGGAGGACCGGGGAATGAAAGCAGAAGGACCCCCAGTCAGGTGGTTCTCAATCCTCGATCGAGGATCCGAAGGCTCGTGATAGAGGATCGGGGCTGACGAGTGAATTTACCTTTTTTAATTTGGATTCTTTCCTTTTCAGACTTTTGTGCGATTTTTGTTTCTCTAGCCTATATAAACGTTGAAACTCGAATTTTAGGCCAGACATTGAAAAAGGTTGATTTTATATTGATTCATTGAGCTTTTGGGCTTGTGAATTTTCTCTGTATCTATCAAGTTTTCCCCTTGATTGTGTTCGAGATTTTGTCCTATATTGATAGAGCCTTCCCTCAGGTGTGAAATTGCACTTCAATTTCGCCTTATTTCTAGTTTTTATTCCTATTCTTGGCTATGCGTCTTTGATAACTACGCACACCGATTCCTTGCTCGTATCACTCTATGTTTAATATGAAATTCAGACTCACATGACTAATTGAGGTATATGATAGTTTTTTTTTTTTTTTTTGACAAGGTAATCTGTATTCCAATGAATCAAAGTTTAGGGACTACATTGCTCTCTTGTAAAAGTAGAGATACTAAAATGACAGGTGGCATTGAGAACCAAATCTCTGTCTCCTCAGCTCTACAATTCAATCGAGCCATCTCATGTGCGCATGCATTCCCTTCTCTCTTCTAGAATCTCCACTCCACATTTCCTTCTTCAGCCGCTAGATCCCGAATTTCTTCACAGATCATCCCCACCTCCATTTCTGTTGCATCCCGCCGATTGAGCTTGTGTATCACTGATTGGAAATCGGACTCGAGAAGCAGCGGTTGGGAAAAATACAGTCTGGTTAGCTTCAGTCCCCATCTCATCGCCTGGGCTTCCGCCATCTCAATCGGCCATCGCCTTTTCGTTCGGTAAGTCGCTCCCATCAGAAAGTTCCCTGAGCAATCTCTGAGAACCATTCCATAACCCGTTCCCTCCATGCCTAGGATCGCCGCATCGGTGGAGTTTCAGAATTCCAGCAGGTGGAGGTTCCCATTTGATCTGGGTTCGAGGGCGAGTTGATGGTGTATCTGTACTGTCCTGGCCCTGCTGCGCTTTGTACTCATCCAGGTAATTCAGAGCTCTACTCGCAATTTCCCATTCCTCTAGGTTAGGGTTGTTGAAGAGATGATTGTTTCTTTCTTTCCAAAGAAACCATAGCGTGATTAGCACCTGCGTTAGTTCCTCTGTATTACCCCTTTCCAATAAATCACATAACCACGCTTCACAATTCTTGCCTTCACCCAATTTAAAGAAATTTGCCAGATCACTCGATCTCCACACCCTTCCTGCCCAGTCACAGTCCCTTGTGATGTGCTCCTGGGTTTCCTTTAGCCCACAAAATGGGCATTCATCATAGGCATCCTTAATTCTCCGACTGAGATTTATTCCTGTTGGTAAAATGTTGCTGCCCCATCTCCATACAAAGATTCGAACTTTAGGAGGCAATTCTAGCATCCAAACTTTCTTCCAGTCAATCGGTATATATCTCTCAATTTGGTTTGATGCTTGCTTTCTTTTCCATTCTTTGTATCCTGATCTGACCGAATACTTCCCAGTTTTGTCTCTTCCCCATATCACTACATCAGGCCTAGGTTGAGAAGGGATTGGAATCTGTTCAATTCGGGCCCTGTCATTAGGTTGGAAATAGGATTGCAATAAGTTGCTTTTCCATGAACTAGTTCCCCAATCAATCAGACTAGAAACCTTCTCAGTAGCACCCAGTCCTGTAGCTTGCGACTGGATTTTAAAATTCCCAGCTTCTGGGATCCAACGATCCCACCATATGCGAATGTTTTCACCATTCCCCACTCTCCATCTTGTCCCCTCTCTAACTAGAGACTGTGCTTGCATTAGGCTCCTCCAGATATAGCTCGGATTCCCTCCTATATCTGCTTCCAAGATGTCACAGTGAGGGTAATAACGAGCCTTTAGCACCTTTGCTACTAGGGAGTCAGGCTTTTTCAGTAGGTTCCACACCTGTCTTCCTAATAGTGCAATGTTAAAACCATGCAAATCCTTGAATCCCATCCCTCCTTCATATTTAGGGCGACATAACTTTTCCCAACTCATCCAATGTATTCTTCTTTCTTCTCTTTTCCTGCCCCACCAGAAGCTAGCAATCATTTGCTGAATTTCTTGAATCACTCCCTGGGGAATTTGAAAAACTGACATGGCATATAGGGTTTGAGCCTGTGCCACAGCTTTGATGAGCACTTCTTTAGCAGCCATAGATAGCAATTTCCCTTTCCACATTTTAATCTTGTTTCTTACTCTGTCAATAAGTTGTGCAAAGACAGCTTTCTTAGCTCTGCCTATAACTGTAGGGAGGCCAAGGTATTTGTCATGATACATGACTCTTCTCCTTCCCAAAATTGCACCCATCTCCTCTCTGTCCCTTTCTACCACATTAGTACTAAAGGATAGCTCAGATTTAGCTAAACTCACCTGCTGACCCGAGGCTAACTCATATGACCTGAGAAGGTCTCTGAGGGCTTCTCCCTGCTCCTTCTTATTTTCAAAGAAAAATATACTGTCGTCAGCAAAGAACAGATGAGTAATCATAGGTCCATTACTGCTAATCTTAATTCCTCGAAATTTCCCCTCTGCCACTGCTTTTCTTGTCAATGCTGAAAGACCCTCAGCACATAGGAGGAAGTGGTAGGGGGATATAGGGTCCCCTTGCCTCAATCCTCTTGTAGGTTTAAAAGTCTGTGTTTGATGCCCATTAATTAATGCCGCATAACTAACACTGGTCACGCAGCTCATAATCAGTTTCACCCAATCAACATCAAATCCCAACTTCAACATTATCCTCTCTAAAAAATTCCATTCCACACGATCATAAGCTTTAGCTATGTCTAGCTTGGCTGCCACAAATCCCTTCTTCCCTTGTTTCCTGTTTTTCATTGCATGGAAACACTCAAAACCAATCATAATATTGTCTGTGATATTCCTCCCCGGGACAAAAGCACTTTGAGTGTCAGTAATGACCCCATCCAGTATAGGCTTGAGTCGATTTGCTATTACCTTTGACAGGATCTTGTATAGAACTTTGCATAGTGCTATAGGCCTGAATTCCTTAGGGGAGGTTGGCTTCTTTGTCTTAGGTATCATCGCTAGCAGGGTGTGATTCAAAGTGGGAGGAACCACCCCAGTTAGGAGAATTCTTTGAAGTTCTAGGCAAACTGTGTCCCCAACCGTGGCCCAGTTTTTTTGAAAAAACAGGGCTGGCATCCCATCTGAACCAGGTGCCTAGTTGGTGCCATTTGTGATAAGGCCTCAAATATTTCTTCCCTTGAGAACGGCTTCATAAGTTCTTGATTCATTTGGGGAGTAACTTTTGGTTCCACCATTTCCAACACCTCACTGATACTAGGTGTCTGCTCAGCAGTATAAAGTTTGATCAAATGATCAGTGAAACAAGCCATCACTCCCTCCTGCCCTTTGAAAGTAATACCACTCTCATCCTGCAATTCCTTGATTGTGTTTCGTCTCCTTCTGTTAGAAGCCTTGCGATGGAAGAAACCAGTATTTTTGTCACCTTCCTTTAACCAGTCTGATCTAGACCTCTGCTTCCACCTGATTTCTTCCAGATCAAGCACCTCATTAAGTTCCCTTTCCAGTGCCCTACGCTGTAATAGTACAGCCCTATTCTTTTTTGCTTTTGATAGTTTTGCTAGGGCTCGCTCTATCTTCCTCTTTCTCACTTTCAGGTTGCCAAAAGTTTTCTTTCCCCATTCAAGTAGTGCTTTCTCGCAGTTCTTGATCTTGTCCTCCAGTGGTAGATCTGGATTCTTTTTCCATTCATTCTCAATAATAGGGCCACATTCCTCATGCTTCTGCCAGTAAGCCTCGAATTTGAAGTGCCATCCCCATTTTATCTGCTCCTCTTGTAGATTAAGTTCAATTTTTATGGGGATGTGATCTAAAGTCCATCTATCAAGATGAATCACACGTGCTTCAGGGAACACGTTCTTCCACTCTGTATTAGCCACAGCTCGGTCTAGCCTTTGCTCTAAGAAGTCTTCATCTGTTTTACCATTATCCCAAGTAAACATTGGTCCATAGTACCCCATATCTTCTAGATGACACTCATCTAATGTGACTTGAAAATCCTCCATATTTTGGATGTCAGGAGGATGTCTTCCATTTTTCTCCTCGTAACTTAGGACCTGATTGAAATCCCCACACAGAATCCATGGCAGGTTTGACTGACCATGAAGTCTTCTAATTAGTTCCCAAGTTTTAGGTTTGTTTTCCTGCTCCGGCCAACCATACACCCCAGTTAACCGCCACTTATTATCCTTTGATCCCTCTGTTACCACTACATCAATGTAGTTCTGAGTGGCAGTCTTCACCTCAACAATCATTTCTTCCTTCCACATCATGATCAGCCCTCCTGCTCTGTTTCTCGATCCAACCCCTCGGCCTTTTGTCCATCCCAATTTCTGTATAGTATCTTCCCATTCATGCTCTTTCTTCTTTGTTTCCATGAGAAACACTATGCTGGGGTCCTGTTCAGTTAGTAGCTGAGCTACTCGAGCAACTGTCGTGGTTTTCCCCAGCCCACGACAGTTGTAGCTGATAATGCTCATTGAGCTGGGCGGCCCTGTTCCTTGACAGGGTCCGCCTCTCCGCCATCCATGTTTAGTTTTGGTTCAGAAGGGTTCAGAGTCTCACCCTCTTCAAAATTGAGCACCCTTGCTTTCTTTGTCTGGTTTTGGATCTCTTTTTCTCTGGCTTCAGCCTCAGTGCAGTCTTCTTCCACCCTCTTCTGTGGGGTGATTTGAACCTTAGTTGTGTGTCTTGGCACAGTCTTCTCTTGACGTCTCCACACTCTGTTATGATGCCTTTTACTAGGCCAGGTGTTGTTTGTGCCCATGACAAACTGGTGCAGGGCACCCCCATTTGTTATCTTTCCCACCGAGGGCTTAATAGTATCCTCCCCTTTCTTCTGGTACTGGGACTGCCCACCCACTGTCTTTGGTGTCCTCATCTCCGCTGTAGGTTGCACAGGATCCCTGAGACCCTCTCCCATAACCTTCTCAGTGCTACAGCCTTGAGAATTTCCTTTTGGTCCATCACTCGCGATCTCCTGTTTCTTCTGATGAGTTGCTTCATTACCAATTACCATCTCAGACGTGTTTCTAGCAAGATTAGGCTCTGCTAATTCTTCAGAGGGTGCTCTGTCGCCACATGAATTGGAACTAACACTCTCCATGTCAAACTTTTTTCGCAGGGACGCCCACACCTCAGCATCCTCTTTCTTTGATGTGTAGGACAGCTAGTTCCGAGGTCCTGGAGGACTGGTTCTTAAGTCTGAGCCAAAAGGATTAGGAACCAGACCCGATGGCTTGGGGCATCTCAATTTCGGGTGTCCTATGCGCCCACAAGAATAGCAAAACATCGGCAGCTTTTCATACTTCACAAGGTAATCCACCAAATTTCCCCCTATGTTCAGTTTGATCTTTTTCTTCAAAGGGTTGTTGATGGATATGCTCACTCGCATTCTCATGCATGTATCCCACATAGTTCCTGAACTGTCATCGAACCAGACTAGAGAACCAAACCTGTTTGCTATCTTTTCCGCCATAGTCTGTGTTCTCAATTCCGCTGGGAATTCTTTAATCTGGATCCAAATATCAATCATATGTAGTGCCTCAGGAGTAGGTTTCTTAATAACCAGGCTCGATATGAAGACCATAACATTATTTTCATAATGCCAGGGACCTCCGAAGCAGACTTTGTTTCTATCATCAAGATCCAAAAACTGGAAGGCATATAACATATCCCCCAGGTCAGTGATCTGAAACCCTTTTTTCAGATTCCAAGCCTTCGTCAAAGCTATTTTCAGTGACTTAATGTTGGGTTGCTTGTCAGACATCAGTCGACCAATCAGTCCCAGTTGTCGAACAGCCTCCATCCTGACAAGATCCACATCGCTATCTTCGACATCAAGAGGAGTATCATCCTCATCTTCCAGGGTGATTTTATCCAAGTCCCGTTCCAGACTCTCAGCTGTACTACGCAGCTCCATTGGTTCCAAGTTGGATCCCTCGGCTCCAGCTTCAACAGGATCCTTTACCTCCATCGTTAGCTTAGTGCACAAGTAGTCGACTCAATAGTTACCAAGAGTACCAAAGTCCCAGGATTAGGGTTAGGTTTCGTACTCCTTATGTAACGCACTCCAACTTTGCTCCACCAAATCGTCTTTATAAGCTGTAATCAGCTCCACAGATGTGATCAATGCTCGTTTCCGATTGGAAACAAGTAAACCTTTTCCAACTGGAAATCAATCTCACTATCAAACTCGGAAAACCTAGAGAAACCCTAGGTTCCGCCGCTCCGCAACTCTCGCTTTACGAGAGAGTCTTAGAATCTCCTTTTAATGTCTCCAACTTGGTATATGATAGTTTCAAACACCAAGACTTAATCTTTCTTATAATTTTTACCTTCCCACCCAAGTATGGCTTCATGCCTGTCTCTAACTCAGACAGATTTAATAAAAATATTTTTCTGTGGTCGAGACGCCGAGATGCCTTTATTTCCTCCAGGGAGAGCAGCCATTGCAAGGGACTCGGCGATTCTACGTTCAAAAGAAACTAAAATGCTTGATCTTATTTATATCGGCTAAGTTGAACGGGAAGCGATAATGACGAGTATGAACTGTACCAAGCTGAAATGAGTCCAAAATGTAAATGCTCCAATGTGCTTAATTAACATATTAAATCCCAATAAGTTAATGACAAAATGTTGTGTCGTTGCAAATAAAAAGTTCTTGGTGGAGAAAGATATGAAGACTGTAGTGAGGGGAAGGTGGACGTAGATGCCACTGAATCACTCTTTCGAAGGCGATTGATTTTGACAACCTTTAGTTAGTTTGTTTTTTTACAAGCTTTAGTTTGATGTTCATTTTTCCTTCGTTTTCCTCATTTTTCCTTATAGTCCTGTATGTATAATTAAATTTCAGTTCTTAGATCAATTGAACGATTGAGATCAGGTTGTCCTATAGCTGTGAATGAGCTGTAACATCGTTTCTTCTGTTAGTAAATAGTATATTATTCACAATTGAACTTTACTCAAGAAATTGGGTTATTGTCTATTGGAATCAATTGATTTTTTTTTTTTTTTTTGTGGCCGAGAGATCTTTTATTAGAATCTTAGTGACCTTATATATTCTGTTAAGCACACGAAATCCGGACCTATGCAATTTAAAGCCTATATGAGTGACTTTCATTTGAGAGGATGTGTTAATAAATAGTGTATAAATCAATAATTGAACATGTTTCAACAACTCGAGTCATTCATATTAACTGGTTATTGACACCTTCAATATGGTTTTCAAATGTTTAGAGAGAAAACATCATATTATAGTTGTGATTTGTAAGATCAAATCCATTTGATCATATTTGAGGGGGAAAACCTTTCACTCTCATCACCAAATTGTTCATGTAGGTATAAAGGAATCATATTAATTATTTTCTATAAGATGATATACACTTTAGTGTAATTTTTTTAACAATGTCCCCTAATCACGTGCTTCGTATATCGTGTGATATGAGGTACAAAATTGTGCCACGGTGGTAAAGAAGATCTGTTTTTTTTTTAATAAGGGTGGGTATAAGAGGTATGTACACTATGATATACCTCCAGACAAGGCATTCTCGAGGAAGACTTCGGAAAATTTAAAACAAGATATTTTCTAATCTAAAAATTAAATATTATTATTATTATTATAATGAGACAAACTGAAAAGCTGTAACTTGCAACTAACTAACAAGGTTCTAATAAGTAGAATCAATAAAATTTGGCTGTACAAAAGATATGATACATGAGAAGTCCTTGCATACAGAAATTCTTGAAAGATTTGCAACAATTTGACTCGAAAAATGGAGTTACTGGAAGTCTCATGCCCAGGTGGCAACGTCAACTGGTCAGCTGACCATTGTGTACAGTACAGTTTTAATAAGAGAAACTTCCGTTCGAAATTGTTGGGGCTGGCATATTCTATTTTTTGACTTGAACGAGCAGAGATCCTAAGTAAGATGGAGATAGCTAGAGTTGTTATTAGTATGGGCGGAGCCAAGGGCGGAACTAGGATTTAGTTTTCGGGGGGTCGGAATCCGAATAAAATAAAGGACGAAAAATACTAATAAACAAATATTTGAAAAAATTAATTATACACACAATATTTTTTATATTAAATTCAATATAAATTAGAATAATATGAGGAAATTAACAACACATTTCAATTTTGTGTGGTATATTTTGATTTCATAACTAAAAAGTTAAGCTCTACGGATATTATTATCCAAAAATACTCATTATATATCTGAAAGTAACCTTAGAATTGATAATTTTAATTGATATAATATTAAATTAAAATTTAATGAACCAAAATATGAGGGGGAAGGGGGAACCCTCGCTCAGGCACCCAATAGAGCACAAATATAGTTTCCTTCTGTTGGACTACATCTGTTTTCCTTTTATAATTTCTCATGTCAGTGGTTATTTGTATATTCCTTTTAATTTATACGTATAGTCTCGAACGTTTTACATGAAACTTTCAAAAATCGGGGGGGGGGGGGGGGGGGGGGGGGGGGGGGGTAGCTCCGCCACGGAGCCAGGATTTCAAGCAAAATGTATGTAGCCATGGTGGATCAAACCTATGTGCTTTAAAACACAAGTCAAGCTTGTCTACCATTAGACTACATGACTATTACACAACAAAAAGTTGCGGAACAATTTCTACTTATAAAATTCGTAGTAAATATCCTTACGATCATGGTGGTCGGGACCAATCCCGGGGGGTCGGGGCCCACCCTACCTTAAGTGTAGCTCCGCCCCTGGTTATTAGAATTGCTATATATCGGACAATAGATTAATGAGATCGACTTCAGCTAAAAAGATTGTAAAATCGTATCGGCATTATACCGAATGAGTAAGTGATGTGATATATCTTTATTATTTAACCGATAAATTTTTTTATCAAATGAAATTACATTAACTGATTTTTTCTATCAAATCTACCAATAAAATACGATTTAGCAAATACGACTACTACTATATGTTATATTCATTTATCTTCCCTTTTGAAATGCCACCAGTTTGCCAACGCAGTAGACACATGACTGATATTAAAGAAGTCATATAGACGCAAATTAAACCAACCATTGAAACTTTTGGTTTGGTACATATGGATAGTAACCGCTTGATCCTTTGCTAAGATTCTATCCTCTACTTCTTCCTTTCGTTCCTATGAGTTTTATTTTATTCTTTTTTTCTTCTTCTTACATTCTTTCATTCCCACGTTAGCAAATAGAAGAGAGGATCACATCATTAACCTATAGATGAATAATTATACACAATCAAATTAGAATCCGCCATATTAGCACTGCTCTATGAATGAAAGTCTTTAATCTTATCCCCTTTAATATTTAACGAACGATTTCTCTATCGTTTTAAGTCAAAATTTGAATTTTTTTGCACAAATAAATTAGATTAATTATGCTATTCAAAATAATATTCACTTTGATATATTTTTTGAATAAAAAAATTGAGGCATTTTTTACCAGTCCATACCATGGTTGTATTGATTGGTATTAAAATAAGAGCATACCACCTCCCATACTAGGGTGGTATAGTGTGGTATTTTTTGATCCTGTGTTTTTTTCACCCAGAAATTTATAGATCTAAATAGATCATGATGAACTCGTTCCTTCTATGCAAATATTTTCAAAAACGTCTTAAAAACGAAGAAGATACCATATGGAGTTGAGTTGGTAACAAGAGGTATGAAAAAAAAATTCTCAAAAAATATTGAAAATGGATCTCATTTTGTTGAGCACAACGAACTCATTCCATCCTGCAAAAAAAAAAAACAAAATTGAAATCCGAGTTAGAACGAAGAAGATAAAGAGCCGATTAAGAAAACTAGAGAAAATAAAATGTCTTTAATTCTCCATCCTTAGATATGGATTTTTTGGCCCCACTTAAAAAGGAAGGTCCTGATTTAGTCATGCAGTCTAACTTGAGCCTTATTAGACGAAAAGCCGATGTCACTTGTGTAATATCACTTACCAAATCCTCCCTACTGACAAAGATAAATACGGATTATGATTGTAAAATAGTATACAATAATTACAAGTATTGTGAAATGTTGAATTTATGAAAATATGTTAACAACAGTTTTCAATTTAGGGTTTGAGAGAAGACAATGTGGCCTTCTCCGTTCTTCTGATTTCAATATATAGTGTGACTACAGTCCAAGCTCACCAACTGTGCTGGGTGAAATCCTCTTAGTGAAAGGATTAAACATAAATAGTAAATGGGTCGCTTTAAGACAGTGAACAATAGAAGCAATGGTATTGGATATTGGTTGAACCATTAAGCCCATGACACGTGACCCACTGGACTTGGCTAAGACAAGAACAACCCGACGACGATGTCTACCTAAGTTGGTCTTAAGCTTCCTATTCCTGTTATGGGAAACATGACCTAACCTATAAGGACATAGATTGAAGTAATCAGTTGTGCTTAGGCAAGGCAAAAACTCTTGAAGGACTACGACATGACTTCTATACCTCAACTCTTGAAGGACTACTAACATGACTTCTATCAAGTTCGTATAAACCATTATAGAGCTCAGGAGAGAACAAATCATTTGCATATTTAACATGTCCCGTATGAAGCAAAAATATGAGAAGAATGTCAAATACAAGCTGTTCTTTTGAGTAAGCTTGCTCACAAAAGCAAGATTAAAACTAAATTCAAGAACAAACAGAACATCTTCAATGTTAAATTCTCTATGAATTGACACATCCCATATGACTAGCTCGAACACTCTACCATGTTGATAATGTGATTTGCGCATTATTGGTTATCACATTGCTAGAGAATAGCTTGGAGTCACAAATTATGTGGTATGTGGCTCTAGTGTCAAGAATCCACAACTCTTGATTATTATGTGACAAATTAGGAAATGTTTTGGAGAGGTGCTACTGTTTTGACTTCTGAGGTTTGATGCTCCAGCCTCCAGCATTGTTGTCATTGTTCTTCAACAAGTTCAACAGGGCATCATACTACTCCTTTCCAAGTGTAACTCCTTCATTCCCAAACTCATTTCTAATGGTTCCATTGACTTGTCTATATCCTCGACCACCTCTTGGACTCATTCCTAGTGGCCCACCATGCTCGTGATAACAAGTAACTCGAGTATAACACTGCATTTATAGTAAGTGAAATAGGATCTTTGATTTTTAGACCTTCCTCTCCCCCGAACATATTGGTGTTTGTAAGGTTATAGTTCCAATCATTCCAATTATAATAAGGTATTTTAGTCCCAAGGACTGTAAGGCCAAAGCTAAGGATTCTACCATTTTTCTTTATCTGGATAGCTTCCTACATTGTCTCACATGTTGTGCCATCTTGTAAAAGATTTGATCCATGCTTGGCAATGGATCTGTGAATAGGACTTGAGATCTAGGAATTGAATAGTTATCATTCAATCCTCAATGCACTATTAGATTAGTTTCCTAATGTGACCTAACGATGTTAATCGCTTGAAAATCCGTATGGCTGGTAGCAGTGCAGCTGCACAGAGGTATGGTTTGATAATTTTCCAATTCTTCCCAGATTGTGACTAAATGGGTGTGATACTCAGATAGAGTTCTCCTATCCTGCTTCAAATTTCATATTTGCTCTTGCAATTCCACAATACAAAATAAATCTCCTTGAGAATACATTTGCTTTAAAGTTTTCCATACCTCTATAATTGATTGAATACCTTTCACACTCTTGCTAATGACTTCATCTACTAACTGAAGGATCCAGCTCTTGACCATTGCATTGTAGCTTGTCCAGGGCCAAGACATCACATCTCCTGATGTTGGCTTAGGGATGCTTCCATTGATGAATCCTAACTTGTTTTTGGATGCAAGTGCGTCGATCATAGCTCCACTCCAGTCATTGAAGTTGGTATGCATGAGTTTCTGAGGAACAAGGATCTATCCAGGTTGTTGATATCCATGTAGATGGTACATATCTGAGAGTGGGTACCCTGCATTAGGTTGAGCACCACTACCAAACCATTTTCTCTATTTTCAAGAGTTGGTATAAAATAAGTCATGTTTAGTCGATTTCAGAAATAATAAGAAGAAGGAGGAGGAGGAGGAGGAAGAAGAAATGAAAGAATTGAAAACCCTAACATGCTCTGATACCACAATAATAGTTTTCGATTTAGGGTTTTAGAGAAGACAACATGCCTTCTCCCTTCTTTTGATTTCAATATATAGTGTGACTACAGTCCAAAAACATTAACTACGCTGGGTGAAATCCTCTCAGTGAAAGGACTAAAGATGGTCCGGAGCTTTCTCACCTCTTTTTTGCAGATGACTTAGTTCTTTTTGCGGAGGCAGAGGTCTCTCAGATCAGGATTATCAAGCAATGCTTGGATGAATTTTGTCTCAGCTCATATCAAAGGGTGAACTATGAGAAGTCAGCAATGTTTGTCTCGGCAAACATAGACAGACGCCGAGCCAGATCTCTAAGTGCGCGAGCTTCGATTCCTCTCACCGTTGATCTGGGTAGATACCTGGGTGTCAATGCTATCCATGGACGGGTTGGCAAGGCCCGATACCAGGATTTGATCGCCATAATTCAGAAGAAACTTGCGCCCTGGAAAGCTAAGCACCTTTCTCTTGCTGCTCGGTTGACAGTGGTCAAATTAGTTTCTTCTGCTATTCCTGTCTATCCTATGCAGGTGGAGTACTTCCCAGCCAGTGTGTGCAAGGCCATTGACAAAGTGAACAGAGACTTCATCTGGGGAGATTCGGATGAGAAGGAAAGGATACATTTGGTGGCATGGCAACAACTCCTTCAACCTAAAACTGCTGGTGGAGTTGGGAATTCGATCTACCAGGCATGCTAATATCGCTATGCTAGCTAAAGGAGGGTGGAGGCTCCTAAATGATAAAGACATTCTGTGGGTCCAAATTATGCGCAACAAGTACGCGAAACAGAGGCACCAGATGGACCTCCTCCGAACAGTTCAGGGAAGTTCCTTTACCTGGACTAGTTTCTCTAAAGCAGCTAATCTTGTTCAACAGGGTTGCGCCTGGAATGTGCATAAAGGAAACAAGGTTAATTTTTGGTCTGATAAATGGCTGCTGCAGGTTCCGCTTCAGGAGGTTGCTACTGGCCCAATTCCGAACGCCGAGAGAGGGGCCAAGGTTGCAGACTATGTGGAAGCAAACGGCAGATGGAAGATTCATAAGTTTGAACATCTCCTTCCCGCTGATGTTCTTCAGCGCATTACAGCACAGGCGGTTGATCCCTTGGCTCAGGAGGACGATGGACTTTTCTGGCAAAGTACTTCAGATGGGCGCTTCTCAGTCAAAAGCGCGTATCAGATGGCCATGCCCGCCGCCTCGCCAGGCGATCCAAAGAAGTGGAAATCGATTTGGAATCTTCCAGTTCCAGAACGAGTGAGATGCTTCCTTTGGCTCGTAGCGTTGGGCAGGATTAGCTCAAATGAACTTCGGTCTCAGAGAAGGATCTCCCAGTCTGATGCATGTTACAGATGCCCGAGTCAGCGGGAGACGATCCTCCACATCTTCAGGGACTGCCCCACAGCGACTTTCTTCTGGCATAGAACAGTCCCCGCGGCTGAGCAATCGAGCTTCTTCTCAGCTTCGACCGACGAGTGGATTCAAAGGAATATTATCAGGGAGGAGGCCACTGCTACGGGAGTGCCATGGAATGCGTTCTTTGCCATTGCTATATGGCTTCTTTGGAAAAACAGGAACGAAGGATGCTTCCGGGGTATCAATCAGACTCTCACTCCGTCTTCCCTCACGCACGCAATTCAGGTCAAAGCTAAGCTCTGGTTTGATGCCTGGAATGCACCGACGGTGGGAGCTAGCAAAAAAGGGGTCCCACAGCAACGAGTTGAGGCTGAAATTGGGTGGTATCCCCCTCCTAGTGGTTGGCTGAAGTTGAATGTGGACGGGGCGTCGACAGGGAATCCGGGGAAAGCTGGTGCGGGTGGAGTGCTCCGGGATAGCAATGGCGTTTTTTTTCCCCAAGGCAAGCCCAAAGGGCATGGGACAAAGACTCGACACAATTACACACTAGCTCAAAAATTGCACGATAGTCCGTATGCAACCGGACTACGATGAAAGAGCCTGATAAGCCACTACATGGGCAGCTCTGAAGAAGCTCCGTGGAGCAAAGACACGACACTGACGGAAGAAAAACTAAAATAAGAAAAAACAACATCTCCAAGATAGTCCCGCCAGCGAGTGTAGTTTCCTTCGACGGAATATGCCGGATGACCAGTATCGAGTTGCCCCAAAAAGCCACAACAAATAAAAGAAAAGGACATTAGCAATATTGGATAGAGCATGCTTAATTACTCTCATAAATTTATAAAAGCGAATAAAATCGAACAATCACCTGATAGATAGATGAAACTTATTTTACTTCAATTATTCTCATACCAAATAACCACCTGCAAAATGACCAATCAAAGAAGCACAACTATGGTGCTAGAAATCTCTATCACAAGAGATTAAATCTTGCCCAGAAGGCAAAGTCGACCTTATCGAAATACACCAACAATGGTAATATTCATCTCTTGTAAGTGCAATACACTCACTATCAATGAAACGAACATAAATTACAAGGGAAACAAATTAATCCGCTTTAAAGTTGCTAAATAATGATGGTTTAAAATTATAGATCGATTAGCGCTTGGACGAAAAAGGACTGAGAGCCAGCTAATTGGGTTCCTAAAGGGTTTTGCTAGCAATGGCGTTTGGCTAAAGGGTTTTGTTGCAAGCCTTGGCCACTGCTCGGCGACCCTAGCAGAGCTTTGGGCGATTTTTCATGGGCTGTCAATGGCATGGAACTACGGGAGCAGAACTCTTATGGTGGAATCAGACTCGAAGATGGCGCTGGACCTCATCAAGAACAGAACAGACCCCCTTCATCCTTACTCCACTTTGATCGCTGAGATCCGTCGGATGGTGGCTCAGGATTGGGTGGTGCGATTGGGTCATACATACCGTGAAGGGAATAGAGTCGCGGACTGGCTCTCGAAGCACAGTCTCGTCTATCCCTACGGTGTGTATGAACTAGCGACGCCCCCGCCCGGAGCAAGTCCGATTGCGAGTGATGATACTAGAGGAGTGACGTTCACTAGGAATATTGTTATATCGAACTCTCCTCCCCCTTCCTCCTCCTCCTCTCCTACTGTGTAGCTCGTCCCTTTCTCTGCTTCTGCGGCCTTAAGTGCCTCCCTTGAATGCAAAAAAAAAATATAAACAATAAAATGGTTGCTTTAAGACCGTTGCAAAAGAAGCAATGTTATTGGCTAATTTTTGAACCATTAAGCACATGACACGTGACCCACTGGACTTGGCAAAGACAAGGAAAAAATGACAACTTCTGCATAAGTTGGTCTTGAGTTTCCTATTCATGCTCTGGGTTCGATTCTTGGTGAAGAAGAAAAAGCATTCTTTAGTATAAGCTTGGTAGTTGGGTCTTGAACCGACCCATGCATGTTGGTTTGTGACATGGAAATTGGGTAATAAGTGATCTCATTTTTCTGATGAATAATGTGGATGAGAATAGTTTACCTATGGTACATTTTGTGAAATGACCATGGACAAATTGATGTTACAAGTTGTGTCTGTGAATCATTCTCATGTGTAAGTGGATGATCTATCATGATATGTTGAATGTGATTCATTGGTTATTATTCGACAAAAATGACTATTTTAAGTGAAAGAATGTATGTGATGAGTTAGGGGAAAGTTAATATGCTAACTTAAAAATTCGTTAGCAGATACTAACTGATATTCAAAATATATGAACTAGTATCCAAGTACTAAAGTATCTAAAGAGCACATACTAGTATTCAAGGTTTGCTAACTGATATCCATCATGAATCAACTATTATCCCAAATTCACAAACTAATATCTAGACAACACAGAATAATATCCATACAGCACATAATTAGTATCCAAATAACACATAAGAGTATCTAGATAACACATAAGAGTTTCTATATTGGATACTAGTTTGTGGTGTTTTGAATACTAGTCTGTGCTATCTAGATATCCACCATGAATCAGCATATTTGGATACTAGTTCATACATTTTGGATATTAGTGAGTATATACTAACAACTTGTGCAGTTAGCAGAATAAGTAGGCTGGATGAGTTATATCTTGTTAATTTGTCGATATGAGCAACGATTTGTGAATGGTTCTACTATGTGTTGTGATTGATCGATCATGAAATAGATAGGTTTTTTTATGAAAAAAATATATAGAAACTATTTATCTATAGTCAATCAATACGAGATGTAGAAAATGGAATGAAACAAAAAATTGAATCGAGCCTCTGCTTTCTTGCCAAGTGATTTCATAGGGTAAATTGCAAGGTTGGTCACTGAAAGTATTTTATTCTATTCGTGGTCACTAGAAGTGGTTAAACGTTCACGTTTGGTCACTCTCCGTTAATCTCCGTCAGATTCCATTAACACCATTAGTATGTTGCTGATGTGGCTAACAGAAGTGCCTACTCAGCCAAATTTAACCGGCCACATCACAAAATCCTACCCACCACATCATAATTCCTAACCCAAGCCCCAACCCATAACCCAACCTTCTCTTTTGACCAACTCAACTCATTAACCCCTCTTCCCACCCAAATATCATCCCTGGCATTGCTTGAAGATAGAACATGCGACCCCCTTTTCCCCATCTCCTCGTCTGTGTTCCCAGATTCTTTAACTAGGTAGAGACGCAAGATAGAACCCACCAACATTTGCATACAACGCCAACCAATGCTTAGTTGTTCCTCTTGCATTGGGTATTGGGGTTTAGAATCGGCACTTGGGTATGAATTGTGTGCCGCCGCAATAGCCCACCCCGCGAGATTTTGAAGAAGACGATTGTGGGTTCTAAATCCCTAAGGGTTCTGTGTTCCAGCGGGGTTGGTGTGGTTGGCTTATTTGGTGGCTATGCTTTGTGATTAGGGTTTTATTTTCTAGGTTTTCATAAGGGGTGGGGGTTTTTAGGAATCAATTTGGCTGGGAGGGGATATTTGTTGAAGTTGGAAGTGGAAGTTTGGATCTCGCAGTGGAGGGTTTTATTGCAATCTCATCTCAGTCGCTAATTAACTTGCTTCTCACTTTGGAGAGTATCAAATGGCGTCTAACAGCGCACGCTGGAGGGTTTTTTATGTGACAAAAGTTCAACGATGGACACGGGAAATCGAGGAGACTAGAAGAGAGCAAATTCGGACGAGAGCGGCGACAACTGTAGGTATGGTGGCGTCGGTGGGATGATAGGGATTCCTCCTCTACATCCTCTCGTCTTGACCTGCAAACCCTCGACAATGCTGGCTTTGCTGAGGAAGGTGTTGTAGGTGGCATCGGAGTGTGGGGTGAATCCCAGCACCAACTCTGGTTGCAGGCAAGGAGGGTATTATATGATCGCCACCGACTGCAACCCATCCTTCATCTTCACCGCCTTCTCGTTTTCCTTCACCTCGACTGCCTCTTCTATCGTCACAAGGAAGAAAGCAGAGTTGCTTGACTCAATTTTTAGGTTGGGCGGGTCAAAAGAGAAGGTTGGGTTATGGGTTGGGCTTGGGTTAGGATTTATGATGTGGCGGGTCGGGTGTTATGATGTGGCAGATTAAATTTGGTTGATTAGGCACTTTTGTTAGCCACACTAACAAAATACTGACGGTGTTAATGGAGGATGACGGAGACTAACGGAGAATGACCAAACGTAAAACGTTTAACTACTTCTAGTGACCACGAGTGAAATAAAATACTTTTAGTGATCAAACGTGACGTTTTTAACACTTCCAGTGACTAACCTTGCAATTTACCCGATTTCATATATGCAGGGACACTATCGTCATTTTTGAAGGTGGCAGATGTTTATTTTCCCACAAAGGTAAGTAAAAGGAGGAATTTTACAATGCTATATAGTATTGGTGCTATAGGTTTTTGCCTTTATGGCACAGGTTGAAATTGTACATTTATATTATGGTACAACTTCAGGTTGTACCTATACTTTTTGTACAAATTCTTTTATGGTACAACTTGAACTTGTACCTTTATGTGATGGTACAACTTCAAGTTGTAAAGTTGTACCATAACATAAAGATACAAATTTTTTTATGGTACAACCTAAACTTATACATTTAATGTTATGGTACAACTTCAAATTGTACATTAAAGCACCAATACTATATAGCATAGTAGAAGTGCTCAAGTAAAAGGGAGAACATACCTCTTGTTGCTGTGCCTTATAAAACTCAATCACTCTCTCCTCAAAACCAAGAATAATCTCTCAAATCTGAAATCTTTTCTTTCCTTTCTTCCTTCTCCTTTCTGTCACTTCTCTGCTTCAAACTTGCAACCTTTCTCCCCTTTACCAGAGGAAAACCAACAACCCCAGAAACCACAGACCAATTTCCCCATTTCCGCAGAAGTCACAGAAAGGCCCAGAAATTCAAATGCCTTGACAATCCAACATCTCTGAAAGTGAAACCCTTTTGCATAACCATTTCCCCGTTCAATACAAACAAAGGGTACAGATGAGTTTCAGCTCTCTTCACTCCCAAAGTTTCTACATTGCCCTGAAAATCCCCACCAGCTTCTTTCGCCGCAAGCTCTAAAGGGTAACTGGTTTTCCCCCTGAAGCCCAAATTCCATCGTCTCTCTGCCCATTTCAGTTGAGGAAAACAGAACGACGAAATCCCTCTCTGTCTCTGATCATATATGGCGAACAACCCAGTCTCCGGCGGTTTCGTCGGTTTTGGCCTCCTCTCCTGCGATCCTCTCTGGATACCTCCTCCTTCCGTCGATTTCCACGGTAATTTCACATTTTCCCTTTTCACTGCCGAAACCCTTTTTTTTCTGTTTCATCCTCTGTTTTCTCTTAACGGAATGCCTTTTCTATTCTCAGGGGAAAGACATATGGTGGATTTCGACAATGTTGGGTGCGGAGACGCCATGGACGGAGGATGTCTCTTCCACTCTCTGGTGAAAGAAGAGCTCTGCGACGAGGATTTCGAACTGGGTTCCAGCCCTAGAGGGAAGAAACGGCGGCTGACCATTAGTCAAGTTCAGTCCCTGGAAAGGAGCTTCGAGATGGAGAACAAGCTGGAACCAGAGAGAAAAGTCCAGCTTGCCCAGGAGCTCGGCTTGCAGCCTCGCCAGGTCGCCATTTGGTTCCAGAATCGCCGGGCTCGGTTCAAGAACAAGCAGCTGGAGAGAGATTTCGACTCCCTCCGCGCCAATTTCGACCGCCTCAAAGCCGATTACAGCTCCCTGCTCCATGAGAACGAAACCCTAAAAAACCAGGTAAAAAAGAGAACAAAAAACCCCTGCTTTCCTAATCTCCTGAGAAACCTCCCCAAATAATTCGCCTGATTGTGTCGAGAATTTTCCCACAGGTGAATTCACTGAAGGAGAAATTAGGGGTGAAGGGGAATCTGACTAATTCAGGTGGAACGGCGACGTTTCTAGTCCCGGCGGCGATTGTCCCGCCGCCGCCGATGAAGCCAGAGGAAGCTGCCGCCGCGGCGGCGAAGAAGAGTGACCCGATTATCAATTCGGACAGCCCGCATTCGGTGTTGATGGAAGCGACGGAGTCGTCGCAAGTCTTTGAGGAGAATCAGTCGGATTACTTCTCCCAGGACGAAGACGATACTCTGCACAACAACAACAACAACAGCAACGAACTTCTGATGATGGCTCAGCAACCCATTAATGGCTTCCCCAAATTCAACGAGCTTCCCGGCGTGCCCAATCCCTGCGGTTTCGAGTTTCCTGTGGAGGATCAGCCCTTTCTGGTGCTGGATTCGATGAATTGGATGTGATTTTTAAACCATAAGGAAAGTCCGTCCAGAGTTTCCCGGAGGCTTTGTAAGAACCAGAAAGCAACCCAAAAATGTTCAGTAGTAGTTCCAATTTCACCACAACTCATCACAAGAAAAGATTGGCGCTCTTGGTGCTAACCACGGTAGTTTAATCATGTGGTTGCTGTAAGCAATGCATGGCACTCAGACGAGAAAGTTGGCTTGGAGTGAAGCGAAGTTGCCCAGGGCGTCAATGGTTTACTTAATTAGTAAATAAGTAAAATGTAGAGTGCTTTACTTGCTGAGTTATTATAACTCTCTGCTTAGGGCGAGTTCCCTGTGTAAATAAGCAAAACCAAAACCCATTTTCAGCCTGTCTTGCTGAAGCGGAGTTGTCTGATATTTCAGTTACTTTCTTTTTCCTTCAATGGCGAAGCTTATTCATGGTCGGATGAAAGCAAATAAACAATATATACTTCTTCGTTTCCTTTTTGGGGGTGGATCTTCCTTCGCATAACCATGACTTGTGGCCCTGAGGGAGAAGACACTGGAGGTTGTTGACAGCCACCAAAACAAAACAACTTTTGAAACAAAACCAAAGGGGATGTTGACATACTATTGCAAGGTTAGACATAGATTTTTGAGTTACTATTGCAACTTGATCCTAGAGTGATTACTAATAGTAATACTTAGGGATGACAATCAAACTCATGGCCGCGGGTACCCGATCGCCCCCGACCCAGTCAACGCGGGGAATCTCCGCTTTGACCGGATATGGGGCGGGTATGGGTAAAACCAGCAAAAAGTTTGATGGGTATGGGGCGGGTATGGTTTTGGCCTCCCCTGCCCCATACCCATACCCATACCCGTTCCACCAAGAGAATTTCTTCACATATAAAAATATATGTGGATTAAATTGTAATCTATCAATGGTGATGAGGTTAACTCGAGGAGATACATAGTAGAAATGCAATTGAGTGACCACTTTAATCAAAATCTAATTCATTTCCCTCAATTCTACTTTCACTCTTTCACTTTCCCCCTTGTCAACAAGATTATGTTAGTTAACTATTACTTAGAAGATGTATCAGAATCAGAAGATAATAATTTGAAAAATATTATACTCTATATTATGTATTAATGGATGCTTTAGGATCATATAGTTTGAACCGTATTAAGAAAATGATTGTATATTGTTGACTTCATGATATTATAGGTTTGTTTAGAGTTATAATTAAAACTTTTCTTGTAAGTTTTAGATATAATAATGTTTGATATACGGGTACGGGTATTACCCATGGGTATGGGGATGGGTTAGCAAAACATTCCCCCGCATGGATATGAAGCGGATATGGATTTGGATATTTGAAGATGGGGATGGGGATGGTTTAGACAAACCCGCCCCAAACCCGCCCCATTACCATCCCTAATACTTTTGTAAGCCTGTAAGAATACACATGATAGGTTCCAATCAAGATGCACTTGATCAAGTTCAAGAGCAGTCGATGTCTTCGTCATATTTTGAAGGTATTGTTCATTTGTACGGTTGGTGTTCATATTCTTATTTATCAAAGTGACATTTTTTTTTTTTTACTGTGAGACGCTATTTAAGGGATTGGACCCTGAGAGGGTGAGACCTCCAAATTGAAGAACAAAGTGACTATACCATTAGATCAAACTCTTATATTCAAATTAGGTGTTCATTCTTATATATCATTCTAACACATTTGTTATATTATCCCATGCAAGTCAATACTCCCTCCAATCTTGCCAATGTAGAAGACTTGGACCATCATTATCTTCTAATTTAGGCCTAATAATTTCCAATTCTTTAGCATAACAATTTTGGTCACATAATTTTACCATCAATAAAAACAAATTTGTATCATCCTTATACCATACTTTAATTCAGTTTTAAATCCAACTAAATGCTTAAACAAAAAACAATACTAACACTTCAGATAACATTACTTTAAAATAGAGTGAAACTAAACGAGGCATCAACTCCTTTAACTCATTGTGTATTTATTTATTTTGATTATAAACGACTGATAATAAATAATAACTGCACGAGTACCTGTCAATATTGATAATTGTTTAACCTGACCAGATATAGTCTTATTAAAGAATATCTTGCTGATATAAACAAATTATAAAAAGAGGCTTTGCTGATATCGACACATATGTTCTTCACAATTTCTGTTCCATAAAATGTATAAATAAATATATAATTCTCTTTCTTTTAATTAATCTATTATTATTTGATACATGCTTGAATTTGGTGGGATGTGGGTTGCAAATATGAAATCTTTTTGTTTTTGTTTTTGTTTTTTTAAGAAAAAGGATGCAAGTATAAAGATAGTGAATAATTTGTTGGGTTGATAGATTGGAGTCATGTTTATATAGCAAGGATACAATATTTTGATATTCGAAAGATGATATCGTATATTTGAAATCTTAAAGTTCACATAACAGCATATGCAATGTAATCCAATTAGGAAAGGTAAGATCACCAACATCAAGCATAAAAGTTCCGATGAGTTGTGTTTGCCTTGCGGTTTGAAGGCAAAATCGTATGAACAGTAAAATCATTGAAATAAACTAATTATTTCAAGTTTTCTAATGAAACAGTAATTGTTTCAATTAAACTCTTCATTTTGCAGAAAGGGACATCTACAATTTGGTAAATTAGTTTAATTTATCCTCGTGAAAAGTAGGTGGAAAAAAGATATCGCTTTCTTCCCAGTTACTTTCATTTTATATTTTTCCAATGTTGATATCAAGTTGGAAACTCTAATGAGTACAGAGTGAAAGGAATTTTATATGATAATGTTGCTCATTGATAATATTAATTAATTTATATTATTTTTATAATCTATTATCAAACAGATAATATTTTACACTATTTTAAAAAAAATCTTTTTTGAAACCATACTGATTTTGTATTTAACTTGTATACTAAGTTACTAACAACTGCTTGGAATCAAGCCCAGCTTATTTGTTTTCTTGCCATTTTGGAAGCAATGATTGGGTCATCAAAACTAGCTTCAAATTGTGATAATTTGTTTTTATGCAAATGTACAATCATATGATATTGGAGATTAAGATCACTGAGCAACTCATCAACAACCTATTTTACTAGATCATTCTTATGTAATATTTAAATGAATGATTAATGTTGAAATGACTTGTTTATTTGAAAAAAATGTGGATATTTTTCGTTTTGTAGTAATTTGAATTTCCTAAGGAAGAGGGGAATTCGATCAATCCTGCTTGACGAATCGCTTGGCTAAAAATACCTCATTTAAGAGGTAATAAAACATCCAAACTATGAATTAAGAAAGTGTGTATGTAGCAAGGATTTTAAAACCGTACAGAAGATTATAATATTTTGTACTGATACCATAGTTTAATTGATATTCAACAGTTTCATAAACAAACAAAGTCATTACCATAAAAATATTAATATGGACATGCATAAAACATTGATACAGTAGTTAGCAAGAAAATTGGTACTTACTTTTTGACCCTAAAGGAGTAGATTATTCAATGATGTGGACCATGTGACAAGTCTATTACTTCAAGTTACTAATTTTGGGGAAGCATGTTGATCGAAAAAGAAAACCCAATAATCAAAAAGTAATTTTTTTAAAAAAAAATAATCCTTTCTAAACAGCCCCTAAAAATCAGTAAATAAAAAATTAGTCAAAGAAAACCCCATAGAGCAGAAAGAAAGAAGCAACCAACCAACCAAAAAACAGAATATATTTCCAGGGTCAAGTCAACAACATCATGCTGTACATTTCATATTTTTTATACCAACTTAAATTTGTGAAAGGCCAACCAATGGCATCTATGAAGAAATTCTGTGACGAAGATCTTCACGTTCTAATGTTTTTTTTTTGTTTAATGAAATGTAGTATTAAGATTCTTAAACTGGTTTATATACCACTTATACTGGTTTAGTAAGTGCTATGGTTCGGTCGGAACTCGGAATATAGTAATGGCAATGACAGGTCGAAATGTAGCATCCAGGTGCCCCCTCTGTTTTTTGTTTCTTCCCCTTGGGTGGGGGAATTGATAGTTACAGTCTGTAGTATGTTTTTATGAGAATAGATACAATTGTGTAGTCACAGTAACCATTCTGAGTTCCAAAAGTCACTTTTACTTCCATTTAGGGGATGCCGCGAGCGGTTCGATCGTTCAACTCGAGAAAAGCTCGTTTGAATATTGGCTCGTTAATAAACGAGCCGAACACGAGCTAATCTTTGTTCAGCTCGTGAAGCTCGCGAGCTAGCTCGACTCGGTGGCTTGTTGAGCTAAACTCGTGAGCTGGCTCGTTTAGAGCTCATGATATGTCTTAACATGTGGCTAGAGAGCCAACTCGATTACCAACTTATGGACGAACCAATCTATATCTTATGATTTTAATTCATATGGTTGTTAAATTATATATATCACCATATATAAAGTTTAACACGTTGAGTATGTGATCAAATACATCTTATTTTCTACTTTAAAAAGAAATTATGCATCATAGATTGCTTCGATACTATGAAAGAACATGATTTGGAGTAGTTAAAATTTATTAACTAAATGATATATGATACCAACAAAGTATAATATGAAATTAGCTAACAAAATAAATCATATGTATCATGATATACAAAATGAAGTACCAAATAAAAGTCAAGATTTTAATAAACAAGCTAGATCGAGCTCGACTCGGCTCTTTAATAAACGAGCTGAGCTCGAACTCGACTCGTTTATTAACGAGCCGAGCTCAAACTGGGGTAAAACTCGACTCGACTCGGCTCATTTGCAACCTACTTCCATTGTGGTTAACGCCACCATATGGATCTTCTAGACTCTAGTGTAGTGTACCCAATTTCAAGAAAAAAGAGGGAATGGAGCGAAATTGAATTATTGACAGATCAATGGTTTTACTAGATTCATAAGGTGAAAATAATAAGCAGGAGATCGAATAGTAAGGATCGATGTGGTTCGTCTCCAAACAATAATAAGCAGGAGCCGATAACATTATTCTTCTTGGGTTGGGTTAGATCGGGGAGGGTCCCGGTGGGTTTCGATTCGAACCATCAATTTCATCATCTGTCAGACTGTCCCTTAATTTGGCAATAAATAGACGAAATGGACTTGCAGTCGTGTTTGTTGCTCTGTTCATCTACAGTTTTGAATAAGACAGCAGCAGCAACCTCTCACCATCAGTCACTATGCCCAGCTCGAATCTGCAGCCGGCCACACTGATGAGATCATTCGGCCCCAAGCCATTGAATTTGCATTGAAAGGTCACAACAAGACGCCATTAGTTAGAGAGATGTACGTATAAGAATCCAAGATCTTGCTAGCTTGTGCTTGTGGCGTGGGACAGACCTGAATGTTGTACGTATGCAAATATGGAGCTGCTGTTATATATGCCCAAGGAAGGAAACCCAACACGAGGCTTGTTCAACCAGCCAGTTAGAGAGTTGTCTCTCCTTGGTGTTAGACGTGCCAAGTATATATCTTCCATCTTCCTTTATCTTGTTGAGGTTGGCCATATGTGATACTCCTTCGCATGGTTGGGTACGTAGCTTCTTTTGACCTAACAGATCAACCACAATATCGATTAGGTTGATCATTTTCTTTTCCCTAAAACTATTAATGTTTAGTATGTTATAACTGTATCGAGTCTTGTAAAGGTGTAATTGATAATCCGGTCGGAGATATTGAATACTACAAAAGCAAGATGAACATAATAATGACAGTAATGAAGAAGCATGAATATGAAATCAAGCTTCAAATTTATCTATTAAAAACTTAATAATGTAAGAAAAGGGTCATCCATTCGAAGAGGAACTAAAAACTAATCCTAAACGAAATGCATTAATCCACAAGACTACGTTAGAGCAGTCTAGTTCTATGATATACATATCCCTCATATTTGGTGTAACTTATGGATAACCGGACTATCGAAGTGAAAGCAATCAAATTTATTGGGTTGGGCAATATCTAAACATACCAACATGTTTTAGATTTTTGGCAAGTGATTTGTAACAAATGTTTTAGAACATATTTGGGTAAGCTTTAGGGTTTAGAGTTTAGTTTTCCTATTTTAGGGATTTAGGGTTAGGCTTCAGGATTTTGGGTATTAGGATTCAGGGTTTAGTCTAAAGGTTTGGGTTAAGTAATTTGGATTTTAGGTTTTAGATTACAAGGGTTCAGTGTTTACGATTTAGGATTTAGGAGTTTTATGTTTTAGGTTGTTGAACGGTTTAGGATTTTGGGTATCAAGGTTTGGAATTTAGGGGGTTTGAATAAAGGATTTGATTGCTTCAGGGTTTTCAAATTAGGATTAAATGGATTCGGAGTTGAAAATTTAATGTTACATTTTGATAGATAGCCCATGGCATGAATGAGTGACCGTATTGTACATTCTTAATTTTTATAATGGAAATTTTAAATCTTAATTTTACATTCATTCTTCTCCGATTTCATCACTGTTATGTTCATACTTTCACTTCTAGAGTCCTTAATGTCTGCGTTCACGCTATCTATCAAGAGACTTGAAATCTCTATAAAACTAAAATTGATATTTCTACAGAAATATAAGCGCCATCAATCTGATGAACTACATGGTCAACCTTATGAGGAATGCGATCGACCTAATTGGTCATGCCTTTTAGAGACATCTTGAGGGCCATATAAAACCATAGGGTTTCAGAAGGCATGATTCTGCAAGTGCTTATGCTTAGGCGCGAGGCAATGTCAAATGTCACACCCCATCAATTTAGTGGTGAGTTAGGCATCTAGAACATGATAGAGAAAGGGGATTTCTAGGCACAATTAGACCGAACGCGTTAATTAATATCAAAAGAAAAAAAAAATTCATTATTTCAAAATATATCTTCTCTCTTCGAATCGACTTTTCTACAGTTAAAAAAGTAGCCCTCCTTTTTGTTGCTCCTTCTCTTCTCTAGTTATCCTCGAGGTTTTTAAGTGCAAGGGTTGACCTTGTAAGCTTCTTATGATCCACTACTTAAGATCGGAAGTCACGTGTCATCGTGAAGATCTAGTAAGAAGAAGGATGTCGAGGCTAGGTTTGTTTGGGGACCAGCAAAGTTCAAGTGTGTGGTTATTTGATGACACGTGAAATTATTTTTTTATAGACCCCCTATTGTGAGCCAAAGTGCATACATGTCCCACCATTAGTGTCCTAATACATTTAACTATTGTTGTGATTGCTTCAAGTGCATTCTAACAACCCTAGGATTGCTTGTATACGATTGATGAACTTTTGGTAGCATTTTGTGCATTTTCAGGGCAAAACAGCTCAATGGGTCACTTGGAAGCCATTGGGGACATTGAGCCCAAGTTGCTGGAGCAAGGATTCGATGAATAGACGTCAAGAAAAAATTATGCTCGGTGCGTCATTTTAGAAAATAAAAAAGGCGACCACAAAGCCATTCTGGGAGAGTGTCCACTTCGTCAGGAAGTTACCCTGGAGAATCCTGATTTGCTGGCCCATGTGTTTAGAGCGCTCTGATTAGACAAATGATGCAGAAGGGGCGAGTTTTCCACCTCAGAAAGCCTAATCAAAGATTTATAAATAGGTCTCTAAAGCAGGAGTTCAGGGGATGAGGAGACGAGAGGTCAAGGAAGGGTCATTACTCTGCCAACAAAGCAACCCTTCCGACTTAGAGCTACACCACCTACGAGGGTGAATCTACGGGGAAATTGGCGCCCCATTTGAACCCTAAGGGTTCTAACCATGTAAACTCGATGATTTGGTTAATAAGATTTTTTTATTTTCATATGTGTAATGCATGAATTCCCCTATTTCGTTATCTGTTGATTCGAATGATTGCTTAGTCGACCTTGTTATCTTTTGAGGTGCAAGGATCAAAATCCTAGTTGTTTAGGATGGTTCTAGAAATAGCAGTCCTCTTCGATCGAGCCTCATTCGATCAAACGACGTGACTCCTCAATGAAGAAATTCGAAGGGTCCTTATTGTCCATTAGTTTGGGCAAATGCTTCAACACAATGTGGGATCTAACGAAATGAGAAATTGGTAGCCCGTATCTTCGATCACCAATGGCGCGTGGTTAGGAGACCTAGGGGGAACATTGCCTATGCAAAATTTTACTTCTCTGCTCTCTCACTTCTCCAGTAGCGTAGATTTACTTTTCTACACCTGTTTCACTTAACGAACTCCTACGTTCAGTAAAACTGGAGGAACCTCAACCTCCTAAACTGACCTTTTCTTCAATATAACTATACCTCACTTTCGAAGTAAGGGTTCTGCTAGAGACTTGAGGGAATACGATCCTTGCCTTTGGACCAGGTAAATTCGGTAGTGACTGTACAATCGACATCATAAAGCAACATACTTATCAGAGGAGTTGAATCCCCTTACATTCCAGTAGAGCACATTCATTTCCTATGTTTCCTACCCTTCCTCTATCCCTTGGAGGAGATGGAGGAGCTATGGATCTACTACCAGATTTTGTCTTCTACATATATGGAAAATGAGCTTCATCAAGTAAAGGTTGCCTTTGGTTCAAGTGGGCTTGCAGCACATCAGATTGAATCCCATAACCCTTTCCATTGCCTTATGCACATCTGAGCTTATTATTCCTATTCTCTACCGACGTGAATCCCACTTCATCAACTTTACCCTTTGCTATCACACTCACAGGAGGAGTTCAGTCCTAAGCAAGCAGCTCCGGACTATTAGGCTTCTCTATAACTTCCACAATCTCTTTACCTTTATCCTCGACTGCAATCTCAACTTCAGCCAGGTTACCTACAACTTGCTCTTTTTTTCTCTATACTCTTCCAGCTTACCATCCTTACCTAAGGTAAAGAATATTCAATGTCCAAACATTCACATTGGATGTACCTTGCAGAGGTAGAGAAATTGTTGCTTACGAAAGTTACAATGATATTCTCTAGCTGTGCCTGAAATCTCTTTTAGAGAATGCTTCTTCTTTAGAAGTGTATAGTTTGCGGGGTTTTGTTAGCCTTTCTGTTGGGAACTCAGAATGTTAGAAGAAAGGAGGCACTTTTGCAGGAATTAGTGAGAAAAAGAAAAGTGTTGCTCGAAGTTACTATTAATCTGTTTCGTGTCGATGATTTTTATACTGTTGTTGTACCAATTCAATCAATGGAAATTTCTGGTTTTGGATGATTTTCCAACTCCGTAGACCTCGGCATTGTTGGAATCTTTGAACCATTTTCTAGGATCCAGACTAGTTTCTGGTTTCTCTACAAAAGATTGAAATTTGAGTAGCAAGTTGCAACCTTGTTTATCTTTGGCGTAGTTGGATCATCAACCGACGACGTCGCTAAACTGAAGTATATTGGAATGCTGGTAGTACGAAGAAAGCAAGTTTCATATATCTACTACGGTCTACCAGACAAATCAACAAAAGAGATCTTCGCCTGATACGATGCCGTTTCCGAGATGTTTAGCTTCAAACTAAACTGTCCAGACTACTTGCCGTAAAGCAAAGCACCTCCATCTGCAAAATCCAGAGTACCTTCTTCATCCGAAGCCAACTGGGGATTATGGAAGAAGGCTCAAGACGCGAAGAACCGCAAAAAGAAGAAGAAATCTGGAGTTGGGGAGCAGGTACCGACGGACAAATAGGCACTGGAAAGCTGGAGGACGAGCTCCTCCCTCAACTCCTCCATCTTCCGTCGCTTGCCGCCTCCGCCGCCGGCTCCATCTCCATGCTCGCCTGCGGCGGTGCTCACGTTGTTGCTTTGACATCTGGTCAGTATGCTTTACTACCCGCTTTTAAAGTTCACGTCCTTATAGTTCATTCCCTGGCAAGCTTTCGAGCTCCATTTTTTCGAAAGCTTGATCTTTTGGGATCATTCGTCTGAACGTCTCTTTGCTGCCAAAGGGGGAAGAGTGTTAACATGGGGAAGAGGCACATCCGGTCAACTAGGCCATGGGGAGATGGTCAATTGCTTGTATCCAAAGGCTGTCAATTCCTTGGAGGATCATGTTATAACTCACGTCTCTGCTGGATGGAGTCACTCTGGATTTGTTTCAGGTCATTTTTGGTAAAATTGCTTAAGTTTTGTGTTCGTTTCTGAACATTGCTTCTCGGTTTTCTATCTGGATTTGGGCTGGAAGTGTCTGAAATATGGTGGACTTTGCTGGTTTTCCTCAAATTGATATGGAATCCAGATGGAGGGTGCCTTTTCACTTGTGGGGATGGCTCATTTGGTCAGCTTGGCCATGGGGATTACTCTGCGTACAGCACTCCTGCTAAAGTCTCCTACTTTGTGAACAATCATGTTGAACAGATGGCTTGTGGGATGCGTCATTCGCTCGTCTTGCTGAAGGGTAGGCACGAAATTCTGTCTGCAAAGATGTTTACATCTTAGAACACCAATTTTGTGGTTCTTTTTAACCAATCAGTACACGGTCTTTTGCGGTGCAGGCAGTTTGGAGAGCCAAGTTTATGGTTTTGGCTCTGGGAAGCGTGGCCAATTGGGCATTTCAGTAGAAAAGATCAAATCAGCAAATCTTCCGCGAGTTACTGCTGGGTTTGAAGACATCCAGATCACTACCATAACCGCAAATGGTGATCATAGTGCTTCATTATCTGGTGAGCATATGCTCTGCCTCTTTGTCTTGTTTCTTAGGGTTTTGAAATTTGCCATTGATTTCCCTGAGTGTCTGATCTGATCTTCCTTCGTTTTGCATTCAGTTGATGGGAAGTTGTACACATGGGGAAGAGGGTTTAGTGGTTCTCCAGACATCAATGTTCCTAGCTGTACACTTCCATCTCTGAGTTTCAGTCAAGTTGCTCTTGGCTGGAATCATGCTTTGTTATTGACCGGTATAGTACTACAACAGCATAAGCCCACCCTGAACCTTTTGATGTGCCTCAGTGTATTTCCCAATTCCCGCATTGTGAATGAATAACTTTTTGTCAACCAGATGATGGTGAAGTATTCATGCTTGGGGGAAACCGTCATGGAGTGCTTAGCAACACAGAGAAAATGATGAACACAGCACCAAACCATCTCCCTGGCACGGAGAGGGTTCGAATACCCAATGGAGTGAAAGTCAGGCAGATTGCAGCAGGATCTGAGCATTCTGCTCTTCTTAGAGGCAACTTTCCTTCCAAGTCTAGTTCATTCACTTCGGAGCTGTTCATCCTTTCCACTTCCCTATTCCTTTGCCCGCTCACGAGTTTCATTTTTCTCGTCTTAATTACAGTGGACGGAGAAGTCATGACGTGGGGATGGGGAGAACACGGCCAGCTTGGGTTAGGGAGCACGAGTGACGAAACAGATCCATGCCTGGTCAGGATTGGAAGTAATGACAGCCGGAATGAAAAGGAAGCAGTCACCATCTCTAGAGTTTACTGTGGAAGTGGGTTCACATACGTTGTGAAGGCCGTGCATTAGCAATTATAAGCTGCAAAAATGCCTAGTTGATTATCTAACGCACTGCACATTCTTCAGAAAAAGAATCTAACAATCATTTATTTCCACGCAAGATTCTGTACTGGATTACACAACGGAAAGAACACGAGCTGAATTAAAGCTGCAACATCGTCTAGCCCCATCCTTATGGTTGGCCCACTATGGTAAAAGAATCATTAGAGAATGTTAGCCAAAGTAAAATTTCTACTATTTACATGGAAACTGGGATACCAAAAAGAATCACAGCTGCTGCTGCTGGCAATCAATCAATGAATCTCTTCTTTTCTGTTAAAGCCAAGAGGTATATTTCTGTCCACGGTTAAGTCTCTGGTGTCTTCTCAATCGACGATGAGGAGATTATTTACATACCCATAATGTTGAACATAGGGGAGCAGGGGATCAGCCTTCCATTTACCATCTACCACGAACTTGATCTGCATTGCATATGAGTTAAGATAAGAGTTGTTAAAACTTAATAGTAAAACATCCTCTCTCGTTCCACAGAGGCTCTACAGCATCACGACCCAAACAGAGTGACTGCAATGAAGGATTTACCTCGTACTTGCCGGGATACAATTTGATATACAAGGAGAATTTATTGGTGCTTGACCTCTCCATCTTTCTCTGCAGAAAACAAGTTAGCGTTTATGCACTGAAATTCTGGAAGAAGATCACTACTGGTCTAGAGAAGAACCTTGAGATAGAGAGGATCTCACCTTAGTAGCCCATCTATCAAATGTTCCGGCTAGAAACACTTCTGAGGCTTCAGTAGGCCAAACAATGTAGACATTCCTAAGAAGCTGGGTGCCTTTTTGAGCATCATCGATTTTTTTCTGTTTCTGCTCCACTAGCCTTTGTGCATCACTGGGAAAGGGGAAAAAGAAATCCATATGTAAGTCGAAGGTGCATGTGCTGAGAGGGTCAATACAGATGAGCAGACTTGACCATACAGTATTGCAAGAGCCATTCTGCCTTCCACGATAGCTTTCTGTGCCTGGATTGACCGCAACTTTTTCTGCTGACTCAGTATATAAGTTTCCTGGAATTCCCAAGCATCATAATGCTTCAGATGCTTATCATATGGCCTTTCGCTAGCCTGGTGGAGAATGAAAGATCAGATTAGATAGCAGGAGGACAAGGTTGGAGATTTAAAATGCATCCTAAAAGTACACATTATGTATTGAATGTCACTCTCTCAGAGATCGAAGTCTGATTTTCATTACACTACAATTGATACATCAAACATGTTTCTAAGAAGTCTTGTGCTTCATTGACAAGATTTTATTTCTCTTCTGCTATATGGAGCAAATCTTTTAGCAACCTTGAGAACTAAGTACTCCAAAATTATACAGCAAACAAAGAATGATTCGTACTTACCTTGCGGAACAAATTGTCACCAAAATCTGATTTTAATGTATTAAGAATAGCTGAAAGCTTTGATTCCATATGCTGAAGCCGGGTGCTTAAGGGTTCCAAACCTTCCTGAGCGGGGTCAGTCTTGTTTCTCTTAGCATCATCGCTGCAGCCATCCACATCCATCTGAGGCACATGAAGTCCTGAATCAACCTCTTCGCCAGTTGTGGTTTCTTTAGCACCACTTTCACAGGCTGTACATTGTAGGATCAATTAGTAGTCTGGTATATCTGAACCAATTACTGAATTAACTTTGAATCAGCAACAAAGAAACACCACCTTCAAAATCCTTAGCTGAAAAAGCTGCTCTCTGCTCACTCCAAATTCTCCACTTCTCCGCACCATTTCTCAACTTCACCAAATTGAGAATCTTAAGCTCGTTATTATTTATCAGTTAGGCAAAGTATGACGATAGGGTTTTCATCAGTAATGAAACAACGAGAACAGAATGAACAAGATCTAAGCTGATCGAAACACATTATCAGTAAGACATTAAATAAGTATCAAGTGAAGTGTATGTACCAAAGTTTTGGATGCTGCAGAAGGCTCATCGTATGCAGGATGATGACTGGGGACACGATTGACTTTACTTCTCTCCGGCAACTTAAATCCAAAATTTGCATTCCTTTGTACCTCCAATCTTCCCAATATACCGTCCACTCCTGAATTATCAGTTTCTCTGAATGCAAATGAACAAACATAGTGAGCAGCTACCCTGAGAACAAGAAATACAACAGCTTATATGAAAAGAATAACTAAAGATGCAAGGTCAGTTCGGCAATGGAATCCATGATCAAAAGATGCCCTTTTCCTTCGTTCTTAATTCGCCAATCTAGAGAGCATCACAATTGTGGAAACACTTCCGGAATAACAGATCAAGAAGTACAACGTCAGGGATTGGTTATACCATACGCCAGAAAGCTGATTCCTAATCCTTTATCAGCTTCCATAGTGAATTCTTGCGACAGTTGCTATGGCACGTATGTACCAAAAATTAGTGGTTCATAGAACTTTCAACTTTTCCAATTCAAGAAAGATTCTACCTACCATTCTTGTGTTCTTTTATAACAAAGCTATTCGGATATGGAAATAAACGAAGGACCCAAAAATAGAAGCCTCACAGTGATATCTCGGTCGAAGAAGCAGTAGAGTGCGAAGTATCGCGCAAGGGAGAGGCTTCACGCCCCAGCTCTGGATCACTTTCCACCTTCTTCTCGTCCGAAAGCAAAGCCCTTGATTCACTATCCGTCTTCCAGTCCAAGACTACCTCTGATTCGCTTTCACAGTCTTCGGCATCCCACCCTGAAGCCATCCAGCCGCCTTGCCTCGCAACAAGCACCACAAGATCGGTTCTTCCTGCATCAATCAACTGTTTCTTGGACGGGAACAACTCCGGGCTCTCAGAATTCTTCATAAACTCCAAAATCTCAGCTTCCAGAGCAGAATCACCTTCGCTCCCCCAATCTTTGCTACACCTCCTCACAAACACATCGCCAAATTCCCAGCAAGAATCCCTAACATTCCTCTTCCTAGCGTCAAGAAAGCCCGTGAGAGGCCCTTCCTCCTTCAGCGGCGCCGCACGATGCAGAGAAAGAACATTACTAGTAGTCTTCTCTTGCTCCCTCCCTCCACACCCGCCTCCCCCAACCACCACCGCTACTCTACTCCGACAGACTGCAAAGACTGAGGCTGGAAATGTGCGAGAACTCGGGGCGGGGAGGAGGCAACTCGGTGGCGGAGAAGAAAAGAGATGCGTCTTCACGGTTGCGGCGGAATGCATGGCTCAGGCATTTCGTCGAACAGTTTGCAGGCGAGAGAAGTGGCGCATGTTTCGATCAAATGCGCTCACAATGCCACGGGCAAGAAACAAGATACACACACTACGGGGAGAGGAAGGGGAGAGCAAGCTTTGGAATGTAGAAAGAGTAGGAAGGTCCTATCGGTAGCAAGAAGTGAATGGCAAACCAAGAGAGTCTGAAGAACAGGGGGGCTATGGCGGATGAAGGCTGAAAACGGAGGTTCTTTCTTCTAGCAGCAGAGAGAGACTTGGGAAGGCGGGCAAACGAAAGCGCAAAGACAGACAGAGCGAGAGCGTGAGAGTGAGAGGGAGATTTCGCGAAGGCCAAGCAACGAACAATTAATGTGTAGTTGTGTACTGAAAATCGAAATTTGCAGTTTATTATTTTATTGGGAAGATAGGGTATAGGGGCAAAAATAATTTATTATTTCTTTCCTGAGACCATGGGTACCGGCTCCACGTCAGAAGATTTCTCGAATGGTTTCGGGGGCTAGGATCAGGTGACTAAGGGCCCCTTAGTCACACATCTAAGTGAATCTCAGCCACTCTACCTTATTAAAATCCAAGGGCTCCTATTAGTCCAATTTAATGAAGGGTAATGTAGTAATTTCATGTTTATTTTTAATTTTTAATTATAAAAAAAATAATAAAAAATTGCTCTCTCCCCGCGCGCAGCCTCCTCGCTCGCCGCCTCCGAAAATTTAAAAGAATGGGCGCCGCCATTATTCCCATCCCCCTGGGCGCCATTATTCCCAGTAGAGAGAGAGAGATTTTGTATTGTTAGTATGCTTTGTATTGTTTGTCAGTTTATTTTGTAATGTTTGTACGCTTTGTTATTTTGTAATGTTTGTCGGGTTTTTTTTAATGTTTGTACGCTTTGTTATTTTGTAATGTTTGTCGGTTTTTTTTGTAATGTTTGTAAACTTTGTTATTTTTGTGTACCGTTTTTATCATTTTTGTCAATCATGTTTGTAATGTTTTTTATGTATAAAAAGCACCCAGGTTGACTTTGGGAAGGATCCCCTCTATATAGGGATGGAGCCTCCAAAGTCAACCCGGGTGTTTTTTCAGTTCGTATGGATTGTCGGTATAGTTTGTCATTTTTGTCCACCATGTTCGTACTGTTTGTATGTCTAAAAAACACCTGGGTTGACTTTGGGAAGGAGCCCCTCTATATAGGGATGGAGCCTCCAAAGTCAACCCGGGTGTTTTTTCAGTTCGTATGGATTGTCGGTATAGTTTGTCATTTTTGTCCACCATGTTCGTACTGTTTGTATGTCTAAAAAACACCCGGGTTGACTTTGGGAAGGAGCCCCTCTATATAGGGATGGAGCTTCCAAAGTCAACCCGGGTGTTTTTTCTTTTTGTATGGTTTGTATTGTTTGTCGGTCTAGTTTGTATTGTTTGTACAGTTCATACGTTTGTAATGTTTGTATGTTTTGTCGCTCTAGTTTGTATTGTAAATCCAGTTTGTATACTTTGTAATTTTCCATAATACCCAAACTACCCCTGTCATTAATTAAATGGCCCTTCCCACTTTTGAACCATTAGATTGAAGTGTCCAGATCTAATGGCTAGGAGGGGCTTAGTCAAGTGACTAAGGACCCCCCTTAGTCATGGAATCCGCTCTCGGTTTCGGGTGGACGGGAAGTCAGACCGGTCATGAAACCAAGAGACTGCGCTTTTATATAATCCAAACCAAACGTGCTAACATGGTGGCCCATGGTTCGGCCCATTTGAATTTGGGCTGAAATTGTTCAAGTGTCTGAAAATGATGATGGTTCAAGTGTAAGTGGGTTCGTAGGCCTCGTTTAATGGACTTTTTACTAACTAGTTTGGTGTCTCATCTATTGGGCTACTTTTTTAAATTATTTGAAATGTTTAACCATGATGATATTGAAAGTATTTTTCAATTTGTGAAATTATAATAACCCTTTATCAATGAAAGACCATTATGATTACTAGTTTTTACTAAAGTTCAAGAAAGCGCTAAGTATTAGGTGAGCGTTGGTTTTCTGAATAGTGGGTAGCCTGCTTATGTGTTATGTGTTGTCTAAGCGTTCGAAGAAGAAAAAAATGAAAAAAATAGTATAAAAAGTTTACAGATATAGATATAGATAGTTGAAACACTTGCTTTGTTTGATAGATTTGGATTTATCATTGACTTTGTACAAACTCCATTGTTTGCACATGCATTTTGTGGCAACAAATCCGTGGGCTCCATGGATTTTAAGGGTCCAAATTTGTGGGTTCCACGGATTTGAAAATTCCACCTCTATAGGTGGGACTTGATCATGGACTTTAAAGTCTATAATTTATTACCAAACTGTTCATCATTTTATCTTTCTCATCTCATACCAATAAGGGCAATATATGTCATTTTCACTTCATGCATGCGTATCTAATTAACCAAATCTATCATAAAATAAACGAAACAAAGAATGGTATTTTCTAAGTCCATAATGAACCCAAAACCTTCATATATTTATGGTTTTACAAAACCCAAATTTTATCAAAATCTTCATTTTTCAAATACATGAAGCAAACGAATGAAGAGTAAAATGCTCTGCACAATGAACGAACTCAGATTTTGTCATTTCTTGCCCAAAAAGAAGATGAACTTCTCCAACCTAGAATTGAGAATTAGTGTTGCTGCTAGCCTATAACTTGCATTAAATTAAAGAAATTACAGCGACAAAAGGAGGTTGTGATCTCAGCTTGAAATGCTGGAGGAACCAGAGGAAAGCCTACTCTCCAAAACTAGCTCCCGAGATGGTGTTCCCTCCAAAACTAGCTCCCTGATAATAAAAACATGGGCTTAATTGCAAGTTTGGTCACTCAAATTGCTATAAAATTTCACGTTTGCCACTCGAATTAATTTATTCTATTTATAGTCACTCGAATTAGTTGAACAGTCCAAGTTCGGTCACTCTCCGTTAACCTCCGTTAGACTCCGTTAATGACGACCGTTAAGTGATGATGTGGCTAACAGAAAATCACAGTCAGCATAATTTAACACTAAAAAACGACGACCCGACCCGCCACGTCATATTTACCCGCCATGTCCGCCCTTCTAGCCCAACCCGCGAACCAACCCAATTAATTGACCCAAACCCAAACCCGAGACCCAACCCCCCTGAAAAATAAATTAGACCCAACCTCCGCCAAGCCCAGCCGCAGCGGCAGCGCTCTCCCGACCGCCCCGCGCTCAACATTCCCATTGCCTGGACCGCCCTCGGCTCCACCAGATCCGCCTCCACACCCACCTTCCTGCACCAATTCGCGAAAACGGCCCTGATCTTCCCCTAGTCAGAGAAAGGGGGAGCGAGAACGAACGGACGGGACAGAAGGGGATAATACGCAGGCATTCAATTGAAGAAACATCCATCTTAGTTGCTTCAATCCAGTTGCAGCAGCAACGATTTGATTGAAGCATCCCATTGAATTTCCGCCGTCGTTGAGAAGAGTTATGTGCAGGGATTCTGTCTAACTCTTCTTTACTCCGCCAGTATTGAATGATCTAGACCCTAAGCGCCCCCTTTGAAGGAGGATTGAGAGAGACAGCGAAAGAGATTGAGTTACCAGGGCGGATTATGAACGGTATGGGACGACAGGGATAGAGATTTGGAGCAGGAATGACGGCCACTGTACACCATCAGATACAGTACTCCGATAACTTTGTGGACACCTCATCCAATGGTCGATGGCTTCAATCTGTTGTCTTCAGCACCTTCAAAACTACTCTTCCAATGGGGCTTCTTCTATTCCTCCTCTTCAGGTTTCCAGATCTCTCTCTCTCTCATCTCTCCATGTCAGTTTCTTTCCCCTCTTTTCGGCGCCGCGTTGTTGCTCCTCAATCTCTGCTGCTGGTCTACCGTCTCACAGTGGAGGTCCCCGATTCGGAGGGATTGGAAGACGAGCAGCAGGAGATCGAGTCCATCTCATGCTCCGAAGAAACACTCTCCACCTCCGACGAGGAGTAGGAGGCGCAGGCGGTGGAGTGAGGAAGGGATCTGGGTCCGAAAACAGAGTTCTGGGTGAGGCAGCGGCAGTTCCTGCAGAGCAAGAGGCGGAGGTGGTGGGAGACAAGGAAGTTGGCGTTGTGAACTCTGGCGTCGCAATGGAAGCAGAGGAAAGCATCGTCGAAGTTGCAGTAAATGTCCGGCGCTCCTACCCTTTCCGTTTCGATTTATTTTTCAGGGGGGTTGGGTCTCGGGTTTGGGTATGGGTCAATTAATTGGGTTGGTTCGCGGGTTGGGCAAAAAGGGCTAACATGGCAGGTAAATATGATGTGCGGGTCGGGTCATCTTTTTTTAGTGTTAAATTATGTTGACTGTGATTTTCTGTTAGCCACATCATCACTTAACGGTCGTCATTAACGGAGTCTAACGGAGGTTAACGGAGAGTGACTGAACTTGGACTGTTCAACTAATTCGAGTGACTATAAATGAAATAAATTCATTCGAGTTGCAAACGTGAAATTTTATAGCAATTCGAGTGACCAAACTTGCAATTAAGCCTAAAAAAATGGAAACAGAACCTGGCATTGAAGTTCAGTAGCAACAAACATGTCCCTAGAAATTGCGTGTAATAATTTTGGAATTGGGACAAGGGACGGGATACGGTGACAACCCCTAAGGGGGTTGTCAGATTGACAACCAAGTGTATTTTGGGTATGAAAAAAAGGAATATATTAATTACCTTTTTTGTATTGATTATATTGTGAATTAAATACAATATTAAATATTAAATACAATTTTTAAATACAATATTAAAAATCCATATTAAATACAATTTTTAAAAAAAATTTAAATCCTATACATTAATATCTCTATCTATCTCTCTCTCTTCCTTTCTCCAGCGGCCACTCCGCATCGACGGACAGACTTTTTCTCCGATGAATTCTCTCTGGCAGACTCCCTCCGACAAACTGAAAAAATGTACCAGTGCGTTAAAAAGTTTATCAATCCATTAGTCTACTGGTAATTAATATACCAGTACTAGTGGTACGCTACCAGTGCGTTAAAAATGTACCCGTGCTAGTGGTACGCTACTAGTACAACGCTACCACTACCATATTGTATCGTAGTGCTAGTGGTACGCTACCAATGCTAATGATGGCGTACCACTAGCATTGATAGCGATACAAGTAGAGAATAACTCAAAAAACAGATGGTAGTGGTATTAGATGAAAGTGGGACGCTACCACTACCAACTACCTGATGGTAGTGGTAGGTACCACTATCACTGGTACGCTACCAGAAGAAAAATGGTACCACTAAAAAACCAGATCTAGAAAAGGGGAGTCGATGACGGGAGAGAGAGGTAGGGGAAGAGGGTGACCTCGCAACGGCGGCAGTGGTGGGAGACGAAGGGCGGCGAGAGGGCTCCGACGGGGAGAGGATGATTGCGTCGTGGTGGTCGGAGGGGACGTTGCGACGACATGGGGTGGAGGGAAACTGAGGTATGCGGAGACGACGGTGGTAGAGGGATGCTGCGGGAGACAGGGGTGGCGGCGCCGGCGGTGGAGGGCTGCTGCGATGGAGGACGCGGCAGCGGTGGAGGGTTGCGTCGGTGGAGGATGGCTGCGTGAGAGAGGGAGGAGGGGGAGAGGGGGTGGGAGGAGTTAGGGTTTTGTTTTTAATTTATATGAGAGAGTAAATGATTGTGTGTGGTAAATCTTTTTCATTCCAAAAATACCCTTCGTTTAATCTTAACCATCAATTTGAAAAAAAAAAGACAGGAAAGAGGGCGTATCCAATGGTGATGAGGTGGATTGTCAAACTCACAACATTAAGGGATTGTCACCGTATCCCATCCCTTGTGACAATTCAAAAAATTGGAATTAAAACTCTGAAAATTTGCAGGAAGTGAATGACTTGGGAATTTGGTAACTCTAGGATAAACTCAACCAAGACAACGTCTTTTACTTATGCGTTCAACCTTTTCACTCGCTTGCTTTGCTTTTCGTTTAAGTTAAAAGGAATTGCGAAATCAAGTGAAATTTTATCAACAAACCCTGAACACTGACATTAGCTGTTGTGGTTGAGAAAATAGAGAGGAGTAAATTAATCAATCGACTAAATTATCTCTAATCAACTGTTTTGTAAGTATCGTAACACATGAAAAACGTTATTCCTGGCAAGAAGCATGAGGCAAAAGACTAAATTGTTGATAAAAATAATTTAAGGAGTTGGGCTAGTGATATATTCGCCCACGCTGATTCGAAGCTGGGAACAACAACCAATGAAAAAAGTCATTATTATTCTAATGCTGGCCAATGAGATATATAGATTATAGCATGCACGGCCGAATCTTTATATAGAGTCCAGTCAATCGGGTTTAGAGCCAGAGACAAGTAGCTAAAGATAAACTATGGAATCACCGGCTAGGGTTAAAAAGCATAAACAGCTAACATCTAACCAATAGCTTGGGAGGAAGAAGAAGAAGTAACCACAGTTCTACAACTACAAAGATAAAAACTTATTATTATTAATTATTATCCCTCCGGATCGAACCGTCGTTATCGCCATAGCCCAAATGCCCAAATGAGAACGCAGGACTCCTCGACTCTGGTCTTTCCGAGGAAGTAATCCACCCTATAACTACAGCTATCAATTATCATCTCCTTCACCACCATCCCATGCAGAGAAAAGTTAGCAAGTAATCAACCAAGTAAATCACAAAAGAGCAAAAGAGAGATAACAGATCACAGAGATATAGAGAACACGATGACGAAGACGACGTTGCTCCTGTCGGCAGCATTGATGTTGTTCTGCTTTCTCGGGTTCTCTGTCGCTGCCGATGCCGCCAAGAGCGTGGAGTACAAATCGCGGAACTGCAGCGCGGAGAGGTACCGGCCGGGGGACCAACGGAAGCATTCGATTTCGGTGGTGCTGACGCAGCTGGTGTCGGAGGCCGTGGACAGGATCACGTTCAACAACAAGGACTACCGAGCCGATTACCCGCCGCAGAAGCCCATTGTCTACGGCCACGCGCACTGTCTGTGGACGTTCGGGATCAAATCGACGTGCCGGAGCTGCGTCAGGGCGGCCAAGAAGCTGCTTCTCCATGGCTGTCCGCATAAAGTCGGGGCTTCCATCGAGTTGGAGGATTGCTCGCTAAGATACGAGAACCATTTCATTTAGATTGGCTAGATAGCTATACCATTACCATACACTCACATCGATGGACTTGCTTTTAATCTCGCGTTTTTTGTTTGTTTGTTTGTTTCTTCGTTTTATAGTTTATGCCTGTCACTGTCTAAGAAAATTAACTGTATGAGATCATTTCTTATACGTGTTTCAAAGACTTATATCAATGAAATAAAGCTTGTTCTTTCCTTTTAGTTGGCATACTATTAATTTTAGATTTTAGGCTCATGCCTTATAGTTATATAGGTTAAGCTCCTTGAAAATCAATTCTGTCGACACTACCTTGTTCATGAAAAAATAATAAAAATTCATCCTCCGATCTTCTTCCCGTCCATACTACGTCGATGTCATAGTTTTTGGAGCCCAAAATCAAAGAGTTTTGTGTCATTATGCAAATTGCCTTTGTGAAAGCTTGGTAAAGGATAAGGTTGGGATGAAACATGCAAGGGTTTACTGAAGAAGAAAAGGTAAAGTTGTACAAGTAATTACTGTTTAACGGTAACTAAAACAGAAAATCAAACTAACTACAAATGGAGAAACGACAAGCTAGCTATCTACAGTATAATTGAAAGAGGTAGTTGCTTTTTTTTTTATTCTTCTTATGTTCTAGTAAAAGTGCAGTACAATACTTGCATTGACAGATATGCAAACCCCCCGTGATCTAGCAATCTCTAAACCAAGGAAGTAATGAAGATTGCCTAGATCACGAATTTTAAACTGGGATTGCAAGAAGGCCTTAAAAGTTGTCATGCCTTGATCATCATCTCCAGCAATGATTATATCATCGACATAGACCAATGAGACAGAAGTTACCTGATCTCCATGATGAATGAAAAGGGAATGATCACTTTGGGATTGAACATACCCAAAACTGAGTAAGGCTGAAGTCAACTTAGAGAACCATTGACGAGAAGCTTGTTTTAAGCCATAAAGGGACTTCTTAAGACGACAAACATAACCATCTTGTGAGAGTCCTAGAGGTAAATCCATATACACTTCTTCATCCAAATCCCCATGAAAAAATGCATTACTAACATCCAACTGGTTCATAGACCAATTCTTAGCAACTACAATGGCTAAAAAGGTCTTGACAGAATTCAACTTGGCAGCAGGGAAATAAGTATCCAGAAAATCAACTCCATAAATTTGGGTGAAGCCTTTGGCAACAAGTCTAGCTTTATACCTTTCAACTGTTCCATCAGAATTATACTTGATAGTGAACACCCAATATATGCAACCAATATGTCTTTTCCCAGTGGGACAGTGAATCAAATCCCAGGTTCCATTAGCTACAAGAGCTCTGATCTCTCCTCATTCATGGCATTTCTCCACCTCTCATCTTGCATAGCCTCCTCAAAGGTTTTAGGCAACAAAGTAGTATCCACAACACAAACATACTTCCAATATTTCAGAGATAAATTATTAAAGGAAATGCAAGCAATCAATGGATATGAATGTTTGTCAATGTTGGTGTTGACATTCAGGACATAATCCTGATATCTGACAGGTGGTCCTGTGTGTCTAGGTTGTTTTCGCAAAGCAATAGGAAGTGAGGGAGAAGAAGAAGGGAAATTAGTTTGTGGTGGACTGTGATCAGTAGAGGTGGTAGGAGTATCAATTTGAGGAGATGAAAAAAGAGGACAACCATACACCTTTAGGTTGGATAAGTTAGGAGGAGAACCATACAATTGTTCACAGGGTGTTCTATTTTGTAAAACTGCTGTAGGTAATCTGTTTATCAAGTAGACTGCATGGAGAACAAAGTCTGACCAGAATTTAAGAGGTAAGCCAGATTGAAATTTAGGATCTCTAGCAACATTTAAAATATGTTGGTGTTTTCTTTCTACTCTAGAGTTCTGTTGTGGAGTAGCAACACATGACACTTGATGGATAATGCCATATTGATAGTAGAAATCAGGGATATGAAACTCAGTCCCTTGGTCTAATATGATGAATTTGATGTGTTGGTTGTATTGAGTGCTAACTAGAACACATAAGTTTTGCAACAACTGTCTAGCCTCAGTTTTATGCTTCATGAGATAAATCCAAACACATCTAGATCTATCATCAACTAGGGTAAGAAAATATCGATATCCATTGTAACTGGCAGTGGCCAAAGGCCCCCAAATATCAACATGAATGAGTTCAAAATTGCTCTTTGCCACAGTCTGGCTTGAAGAAAATGGTAAGTGTTTCTGTTTGGAAAGGTGACAAACATCACAATGAGAAAAAGATCTTATAGAAATGTCTGGTATAGTCTTCTTTAGTTCTTTGGCTCGAAAAATGGAAGGATGACCAAGCCTCCAATGCCATAGATCAAAGGATTGGGGTGTTAAGTTTTGAGTCTTGATGGAATTAACAAGGGTGGTAGTGTCTTCTGGATGTATGGTACGTCGATAGAGTCCTCTAGTCTCTTGGGAAAAACCAATCCTCCTCTTGATTTGAAGGTCCTGAATGTGACAAATGTTGGACTCAAAGGTAAGAAAGATTGGCATGGACTTAGTGGGCTTACTAACTGAGACTAGGTTGAATTAAAAGGCTGGAACTAACAAAACATCATGAATGACCAATTCAGATGTAAGCCTGACACTACCACAATGTGTAGCTGGAGTTTTAGATCCATTGGGCAAGGTTATAAGAATACCTTGAACAGGTTCATACTTTAAGAAGTTGGAAACAGAACAGGTGACATGATTAGTGGCACCCGTGTCAAGGAACCGAACACTAGGTGTTTAAAGTGAATTTACCTGAAAAGTTAGGATTCACAGATAGTTGTCTACTCAGTAAGTTGACAATAGGAGTTTGTTGCTGATTCACTGAAGCCAGGTTTAATCCTCCAGGAGCAATAGGTGAAGTTGGAGATGCTGGAAGACTATAATGATTAAGCAGCCTCTGTAGTCGACTCAGATCATCAATAGAGAGCCTGATATTTGTATACCCATTATTGCCTTCAGGTACACTCTTAGTTTCAGGCTTAGGTAGAATACCAGCTCCTGCAAAATCCTGTCATTGAATTTGTCCTGCAAACCCAGAAGTTCCCCTGACTCTTTGTTCTTCCTTTTCTGAACTTTTGATTGTTGATTATATAAACGTTAACATCTTGTGTTATTGACATACCATAATATCAAGTACTTTTAGTAAATTACATATGTTTTCTCCACGCGGGGGACATATATATTCTCTACGAACTAACACATATGAGATACCGAAACCCACACCCAATATATATAAAAAAGTACAACAAATTAAACCCTGCCCACTTCACCTAATCAACTGATCAACTCGCCACTTTAACCGAATTCATCTCCACATCATCAATCTCCGCCAACTTCCCATCGTCCACCGCCACCTCGCCGATCTTCATCTTGGTCTTGTACCGATACCCACTCGCAAGGTAAAGAAAGTAGAAGCAGTTCACGAACCCCATCCCTGCCAACAGAAAGTAGAACAGATCCAACCTCCCTTCATTCAAATCATTCGCCAACCAATCCGCCCGCCTCCGGCCGCCGCCGCCGCCGGTCGCCTTCCTCACCACCGCGATCAGCACGCTGCTGAAATAGCTCGCCGTGGCGAACGACACCGAGAAGAGCGAGTTGGCGATGCTCCTCATGTGCTCGGGGAACTCCTTGTTGTAGAACTCGATCTGCCCCAGGAAGTTGAACGCCTCGCACATCCCCATCAGCGCCAGCTGCGGCGCCAGCCACATCACCGACATCGCCGGCGCGTCCGGGTGCGCGTGGACGAATTCCCGCCTGTCCCTCTCGACAATCCCCGCCGCCACCATGGACAGGACGGAGAACACCATCCCGATCCCGATGCGCTGGAGGAGCGTGATCCCACCCTCGATCTTCGTGATCCTGGTCATGGCCGGGACGAGGACGCGGTCGTAGAGTGGGAGCCACGCGCCGATGACGAGGAGGGAGATGACGAACATCGAGCCGGGCGGGATCTGGAACTTGGGGCCCAGGTGGCGGTCCATGATTTGTGCCTGGGAGACGGTGAAGGTGCCCTGTTGGGAGATCGCCGTCAGGCTTATGATTCCGGCCGACCATACGGGGATGATTTTGAGCAGGCATTTGACTTCTTCCACTTCTTGGATGCTGACTAGGCTCCACGGGTCCGATGGCTGGCCTTGCTGGTTCAGCTCCACGTGTTCTTGCTCTATGATTGCCGCCTTGTTTAGGAAGCTGGAGGGAGAAAATTAGATTTGATTGATTAATTAACAAAGCTTCAAGAAAACTAATCCGTTCAACGTTTCTCACGTGTCAAAGTTATGATTATAGTAAAGAACATTGTTGGTTGCTTGCCACCAACACCTAATTCACATAATTCTGTATTACGTTAATTTTTTTATTATTCACGTCATATTGGTATTTATTTACGTAAAAACATTGGTTATTCACGCAAATGATAATGTTTATGCATGTAGCATGGTATTGATTCACATATGCTGTAATTTATTCACATCTATCATTCTAAAATTTATTTTTGAAATTTTGAAATATATCAAAATATATTACAGTAAATGCAACTCATTTTTTATGAAAAAATTGAAAATGCAAATTGAGGTTTAATTTGGGATAAAAAATATTTCGTGAATAAGCACCAAATTGCATGGATATCTATAAAACGGCTTTAAGTTAAGTGTTATGAGTACTCTAATTCTCTAAATATGGACAAGTCAACAACCCTTTTTCCTCTAGTAAATAACCTTTTGGAAGAAAAATGAGAAAGAAAAAACCTCACCTGAACTGATTGGTGAGGGGGAGCTTGTGTATGACGAAGTCCTTAGCCGGCGGGTCATAGAACCGTGCACCTTCGTCGCCCGCGGCCGCGGCGTCGGGAAGCTTAAGGTTGCGCTTCTTGTATGCGGCGGAGCAGACGTGTGCGATCCCGGAGAAGACGCTGCCTTCGGGCATCACGTGGACGTAGATCCTGGTCCCCATGAAGAACAAGAAAATTGAGCCGAACATGAACGCCGTCGGGATCCCGAAGCCGAGCGCCCAGCTGATCGAATCCTGGATGTAGACGATGACGGTGAGCGCCAGGAGGATGACGACGGTGAAGGTTGTATAGTACCAGTTGAAGAAGCTGTTGATCCCTTTGACCCCGGCTTCGGTCCGACCGTCGAACTGGTCCACCCCGAACGGTATGCTGCAGGGTCGGATCCCGCCCGCCCCGACGGACAGCAGGCACAGCCCCGCCAGCAGGACGCCCATCTGGCTCGAGGTGGGACCCGCGCAGGATGACGTGGAGGATGGGGAGACGGCGTCGCATTTGGCTGGGCGGAGGTGCGGCAGCCACGCTGTCAGTGTGATTGTTACCATCCCCTGGTGAGATTAAAAAAAAAGGGCAAGGAAAGAGAGTTGTTAGTGACATGTTTCATCTCGTCGCTAATAATTGGAGTTTTTGGTGAATGGTCAATCGTGATCGTGACTAATAAATTGTATTTACCTGTGAATTGTAGGGATGGCAATTATAGCCGTAATCGTGGTATCCGGCTCTATCCAACCCGGTCAACGAGGGGAATCCCCGCATTGACTGGGTATGGGGCTGGTACAGGTAATACTCGCAAAGAATCTTGTGGGGATGGGGCGGGGATGGATTTGAGTGCCCCGCCCCATACCCAGTTCCGCCCCGCCCCCGTTATTACTTATGTCTTATAATTGTAAAATATAACTACGTTGTAATTTACCAAAAGGACTTAAGGGTTATTGTAAAACAAAATAAGGACTAAAAGATTAATTTCACTTAGTTAAACCAATCCTAATTTCTTAACAGGCTAACACGTTTCTAACTCTACTTGGGAGGATAACTTGACTTTTATGTGTGGATTTTTATTGTTTAATAGGTGTTTTGGAGATGAATAATTTGGTGTTGGATTAGTTACTGGTACTTTGTTTAAGGAACTTAGTAGGAATTGGATGATCTAATTAAGATTTTCAGTGATTTTTTATTAGGTTCATCATTGATTAGGTTTGATGTTTCAACCCAATAGTTATATGTTCTGTTGAATTCAAGTGTGTTAATTTAGTTATAATCATAATAAGATGTACGGGGCAGGGATTACCCTCGGGTATCCGAAACCCGCGGGGATGGGGATGCAAAATCATTCCCCGTATGGGGATGGGGAGGGTATGGATTTGATAATTGAAAATGGGTACGGGGATGGGTTTAGTACAATCCGCCCCAAACCCGACCCGTTGCCATCCCTAGTGAATTGTGATATTTTCACTTATTACAAATTAATTAATGATCTCCAATGATTAATAATAACAGTAAGAAGAAAGTACAGACCAATAACTGGGGAAATGTTACAGGTTTGATGGTTTTTGTCTGGGAATGGAAGTGGTGGGGGAGGCATTGATGAATTTACACAGAGCTATAGCTAAGGCTGTCGACATTTGATTTCCAGAAAGTATTCATCGTTTTCCAGCTATTAAACACAATTGGTTGGTTGGCTGGCTATCTACCATCCAAACCGTAAGTGGCTCTGTGGACAGCTGATTGAAAGAGTACAAGAGTGAGAGCTTTTTTCGTCTTCTTATGTGAAAACAATGTTAGATATTTTAAGAAAGGGATCATTCAACGAAACAAAATTGAAATAGACTACCAATTCATCCCAGTGGAACTTGGCCGGGGATTCTCCAATTCATCTTATATACCGAGGAATAATCCATCGATATGATTTTTGGGACGCTCCACAAATAAAATAATGGTGATAGTGTGTGTGGTTCATATTTTAAGTATTTTTTTATATAAAAATTACGCTATATCAAGAACTGAACTAAATAAACGCGCGTTGTTGACATATATTATATCATATAAGGTTATGACGTATTACATACTACATTTTCGATCATTATTAATATGAAAGTGACTGCTATTTTAAAAATCGTGATTTGAGAATGATATATACAGAAAGTAAGAATAATTTTGAGTTAGCGTATGTTAATTAGGAATGATAAATAATAGTAAATACTTTTTTGCGGAAAAACAAGAGCATCGGCGATGTTTTTGGATGATTTCCCGAGTAAGGAAGTTAATTCCCCTAAAGATCAAAGGACGGCAACCATGCACGTTCCTATTTTCCTCCCCTTTCTTCCCATTTGCACACAACTTGTTTAATTGGCCCCAAAAAAGATCACTTCCTTACCTCATTTGACTAATCTCCACCGGCGTTTCAGTTCGCGAACTATATGTGCATAACAAGTAATTAGGTATTTGATTAGCCATGTGAGCTAGCTAGCTAGCTAGGTACTAATAAACGCAGATGCACCACCACAAGTCCACAAATTGTTAGTCTGCCCGTAGGGGGTGTCAATTTGGGTTCGGTACCGACCTGATTATATACATTTTCAATTTTTTGGGCTCGGGTTCGTTTCGGGTTTTGGGTTTTTCGGTTTCGGGTTCGGTTTTGCTTATCGGTTTTTCGGGTTTCGGCTAAAAACCTCCAATGAATAGAACTCAGCCCGTATTTTTAGGCGTTCGGGTTTTCGGGTTTCGGTTTTACTTTAACCGAACCCGAACCCGATAAGGAATTTTCGGGTTTCGAGTAACCGGAACTCGCAAGTCGTTATCGGGTTCAGGTTCGGTTTAGTGATTTCGGTTTCGGTTTTTCTGATTTTTCGGGTTTCGGTTTGGGTAACCGAACCCGACCCGAACTGACACTCCTATCTGCCCGTGTTTAGGTTTGATCATCCATCCCCACACGGCATTACTGCTCACCGGCTCAAAAAAAAAAAAAATTTTGAAATGTCATCCATTGTCATACGAAAAAATCGAACCTCTCACACGTACCAGAAGTTCGGCGAAGACGGAGAAAGCAATGGTTTTGAAGCGGCCGACGTAGGCGTCGCAGACGAAAGCGCCGATGAGCGGCAGGAAGTTAGTGAAGCCGGACCAGACGTTGAGGAGCTGTGCAGCTTTGGCCTGCTCCATGTGATACTCTTTCGTCAGATACACCATGAAGTTTGCGAACAGTCCAAACGTCGCCAACCTCTCGCACGTCTCATTTCCTGATAAACTCCAAAAAAAAAAAAAAAAAAAAGAGATGGTTGATGACATATGCAATCAGATCTCCATGGAAAAAAAAAATCACTTTCCCGGAATCAAGGTGACGAGCGCTTAGCTCAATTCCCAACTTCTTCAACGGAAAAAAAAAAAAATTTTGGACGAGGGACCATTTTCACGAGAATTGTTAGAGACAATTGGGTAACGAATAATATGAATGTATATTGTCAATGGAACGTATTGTTACCTAAAACGTAAGGCATGGCTCTCCATCCACCGGGCTGTTTCTTAGTCGATTTTTCCGGCAGCTTAGGAGTCCCCGCCGCCGGCGGAGCAATCATCAAGCTGTTGTTACTGTTATTGGCCGTCGACGGCGGGCTCCCATCCTGCTGCTGCTGCTTCTCCGACTGTGGGGTTGGACAGTACGATGAGTGAGGGGGATCTTTGACCGCCATTTTTGTGTTTGTTACCTCCGCCGTTAATCTCAAATGATCTGTAGGACTTCTGGATACTAGGGATTAAATATTCCTCTCGTTGGTCATCTTCGACGGCGAGCCTCAGCCACATTGGTAACTGTGTATATATATAGACAGAGTGAAGGGGAGATAGGGATGAGGGTCAGAATGGGGATTTCAATACTGCAGAGTGATGCCAAACGTATATTGTATGTATACGGGCTAATAATAAAAATGAGAAATTGTATTATAAGGACGGTCCAAGGAAAGAGAGAGGGGAGTGGGATAGATGAAGGGGGAGTAGAGGTGGGATCATTTCGAATCTAATATAATCCGAACTACACGAGTCGCTTTTTGGATCGAGTTCAAGTTATGTGAAACTCGATGTCTTCATGCTTTACTACGTTTAAGTAAGACAAGTAGTGCACTCTGGTTAAACAACATAGTTCAAGGTCGTATTCATCAAGTATCTTTAGCTAAATTGTTACTCTCTGCGCTTCGAAATACTGTTTAATCAATATTCAAAGATGTAATTCTTCTGAAAATTTAAGTAGCAACTGCTAAATTACTGTTTGTACCGACTTGCTCCGTATCGAACAATGATATTTGTGGGTGTGGGTTGACTCATCGTCCGTTCGTCCGATTTCGTCGGGAGGGAGAGAACCTGTGAAAGAGCCGGGGTTGCCCCCCGGATTAAGCTCCGACGATCAAGTTAGTGTCGGTTTGTGAAGAGAGTTGAGAGAATAAGGTAGAGAGATAAAGTGTAGAGAGATATTGGAAAGTGGAAAGTGAGGAGAGAGAGAAAAGTCCCCTTTTCTTTGGAGGGCTTCAAGCCCTTATATACCTGTAGCTGGTATCGAGCGTTGGGCATCGCCGATTATGCGCCCTACTACTTAGTCTGTGCGCGGAGTATCTTAGTAACACCCCCAACAATTGCCCCCCAAGCTGGTGGTGAGTTTTAACTCATCACTAGCTTATATTTTATTTTTTAAATCTTCGTCAGTAATTTTGAGTGGGGCCCTATGTACCCCAGTTGCCCCCCAGCTGGTGGCGCGTTTGACCGACGCGGTGCCAGCTTCTTGCGTCTTGCCCCCCAGCAGCGCCATTAACGCTCATGGAAGTAAAATATTTCAAATTTAATAATGATAGAGTACTTAGCTTTATATTGGTACCGTGGCGGCAGAAGTAGTTGAAAATCAGACGCTGCGCCATTGAATCACCAAGCGCGCATGTAGCCTACTAGTCAGTATGCTTGTCCAACGGAAAATTGCCCCCCAGCTGGTGTATTTCATTAAGGCGTGTAGCCTTCACCCATTGTAGATTCTTCATGGAGCTCTTCTTGTCGGGGTGTTTTTTAATCCTCATTTTGGAGTTCTCCTCGTTGGGGTTTTTAACCCTCAGTTTGGAGTTCTCCTCGTCGGGGTTAAAAACCCTCGGTTTGGAGTTCTCCTCGTCGGGGTTTTTAGCCCTCAGTTTGGAGCTCTCCTCGTCGGGGTTTTTAACCCTCAGTTTGGAGTTCTCCTCGTTGGGGTTAAAAACCCTCAGTTTTGAGCTCTCCTCGTCGGGGTTTTTAACCCTCAGTTTGGAGTTCTCCTCGTCGGGGTTAAAAACCCTCAGTTTGGAGCTCTCCTCGTCGGGGTTTTTAACCCTCAGTTTGGAGTTCTCCTCGTCGGGGTTAAAAACCCTCAGTTTGGAGTTCTCCTCGTCGGGGTTTTTAGCCCTTAGTTTGGAGCTCTCCTCGTCGGGGTTTTTAACCCTCAGTTTGGAGTTCTCCTCGTCGGGGTTAAAAACCCTCAGTTTGGAGCTCTCCTCGTCGGGGTTTTTAACCCTCAGTTTGGAGTTCTCGATGCTCTTATTGAAGTCTTATTTGTGTGCTTCGTTGAGACTTATTTGTAGCTTCACCGAGGCGTTGTGCGCTCTCCCACGTTGTTAAGCACGTCTTGCTCCCATTAGCGCCATTAATGCTCCTTAGAGTAAAATATTTCAATATTTGAAATGATAGATGGATAAAGTACTTAGCTTTGTGTTGGCGAAACAGCGGGGAGAGAGTTAAATAAGAGTGCTGCGCCAAAAAATCACAACGCGCATATGTAGTCTGTTGATGATATGGCTTGTCTGGCGGAGGAGTGAACGCGGGTTCAATTCCTCTCGGCAGCAACATTTTCGTTTTGGTGGTCTCAGCGCCTGTTTGTAGGCTTTGCGGACCATGATCCGCGGGCCTGTTGTCGATCCGTGAGTTGTGGATTGCCCATCTTTGGTGAGTGGGCCGCGAGTTGGAGAAGCAGCGCGAGCAAAAAGGTAAAATAAACCTTCCGCGCTCATTTGACAACAATTGTCACGTAGTCCACTGGTTCCGTTTGCTTGCACGCGAATGGTCGAACAGCGGTTCGACTCCTGTCTACCACGCATGATTTTTGGGGTGCCTCGCGCTCGACGGCATCACTGAGCGGGCCGGGTGACGCGAGCTGAAGGGTAGAGCGGGCCGCGAGTGCACTGAGCAGGCCGGGCGACGCGAGCTGAAGGGTAGAGCGGGCCGCGAGTGGGTATTGAGGCGGAAGGTGGGCCAGAAACGCGAGCTGAAGGGTAGAGCGGGCCGCGAGTGGGCTTGAGGTGGAAGGTGGGCCGGGTGACGCGAGCTGAAGGGTAGAGCGGGCCGCGAGTGGGCTTGAGGCGGATCCGCGAGTCGGGTAGCAGGGTTGGAGTTAAGGCTGGCCGCGATATGGTGATGCGGAGGTGCATGAACAGGCCCGCGAGTGGTGGTGGGCCCATTTGGCGCGGGCGCGGGCCGACGGATCCGTAGGCCGGATGGAGATAAGTGTCGCGCGGCCGCCAACTCCTTCACTTTTTCTTTTTGTTTCCTCCTCTTCCCAAACTGCTTCCGTCTTCCTGGTGCTTCAATTAAATGTCATGGCGTCCATGACTTCAGCGGGAACGTTGGGGTGAAGTTTCCAAGTTTATTTCTTCTTCCCGCTCGCTGGCTTGGGCGCAGCTACATCGTGGAAGGCGCGTTTCGGGACGACAAGACGCTGCCTCGATAAACCCGTTGTTTGCCTCAAGAACTCCACCTGTCTTTTCCTTCTGACAAGCAGAGAGCAACGCCATCTTTTGGGGAACCAGTTGGATGTGACAACTCCTTGCGACCACAGCTTATTCTCTTTCTCCGATGGTCGGAATTTGGGAAGATGGTGGGTGGTGTGGCGTTTGTGGAAACTTCTTCGGCGGAGATGGGTTGGCTCGCCGGAATCTGGGCTGCTGTTACTCTTTTTTTTTTTTTTTTGAAATCAGACTCTTTGGTGCAAAGTTTGATTACTATTTCCGAGCTTCCCTTTTCCAGTTGGTAGCCTTTCTCGGAGACGACTTCTGGCGGTGGGTAAAGGAGTTGGTGAAGGCGGCGAGAATGGATTTTTGGATTGGTTCGCTGCCGTCGACGAAAACTTTCTTGCTTTGACCTTCCGGCGGAACTGTGTTGATGCTGCTTTGGAGGGTGGTAAACGCTTTAAGCTTTTGTGAAGATCCAAATGATCTTCTCTTTATTGTCGAGCTCCTCTCCCCTTTCTTTTACTCGGCTGGCCCTCAAAGAATTTGGCAGCTGCTGTGGCGCTTAGTTGGTGGAGAAGATTTCGAGCTCTTCCCAAAAACAATCAGATATGGATTTTTTTTTTCTTGCAGCTACCGTCGAATGGTGTTAAGAGGCGGCCAATTTCCATTCTCCCTTCAAAATCGAATGAACAGATGTCGGAATCATGCCCCACGGTGGGCGCCAATTGTTTGTACCGACTTGCTCCGTATCGAACAATGATATTTGTGGGTGTGGCCTATAATAGGCCGGGCGACGCGAGCTGAAGGGTAGAGCGGGCCGCGAGTGGGTATTGAGGCGGAAGGTGGGCCAGAAACGCGAGCTGAAGGGTAGAGCGGGCCGCGAGTGGGCTTGAGGCGGATCCGCGAGTCCGGTAGCAGGGTTGGAGTTAAGGCTGGCCGCGATACGGTGATGCGGAGGTGCATGAACAGGCCCGCGAGTGGTGGTGGGCCCATTTGGCGCGGGCGCGGGCCGACGGATCCGTAGGCCGGATGGAGATAAGTGTCGCGCGGCCGCCAACTCCTTCACTTTTTCTTTTTGTTTCCTCCTCTTCCCAAACTGCTTCCGACTTCCTGGTGCTTCAATTAAATGCCATGGCGTCCATGACTTCAGCGGGAACGTTGGGGTGAAGTTTCCAAGTTTATTTCTTCTTCCCGCTCGCTGGCTTGGGCGCAGCTACATCGTGGAAGGCGCGTTTCGGGACGACAAGACGCTGCCTCGATAAACCCGTTGTTTGCCTCAAGAACTCCACCTGTCTTTTCCTTCTGACAAGCAGAGAGCAACGCCATCTTTTGGGGAACCAGTTGGATGTGACAACTCCTTGCGACCACAGCTTATTCTCTTTCTCCGATGGTCGGAATTTGGGAAGATGGTGGGTGGTGTGGCGTTTGTGGAAACTTCTTCGGCGGAGATGGGTTGGCTCGCCGGAATCTGGGCTGCTGTTACTCTTTTTTTTTTTTTTTTTTTAAATCAGACTCTTTGGTGCAAAGTTTGATTACTATTTCCGAGCTTCCCTTTTCCAGTTGGAAGCCTTTCTCGGAGACGACTTCTGGCGGTGGGTAAAGGAGTTGGTGAAGGCGGCGAGAATGGATTTTTGGATTGGTTCGCTGCCGTCGACGAAAACTTTCTTGCTTTGACCTTCCGGCGGAACTGTGTTGATGCTGCTTTGGAGGGTGGTAAACGCTTTAAGCTTTTGTGAAGATCCAAATGATCTTCTCTTTATTGTCGAGCTCCTCTCCCCTTTCTTTTACTCGGCTGGCCCTCAAAGAATTTGGCAGCTGCTGTGGCGCTTAGTTGGTGGAGAAGATTTCGAGCTCTTCCCAAAAACAATCAGATATGGATTTTTTTTTTCTTGCAGCTACCGTCGAATGGTGTTAAGAGGCGGCCAATTTCCATTCTCCCTTCAAAATCGAATGAACAGATGTCGGAATCATGCCCCACGGTGGGCGCCAATTGTTTGTACCGACTTGCTCCGTATCGAACAATGATATTTGTGGGTGTGGCCTATAATAGGCCGGGCGACGCGAACTGAAGGGTAGAGCGGGCCGCGAGTGGGTATTGAGGCGGAAGGTGGGCCAGAAACGCGAGCTGAAGGGTAGAGCGGGCCGCGAGTGGGCTTGAGGTGGAAGGTGGGCCGGGTGACGCGAGCTGAAGGGTAGAGCGGGCCGCGAGTGGGCTTGAGGCGGATCCGCGAGTCGGGTAGCAGGGTTGGAGTTAAGGCTGGCCGCGATACGGTGATGCGGAGGTGCATGAACATGCCCGCGAGTGGTGGTGGGCCCATTTGGCGCGGGCGCGGGCCGACGGATCCGTAGGCCGGATGGAGATAAGTGTCGCGCGGCCGCCAACTCCTTCACTTTTTCTTTTTGTTTCCTCCTCTTCCCAAACTGCTTCCGCCTTCCTGGTGCTTCAATTAAATGCCATGGCGTCCATGACTTCAGCGGGAACGTTGGGGTGAAGTTTCCAAGTTTATTTCTTCTTCCCGCTCGCTGGCTTGGGCGCAGCTACATCGTGGAAGGCGCGTTTCGGGACGACAAGACGCTGCCTCGATAAACCCGTTGTTTGCCTCAAGAACTCCACCTGTCTTTTCCTTCTGACAAGCAGAGAGCAACGCCATCTTTTGGGGAACCAGTTGGATGTGACAACTCCTTGCGACCACAGCTTATTCTCTTTCTCCGATGGTCGGAATTTGGGAAGATGGTGGGTGGTGTGGCGTTTGTGGAAACTTCTTCGCCGGAGATGGGTTGGCTCGCCGGAATCTGGGCTGCTGTTACTCTTTTTTTTTTTTTTTGAAATCAGACTCTTTGGTGCAAAGTTTGATTACTATTTCCGAGCTTCCCTTTTCCAGTTGGAAGCCTTTCTCGGAGACGACTTCTGGCGGTGGGTAAAGGAGTTGGTGAAGGCGGCGAGAATGGATTTTTGGATTGGTTCGCTGCCGTCGACGAAAACTTTCTTGCTTTGACCTTCCGGCGGAACTGTGTTGATGCTGCTTTGGAGGGTGGTAAACGCTTTAAGCTTTTGTGAAGATCCAAATGATCTTCTCTTTATTGTCGAGCTCCTCTCCCCTTTCTTTTACTCGGCTGGCCCTCAAAGAATTTGGCAGCTGCTGTGGCGCTTAGTTGGTGGAGAAGATTTCGAGCTCTTCCCAAAAACAATCAGATCTGGATTTTTTTTTTCTTGCAGCTACCGTCGAATGGTGTTAAGAGGCAGCCAATTTCCATTCTCCCTTCAAAATCGAATGAACAGATGTCGGAATCATGCCCCACGGTGGGCGCCAATTGTTTGTACCGACTTGCTCCGTATCGAACAATGATATTTGTGGGTGTGGGTTGACTCGTCGTCCGTTCGTCCGATTTCGTCGGGAGGGAGAGAACCTGTGAAAGAGCCGGGGTTGCCCCCCGGATTAAGCTCCGACGATCAAGTTAGTGTCGGTTTGTGAAGAGAGTTGAGAGAATAAGGTAGAGAGATAAAGTGTAGAGAGATATTGGAAAGTGGAAAGTGAGGAGAGAGAGAAAAGTCCCCTTTTCTTTGGAGGGCTTCAAGCCCTTATATACCTGTAGCTGGTATCGAGCGTTGGGCATCGCCGATTATGCGCCCTACTACTTAGTCTGTGCGCGGAGTATCTTAGTAACACCCCCAACAATTACCTAACCGGAGAATCACAATAGAAGACAAAAGTGTTGGTTAGTATTCAAGCTACCTTTCAACGTTTACCAAAGATTAATGTCATGAAAAATTAGATTGACTCATGCATCTTTCACTCCACGAAAATACCTATAATAGGCTCCGTTGCCATGATTTGAAGACAAATCATCTGCCATCGACTGGAAATTATGGGGGGTCTCGTTGCTCGGACATCAAGTCAGGGTCTAGGAGCAAGACCCTGCATGGAGAAAGGGTATATATGCCTTCTCAATTTCTGTAATTTGCATCTCCTCAAGTATAGTGAAACTGGTCTCTTCTACCGTTGATTAGCTAACACACATTGTGTTAGTGCACCACGTAAATCTTTGTCTTCTTCTTTTTTACATTTTTCATTTCTCATTCTACTACATCAGCCTCTAAATTGAAAGTCATGCAATTATAGCTCTCATCAACTAAGTAGAGAGACCCGAGTCCGACTTTTCACAATAGTCATAATATATTGAATTTGCTTCTTGATCCGTCAAAGTGCATTCTAATAGGAATAGCCTTTGCTTTTATCATATTGATGCACTCCTTGTAGTGTTAGGTGTGTTTTCAAGGTATAGCAACCTAATGGAAAAAAATTTATTGTCAAAGGTACATCATTACTCAACTACTAGGAGCCAGAAACAAGAAATGGAAAGAATTCTAAAACGACACCCAAAATGGAAAACTAACCAAAGAAACGCGCCTCTAGCACCATTTTGAGGATTGACCATAATTTTCGAAATTCTTCAAGGAATATACCCTTCATGAAGGTCAAGCTGGAAGAGACAAAAGGGAAGAAAAAGACATGTCATTTGACTGTCTTCTCTCCCCAAAAATTCTAATAGAAAATCTATAAATAGAGTTTTAGGGGGATTTCGGTACCCAGTGATAGGAGACATTAAAGGGTATTTACTCTGTCATCAGAGCAACCCACTTGATTTATAACTACGCCGATCACTATAGGGTAATCGGCGCCCGAATTGGTGGCCTAGACACCAAAATCTATGTTCGATGATCCGATTTTAGAGACTACGTGGAATCATCGTTATGACTGAGGAATTTCATGGCTTTCGGCCTTATGGTCAGCTATTACCCTTAGTTGCATAGGTTTTCAAATCGTATAGAATCTTGACTTTGTATCTCGATTTTGGCATAATATGATTGATGTTATTCTTCTTATCTTTTGTGTTTGATTTCTTTTATGTATTCTTTTATTAAATTGAATCATTGCCTAGGTCAAGCTTGCATCCCTTCATGGTGTAAGTATAAAAAAACTAGTTGCATGGATCGAGACCTGCACGACAATACGGACACGATAATTTTGAACGATCGATCATCATTCTATCAACTAGCGTGACAACTCAAATGACACTTTCATAGGGTCTAGAGCTGTGTTTCCTACTGGACCGCGGCAAGAAGCCTCGACACAAGTTAGGATCATTTACATAAAAGATCAATTGCTCATATGTTGCCAAGATCTAGGTACGAGTCACGAAACTCTATGGGTAGTTTTGCTTATGCAACGTCTATCTCTTATGCTTCCTACATTCTCCATTAGCTATATGTTTCCTTTTCTACATCGAAATTTACTCTAGATTTGTAAAACCAAGGGGAACTAAACCTCAGAGGCACCTCAACCTGCACACTCGCTCACATAACTTGTTCCTCACCACCTGGGTAAGTGGTTTTGAGAGACCTTAGGGAAATACTATCATGGCCTTAGGGACATGTAAATTTGGACCACTACTACAAGCAGATCAAGTCTTCCTGGATTCCCTCAGCAAAATGATCTTGTAAAAATGAAGAATCGTCATGTCTTAGAACTCACTAGAGCACTATTAGTCGCCTCTCATGTACCCCATCAATTTCGGTCAGAAGCAATAACTATCACTTCGTCTCATTAACAACCATATTAATCCAATCCTCGTCCAACTCAGTCCTTTTTCCCTATTCATTCGTCATCCAGACTACAAGAGTCCTCATGTGTTTAGTAGTACGTGCTTTGTTCTTCTTTCTTGCAAGTAACATACCACACTTTTGTCTAAAACTATTTGTTGTGTTTTCTTAGGTTATAGTGATATCCGACTTATCCGTAAGTATATATGTGTTTCCATCGCAAACTTTTTCGTTTTCATATCTCTATGTTTTACTCTCCTTCATCTGATTCGCAACTCCATTTTACTTCTACGTCACCTCATCAAGTCATTTCATGATAATAAATATGATGCTAACAATGAGTAATTCCCCAATCCTCCTCCTCTTCAATACTCATGTATGATACTTGTCCCTCGTCATCCGACAAAAGCGTTGTTCTCATCATCATATTCAAGTTGTACCTCGCCTTTGCCGCCTCCGGTAGCAATGTCTGTTCGTAGATCTTTTTGAAGTAACTTTGGTAAGGAGCCCTCTCGCTTGGCAGAGTTTTATTGGTATGAGGCGAATGCTATCCCTATTTTTTCTCGTTACGAGGTATCTCAAGGAGATCCCATCTGGGAGCACTCGAACGATAAATTGCATGAGAACAACTCTTGGTCCAATGTTTCACGTCCACCACCCAAGGTTTCAGTTATTGGTAGTCGCTGGGTCTATACCATCAAATTTATACCTAATGGCATATTGATATCTAAAAAGCAAGACTTGTGGAAAAGGGATTTTCTTAGGAGTATATAGTGGATTATAAAGAGAATTTGCACTAATTGCGAAAATGCAAAACGTTCAGACCTTGATAGCAGTAGCATACATTCGTCATTTGCCACTATACCAACTTGATGTGAAAAGTTTCTTTCTTAATGGGGATTTCAATGATGTTGTCTACATGGAGAGACCTCCTAGTTACCACTACCTTCAATCTCAAGGAACTTGGTTTGCTCTCATTTTTCCTTGGCATTGAAGTTAAGCGAACTACGAAGGTAATCTCATTTGCCAAAGTAAGTATGTTGATGACCGGTTATTGGCAACTAGGTTCAATGAGTGTCAACCTGTTTCTACTCCCATGGATCTTTATCTCAAACTCAGCAAAGAGACATGCACACCTTTAAGTGATGGAAGTCAATACAGAAGTATAGTCGGCATTCTTATTTAGTTGACGAGTACGCATCCAGATATTTCATACACAGTACATATTGTTAGTTAGTTTATGTCTGCACCCACCAATTTACATTTTGGCCACAATTCATTGCATCCTTCATTACTAAAGAGGCACAAAGGACTTGGGTCTATAGTTGCCTTTGATATATCACCTAGTGGTGAGAGAAGCAAGATCGTGTTTCTAAATCCTTGACCGAAGTTGAGTATTGAGCTATGTCCGACAATGATTGTGTTGTCTTGGTGTGTCGTGTGAGGGTTCTATGAAGCTGTTTGTGGAACAATACAAGTGTTATACGCATAGCAACAAATCCTTTCTTGCACGATCGCACTATAAATAAGTACTAGACATTATACGTGCTTTGTTGTTGGGCCATGTTAAGAGGGAAACCCTACTGCACATTTTCAAATTTCAATAGGCATGAAGTAAAAAGCATGGCTCTTACGTCGGTGGAATATCGGTCCCCTTGAAGTTTTCAATAATTAAGCCTAATGCGGATTGATAAAAGGTTGACTCGGGAAGAAGCTAATAAATTATTTTGGATTAGTAGACTCCTTGGGTTGTCTGTGTGGTTCACCTTTTATCTTTGTTCCATTATCAGCAATGAATCTTCAGCAATGAATCTTTCAAGGTGAAAGAACAATTTACTTTTAGGTGATCTGGACATAAAGAGCAATTAACTTTCACCAATTAGAAGTGAGGATATAGTATCATGATTAAAAATAGTAAACAAACATATTGTTTGCTTGTTATCACGAATTAGAAGTGAGGATATAGTATCATGATTAAAAATAGTAAACAAACATATTGTTTGCTTGTTATCATGTTTCCTATTGGCAATAGCCAAGGTACATAGACATTTCTTTAGTCCTTAATTCTATAAACTCAAACCATAATATCATCAATAAAAAAATACTAATCGATGGTTTTGATTCGTCGAAATATATCAAATTATATCTAATATGTGTGAATTGATATATATTATACGTCAAGCATATGCTAGCCTTTGTTACACACATATATACACCAGTCATTACCATATATATTTATAAAAAAAAAACAAACTTATTGTTTAGTCGTTATCTTGTTCCTTTTGGCAACTGACAAGGCCTCATAACCAGTTCTTTAGTCCCTAATTATCTGAACTCATCTTGTTGACTAGTCTTGACATTCCTTGTCAGTTAGGGAAACTATGTAAAATCATCTTGTTCTTTGCTTCCTTAGCTTCATTCTCGATATCATAAACGGTTCTCAGCCGTATCTATTTCCTTGGCGAGGCCAAACCAAGACGCCTTCCCGTCGACTGGGTGGTTTTTGGCGGTGGCGGGCCTATTGGATTGGATTCTCGTTAGTGGAATTCTGTAACACTGTTGCTGTCAGAGAGCTAAGCTAGGCACGCATGAACGGCAAACAGAAATGAATCGTCCCCTTCTTTCCCCTTAATTTATTAATAATTTTTATCATTAGATCCAACCAGTTTTAATTTATATGCTCAAATTTCAGTTCGCTTTCTACTCTTTCCATTTGTAATTGTTTGTTAAGCCGCACTTGATTTAGCTGTATTAGTATTGGATTTTGACTTACAAATTTCATATAGAATTTTAGAGTGGAGTTATTGGGATAGGCTTAATTTGGACAAAAAGGGTTATAACTTATAAGAGCTGGAAGTATTTAGTCCAATAAACACTGCCATTTACACAAATGCAGGGCCGTTCAATGGATCGTGAAGGCCCTGTTCCAAAATCGAGATGTGGCCCATGAAATCTTTTTATAAGTTAATAAAATTAAAATAATTATAATATTATTATTCGAAATACAATATTTTTATATTTTTTAGTTTACATGAGATCATTTTCAATGGTTATCATAACTATTTCATTAAGATTTTTTTGTATTATTGTTAGTACAAATAGGTTTTTTGAAACACAAACAATACTTTAACCATCAATATATGTGTTTTGTGTATATATACATGAGATTATAAATCAATAACTAACACTAGTATTAATTAATATAATTAAACATATCACCATTCTCATAATCAATTAATCGTACACTAAAAATACAACCTACAATATACTATCGAATTAACTAACAAATCTAGATGGAGGCCCCTAATATTCGGAGGCCCAGTGCCGAAGGGCGGGCTGGCACACCCTCTAGGCCAGCCCTGATCAAATACTTTTAAGGGATCCGATCCATACAAAAATGGTACAATATCTTGTTTTCTAATCTCTCGAGTTATTAGAAATAATTAGTTCTTAACATCATATAAACATTTTGAAACATTCGTGATTTTCTAATATAAATGGTTGATTAAGCATAAGGATATGTAGTGACCTCTTTAGACTTCAAGTCTAAGACTTGATTTTTGTTCAATAGAGCGTATATGACGATTCCGTGATAAAATTATATTTTCATCCTCTCACGACAGGTCAAATCGATATCAATAACAAAATTATATATAAAAATCTAGAAGTAATAGAATTTTTAACCATTTCCGCCCAAGAGTTATTAAATTTCATCTCTTCTTCCCCTTCGGTGGAATCTGAAATGTGCGGTGAGGTCAGGTTTGGCCGGCGTTTCGGTGCATGGGATCTATGATTTTTTGTTTTTGTCATTAACGTTACGACCGATGAAAATTAAAGGGTGTTCTCACTTTGCTAGTGGTAAGTGCTTTGACTTGTTTGCAAACGAAGATCAATGATTTTGATTTGTGGGAATTGAAAGGGCAATAACAATTTGTCCTACCACTGTCACAGACGACTTAGAAGAAGACGAGAAATTGGAGACTCTGGACGGCTTCCTTATATGCTTAGACAAGACACCCGTATATGTGATCTCCTAGTGAACAAAACTTTGAAAGAAACTGAATGAGACCCATCAAGTGGTAGTGTTCATGAATCATGATATTGTGTTGGACTCTTTAACAAATTAAAATGTTATGTTCACACAATAGCTACGCCATTGATGTTGATTTGCTTAACTGGTGTAAGCTTCCGAATTTCAATTTTGATTCTTCCAACAATATTTGAGCTTCATGTTGCTCAAGTTGTATGGATTTTCCCCCCAAATTAAATTCACTAGTTCTTACACAAATCACTTTTTGGCGTAGCGATGAAACTTAAATCGCTTCCTAAAAAAGCGATCAAAGGATTAGTTGCCTTCGGAGTCAGCGATTTACTCTATAATTGCTGGCGAGAAAAGCGATCAATAAAATCGTTGCGAAGCAAAACGATCAAGTATAAATCGCAGTCCTCAAACGCGATTTTATTTGAACACGAGGTTAGAGTTGGTGCATCTGTTTTTTTCCACGAGGCTAAGGTTGGTGTGCAGGTTTTCAATTGATCGTTTTTGTCACAAGTGATCACACTGAATCGCCATGGTCAAACGCTATCAATATTAGGCACGAGGCCAGGATTAGCTTAAGCGACCTAGGCATGATCGCTTTAGTAGAAAGCAATCTTGCATTGATCACTTTAAAATCGATGTTGTGTTGATCAGATTCCAATATAACTGTAATAACAGAAGTATGACAATTGATAATCCAGATCAACACAAACGAACACAAATTTAACGTGGTTCACTAACACAATGTGTGCTAGCTAATACACGGGCAGGAGAGAACAAATTTCACTAATTTGAGCAGAGTACAGGTTACAAACCAAATTCCGGAATCGACAAACCAAACAAACTAACCTTACTGACCTTACTACAGAATAGGGTGATGAAGAGTATTTGTAGAACTCTTCTCCTAATCCCAAACAGAAAACCAAACACATCTTCCAAACATACAAGGAAAAGGCCAAAACAAAACCCAAACCCAAACAGAATAGGCCCAAAACACAAAACAAAGCCCAAATCAAATTCAAGTCATATTCTAACAATCTCCACCTTGACTTGAATTCTCTCTCAAATACCAGATGTACCAGACGTAACCAAAGTTGCCAAATGTACCCAGACGCGATCCATATCGCCAAATTTATCCAGATGCGATCCAAGTCGCCAGATATCCAGATGTGATCGAAATCACCAAACTCAAACGCGATGCAAATCGCCAAACTCAAATTCAACCAAAATTTCCAGACACCAAACTCTACAAATCTCCAAATGTGCCAGAATCTCCCCTGCCTCCAAATGCCCATAATGGCGACCAACAAATCAAAACATGCAGCAAGGCCAACACATGTTGGAACTTGCCATGCAGAACCAGTTTGGTGCTATTTCCATCCATAACACTAATATCAAATGTATCTCTAACTCCAAACTTGCAGCTCGAAATTAACTTTTCAATCTTCAAATCCATAACTAACATCCTTGATGATAGGAAACTCTAACCATCACACCAGTACAATAACCAAAATTATGTCAAACCCTAACCAACCACCTCAACGGAGCTTGGTGTCAACCGTTCACAAAATTCCCAACTCAAACTTCAACTCCAAGGAAACACCAAATTTCAAAGTCCATAACGAGACCAACGCTAGCTGCAACTTCCGCAAATGCTAATGAATTGTGATTACTCCACCAAATTGTGATAATAATCAGAACTCCGAATAAAACAAAACTTCACCAAGGCCACTTCGTCTGCTTCTCCTTTGGAATTGGGGGCAAACAATTGTGATTAATAATCACAATGATCCTACCCCATAGAAACAAATCCATCCTTTTCAAATCAACAACGACGATTTCCAAAGAACCAACCTGATGCTCTAACGCCAAAGGAACGATGCGAACAACGACTTCCAATCAATCAATCTAGCAACCAGCAACGTGATCCCAAAATCCACATAGACAGTTAAAAATATCCCAAAGATCAACCACGACTATGATACCACTTGTCAAAACAGAAACGTGACAATCGATAATCTAGATCAACACAAACGAACACAAATTTAACGTGGTACACTAACACAATGTGTGCTAGCTAATACACAGGCAGGGGAGAACAAATTTCACTAATTTGAGGAGAGTACAGGTTACAAACCAAATTCCGGAATGGACAAACCAAACAAACTAACCTGACTGACCTTACTACAGATTAGGGTGATGAAGAGTATTTGTAGAACTCTTCTCTTACTCCCAAACAGAAAACCAAACACATTTTCCAAACATACAAGGAAAAGGCCAAAATAAAACCCAAACCCAAATAGAATAGGCCCAAAACACAAAACAAAGCCCAAATCAAATTCAAGTCATATTGTAACAATAAATATATGAACCTAACACCCTATTTCACTCTCATTTCCCCTTTTCTCCGCCTTTGTAGCAAAAACTTCCCTCTTCTCCACCACACTTGCATAAAATCTCACGACCATACCAGAACTCCATTCCCTCATTCTAACTATAAGTATGCCTGGATTTTCTTAGTATGGTCATGTTTAAGTAATTGTGTGTTTGTGCTTCACTAATTACGCATCGTGTTAATTATGCTAAATATTCAGATTATAGCTAAATGCATGATGGCTTATGGTTTTGGATATTATATGTGAATCAGTGAATGTTAGTTATTATAAATTGCACTAGTTCTTAAAAAAACACTAGTTCTTAAAAAATTCCCACATACAATGGTTTTTAGCCAAATTCATATACGACACATGTTTTGCAGGTGGTCACGAATGGGGTACTGATTATTCAAGCAACTATGAAGGTGGTAGTTATACAGGCGGTGATGTGGTAGATGGGGTGCACGCCATGGGGCGATGCAGCTCCACATCGTGTTAATACTAGTGAGTCCACCCCATTTGTTGTGTCATATGGAGTTCAATGGCCGACTTGGGGTCCATAATGGTCTAACATTTAAAATACCATTCAGGCATTCAGGCGATCTGCACAAATCGAGATGATGATGATGATGGCGGTGATGGTCGCAAGGATGCCACTGACGAGATGTCAAGTTATCCATTCGACAAACTCTAGGATAGCAAATAAGATTTGAGATCTGTGAATGAGGAAGAGGAAATGGAGGATGAGGTTGGGGTCCGGGAGCCACCAACAACATGCTTTTAGAGAAGAAGTCATGCAACAGAATTTTGAGTGGATCAAATATTCTGACAAAAAATAACTCCATGTCATATGCAAGAATGTTGGAGACGAATGTCAGTGGGAGTTTCAAGCTATACGGATGAAGAAAACGTTCATTTGAGTGATTCGCAAAGTGCAGAACAACCACACTTGCTCCTCTTCCATACCTTCTAAAGACCACCGCCAACTGAATGCAAAGAAAGTGAGTGTCACTATCAAGCACTAGATCAAGGCACAACCAGACATCACCATCAAAGCTATCATGGTCGAGGTGAAAGATCGTCAAATGTACACAATCAGGTACAAGAAGGCACGTTATGAAAAGAAAAATGTCATGGTTGATGTGTATGGCGATTCGGATTCCTCATGCGCTCTCTTTTCTAGATTGATGGTTGTGAAAGAGGAGTCTACCCCCGATATTGTTTTGTGCCAAGGTTCAACAATGTATAAACTGTGATCAAGTTCGTGTCCCAAATGAGTTGATGCTTCACCGCTTATTGTGGTCATTGAGGCCATGCGTTGATGGGTTCGATTTATGCCTTTCATTGATCCAAGTAGATGACACTTTCCTTTTGGAAAAGTACAAGGGCACCCCTCTTATTGCCACTGGTGTAGATGGGAATATGCTGATTTTTCCACTAGCATATGCTTTATTCGAGGGAAAGAACGATTTAAGTTGGGTTTGTTTTCTTTTGAGCAGCTACATGGTCACGTCACACACCAACAAGGCATCATAATCATTTTTCGACCGGTACGCTGGGGTTAGACATGTCGTGCATGGCTTTCTCGACGAATGAGGATGGACGTGGTGTTGGTGCATTCTCCACTTTCTAGCCAATTACCAACCCAAATATGACAGAAAGACCGTCAATAAATCTTTATGGCAATGCATGTATATTTTTTGGTATTATTTTCCTATTTTTTGTGCCCATATTTTATCTTGTATTATAAAATTTGTGTTTTTTTCATTTCGAAGCTATTGCTGACCAACCCAAAATATATAAAGAGATTATGAAGGCTATCAAGAAGATACACCAAGAGTGGGCAACATGGACGGAGCATCAGGATCTATACATGTTGTCCTTTCATATGGATGCTAGAGCTGGGTTTGGGATCGCCACTACAAACCACAGTGATGTTGCTTATTCAGGCAGACCACGACAAGAGGAGGCTTAGCTCGACATTCGCTCTTCATCCATGCAACTCAAGAGGTTTCTGAAGAGCTTACTAAAAAAAGAGGTCTTGGGAGCATCCCTGGTTGGTGCACTCTCCACGACGTGACTTTCAATTTCCAAACCGTCAACCTACGACAAAAATATTGAATAAGTTAGAGGTAACAGTTTATTTTAAAGTGAAAAAAAAAAACTAACTATGGTACTAAGAGTTCACTTACCATAGAACCAATCACCACACCTTTTTTTTAAATCCAGCTCAACATGAACTTTCGATACCACTTCATGAACTCATCATGGTACCCATCGACCTCATTTCAGGGTTACTAAGAACCAACCACGCACCTCTATTATCCTATATATTCAAGTAGTATTGGTGTTTTTGACACCAATCCCTTGCTTTGTTGCACAAGTCCATCCGATGGCAGCGGGGTTTCTAGAATTGGTTGCTCCAAACAAAACTGTCTCATGATTTCTCTCGTAGGTGCCACTCAACGATGTACAACAAATTAAAGGCCCATTTCACAACCAGTTCTCATGATTTCGAGCTGTATGGATGAAGAAAACATTTGTTTGAGTGATTCGCAAAGTGCAGAACAACCACACTTGCTACTCTTCCATACTTTCCAAAGACCATCGCCAATTGAATGCAAAGAAAGTGAGTACCACTATCAAGCACTAGATCAATGCTTAACTAGACATCACCATCAAAGCTATCATGGCAGAGGTGAAAGATTTTCAAATGTACACAATCAGGTACAAGAAGGCATGTTATGAAAAGAAAAATGCCATGGCTGATGTGCATGGCGATTGGGATTCCTCATACGCTCTCGTTTCTAGATTGATCGATATGAAGGAGGAGTCTACCCCGGGTTTTGTTTTTGTGTCGAGGTTCAACAATGTATAAACTGATGATCAAATTGGGGTCCAAAATGAGTTGATGTTTCACCGCTTATTGTGGTCATTCAGGCCATGCGTTGATGGTTTCGATTTCTACCTTCCAATGATCCAAGTAGATTACACTTTCCATTTTAGAAAGTACAAGGGCATCCCTCTTATTTACACTGGTGTTGATGAGAATATGCTGATTTTTCCCGTGGCATTTGCTTTAGTCGAGGGGGAGAACTATTTAAGTTGGGCTATTTTTAGCAGCTACATGGTCATGTCACACACCGACAAGGCATCACAATCATTTTTGACTGGCACGCTAGGGTTAGACATGTCGTGTATGGCTTTCCCGATGAATGAGGATGGACGTGGCGTTGGTGCATTCGCCACTTTCTAGCCACTTACCAACCCAAATATTGCAGAAAGATCGTCAATAAATCTTTATGGCATTGCATGTATATTTTTTTTATAATATGTTGCTATTTTTTATGCCCAGATTTTATCTTGTATTATATAATTTGTGTTTTTTTTTCATTTCTAAGCGATTGCTTACCAAACCAAATTATATAAAGAGAATATGAAGGCTATCAGGAAGATACACCGAGAAGGGGCAGCATGGACGGAGCATCATGATCAATACATGTGGTAATTTCATATGGATGCTAGAGCTAGTTTTGGGATCGCCACTACTAACCACAGTGATGTTGCTTATTCAGGAAGACCACGAAAGATGAGGCTCAGCTCGACATTCTCTCTTCCGTGGAGGCTCAGATGGGGAGGGGGGTTGGATGTCACCATCATGAAATGAGGGGCATGGTGGTTTAGGTTGGGACGGGTAGGCTATGACGTTCCTTCGCTACTCTCAAGTGCAAGTGCAACTCAAGAGGTTTCTAAAGAGCTTACTCAAATAAGAGTTCTTAGGAGCATCCCTGGTTGGTGCACTCTCCATGGCGTGACTTTCAATTTCCAAACCGTCGACCTACGACAAAAATATTGAATAATTTAGAGGTAACAGATTATCTTAAAGTGAAATAAACTAAATATGACACTAAGAGTTCACTTACCATAGATACCATTACAACACCGTTTTTTGAAACTCATCTCAGTGCAAACTTTCGATACCACTTCATGTACTCATCATGGTAACCATCAGCCTCATTTCAGGGTTACTATGAATCAGCCACACACCTCAGTTATCCCATATATTCAAGTAGTATTGGTGCTTTTGACACCAATCCCTTGCTTTGTTGCACAAGTCCATCCCATGGCGGCGGGGTTTCCAGAATTAGTTGCTCCAAACAAAACTGCCTCATGATTTCTCTCGTAGGTGCCACTCAATGATGTGCCAACAAATTAGAGGCCCCTTTCATAGCCAGTTCTCTTGATCTTTGGGCCATCTTGGATTGTGCAACTCTTGGACATATTGAGAAACGAGGGTCCCAGATCACCTACAATTGACAAACATTCACAATTAGTACTCTTGAAGCTCAACTCTTGTAGACACAAGACACAAAGTATGTACAATAATTGACATGAATTGTGCCTAATTCCACCAAAGCCTGTCGAACTGCTCACGATAATAAAACAAAGAGTGCTCGGTTTGATGGTCATTTGTGTTTGCAGCAACTAAGCTTTGAGCATCCACATAGCTGAGACTCAACAAACAGAACATGACGTGAGATAAAGACACAACGGGATTAGGGATCAAGACAATGATAGACACTCTGTTGATGCGAGTAGCAAAAAAAAGAAAAAGAAAAAAAAAGACAAGGACGAGACCTCGGTTGAAGTTTATTGGAGGTGTAGGGATGTAACCAAGGATAGCACAAACATCGAAATACTCAAATTTTAGAGTAATCGGGAGGCTGGTTAAAGAAAGTAGTGAAGGGCACTTTACCACGCAAGGAAGACGAAGGCAGATGATTAATAAGATAAACAATAGTGGTAAAAGATAGGACTTGTAGGTCAATGGAAGACAAGCTTGGTGTAAGAGAGTGATAATTGTTTCAACGACATGACAATGTTTACGTACGGACAGACCATTGTATTGATGAGTTTATGGTGGAGTGAGAATATGGGTGATACCATAGTGAGAAATATCAGTTTAAGCTTGATGAATTCACCACCACCATTCGTATAAATGTGACAAATAGAGGTTTGGAAAAAGAATTCAACCAACTTCTTGAAGGAAAGAAAAACATACAACACATCGGACTTCAATTTAAGTGGATAAATCCATGTGTAACGATTAAAATGGTCGACAATAACCAAATAATAAGAATAACCATCCACAGAGGTTACAAGAGCAGGACCCCAAACATTAGAACACAAGAGATCAAATCGACGAGTACTGGATAGACTCAAATCACCAAAAGGAAGCTTATAATCTTTGTTTGAAAGACAAGAATTACAATGAGTAAGCGACCGACTCGAATGAGGAAGTGAATGAACACGCAAAATATTAAAAAGAGATTTGGACGACGGATTTCCTGAATGATGATGCCAGAAATCAGGCAAGTGACTAGTGGTAACCAAAGCGACACGAACATCAACAGACTTGGCAGGAAGCTCATATGTATTACCTCTATTCCTTCTGGTCAGCAGGGGCGCCCCCGTGCTTAGGTCCTTCACAACGAACGAATTAGCAAAAAATTCAGCAGAGACCAGATTCGTGAGACAAAGCTTAGTAACCGAAATTAAGAGATGCTTAATACTTGATACATATAGAATATCACGCAAAGTAAGACATTTATTCGAGGCGAAAAGATACGAGGAGCCAATGTGAGTAATCCGAAAACCTGAACCATCACCCAAACAAATATCATATGGACCATTGTAGTCATAGTATATAAAGATTTACAAGATTGTTGGTCACATGATGATTTGCCGCAGATTCTGTAAGCTAACCACTATTAGAGGAAGAAGGATACGTCGCAGGCGGATGAGAGGTATAGTTCTCCTGCGGTGGTCGTTTGTGAGGGAAGAGTTGAAAAAAGTTATTTGCGGTGTGACTTGGATTCTCACCAAAATGACAATAGATAAGCTAGCAACCACACGGAGACTCATCATCGGCTCTAGAGGACTCCCAAGACATAGAGGAAGTAGAGGGTGACCTCGAGGAGGAGACATAGCCACAACCACTGCCGCCACTAACAACACCACCTCGGCGTCCATGCCCATGACAATATTGAGTAGCATGGGTCGTAACTGGTTGTTCGACCGAGGGACAGATAGCACGAAGATCGCTCTCCAGAGCTTGAAGAAGATCAACTAGGTCTCAATCTTAGGGGGAACATCAAGAGCACGGATGCCATCAAAGAACTCACTATATTCGGGGCCAAGCCCACCCAGACAGACAATGATGAGTTCCTCATCGCGGATTACTTCATTGGCAAGAGCAAGTTCAGAGGCACGTGACCGTAGAGCCTGAATGTAGGTGGCAATGTCGTGGTCACCCCTCTTTTCACCAAGGAGACAATCTCGCAACGTCATGATGAGAGTAGGAAGTACCAACACATGTACGTTGAAGAATATCCCAAGCCTCACACGATGTTTGAGTTGTGGCGATAAAAGGACAAATTGAAGTCGAGATTGAAGCAAAGATACCATTGAGAAGAATTTTGTCCTGGTGGAACCAGTGAATGTAGGCTGGATTTCGAGTTTGAACACCATTGACAAGAGTAGATTCAACCGGCGCAGGAACAGTGATGTCAAGATAGCCAACCAGATCAAAACCATAGATAAGTGAGGAAAGCTGGGCTCGCCACGACGGAAAATTGGCGACAGTGAGCTTGAGAGGAAGCGAGGCAGCTGGATCGAACGTGACCAGCTACGGACCGACAAAGGGAGTCTCACCGAATAGACCTGACAAGGTTGACTCGAAAGACATGGCAAGAGCAGGAGCATCAAGGACGTGAGAAAAGTTAGGTTTTGGACCTTGGCATGTAAGGGATTTCAACCATGTGTATTCCATTACGTAAAAAATGGTATTTATACCCAAATACATAAAAAGGATATGAATACAAAATACACGTACGAGAAGGAATATAAGACGACTAGATACAAAGAGTACAAGTTAGATGAGGACTAGGATTTCTCCCTAATGCCAATAATTTTGTCGAATGAATCTCAGGAGCAAGTCCATGGGTGAGCTGCAAAAAATGGTGTTTAGTCCACCTTGCGTTGTTGTGTACAAAGTCAAAGTCATTCCTTTCTGATAAGGTCAATACTATGGTGTCGCTATTAAAACTGCAACACCGGTAACACTATCTTTGAATTGGTCCACATAGGAGTGATGTGGCACGGGTTGGTTAACAAAACCCAAACTAGATCTAGTGACCATTAACTGGCCCAAATCACTATTGAGCCAAGTAATAGAGTATTGTTTCGTCTTTTGGTTTTACTTTTTACTTTTTATATTAATATTAATTTAAAAAATCTATTGAATGTTGACTTGATACATTTTTATCGAGCAATAAAAAACCAAAATGAAAACCAGAAGCCGTCCATCGTCTTCCTTGCTCTTGTTCTTCGATGGACGGTGATAAGCAGTTCTGACCAACTTCTCGATCGGTGATTCAGTCTCTTATCTCTACCGTAGGGGCATCCACTAAACTCCTCTATATTCCTCCTCATTTATTTTGTGAGAAAGAAAACGCATCGAATCCTTCATTCCGACCGACACTCTATTCCCGTCGAACTGCTTCGTTGTCGCCATACCACATGATCCCAAGCCAAAGAAAAATAAAATTTCCCTCCCTATGCGTCTTCCCTCCAACTTCGATTTGGGCAGTACGACCACATCAAGACTACTGAGCCAAACAAACAGAGAGAGCGATGAAAAATCGACGTTCAGATTAAGGATGTTGATTGGGGATAAAATCATGGAAAGAAGAGATGTCGAGGACGTAGACGTAGACGGTGAACGAATTTAGTGGAGGTGAATCGAAGAGGTTGTATAGGTTAATGGATTGCGGCGGATAAGTTCGTCGGAAAATTTTCTTGCTTTGATAGTCCACAGGAGTTGGAGGGTGAGGAAGACGATGGTTGCTTCTACTTCTCGTTCTCCATTGTTGTTCGGCTTGGGCCCGATCACTAACCAAACAATAAGGGTTGGGTTTGAATATCCAAAGCAATGCTACATCACTTCTACGTGGACCAATCTAAAACGGCTCCACCAGTGCCACACTTTTAAGTGCGCCACCCTAATGTCGGCCTTCTGATAGTGTAAGTAAAGGCTGGTGCAGGCCCATGGCTAGAGTCTACACAGATTGGGCTCATATCGATAGGCCACTAATAGCTCATATGTTATGATAATGGAAGTCAGCCTGTAGTAGGCCCACGACTAGAGTCTACACAGATTGGGCTCGTATCGAGTGGCCCAAACCTTCCTGTATCTTTCCAAATTTGATCAGGGGAAAACTAAAAATGAAAAAATGAAAAATAAATCGATCACAGTTCAGAATTCACAGACCCACTAATCTGAGCACTCTCTAGTCTCTAATTCGTGAATAATAAATTATTATAAACCTCACTCTCTCCTCCCGATTCTTCTTCCCAATCTTCTCCGTCGCTTCCTCTCCCCCACTCCTCCTTCCGGCTAAACCCCACTTCTTTCCCAACTACGCCGCCGCTGCCGCAATCCTACATCCCCGCCGCTCCGCCGTATCCCGGTGGTGCATTTCCATCCCCATACATCCTCGTTCTACTCTAAACTCTCCCTTCGGCAATGGCGGCCACTCCCGTCCCTGAATCCGCCGATGGCCCCGTCCTCAGCCTAATCAACAAGCGCCTCCGCGCCCTCCGCAAGAAGCAAAACCGAATCATCCAGATGGAAGAGTCCGTCGCCCAGGGGAAGGCACTCAACAACGAACAAAGGGAAGTCCTCCGCTCCAAACCCTCCGTCTCCGCCGCAATCGACGAGCTCGAGAAGCTCCGCCAGCCTCTCTCCGTCGCAGTCTCCGAGGAAATCGAGCTCGCCATCGAGCGGCACCGCACCGAGTCTCAACCCTCCCCCGATGTCCCCGCTGCTGCTGCTGATGTCGCCGCAGCTGAAGAGGAGAAGAGTGGCGAGACCGAGCGCAGAGAAGAAGAGGAGGGGAGTCAGCCCGAAGCTTTCGATTCCATGGTCGGGGATCTCTTGAATTTGTTGTACTTCGGGGCGCTGTTCGACGTGAAGTCGCAGAACGATTTCACGGCCACTATGTTGAGCCGGACGCACGAGAGGGGCTGCTGCTTGACCTACGATTACGTGACGGACGATGCCACCGATCTGCTGAGCGAGAGAGATTTGGACATGATTTCTACTCTGAGTGGGTTGCTCATCTCCCGCCCCGTGGATTCGAGCTTGTCGCACAAGAATGCTTTGCAGCGGTGTGTTGAGCATGCCAAGTTGTGGCTGGCCAATGCTGATTGTCCAGTCGATGACAATGCCGGCATTTCCTGTAAGTACTTCTTCTTCTTCCGCCCTTCTTGTTTTCCTTGCCTTTTGCCTTTTTCCTTGTCGCTTCAATGTCTTTGAACTTTTGGGGGACTTTTGTATTCTGTAGATGCAGGATTGAGGGAGAGGCTCAACAAGATTATGGCTTCTGACTATTTTACAACCTCCCCTGAAAGGAAAGCCTCCGCTGAGGTTGCTGCCGCGGCTGCTGCTGGCAATTACGTCCATTTCCAAGTACCGGTGCACGGGATGCCCATTGCAGTTCCTGTTCAGGTTGAAAGCCATTCTGTGGAGTACCAGCCACAGGTACTACATCTTGTCTCCCTTGTGGGTCGAATGCAAATATATGGATGCTGGTGTTGAATTTTGTTGAAATGCGACCTCTTAAAGTTATCAATCATAGCATTGCCATTGCTTGGCACCAAGTGTTCTTAGCAGCCAATAAGTATGTAAATTAATTATATGCTAGGAAAGTTGGGTTCTTTTTATTTGAAATGTAGTGTAGTAGTGCTGTTTATAGGTTATGTTCATAGGTTCTGGCAATAGAATATAGATTTTTGTTTATAGGTTGTTAGCCATGTCCCATTGTGAGTGAATGGATAAATATTAGAAGAAGTTGCCTGTGTTTCTTGGTTTTGTAATTGTTCCTCAGATATATGCTGGAATGCATTCAGTTTGTCATGTTGTATTGTTGAAAGACTTTTCAGTTTACAGGAACTGTAGTTATGTAAGTCTACCTTTATAGAAACAAGGGTTGAGGTGGTTGTTTGGAAGACAGTTTTTGCCAGCACTTCATGGATGGTACATTATGGATGACTACATTGACATGTGGGTAGTAATAAGTGATTGGTCATCAATTCTTGATATCTTTTAAAAAGAAAATCCAATTGTTGCTGTCTGTGGAGTTTTCTTTTCCTGTTCGTGGTATTCACCTGGTGCAATTTTTTTAGACTCTCATCCTCAAAGCGTACTTTCATATTGAGTCTAGGTTTGGGTTCGCCAGATTCTCTTGAAGCTATTCCTTTGCCAAGTGAATTGAGCTTGAGTTGTGTGCTGGTTGTTACCAGCTATTTGGTTACTTACATCTTGAAGAAATCATCCTCATTTCTCAGTGTTACTGGATGGTTTGTGTGGTGCATCTGGTTGAATCTGATTTTGTGCTTCTAGTAGTTGAGAATCAAGTTCTTTGTTCGGTATGCATTTGCTGCTTTTCTCCATTTAGAAAATGGAGCCAGGGTCAGCTAGCAGAATCAGGCTGTATAAAGAACACTGTTCTTCGATGTTTAATCCCTTCCAAGCTGTAGCCGCTGTTATTAACACAGCACAGAGATGATAATGAGCAGTCTTGCCCTCTTAGCTTTTTGCACTTAAGTCTTCATTATGCCTGTGAAGAAGTGTTTCAAACTATTCACTTATTGTCTCCTTCATTATTCAATGTGTATGAGTTGGCCTTTTGTAAAAGTTTCTAGAAGAAGTCTTTAGTTAACTGTCTTGTTCCATTAGACACTCCTCTTGGATATCCATTGCAGTTCCTGTTCTATATTCATTTGCGTTCAGTACAATGCTGCATTCATTGTAGGTCCATTTTGTCTTAACTCTCAAGAACTATTAACTTTGTGCAGCATGGGGATGCAGCAACTTCTCAAGGACAAGATGTTAGCGATGATCAGGCAAATCCCACCGAGGAATTTCACAAGGTGCACTGAGCCGAAAACTTTATTTATTTTCTAATTTTCTTCCAATAAATAGTTTCATGGATGATTCACTTAGCAGTTTTATCTTATTCCCCCTTCACAGGATGAACCCGAATTTGAAAACCCTGAAGAAATTGTATCCGGCGAGCAAGAAGAAACGAAACCTTCGCCTGAGTTCGAGTATAGTAATCAGCAAGACGCAGAATCTGGGGAGCAACAGTATGTAAATCGAAGGAATTACCAGCACCAAAGAGGTGGTGGCCGTGGAGGCAGTGGTCGCAGGGGTTATCCAAATGGCCGTGGTGGCAGTGGCAGGGGAGGCGGTGGCTACCAAAATGGTAGGAGCAACCAATACTATGACCAGCCAGGGAACTACTACCCAAGGAACTACAACAACAGAGGAGGAAGGGGCAGCAGCAGAGGTGGCGGCACTACTGTTTACAACAACCATCCCAATGACATGGGGGTGGCCTCGTGATGATGGTATGGTGAGCAAGTGAGCGATGGCTAATCTCTTGGGTGTCATATTTTGTAGGTCGGTGCTGAAAAACCCATAGTCTCCTCTTTTCTGGGTTTTTTTGGTCGTTGTTTGGCTCTGCTGCAGCTCTGAAACTTGCTTTTGAACATGGGTTCGTTTCTAATGTTTTGATGAATCTCACTGGCGCCTATCAAAGGACACCCTAGCTCCTCAGTTTTCTTTGGGACAAACGTCCTCATTGGGTAAAACTTCATGGAAGAAAGTTCTTTTTGCTGTCTAATCAGAGAATCGATCCCTAGTTTCCTGTTGGATTGTTAGAGAAGGAAAAAAGGAGCTTTGACACTCAAGTAAGCTTGCAGTGGACAGCTCGGGATGATTGTGCAAGGCAAGGGGCGGGATACGGTCGCTCGCTCAAAAGGTTGTGAGATTCACAATCAATAGTATTTTGGGCATGATAAAAAAATGAATTAATTAGATAATTTTTTTTTGTATTAATTACAGATTGAGAATTAAAAAATTATATTAAATACATATTTTTTTAAAAATTTAAATTCTACAATAAATACAAGTCTCTCTTCTTATTTCAGCAAGTCACTCCACTTTGATCAGCTGACCTTTTTCTTGCGAAATCTTAGAATCATTGAATCAGACGCGCTCCGGCCACCTGTAAAAAATTACCACTCCGTCAATGTGCTAGTGGTACTCTACCACTACCACTGGTACTCTACCACTACCACTGGTACCACTGCCACTAGAATCAGAAGCATCCCCTACTTTCTCTCTGTCAACCGGTGCTTTTGCTCAGAACCTCTGAGAATGTTTGCATCGGTCGATATTTGATTCTCATGGTCGTGATTTTCATGCCCATGGCCATGATGATCATCGTGTGTTTCTTTTGCTCCTTTTTGGTTTCCAAATGCCCTGAAACTCGCTCTCAAACATTCACCACACTCTACGACCTAAAATATGATAAACTAACACAAGCTAGGGCAAAATTGGCAAAGGATAGGGCATTTCCAAGGTAAATGGTGAAGAAAAATCAAGAGTTGAGGGGTAAAAACATGTATAAATGAGCTTATATCAACTTGTTACCTAGACCAGACCAGACCTGTAATGAGTCGGGCCGGAAGGACCTGTCACAAAATGGGGTGGGCCGTGCCGGGACAATTTTGACATCCCTAGTAAAAACCACATTGACTCGATTTTTATTTTGGAAAGAATATAGGAAATCATTTTCCTCATAAGGGTTTATATTTTCTTCCTTGAAATACTTACTCTTATATGTATTTGTTTCTCTGGATGAATGTTCACTCTTAAATTTTTTACTACTCGATTAAGCACTTGTATCCGAAGATATTATCATATGACATAGACAAGTAGTGATACTCTAGAAAATAACATTCATAATAACTTACTAATTGCTAGATCAAATAATTTCCAAGTTTCATCCTCACCTATGTGGACAACTCAAAAGAATCTGGATCCTTCAAGTAGCAGTCATAAAATAATGGTTAGAAGAAGTTTTGTGAAACTTTATCAAATATTCTTTTCATAAACCTTTTATTTCATTTTTGTTACAATCAAAGCAAGTCGCCGAGCAAACTCGAGTGCTACCGTTCATAATAAAGAAAAAAAATCCAGTGCTACTCTTTTGCACAACAAATTGTTGCGACATTCGATCTGTTCTTATTATCCTCTGCTTTCTCTTACCCTTTTCACCATTTCAACGGAAACCACTTTGATGGAAAATAATAATAATGCTTCACAATACATTGGCATTACAAATAAATTATTTCATTAATCTGCATCTAATCCTTTGCCATTTTGGTTTCTGCGGTCCATAGCATTGCAGCCTCTATGTAGAAAGAATCCTATTCCAGTATTCCCCAGCTTGCCAATCACAACTCTGCTGCAAATTTCATTATTTTGCGGCCACTCCAGAGCTCTATATAAGAATCCTGCCCACGAAGTTACATTTCCAAGCCAGGGTGTTCTTTTCAAATAGACCAAGCAAACCAACCATACACAGCAAGTAACAGCTATGAGTTACTACAATTTCCCTCTTTTCCAGAGAAGAAGGTCGACCCTAGTAAGCTCCTTTGATTTCAAGTTCCCCAACCCTGGTGGATATAATTCACACAAGAGGCCTGCACCATCTGGGTTTGCAGAGCCACCGTCTGCAAACCAGTGGAAGCTTTACCCCGAGACATCCAGGGAGAGCTTCAAGAAGCCACCTGGTGTGGTAGAGGTTCATTCTGCAAGCCAGTGGAAGGCCTTTGTTGACGATTCCAGGGAGAATAACAAGTTGGTAAGGATACTTGATGTTTCTCAAACAGGTTTCTCGAGTTGATTGCTTGCTCTTCATCTAACTGGTTTTCTTTTTCTTTATGTTATTTGCTGCTGCTGAAGTTGGTCATACAGTTCACTGCAACATGGTGTGGGCCTTGTCGACTCATGGAACCTGCCATGGAAGAGTTTGCTGCTAAATACGCAGAAGTCATGTTCATCAAGATCGACGTTGACAAGTTGCCGGTATACAATGTCTTTTCTTGTTCAATATCTTGTTCTCTTTTGGACTTCTTTGAGACTGAATGAGACAATTCTGTAATACGATGCAGTCGGTGGCTCGCCAATATGATGTTCAGATAATGCCTGCATTTGCAATGATCAAGAAAGGGAAAGAGGTTGATAAGGTGGCAGGAGTCAAAAAGACTGAACTTCGGAACAAGATTGAAAAGCATAGGCTTTGAAGATCCAAGCATTGTCATGAATTGACTGATGAGCTTTGTAGTATCATCAGACGCATCACACAGGCAAAGGAAGCATCAGAAGAATAAAAATTAGGCCAATTGATGGCAATTATCCCCTCAGCCAAAACTAGAGTATAATCCATATTCTATAGTCATATCATTCCACTAGTTCAAAATAACCCTGGTATGTCGATTTCTCAGTCATGAACTCGGCAGACAAAACTTATGCAAAAGTTGGTATGACACCTCCCTGTTCAATATTATTCAGCTCAGATATATCTGAGCATTTTACAATCTCCACTTACAGAGTATGTAACACTTATTCAGATAAAATATCCAGATGTGAAACTCAGATAAAAAGAGGTTCTTCTTCCCCTTCATTTGCAGGGGAAGGGAGAATAAGATTAGGATTCTTGAGTATACAAAATTAAAATTACAAAGCCCAAAAGCAAATCCTGTGCATGCTAAGAGAATTATCCTAAAACAAGAGTAGGCCACATTACGCTGGAGAATATAGCTCCTTAACAACATTTTCCTTCCTACTATGCACAATCTTCTTACTTCTAACAAGAATCAGAAAAAAACGATTCTATTTACATACGACCAAACAAACTTACAATTCAGATCAGTGTCAATGGAAAAGCTTGGCACTCGCATCACAAACCACCACCCAGCACCCGTTTTAGATCGGACTTCTGTTCAGCTGTCAATCTTGATGGGAACTTGACATCAAACTTGATTCTGAGGTCCCCTCTATTGTTAGGCTCTTTAGAGATAGGCATTCCTTCATTCGCAATCACAACTTCATGGCCCGGTTTAATGACCTCATCCACCGGAACCGTGAGGAATCTCCCATCCAAGGTTGTCAACTCAACAGTCTTCCCAGAGAGAGCTTCTAGCAGGGAGACCTTTTGATGAACCACGAGATCATTTCCATCCCGCTTGAACAGAGCATGTGGCTTCTCATCCACCACGAAAATGAGATCAGCTGGACTAACACCAGGCTCCTGATTGCCTTTCTCAGGGAATGTGATCTTTGTTCCTTTCTTCCACCCGGGTTTGATATCTATCTTTAGGATCTCCTCCACGGCCTTTGGCTTGCTGCGCAAGGGGAGAAAAGGTAGTTGTGTGAAACCAAAGCAATAACATGAATAGTTTTGAACAACATAGCAATAGCATAGCAGTTTAGGAATATAAATTTCTATTCATTTAGCCGGCCGGCCAGCCTATGATAAATAATCCATCAAGTCATACAACTCCCTATGCCTTCTCTTCTTTCTAATTCTCTATTGAGCAAAAACCCAATTGGCCAAAAGCTACAAAAGAATGTGAGAAACTGCGTAAGCAGATTTGGTTTTAATCTTAACTAGAGAGGCTACAGTCTACAGAGCTGGAGATGAACATGGAAAGTCGAACACACTAATCAAACATCAACCCAGTTGAGACAAGATATTTTTATATATGAATTTCAATTTACATTCCCAAAAAGAATCAACTAAAATGAATAGAAAGGGAAACATATAGACCAGCCGACCATTGATGAACTCAAAGCAGCATCCCTGTTTTTTCCCCTTTGATAATGATTTTTTACGAAAGAGGCAAAGTCGCAGATTTCGAAAAGTGAGACAGAAAGGGAAAGGAAAGGGGTGGAATTTGTTTATAACTAACCCGAATTCATCAGGAACGTTGCGGGAAATCTTCATCTTCCTTTTTGCCCCTTTATAGAGCTCCTCCAAGCTACAACCCAATTTGCTCTCAATCGCCGGAGCTTTCTTCTTCCCCTGATGATGGTGACTCTCCCCATTCCTCCGATGACTATGATTATGGTGACTCCTCCCACTTCCCCCGCCGCCGCCAGATCCACCGAAGAATTCCGCGAATATATCCTCGGCATCGCGGGGATTGAACCTGAATTTCGTATCCCCGGAAGGAGCATCGTCGGGCGGAGGGAAATCAAACGTCTTCAGGCCTTCCTCCCCGTACAGATCATAGATCTGCCGCTTCTGGGGATCGCTAAGCACGTCGTACGCTTCGGAGACCTGCTTGAATTTCGCCTCCGCCTCTTTCTTGTTCACCAGATTCTTGTCCGGATGCCATCGCATCGCCAGCCGCCGGTACGACTTCTTCAGGTCATCCTCCGTCGCATTCTTGGCCACCTTCAGCAACTTGTAGTAATCCACTCCCATATCTCTCTCTGTCTCACTTTCCCTCTCTTTCTCTCTCCTTCGATCCCAAAACCAACTGAATTGCGTCCCCACTAACGGAGTTATAATGGCGGAATTTTGTTCTTTTTTGTTTTTTTCTTGTTTGGCTGGCTGAGCGATTCGAGTCTCTTCTCATTCAGACAGCCAAGATTAGCGGCGGGTCGGCCGGAGCCCGGAGGAGTGAGCTGGAAGAGTATAGCCAAGCTAGCCAAGTCGATTGAGGAAGAAGAAATGTAGGGAGAGAGAGAGCTTGTTTTTTTCTTTTCTTTTTTAGGGCGCAGTCAGCAGGTTGCAGTTTTGACTTTTGATAAGCGCGTCTAAGTTTTCACGTCACAGCTCATGACGTAGTAGAATCCGCGACGGATGAATGAGATGCCGCCACGCAAGGAGGATGTACTAATCGCAAATTGCAGTGTGCGGTTAGTTGTGGTTAATCGCAGTAGTCGAAAATAATGGAAACAAAAATCGAAAAAATGAATTTGGTGTAGATGTTGTCGATCTCCAATATGGGAAAAACAGAGTGGATTGGATGGGATTCACGTTGAAAGAGGGTTGGTGGTGGTTAGACTCATCGAAATGAAACCTTTCTTATTGGGTCGGGGCAAATAATCTATGTAATATGCGGTTAGTTATACGATTAGTTTGTTATTCGGTGTAATTTGTGTTACTCCACAAACCGCAAAATGACCATACTGCTAACCGCGGCGGTATAAGACCCCCTTTAAACGATTTGCGGTTAACCACTAACCGCGCTTATGGAATTGGGCTTCATATAGCTGGGAACCGAGTATCTGGAGCTGAGTTTCGATTTATGTGTTCTTGAATTTGGGTATGCACCGTCGCCTCCGAGATTTGTCCGCTCGTGGCCTGACTTTCGATCTGGGTTGGAGAAGAGGGATGGCAGGCGATAGGAGTCAGAGGGAGATTGTTTTACCAGGTGATGTTCATTGTGGTGGCGAACAGGGGCAACGCCGGGTTTAGTAGGTAGCGAAGAACAGAGCCTGGAAATCAAGCTGCCATGGGGGGTTTGCATATGTAAAAGGGAGTTTGATTTGATTCTGCATGTTCGATTTGAGGTTGTCGAAGTCTCAATCCTTAAATTGTGTATATAAACTGGTTTAATCCTTTGAATCAATATCTTTTTCTCATTGTTTGCCATGGATTGTTGTTTGGTTACTCTTGGTTTGTTGCTTTATTGCTGCTACTGCATTGAAACTTCTGGGAAGGCTGAGGAACTCTAATCTTTGAGATGGGAGATAGAATCATGGTTAGGTGTTGCAACCGAAAAGAGGGGACATATGTGGGTTTGGTAGGGCTGGGAAATCGGGTTCGGGTTTTCGGGTTAACCCGAAATCGAACTGATAATTGTTCTGTCGGTTTCGGGTTTTTCGGGTTCAACCCGAAGTATGAGTGTGACGGTTTCGGTTTTGACTTACAACTGGGAACCGATAAGAACCCGAAACTCGAATCCGTCGATTGGGTCTCTCACGGTGAAACGGAAATCGATTTGTTACTGAAGAAGAAGAAGATCAAGTCCACTTCATTCGAGATCCGTCCAATCCCTTCGCCGCTTTTTGGGTTTTTGTTACTGGGTTCCTCTTTTATGTCGTCGGCGACAAGATGGGAGACTCAGCTCTCTCCAATCCCCCTCTTTGACTAAGGGCAAACGATTCCAGCCGCTGATCGACCCATCAACGACGAATGGACATAAGCAGACCGCAGACGTCGAGATCAACGATTTACCCAGCAAATCCTCTGCTTTCGAAGCTCCCCATATCTCAGATCTACAGAATAAGGGTAGAACTGAGACATTAAAAATGTTATCACAGAAGCAAGCCGAAGAAGCAATAGTCTCTCGAGCTTCGACGAAACCATCCCTGTTTCTGACCTGCCGGCAAAAATCTGGACGGGAAAGAAGCAGAGCACGATGACGAAAGATTTTTTTAATGGAAGTGAAAACTTTGATGTCACTTCTGATGTCTGTTTGTCGGTTTCGGGTGACCAAAAAGCGAAAATGATATTTTCAGGTTCGGGTTCGGGTTGCAGTAAATGCATGTTTAGGGTTTCGGGTTTTGTGATTTTCGGGTTCGGTTAACTGACCCGACCCGAACCGACAATCCTGGGGTTTGGAGAAGCACTTCATATGATAATTAACATCAACAGGAGCATTATATTTTTATGCTTGCCTATGAGAAAGATCATAACCTGTCTGTGATTTATTTCGTGTTGGCTTTAGTTGGTAACATCAAGAGGAACTAATCAGAATCATGGGAGTCCTGATATAGTGTTGCCGGACTAATCACTTAGTCCCAATAATTGGTTGGAAAAGGCATAGTTAAACCTTTTAACCTCTTATATAACAATGATGATCTTCATGAAAGCAAAGAAGTGCCTACTCAAGTAAGTGCGGCAATCAACAATTGATTTATCAGCTGACTTTCTACGGACGAAGAACACGAACTAAAAAACACAGGAAAGAAAAATAGAGAGGTCCGAAAAAGTTAAAATGCTTACAAGGTGTTTTGTAAGCATATACTTACACGACCCAAATCTTCTTCACGTGGGCTCAGCTGTGATCTAAGGGTTGAAGGAGGCGGGCTCTTTTTGGCTCACTTAAGTGAGCTTTTGTGGACTTTTTTCACAAGCTGACACAGCAGATTGAGCCGATGGAGGTGGCTCCGCGTCCACTTGAGAAATAAAGGGAAGAGATAAGACTAACTCCAACCAACAAAGGGGAATTTGGCTCCCCAAATAGTCAAATATGACTTTTTAGCTCCCCAAACTCCATTTTCACTCCAATACTACAAAAAGCTAAATTTAACTTTCCACCTCCCCTTTTCAATTTATTTCAATAAACCATACTTATTAGACCTCCAATTTTTATATTTCACTTTAATTTTTTCATAGTTCGTTATTACTTTTTAAAACAAAATTTTCGATGTAATTTTTTTTTAAATTCCGAGACAATTTTTTTTTTTGGAAAATTAGTCGTTAATTTCAGGACCACTCCAAATATGATTATTTTTGTAGCCGTTACTTTACGACCGTTTTTTGTCATTTTCTGCACCATATGTCTTTATAAATGACAGTTCTTCATTTTTATCCACTCAACTGACACTTCTTCCCATTTCTAAAACAAACACATTCATCATGAGTATCTCAGATAGCTCGTTGTCTGGAGGAGAAAAAGAAATCGAAGAGTATGAAAGGTTTCACCACCTACGTTTGAGTTTGATCGGCCGGAGCCTAGCTGAAGGTTCATCAAGTCGACATCACATTGATCGTGAAAGGGTCGAATGTAACCGACGTCTTATGAGGGATTACTTCGATCCAAATCCAGAATACAATGCTCACATGTTCAGAAGGCACTATAGGATGCAGCCAAGATTATTCCATCGCATTATGGGCGACATTGTGAGGTTTGACCCCTCATTTTCTCTAAGGCGTGATAGCTTTGGTCAAACGTCACTATCTTAGAGCAAAAGCTTACTGGTGCGATCGCATGCTAGCATATGGTTCTCCAGCTGATCAACTTGATCAGTATGTTCGTATGGGTGAGAGCACCTTGATGGACGTCTTTAGAAAGTTTTGCAACAACATTATCAACATGTACGAGGCCACATACCTTCACGCACCTACTCCTGCTGAGTTAAGGATATTACTACATAAAGCCTCAAGTCGTGGCTTTCCTAGAATGATTGGATCAATTGGCATGCATTGGGAATGGAGGAATTGTCCAAGTGGTTGGGCAGGACAATACACTGACCACATGCATAGGCCAACAATCATTCTGGAGGCGGTGGCCTCCTACAACACATGGATATGACATGCTTTCTTTGGGATACCTGGATCGAACAACGATATAAATGTTCTAGGGATGTCTCCGGTGTTTGATCGTATCGTCAATGGAAGCGCTCCACATGTATGATTTGAGGTAAATGGTCATGCTTATGATCGATGTTATTATTTGGCTGACGATATTTATCCCTCATGGTCGACTTTAGTGAAGACCTTCAGCAATCCAAGGTCAAACAAAGAGGCTTTGTTTGCTCAACATCAAGAAGCACACTGTAAAGATGTAGAGAGGGCATTTGGAATCCTCCAAACAAGATGGGCAATTGTTCGTGGCCCTGCAAGAGCTTGGGATGTTGTCACGCTTAACAATATAATGATGACGTGCATTATATTACACAACATGATAATCGAGGATGAGCAAGTTGATTTTGATGACGAAATGGATGATGACCTTGATTATGAGGTCCATGAACAACCTGGACCAATCAACCGACACCTTCCAACTCTAATTGATTACTTGGCTAGAAATAACAGGCTTCATCTACAACACATCATGCGCTTAGAAATGACTTGGTTGAGCATCTTTGGAATTTGCACGGCAATATCTAGCATTGTTTTACTTCATGTTGCTTGGTTGTTTGTGTAACACCCCATTTTCAGGTTAGGGTTCGATTAAGGTTCGACTGAACGTTTGGATCGACGGTTACGTACAAAGAGTTACAACCGCAGATTAGGGATAATATTAATAATAATAATTATTATTATATTATTATTATTCATTAAAATAAAACCCTAAACGTCCCCAACCCCTACCAAAACCCTTATATTCTTTTTTTTTAACCACTAAATCACCACCGCCGGAGGAGTTGTCCACCTCTCGCCTTTCCGCGCGTCGCCCGCAGCCCTGCACCCTGCAAAATTCAACCGAGGAAGACGACGCTCGACCGGATAAGCAACAACCTCTTCACGCCGCCACGACACCCAGTCTCTTCTTTTTTCCTTCACACCTCTGTGAACAAGAAATCAATCTTCTACCCCAGCCTTTATTCCGCGGTTCGTTGGGATTGTCTACACCTCGACCCCGGCGACGACAACTTGGCGCCTTAAATTGGTCTCGAAGATGGATTTCGTGGTCCATACTAACCATACCCATGAAGGGTTTTACTCGCTTTAACACTTTGACACCGCTACTAGGCATGGCGGGTCTTTTGGAGGTAGGGCAAATACTAGAACTAGATCAAGGTCCAGGGTTTCTGTGGGGACTGTAAAGCTGAGAAAAGGTAGAGTTCTTGCTGCTTCTCATGTAGAAACTCTGCATTCCAATGGGAGAGCTTACACTTCAGATAAACAGACAAATGGGTTGTCAACAATTATAGAGATGGATGGATGGATAAATTATTCAAGGGGAATGGAAGCTTGAGGTGGATGATCGGGTAAAGAGAATTTTGGAAGCACCCAGGATGGAGCTTGCTTGTGCACTCAAAGTAAACGAGGGCTCAGGGCGATCAACCGTTGGATGATGGTTAGTTCAAGTAAATTGACTTGATAATAAGGTGAGTGTAAAGGGGGTAAATTCTACACCTTACGATTTTCAAGTAATTGGCTTGAGTATTTTCGAGTATTGCTTTACGTGATGTATGTGCAGTATTTGATTCATGTTTGAGATTGCATGATTATGATTGATGATATGTGCTTTACTTGAGCTATGACTTGAATTAAATATTTATGAGCTTATCGTTACTTTGAAGCTTTACTTTTATGAGTTGAAGTTTAGGAGCCAAGTTCTCCTTTTTAAGAAGAAACTCACCTTAAAGAAGGTGAAGTCGTTTTAAGTGTTTTTAGTCACTAGCGCGAGTCCGTTGCCATTTGAGATTTTCAGATAGAGCAGCAGTTATGCTCTTGAGATCTTTGAGACAGAGCAGCAGTTATGCTCTTGAGACTTTTAAGATGAGCAACAATTATGCTCTTGAGAATCATGGTGAAGTGCCACCACGATAAGTTTAAGATGTTAGGGGATGAATCGTTACGACTTCCCTAACTAAGTTTACGTTTAAGGAAAGCCTGAATGGCTTCTCATATGTATGAGTTGGCAACCGGACTAGCTAGTGAGGGATCCCAGTGTCAGTCAAGTATTTAAGTCGAGATTTGAGCTTTACGAATGGAGAGTAACAGTAACTCCCATACAGTTTTAAGAGTTAGAAATTTTAAGAGTGGAAGTACAAACAACTTCCACAAATTTAAGTAGGTGTTTTAAGTAAAGTACTAAACAGTAAGAATTTTGAACGTAAGGGCGTAGACTGACCCCATCTAACTCACCAGTTTGAAGAGCTAGAGGAAGAGCTAGAGGAGCATTTAGTGAGCAGCAAATTCGAGGGCAGGCAGCTAGAGGAGGGCAGTATAAGCGTCACAGAGGATGCTTGGTCAAGGTTTCGGTAGCAACAACATTAGATATTATTAGTTATTTACATTTATGATCATGAGTATAAACTGGAGATCAGATTGAGATTTTAAAGTTTGAGTTTAATTTGCCCACGTGTTAGGGCTTTGCTTTGAGCTACAAGTGTGTGTTTTCAGTATTTTATTTATGAAAATTTTTCCCGCTGCAATTTAAGATTTGATTATTTTATTTATCAAGGGCATTTTAGTAAAATTAGTGCCCGGCCGGGTTAGGGTGTTACAGTTTGTATTTCAAGTTTCAGTGTGTGATTGTATTTCATTTTTCAATAAAGTGTGAAGAGTAATTAGTTCAAAGTTTCAATAACACTTGTTTTTATTACACATGGAAACAACAAAGTTGAAAGAGAACACACAACACATTAAAGCAGTAAAGAGAACACACAACACATTAAAGTAGCAAAGACAATAGAGTACACATAGGACCTTGTTCTAATTATAAATATGTGACAGGAAAGTAATCGCCATCTCCTCGACCACTTTCATTTCCATCTCCTCCACCACTTGCATCTCCATCTCCGCCATCACTTGGATAAGAGTTGGGATCATCTTGATCGTACCCATAAATATCATTTTGTTACGCCTCCAAAATCTCTTCTTTCTTGGGGTCATCTTTGACAAATCCTTCTCTAGAATAGCCATATTTTGTTGAATTATTTTGGCTTCCCTCTCTTTCTTCTCAACAACCAACTTTTTCGCTTCACGCTCCCTCACTTGCCTCTTGTATGCCCGTTCCTCTTTCTCCTGCTCTAGTCTTCTCTCTTGAACATTCATTTTTCTGTTTTCGTACTCCATCCTCGACTTTTGCCTCTCTCTCATATCATTACCAAACTCCAGCAGTTGAGTAGTGTAAATGTCAGACGATTCAGCAACTACCTTACCTTTCTTCTTAGCTTCCTTTTGTTTGTCGCGTCGTTTAAGGCGAGTCAACACGAAAGGCGTAGCTCCTTCATCTAGTAAGTCATCAAGGCCTTCCACGGGAGATGATTGAGAATCAAAACCTGTGGGAGAACTTTGGTAACCTTGCCTCATAGGTGGAATGGGACTAACAAGCAGTTCAAGATTGCATTACCATTTTGGACAATCTCGAAGAATGTCAAAATAATGCTCAAAAGCAAAAGCCTTGTTCCCATTCTTTTGCTTATATATTGCTCTTCCATCCTTTTCCTATTAAAATAATTAGTACATGGGTTAGAGAAGTTTTCATTACACATAAAAAATAAGAAAATAACAAGTTTAGGGTCCAAAAGAATACCACATCAAATTGGTTCGTGCCACTCGATTGATGCCTTTGTGCTCTTTGCAAAACTCACTTTCAATGATTGCAGTGATAGCTAATAATCCTCATTCGGGATTCCATTGCAACAGCAGTACGAGTTGTAGTAGGATACCAATTTTGATGTTCTGCCGCCACTCTTTCCCACAAACTTGTAGACTTTTGGTTGGTGCCAACCGCTCCATCTTCTGATATCGACACCCAAGCTCTGCATAATATTTCATCTTCATTCGGACGCCAATTAGGTCCTCTCTTGCCTGCCATTTTTCTATTTTGAGAGGATAACAATTGAATTTTGAGAGAATGCGATTTAAGCTCCGAGAATGAGTGAAGAGAAACTATGAAGAGTGTAGTAATATATAAGAAGAAATATGGCCATTAAAATATGACCGTTTTTCATCACTACGTCAATTTAAATTCACAAAACATCCATTTAAATTCACACCACAACAACCAATTGGAAGCATGTATCTCACAAATGACTCAATGGAAATTGGAGATCAAGAGCTTGTTTTAAAGATAAAGTTACCATATTTCCAATGGTATGCTTTGTGGATCGAGAAGAAGTCATTAAGGTTGTTTCCCAAGGCCTCAACGTTGCTACCTCAAAACTGGAAAACTGCCAGAAAATGACTTAGTATGGAAACTGTTTTGTGAAGCCTACTTTGGAGCTTAATTCGAGGAGTATGGATCCGATTCAAGTCCAAATGCTCCCACAAAATGAAACTAGGTATGTTTATATACAGAGGGAAGGAATTGGATGAAGGATTGAAGTTCTGGAAGGCCTCGGCATGAAGTTAGTACAAAAACTGTGTTTTCTGGCAGTTTGCTTGTGCTAAAAGGCAGGTTGCTTGTGCTTGAAGAAAGGGGAATTCTGGCAGGATTTTTAGTCCTTTTTAGAGTAGATTTTTACATTAATTGTTTCCTTGTTAGTTTAGAATTGTATTAGGTTTATTTGGCTATAAAAGCCCTCTAGTTTTTGTTGTAATACTTAGAGTTGATTGAGTTGAATACAAACCGTGTGTTTGAGTTCTTGAGTTGCGTCTCAAGAGTTTATCCATTGTCTTTAGCTTCGAGTGGATTCCTTAGCTAATTACGAGACCCTTGTGAGGCTATTCTGAGTGGATTCCAGAATCGTTTAGCAAGTTCTCTTATCAATCGATTAATCACCTCGATTCTTGCGAGAATTCTACCTTTCCGTCAAATATCATTCGATTGTTTGTGTGAGCTGCGTATTATGATCAAAAGCACCCCTGGTGCTTTATCAGGTGGTATCAAGAGCCCGGTTCAAGTCAACGGCGAAAAGAATTGAAGGCTGAGTTTCGTACAAAAAAATTCAGCACGAAATAGAGCAACAATGGCATTGGAGGAGCTAGCACGTTCGCTGGTATTCACACGTTGTTTAATCGAGCAGCAGCTGTGCTTGGTTCTCATTGATGGAGGCAGGAAGAGGAATTTGATTTCCTCTAGGGTTTTGAGCAAGCTTGGGCTGCAAACACAGCAGTAAGTGATCTCTTGGATGTATATAAGAGGCCTAGAGGGGATCGAGCAGCGCCCGGCTCTGCCGTTGCGGCCAACTAATCGAAGACGCTGATGAAAATGATGAGCCATTAAGTACTAACTGGTGGAAGTGCTTGCTAAGAAAAAGTAATCATATAATCGTCTCAAGTTTGGTTTAGATGCCTTCTTGGCTTAACTTTTTTGTCTTTAGGGTTCTTGTTGACGGGACCAAGTAGTCTTTCTTCGAAGTTCTTCTGCTTGGTTCCTTTGTGTCTATCTATCTAGCGGCTATATATGGAACCTAGTCATGTACTTGGTCCACTATCAATCTATTGCTTCAAAATGTTCCTATCATTATGCTTTCTTGAGACTTGGAGTCATTGTCTGTGAGTTTAATGTTTCTAATTAAGTGACAAATAGAAATCAAGAGACTCAGATTTGATTATGATATATCTAATGGCCCACAACACACCGGTATGGACAACAATTAAGAAAATACAAGTGTCTTCACCGCAAATTTTAAAGATTAAACATTTGAACAATTGTCCTACAAAGCAACCTAACCACGAAAAAGTACATCGATAATCCAAACAATTCTTTCACAAAACACTAACTATTCGACAAAATTATTATATAGTAGTTTTACAAGGGGTCCTAAACAACTACCATAGTGCCAAAAGTCTAATGTTTCTTGATCTAGAAATATGGCTATATGGTCCCGGGAAGGAGATTGGGCTCCTTTTTAGTTTTTAGCATGATTCTTGGGTTCTGGTGGCGAGATTTTGTGAGGATCGTTTTAGGGTTGTTGCAGCCTCTCAATCCTCGAATAATGACTTTTTATGTGGATGATAGTGATGTTGGAGTATCCCCTAACATAGCAACTTTGGAGGACATGGTAGGGCTTCACTTCCTAGGTGTCCGGATGATCTCTCTTCCTCTTCCAAAGTAAGGTCGTACATTTACATGCCTTCAAGTAACAAATTCAACGAATAAGGGCTTGGCCTAGTGGTAACAACACTAGCGTAGAACCTGTAGGTCTCATATTTGAATCCCTTAAGTAGTACCTTAATGACAAAAAAGAAACCTATATCACCTTTATAAAAAAAATAACAAATTCAATGATTTAAAAAAAGAACATGAAAATGAAGGAAAAAGCCTATTGGAAAGAGTGAATCTAACAGTGGACAACAAAGGCCTAAAGCTGCAAAGCACGGATCTAGTCCAAACACATGGACAAGCCCACCCCTAATAACTCTAATCCAACGGCCAAGACAGCTCCGCCTTCAACAACCCTGTCGACAGAGGAGGTAGAGAACGACTCCAAACACCAGAGGCTCCCCCTGAAGGACGAAGCACATGCAAGAAGAAAAAAGCACCCAACGCGTCGGGGAGAACCTGATGATGAACTCGTACGATGTAGGAGAGTTGGGCTTTGGGGGATTAGACTTTCAGATGTTTGGTATGGGTTTCGTAGTTAGCTAGGGGAGAAGAACGTGTCAATAATCTACTGATCAATAACCATGCGTGATCCAACCACCATCTGCCACATCAGCACCCCTTGCTACTTATGGAAGGTCTTTGATCTTTTCTCCTTTAATTTTTAATGAATGATTTCTCTCTCGTTTTAAGTCGGAATTTAAAATTTTTTGCACATATAAATCAGATTAATTGTGCACTTCAAAATGATATACACATTGATATATTTTTTAAACAAAGAAAAATCGAGACTTTTTTTACCAGTCTATACCATAGTGTTATTGATTGGTATTAAATAAGAGCATACCATATGGTATGAAAACATATCATGGTGGTATGAAAATAACAGACTTTAGGATGGTTGAATACATGATATTAGGAGTATACTAACTGTCATTTATGACTTTCAACATTGTGTATCACAAGATACCACCCTCATATCAGGGTGGTATGGTGTGGTATTTTTTTATCCTGGATTTTTTATCCCGAAAATTTGTAGATCCAATAGATCATGATGAACTTGCTCCTTCTGTGCAAATATTTTAAAAAAGGACTTAAAAATGTAGGAGATACCATATGGTATGGAGTTCATAAAGAGAGGTATGCAATTTTTGTTCTAAAAAAATATTAAAAATGGATATCATTTTGTAGAGCATAACGAACTCGTTCCATCTGTACAAAAAAAAATTGAAAATCCTAGTTAGAACAACCAAGATAAGAGTCGATTAAGAAAAATAGCAAAAATAAAAAAAAAATCCCATTAATTCTCAACTCTTAGATATGAATTTTCTGGGCTCACTTAAATCCAAAGGTATAGATTTATCTATGGAAAGGTCCATAACCAAGGGCTATGCACCCTATCCTGAGTCGTTAGCTAGCATGGGTTGTATGGGCCGAGTAGTATTATGAGGCTACTAGGATTCTTCTTCCTTTTGAATGCCAATTTCCCCTAGGTTATTAAGAGGGAGTTTGGACATAGTAATGTTAATTAGTAGGGTTTGCGTATTATATAACTCATATTGTTCCAATTTGGCACAAAGACTACCATGTCAGCATGGTTGTCTCAACCTCAAAACACCACATTTGTCACCAGGTTGGCTATGACCATTTTTCTGCTTCACAAAAAGCATTTGCACTAAGTGTATTGTCCATACAAGAGCCTGCTTCTTATGCTGAGGCTTCTAAAGATCCTCAATGGAATCAAGCTTGTAAAGAAGAAATCTATGCCTTGTATGAGAACCAGACATGGGAAGTAGTGAAGTTACCTCAATGAAAGAAGCCTATAGGTGCAAAATGGGTGTTTAAGGTGAAGTACGGATCTGATGGCACAGTTGAGAGGTTCAAAGCACGCTTGGTTGCTAAGGGTTATACTCAGTTCTATGGAATAGACTTCCTGGACACCTACTTACCAGTAGCAAAGATTAACTCAGTTAAAACATTGCTAGCATTTGCTGCCTGTAAGGATTCCTCCATGGAGACTTGGATGAAGAAGTATACTTGGAAATACCACCTAGAGTTGATGTCCCTAAAGATTCGGGTCTTATATTTAAGCTTAAGAAATCTTTGTATGGTTTAAAACAGGAAAGCAGACAGTGGTTTGCAAAGCTTATCAGTGCTTTGCTGAAAAATGGTTATTCACAGACAGCATCTGACTACTCAATGTTTGTGAGATGGATTCAAGGAAGAGTAGTGGTTGTTCTTGTCTATGTAGATGACATTCTAATTGTTGGCAGTTATCTAGGGGACATAGAACAGTTAAAGAAGTTCTTATGCAAGGAATTCAAGGTTAAAGACCTTGGTCAAATGAGCTATTTCCTAGGACTGGAAGTCATCAGAGATCATAAGGGAATCTCGGTCAGTCAAAGGAAGTATTGCTTAGAGTTATTAGATGATACATGTTTTGTGGAAACAAAAGGTTGTTTATCTCCTGTTCATTGCAATGTTAAGTTTTATGCAGATCAAGGAGAGTTAATGGCAGATCCTGGTGTCTACAGAAGACTGATAGGAAGACTGCACTATCTCACAATTACAAGACCTAATGTAGCCTATGTTGTCCAACAGCTTGCTCAATTTCAAGCTGCTTCTTGTGTAGAACACCTACAAGCAGCACATAGAGTGATCAGATACTTGAAACACACACTAGGTCATGGCTTAATCTTCATATAGATTTCCAAGTTAGAGTTGTCTGGCTACTGTGATGCAGACTGGGAAAGTTTTCCAAATTCCAGGAGGTCTCTAACTGGGTATTGCACCTTCCTAGGAACCTCATTGATCACCTGGAAGACCAAGAAGCAAACTACAGTTTCCAGATCATCTTGTGAAGCTGAGTATAGAGCTCTTGCTCAAGAGGTTTGTGAAGTCCAATGGTTAATGAATCTGTTGATAGAGATGAGAGTTAAGGTACCCTTGCCTATTCCATTGTTTTGTGATAATGAATTTGCTATGCGCATCGCTGAGAACCCAATATTTCATGAGAGAACGAAGCATATTGAAATTGATTGCCATGTTACTAGAGAGAGGTTGAAATCTGGGTTGATTAAGTTGCTTCGTGTGAGAACTAATGATCAAGTTGCATATTTTTTTTACGAAAGGAATGACTCATTACAGACTTAAGATTAGGTTGGACAAGCTGAGAGTGTGCAATGCTTACTCGCCAGCTTGTGGGGGAGTATCAAGTGAAGAAGATGAAGTCGAAGACTTACAGAAGTGAAGAGAAAGATGCAGAGCTGCTCGACATTGAAACCTCACCCAGAAACGTTTCGCTTATGGGTTCCCTCCACTCAACTTAAACAAAGAGACAAAACGACATCGCAGTGGAGTCTCGGGATTTACCGTTGGGTGGATGTTATTGTGACGAATGATAGGAAGCCACGTGCTGTTTTACCATTTTGTTATTTAAATTTTTGTTTTACATTTCCAGTTTTACTCTGTATCTTCAAGAGCACATTTGAGGTTTCAGTATAAAAAGAAAGGCACAGAGAGATCCTTGCTCTTGTGTGTTTGCCATTTCGTGTTGACGTCCCTTCCGCTAAACCCTAGCTTCAACTAGTTTTCACGGTAGCTTCAACGACGAGGTTGCAGGGAGCTCAAACAACAATCAATGACGAAGAATCGACGTTCAAGGATCCTCAAATCCTGTTTCGGGCTCGTGTTAGAGGTAAGGGATCGAATTCCCAACGTATAACACGAACCAAGGATGGATTTATCGAGTTCGTGCTTGTCCTGCATTTTAGCAACGGTTCTGCAGTTTTTTGGTGATGAAAATACCGTCACTAAAGATTGCAGAAAATTTCCAGATTAGTCCTCCTAGATTTAAATGGAACGATTTGGTCCCTGAACTTTAGTATTTTACCAGAAATGCCCCAAATTTGTTATTTGATAAAACAAATTTCTTACATAAACTAAATAGTAGGAGTTTTAGTGATTAGTAATAAATTACTAATTCAAAGCTTGGAAGGTAACCTCATAGATTGGTTACGTTGATGGAGATTGTGATCAATAGCGGAATTTTATAGTTAAGATATATGAATTTGTAAGTATGCTATTAGTTTCAATTAATAATTTATAGCGAATTTCCTTGCATATATTTTATATAAGTTAGCATATCTGAAATTCTTATTTAGCAAAGCTTGTTAAAAGACTTAATTGAAAATCGCTCTCTAGAAATATTGATAATTAAACCCAATAATATGTTCAAGTTATTAGGAAAATTTACAAATCAACTAATAATGGATTAGCAAGCCCTTACCTCACAAATATTACGAGGTAGTCCCAAGTCATGGAAGCCGTCGCTAGAACCCAGAAATCCCATCATTCTAACTCCATTTTTCGCCATAGGTTTACGGGTGGGTCGACTTTGGAAGCACCTGTCTTGAGTTGTTGAACGACTTAATTTAATAAGGTGCGTGGTTAAAGGGGGCTAGATTTAATGTTTCAAGTTATGTTATGCCTCACTATGCTTTCGATTATGTATGTGTTACTGGCTTTCCATGTTTAAGTTTCAAGCTATCATGGTTGCACGTTAACAAGCAAGATCATGTTTTAAAACTCAACTAACTAGCTGCGCACACGACCACCTTCCTTCCCGTTATGAGGAAGTTTATCAGGTTATCAATCTTATCAGGTTTCCTACCCATTGTGAGGAAGTTTATCAAGTTTATCACATTTTGGTGGTCAAATAGTGGTGCTAGTTAGGTTGAGTTCGGGGCCCCTTTCCAAGCAAGCTAAATGAGATTTCTTGATCATGTGTATTCTAGTTCTTTGTTTTCGTTCCTCCTAAGTCGTTGCGTCGTTATCACGTTATTTTGAGATAAACTGCACCTAGGACTGACCCCACACCTGCACTCAGGAGCTATTAGGGAGTAGGAACGCACAGACCAACCGCTGGGACACCATTGCTGCTCAGGATGTCATCAGAAGGGTTAGTGACTGAGAAAGCTTCACCAAGGGCTCCTTTTACTTAATGAATTTCCTTTTAGTAGACTCGAGACATATGCTCGTTTGTGTTGAATTGACAAGGATTATTTCTGTTTAAGATTAGGATTTTGGTTATGGATGATTTTCCGTTGTTTATCTTCTTGTATTTTCAAGACAAATGATTTATTTTAATTTTCAAGGGTATTTTGGTAAATTTAATGACCGGTCGATCTAGGGTGTTACATTTTGGTATCAGAGCTGGTCTCCCTCTGTCTTCACTTGGTAAGTGAGATATTGGGAAGTCGGTCTCCATGTATTAACAAGCGATAAAGGTTTTAAAACTTTTCAATCAAGATTTGCATGAAAATTTTTAGAATGTAAAATATTTTACATTAGTGTAATTAAATGTAGAATATTTTAAATTAGTGTAATAAAATGTGTAAGTTGGTAGCGAGTGAGGAGTAGGGATGGCAGTAGAACCCGAATTCGCGGGTACCCGACCTCACCCAACCCGGTCAACGTGGTTAAAACCCGCTTTGACGGATTGCGGGTCTAGTTAGGGTTTAAACACGCTATACTTTTTGCGGGTTGGGTTTGGGTTTGACCATATCTAACCCACGGATACCCGCATCTAAGTCCATACCCCCACGACTCATAGAACCCTTAACAAATTAACTATAATTTCTAAACCAATTCCTCACACGTTCAACTAATCATATTGTTTGTGGATGTTTTTCTTAAATATTGAACAATTAGTATGAATGATTTGTGAGTTAGTGTAATGTAGTAGACAATAGTAGTGCAAACTAGTGTAATTGCATCTTTGTACATGAACCCATGGATACCCATGAACCCGCGGATACCCAGTGGTTTGGGTTGGGTTTGAGTTTTTCAAATCCAGTGGGTTTTACCCCGTTTTTTGTGTGGATAAACCCATGGCTTTGGGTTTGGTTTTGGCATAATTCGCCCCAACCCGACCCATTGCCATCCCTAGTGAGGAGTAAGTAACTCGATGCGCTGACCCGAACGACCCGCAACCCGATCCGAAACCCGATGAACCTGCGAAGCAATTTTCCCGCAACCCAATTGAACCTGAACTCGCAACCCGATTGAACTCACAACAAGACAAACCCAAAAACTAACTATCCCACAACCCGATTGAACCAAAACCGAACCCGTCCGATTGACAGTTACACATTAATTCCACATGAGTTAGAAAGAAGATGACACACGTGGCCGACGTGCACTACCTTCCCAACGGCATATCTTTAAGCAATCGAGTTTATAGTTTGATCTTTGATTCTTTACTAGCTTTTTACCCGGCCTGTTGGCCGGTGAGTTTCATTTTATCATTTATATTAATCAATTTATCGATATGTTTAAACTATTTTAGATCTTTTAATTTTTTTACATTTGCATTCATATGTGAGTATGCAGTGCGTCTATAAATTAAAAATTCTCAATACTTAGCACATTCACTTATGATGTTTCGATTATCTGATCATAAATCATATCACAAAGATATATCACGTCCCATATAGAATCATATGTCAAGATTTGTCAACAACGATACTCAATTCTTTTTAGGCAAAATACAGCTGTATATCCACAACTATCAGGTTTGTGACAAATATATTCACAACTATCGAAATACACGAAATATCCAAAAATCAGAAGGTTGTGTGACAAATCTATCCACTTCCGTCTGAAACTATAACGGCGTGTCAGACGACGTTAAATTGACTAACGGAATGTTGAATCGATGCCAGCTCACCTGCCACATAAGCCAAAAAGCAACAAAACTTTACACGTAGATGCCAAATAGGCTAGTTGAATAAAGGCAAAATACAGTTGTATATCCACAACTATCAGGTTTGTGCCAAATATATCCACCACTATCAGGTTTGTGACAAATATATCCACAACTATAGAAATACACGAAATATCCATTTTCGTCCACTCCGTTAACTCCGTCAGTTAACTTGATGACTGGACAAACGGTGGATGCTTAGTTGACGTGTTTCTGACCCCACTGAATGACGTGGATTAAAAGAGAGAAAAAATTAAAAATCCTAAAAACCACAGACAGCGAGACTAAAAATCCAACATAGAAACACGCCCGATAACCACTGATCCTCCTCCGATCGACGCCTCCACCCCCAAATAACCCTATCCCAAGCCCAGATTTTGATTCCAACCACAATCCCCAACCATTGCCTCCCTTTTACTTCGACGGCTTCCATGCAGTCGGTGCCATGGTGATACCAAGTTTGAATCTAACCAAATCGCCAACAGAGAAGACTACAGCATCGAGGTCTAATAGATAACGGTGTAAAGTTTGGTTGCTTTTTGGCTTATGGCAGGTGAGATGGCATCGATTCAGCATTTTGTTAGTCAATTTAACGTCGTCTGACATGTCATTATAGTTTCAGACGAAAGTGGATAGATTTGTTACACAATCTTCTGATTTTTGGATATTTCGTGTATTTCGATAGTCGTGGATATATTTGTCACAAACCTGATAGTTGTGGATATACAACTGTATTTTGCCTAATTTTTTTCTCTTTTAATCCACGTCATTTAGTGGGGCCAGAAGCACGCCAACTAAGAATCCACCGTCTATCCAGTCATCATGTTAACTGACGGAGTTAATGGAGTGGATGGAAATGGATATTTCGTGTATTTCGATAGTTATGGATATATTTGTCACAAACCTGATAGTTGTGGATATACAGCTGCATTTTGCCTTTTTTTTTTATCTTGTACAATATATGCCATTCAATGAATCTCGAGTTTGGACAAACTCTCAACCAATGATGTTGCTCAGATGACGACAACTTAGTTAGAATTTTTTTTATAAAGGTACTTCAATATTTTTTTATAAAGGTACTTCAATATTAGATAAATTTGGTCATCCCAATTAAAAATTTACTATCTTAGTGTATGATCATATTTGTCGATCAAGACACTCAATTTAATATTTTATACAATATGTACCAATTGTTAATACCTAAAGTTTAATTTTGACTCACCCAACTCATGGTCGTTGTTTAGATGTTGGTTTAGAATCTCGGTCCAAGATACTCACACACTGTCGAGGGTTCTAATCTTAACATGGTCCATTAGTGTATAATTTGCTAACTTATCAAATATGCATTTGCTAAAATTTATTTATCTTTGGTGTTTATTTTGGGATAAAAATTCCATTACTTATACTAATATCTTCATTTTATTGGTGTAGTGCCACATCCCTAATCAATATCGAAGCATGATACTATACTCTAAGTAAGAAAACGCTATCAGAATCACGAATTAACCGGATTTGTGGGCATGATACTATAACCTAACCCTTGATAAGTGAACCTGAGGTCTTAGTTATCTAAATCATAGAGCTTAACCCCTAAGATTGTGCAGGTAATTTGTTGCATATATTTTTTCGAATCATGACCATTGATTTTTGTTTATAATTAAACTGATGTTAGTGTATGATATTTATAAATTTAAGACCTAGATTTTAATCTTTAAGGCTTTGAGAATAATACCATATGCCAAACTCTAGTCAATTCAAGGTCATAATATACATATATAAATATAAAGAGTTTAATATATTTTTAAGTGTAATTAACACCTTTGTTTGACCGAAATATGTAAACTGTTAAGAAAAGATAAGGGGAAATATGAACAAATGTAAGAGAAAATAAGGTATGGAAACATGCATTATAAGAGAGAAGAAAAGTTGTCTTTCTTTATCGCCTTCATTTGTACAATCAGGTACTACATTATGGCTTCGTCGTATTTCTATTAAAATGGAAAAAAACAACTTTTGAAGTATTTTGCTATTTAATACTTGTTTTTGTTGATAGATACAAATATTAGAAAAAGATAGTGTTTGATAACCAAAACATAAAATTATATAGTTGGTTTTTCAAATTCAATTGATTATTAAATGTTGATTATCTATACTTCACTATATTAAGTTCTAATAAAAATAAAAATTAATTGATCAGATTTAATCAAATATTTTTTTTTAAAATTACAATATATGTCACTCTCCAAACATAAGTATACTGCTGCTACACATATATATTGCAAAAAAATTATTGAATAAAAAAAATAAATAATTAAAAGAAGATAGAGATAGCTACATAAATGATCATTAAAATAAAAGAAAAATATTAAAAGAAGATAGATATAGCTACACTAATTGATTATTAATTAACTTTTTTGTTTGTAAAAAAAAGTGTCCACCATGGCACCTTGTAAATTCTTCAAATGCTTATGTGGCAACAAACTTCTTTTGAATTGTCATAATATTATGTATAGATAGATAGATGGTGCATCTATTTATAAGTTTTAAAGGTTAATTTATACGCATCACAAAGATCACACAAGATGCGTAGACAATAAAAAAACATATGACATAGTTCCCCATAGTAAGACCATAAACTAGAACTCATTTTTATTGTGTGATCGATGACCAAAACAGAGTAAAACATAAAGGGGATAGATAGCTCCCAATTCCCTCGATTTAACATGAAAAAACAACAACATAAAGCTGGAAAACAGACCCAAAAGACAACAATCGCCGAGACACATATCCATCTTCTAAGAGGACGCTGCTGCAGATTTGTTTTTAGCAACGAGGAGCTTAGCAAACTCGATGATCTTGTCGGTTTCAGGCAGGACGTCCTTCACAGCAGGATCGGCCGAGAATTTGGCAGCCCATTTGCACAAACCAGGCGTCTTCTCCTCATCGAGAAGCTTCACTCCTCCCAGCATCACTTGCAGAGCTCTCAGCCATGCCAACATGCTCCCAAACGAAATGTCGATAAACCCAATCTTCTCCCCGCCGAAGAAATCCTTCCCTTTGTTGATTTCCTCATACGCACCCTCCAGCAGCGCCATACCTTCCTTTAGCTGACCCACCGCCGCGTTCTTCGCCTCCTCGCTCGACGCATTTAACGCCCCTCTCACGTTCGGAAACCACTGCAAAAAAAAAAAAAAAAAAAATTGATTGCATAGATATGATTAGAAGATCAAAATCACACAACCCATTTAAAGACTCACACCTAGAACCTTGATTGGTCGTCCATTTCAAAAGGGTTTTGTTTTTAAAAATCGCACCTTTTCGTCGACGTAGGCAGCCCAGAAGCGTGCGACGGCCCTGTCGTGAGCGTCGGAGGGGAGGATTGAAGGGCCGGCGGACCAAACCTCGTCAATGTACTCGACGATGATGTTGGATTCGCAGATGGGTTTGTCGTTGTGAAGAAGGACAGGGATTTTCTTGTGGACAGGGTTGGATTTGAGGAGGAGGTCGCTCTTGGACCCGAATTGCTCCTCGAGGAACTCATACTCGACGGATTTGATGTTGAAGGCTATCCTTGGGCGCATCACGAACGGACTCGGCCACGCGCCGATCAGTTTGACATCACCATTGTTGTTATTGGCCATTGTTTTTCAGGAAGAAATGAAGAAAGGCAGAGACTTTCAGAAGACAGGGGACCTCTCTGTTCCTATATAAGTGTACGATCTTGTTTGGGTTTGAATTGTGCGATGAAAACAGGTGGGGAAATGGCGCGTATATATAGTGAGAGATTGGAGGACGCTTTCTTATGGGTGTTGGTTATTTATTAATTATGGGGCGGAGAGAAGATCGAATTGGGTTCTATACGGACAGATACGGGGAAGGGACGACTAATGGGGTGGGAAATGGGAATTGAACTCGACTATTTTATTTCTCCGAAACAAGGAAAATAAATAGACGTCACTGATGATGATGTTAGGTATAGGTTGGCAATAGGCATGTTGGGTGGTTTTCGTTTCAAATTGATTCACCCTGATTATTAGCAAATTAGAATAATTGTGAACCACAATTCACCACATTCTTCTATGGGTTGGGTACTTGGGTTGGATGGGTGGCGGATGAGTACGGTTGGGTCATGAGTTAACCCGTAAAAGCAATTCTTCAACTAGACATTAAGAAAGTTGACTAACATTTATAATAAGTTCATAGTAAATTATTAAGAATGTATGAATTTAAATTTTAGGGTAAATACAATTTATTAGTCAAAGCTTTCATTTTAAACAAAATAATAGTCAAACCTTTTCAAAAACAATTTATTAGTCAAACCGTTAACTTTCCATACGATCTAACAGTTAGTTGAATATGATGTGGCAAAATATGAGACGTGGCACTCAATAAAAAAAATCACTTGTGACCAGTGTTATTAAAGCCGAGCCGAGCCGCTCGGGCCGACTGGTAAAATCGCCATCCGGTTACAAAATCGGCTCGGAACAGTCTAAAAGTCGCTCTGGTTTTATGTAGCGGTTGGCGAGCGGCTCGCTTGTCCGGTTTTTGTCATTCAGCCACTAAATTTAATTAAAAAAATTGTAAAAAATTTAAAATTGAAATAAACCAAAAACGTCGGGCTCTCAAATTGAATCCTTATTTCCATTTCACAATTTCGAAGGAAAGAGATGAGCTCTGATTAAGAAATGTCCACTATTTATACTGATAACGTTTATTAGATACCGGTTCTCTTACGATTTTTAAACGGTCTAATACCGGTTGGACCGTTAAAGTGCGAGTCGTTCGCATTACCGGGTCATGCTCCGGTTCGGTTCTGACAACACATCCGTAAATCTTTTATCATTTCTTACATTTATTTTTAGATCGATGATAAAAAAACGTCATCTGATAGCCACACACAACTCAACCTCCATCTCTGCTTCCTCTGCTCGCGTATTGTCAGAATCCCTAGCTCTCCTTTCCCTCAAATCTGTCGTCACCGAGGAACGAAGATCGCCTTCGCCCCTTGGAACTCTTCAGCCGCAGTATGCACTCGGCCCGACAAGGCCTATTGAATCAATCTATCCATACTCATACCACTCTCTTCCCCATCCGATTTTTCTTTTTCTTCCCTCCCTACGGCAGCGACGACGCTCTCGTTGAACTCCCCGGATTCCTCCCGCCGCCTGATGCCTTGAATTTGCTCCTCTTCTTATCCTTTCCCTCGCTTGATACTGTCGTCTCCCCTGTATTCAACGATTTACCATAATACTCTTCCCACCAGAATTCTTCTCCCCAACAGCGTATTCTGCTGGCCGCATAACGCTTCTTCCCCCGAGATAGGGAGGCAACGACGACGCCTTCACCAAAACAGTCTCGCCTTTCGGAGGCACCGGAGGGACGATGCTTTGTGAAGAAGTGGAATGAAAAAAGCACCTCCCCATGAATCTACCTTATTTCGGCTTATTATTGCTCCTCCCATCGATATGCTTCTTGAATACCCTTTTCTTCTATCTCGCTTCCAATCAGTTCTCTTGGCTTTTGAAGTTTTGGGTAAGTGTTTAGTAGCAGAGACTTGGTTTCAGGAAGGGTGTAAGGAAGAAACTTTCAGATCTGGAATGTGGGTTTGAAACGATTTCTTGTTCTAGCTTAGGGAAATTCTAGATTGGGACGGAAGAACTGAAAATTGGGGATTTTTGGGTTTAGGGATTTTAGGAATGCTCCTTATCTGGGTCGACTGGGTGCTAGATGGTGATGACAACCACTCACTCATTCTGTCTTTGATTTGGGGTCGAGTCGAGTGAGGTTCGGCGTAGTGATGGCAATTTCAACATGTCCCGCGGGTATTACCCGACCTGATCCGTGATGGAGCGGGTATTACCCGACCCGCAGTAGCGTGGGGCGGGGCATGAGTATCTACTTCCGAACCTTCCTGCCCCGATCCGCCCGTTCTAGACTCATTTTATCTCAATTTCTTACAATTTCTATACATATTTCTCCTATTTTGACTTTTCTTCAACTAGTTAGAGTCGCTCTTTCAACTTGTTAGACTCAATTACCTATTCTATTATCACTATTTTTCATTCTTAAAGTGTTTTACACTTCGTTATATCGTAAAAAGTAAAATTTACTTGTATTTTTTCGAATAACATGTAAGAGTGGGTCGACCCGCCCCCGCCCCGTACCCGCGCGGGTTTTACCCGCCCCGCCCCGTAGTAGAGTGGGGCGGGGCATGGGAATTGAGGTACCTGCCCCGCCCCATTGCCATCACTAGTCCGACGACGATGTAATGAAAATGCGAGAAACGGATTGCCAGGGGAGAAGAACGAGTGGGTGAAGTTCATCGTTTCCTTTTGATTTTTAATTGATCTGTTTCCCTAGAAAAATAAAATATTATGTAAATTTAATTAATATCCATGTGGCAAATCAAAAGTTTAACTTTCTTCCATGTCATCATAAACTTTCCACGTGATCAAGAATTTTGCCACGTCATAGTCAACTAACTGTTGACCGGATGAAAAGTTGACGGTTTGGCTAATAAATTGTTTTTGAAAAGGTTTGGCTATTAATTTGTTTAAAATAAAAGGTTTGGCTAATAAATTGTATTTACTCTAAATTTTAAACACTTCTCACTTTGTCTCAAGTGAATCCATGTAGTATTTGCATAAAAAAAATTACTACTCTATCAACCAATTGCGTAGAGAAAACTTGCTCATTTTGTGATTTTCATAAAAATAATAATTTAAAGTTTTATTCCAATATTTAATGAATATTAACAATAATATGCATTCCAATATGCAAAATTTAATAGATATTACACAACACAATAACCAATAATAGTAGTTAAAACAAAAAAAAATCATGTGAAAATAGGATGCGAGTCATTCAAGGGTGATCAGTAATCCACCCACCACCCACTCACATAAGTACGGGTGGGAGATTTATCAATCCAAAGTCCACTTGCATCAATCACCCACTACTTACAGAGGAGGGACATAAAAGACATAGAGGACATAAATTCGGCCAGCTATTTTTCTAACCCTTCTATTTGCCATGTAAATACTTATACGAAACTACGAATTGCTATCTCGTACTGAATATATGTCTTGAACTAGCTATTCATTTGTCTTACAAATTAAGTCGCCACTCTATCTAAGTTGTTAAGTTAACCTAGAGGACTAATGAGACTTCACGTTAGTTAACTTATAACCAAGCCATCCTCGTGTTTACATTCTTGTCTCCTGGGTTTGAGGTATAACCGTATAAGAGGCCATAAGGCTAAATTCATCTGGTTCTCTTTCAAGATATGAGATATCAAACTCGTCCCCTATTTCACCATTCCCTTCGTCCCTAGGTGACCAGGTGGCTTAGCAGTATTTCCCGTGATATGAGTTGTGTAGATGAACCAATATTGGTTGTAGAGCATGAAATACTTCCACGATCACACGAAAGTCACAAAAAAGACGGTCATTAGTGACTGTATCAACCTAGAATGTTCCAGACATTATAGAGTATACGAGATAGACTTCAACCGATAGTGGAAATCGTCCTTCACTCCTACAATAAAGGTTTCAAATTAACACATTTGATTTGGATGCTGACAGAAATTTTCAACAGAGAAAACATAAATATAGGTTGCTCGATGAAGAGCCTAAAACATAAGATGACATTTTTTTCTTCTTCTTTTTCTTGTTTAGTTGTTTTAAATTAATTGTATGTTGAGGTGTCAAAACAACATAATATGTATTATGAATTCGTTAACTTTTGCGTTGAAAAATTGTCATTAAATTGAATTTCGAAAAGTTTGGATATTAAATTGTTTTAGTTCTACGGTTTGGCTAACATGTCAAAACTCAATAGCCACGTCAGCATCCATATTATCATTATTTGCCACGTCAGATTCAACTAATATTTGATCAGATGAAAAGTTAATAATAGGATTATTATTTTATTTTTCAAAAAACTCGACTATTATTCGGTTAAAAATGAAAATTTTGACTATTATATTGGTTTAATTATTTTCTAAATAATGAAGTTGACCCCGCTTTTTGAGTGACCATAAACTGATAAATTCTATCCATAACTCCTTTATCATCATTCAAGTTGTGGGGATATTTTTCTACAATGTGTGACTCACACAACATTAATTCCACAAGAGTTGAAAAGAAAGTGATTCATGTAGCCGACGTTCACTAACTTCCCAACTGCATATCTTTAAGCAATCCAATTCATAGTTTGATTAAAATATCTGTTTGATGTTTATGGTTGCATTTATTTATAGTTTTCAATGGTTAGTCTATATAAATAACAAATACCACACAAATTGTAATACTTTAGACACATTTTTATTGAAAAAGCATGAGAAAGATTTAATGACTATAAGAATCAATTCAATTTTAGTTGACAAAATGTTTTTTTATGACGAAATGAAGGAAATTATGATATTTTTTATGAATTCTTAAATTAAATTTCAGAATAATGCAGTATAGAGATAAATAACCTATTGATAATCGATGGTGGACAAACCTTGAAATGTAGGGCGAAAAAAAGTAAAAAAACAAATGACATAGTTCCCGTAGTAAGATCAGAAACTAGAACTCATTTCTATTATGTGATCGCTGACCAAAACAGAGTAAAACATAAAGGGGATGGACAGCTCCGATTTCCCTCGATTCAACATGAAAGTACAACAGCAACATAAACAACATAAACCTTCAAAACAACAATCGCCCAAAACACACATCCATCTTCTAAGAGGAGGCTGCTGCAGCTTTGATTTTGGCAACGAGGAGCTTGGCAAACTCGATGATCTTCTCTGTTTCAGGCAGGACGTCCTTCACAGCAGGATCGGCAGAGAATTTGGCAGCCCATTTGCACAAACCAGGCGTCTTCTCCTCATCGAGAAGCTTCACTCCTCCCAGCATCACTTGCAGGGCTCTCAACCACGCTAACATGCTCCCAAATGCAATGTCGATAAACCCAATCTTCTCCCCGCCGAAGAAATCCTTCCCTTTGCTGATTTCCACATACGCTCCCTCCAGCAGCGCCATGCCTTCCTTCAGCTGATCCACCGCCGCGTTCTTCGCCTCCTCGCTCGACGCAGCTGCCGCCCCTCTAACATTCGGAAACCACTGCAAGAAAAAATTTGATTTCAAAAAATTAAAATCACATACAAGAAACAACGACCCATTAGAGAACTCAAACCTAAAACCTTAAATCGGTGGTCAATTTCAGAAGGGTTGTCAAAAAGATCGTACCTTTTCGTCGACGTAGGCAGCCCAGAAGCGCGCGACGGCGCGGTCGTGGGCGTCGGAGGGGAGGATTGAAGGGCCGGCGGACCAAACCTCGTCAATGTACTCGACGATGATGTTGGATTCGCAGATGGGTTTGTCGTTGTGTAGAAGGACAGGGATTTTCTTGTGGACAGGGTTGGATTTGAGGAGGAGGTCGCTCTTGGACCCGAATTGCTCCTGGAGGAACTCGTACTCGACGGATTTGATGTTGAGGGCGATCCTCGGGCGCATCACGAACGGGCTCGGCCACGCGCCGATCAGCTTGACATCGCCGTTGTTGTTGTTGTTGGCCATTGTTTTGCAAGAAGAGATGAAGAAAGACAGGGGACCTCTCTGTTTCTATGTATGTGTACGATCTTGTGTTGGGGGTTTGAATTGTGTGATGAAAACAGGGTGGGGGAAATGGCAGGTATATATAGTGAGAGATTGGGAGGAGGTTTCTTGGAGGAAACTTCTGGGCGTTGATTATTATTAAGTGGCCGGGGAGAAGTTCGAATTGGGTTCCATACAGATGGAGAAAGAGCCAGTGAATGAATGGGGTGGGAAATGGGAATTGAATTGGTGACAGGAGACAGTCTGACTTATTTTATTTCTCACAAACAAGAAAAAATATTATACGTCACTGATGATCCCAGCGACCGACACAACACAACACAACACAACACAACACAAGGAAGAAAAAAGGGCATTGATAATAAGTCTACAAAAATGAAAACAAATTGCACCAGCCGGGAATCGAACCCGGGTCTGTACCGTGGCAGGGTACTATTCTACCACTAGACCACTGGTGCTCATTGGTCTTATATTGTACATGTATCTTAATTTATATAGTTTAGTAAATGCATAATTTCGGAGTAAATGACCCTGTTAACCTTGTTTTAACCCATAATTGAGCGACTCTCATTCAAACTACTTATTCAATATGGTCCAAGAACAAGAATCAGACCTTGGCATAGCATATATATATAGCTTCAAGACTTGGAAAGATGGGTTACAAGAATCGAAATGCAAACTGCCCTAGGGGATAATATAATTATTTATCATATTGTATTATATCTTGTTGGAGTTCTAGTCGGTAAATCTCGAAAATGTGTTGTTACTTGTTTAAAATATGGGTCGTACTCAATTTGCTCTAGTTAAATGTGGTACAAGCTGTAGAAAGGTCAAGATCCAGCTAGACTCAACAACAATCATTCACCTACTCTTTGCAAACGCTCCGTATGATCACCGCCGCCATGCTACTCCTGTCATCTCTTTTCGAGAGCTTCAAATTAGGGATTGAGATACTAGAGTTACTCATGTTTACATGTAGAGTAACATTTTAGCCGATAGTATACCTTATAGGGGTCACTCTCCGAATCCTAGTACCCATATTGTTTGATTCTCTAATTAAGTCATTGCACATTTTCTTTCGTATGATTTTGTTGACGGTTTTATGGTCTACTAGATTTATAATTAAGAGATAGCGGTGTTTCTTGATACCCACTTTTATAAAGGGAAAGATTATATCATGAGACTTTATCCTGGAACTGTAACAGAGTACTTTAAATCCACACCATAAAGGAAATGTCTTTCTATTTTATTGTGTCAATATATTATCCTAATTTTTGGAATTTCCCCGTGAAAAATCCAGGGTACCGAATACCTTGAGTTTGAAAACGCTATCTAGACCTCGAATTAGTAGGATTTTTGGGTCTGATACTATATCCTAACCCTTAATGAGTGAACCCTAGGTCCTAATTATCTAAATCATAAACTATAAATCCTAAGATGGCATTCATTTTTTGCCTATATTTGGACGAATCATAGCTGTCAATTATAGTTTCTAATTAAATTGATCTTAGCGTATAAAACAGAGAATTAAGACCTAGATTTTGATCTTTAAGGGTTAGAATATAGTATCATGTCTGAAAGCTCAGTCAATTCAAGTCTAAATAGCATTTTCATACTCAAAGTATGCGGTACCCCTAATTTCACCCTGGGTACCGTAGAACTTGCCATATATATTATTCACTAGGCTAGATTACATGTTAGGTCACTTGATTTATCAATTTATTTCAAGTTTGACAAACTTTTCCTTCCATATTGGTCATTTACTTCAAACTCTCGTTCCTTTGTTGGATGTCGATCGTCCAATTTCGTTAAGTTTGTCATAGGTGGCATGTAACTATGATATTTAGCTGTTAAGTAGATTATGTGCCATTTAAAAGAATATTAAAACGAGTGGTCATGGAAAATTTTAAAACGACATTTCTATTATTATATTTTAAATTGTCACATAATTTACTTAACGATTAAAAATCATTGGTCATTGTTACTTATGATACGAACAAGTAATCAATGATGAAACAAAAGTTTAAGTTTTTTTTTTTTTGTTAACGACAAGCATGTAATAAATTGATAAATTCTGTGAGAAAACATGAGATTTAGCCTTATTTGGATAGTTGAATTATTCATATCGATTTGAACTAAATAGCAAGTTCGTTGGGTTACATGCAATCGAGTTATTAAGAATTGACTAGTACAAAACCCTTAATAGTTGGGGGTTGGCACTTATACCCTTCTCAATTAACTTCGCCAAGTGCAGAGCAGTAAAAATGAACTTCCATATTTCTCATAACTAGACCAAAAACTAGAGCCCATTGGCATTTCCTTTGCTCATCAATCACACAAACCCACAAAACAAAGAGAGTTCCTATTTGTCGCCCTAATTATTTAAATTTATCGCCCTAACATATGAAAAATGACCAAAATGCCCTTGGGTGGGTTTTAGGGTTTAAAACCCATATATTGTAGTAGGACATGATGGTCCTACACTTTTCCACTCTTTGTAGAGACAAAGAGCTACAAAGAGTGGAAACTTCAAACAAAAAACTAATCAAATCCCACACCACAACAATTCTCAACTACTCTCTTCTTTATTGGTGAGTTTTATTTGAATTCGGCTAGACCATCCTCAAGGCACACTCGGCAGTGAAGTAGTCGACCAAAGGTATGCTGCATTCTTCTTTTTTTTTTTCTGATTTTACGAGAACAAATAGGTTGAAATTGTGTGCACGCCGTCGGAGAGGCAGGTTGAAAACATGTCTCTCCATGGAGGAAATGGGTAGACAACTAGTCCGTTCCTCTCGCTGAGCATGTAATTCACATGCTTGATCCATAAGACACACGGGTAAACAACACGCCCGCGTCAGTGGACAGGCGGGTAGACAACATGTCCGCGCTGATGGACAGACTTGTCATTGACCTGCCCGTCCCGCCGTCATATCCTTTTGACCTCATGTCCTTCCATGGACGAGGCGGGTAGACAACCCGCTCAGCACACGGTTTAATCCTGTAAAGAACATTCCCGCGCACCGGTAGAGGCACCTGCGCAGCACGTTTGAACCATTGGCGAGTCATTTTTGTTTTCTGCCTGATCGATGGTCGAGTCATGTTTTGCACATGCTTGGGGCCGGTTTTTGTGATTTTTAGATGGATTTTTGTGAATTGTTAGACAAATTTTGATGAAATTCACTTGAAATATATTATATATGTTCATTAAAATTTGTTTATTTGGTGTGCTTGTAGGAGGGAGGACAAAGTGTAGAAGCCTCTTTCTTTATCATCATCAAATAACAAGTTTAAAATGAGTGATTCGGTAAATACCTTATTTCTTTGTTGTTTAATAGTTAAATTATTGCAACATAATTGTTTCAAGACTAACGTAAATATTTATACTGTGTATTTTTTGTAGGGAGGTTTTGGAAATGATAAGGGTGACAATGTTGATTACACATCATTTTTCATAAACGATGTTGTTTATGATACCCATGATGATGCTTGTGCGGCTGCAAGGGAGATTGCCATGAGAAATAGGTTTTCCTTGATTGTGGGATCAGTCAAGCAAAATCACTCATCAGAAAAATATCCGCGGTACTATATGGATTGCAGCCATGGCTATAGGAACAAGTCATATACTCCTGATTTGGCAAAAACAACACGGAGCAAATCTAAAACAAGTAAGTCTGATTGTCGTTTCCGCGTGGTAGTGCGTTGTTCATTGGTAGATGGCAAGTGTGAGTGGAGAATTTTTGGTGTTAAGGACAAAGATAATCCGGGTAAGTCGAGAGGATTTCACAATCACAAATTTGAGGTTTATTCTGAAGGAAGTAGGCAAAGGAATTCTCTTTCGAAAGAGAGAAGAATAGATATTAAGGAGTTGGAGGCAACACATACTCAGGCAAGAGATATTCGGAGTTTTTTGAATAGGAAGTACGATGCTCATCACCATATGAAGCAGATTTATAACGAGACAGAAAAGATTAGGCGTGAGAGATTGGGTGGCATGAAACCTATGCGGTGGACATTGATAGAAGCTCAACGTCTCGATTACTTTGTTCAGTGCGAGTTTGATGATGAGCGTCGTGTTTCTAGACTCTTCCTTTGCCATCCAGAGTCTATTCGGATGTTGAGTGCATGGTATTTCGTCATTTTGATAGACTCAACTTACAAGACTAACAAGTATAAGCAGCCACTAGTTCAGTTGATTGGTGTTAGTCCGGTGAAGAAGAACTTCAATATTGGGTTTGCATTGGTGTCGGATGAGACGAAGGAGACATATGCTTGGGTTTTGATGCAATTGAAGCATCTGCTTGGTGATTGAACACCGGATGCGTTTGTTACCGATAAGGAGGGAGGTTTGGGTGTCTCATTGCGACAGATCTTTCCATCTTCAGCTCATTTACTATGTGTGTGGCACATGAAGAGGAACATTGAAGCTAAAATGTTGTCTTTTAGGATCAGTCGTGATTCTGCCGAGTGGTTTATAGAAGGTCCATGGGGGAGAGTCTTGAATGCCAATACCGAGGCAGGGTTCCAACGGTGTTGGCGAGACTTGCAAAATGGTCATTGGGGTAAAAACGAAAAGTTGATGGACTACCTCAGAAGTGAGTGGATAAGTGTTGTTTCCTTAGATTGTGTTTTATTATTATTATTATTTTACTGTGTGCTTTGATTTATTTTAGGTTAAATGAATCAAGTAACATGTGCAAATTTACTAAAAAACACAAATATCAAAGATCTAACATCCAAACCTCAAATATGAAACATCCAACATCCAACATCCGGACATCAAGGTCAAGCACCCAGAAAATACTCATAGATCCAAGCCTGTAACAAGGTCAAGCACCCAGAAAATCCTTTAGATCCTGCTCGACTAGATCTCCCAAGCTGTCTATACATCCAGGCAAGCGCACCAGCACCCCATGCATACTTACTAACCATCTGCAAATCTCTGAAGTAAGAGTACAACCATCCACGAACACGATCAGAACTCTTATCCACAAAAAGCGTGGACCCTATCAAACACATCAAATAGCATCGTGCCTCAGCATCCCCATCCTCCCTAGCATGTAGACGTGTCATGGCCTCATCTACCAACATCCCACCACCGTCATACCAACGGATGCCACGCGCTGCCACTGCATTCTTATCTGGAATCCCAAGAAGATCAACAATCCCACTCACGAACGACGGATCACCCTTAGCTGGTGCAGCAAGTAACTCTCCATCCACTGGAATCTGGAGCAGGAATGAAACATCGTGAAGAGTGATGGTCATCTCCCCGAACGGCATGTGAAACGTGTTGGTATCCGGCTGCCACCTCTCAATAAACGCCTCCAAGAGAGGGTAATCCACACTATGCATCATGCAACTACTCAAGTGGTACAAATTAGATGCCCTAACCAAGTTCTCTACACGTGGAGTCGAGAACTTGTACAACCTCAGTCGATCCACTCCACCCTGCCGAGTGTAGAACTGATACTCAGACATCACTCGAAAATCCAAACCCAAAGTCCACAAACGATGGCTTATGTGACCACCGAAACTAGGGATCAAACTGTGGTCACTCGGACCCCCAGGACCTGCTCCTGTAAGCAGCCATGTCTGATCCACCAACTTCTTCCGTGAAGAGACGCTCCCACTAGATGATGAAGCAAAACGCCCATCCTTACCACGTAGCGGCCCAACCCGAGTACTAACATGTGTCGAGCCAGTAGACACGTGATCGCTCGAACCTACAGGATGGCCCTGGTAAAAAGCATCAGGAAACGGCAACAAGTCACCCTCCTCCTCACCCTCCTCATCACCCTCATCACACTCATCATCACTGCTCGTGGCATCCTCTACCAAGTCATCATATGTGTTGATGACTCGCATCTGTCGAGAATCATGGCTAGAGTGGGCAGGATCAACTACAGCTTGACGAGCAAGCTTCTCCTGACGCTCCAGCTCAAGAGCTCTATCCTTCTCCTCCTGACGTTTTCTCCGCTCAGATCCAGTAACATTGCGTCCAACAACCCTCGACTTTCCCTTTCTTTCGTTCATTTTTACCAACTATCAAGAAAATAAATTTTTTCAGAATTATTATTAATCATCCTAAACTTTTTAACTATTCCTAATAATCATTAACAATCATAAACTTTATCAATTGAATACTACTTATATTGTCAAAATAACAAAACATCAGCTAATTATAATTAACAATTCAAATCAAGTTTATCAAAATTCACATTCTAATGTATGTCGCATAAATAATCATTCACAATTATTATTAATAAAATCAACAATTCATAAACCTATGCATTTAAATTAAAAAAATAGGCAGAACAGAACCAGACCGGTTGGAAAACCAGACCGAACCGGGCCGGGCGGGTCGGATACCCGACTGGACCGGGTCGGGGGCGGGTTGGCGACCCAGCCACCGCCCGATGCAGGCGGATACCCTGCCCGCCTCACCTCACATCCGGGCGTGGGAAGAAGCTGCTCATGACGGCTTGGGGCGGGTGGAAAACCTGCTGCCGGCGGGCAAAAGACAGGTCGCCGACCTGTCTTTTGCCCGCCGGCAGCAGGTTTTCCACCCGCCCCATTTACATTCACGAAAAGAAAAAAAAAAGGAAAGATCCATCAGACAGGGCGACTCACCTTCTCCCGGCGACGACGACAATGGCGAGCAGAGGAAGGGCGGCGGCGGCGTTGCAGAGAGATGGAAGGGCGGCGGCGTTGCTGGTCGTCGGCGGGTCTTCGGCGGCTGTGAAGGAAGTGTTCGTGCGAAGGAAGGGTTCGTGAGTGAAGGGCGGCTGCGAAGGAAGGGGGGGAGAGTCTGCGGGCGGACTGCTGGGGGTGAGGGTAAGTTTAGGTTAGGGTTTATTTAAGTTGAGGGTAAAATTGTCCATTCAATAAGTTTAGGGCGATTTATTTGAAAACTTAGGGCGACGAATAGAAGTTCAGCAAAACAAATGTGCCCATTCTATGTGTTCTTAACACTTATTTCCTTCAGTTCATCAAACCACTACAACAGTCCCAGTCTCTCGATTCATCACCAAACATCAAAATTACAAACCCACCCAACAATCTACGAGGAGGAGGCTGGTTTCATTTTGGCCATAAGGATCTTGGAAAACTCGAGGAGCTTCTCAGTCTCCGGCAGCACATCCTTCACAGCAGGATCAGCCGAAAATTTCCCAGCCCATTTACACAGATCAGGAGTCTTCTCCTCATCGAGAAGCTTCACTCCTCCGAGAATCACTTGCACGGCTCTCAGCCATCCCAACATGCTCCCAAACGCAATGTCCAGAAACCCAATCTTCTCCCCGCCGAAGAAATCCTCCCCTTTGCTGATCTCCCCGTACGCTCCTTCCAGCAGCGCCAGCCCTTCTTTCAGCTGTTCCACCGCCGCGTTCTTCGCCTCCTCCGTCGCCGCCATTGGCGCAGCTCTCACATTCGGGAACCACTGCCCAATCAAAAAAGATTCCAACTTTTCAATTCGAATCCCAAATCTAACGACTGCCCATTAAAGCAATCGACACGGAGAATACGAATTCGAGATCAATTTAGGAAAAAAATCGTAATTCGTACCTTTTCGTCGAGGTAGGCAGCCCAGAAGCGGGCGACGGCGCGATCGTACGGGTCGGAAGGGAGGATGGAAGGGCCGGAGGACCAAACCTCGTCGATGTACTCGACGATGATGCTGGATTCGCAAATGGGTTTGCCGTTGTGCAGAAGGACAGGGATTTTCTTGTGGACAGGGTTTGATTTGAGGAGGAGCTCGCTCTTGGACCCGAACTGCTCCTGGAGGAACTCGTACTCGACGGATTTGACGTTGAGAGCGATTCTAGGCCTCATTACGTAAGGGCTCGCCCAGGCGCCGATCAGTTTCACATCTCCGTTGTTACTGGCCATGGCTAGAGCAGAACAAACTGCTGCGAGAAGAATGGAAGAAAACAGAGTAGAAGGAGAATACAGAAGCTGATTTTGAGCTTTCTGTTTGGGGAGAGGAAACAGGGTCTGGAAATGCGTATGTATAGGGATTCGGTAGGAAGAGTGAGAGAGAGGAGGGAAATTATGGGCTCTTTTATTTGTTATTATTATTCTTGTTGGGGAGATAAGAACCAAAAATTTATTAACGAGATCGAGCAGAAAGGGCAGTGGGGATTGAATGGAATTGAGAGACGTCATTGATGATGATGGTGGTAACGGGATTGATTGATACGTTTGATGTGTGAGGAGGGTAGATGGATCGTGTGGCTGAGATTCAACTGAGAAGAAAGGGGACAAAATCAAAATCTACTTTGCAATCTCAGACCGGATTCGTCTTTATTGGTTAGTTTATAGATGAAGAATTTCACATTTTGTTCATACCTTCATTACCCAAGAAAGGAAGGCTCGGAGTCGGAACAAGAAGGAAAACTGCAAAAATGGCGTCGGTGGCTGGCTGGAAATATGGATTCACTGTGCTTTTGGAACGAGCTCCTTTCATATCCTCTGGTAGCAACACCGCATATCAGCAAGCTCTCTGTGAATCCGCTGCCTTCTCTTTCTGTCATCATTTCTTGAATTCCTCCTTCATCCGCTTTGCTGTGAAACAGAAACATTTGGACCAAGAATAAAACTCTAAACGGGCCCTCAGCAAGACAAGCAACAGCTCACTATTTGGAAATCTGAGAAGAGTTCATACTATAGCAAAACAACAGAAAAGGATAATTAGTATCACCATTTTGCTGGAACGTACTTGAACATCAATAGGAGAACAAACACTATATTTTTTTTTGGTAAAGGTGAAATCATTTATTAATTAAACGGAAACGGGAAAAAGAAAAGGTTACAGCCCAGAAAGGGCTTTACAAGTAATCAGTCACAGCAACCACTAGGGAGAAACAAACAACAAGAATAAAAATAAGAACAATTAAAACAGAAAATAGCTACAAATCAGAAACAAAAGGAACCGAAGATAGCACCACATCCTCCTACAGAGACCTAGAGCAGCAACGGTACATCAGAATCAGCAACAACAAACGCAGCAGCTCACACAAAATTACAGCAGCAGCGCCAACAGCAGCATTGACAGCACAACCGCAGAACATCAACACAACAGCAAAATAGATAAACAGATGAGGACAGTTCAGTAACGCCAAGCACCGGGAGTTCAGTGTGGAGGTTCCTGTACAACTCTAGGTACCACCTACTCTTTCAACTTCCTCATCCAATCCTCCGCAATGACTCTATCATTCTTCTCATTAGTACACAACCAGTCCGCCATAGCACGAGTGATTCAAAAGCAGACCACATTCATTGTTTCCTCCTTGTCTCAAAAAATCTTGTCATTCCTTTCCCGCCAAAGCCGCCAACACAGAGCGTGCAAAAACACTCTGGAACACCATTCACGAGGACAAACAGGTTCCTTTTGCTGCCACCTACCGATTAGAATAGATATATCCCCATCTAGGTTAATAGGAAGCTTCACAAAACGCCTCATTGCTTGCCACACCATACGCGAGAACCTGCAACCCAAGAAAAGATGATCTGCACTTTCTTCCTCTTCGTAGCACATGGTACATCGGTTTGGCAGCATCCATCCACGCTTCTTGAGTAGGTCTTGCGTCAGAATCTTTTTGTGGAACACTAACCAAACAAACACACAGACTTTGAACGGGACAGGCTGCTTCCAAACAATGTTAGCAGGGAATATGATTCCACTGCTGTAATGTTCACCAAACAGCGAGTCATACATGGACTTCACTCTAAAGCCGGTGCTTGGGGACGGCTCCCAAGTTAGTCTTGCTGGACCTGCAGAGAACAAAGTGGAAGGGATAGTTTGTAGAAAATTTAAAAGAGCACATCTCTCACCCTCAGCCCCACCTCTAAGATTATAATTTAAATGTAAGTCCCATGAAAGGTTTCTCTCCCCAATATGCAAGACATCAGCGATTTGACAGCACGGCGAATCAGTAGCAGCGACGATCCTTTGAAAGAATTTGGCAAGAGGGATTTCTTTATTTTTTTTCTTTTTGTGTGTAGCTCAGTATGAAATTAGTCTTTCCCGGAACTCTCTCTTCTCTCTCTTCTCTCTCCCTCGTTCTAGGGTTCGACTGTGGATTCACAAATGGCGGCCGTCACCGGCGAAGCCTCCTCAGGTGCCGTCGGTGACGGGCGCACTTGGGCGTCGCTGTTTTCGTTCAATCCAGACCTCAAGCTGGATTATTACGAACCGGAATTTATAAATGGATCACTGTGGATTCCAAAATCGGTACTCGAGGAGGGCTCCAAGCGATGGGTTAACTGTTTAGTTGGTCAGTTTCTGGATCGGCCAACCTCTCTTTCGTCCATTCACTTCTGGGCGAACTGGATCTGGGGGCGAGATGGAGCTATTCGGGTTTCGTGGCTGGGGGAGCGGCTGATTCTATTTCAATTTCCGACTGCAGAAGTCTGCCGATGGGTCTTCGAAGGAGGCCCTTGGCATCATCGCGAGAACCTGCTGTTCCCTCGCAAATGGGAGCCAGGTATCCAACCTCTAACTATTGATAACTCGGTAGTTCCAGTTTGGGTGAAGCTCTCGAATCTGCCGACTGAGATGACGTCCAAGGAGGGTCTAGGACGAATTGCTAGTTCTTTGGGTAGGCATCTGTATATGGATTTTCCTACGAAACAAGGGACCAAATTGGGGGTGGCAAAGCTGTGTGTTGAAATTTCAGTGAGTACTAATTTGGTGAATAAGCTCAACATTACTCCTGATGATTGCCCGGAGATGTTTGTTGATGTGGAGTACTGTCATGTCCCGAGCAAATGCGAGAAGTGTCAATTATTTGGCCATGACTGCTCCAATCCTGGAGGGAAGACGAAGAAGGTCTGGGTTATCAAACAGCCCAAGGTGAAGCAGCTTGATCTGGTTCAGGACAAGGGGAAAGATGTGATAGAGGAGTCCTCGAAGGAAATGGTTCAGGAAGTTGTAGTTGCTGAGGAAGAAAAGTCTACTACTCCTAGTCTGTTTCAAGATGAGGAAGGGTTCCAGGTGGTTACGCACAGGAAGAATAGAGTGAGAGCTCCTGCCCCGGGATCTGTCTCGCGAAGTCCATGGAGTTTGTCAGCTGGCTCGAGTAAAAGTCCATTGGATGACCAGGTATTCCCTTCTCTAAGCAGACCTGTTTTGAAGCGACCTGTTGACCCTCCACCTATTGCTCCTGCTAGGGGTAAGGGTCGGGGGAAGAAGCGGGGAAAATGAAGATACTCTGCTGGAACGTCAGGGGATTTAATTCTCCTGAAAAGCACACTGCTGTGCTAAAATTTTTTTGGAAGTTAAGGTTAGATATAGTAGCTTTGATAGAAACTAGAATTCTGTTTTCTAATTGTTCTGATATTCTCTCCAAGAAATTCAGTCAGTTTAAGCATTTGAATAACTACCCTAAGTCTGCAAATGGACGTATCTGGTTGCTCTGGAAAGAAGGTATTGATGTAGTGAAGGTTGCAGATGGTCAGCATTTTATAAAAGTTAGAGTTGCAGGTCCTGTCCCTTTCATCCTCCTAGTGGTTTACAGTCCAAACAAAGAAGCAGATAGGGCTGTGTTGTATGAAGAACTTCTGCTCCATCAAGAAGTTAATGTTCCAATGGTTGTTATGGGTGACTTTAATGCGGTAATTGACCCAGGGGATACCTCTAATCTTGTGGGTATGAACTCGAGCATGTTTGCTTTTAAGTCCTGGATTGATGATATGAAAGTGATTGATCATAGGGTTATGGGGTCTTGGTTTACATGGTGGAACAAACAGGAAGAGAACCCCATTGCGAGGAGGCTGGATAGAATTCTCATTAATGAAGTCTGGCTATCTATGTTTAAAGCTAGTTCTGCTACTACCTCTCCACCAGGTATATCAGATCACAGTGGTTTGTTGCTGATAGTTATTCCCGAGGTGCAGAGCTTTCCCAAGCCTTTTAAATATTTTACTTTTTGGACTAGTCATCCTGGTTACAATGAGTTAGTATCAGAAGCATGGAAGTATAAGGGAGGTCTATGCTGAACAGGGAGGTCTATGCTGATATTTCAAATAGAACGAGGGCTTGTGAAAGTAGACTTGAGGCTTTGCAATTGGCTATACTGGTTACTCCAGATCCTTCACTAGTAGGGGAAGAGAAGAAAGTAGCTGTGGAGTGTCATGAATTGCAAAAAAGCTGAGGAAGGGTTTTACAAGCAGAAGGCTCGAGTTAGGGGAGTTCAAGAGGGAGACATGAACACTAAATTCTTCCATAGTTCTGTGAAACTTCGCTCTCATCGCCAGCAGATAACTCGTCTCTTGAATGCTCAAGGACAGGAGATGACTGATATACAGCAGCTGGGGCAAGTAGCAGTAGAGTTCTATAAGAAACTTATTGTAGAGGCTGATCCTGCAGTGTACCCACATCCATCTAGCTTCTATGCAGGTTTGGCACTAAAATCTCTCAACCATGAGGAGGCTGGGTTGTTGACTGCTCCAATATCCAGAGAGGAAATTCGCAAGGTATTTAGAAACCTTGGACGAGACAAGGCACCAGGCCCAGATGGGTTTCCTGCTGAGTTCTTTAAGTTGCACTGGGGTTTGATTGGCAAGGAGGTTGAGGAAGTTGCTCTGAGCTTCTTCTCTTCTGGCATTATGCCACAGGTTTTGAATTCTACTCTGTTTACCCTTGTGGCCAAGATTCCAAATGCTGAGAGAATGAAAGATTTCTGTCCCATTTCCTGCTGTAACACGATTTATAAGGGGATCTCGAAGATTTTGGCCAACAGGTTAGCATCTGTACTACCCTGCCTTATCTCCTCATCTCAATCTGCTTTCATCAGAGGTCGATCAATCTGTGATAATATATTATTAGCCTCAGAACTAGTAAAGGACTATCATAGGAGTAGAATCACCCCTAGATGTGCTGTCAAAATCGATATCATGAAAGCGTTTGACTCTGTAGACTGGAATTTCTTGTTTGCTGTGCTTAGTCAGATGGGTTTCCCTGATCTATTTATCAAATGGCTGAAAGCATGTGTTTGTACCCCTAAGGTCAGTGTTGTGATGAATGGTGGAATTTGTGGATTCTTTGAGATGAAAAAGGGGTTAAGACAAGGTGATCCCTTGTCTCCATATCTATTTACTGTGGCTATGGAGGTATTGGATGGTATGTTGAAGTTGGCTGTAAAACAGAATCAAATCCCCCCCATCCTAGATGTAAACCATTGGCAATAACGCACTTGTGTTTTGCTGATGATTTGCTTGTGTTCACTAATGGTTCTATAAGGGGGGTAGCAGGAATTTGTAGAGTTCTTGATGCTTTCTATAGAGTCTCTGGTCTTAAGTGCAACCCAGACAAGTGTCAGTTGTTTTGTGGGGGAATATCAGAACCTGAACAGCAGTATATCTCATCATATTCAAAATTCCCTATTGGTACTTTGCCTGTTAGGTATTTGGGAATTCCTCTTATCACTGGAAAGTTATCTAGGGCGGACTGTCGTGTATTGATTGAGAAAATCACAGCAAGGATTACTAGCTGGAGGGCAAGAACTCTAAGTTTTTCTTGGAGACTACAGCTTATATCATCTGTTCAGACTAGCACATTACAATATTGGATGGGTATCTTTCTCCTGCCCCAGTTTGTCATTAAGGAAGTAGAATCTATATGTAGCAAGTATCTATGGGATATAACAGAGAATTCAATGAGGACAAGAGCAGTTGTTTCTTGGGAATTCCTTGCTAGGCCGAAGAAAGAAGGAGGTTTAGGGATTCGTGGATTTGCAGTTTGGAATAAAGCTTGTGTACTTCGTCATTTCTGGGTAGTTCTAGCTGAACAGGGGTCCCTTTGGGTGGCCTGGATTAGGCGCTATAGGGTTAAACACATGTCAATCTGGGACCTTAAAGTGTCCTCATCAGCCTCGTGGATATGGAAGAGAATTTTGAAGTGTAGGGAACTTGCTCGCCCTTATGTTTCTTTGCTGCAGGGAAGCTTGGCATGGGATGGAGAGATTATGCAGCCATACTCTGTTAAAAGGGTATGGCAATCACTTCGGCAGAAAAGTAATGTAGTGGCTTGGAAGAAGTTGGTTTGGGACAATATAATTATCCCTCGACACGGTTTTATTCTGTGGTTAATCATTTAGGATAGATTGAAATTGCAGGATCGGCTTATCTCTTGGGGAAAACCTCTGACAGGCTTATGTTTGCTGTGCCCTGGTGGAGTGAAAACTCGGCATCATCTGTTTGTAGAGTGCTCTTTTGTAAGGTACATGCTTGGACAGATCCTCAAAAGTGCTGCTCCGCCTTTACTAGTGGATTGGCCTCAAGTATTGCACTGGTGTGTTACCCGATGGAAGGGGCAGTCTGCTTCTGCGCGCCTTAATAGGCTGTCATGGAGTGTTGTATTGAGTCTTGTATGGAGGGAGAGGTGTTCTAGGATGTATGGTTTGAATAGTGCTTGCTCTCCAGAAAAGTTAATTGTGCAGGCTAAGTGGACCATTGAGTATCGTTGTATGCTTGATCAGAGCTTATTAGATTGTTTCATTGCTAGAGGCTTGGGGTAGGGTTTATTTGATTTGCTGACTTGTACATATTGTTTGTTCCGAGGAGCGCCATAGTGTTTATGCTATTGGTTGCCTGTTCTTAATGAAAATTTGATCTAAGTATAAAAAAAAAAAAAATTGGCAAGAGGGGGTTGGCCTTTTATCCACACGCCGTACCAGAAGGAAGTCCAAGCTCCACAACCAGGCTCCACCCAAGCCAACTTCCAAAATTCCTTCGAGAGTTTCTAAATTTGAGACCAAGGGCTGCAACCCAACGATCCACTAATCTCACCCGTGCTCCATTCCGAGGCTTTACGAGGGAACTTAATGCCAATCAGCTCCCTCCACCATTAATCTCTCTCGTAAGCGAATCTCCACAGCCATTTTGCTAACAAGGCTTTATTACGCGTTCTCAAATCAACAATTCCCAAGCCACCGACTTTCTTTGGCCTTTTACAAGTTTCCCAAGACACCAAATGAATCTTTTTCTCTAGACTCCCACCTGACCAGATGAACTCTTTCTAAATTCTCTCTAACTTCTCAATTATGCTAGCTGGCACACTAAAAAGCGAGCACTGATAAAGGAGGAATTTTACAATGCTATATAGTATTGGTGCTATAGGTTTTTGCCTTTATGGTACAACTTGAAATTGTACCTTTAACGTTATGGTACAACTTCACATTGTACCTATACTTATTGTACAAATTCTTTTATGGTACAACTTAAACTTGTACCTTGTGTGATGGTACAACTTCAAGTTGTAAAGTTGTACCATAACATAATGATACAAATTCTTTTATGGTACAACCTAAACTTATACATTTAATGTTATGGTACAACTTCAAGTTGTACATTAAAGCACCAATATTATATAGCATAGTAGAAGTGCTCCTGATAAAGTGGTTGGCTTGCCAAGACTGCGTCGCACAAAGTTATTCTACCGCTTAAAGATAGATATTTACCCTGCCACCCTTCCAAATTCTTCTGCATCTTCACTAGAATTGGTTCCCAAATAGCTGTGGACGTAGGCTTAGCACCTAAAGGCAACCCAAGATATACCGTGTGAAGAAAGCTCCAATCACATCCGAGGATCCCAGCCAGCCTTTCAATGTTATCCACCTCACCAACCGGGTACAACTTACTCTTATCAAGGTTGATCTTGAGGCCTGTGATGGATTGTAAGCATAAGAGGGCAGCCATAACATTAAACACTTCTTCTTCCGAGGCATTGCAGAATACAATAGCATCATTAGCATACAGTAGGTGAGACACCTGCCCTCTCATGTTCCTTTCATCAATATGGAACCCAGTGATGAGACCATCTTCCTGCATCTTTTCAATTATAAAGGAGAAGATGTCCATGACGATGTTGAACAGAAGAGGAGAGAGTGGGTCTCCCTGCTTAAGACCACGCTCCATGCTAAGAAATCCTGCCGCTTCACCATTTACAAGAACAGAAAATTTTGAGCATGAAACCAGCCCCATAATCCACTTTTCAAGCTTCACATTCATACCCATGTTCCTCAAGATTCGCCTCAAACACTCCCAACTAACTGAATCAAATGCCTTTTTAATATCAAGTTTTAAGATGATCCCCGACTTTCCACTACGCTTCCTGCTATCAATTGCTTCGTTAGCAATCAAACTAGCCTCGTGAATTACTTTCTTCTTCTTTCCAGCAAACTGAAACTTTGAGACAAACTTGTGCGAGACCAGTTGTAATCTAGCCAATACAGCCTTTGAGATAATTTTGTTAATACTCCCAATGAGGCTAATCGGTCGGAAATCTTTCACTTCTTCAACCGCTTCTTTCTTGGGGATCAAGCACACGAAAGAGTGTGCAACAGAATGCGGTAGAACACCGTTGAGGTAGAAATCGGCAAAGGCTTTCAGAACATCTGTTTTAATGATGTTCCACGATTTCTTGAAGAAAGCAAGGGTAAAACCATCTGGCCCCGGTGCCTTATCCCCATTACACGAACAAATTGCGCTCCACACTTCAGCTTCTGTGAAGGGGACAGTGAGATTAAGGTTTCCTCTTGATTGATTAAAGTCACCTTAAAGTCAATCGGAAAAGGTCGATCCTTCTCGATCTCAGTAAATCTTTCACGAAAATGATTGACAAAGGCCGGTTGAAGTTCCCCTTTCTCCACGATCACCCTTCCATCAACTCTAATATTCCTCACACAGTTTCGCCTTCTGTTATTTTTTGCTTTGCGATGAAAATATCCAGAGTTTTTATCACCAACTATGATCCATAAGGTGCGAGAATTCTGACGCCAAGAGATTTCCTCCATTAGCAGCACCTTGTCAAGCTCGCACTTCACTTTACACCTTTCAAGATGCAGCTGCTCAGAAATGGGGCCTTGCTCCTCCAAAGTATCGATCCTCCTAATCTCTGTCAAAAGATCCGCCACCTTCTTATCAATCTTCCCAAAGCATTCTATGTTCCAACCTTTTATTAGCTGCTTAGTATTTTTAATCTTTGGCTGCACTTATACAAAAGCCCCGATCCACTTACAGGAACATTTTACCAACCGACCAACTGCTCAAAGAAGCTAGGTTCTTCAAACCACATATTTTCAAACTTCCAAGGTCGCTTTACCCTTTCATTACCACCCCACTGCAGGACGACCGGGTTATGATCAGACTCCACCCTTTCCAAGGCGATTAGGGTTCCAGGTTCGAACAAGTATTCAAAACTCGGATTAACCAATGCTCTATCAATTCTGGACAACGAAGCTCTACTACCGCCACTACTCCACGTGAACTGAGCACCTTTCAGGGGTGAGTCACACAAATTGTTGGAAGTGATAATGCTATTGAACTCAATTATAACCTCATTGCTTCTTGGCCCCTCTCTGTAATCATCCTGAGAACAGACTGAATTGAAGTCCCCGATCACACACAAAGGCTCTGAATATCTTTGGCAAACCTGGTGCAATTCCCGGATGAAAGCCAATTTTTCCTCTTTCTCTTGTGGTCCATAAACCACCATAAGAGCAAAAACTTGATTGCTATCGACCGAATGAAGTCTAACTGCAAGGGAAAAAGACCCTTCCCCCACATCCAAAAGGGTATACTCACCTGGTTCCCAAAAAGCAGCAATCCCACCTTTAGAGTCATAAGCATCCTTCGCTACCCATTTTGAGGCCCTGCTACCGCCAACTGAAATAATGAGTTGTTGAGAGCATTCATTCCATTTTGTTTCCGTTAAGCAAACAATACTAGACCGAATTCTTCTGATAATCCCTTTGATTCTCGTCCTTTTCTCAGGTGCCCCCAGTCCACGAACGTTCCAAGCTAATATCGCCGACATGACCATTTGATACGCTTAGCACCTTTAACAAACTGTTCCGTGCCAAATACTTTTCTTCACTATGGTTTTCGCTTTCCCCACAAGCTCATCCATAGCTTCATCACAAAGCTCAAAAGTGATGTTTGTGTTCTCCTCATATTTTACAAAGAAATTGTACACATCTGTATCAGCTTCCAGTCCTTCTCTTCTCATCTCTTCCAATATTTTTCTTGCTTCCGACAGTTTCTTCCGCTTCAAGAAACCTCTGATGAGAGCATTTATACGATTTAGCAGTGAGAACAAATCCTTTTTCCAACCATCGCTTTATACAAATACCACGCTTCTTTCATATTTCTGGCCTTGCAGTGTTCTTCAATCAAAATATTATAAGTGTTTCCATCAGGCACCACACACGCAGCTTGCATTGCCCTACAAATCTCAGCCGTTCGGTGCATATTGCTTCTTCTTGAATACTGTTTCATAAGAGAATTGTATGTTGTTGTGTTCGGTATTATCTACCTGTCCAACATCCATTGTAGCAGCTGGCTTCTCCCCGTCTTCCAGCCTTCCTGATTGACTAAATGCATTCGTAAGGACATCGAATGCAACAACTCTAGGCTGAAGTCCCCTTTTCAGCATCTCTTGCAGGATTTCATTGGCCTTAGCCATATCTCCCATCTTACAATAAGCAGCCATTAAAGTAGTATAAGTTACAACATCAGGATGAATTCCTTCCACCTCCATTTCTTCCTTCAGTTGCAGTGCTTGTTCTAGATTTCCTACCTTACAGAGACCATTGGCCACTCCTTCAGAAGTTCATCTGTCGTATCTAATTCGCCAATTTTGCAAATGCCATCAGCCAGTGTGGTGTATGTAACAACATTTCGCACAAGCCCAGGTCGGACCATCTGGTTGTGAAGAAAGAATACCTTCTTCGTATCACCTGATTTGCAGTAGCCATCAAAAAAGTGCTGAATATGTAACTTCATCTGGCCTCTCACCTCCTTGACCAAGCATTTCAGTAATAAAGAGTTTGTCAGCTTCCAGCATGTTTCCGTTTTGACAAAATCCACAAATGATAGCAGTATATGTTATAAAATAAGGAATAATCCTCTGGGTCTGCATCTCATGAAATAGCCTATACGCAGCTTGAGTATTTCCTAGCTTGCAGAGACCATCAGTTAGCGTTGTATAGACAACATTGTCAGGAGTTGTCCCCTGCTTCGCCATATCTTTCAATACTGTTTCTGTCTCATCGACATTAGTTACCACTCTTGACAGAAGAAGGATAGTGCTAGTATTATAGGTGTAAGAGTTTGGCTTCAATCCCTTGCATTTCTTCAATAAGGTGCAACACTTCTTCTAATTCTCCCATTTGGCAATAACCATTTATTATAGTACTATAACTAACAACATCTGGAGCAGTGGCGGAGCCACCTTATAGCCAGGATGGGCTATAGCCCCTCCTCAACTCTCAAAATCGTGTAAATTTACGTGTAAATTTTGGTAACAAACTTGGAGAATAGATTAGATTGTAAGGCTTTAGCCCCCTTCCCGGTTCAAACATCTTGAACGTAAATTTTTAGCCCCCCTCACTCAGATTTCTGGCTCCGCCACTGACCTGGAGTATATGTATATCCCTTGAACTCCATATGCACTAGCAAAGTATGTGCCTCTTTTAAGGTAGACCTTCAAAGTAGGGGTGGGCATTAGGTCGGTTCGGTTTCGACCGAATCGAAATTTTGAATACCGGGTCCCCGCATTCTCCCAAACCTCAAATTGAATTCGAACCAAATTATAATTTGGTTCGGTCAGTTTAAACCGAATTATACTTCGGTTTGGTCGGTTTAAACCGAATTACAATTATGTTCGATTTTTACACAAAACCAAATTTGTTAAGCTACTTGTATCTTCTCACTTTTAAATTATTTTTTACCCCTAATATAAACAATAAATATGCAATTATATGCATCATCAATGATAAAATCCAAACTTTTCAACACATGAGTCATAAAACGTTTCAAATATTTAAGTCTGAAAACAACAACAAACATAAAAATCCACCATTTGGAGCTTGCAATTGTAGTATTTCGGTTTTTCGATCGAAAATTCGGTTGGGTTGAAAAAACCCTGATTTCCGAACTATCCATATTTTGCTTCCGAATTCCGAACCAAATAACATTAATTCGACTTCGATTCGGTTTAATTCGGTTTCGGTGTATTGTTTGACAAGTATAGACTGGGCCTGATTTCCTTCAAATACCAAGCCCAACGTCCCTTGCGAATAAGTGTCAAGTAAAATGCAAACTGGGCCCACCGTATTTCCACAAATGAGTAGATTCCTTCCCCGGTTGGCCCACGAAGCATATTAGCCGCGGTTGTTGTTGATGGATTTGGAGTGTATGGAGGTTGTGTAAAGAAAACTGGCTTCCTTGGAGCAGAAGCAAATCTCCTTAAAATCTGCAGGAACTTTGGGACTCTAAGCCGCTGCCTTGGATCACAACCAAACGGGCCCCAAGAATCATCACACTTTCCACTTTCAGTCAAGCCAAGGCATCTTATCTTATAATACCCTAAATAGAGAAAGAAAGAAAAAATGCTGAAGCAACAAAGGTATGGGAAAAAAAGCATACTCAAAGCTAGCCAACTATCGGCAGCCGGCCAAAGAACCTTATTCTCCTACTTCCCTCCTCCTGACACTTTCACCCTACCATTCCACACACTAGTAAACAGAAAAAGACTCTATATATGCTCTACCCCAATTCCATGAATCACATTCTCCACCATTCTTCTCCCATGGCCACTGCAACAACTACTACTACTACTCTCTTAGCACTAGTGGCTTTCTTCATCACAACTCTCACATCTTTCCCTTTCATGGTCTCGTCTCAGGCTTGCCAGAACTACTGTGGCAACATCCCCATCAAGTACCCTTTTGGCACCGGCCTTGGCTGTGGCGATCCACCCTTCCAAAAGTATGTTACTTGCAGCCAAGGCAAGCTCACTTTCACCTCCCACACCGGCTGCTACCCGATCACAAACATCGACTACTCGAACCAAGTCATCTACATCTCCGATCCATCCATGTCGACGTGTTCCTGTACTCAACCGAGCAAAGGATTTGGCCTCGATTGGGACGCCCCTTTTTCTTTCCATGATGATACAGTGTTCACCCTCTTGGATTGCTCAACCACATCGTCACCTATGTTCAGCACTGCTGACTACGGTGGTGAGAGTAGTGGCAATGGCAGCAGCATGGTCCCTCAGTGTGACAGGACAGGGGCGCCAATCTGCAGCTTCTTGTATTCATGCAGGGCGATCAGTATGATGAACCTCCCAATCTCCACTTGCTGTGTTTACACACCGGTTGATCTTGGCCCTTCGTTCGAGATGGACCTCCAGAAGCTGAAATGTTCGTCGTATGCTGGATTCTACAGCTTCAATGGGCAGGAATCGAATCCGGATGACTGGAAGTATGGGATTGCATTGAAGTATAAGTTCAATGTGTATAATGATTACCCCGGATCGTGTGCGAACTGTGAGAGAAGCCATGGGGTTTGTGGGTATGTTGGGGCTTTCAACTCTTTTGTCTGCAATTGTCCGGGTGGTTTCAATACCACATCTGAGTGTCTCTTCTTCAGCCATGCTTCAAGCCAATGGAAGAATGGTAGTCTTTTTAATTTTTTCTCTAGTACCCTTGCTGTTTCTCTATTCACTTCTTGAAATCAACCATTTGATGTTGATTCTCTGATTGATTACAGGTGCTTGGTGGATCAGTTTCTTGGCAACCCTTTTCATTTTAACCAATTTGTAGACTGGAGAGACACCATGGAGATGGAAATTTCTCTTGTTTTCCATGTATAAGAATCTGTTGCAAATGTGGGGGAAAGTTGCTGTAATGTTGCTTTACAAATTATATTGTAAGGAATGTGGAAAAAGGGGCAATGGGCATTACCCCAAATAAATAGTTCCATTCTTCTTTTTGTAATTGGAACTTCTGAATTCAGAGGTTTTTAAGTTTTATCATTTTGGCTATCCACCAAGCCAGCTAGCTAGCAGAAGTGGGGACTCTGATGTGGAGAGAATCTGAAGTACCAGAAGAATATGAAATAGAATGAGGTGAGGGAATAAGGTTCTCTTTTTTGTGAACAATCATAGCCACCAAGAAAGAATCACTTTCAGACTCAAGAGTAAAGCTTCACTATCTAGGACCCTACTTGGTTGCTAAGCTCATCCATCAGAAATTTAAAGCTGGCTTTATTGCTTCCACCTTTCAGCTAACAAGCTTTGGAATCTCCACTTTGTAGCAACTTCTGGAATTTCAAGTACTCAACAAACTAAAAGTTTAATAATGGAGGGCACATATGAGGTTCAATAATGGAGATCATGTATGAGCCAAAAATGGCAAAAGTTCAGTCCATTCTGATATTGCATTTCAGTTTCGTCTCCCCGGAATACAAGAGGAAAAGGCAGGTGTTCTGTGACTTGTCTATCTTCTCCCTTTACTGTTGTCCTCCACATAAGCTACAGGCAAGACTGAATTAGGGGGAGAGAGAAAGCTGAACTGAACTAAGCTTGAAGAATGACTGACAGGGAACAAAAACTATAATGAATTGAGCTCAGAATGCTATATATCTCCCCTTGAATATGTACAAAGGTCCTGCTAGGACTACAAAACTTGTTTTTCCTTCTTGTTCTTTACCAACTAGTTGCGGTTTACGGTTAACCCCATCGGCGGTAGTCATCTTATTTGTCATCTCCAGTTGCAGCATTGGGCTTTTCCTTGATGTAACTTCTCCCATAGGCAAATCATCTGTCTTGGAGACTGGTAATGAGATGTGTAATAATCATCGATGCACCCAAACTGGCAGAACTTCAAGCTGTGCACATATTCCACAGGTTTTGAGCTGTTGAACTTTTCCACCCACATTCCCATGCTCACATCTTCCATCTTAAATAGCTGCAGCGAAGCCAGAATTCAAGTAATTCAGTTAGGAGGAACACAAGATGTGCATCATAGGTTTTTGAACCATGTATAAAAAGAGTCTAGTGCAGGTTAGCATCTAATTTCTACGAGTATGTAGACAAGAGAGGAGGGACGAGACAAAGTGGACCAATGGCTCTTACTCTTAGCTTGTGTTGTTCAAATTCTGATACTACAAACTCTGCGATGTCGGATGACACAATGTAACCTGGACCATTAGCATAGGGAGGATACACTTCCTCTGGCCACTCCTGAATCGTACACACGAAGAAAAGTACACATAAGCAGCATGTATTCGGAACAGGTAGATCACACACAAAAAACTTCTAACGTGAACAGAACTGATTGTGATTCTTAGTTCTAGCCTCTACGTTAAGTTACTTGACACACATTATGCATGACAAATCTAACCACGAAAAGGACCTGACAAAAGGCAGAAAAATTCAGTCCAGAAGAATCACAAAGGACTTGCAGCAAAATGCCACCGGCATAATAATGCAGAAACTTCCTAGTTCTCTTTTTCAGTAAGATCAACTAACCTTGTAAGTCACTGCCCATTTACCATCTCGCAAGGGCTTGTGATAGTAGTTGATGTTCCCAACATACAAGCTTTTGTTTCCAACCACTTTCTTCGCCTCCTTCATTACGGCATCCACTCTAACAAATGTGTCGTCATCACATTTCATAATAAATTTTGCAGCAAGATTCTGAACCTGTTGAACCATACATGATATAGAGCCACATCATCAATGCATGATACAAAGACAGGAAAATTCAGCAAGATTTCAAGTAACTCGGATACTCACCCCATATTCACAAATTGCAACAGTCTTTAGCACTACAAGATCATAGTTGTCCATGTAGGGAACTATAACAATATCACCAAAATACTCTGCTTCCTTCTTTAGCTGTGCATTTATTTCTTTTCTCCCAGTCTGCAAAAAATTTGCAGAATATCAGTTCTTAGAAACTCAACAGCCCAAAAAGCAAATAGGGTTTACAGGTCTGGGTATCTCCTCAAGCATCTTACCAGTGCAACGAAGAATCGAGCAACAACATTTGAAGATTTGATCAAGTTATGTTGCATCCATGTTTTCCTTATAGCCATCCGTTCGGAAAAATGATTTCCAGCAGAGAGGATGCCAATAAAAAGCTCAACTTGGCCAAGAACAACTGGAAGTGAGGGTGCTTGCCATTTCTTAAACATCTCGAGATGCTGTTGCGGAGCAAAGTTTGGATGTGAACTAGGCAATGATGCAGCAATTACAGCATCAACATCGACATCACCGTTCAAATAAAACCCAGTAGCATCCTCAAGAACAAACCCCTGAAACAATCACATGTAAGTTTCCAGACAACCTGCAATTTTGAGCATTCCCAGTTCATGGAGAAGGAGATCACTAAAACAGAAAAATTACTCACAATCCGATAAGGAAATGACGTGATATGCCTGCCATCAACATTTATGTGGTAACCTTCTAAGCCAGCAGTCAATGTGAGAACGAACAACTTGCCTTCTGCAAAAGGGAACGGCCAATTGTATGAAATCTTCTTTGTCCTCCCTATCAGTCTGTTCAACCACCATACTGTCTTTGAATCCTCCGTAGTTCCATCATCATCCCGCAGCCATTTCTCACACTTCACCTGCCCATCAACTTCACGAACCAACCCAGAAGAGGAAAAGGAAAAGAAACCTCAATGAATCGTATTACACAATCAAGGATTCAACCAAATAAATGCGATACGAAAAAGGATAAAAACTTTGAGGAGTTGGCATGTCGCCTTGCTTACCTGTTTCCTCATCAGCTCTAGAATTCCAGCCCTCGCATCTCTGAGCATGCCCCCACTGCATTCTGTAACAAGTGTTCTGCTCAATCACAGGCTTCCCACTCCAATCACCCTTCAACCTCGGGTTGACATGCAAAATCCTCGGCGGTTCTTCGTTATCGACGGTCTTCAATCCCAGCAGCTCCATCATGAACTGGGAAACCATCAATTCTTGTTCACCTTCCCTCAGCAGAGCTATCTTCGGGTCTCTTTCCCTGTGACCCCACCTCGGCTTCCCCACAACGGTTATATGCGAACCCAGAGTCAGCCCGCAGGGCAGCTCCAGGATCCTTTTACGGGACAAGAATTCTGGTCCAGTCAGAGTGATCGAATTCGGGCACTGCTGCTCAGTGGAATTCTTCTCGTCGGTCCTGATCGGATCGGGTTGAAGCTTGTCCGATTCCAACTCCTCCCAAAGCTTCTTCCCCGATAACCACGCCTGTTTCGCCGTCTTGTAAAGTGCAGAGAATTCGTCGAGCGAAGTCACAACATCGAACACCGTCTCGTTGAAGAACAACCCGGAGATTCGCTTACTAGTCTCCCTCATTCTCCGCGCGGGGCTCCGGCGGAAACCCACTCGAGAATCCGAAGATTCTCCGGAAGGACTGCCGCCTCGATCTTCGCCGCCGCCGCCGCTGATTTTGCTTTCTGCTTCTTCTGCTCGCTCAAACAACTGCCGTTCGTCACGCTCGAAGACCCACGACCTGGGCAGGGCTTCACCGGTAGACCCGTCACCGTTAGCTGACCCATAAACTTCCACCGACCCTGTTCTGAAAACCAGAGGGATCTCGAGAGTAACGAAGAGAAGGTAGAGGAAAAAAGCAGCCATCAAGGTCTGAATCAGCCGGACCCGACTCAGCGGCAGCATAGTTTCCAACTTCACTCTCTTCATTGTCGGTGCTCTCACCACCGACGAAGTAATTAAACCCAGTGATGTTAAAAGTAGCCCTAGTGCCGGAATTAGGACAGACCGGGAGAATTCGTGCTTGAAGAACCGGTGGTGGAAGATTGGGAAGGGATTCTTACAGCGGAAAAACGAAAGGGAAGGATGGGAATTTGTATACAAATCGTCACGCCAGTCGCCAGCGAGCAGAATGGCTGTTTGTTTCGTTAATCACGCTCACGCCGACGGCATTGACGCGTGCGGCGAATTTTTCTTAGGTAGATATTTCCAAGAATATGACTCGAGCAATTAGCAAGTTCAAAACTTAAAATAGTAAAAAGGATTGCAAAACAAAAAGAAAGTAAAAGGGCCGTCCATTATTTTCTCAAGGAGCAGCAGCGGACCCGGTTTCAGGGAATCTAGTAATCCTAATCTATTTCTAGCAAGGTTGTCAATCGGCTGGTTGATCCAAACCTGTCCACAATAACAAGGCCAAGGGCCAGCTGCTCAGTGAAGTGTTTGCCCGAATTTGATCAAACTTGGCCAAACCCGGTAAAAGCCTGGCAAACTCGAGCGGTTGGACTGAGAAGAATCAGAGTTTGGGGGAAAATGCTCGTTAGAGCTTTCCATTGATGATGAATCAGCTTATATACAAGCTACTAATTACACTTAACGGTAACTACAACTAACAAATGAAAAGAACCAATGAATGCTATACACGTGTAAATGACACAGTGAAATCGGAAACAAGGCTGTTAGCCAAAACGATGCGCTTCACTTCCATTCTTCTTCTCTGCAAACGTCACCGTTTGAGGCTCTACATTCTTCTTTGTTCTTCGTTCTTCATCTGCAGCAGAGCCTCCATTCTTCTTCACAGCAAGGCTGCTGCAAGGAGAATCATCCATCCTCTTTGTTACCCTCCCACAAGCTGGCGAGTATAGGTCATATACTCCCAGCTTGGATAACAGAAGAGCAAAACGATCAATAGGTAAGCTTTTTGTAAAGATGTCTGCTAGCTGTGATTCAGTTGGCATATGATGAAGAGAGATCAAACCAGATTGAACACTTTCCCTGATCACATGGCAATCCACATCAATATGTTTCGTTCTTTCATGGAATACTGGATTTTCTGCGATGTGGATTGTCGACTGGTTGTCACAGTAGACTTTGACTGGATGTTCATGTTTGACTCCAAAGTCCCTCAGCAATCTGATCAGCCACTCAATTTCACAGCTTAGGCTAGCCAAAGCCCTATACTCTGCTTCAGAAGACGACCTTGACACTGTCTTCTGCTTCTTGCTCTTCCAAGTGACAATTCCAGACCCAAGGAAAGTACAGTAACCAGTGATAGACTTTCTTGAATCAGGACAAGTTGCCCAGTCTGAGTCACTGAACCCTGTAAGAGCAAGAGTATTCTCCTTTGGATAGAGCAATCCCTATCCTGGTGAGCTCTTTAGATATCTGAGAGCCCTATGTAGTGCCCTTAAATGTAGGGACGTAGGGTTATCCTGGAACCGACAAAGCTGCTGTACAGCAAAGCTAATTTCAGGTCTGGTGGTGGTGAGGTACTGCAGCTGGCCTACTAGGTGTTTGTACTCACCAATGTTCCCCAAAGGAACACCTCCCTCTGCTGATAGTATTTCCTTCACATAGATGGGAGTAGCAGCTGGCTTGCAGTCTTGAAATCCTGCCTCAGCTAAGAGATCAAGACAATACTTTATCCGGGATACAGTGATCCCCTTTACTCCTCTTACAACTTCCAATCCAAGGAAGTATTTCAATTCCCCCAGATCTTTCATCTTAAACTCACCCTTTAGTAAACCCTTGGTCTTGTTGATTGCCTCTAAACTGATGCTCCCAATTAATATGTCATCTACATAAACAATGAGTACAACCAACTCTCAAAGGATCTGATCAGTAAAGATGGAATAATCACAAGCAGATTGTTTGAATCCATGTCTCAACAAGCTTTCTGTTAGCTTCATGTACCATTGCCTGCTTGCTTGCTTAAGTCCATAGATTGACTTTTTCAGGTGGCAAACTTTCCCTTCTTTAGCTGCCTGATCATCTAAACCAGGTGGAATTTCCATATAAACCTCTTCAGTTAGGTCCCCATTTAGAAAGGCATTACTTACATCCATTTGATGTAAGTGCCACCCTTGTGTAGCTGCCACTGCCAGTAAAGTTTTCACAGAACTCAGTTTTGCTACTGGTGAAAAAGTGTCACAGTAGTCAATACCATAGATTTGGGTGAAACCTTTTGCTACCACTCTTGCTTTATGTCTTTCTATTGTTCCATCAGAGTTTAACTTCAACTTCCACACCCATTTGTTCCCAATGATCTTCTTTCCAGGTGGTGGAAACTTAATCTCCCATGTCCCATTGTCACACAGAGCCTTCAATTCATCCTGTGCTGCCTTATTCCAGTTTGGATCTTTGATAGCTTCCTCATAAGAGGTTGGTTCAGTATAGGTAGCAAGGGTGTTTATGAAGTGTTGGTGTTTGGGTGAAAGTTGACTATAGGACATGGCTTTGCTAATGGGGTACTGGACATAATCATCATCATGCCAGTTGGGTGGTTTAGTTGTTCTGGTGGGCTTTCTTTGGGCAAGGGGTGGAGTAGGTGATGAGTGTGGTGGTGAAAAGGCAGCAGGAGTTGAATCATGGGATGTAGGGGGAGATGGAGAAGAGGGTAGTGAAAATGGAATGGGGGAAATGGTAGGAGTAGGAGTAGGTAGTGGATCATCAGGATGAGAGGAGGAAGAATGAGAGGGCAAGGGAGTGTGAGTGCCCCCTGCAAACTGATGATCTATTGAAACTGGTGGCTCACTAGATTGGTTTGGAATGGAGGGTGTGTAAGTGGTAGATGGCATGGGAAAAGGACCAGATGGAGGGAAGAAGTCAGTGGAGGAAGGATTAGGATCAGGAGAGGATGAGGCTGCATAGGGGATGATGTGGTCATAAAAATGAACATCCCTTGAAATGAAAACTCTCTTGGTTTCAAGATAAAGCAACTTGAAACCTTTAATGCCTATTGGGATTCCCAAAAACACACATTGTTTGGCTCTGGGTGTGAATTTTGTTCTATGGGGTCCTGCAGTAGAGGCATAAACAAGGCAACCAAACACCTTAAGTGTGCTATAATCTGGGGGAAAACCATATAGCATCTCAAAGGGTGACTTGTTGCTCAAAATTGGAGTAGGTAAACAATTGATGAGGAATGCAGCATGGAGAACAAACTCACTCCAGTATGACAATGGGAGTCCTGATTGAAACTTGAGAGCCCTAGCAACATTGAAAAGGTGTTGGTGTTTCCTCTCAACTCTCCCATTCTGTTGAGGTGTGTAAACCACACTCATTTGGTGCTCAATCCCATGCAACTTGTAAAACTCATCCATATGAAAATCTTGTCCCTGATCTAATCTAATAATCTGGACAGATTTTTGGAACTGATTCTGAACCATAACACAGAAGGATTGAAGCAAGTTTCTGGTTTCATCTTTAGTTTTCATTAAGTAGGCCCACACACATCTACTACAATCATCTACGATTGTCAAAAAATAGCTAAAGCCATTGTAAGATGGAGTGCTCAAAGGCCCCCAAATATCCACATGTAACAGACAAAACAAAGTGGGATTGACAGAAGAACTGGAAGAAAAAGGCAAACGTTTTAGTTTTGCCAAATGACAAACATTACAATGAACTATCTGTGAAGGTATGACATTTGGAAACTGTTTGCGTATAGCTTCTACTCTAGCTATGTAGGGATGGCCAAGTCTGGCATGCCAAAGATCAAAATTCTGAGGCTAGAAGTTGAGATGAGTTGTGGCAAAGCACTTAGATAGGGAATTGGTAGTGTCATGCTTGTGGTTGAACAGATATAGACCCTTATCGACCTGGGCTAAACCAATCCTCCTCTGTGTAATAAGGTCCTGTATAACACAGAAAGAGGATTTGAACAAGAGTGAGACAGAGTTTGTTTTGGTAAGTTTGCTAACTGAAACCAAATTGTAAGAAAAACTTGGCACGAACAGGACTTGGGAAAGAAACAAGTCACAGGGAAGTTTGACAACTCCTATGTGTGTGGCCTGGACCCTATTTCCATTAGTTAGGTTGACATATATCCCATTTAAGGGTTTGTATTTCAAGAAGTACTTCAAATGACAGACTATATGCTCTGTTGCCCCAGTATCAAGCACCCAAAGTGGTTCTGCAGTATTGGCTAAGAGTGTAGACAAGACTGTAGTACCTGAACTGGAAGGAAGGTGCACTGGCTGATATTGAGTCACAACAGCATTGGCAGAGTGTCTGATTGAAGGTGATGTTGGTGGAGAAGGTGATGGTGAAGGAGATCCCAGCAGAAGCATCCTCAGTTTTTCCATTTGTTCATTGCTCAACTGTAAGCTTGCCAAACCTCCATCTTTGGTTTGCAAGTCAGAGCTTCTCTTCACTGAAGCAGAAGCAGCTAGGACCCTATGACCACCTTCTGGTTCATTTCCTGTTTCCACTGAACCAGCAAAACTGCCTCCTCCAGCTTCTCTTGCCTTTTTGTTTTTCAACTTAAGACATTCAAACACAGTGTGATAGTCCTTCTTGCAGTACCTGCAAAACTTTTTCCCATTCTTGAAGTCTCTATCACTGGTTTGTGGGTGTTGAGATCCTTGATTGTTGTGGTTGGATGCTGCTGCAAGTGCTACTGATTCCACTCCTTTGCTCTTGTTGACACATTTCATTTGCCTCTCAAGCTGAACAATGTGCTTGAAGACAACATCAATGCTAGGAAGAACAGGGTTCATCAGCACTTGGGTTCTTGCAGACTGATATGAGTCATTGAGACCTTGCATAAACTTGATAATGAAGTCATTATCTTGATACCTCTTCGTCACCTCATAAGGACCATTGCAAGCACAATTAGGTATGGGTCTATACCTGACTCACTATGACACAACACCTAACAATGGCCAAGTGTAACCAATGGAAGGGACTGCAGTATAGTGGCTCAAGTGATAAATATCGAATCCACGGGTCTCTAGAGTTACTATTACTCAGCTTCAGTTTATTATTTAGCAAACCAGATTAAGATGAAAGAACTAAAACTACTCTAGCAAACTACAGTTAAAGTTAATCTAATTACAGGTTGGGAACTCACTTAGGTATGATTCCCCCTAGCCACTAGCCAGACTAACGATTGATGATTTCTAACTTGTTTCACTTTCATTCACAATGCGGAGAATCCTTGACTAGACCTTGAGTCTCGACTAAAGGAACAAGGCCCTCTTGAGTCAATTGCCTAGAGGGACGTATCCTTCTCTAGAACAACCGATCAAGGCGTTCTGAACTAGATTCCCTCTATCGAATGAGGTTCTCAATCGATACAAAGCAGTGAATCAACCCTCGACTAAAGCAATCGATCCACTACTATCAATCTATGATGCTCTGTTGACCTAATCAGGTATTCCCTCTCATAGGATCAAAGCAGAATCAATAATCTCGACTAAAGCAGAATTGAATCATGAAAACATGCATAGATTGAATATGAACTCAAGATTATCAAGTCAGAGTACTCATACAATCATCCAATCAAACAAACATAACTAGGGTTCCTCAAAACCTAAGTGAAGGGAAGTTACTCCATAGAGAAGAGAGAGACTGCAGTAAGAATCTTCAGATGATCAGTCTTCAAGTCCGGGCTTGTTCCTCAAGCTTCCAAGGCAAAGAAATCCTCCAATTCCACTCCAAGAATGCCCTCAAATCGCCCTCTCTCTTTGGTTCGTCCCTTGGGTGTTTGGGATCCAAAACCCAGCTCTCTCCTTTCCTTTTGGCTGAAAATCTGCTTAAAAGGGCATCAGTGGCCAAAGCACGGTCGAGGGCACGGCCGTGTAATGCCTCAGCCCGCCCGTGCTTTGGCTAGGGTTAATTACACGGCCAGTGCATTGGGAGAAACACAGTCGTGCTTTGGAGAGAACACGGCCGTGCTTTGGGAGAACACGGCCGTGCTTTCAGCCCATGTAATCAGCTCATGTTTGCCAAACTCGAATTAGCTCTCGGCAGTAAAAGCACGGCCACAGAACACGGCCGTGTTTTGGAGAGAACACGGCCGTGCTTTGGGAGAACACGACCGTGTAATGAATTAGGTGTGCCCGTGTTTTGGCTCCAGCTCGACGAAATGACTTCTGAATGCCCCGAAACTCGTGCTTAGCCTTTCCTTTGACGCCTGGGACCTGAAATATGACAAAATAGCACAACCCGACGTAAAATAGGCCAAAAGTACACGACTATGCCCCTCAAACGGATAAGAACTAGGGGCGCAAATATGTGCAATTACATCGTTATCAAACTCCCCCACACTTAACCGTTTGCTTGTCCCCAAGCAAACCTAACTCAAACCAATGCAACTCTCCAGACCTCTATAGCAACAAACAACCCAGATCGTAGGTAGAGGACTTCCTAGATCATTTAGCAGCTTACGAGGTCAACCGACGCACAAGTCATCTCATAGCTCCTTCGGCGAGAGCACTAGTATCGAGTCGGCATCATGGCAAATAGTGAACAGAGGACAAATGAATTGTGGATGAAGAGATTCTCAAAAACAAAAGATCATGGACTCACATTTTTCAAGGTGCTCTATATTCTTTGAAGATGGTTGGAACCCCTTTTCTTTCTGTTTTGCTTGTTTTCTGTAAAAAAAAATTTCAAGGGTCCCAACCGGCTCTTACTGGCATGCCAGGAGCGGATGGCTCGAGCCTCGTGCGGGGGAAAGACATGTAAGGGGGCTGGAGGTAGTAGGTGGAAATTGGGAACGGATTCCCGTCTCCCCTTACACACTTTCGCCCTATTCGCACGGGAGACGTTATTTTGAAGCACATTTTCGAGCACCTGTTATTTTCAAAGCATGATAGAAGAGTCCATGACAGGCAGAGAATCCACAACACCACACAATTCAAGGGTCCTAAGATCACTAATTCACTCAATCAACCAACACAATATGAAGAAGAAATGAGATTTCTTAAATGCATCAACATCCTCCATAGTGCTACACTACCTCCCTAGGTTGCATATTACTATAAAGACTGTCAATTCAAAGCATACTGAGCAGGAAATTGCAAGGAACACGTACTTGGAGCCCTCAAATTTAAAAATTTGGACAGTGGACTAGGCTCCAAGCACACAAACAGCCAAACATTCACCCGCATAAATAATCGAACATCCCCCCACACTTAAGCACGACATTGTCCTCAATGGAGGAAAGATAAGGAGGGTAGAACGAAGTTACCAGATCAAGGGTGAATGATGATGAACGGGTCAGGCGGTGCATTCCAGAAAGAGAGAGTAATCAGAACACAAACACCACACAAAATCTCACAAAGGTTGAGTTATTGACTCTAAAATCAAATAACAAAACTGACTCAACCGAGGAGAAATAGAGAAAGAAATGCAAACCGACTGGTTGGGTTGCCTCCCAACAAACGCTTCTTTCACGTCGTGAGCCAGACGATGGCTCCTAAGTTTCGGTCCATGCTAGAACCTCCTTGAAGTTGAGGTTCTCGTCGATGAGGTGGAGTCTCAAGTCACGAGCATGTGGTGTGACAGGTGATGAAGGCTCATGTACTTGATGCAGATGAAGTCTCCACCCTCGAGACCTCTTCTTCTCTTCTCTCGTCTCATTGCCCCAAACCAGATATGACAGCATCGATTGGCCACCATCGCGTCCACCAAGAGGGACCAATTTCGATGTGGCTTTGGTCCGGCAAAGAAACACTGCAAATGGTTCCTTGCTAAGCAGTTCCTCAAAGTTTGGTGGGGATATCACTTGCAACTCATGGCCGGTGCAAGCCTCTTCCACCTCAACTTCGTCCTCAGCCTGGACGCCAATTGCTTCTTCAACCTCCCTTCCTTCTTCATGTGGTATCACCCCTGGGAAATGATCAAGAACTCCTCCAGCTTCACTTTCGTCATCCTCCACAACTTCTTTCTGCACCCTTTCTTGCTCTTCTTCTTCTAGCACAGATTGGAGAGCAAGTTGCCAAGCAATTTCTTTCATGCGATCTTCTTGCATCTCCTCACTCATGCCCACCTCTTCAAAGCTCAGTTTGGGGTGTGGGAAGGTGTGGTCGGCTACGACATGACACTCCTGATCATGATCATCACGGGAGCTCTCCGTGACAACTTCAGTGTGCTCCACAATGTCCTTGTAGCCTTCTTCTTCCTCCTCCTCTTCTTGTATGGTAGCAGAAGGGTTATCTGGAGCAGGTTGTGCCCAAGATCGCTCAAGATCATCGACGCTCTTCTTAAGGCTCAGGAGGATCTCCTCTGTTTCACGAAAGGCCTGGACATAATGATCCATCCTGGAGCATGATCTCTCCATGAGAAGCCTCAATTCGTAGGTTGGATCTGGTTGTGGAGTGTAGCATGGCTCTGCAGAATAGCCCGTGAAGGCCGCCATGGGTAACTCCAGCGCCGATGGCCCTTCTGGTTGTGGGAGAAATTCTTTTTGGTAATGAGGTTGTTCTTGATATGCCCAGGGGTCCGGTTGTTCTCCGTAGTAAGGGGGTTGGTACTGGAACCCGAATCCATAGTCTTCTCCTCCTTGATTGCTCCAGGGAGTCTCGGGGTAATACCACCCGGATGGTGGTGGATACCCCCAATTGTTGGAGAAGCCATGAGGATCCATGATTCAGATCTGCACCAACAAAAACAAAAACACCCAAGTGAAAAGCAAGGGTGGAAAATAAAAGAAAAGAAAAACGCTAAAGTAACAAACTTCTGCCTTTCCTAATACTCTAGAAAAACCCCGGCAACGGCGCCAAAAACTTGACTCACTATGACACAACACCTAACAATGGCCAAGTGTAACCAATGGAAGGGACTGCAGTATAGTGGCTCAAGTGATAAATATCGAATCCACGGGTCTCTAGAGTTACTATTACTCAGCTTCAGTTTATTATTTAGCAAACCAGATTAAGATGAAAGAACTAAAACTACTCTAGCAAACTACAGTTAAAGTTAATCTAATTACAGGTTGGGAACTCACTTAGGTATGATTCCCCCTAGCCACTAGCCAGACTAACGATTGATGATTTCTAACTTGTTTCACTTTCATTCACAATGCGGAGAATCCTTGACTAGACCTTGAGTCTCGACTAAAGGAACAAGGCCCTCTTGAGTCAATTGCCTAGAGGGACGTATCCTTCTCTAGAACAACCGATCAAGGCGTTCTGAACTAGATTCCCTCTATCGAATGAGGTTCTCAATCGATACAAAGCAGTGAATCAACCCTCGACTAAAGCAATCGATCCACTACTATCAATCTATGGTGCTCTGTTGACCTAATCAGGTATTCCCTCTCATAGGATCAAAGCAGAATCAATAATCTCGACTAAAGCAGAATTGAATCATGAAAACATGCATAGATTGAATATGAACTCAAGATTATCAAGTCAGAGTACTCATACAATCATCCAATCAAACAAACATAGCTAGGGTTCCTCAAAACCTAAGTGAAGGAAAGTTACTCCATAGAGAAGAGAGAGACTGCAGTAAGAATCTTCAGATGATCAGTCTTCAAGTCCGGGCTTGTTCCTCGAGCTTCCAAGGCAAAGAAATCCTCCAATTCCACTCCAAGAATGCCCTCAAATCGCCCTCTCTCTTTGGTTCGTCCCTTGGGTGTTTGGGATCCAAAACCCAGCTCTCTCCTTTCCTTTTGGCTGAAAATCTGCTTAAAAGGGCATCAGTGGCCAAAGCACGGTCGAGGGCACGGCCGTGTAATGCCTCAGCCCGCCCGTGCTTTGGCTAGGGTTAATTACACGGCCAGTGCATTGGGAGAAACACAGCCGTGCTTTGGAGAGAACACGGCCGTGCTTTGGGAGAACACGGCCGTGCTTTCAGCCCGTGTAATCAGCTCATGTTTGCCAAACTCGAATTAGCTCTCGGCAGTAAAAGCACGGCTACAGAACACGGCCGTGTAATGAATTAGGTGTGCCCGTGTTTTGGCTCCAGCTCGACGAAATGACTTCTGAATGCCCCGAAACTCGTGCTTAGCCTTTCCTTTGACGCCTGGGACCTGAAATATGACAAAATAGCACAACCCGGCGTAAAATAGGCCAAAAGTACAAGACTATGCCCCTCAAACGGATAAGAACTAGGGGCGCAAATATGTGCAATTACATCGTTATCAATACCTCTTATACTCCTCCCAAAGCACAGTGATATCAGTAAAGTATTGGGTAACTGATTTCTCACCCTGAACACACTTACCCAGTAGCTCATTAAGGTCATAAACCCTCATATTATCTTCCCGACTGAAACGATTCTTTAGGTTATCTCATACATCCTTAGCATTCTCAAGTCTCATCACACTATTCGCTATGTCTTCAGCTAAAGCATTGTAGATCCAACAACGAATAGTTCCATTGCAACGAAGCCAGGATTGGTAAATGGGATCTGTTACCTGAGGAACTGGAATCTATCCATCTATGAATGGGATTTTGTTCTTGGTGGCGAGAGCAACCAGCATGACTTGGCTCCAGGTGTGGTCATTTCCATCTTCTAGTTTGATGGAGATGATTGTTGACAGAGCGCCATCTTGTGGTGGTAGGTAGTAGGGATTTAGATATGGATCTTCATACGGGGGAAAGTTTGCCGGAATGGATTTCCCGGCGTTCTCAGTACTAGATCCAAATTTAGTTGTGTCATCTCCAGACCCAGTATTCATCTTCTTTAGTTAGGGTAAGAAAAGTGAAAAGAGGGGAAGTGAGGTAGTGGTGACGATCTGAGATGACGATCTGGAAACAGAAAGCAGAAGAGCAGGAGAGTGAATGGGGACTGAAACCCTAGTATTGAGAGCAACCAAGCTCTGATACCATGAGAAGAATCAGAGTTTGGGGGAAAATGCTCGTTAGAGCTTTCCATTGATGATGAATCAGCTTATATACAAGCTACTAATTACACTTAACGGTAACTACAACTAACAAATGAAAAGAACCAATGAATGCTATACACGTGTAAATGACACAGTGAAATCGAAAAGTCACCGTTTGAGGCTCTGCATCCTTCTTTGTTCTTCGTTCTTCATCTGCAGCAAAGCCTCCATTCTTCTTCACAGCAAGGCTGCTGCAAGGAGAATCATCCATCCTCTCTGTTATGGACCGCGTTGCGAGTCAGCAAGCTTTCTATCGTCGAGGTGTCAATTCGTCAGGTTAGAATGAGTTTGGATTGGATTCAATTAGATTACGAGTTTCCAATTCATCCGTGTCGAATCAATTGGGTTCGAATTCTTCAGATTGCAGATCAAACAAGCTACAAGTTTATCAGGTTGCACGCGTGGCGTATTGAGTTACTTCCTCTTTAGTATTTACTATTTAGTAGTAGTTACTTACTCTTCGTGTTTCTCCGCAGTTGTTGATCTGCGTTTGCGTGAATAACGTTGGGCTAATAAACCGATTCCTTAAGGAAACAAACTGGCCCAATAGATGGGCTTGATTAATTCAAAGCCCACATTGGTTTCCTATAGTTATCAGGCCGAGACTTGATTCCAAAGAAGAACCAAAACGCAGCACATCAACTTAAACACTAACAGAAGCCTACTATTGCTATGTTTTGGATCAAGGCTTCTTCTTGAGTGGGAAGTGGAAACCCTCTGAAGACCACTTGTTCCCTCAAGAACAGACTTCTATAAACCCAGCAAGCTATTTAGCCAGAAAAATACAAATAACAAAGTCGGTTTTAACGTGGTTTCCAGTGTTACTGTTGAGAGAAAAAGGATCTCAAAACTCACTATTCGGCTATTCCACGGTCCGAGAATCACATTCTGTGATCTCAGACATTGCACTATGAATATGTTTGTTGAAGAACCATACTGAAACCTTGTGGCCAAATTTCTCAACACAAAAGCAATCCCACATGATTGATAAGGAACAACCTTCCTATTCTACTGCAGTCCACTTTCCCACGTTCCTCAGCACTTACTTTCTGTTACAACAGCTACTTGTTTCCCTTGTAAATCTCTTTTCAGTTCCTTACCTCACGTGTACATGTACTATATATATTGTTGAGATACTGAATAATACAACTCAAGCCTTAGTGCATCTTTATGGTATCAGAGCTCATTCTCTAATGAGCCTTTCTTTCTTTCTTGGTTCCCTTTGCTCATTGCTACCATGTCTACCGATTCTTCCCCTCAATCTTCAACCACTCCTTCTGGCGTTTCTGGTTCTTCCCTTTCCCCTTCCCTCACTCTCACCCTCCCTGCTAATCCCCAGCTATCTATCAAACTCACCCCAACCAATTATTTATTGTGGCATGCTCAAATAACCCCTCTCCTGTGCTGTTATCATCTCATGGGCCATGTTGATGGTACGCTTCCTGCTCCGCCACAGCTTCTCAATGATCAGCCCAATCCGGCATATTTTCATTGGTATGATCGTGATCAACTAGTCCTCATTTGGATTACCCATTCTCTATCCGAGGTTGTCATGTCCAACATCATCAACAAGACCACTGCCTTTGATGCGTGGTCGGCCTTAGCACGAATCTATGCTTCAGGTTCCAAAATCCAGATTCGCCATCTCAACAAAGAGATGCAACACTTGCGTCGTGGCGATGTGGGCATTCATGAATATCTCCAGACGGCGAAATCGAAGGCTGATCAATTGGCGGCTCTTGGAGCGCCTGTGCATCCTGATGATCTGGTCGGCTGGATTACAGATGGTCTTGGCGAAGACTATCGGCCCTTTGTTCGCCACTTGGAATCAAAGATGGAGCCGATTTCCTTTGAAGATCTCCACTCCCTTCTCCTCGGTGAAGAGTCCCAGCTGAAGCGCTATCATAGCGTCGCTTTCCAACCCGCGCCGGTTGCCTTCTTCTCCCAACCTGGTGGCTTTGCTGGTTCGCGCGGTCGAGGCGGCAGAGGCAAAGGACGCGCTGCCGGCAGAGGCCGTGGCTCATACCCAATTATTCTTCTTCTCATGTTTTGTTTGACAGGCCAGCGGCGGGTTTGCTTGGGGCCAGGCCCAATGTCTCTCATCAACACCTCGTGTGTCATAACTGTGGTGGTCGGGGCCATATACGTCCTCACTATCCGAGCCCATCCATCCCTTCCGGCCCATCTCAGACTCCTGCCCTCACGGCCCACTCCGCCCCACTTTCGCAGCCTGGACTCTCCCATATCCCTCCTGGTCCACATGCCTATTTAGCCTCCATCCCAGCTCAACCTTTTAATGCTCAGCAATGGCTTATCGACTCTGGTACAAGCCACCACTTGACTTCTGATTTAGACAACTTGGCCCATCATTCCGAGTACAATGGTTTTGATCAGGTCCTATTTGGCAACGGTAACTCCCTTCCTATTTCTCACTCTGGTTCTTCTCGTGCTATCTTATCTGATGCTTCCCTCTCTCTTGATAATATTCTTCATGTCCAAAATGCTCCATACAACTTGTTGTCCACTAGTTCCCTCACTCGTTCTAACCCAGTCTCCATTGAATTTTTCGACTCTTCTTTTGTTATGAAGGACCGTCGAACAAACGCTGAGTTGTATCGCGGTTTTGCAGTGGATGGACTGTATTCTCTGCCCCTCCACGTGTCCCGCAGTCTCTCTCCTCAAGCTTGTCTCGCCTCTCTCGACACTTGGCACCAACGTCTTGGTCATGCTAATTTGCCTGCTGTTAAAAGTGCTCTCCGACACCATCAAATAAATTTTGTCTCTAGTCCCTCTTCGTTGTGTCATGGATGTGCGGTTAGCAAAATTCACAAACTTCAATTTCCCACTTCCACGTTCAAAGCAAATGCTCCTTTAGAATTGGTTTGTAGTGATGTTTGGGCCCCTGCTCCTGTTCGTTCCTATGATGATCAATCCTACTACATTTTATTTTATGATCACTATAGCAAATTTTCTTGGATCTACTTTGTGCGCTATAAATCGCAATTGCTTAGTGTGTTCATTCAATTTCGTCAAATGGTTGAAAAATTCTTCTCTTTACCCATCAAAGTTTTTCAATCTGATTGGGGTGGGGAATACCAGGCTTTGACGTCATATCTTCTTAAACATGGTATTTCTCATCATTCGTCTTGTCCTTATACACCCGAACAAAATGGTTGTGCTGAGCGCAAACATCGTCATATCGTGAATAATGGCCTTGCTCTTTTGCATCATGCTCAAGTTCCTCAAAAATATTGGACGCTTGCCTTTGATACTGCTTGCTACCTCATCAATCGTACACCTACTCCTCTCCTCATTCATAATTCTCCATTTTTTACATTGTTTAACCGATCCCCGGATCTTTCCAACTTACGGGTGTTTGGTTGTCTCTGCTACCCTTGGCTGCGTCCGATCACCTCTTCCAAACTCGATCCCCGTTCTGTTCCTTGTGTTTTTCTTGGATACAACAAACTTCATAAAGGTTATCGTTGGCTTCATCCACCCACAGGGCGTATTTATGTCAGCCGCCATGTATTATTTGATGAAGCTAAATTTCACTTCACTGAGACTCAGTCTCCCTCTTCCTGTCCGTCTTGTACTCCTAGCCCAAATCCCATTATTTTACCCACTCTCCCTTCCTTTCATATTCAGGCCCACACCTCTACCTCTTCAGCCCAGAAACCCACCCCTAGCCCAAAACCATCCCCTACTCTCACCCCACCTGCTCCATTGTCCAACCTGCTACTCCTAACCCTCCTCACAGCCCACCCGACTCTATTGTTCAGCCCACTTTCCCTACCCCTCAGCTCGACCCACACCCCTCGCCCTCGACCGCCTCTGCTTCCGACCCTCGTCGTCCCACTCCCCTTCCTCCCGCAAACCCCTTCCTCCTCGCCCTCGTTTCACCACTTCCCCACAGCCTTATCTGATCACCAATCCCACTGCCTCCAACCATCCCATGGTCACCCGCATCAAAACAGGACATCTTAAGCCCAAAACCTTCCTTGCTCACCCTCCCTCATTTAATGACACATCCACCTCGGCTTCTCAGGCCCTCAAGCTTCCCCGCTGGCGCGCCGCCATGACCGACGAGTTTACAGCCTTGATTCGCAATCATACTTGGGATTTAGTCCCTCCGCCGGCGGATTGTAATCTCCTCACCAACAAATGGGTGTTTCGCACCAAATACCAAGCCGATGGAAGCATTGAACGTGACAAAGCCCGATTGGTGGCTCGTGGTTTTCAACAGATTCTGGGTGTTGATTTTCACGAGACCTATAGCCCTGTTCTTCGTCCTGCCACGTTGCGCCTTGTTCTTGGGCTTGCCATCACTCAAAGCTGGTCTTTGCATCAGCTTGATATTGCTAATGCTTTTCTTCATGGTGAGTTACAGGAAACAGTTTATATGCGCCAACCAGTGGGCTTTGTCGATCCCGACAAACCGGATCATGTTTGCCATTTTTGAAAGAGTATTTACGACCTCCGTCAAGCTCCGCGCACATGGTTTGGTTGTCTGGCCGCGACTTTGGTTCAGTTTGGATTTTGTGTTTCTCGGACTGATCTGTCTCTCTTCATATATAAGTCTGGTACTGTGCGCCTCTACATGCTTGTCTACGTCGACGATATTGTGCTCACCGGAAATTCTTCTCCGCTACTGCAACATCTTATGGCTTACCTCAACGCCAAATTCGCCCTTCGGGATCTTGGGTATCTCTCTTATTTTCTTGGCATCAAGGTTCATCGATCTGCTTCTGGTATACTCCTCAGTTAGCGTAAATTTATCAATGAACTGCTCGATCGGGCGAAGATGGCAGCCGCCAACTCAATTTCCACGCCCTCCACAGTTGACATCATTCAGCAAAGTGCTCTTGACACCTCCCCACCATTTGCCGAGCCTGCTCTTTATCGGAGTCTTGTTGGTGGTCTTCAGTACTTGAGTTTTACTCGTCCTGATATCTCTTTTGCAGTGAACCATGTGTCCCAGTATCAGCACTCTCCCTCGGAAGCTCATTAGGGGGCCGTCAAACGCATTCTACGCTACCTTCGTGGTGTCAAGAACCAGTTGATCCCAATAACTCGAGTTGTTGGGAGAAGGTTCTGCTGGATCTTATACCACACTCTAGCACGCCCCCTCAAACGAAAGCCAACCCATGGGCTTGAAGTTTGCACAGGCCCACCATACCATGTGCTTGAAAGACAACGGTTAATATTGGGGGCCGTGGAGATTCGAACACATGACCTTTTGGTTCGAGACTCTGATACCATGTTGGAATAAAATACTTTTGATAGAAAAGATTGATAGCAATCAAAGGTGATTTGCATTATGATTCTTCTGTTCTCTTTATACACATTTACAGGAGAAGTAGGGAGGTTGTTCAGAGATTTAAGGAGAAGTTACAGGGAGTGGGAAAGTGGTTATACAGTAGTGGAGAAATAGAATAACGAATAAATAGAATAAAGAATTGTATTCTTATTCTCTAATACGCCCCCGCAAGATGGAGGTCGTGTCCACGACTCCAATCTTGGACCGAAGTAGAAGGAAGCGAGACGCATCCAGTGGTTTAGTGAGCACATCGACAAGTTGCTGAGCAGTGGGGATGTAGCGAACGGTGAGACGGCCATCCTGAACCAGTCGGCGAACGAAGTGATAATCGAGAGCCAAGTGCTTCATTCGTGAATGAAACACAGGATTGGAACTAAAACTCGTTGCCCCAAGATTGTCGGAGAACAGCGTGGGCGACGCAGACAAGGGTTGATGGAGCTCGGTCAGGAGATTTTGCACCCATTCTAACTCGGCAGCAGCATGGGCGATAGCCCGATATTCAGCTTCAGTACTGGAGCGAGCAACAGTGCGTTGTTTTTGAGACCGCCAAGAGATGAGGGTGGAGCCCAAGTAGAGAAGATAGGCAGAGGTGGAGGTGCGATCATCCAAATTACCCGCCCCGTCAGAGTCAGCAAAGGATGTGAGACGTAATGGTGCGGGTGTGCGCCGGATAGCAAGACCATAGGAGATAGTGCCACAGACATAGCGGAGAAGACGCTTGAGACACCGCCAGTGATAGGCGCTGGGGGAGTGCATATACTGAGAGAGCTTATTCACCAAGAAGGCAATGTCGGGACGAGTGTACACAAGATACTGCAGGGCCCCTAACACCTGACGATAGCGAGTGGCATCAGTGGGAGTTGTGCCATCATGAAGAGACAAAGTGGTAGAAGAAGCCAGAGGAGTAGAGGCTGGAGCGGCATCAAGCATATGAAATCTGGTCAGGATATCAACCATATACTTGTGTTGAGATAAAACATAGCCTGAGGTCGTGGGAATAACCTCGATGCCTAAGAAGTAATCGACATCCCCCAGTTCTTTTAATGAAAATCGGCTGGCAAGGGCATGCTGGAACGTGGAAAGAGCCGCGGAATCATTACCAGTGAGCAGAAGATCATCCACATATACTAGAAAATAGAGAAGAACGCCAGAGCGGTGATAGACAAATAAAGAAGCATCATACTGGGTCTTTCGAAAACCGAACTCAAGCAGAAAGGAGCTGAGGGCAGTGTACCATGCACGAGGAGCTTGACGAAGACCGTAGATTGCTTTGCAAAGCCGACAAACATATGTTGGATACTGTGGGTCCACAAACCCGGATGGTTGAGCCATATATACCTCTTCAGTAAGAGGGCCTTGAAGAAAGGCATTGTTAACATCAAACTGCTTGATTGGCCAACCCTGAGAGAGAGCAATGGTGAACACCGTACAAACAGTGACCGGTTTGACGACTGGGCTGAATGTATCGTGGAAATCAACACCGGGACGCTGATGAAAACCTTTGGCGACAAGACGAGTCTTATAGAGATTAATGGAACCATCAGTGTGATGCTTGATGCGATAGACCCAGCGGTTGCCAAGAACATTATAATGTGGCAGGCGTGGGACGAGATCCCACGTATGATTGTGTACCAAGGCAGCATGTTCTTTGTGGAGAGCATCATCCCATTCTGAATAGCGCATAGCCTCTTGTACAGAACGAGGCTCAAGGGGAACAGTGTGGGACACAGCGGCGTGGAGAGCAGGAAACAGCCGCTTGGGCCGATAAATCCCAGCCTGGGCCCGTGTTTGCATTCTGTGCTGGCGATGGATGGGAGGAGGCACCGCGGGCTGAGTAGTAGTGGGCCGGGGCGAGGAGAGCTCAAGCCCAGGAGGCCCAGTTGCTGAAGTGGAAGGCGCGGAGGGGAGAGGAGACAGAGGAGCAGTGGAGGGGCTCGGCCCAGCAGACCCAGTCGCTAAAGGGGAAGGTGGCGGAGGCCCAGCAGGCCCAGAGGGGACGGCTGGTCCAGTGGCAGATCGTGATGTCGAGGAAGGAACAGTGCAACGGGGACCTTGGGCCGATGAAGAGGCAGCGGCAGATGCAGGAGCAGGCCCAGTGAGGGGGATGTGGACAATGTTCGAGCCCATATCATGCAACCAGGAGTCTACGGTCGGTGTATCTGCAGATTGGTTAGCCAAAAATCCGGGAAAGGAATGCTCAACAAAGTGGAAATGGCGGGAGAGAAAAATACGACGAGTGGTAGGATCAAAGCACCTATAGGCACTACGTTGGGGACAATAACCAATAAAAAGGCACGGACGAGATCGGGGTTCCAATTTGTGAGCAGAGTAGGGACGCAACCAAGGATAACAGAGACAACCAAACACACGCAATTTATGGTAATTAGGAGCAAGGTTGAACAGAGTAGTGTAAGGAATTTGACCACGTAACGCAGAGGATGGGAGACGATTAATCAAATAGGCAGCAGTGGATAAACCAAAAGACCAAAACAGGGTAGGTAAGTTAGCATGATGCAGGAGAGTGATACCCATTTCGACAAGATGACGATGTTTCCGCTCGGCCAGACCATTATGCTCAGGAGTATGAGGTGGAGTATGAAGATGAGTAATCCCATGATGTAAAAGAGTAGAACTTAATTTCTGAAACTCACCACCACCATCGGAATAAAGACGACGAATGGTGGTGGAGAAATAATTCTCGACCATCTTGCGAAAATCAAGAAACACAGAGAGCACATCAGATTTATTTTTCAAGGGGTAATACCATGTATAACGTGAGAAATGATCAACGATTATTAAGTAATAACGAAAACCATCAAAAGAGGGAATCGGAGCCGGGCCCCAAACATCAGTATACAATAAATCAAAAGGTCTAGTGCTTTGCAAAGAAGACATGGCAAAGGGAAGTTTGTGACTTTTATTCGAAAGACAGGAATTGCAATGACTACTGACGGTGGAGGGTGATACTGGCAAGGACTGAGAACGAAGAAGACTGTTGAGAGAATGAGCAGACGGATGGCCAAGACGAGCATGCCATGAGGCGGAGGTTGTGCGAGTGGTTACAAGTGCAAGACGAACATTATCCACATCACCAGGCAGCTCATAGACATCGCCATTATTTGCCCCTTTCAGCAGCGGCGCCCCCGTGCGAAGATCCTTCACAACAAAACAATCAGCAAAGAATTCCACCGAAATGGGATTAGTGCGACAAAGTTTAGCGACGGAAATAAGTTTACGCTTGATGGCAGGTGCACATAAAACATCTTGCAAATGAAAGGAAGACGTCGAAGAACACAAATTAGTAGACCCAATATGTGTGATTTGCAAACCTGAGCCATCGCCAACAAGGATCTCATCGGGGCCATTATAATCAGAATAGAGTGATAAGTTGCCTAAATCAGACGTAACATGATGAGAAGCCGCAGAATCAAGTAACCATGGGCCAGTAGAGGGAGCATGACTAGCAACAGTGTGGTGAGCTTGGGACTGCCAGGCCTGTGGAAACAGTTTAAAACACTGATGGACCGTATGGCCCGATCTGTCACAATACTGGCAGATAACAGGCTGCCTACGGTGGAGATTAGTATCAGCCGATGGTGGGCCATTATAAACAGGTGGCCGAAATGGGCTTTGGGCCCTGTGATGATCACCCCGTGATGGGCCTGCTGCACGCGGAGAAGAAGGCCTGGGCTGCGGACTGTTGTAGCGTGGAGAAGCCCCAAACCCTCGCTGGGAACGGGAGGAAAGAGAAGCTCCGCCGCCGTGTCTCTGCTGCGGGTGAGTGAAAAACGCCGTGGGAACAGAGGACCGCACCTGCGCCTTAAGATCCGATTCGTATTCAACGAGGGTATCCACGAGGTCTTCCAATGTGAGTCCCGGACCACGAGCACGAACAGCAGCAGAGAAAGCAGCATATTCATCGCCCAAACCACGAAGACAAAGAACCACCAAATCCATTTCAGCAACCGGCGCATTCACAAGAGCAAGCTCTGCAGCAATACTTTTCAGTTCATTCACAAAGGTCAAAACGTCATTATCTCCCTTGACCGTCTTAGCCAATTTGGTTTTCAAATGAATGACACGAGATTGAGCACTACTCGCGTAAAGTTTTTCAAGAATGAGCCACGCCTCGCGTGACGTCGATGCCGCAGAGACAAAGGAATAAATAGATTCAGAGATTGAACAGCGGAGGGCATGTAAAATGAGCTTATCTTGGCGAAACCAATACTGGTAGGCAGGATTGGATTGAGTAGCAGCCTCCACGGTGATCGTACGAGAAGGAGCAATGGTAGAGCCGTCAATAAATCCGAACAGATCAAGTCCCATAAGTAGAGTTTCAAGCTGAGATCTCCAGGAAGCAAAATTAGTGGGAGTGAGCTTCAGAGGCAGCTGAGCTGCAGGATTAAACGTGATGATGACTGGAATTTCAGCAGAGGTAGCTGAGTCGTGGACAGTGGATGCACCAGACATTGTGACGAAGAACAGAGGGTGCCTACGAAAACAGAGATACGGCAGAGAACAGAAGGAAAAAAAGATTCAAGGAGACGAAATTGGATCGATACTAGCTGATCGTTGCTAGCTCTGATACCATGTCAAGAACCAGTTGATCCCAATAACTCGAGTTGTTGGGAGAAGGTTCTGCTGGATCTTATACTACACTCTAGCACGTGGCACCATTGATCGCGGTCTGCATATAACTCGCTCCTCTTCTCTTCATATTCATGGTTATTCGGATGCGTCTTGGGCATCCTGTCCTAGAGATCGGAAGTCTATCACTGGCTTCGCTGTCTACTGCGGCTCCAACCTCATTTCATGGTCCACACGCAAACAGAAATCAGTGGCACGGTCATCTACCGAATGTGAATATCGGGCCCTAGCCACTGTTGTTGCCGAGGTTCTTTGGCTTCGGTCTTTGATGGCTGAATTGGGTCAATCCATTCCCTCTTCCCCGGTGTTATGGTGTGATAACCTTGGGGCTACATTCCTGGCTCACAACCCTGTCTTTCACAATCGATCCAAGCATATGGAAATTGAATTTCACTTTGTTCGTGATCAAGTTAGTAAGGGGCAGCTGCGTGTTCATTACCTACCTGCTCAGGATCAGCTTGCAGATATTCTAACAAAGCCACTTACAAGGCTTTCTTTTGCCAAATTTTGCACCAAGTTACGCCTCACTGAGGCTTCACTTGCGGGGACTGATAAGGAACAACCTTCCTATTCTACTGCAGTCCACTTTCCCACGTTCCTCAGCACTTGCTTTCTGTTACAACAGCTACTTGTTTCCCTTGTAAATTTCTTTTCAGTTCCTTACCTCACGTGTACATGTACTATATATATTGTTGAGATACTGAATAATACAACTCAAGCCTTAGTGCATCTTTAATGATGACATTGATTTGCAGCCAAGCCAATTGGTCTCTCATACGCAGATACAATCAGACACACATTATTGAATAAGTAAAGTACCATACTACAGCAACCTGAGATCTATGGAATATATTTGATTGCCTATGCCATGGATAGCCCAAGTCCAATCAGAAGGAACCCTCCTCTGTCTGATCAAAGAAACGACCAGAAGGCCCGCCATAGGGCAACAATGCCAACTTCACTGGACCTTCAGCGCCTTCATCCGGGGTTCTGAACCCAGTATTCTGGTTAATATCCGTCTTCACATATCCAGGGCAAACGCAGTTGATGCACAGATTTGGGTACTTCTTGGCTATGATCCTGCAGTAACCATTCAACGCTGCCTTCGACAGTGTATATGCAGAAGCCCCACGCGGCCAGCCTTTGGTTGCCAACGAACCTTCCTTGAAGTCTTTCAGGTACTGATTCAACACTTGTTCCACTTTCTCTTCAGTCAGATTCTCGACATCACTCAGCACACTTGTAGCCCATTCATGCTTGACATTCTGAAACGCAAAGAAATCAGACTTCAAAAAAGCTATGACTTATATATGGTTGATGCCACGAAGAGGTGAATCTGCTCTTACTACAAGTGAAACATACCTTCAGCTTCCCCAAGCCAGAGGAAACGTTGACTATCCTGGGCAAATCAGACTGCTGAAGCAGTGGCAAAAACGTTTCTATCATTTGCTTGGCGCCATGGTAATTTGTTTTCAAGCATTCTTCTGCCAATTCGTATGTGTCTGTAATGCTCTCAAGCCACTGTTGGAAGATGATATAGATAAGTAAGATTGACCCAAACAAGACAAACAAGGGTACTAGCCTAGAACCTGAAGATCCCAGATTCGAATCCCTTAAATAGTACCTTAATGACGGAAACTTATATCACCCTTATAAAAAAAAGATCGACAAGCTAATCAATTCATAAGAAAATAGCGTTACCCTGTCCGGCCCGACGGCTCTCATAACATCTACGTCCATCATCGCCCCGAAAATTCCAGCATTGTTCACCTAATTAAGAAAACAGGACATAGAGAGCCACTTCAAAAGATGCCGCAACTCCAGAATGAACAACGAATGGTGGATGAGTAGTGTTATAAAAAAAATGAACAGATATGCATACCAAGATGTCAAGCTTCCCGAATTGGGTTCTGATGAAATCCGCAAGGGAAGAAATGCTGCTACTGTCTGCCACATCAAGTTGATGAAACACTATGTTGTCTGAGAGAGCTGGGTCGCCATCTCTGAGCTTCTGCACAGCTTGGAGGCCTCTGCTTTCATCTCTGGCGGTTAAAACAACCAGAACGCCATGAGAAGCCAGCTGCCTGCAAATCTCGAACCCAATCCCCTTGTTTCCTCCCGTGACAACTGCATACCTGCAAAAAACATAAGCGCACGCACCACCAGGTTAACAAGATGATCAATTTGAAGCAGCAAACGGATTAATGTAACTGGGTTCTTTTATGGGAGAAAAGAATTGCCTCTTGGTGGTTGCCGCCATGGGATATGGTTCTCGAGAGTTTGGTATCTGGGGACTTGATTGAGGATCACGGAAATTGAAGACTGCATTGTTAAAACATTGAACCTGTGGTATATATAACAGTTTAGACCTGCCACGCGGCTGGTCTTTTGTTATCCTGTAATAAATTTCTGGATTTGTTTTCTATGTTTTTGTGCTCTTTGGATATGTATTTTTAATAGTATTGATTTTGTTCCTTTTTTGTGGAACTAATTTAAATTGTTTTAATATTACCTTGACAAGTCACTTAAATCATTTAGCCCGCTTAAACTAATTTAACTAAAAAGTGGTACTATGATATGTACAATATAGATTAGTAAATTAATATATTATTGAGTATTTTCATTAAAAAAATGTGAATATTTGTTAATATTAGTATTTGAAAAATAATTCATTAAGTCCAAAAATTACCTAGGAAGATATGAATCGTAACTTGAAGAGGTAAATGGATTGAGTTTGAAGGTAAGGACCTAAGAAGTTAAAGCATGAAATAACACTTAACTTTAATGGGAGGGTTGTCATAAGAAGGTAAGGACCAAATTACCTATATGTCAAAACTAAATCTCATAGGTAAAAATAACTAATATTCTTCACTGATATAACAGGAATGACTTTGTGTATGAATCACACTCAACTTTAAACGAAAGCCAGCTTATATAGGGTTGAAATTTATGTATATCTCAATACATGACTAGTGGCTCATAAATTGACAACTTTTCCACTGAGATAGAAGGAATGACCATTGTTTAAGAATTGCAACCTTCTTTACATTTATATGATTTTTAGTTTATACGTAATTTTTAAAATTTATAGAAGATTCATATGTAATTCTCAAAATTCTCGAGGGTTGGGGGAGGGACAAGCCCCCCAAGGCCTAAGGTTGCTCTGACCCTTGTCTTGATATCATTTTCTTAACAAATGCGGCCGTCATGATTCAAACACAAGAGGCCATAAAAAAACTAACATAATGTCAAGAACTGTTTCTTCCATATATGTACAATTATTGATAGAGAATTGGATATTATATAATTTATTAGCATTTTTCACGTACCTAGTTATAAAAAATAGTATCATCATCAGGAAATTAATTATGTACCGTTGTAATATTTTTTTTTATATTGGCCACGATTTAATGGTATTTTTTGTTGATATTGAATAAGTATAATTTTGGTTCTGAATGGATATTATGAATCATTGTCATTTTTAACTAGCTGGTTAAAGAAAATGTGAATAGGTCAATAAATGATTTGCAAATCATACACCATAAACTAGATTGTTTCGATGGAATAAATATATCTGGTACTTTTCAATTAAGAATTAAGAATATAGTCAAACCAGATGAAATTTCGTAATGACTTCCCTATTATATTATTTTCATAAGGATGTCAAGAATATTCAGAAGACAAAAAAGAAATAAACATTTTAAAGTTCTCTCAGAGGGATTAATTTATGAAGAAAGCTAGAAGCATTTGTGTGGAGGGTAGAGAACGTTGATGTGGCAAATCAGTGGCTTCATGCTCATTCGGTGTGTTACGTTAGGTGTGATTTTTTTTATTGGGTTTGTTGAAGAAAGTGCAAGAGATAATGTTTCTTGACATAAGACCAGTAAAATTGGGAGGGTTAATTCTCAAAATATTATTTTCTTAAATCATCAATATAGTAGTATTATTGACAAAAATATTGTGTTTTTTAGTCGAGAAAAGACGAGTCAACGGGAGTAAAGAAAGAGGGAATTTTCTCACGCAGATCCATATTGCCTTCCTCCTACCTTCTCTTCCTTGCGCGGATCCGCACCAGTAGATCTGAGGGCCGATACCGAGGTAAGGATTCTCGCCGGCTGTCGGGTTCTCGCCGGCGGCGAGTTATTATGTTTTTTTTTTCAAATTAATTTTGTTTTATTTGTTTCCTTCAGCTCCTAGGATTCTAGATACTTATTCCATGAGGTCATAACTTATAATGTATTTGATATATGTACCCTTTTCTCTTTCTCTCTGACTCAAAATTGTTTTCTTTTATTTGGTTGATTCCTTGATTGGATTGGAGGGGGAGGTTATAGACTAGAAAGTAGAAACAACACTCCTATATAGATGGGGAAATTAAGATTAGACTAGAAACACTGAAACAGGACAGGACTCAAAGATTATACTAGAAACAAGAGTCCTATATGGATGGGGAAATTAAGATTAGACTAGAAACAGGATTCAAAGATTATACTAGAAACAAGAGTCCTATATGGATGGGAAATTAAGATTAGACTGGAAACACCATTATAAAAAAAATAAGAAGATTAGACTGGAAACAGGATTCTTATATGTGGATGGAGAAATTAAGAACGGATCAGAAACACGACTTCTATGGATGGGGATTCTCCAAATTGAAGTATTTAATCAATTTGTGTATTGTAATTTGATGTATTGATTAAATGTATGAATTTGAAAAATACTTTGTTTGGAGGTTTACATTGTGCTTTGTTATAAATGAAAAAGTAGAGGGTAGACAATCCCTTGGTCACAATCTCACCTTTAGGTAGAGATTGATAATCACTCATTTTGAGTGATTGTGGGTGGGCTCAGAAAAAGGTAATACATGTATTCTGCCACAAATTTAACAAAAAAAAAACGACTTAATCTTGACATTACATGCATTGGCTAAATACATCGCTTGAAATCCCAATCTCCAAACGACCCCTAAAAGTTAGACTATAAACATGACCTCCATGTAGATCGATGGTACTGGTAGGCAGCAACAAAGAGGGAATTAAGCTGGACCTTGGCAAGTTAGGGCGTGGATTCAATGGATGAGGCAAATCCTCCATGTGAATGGTGGAATCAAGATTGCTTTTTGTCTAAGAAAGGAGAACAAATATGCGGACTGGGTTGCAAAAGAAGCTGCTAAAGGGTCACTTCACCAGGAGTGGATTCAAGTTCTTAACATCATTTACCCTATGTTGTAATACGATTAGTTTGTACTATTTTCACCATTGAAATGAATGGAATTCTATCTTTGTAAAAAAAAAAAACAAACAAACAAACAAAGAGGGAATTAGATTAATTATTTGGCTGAAAAATGTTATGTTTTTTTCTTTTTGTATTGGTAAAGAGATTTAAACCATGCCTATAAATAAGATAATCATTTTGGAGCCATTATCGACAAAATCTTTTGTTTGTTGGCAAATCATAATGGTTTTCATGTACGATTTGTAGGTCCGAACAGTAATAGGGTAGCCCATTTGGTGGCTGGAAAGACAATTTCTTTATACCCGATTATGTGTTGTTCTTTTGATTTTCTTTCTTTTTTCTTTCCTGATATACAAGAATGTAATTGCTCAATCTCTCTTTAATCAATACAAGATTATCTTTGGTAAAAAAAAAAAGTATTGGCAAAAAGACTAGTGATAGATGGGAGACGAGCAAATAACTTTTTTGTTGTTAAATTTTGAGTAAATAAGATGTATTTTACAATTCATAGTTGATTTCAGGTAACTTTGAAGGTTTATTATAACGTTGAAGGTATACGTTTAGTTTGCATCATAAAAGAATTAAGTGTGATTTGAATTTATACCATAACGCGTTAAGATATATGTTCAGCTTGTAATATAAAAAAATTTGTAAAAAAAGTAAAAGTACATACTGAATCATGACATCAAATTTGCAAATTCCATTTGTACCATAAAATATTTTTTGTAAACGAAAAACTAATACTTATGAGCATAGTAACAGAGGGGAGCGAATAGCATGCATAACCTTGTTATGCACAACCATGCATGACTGTAAACCTATCATTTATGTAAGGTAACTAACTTTCTGCCAGTTAATTAATTTAACAAGCTATATCTTTTTCGTTTGAAGTCGTAATTTTTTTCCACAAATAAATCAAATTAGTTGTGTAGTTCAAAATGATATCTAATTTGATATATTTTGGAACAAAAAATTGAGACATTTATTGTCATTCCATACTATGTGGCAATTCTTGGTAGCTAGGGATGACAATTTTGACCTAATTCTTTTTACCCGATCTGTTTGACCGGACATGGGTACTTAGCGTAACATAACCCACCCTGACCCGCCTCATTAGTGATCTATTTTTTTCTAAATTATATGTAATTTTACTCAAATTATTTGTGGTTTTACTTCATGTACATCATAGTTTAGTTATAATAAAGTTGTAATATGTGAGAACCTGAATTTCGTGAATAATCTAACTACAATTATCGTATCATAATTTGCTTCTCTATTTTTTAATGAAGAATATCAATGCTTCAAGTGCTTTGCCTTCAAAGTATATACCTATTTTTTTATCCAAAATGAAGTACATACCTATTTGGTTCGACCTGTCCCGAACCGTGCCCATGATAAAATATCCAACCGAGACTCGACCTACCGTGACGGTGGGGTCAGGGGTGGGTATAGGTATTGAGATAACTGCCTCGACCTGCCCCATTGCCATTCCTATTGGTGTACATAAGATTATACCATGTGGTATATAATGTATAATGGTGGTATGAACACAGAATAGTAGAATGGTTACATACATGATAGTAGAAATATACTAACTGTCATTTACCATCTTTTGTCACCGCATACCACTAGTTACCACTCTATACCATAGTGGTATAGGATGATATATTTGATCTTCAAATTTTTTCATCAGAAACTTATAGATACAATAGATCATGATGAATTTGTTCGTTCTACGCAAAAAAAAAAGTCAAAATTCGAATTAAAAACAAATTTGGTACAAAGTGATACCAGGGCATTACCATGTGGTATGGATGGTATGAAAATCTTTTTCTCCAAATATATTGAAAATATATAATTTTGTATATCACAAGCTCATTTCTTCTATGCAAAAAGTTTTGAAATCAAAGTTAAAATTAACAAGATAAAAGCTGATTAAAAAGTAATAAAAACAAAAGAACTTTTTCATCTCACCCCCTACATCATGCGCCACTTAATCAGGTAATAGTTTTGCACCCTAATGCTATACACTCTATCTGGTATCGTAACAAAGCATATCTAATCACTCGTCTAATTGTACTAGTCCTGTACCCAACTTATTTTTGTACCCACCCAAGTTTTGTGTTATAATTTTGGATTTTTCCAATAATAGCACGTTTAAAAAAAGTTTAATACACTTGTATATCCAAAACTTTCACGGTTGTGTCAATAATAGCCAAATTTCCCGAAATACCACTTATATCCATGTTTTAAAGTTGTTCTTTGCCAAATCTATCCATTTCCCAATATATTTTTGGTTAAATACACTTGTATATCCAAAAACACCTTTAAAGAATGTGAAGGAATTGTATATAAGTTGTATTTCGGGAAATTTGGATATTATTGGCACAACCGTGAAAGTTTTGGATATACAAGTGTATTTAACCTAAAAAAAATTACAAAACTAGCACCCAACCGAAAAAATTTACATAAAAAGCACTGTTTTTAATGGAACGCACCCTTAAGGTGCGTTTTATAAGTAAACCGCACCCCACAGCTGCGTTTTACTTATAAACCGCACCTTAGGGGTGCGTTCCATGCCACATCAGCACGCAAACCGCACTAGGAAGGTGCGGTGTGCTTTTCCTGCAGAACGGTCTTCAAGACCGTTGGATGAAGGCGCGATCGGACGGCGGACCGCACGCCAGGTCAGCGATCCGTGCCATGGACCATGGATCGAGGACCGCGCCTGCAAGGAGCGGCCAGCGCCTCGTGAATCGCAAACCGCATCGAAAGGGAGTGGTTTCTGCGAGGGGAAAATTACCAGACCGCCCCTGAAGAGTGTGATCTGATAAGTATAAATAACCCCCCCTCCCTTCTCATTTCTTCACACCACAACCCATTCTTTCTTCTCTCTCTAGAATTTATCTCTCTAAACCCTCCCCTCCCAAAAGCCTAGGAAATAGTGGTCTGTTGGTTGCGGCTAAGTCCGATCTGCTATCAGAAAACATTTCTTTGGTTTTTTACTCAAAACCCGACGAGCCGAGCCGAATCTCTGTCCGAATTTTCCGGAAAAATGAGCGAGTGGTGGCAAGGAGAGGGAGTTTATGTTGATGAATTTCTAGCGGTACGTACTCATTATTCTGGTTTAATTTTTGTTGTTGTTATAAGCTTTTTAATTAACCTATGTACTAACCTCGTTGTTATTTTCTCGTAGGTTGGGGACGACGTAGATATATACAACCAACGGTATTATCTCGAGCAAGGACCGTTGGATCCAACCGACTTGTACGACCAACCCAACCATCGGTCAAGGGATGTTTGGAACGATCACCCGGTACATACAATTCTTCATCATTTGTCTTTCTTTTATTTTGCTAATGCATTTAGTGGATATAAAATAAATTTATGTTGAATTTTAAATCGCGTTGGTTGTTTTCAATAATTTAATCGAATACATAGCGCCACTTACTTCGACTCTTTATAAAGAGATGCACGTCTAAGGAAATGGGGTTTTAAGCGATTATCATATCCTCCCATTCCCTTGGAAAATCGGGTATTAAGAGATCCTCGGATCCCCCCTTTTTCTGTCAAAAAGAGTGTGTTTCTAAGAAGATGTATACCTCTTCTAAGAATCTAAGGAGTGTTGCTCTGTATTCGATTAAATTATTTAAAACAACCAATACGATTAAATTATTTACCAAACAACCAATATGATTTATTTTTATGTGTACAAAATGAATTTTATTAATTTCAAATATTTGAATATGTATGTTTCTCTTTAATTCACCTCCACCATGGATACCAGATGTTTGACCGTGTCCAGAATGACCTCCAACGCCAACGGCCGCCTCGGTGTAAACGAACATCTCGGCTTTGGAAAGATTGTTGGACCTCAAGAATTCGAGCATGGAATCTACTTCATCCCGAGTGGTTATGAGATATTCCTCATGCCACAATGACCCACTTTCTCTGTTTGGATATCGGTACACCATACGATCAACTCTTCTCGTGCCATCCATGCAAGTAACGTTAGTGCACATTGGATGGAGGTCTTCAAGCAGCGGTCTGGTAGCGACCTTTATTTTCTGAAAATTGCCACCGACGTAGGTGACCCCCTTTCCGGTCTCTTCCGTGTAACCATTCCACCGTAAGCCAAGCGTGAACTTTTGGAATGCCATCTGCAAAAAAACCGTAGTTCAGTTAATATCATAAAAATCACAAATCACAAATAACAATAAAAAGTAATACAAAATAAACTTACGAGTTAACGTTAATCGCAAAAAAACACTAAAGAAATATAGAGCTATAACAGAAAATTGAAAAGGGAGAAGGAGAGGTGTGAAGAGAAGAGGTTTTCCGTGCAGTCTTTTATAGGCAAAATCACTGATGAAAACCGCACCTTAGAGATGCGGTTTTCGTCTGCCATGCAGCCCCACGTCTATTATTCTGCATGGCTATATGTCGGGTGTCGGAAAATAATTGACACACAAACCGCACTGGGGGTGCGGTTTGTGTGGCAAAACCGCACCTTGAGGATGCGGTTTTGTTTTGGAGAAGAAAACCGCATCTCCAAGGTGCAGTTTTGCTAGGTCAGGCCAAAACCGCACCTCGATCGTGTGGTGTAGGTCAGACCTGAAATTGCATGGCCAAGATGCGGTTTTGGCCCAGGATAATAAAACCCACCTTGGAGGTGCGGTCCATAAAAAGGATGCTATTTTTGTAAATATTTTCAGGTGAGTGCTATTTTTCTAAAATTTTTTTAAAAGGTGCTATTTCTGGAAAAATCCCTATAATTGTTAGGATAAATTCAATATATTAGTCAGAACTATTAAGCAGCGGGAAATAATAGTCACAAATATCAAAATACAAATTATTAGCCATAACTATAGTTGCGAGTCAAGATATGCCTAAGAGTCTGTTACCGTCATTAACTTTGTAACGGAGACTCTCATGTCAGCATCTATGTTGGCATCCACATCATCAAATCATTAAATATATATTTTTCTATTTTTTAATATTAAAAAAGACAAAAAAATTAAAATTAAAAAAACATACCCTACCTCTCTCTTCTCTTTCCCTTCCCTTCTTCTTCTTTCACGCATCGCGAATCATGGAGGGTCTCCCTCTTCTCCTATCTTCTCCACCCTCCCCACTCCCCAGTCCCGGTGGCTCCCTTCTTTTCTCCCCCAAACCCAATAATCAAAACCCTTCACGCAAACCCATCAATTAAAACCCCCAACTGCGAATCCTCCTCCAACTGCGACATCGGCGCTGCAACTGTTGGAGGATGATGTTCGTTGCGAAACTGCAACCAACAATGTCGATAATCCTCCTCCCGGGACAGAGAATAGTCAGAATTTTTGATAATGGTGATTGAATTAAATAAAAGGAAAAGAGTACAAGAACAAAGGTTCATAAGAGCTGAACCGAAAGAAACAAAAGGGAAAAGAAAGAAATAAGAAAAACAAAGCCAACAGTACAAAGAGGAAGAAAAAACAAAAGAAAGAAGAAGGGAACGACCTAGAGGACAAGGACACTAACTCTAAGTCGCAAGGGAGATCAGAATTAAAGGGAAAGAAGAAAGACGAACAAAGCCACTTCTATTCACAATGGGAAACTCACATACGCGATAAGCATTCCAGGAGCCAAGAGGAGGACATGTTCTTGTCGACCTTGTGATGAGCAGTGATCCATGAGATGACCATTTTGGTTGCTTGTATAGCAATAACTCTGGCGGTTGCTTTAGTATCTTTGAAGATGCGTTGATTACGATGTAACCATACAGACCAGATTGTGGCATGGAGGATGCAGTAAGCGAACCAATCGTTGATGTTGGCAGGGGTATTTGATGGTCTGTCGCTGATGATTGTGGATATGTCGCCTTCGAGATGTTCGATAGAAGAAGATCCTCTTTTGATTGTGTTCCAAACGTCTTTGAAGAATTCACAGTTGACGAAAAGATGATTAGCATTTTCCTCCTCGTGATAACACAGACTGCAGCGGTTGGGAAGAGCGACTCCCCTCCTCTTGAGAACATCCAAAGTATTAATTTTCTTATGCCATAAAGTCCAGATGAAGAAACAGATTTTGCTTGGGATGACCGGTTTCCAGACTGCAGCAGCTTCAAAATTGGGCACACGGGGAATTTCTCCTGAGTCATGCTTCTGAAAAAAGATTTAACAGAAAACCATGATCTGGATTCGGAATCCAGATGATCCTACAAGGACTGTTAGCAGTATAAACAAATTCTCTATTGTGTAATAGATTCATAAGCCTCACCCTCTCACTCTCTGCACCACCTCTCAGATTGATGTTCAATTTTAAATTCCAACTGACCTCATTGTTTGTGAAGGAGATCAAATCGCTGATCCGAGCAGCAGGATTGAAAGCAGCAGCAGCAACTCTCGGGTAGCCCTTAGCAAGAGAAGAATCCGAAGACCACTTATCATGCCAGAAAGAAACATGACCGCCACCTCCTGGATCGATCTGAGCATACTTCCAGAAAGATGGGTACTCCTTAGAGATGTTAGCCCACGTCGAACTTGAGAAGCCGTGTCTGACCTTGTCTGTTTGCCATTGGGAGAGATTGTTAGGGTATTTGATGTTGATTAATTCTCTCCACCAGCTGTTCTTCTCAGTAGCGAATTTCCACAACCACTTGGCCAAGAGGGCCGAGTTGAAAGAGGCGAGATCACATAAGCCTAGACCCCCCTTCGATTTTGCTGTTTTACATATATTCCAGTTCACAAGAGGAGATTTTCGATCGTCGCTGTTCCCGTACCAAATGAAGTTTCTCTGGATTGTCTCCAACTCTCTGATGGTTTTCATAGGGGCGTTGAAGAGGGAGAAGTAGTAAACTGATAAACTGTTGAGAACAGCTTTGTTGAGAGTGAGCCTTCCACCCGTAGAAAGGTAACTGCTCTTCCATCCGTCAAGTCTTTTATGGAAGTTAGCAACAATTGGATCCCAAATAGAGCAGGCATTAGGTTTAGCTCCGAGAGGGAATCCAAGATACTTGGGCGGGCTTGAGCTCCATTTACATCCAAATATAGCAGCGAAGAAACCCGGTTCGGGAACATCACCAATTGTATACATAATAGACTTCTCGAGATTGATTTTAAGTCCAGTCACAGCTTGGAAACAAACCAATGTGGAGAGGATATTGAGAATCTGTTCGTGGGAGACGTCACAAAAGATGAGAGTGTCGTCCGCAAATAGAAGATGAGTAACCTCTCCACATTGCTGAAATTCGTCCATGAAGAAACCATTAATCATACCTGCTGATTTGAGCTTAGAGATCATGAAGGAAAGAATATCCATTACGAGAATGAAGAGAGCAGAGGAGATGGGGTCACCTTGACGAAGTCCTTTAGAAGCGGGAAAGAAACCATGAGCTTCACCATTGATAAGAACTGAAATAAATGGAGAACAAACAGAAGTCTTAATCCATTTGAGCCACAAGTCAGGGAAGCCGAGTTTCTTCATCACCGAGAAAAGACATTTCCAGTTCACATTGTCGTAAGCTTTTTCGATATCTAGCTTGAACATCAGCCCTGGTTTTCTGCTTCTCCTTCTGCTATTGACAAGTTCGTTGGCAATAAGACCAGCTTCTGAAATCTGTCTTCCTTGGACAGCAGCTTGTTGAGAAACAGAAACTAAATTCGGAAGATGATCACTAAGTCTCCTGGCTAGAACTTTGTTGAGTAATTTGTTGAAGCTGCTTAATAGACCTATAGGTCTTAAATCCTTTACATCTTCCACTGCATCTCTTTTCGGCACAAGACAGGTAAAAGAGTGAGTAGCAGTCTTTGGAAGGTGGCAGGAAGCTTGAAAATCCAAGAAAGCATTGACAAGATCAGTCTTAATTTGAACCCAGCATTTTTTGTAGAAATCAAAAGAGAAACCATCAGGACCTGGAGCTTTGCACCCATCGCAATCATTTAAGGCTTCCCAAATCTCAAGTTCTGTGAAAGGGCGGCATAGGCTAGTACCCTCTGAATCCTTTAGTTTCCATTCAACATAGATTCCTGGGAAAGGACGATTAGGGATCTGTTCATTAAATAGATCCATGTAGAAGTTGAGGATGCCAGTAGCAACATTATCGAAACCCTCCATCATCTGGTCACGAACTTTAATTCGATCGAAAGTGTTTAATTTCTTCCTGTAATTGGCAATGCGGTGGAAGAAACCAGTGTTATTATCACCCTTCTGAAGCCAGGTTTCTCGAGATCTTTGTCGCCAGAATATCTCCTGCATATTCAAAGCATGGGCCAATTCAATCTTGAGGACAGCTCTCTCTATGACTTGATCCTCCTCAAGAGTTCCAGATTCTTCGTTGTTGTCGATGTTGCGAATGTTAATCAATAACTCATCAACTTTCTTGTGGATGTTGCCAAAAACTTCTTTGTTCCAAGTCTTGAGATTTTGCTTGATAACCTGCAGTCTCTTACACCAAAGAAAAAGAGTTGCCAAAGCCCGAAACAGGAATAAGCATCCACATAGATAAGCTTTCATAGAAATGGTGGTCTTCAAGCCACATGTTTTCAAAACGCCAAGGCCTCTTAATTCTTTGGTCTTCACCCCATTTAAGAAGGAGGGGGCTGTGATCAGATTCGACACGATCAAGAGTAGTAAGGGAACAATCTGGGAAAGTAGAGTCAAATTCAGGGGAGATAAGAACTCTATCAATGCGAGATAAAGAAGAGTCATCAGAGCCTCTACTCCAGGTGAACAAACTGCCTTTAAGGGGAATCTCTAATAAGTAGTTGCAGTCGATAAAACCATTGAAGGCGTTCATGAGATCAACACAGCGTCTTACACCCTGGTAATCATCGTGACAACGAACGAGGTTGAAGTCACCACCAATACAAAAAGGAGAGTTAATGCTCTGGCAGGTGGAATGAAGCTCATCCAAGAAAACAAGCTTATCATCTTTATCTTGGGGACCATAGACAGAGATCAGATGCCAGACAATGGAAGTGGCGATGTCTAAAAATTCCGTAACGAGAAAGAAGGAACTTTCACGAGAAGATAGAAATTGAGTGAACTGTTTGTCCCAGTAAACCAGAATACCTCCTGAGCTTCTGTTGGCGTTTTTAGCAACCCATCCCATATTCCTTTTACCACTTATTCTGGCAACCATAGAGTCATTACACTCGGCCCACTTGGTTTCAATAAGAGAAACGATATGAGGATTGTGCCTCAAGATAAGCCGCTTTATCCTCCCTCTTTTAGAAGAATCCCCCAAACCTCTAACATTCCAAAAGAAAGCAGACATACCCATTATTCTGAAATAGGGGGTGATACACCAGTTCTTCTCCCTCTTCTTCTCGGGCCCAAGGAAGTTGATGATTGAGGGCCGAGTCTATGAATTTCCATTTCAAGTTTGGAACGAGGAGTTCTTACTTTTTTGTTGTGCATATCTTGGGCGGCTTCGATGATTGCTCTTTCGACTCTACCGCTTCCCTCGTCATGTTCCAAGGAGAAAAGATGTCCCAGATTGATGCTTGATTCAACCAAAGTTGCAAGATCAAAAGGATAGGAATCAAGGTCCCAACTGATATTGGCGGGGTCTTCTGAGCAGGATGGGGAACGAAGTTCATCTAAAGGATTGAACTGGGGTGGGGGTTGGGATTGGGTAGGACAATCAATTGATACTGGAACGAGGGATGTGGTATCAGGGTCGATGTCAGGGTTCTGGTGTTCAGGTAAAAGAGCAGGTTGTGAGGGAGGAAAAGATAGGGATTGAAGGGAATGGTTGAAAGATTGATTAGGGATGGATAGAATAAATGTTTGAAAAGCAGAGGGATGAGGATGAAGGGAGAGCGAAGGGGAATTGGTGTTTTGAGGGTAAATGATGAAAGAGAAATGAGGGATAGGAATCAGGGGAGGGAGAGGGATTGGGAGGGAAGCGAGAAAGAGAAAGATGGTTGAGGTTCGAACCGAGGATGGATGGGGGAGATTGAGAAGGGTCCTAGGTGAAAAAGAGGTCTGGACTACAGATGGGTTTACTTGGTTAATGGGCTTGAGAGGAGTTTGGGGCGAATAATTGTCTTGGGTTAAAGGTGTGGTATTACGGATGGAGGATTGATGGGGTGCGCTAAGCGAGGAAAGGGGAGCGGGCCAAGGCCTAATAGGGCCCTCTTTGCGGACCCAGATTTTTTTAAATAAATGCCTCGTCTGTTCAGCTTCACTGTTGCTACTCGCGCTGCTGTTCCGCGAGTCATTAGCCAATGAGACTGCATGGGACACGTGAGGAATTGGGGTGCTCAATGAACGAGACAACGGCTGGGAATTGTGACTCTTAGTCTTCTGGAAAGATGAAACGAACGTTGATCGATCACCGGAAGTTTTGAGAGCCGCTGACGGCGAGATGATACTGATTAAGAATTGCTCGAAGGCGTAGAGAATGGGAATTGAGCATGGGATCTCATGCTTGACTCCAATTCTGATCCTGACATATTGCAAGCTCCATGAAGCCCAATCTATTTCAATAAAAGTGCCACAGAAGTTTCCAATGGTCTTTAACAGGTTAATGCTTTTGAGATGAAGAGGAATTCCGTAGATCAGTATCCATTCGTCCGCTCCATTTGGAATCACGTCCTGTTCCTTCCAATCGGAAACAGAGACGAGGAAGTCTCTGAATTTGAGTTGGCCAAGCTTCTTAATTCTTAAGGCTTGAGCGACATTCGGACAAACCAGGAGCCAAGATCCATCTCCTCTATTCTCGAAACCATAGTTATCATCGATTGCCCATCTCTTGAAAGCCCAATCCCTAAAACTTTGGATTGAGTCAGCACATAAGAAAGACTTGTCATTTGGAGCATGAAAGTGAACAACAAGGCATCTGCCTAGAAGCTCACGCCTTTCTTGAACTCCCTCCGGTTCGACTTCAATATATCTATTTCCGCCTTTCTTCATGATCTTGCATTTTCCAGCCGCATAGAAACCGCTTCCTTTGACCACTTCGGCATAGGTTCGAGGATAGGGACAGAGGATCGGAGGTGGAAGAAGATTGGGGGCAATGGTTCCGTAACTGGATCTAAGACGATCTTGTAATTCAGAAGAGTAGAAACGTTGCAGGAGATGAATGATTCTTGCCCAGCCACCAGAAGATGGAAGGAGGATCTTGTAGGATCTCCCATTACTCCTCTGTTCCGAGATTTGGAGGTGCTGAGTTTTCCTAAAGAAAGTCTTCCCAACGTGGATGATACACCCATTACTTTTCATCAGACAATGATTAGGGAAATTCCAATCTCTCATGGCAGCCGATTGAAGGAGACCTTGGAGCCAGGTGATCTGAGGTTCATCTAGAAAATAAACCATCTTCTCTGAGCTTCTTGGGCTTGAAAGCGGTAGAACACTTCTTTAGTATTTCTGCTTATTCTGGAGATTGTGATGATCTTCGAATCGATCTTCACTTGCTGTTCGCAACTAACCTTCGGATTACTGCCGCCGTCGCATCCTGCCGCTTCAGACCTGCAAAACAAAAAACTTTTGGACTCCCTCCTACTCGCTCTCACTCTCTCACTAGAAAAACTCTCTCTCATTGTTGCTCCCTCCTTTAAGCATCTATTAGTTCGACGACCAAACGTGCTACGTGCATTATCAAATGCCTTTTATTACAAATGGGTTCAGAGAATAGTCAGAATACCCATCAATCGTACATGGATTGATAGTAGGGATGGCAATGGGTCGGGTTGGGGTGGGTTTTGTCAAACCCAAACTCAAACCCATGGGTTTATCCGCCAAAAAAACCCGGGGTAAAACCCGTTGGGTTTGAAAAACTCAAACTCAACCCAACCCGCTGCTGGGTATCCGCGGGTTCATGGGTACCCGTGGGTTTTTGTGGTAAAAAATTTACAATAACAAGTTTCTTTCAAAATAAAAGTTTAACATCAATTTTCTCATACAAATTAATCATACAAAAAACACCAATCTAGAGCATACAAGCAAACCGCAAATGATCAATACAAATTGTTCAAAGTTAAAGATAAACATCTATAAACAAAAGATTAATTGAAAGCTTCTTCCTCGTCAACTAAGTTTATTCACTCTCCACTTCATAATATCAACTTCATTCTAAACAATTAGAAAGAACAAATTATACATGTCTCCACAAACATAAAGAATATTAATTTTTTAAGGAAAATATATTATTTAGAATATTAAATATATCGGGAAAGTAATTATATGTGTGTGGGCGGGTACCCATGGGTTGGGTTTACCTAAACCCAAACTCAACCCAACCCGGTGAATAGTGTAGCGGGTTTAAACCCGAACCCGGTCCAAAACCCGTCAACACGGATTTTACCCACGTTGACCGGGTTGGGTCGGATGGGTACCCGTGGGTTCGGGTTTTGTTGTCATCCCTAATTGATAGGCAGAGGTGAGGTGCTCGAGATGGGAGCAGATCCGGTGAGTAACTTTGTGGTGAGTAAACATGAGTAACCCGTCCACATCAGCATGACATCAGCATCCTCTCTCTCCTGGAAAGCCTTTAATTTTTCCCTCTTTAATCTTTGACGGACGATTTCTCACTCATTTTAAGTCGAAAATTAATTTTTTTTGTACAGTTAGATCAGATTAATTGTGCTCTTCAAAATGATATCCACTTTAATTTATTTTTCGAACAAAAAAATTGAGCCATTTTTTACCAGTCTATACCATATGGTATTGACTAGTATTGAAATAAAAGCATACCTATGGTTTGAAAAAAGTACCATGGTGGTATGAACAAACCAAGACTGTAGGATGGTTGAATACATGACAGTAGAAATATATTAATTGTCATTTACGATTTTTAACATTGTATACCACAAGATACCACCCCGTACCAGGGTGGTATTGTATGGTATTGTGTGGTATTTTTTGGTCCTGTAATTTATTCACCCATAAATTTGTAGATCCAATAGATCACGATGAACTCGTCCCTTCTGTACAAACGTTTTCAAAAATGAATTAAAAATGAAGAAGATACCATACAATACCACCCCGTACCAGGGTGGTATTGTATGGTATTGTGTGGTATTTTTTGGTCCTGTAATTTGTTCACCCAGAAATTTGTAGATCCAATATATCATGATGAACTCGTCCCTTCTGTGCAAACGTTTTCAAAAACGAATTAAAAATGAAGAAAATACCATATGGTATGCAGTTGGTACCGAGAGGCCAGAATTTTTTATTCTAAAAAAATATTGAAAATTGATCTCATTTTGTAGACGATGAACTCGTTCCACCTGTGCAAAAAATATTAAAATCCGAGTTAAAACGAAAAAGATATGAACCGATTAAGAAAGCTAGAGAAAATAAAAATGATCTTTAATTCTCCATCCTTAGATCTGGATTTTCTAAATGAAGGGTCCAGATTTGGTTATTGATGGATGCATAACCCATGGTTATGCACCCTATCTTGAGCCGCTCCAGATAGGGTGCATAATGCACCCATTAGTAATTAAATCTGGACCCTTGCTTTTAAGTGTGTTCAGAAAATCCATATCTAAGGGTAGAGAATTAAAGTGATTTTATTTTTCCATTGTTTTCTTAATTGGCTCATATCTTTTTCGTTTTAACTCGGAATTCAATTTTTTTTTTGCACAGATGGAACAAGTTCGTTGTGCTCTACAAAATGAGATCCATTTTCAATATTGTTTGAGGAAAAAAATTTCATACCTCTCGTTACCAACTGCATACCATCTGATATATTTTTCGTTTTTAAGTCATTTTTTAAATTTTTTGCACAGAAGGAACGAGTTCATTATCTATTGGATCTACAAATTTCTGGGTAAACAAAATACAAAACAAAAAAGGAGAAACTTAAGAGAGGAGCCATCATCCCCGAATTCTTATATATAGACCTTCTGAAAGAAAAAAAAACTTTACTTATATATGAACGAATTCTCGCGAATAACAATAAGTATACAAAGGAACCCTTGTTTTGTAATTCCTATGATGCAATTGGAGCTTATCGGCAGACAAAAAAAAACTAGATAGTCCTTTGTGGCTCCGGTGGCAACTAGATCAACGCGTTATTGTTTCATATAAATATCCTATCGAAGTTCACTATGAATCTTTGGGTACTTTTTATTATATTTATGGGCACTATCTAATAGTAGGAAGTAAAAAAAAAAGTCTTTGTATATACATTCGAACCACTATTGGTCATATTTATCTTTATCGAGAAATTGAAGAAGCTATACAAGGGTTTTGCCAAGCCTGTTCAGATGGTACCTAATCCAATCATAGAGATCTATGTTAAGTAATTCTAGCAGACTGGTGTGAATTCAGATCTCGTCTGTTCGGCTAAGACCATAGTTCCGAAATTCCTTAATTTCTATGCGAATCAAGATCGAGAAAAGGAAGTTTTCCAATCATTGACTCAAATCCATTGTCAAACCCCACTCAGCCGAATATGGAGGTACTTATGGCCGAACGGGTCAATCTGTGTTGTGTCTTCTGGGCCTGAGCATGTTTTTCATAGTTGATGCTCCGCTAGGGGAGAAAGAAACTAATAGTTTCTAACTAACAACCTTTAGGTCAACTCTTCTATTCCTTACAGAGAGTGAAGGGACAGTTTTTACACTAATAAGAAGCAAGGGATTACTTGACTGAAAGCTTAGTAAGGAAGTCGTATACGACAACGCTAAAGGTTTTCTTACTAAATGTTAACTACGAATGGCGTCATAGAGTCGAGTGAGGCTTGAATAAGCTAATAACATCCATGGCATACTTCCAGCTTGAATTTCTGTCAGCAGTTCTGCTTACCCTCTTTCCATAGGATCCTTCGTTATGAATGTTATTAGGGAAGTCGGTGGAAACTGAAATGGCGGGGAATAAGGGAAGGAGATCAGAACAAAATGATGGTAGCGGAGAGGGACAGAGTGTAAATGGCAATGAACAATGACTTCACAGAAACCGCCATCATTTGGAGATTGGAGAGTGATTAGCAAAAGAAGCTATGCACAGAATCTAACTTGACAGAGAAATTGGTGGAAATGTTATATTTGTGTCTATATTTCCATATGGACTCGTTGTGGTTAACCCAAATGGATTGGCCCAAAATTAGACCCAACCCAAATAAAAAAAAATTATAATAAAGGAAAAAGGTTTTGGTCCATTTGGGGCCAAACCCAAACACCACATGTTTTATGATATATTTGGCAAGTTTCAAGAAGGCATTATACAGGTGTTAGGGCTTTGCTTAGTGCCTAGCAGCACGCTAAGTGACGCTAAGTGATTCTTAGGAGATTTAGCAAAAATAGAGATTTTCAATGGTAATAAAAGTTTTATATCATTTTTTCTTTTAGTTCGATTTCAAATGATTAATAACTTAATTAACCCTCAACAACAAGGAGAACATGTCAAGATTTCCTAGAATCACAAGTTTATAGAAGTCGTAGATTGTGGATGATCTAAGTCGACAATGGGGGGCCGAATCGAGTCGCGAATATAGGGTAGCTGGACATGACGTCATTTTGGAAAGACCAGCACGACAAAATTATTATAATCCTTGTTCTGTCTTGCTACACGCTTAAGTGTGCGTCACTTCGATAAAATCATGTCTCGCATCGAGTAAATCATACATATAGCTCCACCTAGGTTGCTACTTAGGTGTTATGAACGCCTAATGTTGTGCCTAAAACCTAATCGAGACATTTTGTCACTAACTAGTTCCTTAATGTATTCAAAATATTCATCGAGTCGACCCATTGCCAACTATAGATGGTGGCCGCTGTCCAAAGAGCATAGAGCTATACGAGAGAATAACCTGTACTTCTTTCTTGTATATACAGTAGTACTTGGCTAGTTGTCCAAAGAACATGAATTCCAAATTCTTCCCAAAGCCAAAAACCCGCCCGCAGGTGACAAATAATGCGGCGTCGAATGTCGATAGATCCCAAGTCTCTTCTCATATGTCTTTAATATGACGACGACTACAATTATGTTAAATTTCTTAATTACCTCCCCCCAACAAAAATTCTCTCCAATTCCTCGGTTCCCCCGTATCTAGATCTCCATCCTCCCTCCACCCTAAACAACAGAAGAAAAAAAACCCTGTCGTGAAATCCGCTAATTAAGCCTACTAATTCACCACTTCTGTCGTCATTCGCCATGCAACATTCAATTCCCCTCCCCCTCTCATTCTATAAATTCCTCCGTCCCCCCCAAAACGCCCACCAATTCCCTCACCCAACCCAAACCCAAATACCAAACCATGGCGGCGAAATTCTCCACGGTGGACAGATGCGACTCCACGGGGCGGGAGAAGCACACGGTGGTGGCCGACATGGACGGGACCCTCCTCATCGGCCGGAGCTCCTTCCCCTACTTCGCCCTCGTGGCCTTCGAGGCCGGCGGCGTCCTCCGCCTCCTCCTCCTCCTCCTCGCCTCCCCGCTCGCCGCCATCCTCTACTACCTCGTCTCCGAGCGGGCCGGCATCCAGGTCCTCATCTTCTCCGCCTTCGCCGGGATGAGGGTCGCCGACATCGAGTCCGTCGCACGCGCCGTCCTCCCCAAGTTCTACACCTCCGACCTCCACCCGGAGTCTTGGCGGGTCTTCGGCGCGTGCGGAAGGCGCGTCGTCCTCACCGCCAACCCGCGGATCATGGTCGAGGCCACGCTCCGGGACTTCCTGGGGGCCGACCTCGTCTTGGGGACCGAGATCGCCACGTTTCGGGGCCGGGCCACCGGGTTCGTGAAGGGCAAGGAAGGGGTGCTGGTCGGGGAGAGCAAGGCGCACGCGCTCAGGGAGGCGCTTGGGGAGGACTGCCAGCCGGAGGTTGGGCTCGGCGACCGGCATACCGACGAGCCGTTTATGGCGCTTTGCAAGGTTTGCGGTTTCTCTTGCGTCGCGTGTGTGTGTTCCTTTTGACTTTTGCATGGGCCGTAATTTACAACTCGTCTCTCTCTCTCTCTCTCTCTCTCTTGTAATTCAGTGAATCGTTGGTTTAATTTACTGCTTTTTATTAACTCTCTAACTTCTAACAACATTTTTTGGATTGTACTTCTCTACAAAATCCTCACGATTTAATACAGGCGGACTACCATATGGTTTTCCTTCCATATTTGATCTCATATCATAACACGTGTGTGTATGTATGTATTGATCTCATATCATAACTTGATGGGTCTTTTGGGGGATGAATAAATGACAGAGTGCCAAGCATTTCGTGGACGCAACGGCGAAGATTTTATAACCACATGCATGCTATTTAGTAGTGAAATTTATAGTTACATATTTATTTATGTTTAGTCTTAGATGATATATGATTAGTAATGTTGTGATGGCAATGCGGCGTGTGGTACTTCAGTACTTGTGTTCACTACGCGTCAAGCGTGGGCCGGGACATGTTATCTGTGTAAATATGAGTCGAGATATGTCAGCCCATCTTTATATAATATATAGAAAGTGTTTAAAGAGAAAATAGAAATAATATATGGAATAATTGAGTCTAATTAATTGAAAGATTAAGTATATCGCTTATCTAACTCATGTTTAGTTAGAAAATATATGCATGTACTTGCGCTATTTGAGTGACTTGCATAAGTTAGTTCCACCTAACTTCATTCGATTTTCGAATTCAATGTCCACACGATTAAATTTTGCTAGACGGGTAATAAGTATGTCGATTATCTTACTAGTACGTGCTCACTCCCTTTCGTTTGGTTTACGTGGGTGTTTTCACTCACAAATTGTGTACTCTAGTATTGACTTTTATACGAGGTTAAGCAACGGTCAGCTAATAAATCGTACTATACTAATATGGATTTCCTCTGCAGGAAGGGTTCATGGTCCCACCAAACCCGGAAGTCCGACCCGTCTCTGCCGACAAGCTCCCGAAACCGATCGTCTTCCACGACGGCCGCCTGGTCCCGAAGCCGACCCCACTGATCGCCCTGCTCACCATCCTCTGGATCCCGATTGGCTTCCTCCTCGCATGCCTCCGCATCGCCGCCGGCTCCCTCCTTCCGATGCCCCTAGTCTACTACGCATTCACCGCCCTCGGCGTCCGCGTCATCGTCCGCGGCCAGCCCCCACCACCACCACAAAAATCCTCCGGCAAGTCGGGGGTTCTCTTCGTCTGCTCCCACCGCACCCTCCTCGACCCGATCTTCCTCTCCACCGCCCTCGGCCGCCCCATCCCGGCTGTCGTGTACTCCGTCTCCCGCCTCTCCGAGTTCATCTCCCCTATCAAGACCGTTCGCCTCAACCGCGACCGTGTCGCCGACGCCGCCATGATTAGGAAGCTCCTCGAGGAAGGAGACCTAGTGATTTGCCCCGAGGGGACCACGTGTCGGGAACCGTTCCTGCTGCGATTCTCCGCGCTTTTCGCGGAGCTGACGGACCACATCGTCCCCGTGGCCATGGTCAACCGGATGAGCATGTTCCACGGGACCACGGCCCGGGGTTGGAAAGGGATGGACCCTTTCTACTTCTTCATGAACCCGAGCCCGGCCTACGAGGTGACGTTTCTGAGCAAGCTACCGCTGGAGCTTACGTGCGGGTCGGGCGGGAAATCGAGTCATGAGGTGGCGAATTACATACAGAGGGTGATCGCCGCCACACTGTCGTATGAGTGTACGAGCTTCACGAGGAAGGATAAGTACAGAGCGCTAGCCGGGAACGACGGGGTCGTGGCGGAGAAGGCAAAGACTCAGCTCCAGGCTAGAGTCATGGGTTGCTAGCCAATTCATTTTAAAATACTTTTTTTTGTAATAATGATAATTGTTAAAAGAAATAATTGGTAGCCGGAGCGGATGGGTCGAAAAAGGGCGTCAAATGTGATATCGCCCGTGAAAACTGGTTACTTGCTGGACTCTTTCCTTTTTCAGTGAAAACTGAGTAACTTTATTTTTCTTTTCTATAAATATAGTTTCGGTGTTTAAACCAAAATAAATTTTATTAATTACCACATGGATTATTGTGCATGATTGGGCTACTTTGAGGAGTTGGCCCATATATATGGGAGGATCCAAATTATTTGGTTGGGTGATATGTGTGACAGGTAGTAGCTGATTGTAAGGTAGTCATCCCACATGGTTTTTGTTACCATCCAACCCAATAATGAATCGTACCATCCCAACTCTATGGTGAATGGTACCATCCCAAGTAGCATGAGTCCTATCCAACCCCTTAATGAATGGTGACCATCTGACATCATGGATATCATCCTAAATTTTAGTGGATGGAATCATCGCATATCATGGATACCATCTGGATGGTACCATTTAGGTTGAAGTACGGTGACTATCCATTCTTATGGTTACCCTCCAACATGGTTGTCACGCCGGCAGGCGTGCCACCGGTTGTACCGGGTTTAACCGGTACCGGTTATAAAATCGGCGTGACACCACCGGTATGACCGGCATGATCGATATACGAATCTCTAAGTGAAATGACCTTTTTTAGTGAATTTAATTGATAAAAATTATTTTATTATTTATTTTATGAGTATAAAAGTTCAATATTGATGTTATTTGTTGGATTCAAGTATAAATGTTTAGGTATTGATGTTAAATGTAATGTTTAAATATGAGCATTTATAATTTTATTTGTAATATTGATCGGCATAAACCGGCACAAACCGGTATGTGCCAACGGTTGAACCATTCCACTTGCTAAACCGGCACACTGACATAAACCGGTTTGACAACCTTGCCCTCCGATCTAACATGAGGTTATGGTGGATGGTTGCTAGCACTTCGTCACATGTTCAAAGACTTACATTGGCGACAACTGACTAGTTTAGATACTATAGAGCTACTTTTCGAGAGGAGACATAGAATAGTTGGACGAATATGAGCAACAAAACTTGAAGCAACCTTCTGGAGGAAACGAGACAACACATAGACAATTTGTCTCAGTTGTCCTTTTTTCCTTTACTATGTAGGATATGGAGTTCTCCTCCACGAAGAATCCTCCATAGTCGTAGTCTTAGTTGTAGTGGCGGAGCTCTCAAGGAATCTCCATAGGAGTAGTGTAATGTAACTTAGATATCTTATGCAACAAAACCCCTCGTTCAAATAGTGTTTAAAGATGTATGGACCATAGTAACAATCGTCACTTTCATAGAAGTCAGGCGCAACCGATCCACTTATTTTCCACCTTAACAATTTGGAACGCACGATGGGACACGTGTGTTTGGTATGGTTTTGCGAAGGAGGCAACAAAAATATTATTTTCCAATTGAAAATAAGATGGATGCAGCCAAGTTTTGCCGCCAATAATAATTAATTAATTTTCTATTATTTTGAATGGTGATCTTGATGGTGCCATAGGGAAACACTTGGGTACCGTGAATGGTCCGGACCATTTGGAGCGCAGCTTACCCGGAAAAGGATTCAAGCGAGAGTTGTATAGGAGAACTCGTTCGCCCACCTAAAACTCTTTGGGCCCTTTTAGACGAGCGTCGTGGAGACGCTTGGTCCTTTTCTTATACAGTCAGGTGTTCTCATAGGCGTGATAACGCCATTCTTCCAACTCCACCAGCTGCATTTTCCTTTCGGTACTTGCAAGACTCAGATCAAGGTTTAGCAAATTAAGGTGTCCTATACACCCACAGAGCATCCTTGAGCTTGGTAGATCAATCCTTGCGGGATTGATGACCCTTTTTAATTCCCGGTACGTTAACTTGGCTTGACCATTCGTTTGAGGATGGTAGCCACGGAAAACTTACACTTAACATCATAAAGGAGTTTAGTCCAACCTAAAAGAGGATAAGCTGAATTAACTTAACTATTCAATCCAAAATCACTTTAGTATCCCAAAGATTAACATCTTATAAAAATTTATAAATCTCTAACAAAATACTCCACAAATTAAGATATTTTTTAACACTAATTGATTAATTCATCTTATAGAAATACTTCGCAAAACGCCCGGCAATTAATTAGCTTTTTTAGTTTTCATCCCGGACTTGCAAGAATCATTACCAAAAATTAATCTACAGAAGTTGCGAAATCATCATAATCATCTTATGATTTACATCGCCATAATCCCTGTGACCGAACTGTAGATTCACAATTTCCCATCCCACCCTAAACCACGCTAATCATTTTCTCAGGGAAAAAAAAAACAACAAAGGACCAAAGTCATTAACGCTCAAACAACCAAAAAAAAAAAAAAAACAGAGGAGAAAAGCAAATCCATCTCATTCCATTCCATTCCAGCAACAGGAAATCTTCCGCAGTCACTGGTGCGAAATGAAGAAAGAAGCAAAGAGAGAGATGAGCATAGGTGACTCGGCAGAATTGGAAGAGAACCTTCCACTCAAAGACCGCCTCAAAGCGTTCAAGAGTTCCAGCTTCGATCCTGACGCTTATTTCACCACACGATGTCAGACCATGAATGAGAAGGTTGATGAACCCTTCTCTTCTGCCATTGTTTCTTTATACTTTCCCCAATAATATCTCTCTAATGAAGGATGTTTGATAATCAGATCTTATATATTTCCAGGAAATTCGTCACCTCTGTTCCTATCTTATAGAGCTCAAGAAAGCCTCCGCCGAGGAGATGCGGAAGAGCGTTTACGCCAATTACGCCGCCTTCATCCGGTCTACATTTATCACCATTCCCTTTTTCCACTTCCATTGTGAAATTGAATTATATATTATTTGTTAACATATTGGGTACTGTTCACTTTCTACACAGCACGTCAAGAGAGATCACGGATTTGGAAGGGCAGCTTCTCTCGATGAGGAATCTATTGTCGAATCAGGGAGGTCTGGTTCACGCATTGAACGAGCAGGTCCGCATCGATTCGTTGTGGGTAGGCACCGATCAAACCCTAAAGGAGGATCTCTCTCAGATAGACAAGATGGAGCTTTCCAAAACAGAGGAATGGCTGATGGAATTCTCAAACACGTTGGACGTTTTGCTCGCCGAGAGGAGAATGGACGAGGTCATGAATGCACTGCTCAAGGGAGAAATGCTAGTTGAAGATGCCAGCGACACCCCGGAGACGAACCCTAAATTTCTCGTGGCGATGCAGGCTTCGATCACGGAGCAAAGGATGAGGTTCGCTGATCAACTTGCGGAGACAATCAGCCAGCCATCTACTCGGAGATCGGAGCTTCGGTCCGCTGTTCAAGCTCTCAAGAGGCTCGGGGATGGCCCTCGTGCTCACACGTTGCTTCTTCAGTACCACCAGAAGAAGTTGCAGTCTTCCATGAGGAACATTCGCTCCTGCAACAGCTCGCATGGAGGCGGAGGAACTTATGCGACCGTGCTTTCGCAGTTTGTTTTCTCCACGATAGCTCGGGCAGCTAGTGATTGCATGTCTGTGTTTGGGGATGAGCCTGCTTATACATCTGAGCTTGTGACTTGGGCTGTCAAGCAAACCGAGGCGTTTGCTCTTCTTCTCAAGAGGCATGTTCTGGCTTCCTCTGCTGCTACCGGTGGTCTTCGAGTTGCTGCGGATTGTTTGCAAGTGTGTTTGGGACATTGTTCGTTGCTTGAAGCTCAGGGACTTGCACTTTCTCCTGTTCTGTTGAGAATCTTTAGGTCGAGCGTCGAGCAGGCATTCCATTCGAATTTGAAGAAGATTGAGCATAGCACTACTGCATTGGCTGTTTCGGATGATTGGGTGTTATCCTTTTCACCTGCGAATGGAAAGTCTATGTCTTCTTCCGCTGCTAGTAACTCGGTTGGATCACAACCTAAGCTCTCATCCAGTGCCAACAAATTCAACTCAATGGCTCAGGTGATCACCAATTTCTCTTGTTTTTTTTTTTTTTGGTTGTCCCAAAACAGATTTCTTCTGCTTGTAAGAAATGACTGTTGGAAGTTTCTTCTTAGGAATTCCTGGAGGACATAGTGCCTTTGGAGTGCCTTCATTTGGATGGACCGGCATTGGAAGGCGTTCAACGCGCCTTCAACTCGTACGTCGATTTGTTAATCCAAGCATTGCCAGGTTCGACGGAGACTGAAGATCACTTGGAAGGTTGTGGCAGGATTGTTCAGCCAGCAGAGACTGAAATCCAACAGTTTGCATTACTAGCAAATGCGTCATTGTTGGCAGATGAACTACTACCACGTGCTGCCATGAAGCTTCTGTCATCCTCCAACAACAAAGTGGATGAACAACAACAACAACAATCCAAGAGGGGATCCGAAAGGCCATCTCATCTCCCAGAGCAAAGGGAATGGAAGAGGAAGCTTCAACGCTCCGTCGATCGATTAAGAGATAGCTTCTGCAGATTACACGCACTGGAGCTTATATTTACAGACGAAGGTGACACCAATCTGAATGCACACATCTACACTAGTATGGATGATCACACTGAAGAGCCAGAATGGTTTCCATCTCCAATTTTTCAGGTACATTCAATCTAAGATTAACAAGAAGCACATGTTTTTTTTTTTTTTGTTGTTGTTGAATTCCACATGGTCTTTCCTCCATTGGGTTTCTAAATGATATATGCCTAACAAATTTTTTTTTATCAATCTGCAAAAATTGATCAGCTTGTGTTCACAAAAATTACTACGTTGGCAAGCATAGCAACAGATGTATTTGTGGGTAGGGAAAGGTTTGCAACTGTTCTATTGATGAGACTCATGGAGACTATAATCCTTTGGCTCTCTGATGATCAAGCATTTTGGGAAGAGATTGAGCAGGGAGCCAAACCTTTAGGACCTTTCGGCCTTCAACAGGTAATACCTACTTCCCAAGGTATTTCTGGTAACCTATAAATTTCAAAAGCTTTCTTTTTTTCACTTCCCCTCTTGCTGCAGTTATATTTGGACATGGAGTTTGTGTTGATCTTTGCATCCCAAGGTCGTTACTTATCCAGAAGTCTACACCAAGTCATTAAGGACATCATAGCAAGAGCAATCGATGCTGCTGCTGCTACCGGTGTCGATCCATACAGGTAAAATATCTGTTCATTTCACTTGCCAAGACATGATTAGGGAATTGGTAAATCACTGATGAATGATTTTTTCTCCTCCCTTTGGCAGTGTGTTGCCCGAGGAAGATTGGTTCAATGAGGTCTCTCAGATAGCAATCAAAATGTTGACGGGGAAAGGAAACTTTGGAAGTGTGGAGAGGGATGTTGCCAGCCCTACTGCTTCTATCTCTGCCTCTTCTGTCATCTCAGATGCCAACTAGTTGCTTTACCTCTTCACCCCCATAACCAGTTCTATAGAGTTGTTCTAGTACATGGGGAAAAAATAGTTCTGATTCCTTCATTTTTTGTTTCAACCAGAAGGCCTCGAGTTGTAGAACTCGCTTTTTCTTGTGCTGAGTGAAAGAAAAGGACTTTCAGTGTGGTAAGTTAGATAATTGGGAGCCAAATCTCCAATTCCAAACAAAGCCATTTTGGATATGGGCTTTGACACAACAAACAATAGCTCTAGACTCAAATGTTTGTTTTCAATGAGGAGTAACAAAACTCAACTGTGAGATCTGTAAAATGTGAAAGAAAGATAAATCGAGACTCGGTTTACGTGGTTCTTCCTCATGTTGTGTGAGGCTTACATCCACGGGGAATTTGCTTCTACGTTTTATTGATAGTCGGCTTGATAGTACAAGCCATATTCTTATACCCTGTTACATCGAAATTATCTAGGGTTACAACGTGAAGATATGAGCTAGAGGAGTCGCCCATGGGCCTTGTCTCTGCATGGGCTGCATGTGCACGACGTGGGCCTGGAGTCAGCTTGGCAGCATCACGTCGGTCTCGGTCCAATAAGATCCTTGCTAAAAATTCCAAAATAGTTGGTGGGTAGTGAGTTGCAGTACTTGAAAAAAGGACAAAGAAAGAAACTAGAGAATGGAAAGGAATTAGAAAGAAAAGAGTTGGAAAGCAGCAAGAGAGCAAGATGAACTTTGTAATTGCCACAAACATGGGAAATAAGTTAGGAGTTGTTTGGATAGAGTATTTGTATGAGTTATTTGGGCACAAATAATTCGTTTGGTAACGTTTTATTGAAATGAGTTATTTGGACAGTGAGTTATTTACAAATAACTCAAAACGTGTTATTCGAAATAACTTATACACATGTGTTATTTCGAAATAACTCGTTTTATCACTCTGCTTTTACCAAATACCACATGTCGAATGCCACATTTGCATGGTTCAACCAAACGAGATACTTTATTTCAATTACCATTGAAATAACACTGAAATATCACATGAATAATAAATGAGTTATTTGACTCTACAAATACCACGTTGACAATTAACCCATCCAAACGACCCCTTATTTAATATATATTCCCCTAGCTTTGGGCTGGAAAAAGCTCTGTACAGTACCATGTGTATAATGTCATGCAGTTGGCACTTAGGGAGAGCCAATGAACCAAAAAACAAATAGGAAAATAGAAATAACCAAGAGAGGAGATTCTGATTTCATCAACTTTGCTTTGGTTGTATTGTGTAGGCAGGCACAATATTAATTTTAACCTCTTCCTCGTCATAAGCAATAACTTTTACAAGTTTTGTTTCATGTACATGAATTTACTGACTGAGATAAGAATTACATTGGAACATATTTTGCCCCATAAAATAAGGTCCCAAACGAGGAAAACGTGTCTCAGGTGACCATATGTTCCCACTCTCCAAAACTCCGGATTTTTTTCAAAATTAATACCCAAAAATTAAATAATCCCCAAAATACCACCCTGTTCAAAAACATGTCATTCTTACCGCCATTTGATACAAACTGTAGGGGGTGCCACGGTTAACATACAAACCGTTGGGGGCGCAATTTGTATGTCGGCAGCCACTAACCGAGCTGGCACGTGGCAGTCTCACTAGTTGTCGGATCATCCCACTACCTGACAACGGACTGCGTGCCAGGTCAGCGGTCCGCGTTTTGGAGGCAGAAACCGCACCTCCACCCATGCAGTTTGTGTTTGAGAACATAATTCCTTTGGCGGGACACGTGAGTTTTGTTTGGTTTAAATGATCAAACTGCCCCAAACCCACCTCTCCCCCTACCCACCGCACAATCCATCTCCTATATAAACCATGCACCCTCCCCCTCCATTTGCTTCATACCAAAACCAACCCTTCTATCTCTCTAAGATTTTCTCTCAGCTCATCCCCACTCCACCCAAAACTTCAGAATTTGTGGTCAACTGGTTGCAGCTAAGTCCGAACTGCCATCAGAAAATATTTCTTAGGTATTTTCCTCCAAAACCCGTCGAAGCTTTGTTCACTTTCCTTAAAAAATGGACCACAAAACCCGTCGAAGCTTTGTGGTCAAGAGGGTATTTATTATGATGACTATCTAGCGGTACGTACTCATTCTACTCTTTTTTTGTTCTTATAATTCTTGTTAATTAATCTATATACTAATTAATTTTTTTTTGTTTTGCTATTGTAGGTTGATCCGGACGTTGATATTTATGATCAAAGGTATTATCTTGACCAAGGACCTCATGATGGAAGTGTTATATACAACCAACCTAACCATCGTTCAAGGGATGTTTGGAATGATTTGGCGGCACATATAATTCTTCAATTTTTGTCATATTTTATTTTGTTAACATAATTAGTGTTTTATAAAATTATTTTGTAATGGTTAATCGTATTGATTATTTTCAATGATTTGGGCTAATAAAGTGTGACACTTACTTAGACTCTTTATAGAGATGCATGCTTAAGGAAATGGGGTCTTAAGCGATCATCATGATCCTTCCATCACTTGAGAAAATCGGGTCTTAAGCAATACTCGAATCCCCCCTTTTCTTGTAAAAAAAGGTTGTGTTTCTAAGGAGATGTATACATCTCCTAAGAGTATAACGAGTGTACTTGTGTATTGGCTTAAATCATTTAAAACAACCAATACAATTTACAAAATAGTATAATGGATTTATGATTATGTTTATGTGTATATCTTTCAAAATATCTATGGTATTCATTTTGTTAGTTTCAATTGTTTAGTATAATTGATTTATGTGTATATCTTTCAAATGCTATTCGTTTTAGGTAATTGAATATGTTTGTTATGACAAATTTATGTGTATATCTTGCAAATGGTATTCATTGTTAATTATAAATTGTTTGGTGTAATAGATCTATATTGTAATAAATCATAAACTTATGGTTGTAGAGTGTGCACCATATTATCCGCTATCGGGGTAAGAGCAATGTCCTCCCATATAACGCCGTTATCTTGCCCTATCACAAAAGAGAAAGGTTGGAGACGATGAGGCACTTTGTCGCCACCAAGATTGACGTTCAACTCATCACGTCATTGGTGGAGAGATAACGCAAGGAGACACACAACTTCAACTTTCGTGAAGTAGAGTACACCATCACATTAAAGGACATCATCATCCTAACGCATTTGCCCATTGATGGTGATGCGGTGTGTGTGAACAATCATCCACCAACTTCACATGTCGATGGTCTGAATGGTTGGCAATATTTGCTCCAGAGTGTTATGGGCCTGTTCGTGCCAAACAAGTCGGAAGGTGGCATTGCGGAAGATGGAAAACCACCATTGAGGAAGTACCAAGTATCAATCACTTGGTTGACAACGCAAATTAAGAGGAAGCACAACCCTGAGGAGAATGTCATCCCCCTCCCCGAGGATAGTGATGAGAGAGACAAAGAGATCTATGCTTGTGTCTACCTCATCGACATCATTGGAGGAGTGTTATTCCCCCAAAAAGTCGAATGACTTGATTAGCTATGCATGGCTGCAGATAGGGGTGGAAATCGGTACAGTATCGGTATCCCAATCCCGAATACCAAAATCTCGAATAGCGAATTATACCTGAAAGTCAATCCCAATCCCAATCCCTAAATAGTTTCGGTATCCCAATCCCTAAATATTCCGGTATCCCAATTGGTACTTCGGTATCCCAATTGGTATTATCGAATACGAAATTAATTATATTTGAAATAAATAATTAAATATATAAACTAGATTTGATTGTTTAATTTAGGGCAAAGAGACTACGCAAAGAGTCTTGAGTTTTCCTAGAGCTATGATATGGATAATGAGAATGAAGGAGAGGTGACATCTCAAGTTCTTGTCATTGGTAATCTTTAATTTGACGAATTGAAAGCTGAGAGTCGACTAATACTAGTGTTTGATTTTTGGTGTTATTAAAATAACAAGTTATTAGGTGAGAGATGAGAGATGAGAGTGACTTAAATTGGAAAGTCAAAATTGAGTTGGATGTGGACTTTTGAGTTGTGAACAAAGATGAAATGATATATGTATAATTAAATGACACTCTTGGTGGTTGAGGGTTTGTGTAGTAGTGAATGAGAGAGTCTAGTTGAGAGGATAAAATACACAATAGCTTATATTTCGGTACTTATCGGTATTTCGGTATATACCGATCCCAATCCCGTAATCCCTAATGCTGAATTACAATTGAAATTGAATCCCAATCCCAAGAAATAATACGTGTATTCGGTAATACCAAATATAGACAAATTCGGTACGGTATTCGGTATATCCCAAATACCGATACCAAACTTCCATCCCTAACTGCAGATCCTCCTTGGTTCTTTGGAGGATATGGGGAACTAGCTCAAACATTTTTCTGCCTACCAGATAAGGGAGCCAATGATCATGACCCGAGATCTCATATGTCAAGTAATTTCTCTAGCACTACCGAGTGGTTAATTGATTTGGGGTGTAATGAGCATATTACCATGAATGAGTATTTATTGTCGGATAAGGAGACTCAATTTAGCAATCAACCATTACAGATTCCTAATGGTGAGAGCATTCAGGTAAAACATGTGGGTTTGGTAGTTCTCCAGCCTGGATTCCGTTTGATCCGAGTCTTCCATATGCCAGAGTTTTAGTGCAATTTGGTTTCTGTGATTAGATTGATGAAGGATAACAATATGGCCTTGATATTCCTTAATGGTTTTTGCATCATTCAGGCTTACGCTTCAAGAAATTTATTGGGTAGGGTGAACTTCGAGATGGGTTATATTACCTGCGTTTGTTTGGAGCTGGCAAGGTACAGGCTTGCACGGTTCAACAGAAGAAGTCGATGAAATCATTCAACTGACATGCACGATTGGGACACCCTGTGCCAGATAAGCAACCATATGTTGGTCATTTATTGTCGTTCCTTTATTTTCATTTATTGTGTTTGGGTTGTTCAACAGTTCAAAGGGAAGAAAGAATGTGCTCTAGGTGGTCGACTGGTATGAAATGTGGTAGTCAGTATGATATGGAGAGAAAGGTGCTCGAGAATCCATGGTGGTCAAGCTGTCTTGTGTAATGAAGTGGTTCGTGTTGTCCGAAGATTAATTAAATTGGCAAGAATGGGCAATCTGGGATTAGATTCAGCTTGTCAGAATGTATTTTCGTAAAACTTGGTGAATGTTTCTAGTTGTCAATAGCAGTTAGTGTTTCTGTGTAAATTGCAGAATTCTGTAGACAAAAAGTAAAGACCTAGAATGCACTTCATTTTCCAAGTTGGTGCATAAGAGCTTAATGAAATTTTTAATATTGCCCATAAAAAAAACAAAGGCCCCTGTCATTAATGTTCTAGGGCAACACAGTCTCGTCTTCCTTTTCAGTCTAGCATGATTAAGACTATGGCCAGTTTTGAGTTAATTCATGTGGATTCATGGGGAGGTTATAAGATTACATATTTGAGTGGTGCCCATTAATTTTTGACAATTGTGGATGATTTCACTTGTGGTGTTTGGGTATATTTGTTGCGATACAAATCGGATGTTCAACATAATTTGCTGCAGTTCTTTCAAATGGCGAGAACACAGTTTAGGTCTCGTGTGAGATGAATACAGGCAGACAATAGATATGAGTTCCGTACAAAAAGGTTACGGCCTCATTATGCACAAGAAGGTATTTTGTTGCAAAATTCGTGCCCTGACATGTCACAACATAATGGAGTAGTAGAGAGGAAACATCGACATATTCTGAATACGGCACGAGCTCTTTGCTTCCAAGATAGCTTGCCTCTATATTTCTAGGGAGAGTGTATATTGAATGCAGTCTACCTTAGGGGTGGGCAAACAGTTCAGTAAACCCAAACCGAAACCGAATTAAACTGAACCGAGTCTATGGGATATGAGACCAGTTAGAAGGGATATCGAGTCTATGACCTGCGCACACGTTGTGTCATCACTTCATGAGACGCTCAATTTCACGAGCATCTGTTTCCTTTCCAAGAGGGAGTAAGGAGAGAGTTACACTGGATTCTGAGGCATGTCCTTAGTGGGTCGGATAAATTTTCCGACGTCACTAATTCGGCCATTTGTGAGGAGCAATATCCTCTTGTGAAAACCAAAAAGGATCCACAATATGAACTTGCCTGTGAATGTTCATTATCTTTCCAGAGCTTAACTCTAGTCGAGACGGAACATCCGAAGTCGCCAGTAGCTCCTAGAGATGAGGATTCTCCCGCAGTGGCAGATATCCCCACAACGTATGCCTGATACTGCATCGCCACTAGCTCCTACTCTTTGGCGAAGCGGCCGCTATCGAAGCGTCCCAAGCACTTGGAGCCATATGTCACCTCTTTCCCGTCCGATGAACCAAATGGAAGTAACTCAAATTTTTTTCAATATCCTCTGGCTGCTATGTGAATTATGAGGGGTTTTCACCACACTTCCGCACTTTTCTTGCAGCCATTACCATAGAAGTTGAGCTGAAGTATTTTCATCAAGCCTTCAAAGACCCTCGTTGGCGTGCAACAATGTCCAAAGAGATCATGACTCTCGCAAAGAATGGGACTTGGAGCTTGGTGGACCTTCCACCCAGGAAACGTGAGATCAAGTATTTTTCATATAGTACCATTGAGCGCTACAAAGCTCGCCTCGTAGCTAAAGGTTATACGCAAATAGAAGGTCTAGATTTTCACGATACCTTCACCCCAGTAGCCAAGCTTGTCACAGTAAGGTGTCTTATTGCAGTGAAAATTAGCCAAGGATGGCATCTCCACCAACTGGACGTGAATAACACATTTCTTCACGACAATCTTGAAGAAGAAGTTTATATGAAAATTCCCCAAGATTTTTGTACCCCAGGTGATAACCATGTCTATCAGCTACACAAATCTATTTATGGTCTCCGTCAAGCCTCCCGCAACTGTATCAGAAATTCATAGTAGGCCTGACCGAGTTTGTTTTCTGGGCTTCCCTAGCGGACATATCCCTCTTCATCTACAAGAAATATACGTTGTTTGTTGTTTCCCTTGTTTACATTGATGAAGTTTTGTTGACTGAGAAAGACTTGCCTTTCACGAACATACTCTAGCAATTTCTTGATGATCGCTTTAGTATTAATGATCCTGGGCAGCTTAGATACTTCTTGAGAATAGACATGGCTAGGACCTCTATAGGCGTTGTTTTGAGCCAACGGCTAGAGGACGCAGGAGCTCAAGGTTCTTGGCCCAGCACTTTCCCTATCACGCATAATCATCAGTTGACTCAAAAGGGGGAGGAAAAATCGGCCGATCCATCTCTCTACCGCCGTTTAGTTGGCATGCTACTTTATCTGACTATTACACGTTCTGATATCACTTATGTTGTTAACATTCTTAGTCAACATGTGCAGGCACATAGGCGGAGGCAGGGCATTAGCCCTTGTCACGGGACATGGGCAAATTTCGGAGTGGAAAAAAAAATAGCCATATATATTTATATTGATGATGGAACAAACAATTAAAGGTGGTATTAGAGTATTTTATAAGTACAACACAACTCATTAGTGTTCATAAATTGACATAAAATGAATTTATTATACTATAAACGAACTTTTAATTGCAATAAAGACCTAGCCAAATCTTTTTTCTCCTTATGTCTATTCGTTTCCCCAACAATCCTGAAATTTTCCAGTGACAACAGCAATTCCACTAGTTTTGATTCTACCAATTTGCAACTGCAAGTGCATGAAGAACATTTTCAGCTTTGAGTTAAATTAAAGAACAAGTTTCGAAGTCAAATTGGGGACCAGTTTGCTAATGATTGTTTAATGTGATACATTAAAAGAAACTTACTTAACAATGTAGACAACAAATGTTTTTGTGTTTCTTTTGCAATATGAAATTCCGTCGTGGTTGCTTATAAAAAGAATGATTTTATTAGTCAATTATTTTTTATATGTGAATGAATTATTTGGATATAATTAGTTTTGAATTTATTTATTATTAATTAAATAATTAAATATTTATATTATGAAAAGATGACAGGGGTAGTTTCAAATCCCGACTCCGCCACTGTGCAGGCACCCAGTCAGCCACACCTAGAAGGTGCTTACAGAGTTACCCGGTACCTCAAAATTTTGCAGGGGCAGGTCTTTTCTTTCCCACCAATAATTCGCTGCAGCTCCCATCTTACTGTGACGTGGATTGGGTGGGCTGTGAGAGTACAAGGCGATCCACAACCGGGTTTTACATCAGTCTCAGTGGTGCCCCTATTTCCTGGCGTACCAAGAAGCAACGCTTCGTTGCATGCTCCTCCGCGGAGGCCAAGTACCGAGCCATGTCAAGTGCAGTCGGTGAGATTATCTGGTTGTGTTGGCCGTTACAGGAGTTAGGTGTTCGTCAGCATGGTCTCACGCCTCTATATTGTGATAATCAAGCATCGCTTCACATTGCTAATAATCCAATTTTCCACGAGGGTACTAAACACGTGAAAATGGATTGTTACTTTGTGAGGGAGCGCGTTCAATCAGGAAAAAAAAAATTGTCGGTGGAGGTCCATACCGATCTTCAACTCGCGGATCTCCTCATCGATATTTTTCCGTAGATGAAAGGCTCACCAACTGTGATGAGTAACCACGTTAAACAGTTCTCTTTTCGTTTCAACACTATTTCTCAAGCATAAATGTGCTTAAGAAAGTAGAGATCATGGATATACGAGCATGATAGCGAGGAAGCAAACTAAACCTAACAAGTAATTGTGTGTGTGTTTAAAGTTGATTTGGTCCTTTTGCGTACCACCTCCATGTATTGTACCCATCCCCCAGGCTGTCACGCTGTAGGTGTAGAGTTAGCAAGTCCTGTCCATCATTGCCTTCCTGGCCATTCCAAAACAAAATCAGCTGGGCCATTGTACGTTCCTTGGAAATTTAAGTAACCTGCAGTTAATTGGGATGATAAATAGTAACTCCACAACCTTAACTAAATTTGTTCTCTTTGATTTGAACAAAATCAGCTGGGCCATTCTTCTATTAGTTTTTTTTTTTTTTATGGAAAGACTTGGATCGCTTTTTATTGATTCATGGGTGTTCGATAACAATCAGAATGAAGGAAGGGATTAGGAAGATTGGTGGTATAGAGATCCAAATTTCCTCTTCCTAATAAGTATAGTCAAAATTGCGTTTTAAAACTTAAAATCTTACGTTTTACGCTTATGTGTCACTAAAATGATTTCATTTTCATATAAAATCTTTAGTGCATAAAATCGGATTAAATTGTGTTTTAAAGTTTCAAAACTTACGCTTTTACGCTTCTAGTTCACCAAAACGCTTTACGCTTTTAGTTCACTAAATGGGTATTCTTTTCCTGAGATTAATTATAAAAAGTTATGTTACAGGTACTTGGATGCATTCTAAGATTCAATAGAGTAATCTAATTCACTTGCTAGGTTCTTCCCAAATTCATTAGCATAGATGGTGGCTTATTGTTAATATGCTATCAGTTGCTCTACTTTATACATGGATTACAGGTATTTATTAACTTATTTAAATTATGTGCACTCATATTTTATATGGTATATGTCGTACTTAACAGATTTTTAGTTATTTTGTAAAAACTTACGCTTTTACGCTTTGATTCTACGTTTTACGATTTTACTCATTTTCCGCTTCTAGGTAGAATCGTGCTTTTTACTGCATTCCTCCCAATTACATAGATTGTGCGCCAATCGCCATCATATCGGCCGCACTGTTGGCCTCTCGGCCCACGAATGAGACTTCCAGCCCACCCATTCAGGGGCGGAGCTAGGATCCAGAGATCGGGGGGCCGAACTTTTTTTATAGTATCCGTCAAAATGTTCTAAGAAGATAAATAATAATAATAAATAATAATAATTCATTCATTATAGAAACCCAAACAGTATTTTAGAAACCCAAGCAATATTTTAGATAATTAAAAGATATAAACATGTGTTATAAACTCAAGTTTTATGTAATGGTCTATTCAAAATAAATAGTAAATGACAAGCATACTTCATCTTTAATTATCTAGTTTGAACTTTAAAATTATAAAATATATGAAGATGAAGTACAAAAGTTAAGTAGTTAGTTCAAATTTTAAGGAAAAATTAAACCAAAAAGAGAAAATCCCCGTAGTTCCTTGCAGAACTAAGCAATCTCTGTTTCATCTTCATCTTCATTCTGAAATTTCTGCACCACCAACATGCAATTTGATTCAATCGATCAAGTGAGAAATGATATTCTTTTCCCACCTCCGACCGAATTCAATTGTCGTCGCTTCTGCGAATTCCGATAGCTATTGTTTTCTCGTGCGCTTTACCCCTGCTCGACGAAAGTTCTTCATTTCATCTCTTACCACCACCTCAAAATCAGAATAATTATCTCGCATAAACAAAGTGGAGACGCCTCATAATCAGGGGTGGAGCTAGGATCCAGTGGTCGGGGGCCCGGACTTTTTTTATAGTATCCGTAAAAAAATTTAAGAAAATGTTTACATTGTGAGTCATTAGCTCCAAAATTTAATTATCTAAATTAGAAAAATATTATAAGCTCCAAAATATTATTATCTAGTTTGAACTTTGAAATTAAAAAATATTTGAATAAGTACAATAGTTAAGTGATCAGTCTAAATTTTAAACAAAAACTTAACCAAATTAGGAAAACTAAAAGAAAAATGTTGCTGCTAGGGATTGAACCTTGGTACAATGGTACTGGGTATTCACAAGCAACTCCTACATTCTGTTAGACTAGAGCCAGACATAGTTACTTATTTTTGCACGGTATTGTTATTCTACAACAGTTAACTTCTTCAGAATTTTCAAAATTCCCGATATTTTTACACGCGATCTCCAAAATTCTCGGGGAGCCGGGGCCCTCGGAGGCACAAGGTAGCTCCACCCTACTCATAATAAGTCATGACATAACAAGTACATCAGAGAAACAAACTGGAGGCCAGCTGCGTACAAAAACATCAAACCACACAAGGGTGGAAAGCTTTCCATTTCAAGTAATTCACAACGTGCCTTGTCGGTCCTAAAACTCTTCACTTCAAAAATACTTTAAAAAAAAAATCCAACTGATCGTATCGCAAAATTTTTAGGGAGCAGTTCTCGTAACCATTCGAAATTATGTATAACCTGCCACATCACTATTCATAGAAGGTACTAATATTTTCTCCTATAAATTTGAATGGACTATATTTCTTTTATTTTAGGTAATCATTTAATTTTTTCCATAGATAAATCAGATTAATTGTGTTTTTCAAAATGATATCCACTTTTGATATATTTTGGAACAAAAAATTTGAGACATTTAGTAACGGTCTATATAATGGTGCAATGCTTAGTATTACATAAGATCATACCACGTGGTATAGAAGTGTATCATGCTGGTATGAACATAACATAGTGTAGAATGGTTGATTACATGACATTTACCCCATTCATCATTTTTTACCACGCGTTACTGCCCCTATGCCAGGGTGGTATGGAGTGGTAAATTTTGATCATGTATTTTTTACCATATATTTGTAGATCTAATAGATCACGATGACCTCGTTCTTTCTGTGCAAATTTTTTCAAAATTCGAGTTAAAAATGAAGGTAGTACCATGTGGTACCAAGGTAGTAACGTGTTGTACAGAAAAAAACTTCTCGAAATATATTAAAAATTGACCTCATTTTTTAGATCACAAAAAACTCGTTCCATCTGTGAAAAAAAAAATTGAAATCCAAATTAGAACGAAAAAAATTAAAGCTTATTAAGAAAATTAGAACAAATTAAATATTACTATTTCTCACTCCTTTGATCTGCACTTTTTTACGCACTCAAAACTATGGAAAAAATCCAAAACTACCACTGTTTAAAAAAAATACAAAAATACCACCCATTCCCAACCATTTCCAAAAATACCACCGTCTATTAAAAACCGCGCCTCTAATAGGCGGTTAATATATAAACCGCGATCTACAAGGGAATATCAAAGGTACTGGCAAATAGGTTAGCCACTGTTCTTCCTCTACTCATTTCTAAGTCTCAATCTGCTTTTATTAGGGGCAGGTCTATCAGTGATAATATTCTCCTAGCGGCTGAACTGGTTAAGGATTATCATAGGAAGAATATTACCCCTCGTTGTGCAATAAAAATTGACATAATGAAAGCATTTGACTCGGTTAGCTGGCTGTTTCTGTTTTCTGTGCTTGAGAGTATGGGGTTGCCTAAGCAATTTATAGACTGGTTGAAAGCCTGTATTCAGAATCCTCGAATCAGTGTGTGTCTTAATGGTGGGATCTGTGGGTCATTTGAGATGGCTAAGGGTCTAAGGCAGGGGGATCCATTGTCCCCATACCTTTTCACAGTAGCAATGGAAGTCTTAGATGGTATGTTGAAGTTAGCAGCAGATCAAAATCAGATTCCATTCCATCCTAGGTGTAAACCACTGTCCATCACTCATCTCTGCTTTGCAGATGATTTGTTGGTGTTTACAAATGGATCTATCAGAGGGGTTGCTGGAATCTGTCGTGTGTTGGATGCTTTCTATTCTATATCAGGTTTGAGATGCAATCCTGAAAAGTGCCAGTTGTTTTGTGGAGGCATTCCAGTAGAGGAAAGGGTTATGATTTCTGAGTATTCTAAGTTTCCCAATAGTACTTTGCCTGTTAGGTATTTGGGAGTTCCTCTGCTTACTGGAAAACTTACTAAGGCTGAGGCCAAGGTGCTGATTGGAAAGATAACAGGAAAAATTACTAGTTGGAGATCCAAATACCTCAGTTTTGCAGGTAGACTTCAACTGATTAACTCAGTTCTTACGAGTGTGTTGCAGTACTGGATGGAGATTTTCCTGCTACCAAAATATGTTATAAAAGAAGTGGAGTCTATCTGTAGCCACTTTTTGTGGGATATTGACGAAACCTCATTGAGAAGAAGAGCAGTGACTGCATGGCAATTCATTGCAAGGCCTAAAAAAGAAGGAGGGTTGGGTATAAGAAATTTCTCCATCTGGAACAAAGCTTGTGTTTGCAGGCACCTTTGGGCGCTCCTGGCAGCAGAGGGGTCTATTTGGGTTGCGTGGATCACAAGATATAGGATGAAACAGTCATCTATATGGGATTTGAAGGAGAGTGCAGCAGGGAATTGGATATGGAAGAGGCTATTAAAGTGTAGACAACTGGTGAGGCCTCATATCTCTGTGGTAAATTCTGAGCTGCAGTGGGATGGCTTGGTTATGTGCCCCTACTCTGTTTCGAGGGTGTGGGAGTCATTAAGGCAGAAAGAGAATGAGGTTAATTGGTTCCATTTGGTTTGGGATAAGTATGTTATACCTCAACATGGATTCATTGCGTGGTTGGTGATAAATGATAAACTAAAGCTTCAGGACAAACTTATCGCATGGGGAAAACCATTATCTGGGTGCTGTCTGATGTGTCCTGGAGGTGTGGAGACTCGGGACCATCTGTTTGTTCACTGTTCTTATATACAATACTTATATATGCGTGTGCTGGGGGTAGCCTTGCCTCCTGTGCTTGATAGTTGGGGTTCCATGTTCAATTGGTGTGTGCAACAGTGGAGTGCTAATACCACTGTGAACTTCCTTAACAGAATGTGTTGGAGTGTTTTGATTAGCCTTGTGTGGAGGGAGAGGTGTGCAAGGATGTATGGTTCTGCTGCGGCGAGGAGTCCTTTGCAGCTGCAGAGTGTTGCTCGAAGATTCATTCGAGGGAGATGCCTTTTGAACCAAAATTTGATTGACTGTTTTGTAGAAAGGGGGCTTGGGGTAGATAGGTAGCTATCTTTTGATTTGTGATTACCATTTGGGTTTGATGTACAGGGACTGTCAGTTTGTGAGGGCTCCATAGCGATTTGCTATTGGTGCCGGGGTTTAATGCAATTTGATTTAACCATCAAAAAAAAATATATATATAAACCGCGCCTCCAGGCAGCGGTTTACATCATAACCGACTTGCCAACAGGCGATTTTTAATTTTAGCTAAAACCGCTCCTCAAAGGCGCGGTTTATATACTAACCCTACCACAAAACACTTCATGAGGAAGCGTTTAATTGTCAGCATGATAAGCCGCCCCACCAGGCGGCGATTTACCATGTGCAGGCATAAACCGCTGCCCCAAGGCGCGGTTTGTGCCTGGTCACCCGACATCAGACATGTCGGCATGTAGGGGGTGGGTTTGCATGGCAGACCTAAAACCTCCCCCCCCCCCCCCCTCGCGGTTTGTGCTGCAAACTTCGCCTATGAAAGGCTATTTCAGAGAACTCAAATTCTTCACACTCCTCCTCCTCCTTCTTCAAATTTCAGTTGTGCACCTTTAAATTATTTAGTTTTTGCGATTAACGTTAACTCGTAAGTTTGTTGTATTACTTTTCATTGTCCTTTGTGATTTTATGTTAGTAACTTAATTACTTTTCATTGTCATGTCCCCTTTTGTTTTACTTTTCATTGTCCTTTGTGATTTTGTGTTAGTAACTTAATTACAGTTTTAATGCAGATGGCATTCCAAAGGTTCACGTTTGGGTTGCGGTGGAATGGTTACACGGAAGAGACCGAAAAGGGTGTAAGTTACGTCGGTGGCAATTTTTATAAAATGAAGGTCCGTACGAGATCGATGCTTGAAGAGCTCCATCAAATGTGCACTCAGATTACCTGCATGGATGTCATTAGAAGATGATCAAATGGCGTATCGATATCCAAACAGACATGACGGGTCGCTGTGGAATGAGTAATTGCACCTTACCACTCAGGAGGACGTTGATGCCATGGTCCAATTTTTGACCACCAATAAAATTAAGCAAGCGGAGATGTTCGTTTACACCGAGGCCGCCGAAGGCGGTGTAGGTCATTCTGGAGATGGCCAAACATCTGGTATCCACGGTGGGAGTGTATTATACGAAGATCATCCCCACCAGGATTTCCAAGACTCGAGCTGGAGGCAGTAGTTTCATGATGGAAGTGGAGGTCATCATCAATCCTTCCCTTCATATGAAGAAGAAGCTCAACAGGCGGATCACAACCAACAAGCAGGCTACCAGTACCCACCCGAGTACAACTTCTACCAAAGCGGTGTTAGTTACCACAACTACCATTACGGAGCTGGTGAAGGTGCCTTTCATGATGATAATAAGATGGAATAAGAGGTCAATCCAAGTCCAGTTAGTGACCCTGAGGTTGAAGAAGAGGAAGGCAAAGTTAGTGCAGACAACTTCGATCCTGTGGAAGGTGCTGATGATTCCGGTCCATATTCAGACGCAGACAGTGATGAGGTACCTCGTGACTGTGTACCTATCCCATATTACAATCACATTCAAAATGAAAATTGGTATGTTGATGCCGACATGGACCCGCCAGAGGTGCCAGTATGGGGTCCACTCACTGGCTTTACGAAGGGCCAACAATTTGCAACGAAGAATGAGGTCCGACATGCTATTGCCACTGAAGCAATGACTCGGAGTTTTGAATGGCAAACAACCCATTCCGACACAAAGAGGCTGATGGTTCGATGCAAAAATGAAAATGAGGGATGCAAAGCTAGGGTCGGGGCCATCAAGAGCAAGAGAGTCGGCAATTGGGTCATATCTCGTGCGGTGTACACACACACACACACACACACGTGTGTCATCAATAACAATCCAAGGCCATCGACAGTTGAAATCAAGGGTGGTTGACGCGGCTATCAAACATCTAATTGAGGAGCAGCCCGACCTGAAGGTGAAAACCATCATCGCCGACATTTCTAGTCGTTATGGTTATATCATTAACTACAAGAAAGCGTGGCATGGGAAACAGAAAGCAATGGCCGCAGTTTTTGGTGAATGAGAAGAATCATATGCATTCCTTCCCAAATTGATTTTGGCGTTGTAGGTGTCTAGCCCTGGCACCATTTTCTCGCCTCGGTACCAAGATGAAGAAATTCAACCGCCGGTGCCTGGTAACAAGCGCCATTTAAAGCATCTTTTCTGGGCATTCAAGCCATGTATTGATGGTTTTCCATACTGTGTTCCTGTGATTCAAGTGGATGGAACATTCCTTACCGGCAAGTATAAGGGTACTCTACTGATCGCCAAGGAGACTGTTCGCGCGCTCTCATACAGCCAAGCAGACTGTTCGCTATCCTTCGAATGAGCCCCACCTCTCGACCCGCATCCGAATGATCTGCAATACGAGCGAGGTCGTGTATACGCTCGATGCCATCAACCTAAATCGAAGAAAATAACAACGTGAGCCATTTAAAAAGTAATGCACCGCATGCCTAAATAAATAAAAACTGAATTACTTACCAAAGCTTCGTCCGCCGCACCTTCGGGGGTCATGTAACGAACAGATTGTCTTCAGTATGTTTTCATGTATTGGTCATGGTAGCCCATCCGCCCCACATGAGATCCTGTCACAACATCCTGATCTTGCCTAACGTTCCACAGAGCAATCAATTCTCCATGCTCCTCTGGCCAATTAGTAGCTCCTAGTCGACCATCTTTCCCGTGGTACCCCCTCTGGCTCTCTGGGATATCCAATGGTAGGCATTGCTCACGTCCGAATTGTCGTAGATATCGATCCGGCAAGTGCCACTCCACTATATGGTGGCATATTAGTGGAACTCGGGTGCACCATTGACCGGGATGCAACGAGAACTTGTGGACGTGATGCGCGACAATGAGTTCTGGATACGGATCAAAATTAAGCTACGAAGGTGCAGAAAAAATAGACCATTAAGAAACATAATAATATAAGTTGAAAAAAAGTAGGAAGTAATAGTGTATTATGATGCTCACCTCTGCTTCCCAAAGGCGATCAAGCCTCCTACGATACTCCTCCAACTTATGCGCTCCTAGGTTGTCGCATGTTTTTTCACCAAGCCACCTATTCAATCCAAAAAGTACATCATGTTAATACATAATAGTTGGTTCGTTATAAAATACCCAATTAGTAAAAAAAATGTGAGATCTATGAGTGGGATAGAAAATATTTACCTACAACCATAAGCTTTATGTCATAGGGGATGGTCGGGTCCCCATTCCCTGTCAGGGTCTACCTTCGGCGCAATCCATGGCAAATGCTCCCAAGCCCAAAATTGGACGATGAACATGGCCCCATCAATCTCCTTCACCGCTCTCACACTAGCATTACAGAGGGATCGGTAGAGATGAGCTAGGCAAGCAGATGCCCAACTCAGTTTCCCATATCATCCCAACTCCCAAGTATGATCTTCAACCATGAATTGCTGATTAAGTTGTTGGATTTCTTGGGGAAGAAAACTCCTCCGATCATGCCGAGGATGTAGATACGTGCATAAATGTCTTTATCACGCTCCGAACTTTCCTCCGTGAGGGGAATGCCTCCGAACTCAGGGTTGTGCTTAAGCTTGATCTGCGCTGTCAACCACGTGATGGTTACTTGGCCCTTGAACAATGGTGGATGACCATCCGCATCGTGATCTCCCTTTTCTGGCAGACACAACCCGGTGACCGTCCATATAAAATGCTGCCAACCACTCATATTGGCAACAACTTTAGGTGGTGGCATAGAGTCCACACAAATAACATCACCATCGATGGGCAAATCGGTTAGGATGGCAATGTCCTTAAGTGTGATGGTGCACTCGCCTTCACGAAAATTGAAGCAATGTGTCTCCTTTCGCCATCTCTCTACCAATGTTGTGATGAGTTGGCGGTCAATCTTGATTCCATTAAAATGCCTAATCGAATCCAATCTTGCCCTTTTTAGAAAGGGCAAGATGACGTCGTTCCATTCAAGCACGTTCGTCGTACCCCTATAGCGGTCTATATGGTATACATCCTAGAGAAGAATTTAACTTTCACTATAAGTTGATGATTTATACATATATAAATATATCATAAGATGCAATATTAATTAAATCAAGGTTGTTTTAGAGAAATATACATTATCTAATAAACATTAGTTTTAACATAACTAAAATATTTTATAAGATGCAATATTAATTAAATCAAGGTTGTTTTAGAGAAATATACATTATCTAATAAACATTCATTTTAACATAACTAAATGTATTAATTAAATCAAATATATTATTTTGTTAATCGTATTGATTATTTTCAATAATTTAAAGCAATACAAGTACACTCGTAAGACTCTTAGGAGAGGTATACATCTCCTTAGAAATACAATCTTTTTGACAGAAAAAGGGGGGTTCCGAGGATCGCTTAGAACCCGATTTTCCCAGGTCATGGGGGGATCATGATGATCGCTTAAGTCCCCATTTCCTTAGACATGCATTTCTTTATAAAGAGTCTAAATAAGTGTTGTATTGTATTGATTTAAATTATTGAAAATAATCAATACGATTAAAAATTAAGTAAATTGTTGTACAAAAAAATAAATTACTTTAACAAAATACAAATTACAAGTGATGATAAATAATATGTACCTTGTGTCGTTCCAAACGTCTCGTGAACGATGATTGTCTTGATCGTATAAAATAGCTGGATCAATCGATCCTTGATCAACATAATATCGTTGATTGTAAATATCAACATCCGACCCAACCTATGATAGCATAACAACATAAATTAATTAGTATATAAGTTAAATAAATCATTATAACAACAACAATTGGGTAAAATGAGTACATACCGCTTGATAATCATCATAGTAAATGCCCTCTTCTTGGATAAAATCAGCCATTTTTTCAGAATCCGGACAGAGATTCGACGGTTTTTAGTGAAAACCAAAGAAAAAGTTTTTTGAAAGCAGATTGGACTTAGCCGCAACCAACAAAATAACTAATTCTAAGGTTTTTTGGTGGGGAAGGGGGTGGGTAGAGTGAGGAGTTAGAGAGAGAGGGGGGAATGGGTTTGGTGTGCAGAAAATGGGAGGGGGAAGGGGGGTTTATATAGGGGCGGTTTCGTCCTTTTACCCCACCTCAAACCGCTGAGCTGGCACGCGGTTTGGCCGTCAGATCGCTCCCCCATCACGCGGTTGCATGTACCGCCACGTGGCAACGCGATTTGACAGCCAGGAAGGGTCAAACCGCGCGTTCCACAGGCGGTTTGTCTCTTAACCGCGCCTTGGAGGCGCGTTTTGGTTTATAACCGCGCCTTCGAGGTGCGTTTTGTGTGGAAGAGTGGTATTTTTGGAAATTGTTGAGTATGGGTGGTATTTTTGTAATTATTTTTATAGTGGTAGTTTTGGATTTTTTCCCAAAACTATGGGCACAAATCTAATTATGAAAGTGCAAGCACCATATCCTATACCAAATTTCCAAGAACTAATTACCTTTGAAGTTTCCATTTTTCGTGTTCCAGCACATGTAATTTCCTTAAATAGAAATTATAGAGCACTGAACTCGCAAGGACATAAATATGGCAACAAAGTAAATATCCCACTTAAAGGTTACTGAAGAAAATGAACTGGGATCATAGCATTGAAAACGTGATGGAAAATGTTAGTGGTGGAGATCCGAGTTAAGGATCTATACAAGTACTACATTAACCCATCATATGATCAGTCACCGTTAGATAGCTAAATGGGTAATTTAATGATGCATAAAACTAGTAGTATTGAGAAGGAAATATGTGTTTGTGTGTTGGCAGCGGCTGATCCAGGACATAGTCGGGCACTGGTCGTACTTTTTTGAATGGAATAGTAGATACCGTAAACAAAAAGGTCTTTTAATTTAGCAAATCCACCAATAATAGAATCTCCATCCTACCAATAGCATACTCTCTCTTAAAGAAAATAGCTAGGCAATCAACGAGAAATTCATCGTTCATTTTGTTGCACAAATCAGTTTTCACATGTTCCATTGCTGAAAATGTTCTCTCCATGGTAGTCGTTGAAACGGGCAAGATCAACAATAGACGAATCAACCAAAAAGTCAATTTGTACTGTATGTTCATCCCAATTTTCTCCAACTTCTCTAGTAGTTTTGCAAGAGAAGAAACTTCATCTTCCTCCCATGAGTTACATAATATCGTAGCTCATTCTCCAAAGAATGTATCTATAGCCTTCAAAGTCTCGAGTCTATCAAAAGACCGGAAAGAACGGTTAGGATCTAGTGGACCACTCAACCGAGGCAATCTAAATGATGACTCAGCAAGTTTGTAAATATTTATTAATCAAAAGACTAGAAAGAAAACCAGCGCTCGAAGAACTAGCGGAAGAATCCATTTTGGGTTCGTTCATCTCCTCGTTCTTGTTTAATTTTTGTGGGATTGGAGAAATTTTTTGAGTTTTGCAGAGAAGGGTGAGCTTTTGTTTAGAGGTTTTTTTTATTTAATGAAACTTTATACTTTTAGGTTTTAATGTCTTTTTTTCAAATAAAAATAATTGATGCTAGAATTTTTAATCTAAATTTAGATTAGTGGTTTGGATATGTTCATCTGGACTATTTTTTTTAGTTACACAAAATCCTATTATCAATTAAAAATAGACTGAATTTTAAATAGCACTGGGCTGAATAGCTAAATCGTAAAATTTATAAGCGATATACTTGTTCTGAATCCAGAGGAGGGCTGGGCCGTGGCCCGGGTTGGCCCAACCCTAGATCCGCCACTGTGTCTTGGCGATGAAAGTACGGATCTTGTCATTGATTGGAGCCAGTTCCAGTGTCAATCCACGTTAAGCCCAGGGGAGGCTGTAGCCCCCCGCAACTTTAAAGCAGGTAAATTTACGTGTAAAAATTATAACGATTTCTAAAAATAAAATAGTTCGTAAGGTGCAATAAATTGTGAAAACATACTAGTTGCCAATCACTATTCCATAATCCATACTAATCATAATGGGGAGAAAACCAATATTACTATAATTATTTCCCCACGCAACTACTGAACTACCATTAATAATTATCTACTAATTAATGACTCTCCTTCGTAGCATATAGGTGCATGATCAGTTTGGGGTATAGTGGTTTTGGAGGCTTTCCAAGCGATTAATTATGCCTACACAGAAGTGGGATTATCCAACTGGGAAAGTTTGGCAGGCAGGCAGGCAAGGATTGCGATGTCTGTGTTTCAGCTTTGCCTTGAAGCATTACTTCTTCTCCATCTTCACATCCACCACTAACTAAACGTCACTTTGATGAAAAAGAAAGAGGGTTTTGGATCGTTTCTCCCATCCTACTAATTATAATGTGCCACCAGAATTAGGTAAAAGAACAGAGAACCAGCTCCCTAGCTAGCTAATGTAGTTATTCATAGCAATGTTAAAGACACCCTTTCACTAGGACAGAAGAAATGGAAGCGAATCCATATGAAAGATGTTTTGATTTCTTTAGTTAAAGAACTATTTCAACTTGTATCCTGTGCAGCAGTACTTCATGGTGAAACAACAAAATTAAGAAGGATGGGGAAATCGTTAAAAAAAAACTCAGCTGGTTCTGATAACTCGAGTTGTTGAGCGAGATTTCAGAATGGATCTTATATCGTTCCCATACGTCCTCTCCTCTCAATTGAATGTCAATCTTTGGACTTGAAGTTTGCATGGGAGAATCATACATTTTTCCTTAAATTCAACTATTAATATTACAAATCCTAAGGATTCGAACACGATGGTTGGCTTTTATCTGATGGGTGTGTAAACGGATCAATAAAAAATAATTTCTTAACCTTCTTCTAATAACTTGAGTTATTGGTACCAATTTATTATTTACATTATTATTAGTCGTATGTATAGCCTTAGTTAGCTGATGCAATTTAGATTATTAATTCACCGAAATTTATGGCATCATGTTATTCCTAATTTCGATGGGTAAACCATGAAAACTAAGATTACGTTAATTAAGAATTCACCAAATATATCAAACACAGGTAATCATTCAACATACAGCGCGAAAAAGAAACCCCTTAAGATTATCCATATCTATTGGATTGCCAATGACATGTGAGGAATTTGAAACATGTGAGAAACGCTTGGAAAAGGAAATTATAATCAAGTACGTACAGTCTGTTTTTTTTCTCTCCAAGAGGGGCCTACAAACAGCTTATCTCTTGTTGTTTTAGCTTGGCTATTGATTGCTGCTTGCTAGAGAGTAATAATTTATAACTCTTACAAGGGATTCTGGACACAACAAAATCTAAAATGCATGTGGAGTTTCTAAATTTGGGGTTGGAGATGGAAAGCAATCTCACTTGTTTCTTTGCCAGAAACCGTAAAATAAATCGTTGATTGACGACGACGACGACCTAGACTTTTGGAAAGGTGGCCTCACCTTTGTTCTTCGATGGTTGGGGACTTGGATGGGAAAGTTCTGTGTTGAAATTTATGCCTTGTGAAACATTGTAGCACGAGGGATAATATGTATAAAAGGATTGATGCATGAGACTGATGAGAGGTCTCTTATATTTAAGGAATGGTCACTTGTATTTTTTTTTTTATATACTTATTTTCTTGTAGGGGTGGTTATTGATGTGTTATGGTAGGGTGTGCACAATTAAATATGGACCTTCGTTCTAAGTAGAGTGCGTTTTAAGGGATGAGGTTACAAGATTATTTATTTTTGCTATTTGTTTTAATTAGTTTGTATTTTTTTTTAATATGAATTTTAAACTTTTTTCATAGTTGATCGACAGGCTCATTGTGAGCTAGGGATGGCAGCATAACGCGAATCCAAGGGTCTACCCTGTCCAACCGATCAACACGGATAAAACCTGCATTGATGGATTATGGGTCGGGTTCGGGTTTAAACTCATTTACTGTTTTGCGGGTTGGGGTTGGCTTCGGGTTTGGCCATATCCAACCCGTACCCGTCTCTAAGCATGACCCACTTACCCTCCCATGTCCCATTCGGCCATTTCCCCCATCCTAATTCCTAAACCTAACTCCAAAAAGAAAAGAATCCACCCCCCACCCCTACAACCACTCGACCTCGCTACCACAGATCCGTACAGTCATCACTCACCGTCACCGACTCTGCCACTCGCTTCTCCAACTCCAGCCGACCAGTCGACAATCGAGTGACTGTTATATTAATATTCTAAGTCATATATCCTCGTTAAACAACTAATATTCCTTATGTTGGAGACATGTCTAATTTGTTCTTTCTAATTGTGTAAAATGAAGTTGATATTATAGAGCGGAGAGTGAAAAAGCTTAGTTGACAAGGAGGAAGAAGCTTCCAATTAATCATGTTATTTATGAATGTTTATTTTTAATATTGAACAATTCGTATAAATACTTTATGGTTTGCTTGTATGCTCTAGATAGATGTTTTTTGTTTGGAAAATTTATATGAGAAGAATGATGTTGACTTTCACGCTTTTTTTAAATACCCATGGATTTGGTTTTGAAAAAATCCAACCCAACCAAGCTCATTGTCATCCCTATTGTGATCTACAAAATAATATTCATTTTTTATATTTCGAGATTTTTTATATCATCCATTACCAGTCGTTACCACCATAGTACCATATATGAGGTACCGCTTTGTATCATCTCTATTTTTAACGAATATTTGGAAGTTTTTGTCATAACAAAACGTGAAATTGATAATCCAGATCAACATAAACGAACACAAATTTAATGTGGTTCAGTAACATTTCGTTCATCCTTGGAATCGATGGCGGTGAGGATAGTGTATGTGAGGTCGTGGAGGTGGAGCGCCATCTTGCCGGCCCCGCAGGTGGTGCCTAGCTCTATGGCTCGGTGGTGTTTAGAGTCGAAAACGAGGGAGGAGTAACACTCTGTTTGGCAACAAGGGGGGTGCAAATTCAAGGAGGGTACAAATTGAGGGGTAAATGATAGGGGGGAGTGAGTTTAAGGGGAGTGCAAATTGGGGTGCAAATTGGTGTTTGGATAAAAAAGTAGGAGGGTGCAAATTTATATATAAAATATAAATTTAATAAAATAATAATAATAAATATAAAATATAAAATAACCCAACCCCACCATTCACTCTCTTCCTTTGCCTCACCACCTCTTCTCTCTCTCCCCCACCAACGTTCCTTCCCTTCCCCTGACCCCACCACCAGCTTTCTTTTCTTCCTCCACCATTTACGCTCCAAATTGGGGTGCAAGTCTAAATAGTAACTTTGCCCACCTTTTGCACCCGCCTGCCACTGTATCAAATTATCCAAACAAGAGTTTTTGTCTCGATTCTGCCACTTACCCCCAGCTTCTTACCCCCCCTCCCACTTCCCCCTCTACCCAAACAGAGTGTAAGGGTTTGGGGCGATGGGTATGGGGGGATTTTTTGGCAAATGGGGATTTTTTGCCGGCGGTGGTAGGTATGAGTTGTTTATTAATAAAATAAATTAATAAAATTTTTAATTAAAATGTGATTTGGCGTCCAGTGGCATTGTGTGTCTTGTTGGAGCTGACGTGTGAGTTGATGTGGCATCCACCTTAGCGTAACGTTTATGTGACATCCACCTAAGCGTAACGGTAATGGCTAAATTTGTCAAACTTCTTTTTAAAATGTGGTTATATTTGTGTATTTTTTAAATTTTGGCTATTATTGTCACAAAGTGCAAAGTTATGGCTATACAAGTGTATTCTGTCATTTTTTTATTCCAAAATTTATCAAAGTGGATTTCATTTTGAAGAGAATGATATGAATTTTCTTTGCAAAATTTGTTTCAAAAGATCATTTGGAAAAAAAATTATGGGTTGTTAGCCTATAGTTGTTGAGGGTTATGTAGAAATTGATTATTGGGGATCTGTTGGTTATTAACTAGGTCTGGCGAATCTAAATCCATAATTAACTCATTCATTTACAAATGAGAAATTTTACAATGCTATATAGTATTGGTGCTATAGGTTTTTGCCTTTATGGTACAACTTAAAATTGTACATTTACGTTATGGTACAACTTCAGATTGTACCTATACTTTTTGTGCAAATTCTTTTACGGTACAACTTGAACTTGTACCTTTATGTGATGGTACAACTTCAAGTTGTAAAGTTGTACAACTTCAAGTTGTAAAGTTGTACCATAACATAATGATACAAATTGCTTTATGGTACAACCTAAACTTATACATTTAATGTCATGGTACAACTTTGAGTTGTACATTAAAGCACCAATGCTATATAGCATAGTAGAAGTGCTCTTTACAAATAGGTTGGTACAATTGTTATTATGTATTACTCAACCATGCTCTTTTTTTTTTTTTATTGGGTCGGATGAGTGATATATGTCTGCATTTAGATTGCGGATTGACTACTAAAAGTAGTCTCCAATTATTCGAGTCGAGTAACATTTACAACAAACACCACAAAATTTATGGATATTATAACAATGCTTTTGGAGAAGATAACACAGATTCTACTACTAGTCTTCAATCTAGAGCTACCAGTTTCGAATTCCTTAAAAGTAATATAGAATATAAGAACAAATTTATATCACCCTTTCTAGACAAACCGGGGTTAAAGGCCAATGAGAGGGCATACTAGAAAGGGAAAGAAACAAGTTTGAAGTTTAGTCCTCAACATCTCTTATGGCCGCAACGACATCGCTGCACTTGTGGGTTGGTTTGGCTTTCGAGACTTTCAAGCGACGATTTTTTTTTGTCTTTTTCCTTGATATTTTGTGAGAAATCTAACATAGTGTCATGACACAATTTGACCCAACTGTCTCTCAAAATTGTCTCACCTCACGATTGATGCATTATTTTGAGATGCTTGTCCCTCTTCCCGTCAATTTAAATTTGTGCAATTTGCGACCATTTGAATTGGCTCGATTAAAATACTGCATTCTGTATGTATTGTCAGACGGGAAAATTTGACCTAATTACTTCATTTTGAAACGATTGAGCCAAGCTACCTCATCAAACTTCCACCATTCAAACTATCCCATAGCATAGTTAACAAAAAGTAACCTACTTGAGTTAACTATACAAGTCACTGTATCAAGGCCCACAAAGATGGATTCACTCAACTATGAACACATAGCTCACACACGCCAACCTGTAATTGTGCATCCTAATGACCCACTTAATGGTGGAAGGGCTCCACTTTGTCTTTGTGTATCCTTGTGGGAACATCAATCAATCTATCAAAAAAATCAATCTATCAAATCTCGAACCGAGGAAAACCATCGCTTTCAACTCACTCACTTTAACAAGTAAAATAGATCACTAATCCATAATCAGCAGCTTATCCATGACTAACCATCATCATCAACCTAAATCAATCATTTGGGGGGACTTTATTAAGACCAACTTAATAATGACCTCAATTTGCATAATCTGGCCAGAGGTTGTACCCAATACCACTACTCGTTATGGAAAAAAATTTAATGAACTTTGTACACGGACCATCAGCACCGGCCGAATTAGATTTTGCAGAGTCACTCAATTTGAGAATCCTAAATCAATACACTTGACGATCAATTTGACCGAGAACCCTTATCTTACGTGCCTATATCGCAACATAAAGTCACCAGATCGGAAAATCATTAGTTACGATCCTAAACGAACCATTTAACCAAGGATTAATAACATTTTTTTACCCCTCTACTATGTTAAATTAATAAACGTACCCCTCTATTGATTTTTTCACAAACATATCCATCTAATATTGAAACGTAACAAGTTTACTCTTCCATCCAATTTTCTGTTAAGTGACCGTTAAAATAACTGTGAAATTACTTAATTGCTCCTCATTTACTCTTCAATACTCCTACTTTAGTTTATTTTTTATTTATTTTTTAGTTGTTCTCAACGTCAGCATTTCCGTTTGTCCAGTCAGACTTAATACTAATACCGTTAAAGAATTGAACGGAAATGGTTTTAAGTGGTATTTCTCCGAAATTGGCTATTATTATCATGAACATGAAAGTTTTGCCTATACAGGTGTATATTGCTTATTTTTATTGAACTTGTATGAACCGACACAAACTAGTTGTAGACCCGATTAAATCATATCACTTGTTGAATGGACACAACCCTATAAACCGATTCGACAACTTTGGTAATCAAGGACGTCCAATGATCTGGTCGCGAAGACATGCGATCTGATCGGACGGCGGACAAATGAGGTAGACGTACACGTGAGATGAAGAAGAGAAGTAAGAGGAGGAAAGGAAGCCAAAAAAGAAGTTAATAAAAGGAGGAGGGGGTGGATCACTCGAGATTCGAGAAGTGACTTACTTCCCGATTCCCCAGGCCTTCCTGCCCATTGCTCTCTCTCCCGGCCGAGAAATCGAGCTCGCGGCACACACTGCGCCACCGCTCCTTCCCTCCATTGTCCGGCCATTCATTTCTTCATTCATTCTACCCAACAGTTCTATTCTATCACACCCACACCACAATCCATTTCTACCCGACAAAATTGCTCTCTGTCTCTCTCGTAATCTGCTTTTCTTGCTTTCCCCAAGCTACTTAAATAGCGCATCTATCCAGCAAGAGGAGCATCGTCGACGACTCCTTCTCACTGCTCCCACGCACGCACCCCAAGTGTTTGTTTTTATTTCTCTTCCGTTAGACCCCCGAGTGTCAAACGAAACTTTGTATTTTTTTAAATTCCCACACTGTCAGATCGAAAGTTGGCGAATTTGGGATTGGGTTTTCTTTGTTTGAGATTTTTGGTTGGTGGGTGGGTGGGGGATTGAGCGAGTATATGGATCCGCCTGGCTTGATGAGTGACGAGCCCTTCAACTTGGCGGAGATCTGGCAGTTTCCCCTGAATGGGAATGGGAGAGGCCAGTTTGGGCAGAGTTTGGCTCACTTTGCAGACTCTACCAGGGATAATGAATCCCTCAATTTGGAGCACAGAGGAGGTTTGCAGAAGAAGCGCCGGGATTTGGAGGAGGCCGTCTCTACCAGCAATGGCAGCGGGAATGGACTGGTATGTGTATATATATATCCCTCTCCCCCCTCATCTTCATTGTTTCATTCTGATTGGTCATTGTTGCTTTTTAATCTACCCAGCACACAAAAAAAGCTTCAGTCAATTGGTTGGTTGACTTTGTTGTTTCCATCATTGGCTGTAACGTGGGCTCTATTCTATTCTAGTATTCCATATATTCTAGTATTCCATCTTCCTTCTTCTCCTCATTGGGTTTTGTGAATTCAAGACTGGTATGGGTGATTATTTGGGAGGGTTGGTAACTGAACTATTGTTTTCCTCATTTGGGCATTCATCTGATCTGAATTGGGTGCAGAATGACAGTGATGGGAAAAGGATTAAAACAACGGGAGGGAGTAGAGATGATAGCTGTGATCCCAAAGCTGAAGAAGCAGAGCTCAGTTCAGGGAAGCCACTAGTGGAACAGAAGGCTCAACAACCCTCAGAGCCACCTAAACAAGATTACATTCACGTACGGGCTCGGCGTGGTCAAGCCACTGACAGCCACAGCCTTGCTGAAAGAGTAAATCTTTTTTATTCTTTTCTTTTTCTTTCCCAGATAGATTCCATTCCACCAACCTACTACCTACCCTGTTGTGATTCTTAGATACTGTGCGGTAATGATGTATGTGGGCTCATGGGTTACTGCTACTGTTGCAATTGACAGGCCAGGAGAGAAAAAATAAGTGAAAGGATGAAAATCCTTCAGGACCTCGTCCCTGGCTGCAACAAGGTACATTCGTTGTTGTGCTTTCCTAATCACTGCTTTCTAATCAGAGACAGAGCTTACATTTGGCTGGATTTTTCCATTAGAGCTTCTTAAAGATGGGTGTTTTTTTCTCTCGTGTATTTGTTCCTGGGATGCAGGTCATAGGGAAAGCTCTCGTCTTGGATGAGATTATTAATTACATCCAGTCGTTACAGCGTCAAGTTGAGGTATACATCCTTGCTATGAAGAAGGATTGACAACACGTGCACTTCCCCTTCCCCTTGTGGTAACTTAACTACTGATGCTGAAGCTGAGTTCTTTCTCTTAAACTTGCAGTTCCTGTCAATGAAGCTAGAGGCAGTTAACTCCCGGATGACTCCTGGCATGGATGTCTATCCTTCAAAAGAGGTAAGCATCTGCTCTTCTTTTCCTTATATACTGAAATTCCCTGTACAGAATTTAATAGGGGGAGCTATAGTGCAGCCCACCTGCCTCTTTGCTCATGCTTCTTAAAAGAGCTGAGATATTTAGTTAGGTTGCCTCTTGTTCTATAGCGGAAGAAAAAAAATTATCAACATATAGAGCTCGAAGAGAGATTCTGTGATTTGTTTGTTTTTAATGCATTGGGTTTCCTCCCTACTACTGATTTCAGTATGACCAGCAAACATATGATGCATCTGGGATTGGTTATGGTTCACAAACCGCAAGGGAATTCAGCAGAGGAGCGTCGCCTGAATGGTTGCACATGCAGATTGGTGGAGGTTTCGAAAGATCGTGATCTTGAAAAAATTGTGGAGGGGGGCAGTTGATTGATGGGCAATTAGAGAAAGCAATACGATACGTATATCCTCCAAAGGGCTAGTAAAATATACGCATATGATATTGTTACAAAGAGAGAGTGCATTATGTTGTCACAACAACTACTTCTACTTCATGGAGCTGTGGAATCCCGAACAGAGATCTCTCCAGTTGTTTCAGCATTGAAGAAGAGAGTATTCTTTCACTTCATACACATAGAATCTTTGTAAGCTGGACTTCACTTTTCTCCTGCCGTTGTAATACCAGCTAAAATGAGTTCCTCCTAGTCCTGCAGCTGTCCAAATTACTGTTCTAAAATAGAAGTTTATATTGCAGACTTCCTCTCCGTGTACGCATGCTCTGTACAAACCCTTTTTGTTTCATACATACCATTGACATGGTGAAGCCAAGCTTAGATCTTTATAATGAAGTATGATGGTTCGATGTTAAACTTAAGCCTTCCGTCTTGGTACAAGTATCACATATCTCAGCTGTTGATGTAAGCATTCACGTTTGTAGTGAAACCAGCAGCAGGATAACTTAAATGATGGTGGGAGCTGGGAAGATTTGAGCATAAGTGATTAATGACCCTTCCTTCCTTCCTTCCCTAGCTTAATTTCTTCATGGTTGACCTCATCGAAACTGCTCAAAAGAGTATCAGCAATATTTCGAGTCTGAGCTCAGTTCATCATCAACAAGCGAATGCGGAGCAACTTGCCAATGCTTGTGTAAAGCTAATTACATTGCTGGCCGTGTAGTACCATAGAATCTTCTTCCATTATCATTCCCACTTCCTTGGAGGTAGGAAACCACTGTCCAGACAACCCGTACGGACAGGATTCCAACAAAGATGGTGCTTCCTAGGGTGCAAAACACATGTAACCAGATCACCCAAGATATTCAGGAACCCCAGAATGCAGCTGAGTCATACAATAATCAGAAGCAGAAGAATAATAGTCATATACCTTCTTTTTTTAACATTAATAATCATATACCTGAAGAAGTGATTTAAAGATGAAGAGTACATGCAGACAGAGCCAGTACCCCATCAACCGCAAAAGAAACCTGGCTTCATCCAGAGATCACAAGAATTCCATATCAATACTTATGAGAAGCACTCAACGCAACTCCACATTTCCCCTTCCATGGGCACTCATAAACCTAGCCCATTGTACTTTAAGTTACTGACTCATGGAACAAGAGAGAACAAAAATGAAAGAGTGTTTACTTTCCGAGAATTGTACATTCAAAATGTCAATAAAACAATAATATTGGTATTTAAAAAATTATTAAATAAAGTTTTAGATAAAATGCTACAATACCTCTTATTTTATAGTTCAATATATACATCCAAATCAAGAACAAAATTAGAAAGTATAATAGCTCATTCAAACGGTTCGTTAACTATTTTCTACTTAAAATTATCTAACTTTGTTGCGTATTTTAAATTTTATTTATAACAGAAAAAATAAAAGCACACTTATAATTCAACTGAAAAAGTACACTTATGCTCCACCACACGGTCATACTATTTCTCATCATCTTCCAATTTTTTCTAGCAATCTACCGTCAATCCTTTGTTCCCTTCCATCAAAAGCGTATCATCTACAAAATTCTAGACTTCTAATACAAAAAATTCTCGTACCAGTTCAAACAATCTCTAGATCAGTGACGACCTCCATAATCTCATCGAATCTATCTCTTCCAATCTAGTACTAAGCTCTTAATCCAACTGAATTCACAACACATGCTAAGAGGCTTAAGTTTATTGAATTCTAGTCAATCTCTGATGATTGACATATAATTAGTCTGTTAATTTGAGCCCTACAAAGAGCTTGTATTGTCATCAATTATTTTTTGTTCTTACTCTCATCCACCATATGTATGTCTGCCTTCGGTGAAACAATTGCTCGTTGTCTTTCGGTTGCATCTATTAATTCATTAATATTTTTTCAATTTCTCCATGATCGTATTTTTGTGCTCTAAAGTAGGAGCATCAACCATGTCTCCCTCGAATTATATTCCTTAAGGAGGATTAATGTTAGATAACGTGTAAATAAAAATAAATAGAAATGAAAAAGTCTCTACTTGTTTCTAACATCAAAGGCTTATAAAGTGTTAATTTTCTGTTTGCATATAATTGTCTTGGTCCTTTAGGTGGAACTCATGTGGTTGTGCGTCCTAGGAGAGAGGACCAAACTAGGTTCAGTGATAGGACGAACCATCTTACTATGAATGTGTTTGGTGTATGCACTTCTGATTTGGAGTTCATATATTGCTTGTCGAGTTGAGAGGGTTCAACTCATGATGCAAGGGTTCTTCGAGATGCCCTTAATAGGCATTAGTGTGCCTTAAGGTAAAATGTTGTATGCAAATCTTTTAGTGTTAGTGACTCGCTACGACACAACACCTAACAATGGCCAAGTGTAACCAATGGAAGGGACTGCAGTATAGTGGCTCAAGTGATAAATATCGAATCCACGGGTCTCTAGAGTTACTATTACTCAGCTTCAGTTTATTATTTAGCAAACCAGATTAAGATGAAAGAACTAAAACTACTCTAGCAAACTACAGTTAAAGTTAATCTAATTACAGGTTGGGAACTCACTTAGGTATGATTCCCCCTAGCCACTAGCCAGACAAACAATTGATGATTTCCAACGTGTTTCACTTTCATTCACAATGCGGAGAATCCTTGACTAGACCTTGAGTCTCGACTAAAGGAACAAGGCCCTCTTGAGTCAATTGCCTAGAGGGACGTATCCTTCTCTAGAGCAACTGATCAAGGCGTTCTGAACTAGACTCCCTCTATCGAAAGAGGTTCTCAATCGATACAAAGCGATGAATCAACCCTCGACTAAAGCAATCGATCCACTACTATCAATCTATGGTGCTCTATTGACCTAATTAGGTATTCCCTCTCATAGGATCAAAGCAGAATCAATAATCTCGACTAAAGCAGAATTGAATCATGAAAACATGCATAGATTGAATATGAACTCAAGATGATCAAGTCAGAGTACTCATACAATCATCCAATCAAACAAACATAGCTAGGGTTCCTCAAAACCTAAGTGAAGGGAAGTTACTCCATAGAGAAGAGAGAGACTGTAGTAAGAATCTTCAGATGATCAGTCTTCAAGTCCGGGCTTGTTCCTCGAGCTTCCAAGGCGAAGAAATCCTCCAATTCCACTCCAAGAATGCCCTTAAATCGCCCTCTCTCTTTGGTTTGTCCCTTGGGTGCTTGGGATCCAAAATCCAGCTCTACCTTGCAAAAACGCACAAAACAGGCTTTTAACAGCCTGTGTTCGCGATCCCCGGTCAAAATACCCGGTCGGGTATTTTAGGTCACGACCGGGGATTTTTTGGTTCACGACCGGGGATTTTTTGGGTCACGACCGGGGATTTTGGTTCACGACTGGGGATTTTTGGTTCACGATAGGGGATTTTTGAAAACGCAACGTCTGGAGACAGGGGAAAATCCCCTATCAAGGCCAAAAATCCCCTACCGGGGATTTTAGTGTCACGATAGGGCCCCCTTCTGTTTCTCAGAGAAGCCCGAAACCAATTTTCCCCTATCTTTGATTCTTCGTTTCTCCCTCGTTCGAACTCCAAATCAGGTGCCGTTTGATCCCAGATGCTTGTATTCTCGTCCTCTTTCTTCTCATGACAAGATTACATGATTATATGGTCACAAACTGAGGTAGAAATACCTTCTTCTTCAAGTCATACCCGAGTTTCTTCCCCCGAGTCGCCAATTGATCTCCGATTGACTTGAAACTTGCGCCTACGCTTCACTTTATGTGCTAGGACCTGAAATGTGACAAAGGAACACAACCTAGCGTAAAATAGGCCAAAGAAGCAATAATTCAAGCTTAAACGATCAAGAAACAAAGGGGAAAACATGTGCAAATATCGAGTCATCAGTTAGCTAAAGATAATAAATTTTAGAAACTGTTAATTGACTCACATATTGTCCATTTCATGAAGGGTGTTATTATTTGTGTGATGGTGGCTACGAGAATTGTACTGGGTTCTTAACCTCTTATGAGGGGCAGAAATACCATCTTAAAGAGTGGGGACCAAGACGACCATCTAAAGCTGGAAGTACTATAATATGAAGCATGCACGTAGCTATTCACAGATGTCACCTATCTTCATAGTTGAAGAAATCAATCTTCAGAAGCTTATGGATGAGAAGCTGGCAATCAAATTCCACTACACTAGGCGACAAATGATTTCGAGGAAGCTGTACTTGTGATAACATTACTGAGGAGATAGTTGATGAAGTAGTGCCTTTTTACAAAAAGTTGTTTGGTATTGTAAATGAAGAGGTGAAACTTGATCGAAGTTTGCTATAGGCTCTACTTGTATAAGATTTCTCTATATGAGGGAGTAAAGCTATGCTCGACTGTTACTGTTAAAGAAGTTAAGACAACTTTGTTCTCAATGAAGCCATATAAATGATCTGGTCATGATGGTTGGAGTACTCCTGATTGTACCAATAAAATCTGGGATGTAGTGGGAACTTATCTGGAGGTAGGTGTGCTGAAATTCTTCTAGCGAGACTTTCTCCCGAAGGTTGAACTCTACTTTTCATACATTAGTTCCAAAGGTCTATAATGCAAGTAAATTGACTGAGTTTAAACCCATTGCAAGTATGAATGTGGTATATAAAGTTATTTCCAAAAATTTAGTGAACAAACTGCATGTTGTTCTGCATAGAATTATCAATAGAAAATACTATGAATTTGTGAAAGGGTGTAAAATTGCTGAAAATATTTTGATGGCTCAACAATTGGTAACCAAGTACAAACATAAGAATATTAGTTCTAGCTGTGTAGTCAAAGTGAACTCAATGAAAACTTTTGATTATGTACATCGAGACTATTTTTTACGTTATGGAGGTGATGAAGTTTCTTGTGCAATTCGTTGCGTGGATAAAAATGCCTAACTTTTGCTTACTTTAGTGTTTGCATCAATGAAGGTCTGTTTGGTTTTTTTCTTTCTCATAAGGGGGTTAGACAAGGGAGGGGGGGGGGTCCCCTTTCACCTTATCACTTCACCCTAGTCATTGAAGTTCTCTCCTTATTACAGCACAAAGCACCTAAAGATAACAAACTACATTCTCATCCACAACGCTAACAAGTGGGATTGACCCATATTTGCTTTTGTGGGTGTTTTGCTCATTTTTTTTGAAGGATCTTGTTGAGATTGCACTTGTATATTTTGAAGGGGTTTAGATAAACCTTATACCCTATTAGGACAAGGTGTAACATAGAAAGTGTGTAGTCCTTTTTGGTGGAACTCCAAGTGCAGCTCGTGATTTGGCTTTATTTGTTTCACGATTTCGTGAAGGTACGATTCCAGTTAAGTATCTGGGCTTGCATTTAGTTGCAGGAAAGCTGTTTGTACGTGAATGTGAACTATTGATTGACAAGATATTAAGTAAAGTTAGATCTTGGAGAGCTAACAAGCTCACATTTACTGGTAGGATTGAGTTAATTGTTTCGGTAATACACTATATTTGGAATATTTGCTAGGTAAATCATACTCCCCAAGAGGATTATAGCTCAAGTGTAGAAAATATGTTTGAATATCTTGTGTCATGATTCTAGGCATGCTAAGGTCTCTTGGGACCTGATCTCTATCGCTAAAATGGAAGGGGGCTTGGTTTGAAGGTTTTGGTTGTATGAGTGTTATTTGTGAAGGAATGCTCATTTGGCTTCTCCTTATGAGAGGAGGTACCTTCTAGGTAGCTTGGGCACATTACTACAAGTTCAATGGTAGGATCTTCTAGTGCTTGAAATCGACTCAATATGGGTCATGGATTTTGAGCAAGCTGTTGAACTTTAGAACTTGGTTTCACAATAGATATATGCAGAGAATTCGAGTCATCTGAGTCTGTGAAATTTAGCTGAAATTAAATGGACACTTGGTTTAACGTGGTTCTTCCTCATGTTTGTGAGGCTTACATCCATAGTGGAAAGATGATTACTTTATTGCTTGCTTTGGGCGATGGCCTTACATGAATATTTATACCCTAATTCGTCAAACTCATCTAGGGTACAATGAGGATCACTAGTACGTGTAGGAGAAGGAAAGATGGATGTCTCCACCACGTCTGCATGGGCCATGTGAGCCTTGACGTCCGCATGGGCCGATGAGGACGACGTCTGACCCAATACTCCCCCATAAGGTGAGACGTGGAGATCTCGAACGCTCAGCTTGGAGAGAAGAAAATTGAAGTGATTAGCACCAAGACCTTTGGTGAGGATATCGGCGAGTTGGAGGTCAGTAGGAACCTTAACAGGGAGGATATCGCCAGATTGAACTCGTTCGCGAACAAAATAACAATACATCTCCACATGCTTAGTGCGCTCGTGGAAGACATGATTGTTGGCGATGTGAAATGCAGCTTGATTGTCACAGTGGAGTGGAGTAGGAGTCGTCTTCTCAACTCCAAGTTCTCGAAGCAACCACCATAACCATATAAGTTCGCTAACCGTGCTTGCCATTGCACGGTATTCACCTTCGGTAGAATAACGGGCAACAACACGTTGTTTCTTAGTGTGCCAAGAGATGGGCGCACCCCCAAGAATGATAAAATAACCTACAGTGGAACGACGAGATTGCTCGCAACCTCCCCAATCTGCATTGCAATAAGCAGTAAGGCACAGGGAGTGTCTTTAGGGGAAAATAAACCCTGATCTGGTGAAAACTTCAGATAGTGCAAGATGCGAAATACTGCATCGAGGTGCTGCTGAGTAGGAGCATGAACAAACTGGCTCAAAATATTAACCGCATAAGTAATATCGGGTCGTGTGATTGTCAAGTAGAGAAGACGACCCACGAGACGACGATATACCGAAGGATCAGGAAGAGGATCTGCAGTAACACGTGTCAGATGGTGATTTTGATCGATAGGAAATGCATTGGGACGGGTGCCCTGTACCCCTTCATCCTCGAGGATATCTAACACATACTTCCGTTGACTGATAACAACACCACAATAATACGCGCCAACTCAATACCCAAGAAATAACAGAGTTGACCAAGGTCTTTAATGCTGAATTGGTCATTCAAGAATTTATTTACCTGCTCCATAAAAACCAAGTCATTTCCCGCAAGAATGACATCATCAACATAGATCAAGGCTGTGACCATGGTGTTGCCGTGAAGGTACATGAAGAGGGACGCTCAGTAGCCGAGGACCGAAAACCAAAGGTACAAAGTGTAGAGGTAAACTTCTGGTACCAGTTACGCGATGCTTGTCGAAGCCCATAAATGGATTTATTCAAACGACAAACTCGTGTGTCACCGGGTTTTCGAAACCCTTCAGGAATCTCCATATAGACTTCCTTAGAAGATTTCCATGGAGGAAGGCATTGTTGACATCGAGCTGATGAAGATGCCAACCTCGACTGACCGCAACCGCAATGAGACAACATACGGTGACCAGTTTAGGTACTTGGGCAAAAGTATCATGGAAGTCAAGGTCTTTAATCTGAGTTTAACCTTTGGCCACTAGCCGAGCTTTGTATCTCTCGATAGTCCCATCGGGAAAATATTTGATCTTGTAGACCCACTTTGAAGCAATAGCATGCTTGCATGGAGGAAGGAAAACGAGACTCCAGGTGCCATTATTTTTAAGCGCATCGATCTTGCGTGACATGGCCTCTCGCTAACATGCATCGCGGACTGCCTGGTAGAAGTACCCTTGAAACAAGAATAATCAACATAAGCAGCAAGTGGATAACGAGTAAGAGACAAGGAACATCCCTGAGTACTGGAACCCGTAAACTAGGTGTCATAACTTTCCAGGCGCTTAGGCCGATAGCGATCACTCCATCTCAACACTGGTGGAGGAGGCGTGCGTTGCTGCTGAGTGGCACTTGTAGGTGAAGTGGAGGAGGAGGATCCAGGAACATTGCCACTGTCGGCATGAGAGAAAGAGTGCGGCACAGGTGTAAGCTCAATGGGTCGTATGGAAGCTGGCGACGTGGGTTCTTGTGAAGACCCAAGGCCCAAAGGGACGGAGGATCCACATCCACCACTAGGGGTTGGATCAGGTTGATCCGAGGATGGTTCATCAGTGGGACGAAGAGGAGAAGCAACATCGGTGTCTTATTGGGAAGGAACAATGGTCCAAGGTATCTAGTGGGGCTCATGTCGAGTGATAGACCAATAATTACACATGTTTTCACCCCTATTCTTGAGCCGTTTGAGATGTTGATTCTCGTGTTTTAGGCCGATTTCACGCTAGGTTGTTCTTGTTTGTGATATTTCAGGTCCTAGTACGTGAATGAAGGTTTAGGAACGAGTTCGGAGTCGATTGGATGGAGATCAGACGTTTAGAGAGAAGCTGAGGAAGTCACACGTGCATGCCTAAAAGACACACGGCCGTGTAGGGGACCCCTTGTGGCCGTGTGGAAATTCTAGGGAACTCACACGGGCACCCTGGCAGTCCACACGGCCGTGTGGGTCGTGGCCGTGTAGGAAGCCTGAAGCCACTTATCGAAACTCCGCGTTTTGACACTCACACGGGCAGCCTGGGAGAGTCACCCGGTCGTGTGGCCTGCCCGTGTGATCGGGAATTTCTTGGTTTTTAACCCAGTTTCGAGCAAAAGAGAGGGGGAGCTGGGTTTTGGATCCCAAACACCCAAAGAGAGAGAGGGCGATTTGAGGGCATTCTTGGAGTGGAACTGGAGGATTTCTTCCCCTTGGAAGCTCGAGGAACAAGCCCGGACTTGAAGACTGATCATCTGAAGATTCTTACTACAGTCTCTCTCTTCTCCATGGAGTAACTTCCCTTCACTTAGGTTTTGAGGAACCCTAGCTATGTGTGTTTGATTGGATGATTGTATGAGTACTCTGACTTGATAACCTTGAGTTCATATTCAATCTATGCATGTTTTCATGAATCAATTATGCTTTAGTTGAGATTATTGATTCTGCTTTGATCCCATGAGAGCGAATACCTGATTAGGTCAATAGAGCACCATAGTTTGATAGTAGTGGATCGATTGCTTTAGTCGAGGGTTGATTCACTGCTTTGTATCGACTGAGAACCTCTTTCGATAGAGGGAGTCTAGTTCAGAATGCCTTGATCGGTTGTTCTAGAGAAGGATACGTCCCTCTAGGCAATTGACTCAAGAGGGCCTTGTTCCTTTAGTCGAGACTCAAGGTCTAGTCAAGGATTCTCCGCATTGTGAATGAAAACGAAACAAGTTAGAAATCATCAATAATTAATCTGGCTAGTGGCTAGGGGGAATCATACCTAAGTGAGTTCCCAACCTGTGATTAAATTAACTTTAATTGTAGTTTGCTAGAGTAGTTTTAGTTCTTCCTTATTAATCTGGTTTGCTAAATAATAAACTGAAGCTGAGTAATAGTAACTCTAAAGACCCGTGGATTCGATATTTATTACTTGAGGCACTATACTGCAGTCCCTTCCATTAGTTACACTTGGCCATTGTTAGGTGTTGTGTCGTAGCGAGTCACCGAGCCTCATCCTGCATACGAAACAAGTTCTCGTGGAATATAACGTCCCGAGAAGTTATGAATCGCCAGGAGATTATATCGAAAATTCGGTAACCCTTTTGGGTCATTGCATAGCCCAAGAAGATTCCTGCTCAACCACGATAAGCAAATTATCAAGATGTGCGTGAGTGTCTTTGTAGTAAGCCAAACACCCAAATACACGGAGATGATGATAAGGTGAAACCTTACCAAAAAACATCTCATGAGGGCTCTTGCCCGTGGCCTTAGTCGGAAGGCGATTAATAAGATAGACCGTTGTGAGGATACATTCTCCCCAGAATTTAATAGGAAGACTAGCTTGGAACCTCAAAGCACGTGCTGTTTCCAGGATATGACGATGCTTTCTCTCAACTACTCCATTCTGCTGAGGAGTATCTGTACAAGACGTCTGAAGAAGAACACCCTCTCGCTCATAATAGGCGCGTAAATCATATGTGTTGAACTCATGCCCAATGTCTGCCTGAATACGCTTAACAGAACAACCAAACTGTGTGCGAATCATATGACAAAATTGCATCAAATATTTACCAACATCAGACTTATACCGCAAAAGATAAACCCAAACTCCACGAGTATAATCATCAACAATGGTCAGAAAATAATGGGCACCGCTGAGGGATGCGACCTTGTATCCTCCCCGAATATCAACATGAATAAGATCAAATTTAGACTTCGTCTTAATAGTGCTAGAAATAAATGGTTCTCACGTCTTCTTGGTCCTCAAACAAGAATGACAGGGTCCACTATTACTGAAAGACACACCCAGTAGTGAACTAAGAGATGAAAGTTTCTCAAGGGAAGGATGCCCTAGACGGGCGTGCCATGTAGCTTCGTAGCAGTGAGCCGTGTCTGTGCTGCACATGCCTGCGTCTGGCCAACTCCAAACAAACGCAAGTAGTACAAGCCATCACGCAACTCACCCTTCCCAATCAACTTCTTGGAAAGTAAGTCCTGAATGATGCAGAAATTTTCAAGAAAAATTAAAACGACGCGGTTAACCTTTGTTAGCCGACTCACAGAGATGAGATTACATAGAAACTCAGGAACATGAAGAACTCGCCCCAGGGTAAGACCCTCGTGGAGTTTTACTGAACCCACATGCTTAACGGGTATGTTATCCCCGTTAGGGATACAAACTGACTGCCCATTAGTATACAATTCTTTGCTAGATAACATCGACTCATCCATAGTAATATGCTCATTGCAACCACAATCCAATAACCATTCATAATTGTAATTTGTAAGAAACCATACCTGCCATGTGAGCTGCCGGGTCATTAGAAGGTTTGCCTGGATAGCCAAAAAAATGCTTCAACTTTTCCAACTTAGTCGCGGTGAAGCTGGGAACCGAACTTGCTTCCGCGTCTACCTGAGAAGCTTTGGTTTCTCGTTGTGAGGCTTCCACAGCCGGTCGATTGCGATGTTGCTGGTTCCGGTCTCCCTGGTTTCGATCCCCTTGGCGATCTCTTGTGCGATACCCATGTGGGTATCCAATTAGCTCATAAAAGGATTCGTGGGTGTGGCCATGGCGGTGACAGTGCGTACACTTTGGCCGGCCACGCTGCTCCCCCGTAGCATGAGAATCACCTGATCCACGAGAAGAGCGATTAGTATCGCCCTTTGCCGCAAAACAACCGCCTCAGCTGGGGCCTTGCGGTTTTGAGTAATATTCTTTTGATGTTCTTCGGTGAGTACCATATTGAAAGCTTCATCCAGGGTCGGAGTAGGCCGCATAGCCAAAATATGAGCACGAACTGCTCCGAATGCATCATCAAGACCCATAAGGAAATTAAATAAGCACGCGCTCTCCGGTTGTGCACGAGCCTTGCGAGAGATGTCGCAAGTGCAGAGGCCGCAGGTACAAGCCAACATAGTAGTAATGGCAGCCGACTATTCCCAGTTGGACCGCAAACTGGTATAGAAAGCAGAAACAATGTTCTTTTCTTGTTGAAGAAGATTGATTAAGCGATGCAATTCGTAAGCACGAGAGGCACTGCCCTGACCGAACCGGGCACGAAGATCCGCCCAAATCTCTGACGCGTGCTCAGCAAATCGGATACTACTGCGAATCTCCTTGTCCATAGATGTCTTCAACCAACCCTTCACCATGGCGTCACAACGCGTCCAGGCGGTCAACGCGCGAGGATCAGTCGGTTTTAGGATGGTTCCATCAACGTAACCATACTTGTCTTTGGCAATAAGGGCATCTTTCATGTCGAGGGACCACTCCCCGTAATTGGATGCCGTAAGAATCTCCCCAACCAGCATATTGTCGGGGCTGTCGGAGCTATGGAGGTGAAGGGCCGGCGAAAGGACATCGTCTACGGAGCTGGAAGAAATTCCCTTGTTTTTGGTGTCATCGGCGCCGATAGTCATGGCGGACAGGAAACGAGAAGGAATTGGAGCTTAGAGCTCTAATACCATGTGAAATTTAGCTGAAATTAAATGGCCACTTGGTTTAACGTGGTTCTTCCTCACGTTTGTGAGGCTTACATCCATAGTGGAAAGATGATTGCTTTAATGCTTGCTTTGGCCGATGGCCTTACATGAATAGTTATACCCTAATTCGTCAAACTCATCTAGGGTACAATGAGGATCACTAGTACCTGTAGGAGAATGAAAGATGGTCGTCTCCACCACGTCTTCATGGGCCATATGAGCCTTGACGTCCGCATGGGCCGGTGATGACGATGTTTGGCCCAATAGAGTCGGATAAGAGTGAGAATTGAAAAATACCAAAATAATATGAGAGAAATCATGCCTCATCTCCCTGTAGTCGAGTGGCAAAACTACGGTCTAAGTTTGCTATCCCCCATTCCCCCGTGATAACTTCTTCACTTGGCTGGTTATGAAAGACCACATTACTACTAGAGATAAACTGCCGAAATGGGAGAAGATAGTTGTTCCAGGTTGTGTTTTTTCTATGAATGGAGTTGAATCCAGAACTCATCTATTCTTTAGGGGGTTGACCTATTAGTTAGGAGTAGTTGGGAAGATTGTGTTTACGATTATTATTTGTAAAGCCAAGAAGAAGGACCCTCGAGGTAGATCATTGGCTTCTGGTGGTGTTGGATAGTGGCCTATATATGGAGAGAACGGTGTAAGAAGATTTCTACGTCGACCTAATTCTCATGGGAGGAGTTATCTGTAATGTTCAGTCATGATGTTAAACTAAGAGGGTTGAGAAATGCTGCTTTTGTTGCTGACTTTGTTATTGCCACTAGTATGTAAGTAGCTTAAGTTTTTTATTTGATTTTTAACTAGCTTTTTACCCGGCTCGTTGGCTGGAGAGATTTATTTTATAATTTATATTAATTAACTTATTTATATGTGTAATCATTTTGGATTTTCCAATTTGTGTTCTTGATGCATAACAAAGTTTGCAGTATGTCTATATTGAAAATTTCCAATATTTAGCACACTCACTTGTGATGCTTCGGTTTTCTAATCATAAATGACGTCACTGTCACGTCCCATTTAGAACTTATGTCAAAATTTATCAACCAAAACACTAATGTTTAGCGTATGCCAACTTGAACCCTCCCCCCCCCCCTCCCCAACACACACACATATATATAGTTCAAACTAGCGTGCGTCAAGAGTATGCTATACTCTTGCATTCACACTACCATATGACCATTGAGTTATACTATTTAGACCCTGAATTAACCAAAGTTTTTTGGGGCATGATACTATACCCTAACCTCTAATAGGTGAACTCTAGTCCTTAATTCTCTAACCTCTCATTTATGGACATACTTCGTCATACCTATCTTCTATCTTATCTTGAGAAAAATCAAAAGTATAGTATACCTTGATATTGGGCGGCTTCTACGGTACCCCATGTGAGATCTAGGGTACCGCATACCTTGAGTATGAAAAACCTATCTAGACCTCGAATTAGCAAGATTTTTGGGTCTGATAATATACCCTAACCCTTAATGAGCGGATCCTAGGTCCCCATTATCTAAATGATAAACTCTAAATGCTAAGATGGTGCATTCATTTTTGCCTATATTTGGACGAATCATAACCGTCGATCATTGTTTCTAATTAAATTGATCTTGGGATGTAAGATTTAGAGAATTAAAACCTAGATTTTGATCTCTAAGGGTTGGAGTATAGTATCATGTCCGAAAGATCAGTCAATTCAAGGTTTGGATAAGGTTTTCATACTCAAGGTATGCGGTATGCTGAATTTCACCCTTAATACCGACGTACCGTAGAACTCACTCATTGATATTATATATATATATATATGTATATGTGTGTGTATATATAGTAGACTCAAAATTATCCACATACTTCATCACACCTATCCTATCTCGCATAATACTCATATTAAAAGTGCTACTTGCCTATCCCCCATTCCCGGGATAGAGATTGCGCTTTTACCCCGATAACGTCAGACAATCATTGGGGTTGTCTATCGTTCGATGTGTAATATATAAAGAGACAAATCTTAAGATCCTGCTATTTATTTCTTATCCTCTCCCACACCCCCTTTATGGAGAATAAAAGGGTAGGGATGACAGGATCATAGCTCAATATGGTTTTATTCTGTTCATCATATTAGAGGTTATTTTCTTTTTTGCTTTTTTGGGCTTCTTTTCATTCTTGTTTGGCACCTATGGTTGTGATCAGAGTTATTTAGCCCCCAAAAGGGATTGGGATTTTAGGTCATTTGGAAATCCAATACACATTCATGATCCTCGAGTTTGGACGAACTCTCGACCAATGTTGTAACGATGCTTCATTATTGGATCAATTTATTAATTTATATTGAAACTTGACACACACTATAGCCCTCATGATGATAAAATTCTCTAATCTCGACTCATTTCCGTTTTAGATGTTAGTTTTTTTTTTTATCAAGACACTTAAATTTAGTATATTATACAATATGTATCAATTGTTAATTCTTGAAGTTTAGACTAAACCTCAACCTGTGATCATTGTTTATATGTTGGCTTAGAATCTCAATCTAAGACACTCACAAAAACGATCAAGGATTTTGGTCTTAACATGGTCGTTGAATGTGTAATTTTCAAAGATTTTATCACTTATATATTAATAATTGATAAAGAGTGTATACAATACATACATATTTCAAGTGCATTTAAAATGTCTTATCATTTGAACAATATAAGTGGATTTCATTTGATTATTTGCATTAACTTATTATCTTATTCAACATATATCAATTCATGTTTCTCGAGTTTGGACGAACTGGCAACCAATTTTGAGAGTTGAGATGATTGGATAAAGATACTTGATTGTTGGATAAATATGTTTATCCCAATTGACTATCTTACTAAAAATTGCAAACCTTTATTTGGTAAATGCCTAGGTTATTAGTTGATGAAACGTGATGTTTATCGTAGATTGTCAACATAGATTACTCTAACCTTCACATATGTTATTTTTCAAGGAATCTTGTGTCTCATCCTAGGGTATGAAGTCAAAGTTCGTCAACAATCATACTTAAGTAACTTTGAATTTTTTTTATTTATAATCGTCGACGATAACTCCAAGTCAGAAAGAAAATTTCTTAGTATACGACTTAGGACCTCAATAGAGCTTGCTCAATCAAACATGATATAGAGCAAATATTATTAATGTGAACTTAGGACAGATTATAAAATTATTGCACATGCAATTCCACTTCATTTGAGGAGTTTATGGTAGAAAATGATCTGAATGAATAAGAAGTCTTTAATAAATAAATAACTGTAACTACTCGATCAAGATTATACTCTAACATTTTGCTAAATAATAATTATTTTATTTTATAGACATATACTTTACGAATAAGAGAGTGTTTCATTGCAACAAAATATAAAGTAATATAGTATATTTTTCAAAGGTAATTGAATGTCAAATGTTTATTTCTTTCTTTTCATATATATTTTGTTTAATCGATTAAAATATTATTGTTTATGTGTATGTTTGTCTAATTTTTTCATCAAAATGTAACTTATCATTCAATTTTACTAAAAATGAGTAGAAAATTTACTTCATAAGGTATAATCAGATACTTTTAATTTGAATAAATGTAATATATGTCACTCTCGGTTTTCTATTTATATTTTGTTGTACTTGACAAAAAAATTATTATTTATGTGTGTTGGTTAAGTTTATCAACATGTAACTTATTATTAAAGCAAAAAAGATTAAGAATAAATGGATAAATGAAAAAGAATAATAGGATAAAAGAAATGGAAATATTAAAGAAGAGATAGGTAGCTCCGTAAATACATTAATAACTAATTTTTTTGTTTGTAAAAAAGTTGTCCAACTTGGCAAATTGTGGATCCTCCAAGTACTTATAGGGTGAATACAAGCACAATTTTAAGGTGGTGTCGTGCCGCTATATACTTTTTGATTTTGACCAAGTTGGTTCAGGGTGCATAATAAAATTTCACAACTTTTCGAAGAAACAAAATAGTTTGGGAACAATGACAACATTTAATGACAATAATAATAGACTACCATTAAAATGGAAGGGTCCCGATTGACTTAATAATTTGACCCTACCCTTAGTCATTTTCGATGGTTATGCATTCAGCCACATAAGGTCATAACCAAGTTCAATTTTTGAAATGTTACAACAAGACTCGAACTTCTTTGACATATCTCGGGTAATTAGCGTAACAAACATTTGCCCTTAGTACAAAAATGGTCACAAACTTTTAATTTGTAACAATATGGTAACAAAACTTTGAAATTGTATAAAATGGTCACAAGTATTTAATTTATGACCGTTTTGTTTTAAGTGCAAAGGTTTGTTACCGAATCGTTACAAATTAAATGTTGGTCATGTTTTGAGGTCGGGTAGTTTGTTCGTTAAGTATATGACACTAACCACTTGAACGACATATAAGATGTCAGGTCATGTGTTCATCGACATATTTGCTTTGCCGAATAAGAATGCCCTCAGTTGACCTTTCAATTTCGATACCAAGAAAGTAAGAAAGTAGACATAATTTTTTCAACTAAAAAGCAGTCTGGAAACCGTTTGTGAGCCATTGAGTTCTCTCATTGTTATCCTAAACAATATAATATCATTCACATACATTAACAAAAGCACCATACAACTAGAGTGAATTGTAACGGTGATTGAGCCTTCAAACTTTTGAACTTAATTTGTACAAAACGGTCACCAAAAGTCTAATTTGCAACGACACGGTAACAAAAATTTGAACTGGTATGAAATGGTCACGCTGTTTAATTTGTGACCGTTTTGTTCTAAGTAAAAAAGTTTTGTTATCAAATGGTTACAAATTAAAGGTTTGTGACTGTTTTGTACTAAATGCAAAGATTTGTTACCATTTATGCTAATTACCCGACATATCTCCCAATCAGAAGCTCCAACGAAAAGTCACCCACCGTCACGCCGTCCATATAACTTCCACTCCGTTACTACTGTCCTTATAATTTTCCCACTCCGAGAATCCGTCAAGTTCCAACTTCCATGGCGCCTTCGGGAAGCTTCCTCCGCCGTCGTCGTCACCTCAGCTCCTCACGCTCCGGCACCCATGTCGGCTCAACACGCGGCAAATTCCCTTTCTCCATTATTCCACGCGGTAGGGACAGCGCGTGGGGGTGGTGACGATCTATATTACAGCAATCAATGAATTTTTATTTTTTTTTAAAGAAAGCAAAGAAGTGAAAAAAAGTTACGCGGTTTATTCGGATGTTTTTAATGAAATAGAAAATTCAAAAATACCAAAAAAAACAAACCAGGAAATTGTGAACGAAGCAGGAAAAAGAGAGAGAAGGTGTGTGTGAGAGAGAGAGAGAGAGGGATCGAAGCAGCGGAGGAGGAAGGGGAAGGTAATCTCTTTTCTTTTTCTTGTGTCCCCTCTGTGTGTCATCGACGTTTCCCAGTGGGGGGATTGTGTTCCCGAGGAACATTCGAAGTTAGCATAGGCTAATTCCTCTTCCGGCGGGATTGTGAATCAGTGTTTTTCTAATTCCGATCTCGGTGGCGGGGTTGGGGGAGAGGCCAAGGCGGAGGAGGAGGGGGAAAGATGAGTGGCGGCAGCGGATGGGAGAGGATTAGGTCGACGAGAGGGGGGAGGTTGTCACGGGAAACGAGTTTGACCGGGCGAACGGCGAGGACGGTGAGGCTCGGCCGCGTACAGCCACAGGCGCCTGGTTATCGTACAATCTTCTGCAATGATCGCGAAGCCAATCTCCCCGTCCGATTCAAGGTTAGGTTCCCGCTTTTCGCAAATGGAGAATGCCTGCGTTTCGATTTTGTTCTTTTCTCTTCCTGGGAGGATTTTTGCTTTGCTTCCATCTCTGCGTTTAGGGCGTTCTTTGCTTTGCTGGGGATTCGGTAGGGAAAAGATTTGTTATTTAGGTTCACCTTATAATGGGTACTTCACTCAACTGAGTGTCGTTATGTTTCTCTTTCAGTTTGATTTTGAAGGGGGAAACTTTGAATGTGAATCATCAGTTTTTTTCGTGGGTCTTTGTTTCCAAGTTGTGCAACCTTAGTTTAGAGAACATGTGCTTTTAAATTGGTAGTTGCAGTATGGACTTCATCTGACGATATCAATTAACCTGATCTTGCTTATTTCTGTGCTGCAAAGTTGCAGAATTGTTCTTCAGTTTCGAAGTTGGATATCATGTAAGCTTGTGTGGTAGAATAATTGATCGGCAGTCTAAGTCCTTTAGTTTTGTGAACCATGGCAAGTAGATAAGAATTAAACGAGAAACTAATGTTAAAAAGGTTATGTCTCTCGTTGTTTCACATTGCACTTGTGTATAGCGGCATTCTATATATCAGGGTTCGTCAACAGATTGCCACCCTCCATCTTGTACTGCTCTTACTAATTAAGCTTTTAGTTAAATCGATTATGTACGGGAAAATTCGCACCTATTTGAACAGCTTGTGTGCGAGTTCTTTGGTCGCTGTTGGAAGGAATGACTTTTTATTTTGCCTTTTCATATCATCTATGACGAAGAAGCCTCCTAACTCTATTGATGGTAAAATTATCAGTTTCAATGTAGGAAGATGTTTTTTTTTGACAATTAAGGATGTAGGAAGATGTTCATTGCTGAACTTATTCAGTTGTTTGTCACTGATAACTTGGCAATTTCAGATAAGCGTCAAGTGAGGGTTAAGTGTTAAAGTCTCCAAGAGAGACTTGAGGGAGCAGGCTTCATTTATGTTACTTGGTATTTACTTTAGGGAGCAAACTCTCCTATTTTCTTATTAAAGAAAATTTCTACTTTCTTTTGATAGATAAATTCCCTTGGAAGAAGTCTGAATGTTACCAGACATAAAATTAGTAGTGTCATTATTACTATTCTATAAACAACAAAATGAACGATCATTATCGAGTAAAGAAGCTATCGGTGAAATGAACAATACTGAATTGAGAAAAGCAGAGATGCTTATTTAAGGAAACAATTTTGCTTCTAAAGGGTTCATTGGTGAGATTTGTTAATGTTAAGTTTGAGGTTCAGCGTTTCCTTGTGTTCTCGTATTTGGTTTTTATTTTGTTTAGATTATTCAACTTTGTATTAAGCCAGTTAATTTATTTTGTTAGTTCTTACCATGTGTTCCATAGAATAGTCCGCCACTGTTTTTTTTCTTATCAATAATGTTGGCCCAAGGTTTGAACTTAAACTGGTTTGAATGTCTTTCCTTACCACTAGGCCAACCTCTTGAGGTTAGTGGTTGACTGCTAATTATATGCAACGATTTGTTTCAGGGGAACTCTATATCGACGACTAAGTACAACTTCTTAACCTTTCTTCCAAAAGGGTTGTTTGAACAGGTAAATTATGGTAATCAGAAAGTTGTTGCTTCATGCATGTGGTAATGTCTATCAACCTGCATCAGTGGACCAATTTCTTACTCCAGATTTAAATCTTGGCACGACTGCCCCATGGAGATCTATTCCAAGTTTCAACATTTTGAAATTATAAGTCCAGTGGTGCCTATCTTTTTGCTGAAACTTTAACTGAAAGTGTAAGAAGAAGAAATTCAATGCTGCTGTTCCATCTTTAAGTCAAAGTAGAAGGAAAAATATGGGAAAGAATGGAGACATAGCAAACACTATTGAATGTCTCCATAATAATTTACTACCATTTTTTTTAGATGAACAAAACTAAGCTCCAGATCGGTGCAACACAGGGTGAAGTGGGTTTGTCTAATTAATGTTATGAAATAATCCATATACCAGTCCCTATAAGACAATACTGACATTGGTACCCAAGGAAGACGTAGCTTGTGATATAGTTCCTGAGATGTGACGGTGGTTTTGAGGTTTAAGTTTCTGGGTTGACTGTATGCATCTATACATTCCTGTGTTAGTTATCTTCATCACTGAGAGGACTTGTTTCCAAAATTGGCAGTTCAGGCGGGTGGCTAACTGCTACTTTCTCTTGATTTCTATTCTCTCGATGACACCTATCAGGTAACCCGACTCACTTCTGTGTCAAACTTTTCGCGGCTTCGTCTCTAGTAAATTGAATAGATAACTTGTTCGTTTATCATTTTGTTCTTTCTTTGGTCAGTTTTGGATGTACATGATGATATATAACGACTGCTGCCTTCTTTCGTTTGTATAATTTTTCTTTGGGTTCCCTGTAGAAGCTTTTGCATTAATAAGCTGTCTTGTTGTGCAGTCCTGTTAATCCAGTGACAAATGTCGTCCCCCTTAGCTTGGTTCTTTTCGTTTCTCTTATTAAGGAGGCGTTCGAGGACTGGGTAAGTAGTATAAGCACATGACACCCTTGACTTCTTCACTATATTATGGCTTGTTCTGTTTCTAACTTGGCTGGGTTAAACTTTTACCTTGGTGGAAGTAAAAGTGTAATTCAGGGTGAAATTCGGAGCATTCAAGTTGAACCAAATGCTGATATCTTTTACATTTGCCTGTCCTCTTGTCTGGAACAGAAACGCTTACAGAATGATATGGTGATAAACAATAATCCTGTAGATGTGCTGCATGATCAAGTGTGGGAAACTATTCCTTGGAAGAAGTTGCAGGTTGGAGACATTGTCAGGGTGAGTCATTTATTTGTCTTTCTCATTTTCTAAAAAAGAAATACGAGAATAAAATCCCCACTATTGGCCTTATATGCAAGTTAAAATTCGCAAGCTCCACACTTTTCTGTTCATTTATATCCTTGTGTCCTCTTTTACTTTATTATTTGTTTAATTTTACCGTGTGGGTAATACAGTTAATGGGATTGTACTGTTAAGACAAGAGTGGTTTTGTGAGAACAGGATGGAGATTTTCCTATGCCAAGTTCACTGGCTGTTGCTATTCGGTTTGTCATTATTTTTCATTGAAAATTCTGTGATTGCTTATGGTTTTGAATTACTGTCGATTTCTTGGGTAGCTTCTCAATCAGAGTTTACTCTTTATTTTGACCTAGGATGTTCTATGTTTCACAGATTAAGCAGGATGGGTTCTTTCCTGCAGATCTGCTTTTCCTTGCTAGTACAAATGCTGATGGTGTCTGTTATATTGAGGTTCTACTATACCCCTTCCCATGATGTTCTTATTTTTCGTTCCTTGTTGTAATTGCTACAATTAGTTCTGTGCTTATACTAGTACAATTAATTCCGGGCTGATACTTTTGGTATGTTCCTTACTGCTGGCAGACATCGAACTTGGATGGTGAAACAAACTTGAAGATTAGAAAAGCAGTGGAAAGGACTTGGGATTATCTGACCCCGGAGAAGGCCGTTGAATTTAAAGGTGAGAAATCCTTTATCAAGTGCATCTGGGCGCGTCTATGCTTCGGTTTATGAGATGGGAATGATAATCTTAAGCATGAAGGTAGAAATGATTAAAAAGTATGTTAGTGTAGCCTATAATTGATGTTTTGTGCTGTTCCTTTCGCATTCGGTTCGAAGAAACATTATGGGTCTCTGACTTTTATTTTGTTTTACTGATAACTAATTTATTCTTTTGTACTGGCTTGCTCATATTACTTTGGTTAATGCAGGTGAAGTGCAGTGTGAGCAGCCAAATAACTCATTGTATACTTTCACTGGCAATCTTATCATTGAAAACCAAACGCTTCCTCTTTCTCCAAATCAACTTTTGTTGAGAGTATGTGCTCTCTCTCTCTCTCTCTCTCTCTCTCTCTCTCTCTCTCTCGTTTAAGGTTCTTATGTTGTCTCTTATCAATCAGTTAAATCTCATTCAGTGCTCTATATTTGTCATTTTAAATAATGAAATAACTGTGTACTTGTTGAAACTTGAGTTTTCTGCAGGGTTGCAGTCTTAGAAATACCGAGTACATTGTTGGGGCTGTTATCTTTACAGGACATGAAACAAAGGTTTGTATCATAACTCTCATATCTCTCACTCAGGGCTTGCTTGTAAACATATGTTTATGATTTTTGATATCTTCTCAAGGTTGATCGTCTGTATAGCAATCCTATTGTTACCAATTCCAATCTGTTCTGTAAATTGTATCCATTGTAAAATGATTGTGCCACGGAGAAGTTTTTTTTTTTTTTTTTTTTTTGTGTGCATTGTCCTGCTCTCTTTTCATGTTTGTAGGAACTGCTCACATTAGTGAATATGACTATTAATCAAATGCAGGTTATGATGAATTCCATGAATGTTCCATCCAAAAGGAGTACATTGGAGAGAAAACTTGACAAGCTTATTCTTGCTCTTTTCGGAACTCTCTTTGGTATGTGCTTGGTCGGAGCCATAGGAAGGTGGGATATAACTTGCCATCTGGTCTAATTTTACTCTTCTTTTGTCCTGTTGTTTCTGGTGGGTGTTGCTCTTAAGTGACAACTTCGTTTTCTGTACTTTTTGCAGTGGGATATTCATAAGTAGTGACTACTATTACCTTGAGCTTCAAAGAGGAGTAGGATTGGAGTTTAACCCTAGCAGCCGTTTTTCGGTACCCTTCCTTTCTTTGTTATTTTATTTCTGTTTTTTAATTAGTCACTACATGATTTCTATTTGAATGTCCGCCTAGGGCTGTAAAGGTGGAATAGGGGGAAGGGCAGAGTTTATACTTCTCAACGGTATACTTGTGTATTTGTACAGGTTGCCATTCTAACATTGTTCACGCTAATCACTCTCTACTCAACAATCATTCCCATCTCTTTATATGTCTCTATTGAGGTGGGTTTGGCTTCCATTATCTTTATTTGTCCATAATCCCTTGGTGGAACTTGTTAAGCTTGACAACTTAACGGTCTTCAAATCTGCTTCTAGATGATCAAGTTTATTCAGTGCGCTCAATTCATCAACAAGGACTTGCACATGTATCATGTTGAAACCAACACCCCGGCATTGGCTCGGACTTCTAATTTGAATGAGGAACTTGGACAGGTAAAAGCTATATTGGTTGCACATGTGCTGATAATAGTTGGAATTTAGTATAGGGATACTAATATACGTATTTCCTCCGAATGTATGCTTTTTTACAGGTGGAATATATATTTTCAGACAAGACTGGAACTTTAACACGGAATTTAATGGAGTTCTTTAAGTGTTCAATTGGAGGAGAGGTTTATGGAACTGGTTTCACTGAGATAGAGCGGGGAGGGGCACAAAGGATGGGTGCTAAGATTCAAGAAGTATGAGTTGCTTCCATAGTGCATGTGTGTTTCTCTTCAAAAGCAATGTGTTGTTTAGGTACTGTTCCTATTGTTCTGAAGGCCAGGTCAATATTCATTTATCACAGGCACAGAGATCGCCCCATGCAGTGCATGAGAAAGGGTTTAATTTTGACGATTCTAGGATCATGCGAGGGGCTTGGAGGAATGAGTCTAATCCTGATGTATGCAAGGTGATATACTTATACATCAGCACTCGAAGCACTAAGCTTATAAGCTAGCCCTGTATTTGTTGCACGCCTTCCTTTGCTCTGGCGGAAATACCCAACTTCTGATGTGGATTGTCAAGTGATGATTGATTTTGTATAGTGTTTTTGTAGCTTGGTTTTTGTTGGTTTCTTGTAAATGTCCAAGTCTTATCTCTTTTTTTTGGCCATGTCTTGTAGGAATTTTTCAGATGCCTTGCTATATGCCATACTGTACTTACTGAAGGTGATGAGTCTCCTGACAAGATCACATACCAAGCTGCATCTCCGGATGAGGCTGCTCTTGTTACTGCTGCTAAGAATTTCGGTTTCTTCTTCTACAGGTTGACAACTGCAATGCCGCAGTGTTTTACATTTTTTCATCTCCTTGTGAATTTATGTGCTCAAATTTTATCGGAGAAGATGCTTCATTTCAAACTAGATGTCTAGGCTAGTCAATCTATCATCAGTTGGAGCAGACCAAATACTGATTAATATTGGTTTCTTTTGGTCAGGCGTACCCCTACTATGATATACGTTCGTGAATCTCATGTGGAGAAGATGGGGAATATTACAGATGTTCCTTACGAGATCTTGAATGTTCTCGAATTTAACAGGTGGAGACATGTCTTTCTTAGTTGATTATTTCGCTTCTGATTTGTTGCTTGATATTCAACTTTTTTATCTGTTCTTTTGGCGTGTAGCACAAGGAAACGGCAGTCAGTTGTTTGTAGGTATGCAGATGGTAGACTTGTATTGTATTGCAAGGTGATGCTCCTTTTTAATTGGTCTTCTCTAAAAATGTTACATTATCAAATAAAATCACAATGAGAATGGTCCTTTACTGAAATTTTGCCTTCTTAGGGTGCTGATACTGTAATTTATGAGAGACTGGCTGATGGGAATAATGAGCTGAAGAAGATAACTAGGGAACACTTGGAACAGTTTGGATCTGCTGGGCTGCGTACTCTCTGCCTTGCCTACAAGGATTTAAACCCAGAAACATATGAAAGCTGGAATGAGAAGTTCATCCAAGCTAAATCTTCTCTTAGAGATCGTGAAAAGAAGCTTGATGAGGTAGTGAAGCTGTTACTTGTCAAGTTCTTATTAAAGTAAAACTAAACAAGCTTTACTGCATAACTATAACATTATATGAGTATTTATTTCCTTCTAGTTTTTGTTGTATTGGAGTTTGTGGTTGCTGATCTTAATGAAGCTAATTGGGAAAACTATACAGGTGGCAGAACTTATAGAAAAAGATCTCATCTTGATTGGGGCTACAGCTATAGAAGACAAGCTTCAAGAAGGAGTACCCGCTTGTATAGAGACTCTTGCTAAAGCTGGAATTAAGATTTGGGTCCTGACAGGGGACAAGATGGAAACTGCAATTAATATTGCTTACGGTGGGTTCTTCAGAGACCTAACACTCCTTGTTTGTTAGGAGAGGTGTCTGTTTACTGTGTCTTGATTTATCTCTTTGGTTGATGCAGCTTGCAACTTGATTAACAATGATATGAAACAGTTTATCATCAGTTCAGAAACTGATGCGATTCGAGAAGTAGAAGAGAAGGTAAATACTTATCCATCTGTTCAAGATAGATGCTAAAAAATATTGCACCGCAAGTGCTATGTTCCTTTGTAATATAATTGATACCTCTGTTGATTGAACACTTTGTTCAGGGTGACCAGGTAGAAATTGCACGGTTTATGAAGGAAGTAGTCAAGGAAGAGCTCAAAAGGTGTCTCGAAGAAGCACAACATTCTATGTGCACTGTATCTGGACCAAAGTTGACACTTGTGATTGACGGCAAGTGCTTGATGTATGCGTTGGACCCTAGCTTGCGTGTAATGCTGCTGAATCTGAGTCTGAACTGCAGTTCAGTGGTCTGTTGTCGAGTTTCTCCCTTGCAGAAAGCTCAGGTATTTTCCTCTTGGAATATCTTTTGATTTGCAGGCTACATTATCCACATCTCCAATGCTGCCGCTGCGAAACAGCCTTTCCCACTCTTGCTCTTCGTGCCGGACTTTAACATGACATGAATTGTTAGAGAAACTTTCATAATCCAGTCTGTAGAATATGCATATAACAGTGATAATGATGGCTACAGCGAGGGTCTAGGTATCTTAACCTCCAATATACCACAAAGGATGAGGTTTCAGTTTGATGCGCTTTGTTATTTTTCTTTTGTTTTTAGTTAGATGTGCCAATTTCTGTTTTGGTTGTCAAGAATATCCTGATGTAAATGAAGGGTCGTGCCAAAAATGTGTTCCTTGCAATTATGCTGACACTTACTGACTGCCAAGTATTGCAGTGCCATTAAACTTCAGTAGAAAATTGTACTTTCAGGTTACTAGCCTAGTCAAGAAGGGTGCACGGAAGATAACCCTTAGTATTGGAGATGGTGCTAATGATGTTAGCATGATTCAAGCTGCTCACATTGGCGTTGGAATAAGTGGGATGGAGGGTATGCAAGCAGTCATGGCTAGTGATTTTGCAATTGCCCAGTTTCGGTTTCTCACAGATTTACTTTTGGTACATGGACGGTGGTCTTACCTCAGGATATGCAAGGTCTGATATGTTGGATTGTTTGTGCATAAAATTTTATGTTTTTTTGAATATTGATGATTTCTAACCGTTACCTGTCCCATGTTCATACTCTTGCATCCGGTTTATTACAAGTTTGATTTCTTTTGTTACAGGTGATAACCTACTTCTTTTACAAGAATCTTACATTCACTCTGACGCAATTTTGGTTCACATTTCATACTGGCTTCTCCGGGCAAAGGTTTTATGATGATTGGTTCCAGTCATTGTATAATGTCATCTTTACCGCTCTTCCGGTGATTATTGTTGGGCTTTTTGACAAGGCAAGTCTCTATTCAACCCTTTTATATAAGAATTTCAACTTTGTTGACATGTTTCCATTTACAAACAACTATAAGTATCCGAGTAAGCTGATGTAGTGTTGAATTATTATGTCTCTTTCCAGGATGTTAGTGCGGCATTGTCGAAGAAGTACCCTGAACTGTACAAGGAGGGGATAAAAAACATGTTCTTCAAATGGCGAGTTGTGTGGACGTGGGCTTTTTTCTCCGTGTACCAATCTCTGGTCTTCTATCACTTTGTGACGATATCTGGTACTAGTGGTAAAAATCTCTCGGGGAGGATGTTTGGACTGTGGGATGTTAGCACAATGGCGTTCACTTGTGTTGTGATCACTGTCAATTTACGGCTTCTAATGATGTGCAATTCAATCACAAGATGGCATTACATTAGCGTCGGTGGAAGTATTCTGGCATGGTTTGTCTTCATCCTTATATATTCACTGCTACGGGTAAGTCCTTTTGATAATGGGAGACTTTTTTGAATTCACCCCCAAAATGGGTATTTCAATTCATTTTTGGTTAACTTTCCACTTTGCTAAGGTTCTGGCTGCTGCCATTTCTTTATGCAGGAGAATGTTTACTACGTCATATATGTTCTGATGGGCACATTCTATTTCTACCTCACAATTATTCTTGTGCCCATCGTTGCTCTTCTTGGAGACTTCATCTATCAAGGGTGAGTTCATTCACCTCACAGTTTTCTCCCCGTAGCACCATTCGCCTGTGGTTGCTGTGCAATTTTACCGTAATGGCTTCTTACATTTGCTTGGTCTGGAAACCTTGGATTGCTGCAGGGTGGAGAGATGGTTCTTCCCGTACGACTACCAGGTAGTACAAGAGATGCACCGGAACGATCCGGAAGACAACTCAAGGGCTGGCTTACTGGAGATCGGGAACCGCCTTACCCCTCAGGAGGAAAGAAGCTATGCCATAGCTCAACTCCCGAGAGAGCTATCCAAACACACGGGCTTTGCCTTCGATTCCCCTGGTTACGAGTCGTTTTTCGCTGCTCAGCTAGGTGTCCACGCACCCCAAAAGGCGTGGGACGTTGCCAGAAGAGCCAGCATGCGGGGGAAGCCGAAGCCATCAAAGAAGCACTGAATGAAGTATATGGCAACAGAGATTTGTTGTACAAAGAAGAATTTTTGTAGTCCGTCCTCCATAGCTTGATGACTTAAGTGAGATCATAATCCCTTAGAAGGAAAAGGAAAACAAGTTTGTATATTTTTTAGATGCTCATTACCTGTTTGAAAATAGCTCCACCCATGTTATCCTCAGTTTCTTGAACCTTAGATGTATTCTTTGGAGGAGTTTAGTTAGTGTCATTATTAGGGGTTTTTTTTTTAATCTCCCAGCTGTACAGATAATATTATATTTTAATGGATTACACCGCATGATGAGCCATCCTCATTTGTGTCAATTACAGTGCAACAATTTCATTCCATATCAATCAAAACCCTATGTTCTGAAGTTTGATACAGACCCACCATAACCGTTATCTCCTTTATGAATTTTACTGTTTGCTGAGAATGTTCTAATGCCATTACAGTTGGAAGTATGGATTGTTCATGAGTAGGTATCTTCTAACTTCTAAGCTGTTTGGAAGTGACACGAGCTCTTCACAGTTGCACAGGAAAAGCTGGTTGCTGCGTATGTCCAACCCTGTGTAGCAGAAAAACAAGTTGTCGAGACTGTAAAGTGTGCGCATCCAGTTCTTCCAGCTGGGTTGAGATTTGAGGATCATGAACTAGCTTTCTCTTGTATTTTCGAAGAAGGTCGAATAGCAGGTTTCTTTTCTTGCTCATTGTCAGTGCTCCAAGGGTTTGAATGCATGCCTCTGAAACTTTCAGGCGGCACTGTTACATCAGTGTTCAACATATCAGCAGGTAGGCACAAAGAATGTCTTCGAACCTCTTCATAGAAGAAACTGCAAGTTCTGGAAGCATCGGACAGTTGTTGAACTTAAGCAAAGTGTAAAATTCAATAAAGAAGAAATGCTAAAAACTAGAGGAACTAGTAATTTTGAGAGGTATAATGATGTGAGAAGGAGAAGAAATATAAAATGATCACATGCGACTGTACGTGGGCATCGGGCCGGGTCGTCCACGGGCTTGCACGGCGTGACGCGGTTAGAGCCCGGCACGAGCACAAACACGAAATATATAGGTCAGCTCGGTACGAGTACAAATTTTTTTTACGGGCCGTGCCGAGCCTGAATTTCACGGGCACGGAGACGGTATGTAAATGGGCCGTGGTGGACATAATATTTTTAAAACCTTATTGAGTATAAGAACGGACATAGCAAAAAAAAATAATTTTATAAAAAGTAAATATAAAAAGAATAATAAGTTCAAATATTACAAATATAAGTACAATAATAAATATTTATTATTTTAGAATTAATAATTTAGATATATACGTAATTACTATCATAACAAAAAAAGGATGAAGAATTAAACAAAGTAACTTCACACTCATTATACTTCCAATTATCTTTTCCCCTTTGTTGTTACGTTTCTCAAACATTCTCGGTTAATATACTTTCATTCTCTGTTCAATTTTCTCCTTCTTTTTCATCCACTCTTTTATTTTCTTCCTTTTCGTTAATCACAAATATGAGCATGACACGAGCACGAGTAGGCACGACACGATTCAAACCGTGTCGGGTCCGGACCGGGCCTAGCAAAAGTAACAAATGGGCTTGTACGACACGAAAAATGACGGGCCATACCAAGCACGACACGAAATAAATGGGCCTGAAGCGTGCTTGTGCCGTGCCGACCCAAGCACGGCCCATCGCCCATTTACACATACGACTCAGCGAGGGATCCATAATTTTTGAAAAGGTATGTGACAGTAATTAGTAACTTTATGCTAGGGGTTATATCTGTTAACTATTACATCGATAAGGTAATCAATAACCGATAACAGTTAACTAATTATATGTTAGCGGTGTGATTATCAATAGACTGAAATGACTTCTAGTGTAACCGATAACTGAATAGTTGGTTAATAATTAACTAATAACTAACATAACATAAATATTTATGTTCTCTTCCCCCTAAGCGATCAAGTCCTCACAAAAACTCTCGAACTTAGAGCAAACAATCTCCTCCTCGCCCGATCCTCTTCTTCTTTCCCCAGTTTCCTCCAAGTGTGAACCCAAAAATTGAAAAAGGCAAACAACGCCGTCAATTGTATGATTGAAATGTGGGACGGGATACGGTGACAAGCCCTTTGGGGGTTGTCAGATTCACAACCAAGGGTATTTTGGGTATGAAAAAAAGGAATATATTAATTACCTTTTTTGTATTAATTATATTGGGAATTAAAAACCCATATTAAATACAATTTTTTTTTCTGAAATTTAAATCCTATACATTGGTTGTGAATCTGACAACCAATGTATTGGGAATTATATTGGGAATTAATATCTCTATCTATCTCACTCTCTTCCTTTCTCCAGCAGCCACTCCGCATCGACCGACAAACTTTTTCTCCGGCGAATTCTCTCCGGCAGACTCCCTCCGACAACCTGAAAAAATGTACCAATGCGTTAAAAAGTGTACCAATCTATTAGTCTACTGGTAATTAATATACTAGTGCTAGTGGTACGGTACCAGTAAGTTAAAAAATGTACCAGTACTAGCGGTACCAGTAAAAAATGTACCAGTACTAGTGGTACGCTACCAGTACAACGCTACCAGTAGAGAATAACACAACGCTACTAGCACTGGTAGCGCTACCACTAGCATTGGTAGCGGTACCAGTAGCAAATAACACAAAAAAAAAAACAGATGATAGTGGTGCCAGATGATAGGGGAGCCACTGGTATTGGTACCAGTGAGTAGTGGTAGCGTACCAAGAGCGCTACCAGTGGTATTGGTACCAATAGTGCTACCAGTGGTATTGGTACCGGTAGAGACTATCAGATCTGGAAAAAAAGGGATGAGTCTTGACCTCGCGGTGGCGGCGGCAGGGGAGGACAGCGGCGCGGCGCGGGGGGGGGGGGGGGGGGGGGGGACAGCTGCTTCTCCTTGATTGTCGTCGTGGTGGTGCTTATGGGAAGCTGCTGCAGCTGCTGTGATGGGGATGAGATCTCATCCATGGCGGCGGAGAGAGGGGGAGGAGAGATGGTGGGTGGAGAGAGGCGGCAGCGGTGGTGGAGGCTGGCGGCAGTGCTGTCTGGAGAGAGGGAGGAGGGAAAGAGAGAGGTGAGGGGGAGAGGAAGGAGTTAGGGTTTTTATTTATATGGGAGGGAGAATGATTGGGTGTGTTAATATTTTTCTTTTCCAAAAATACCCTTCTTTTAATCCTAACCATCAACTTAAAAAAAGAAGAAAGAGACAGGAGAGAGAGTGTATCCAACGGTTAGTGAGTGGGTTGTGAATCTGACAACCCCCAAGGGGGTTGTCACCGTATCTCATCCCTTGAAATGTAGATATCATAATTGAATTCTCAATTCTGAGTATTGAAGAGAGGAATTTATAGCCTATCATACTAGGCTTCTTCAAATTTTAATTACTATATAATCTATATTTTATAACACAAAAATTATACATAAATTATACATAACTCCACCTCAATTAAAAAGTTAAACAGGAAACAGAAACTTCAATTAATTAATTAAGTAATAATATATAAAGAAGCTTGGTTACCGTTCACAAACATTTGAAAAATTGTAATTTAGTAAATATAATTTACAGTTTGATACCCCAAATTTAAATTGTAATGTAAATCATCATTACAAAATTATGTTTTAAAGAAAAATTTGATTACGATTCGCTAACAAAATTTGAAAAATTACCTTTTAATAACTATAATTTAAATTTTACATTTTTATACCCCAAAATTTAATTTTTAATGTAAAATATCATTGAAAAATTATGGTTTGGTACCTAAATTTTATTTATTATGAGATTTTAGTATCTACAATTTTTTTAATTTATATATTGGTCCAACGTTAAGATTCACTTGGATCTATGAATCCAATCCACCAATCATTTTGAACCAATCCATAAATCCAATCCACCAGTCCATTTGAACCAATGCAATAAATTGCTACGTGAAAAGGGTTGACTGTAGTATTGACAACCAATGAAAAGACTTGGTCAAAACCTTTCCATCATCTACATCCTCTTCGGTTCATTTTTCACCCGTCTTCCATATCTCTTTCTTTATTTCTTTCTTTGCCTTCTTCACCCAACACTAATTAGTATACTATTTATATGTATTCTAATTCACAAGTATGAATTAATGGATAAATCTGAAATGTAAATGGGATATGATTAAGTTGCTTAACCTTTATATGGGTGTTTTTTTTAGGAACATTTATATGGGTGTGTTATGGCAATGAGATTGAAGTAACCCTTAGGAACTTTTTAAATAGTCCATATTGTCCGAACGTTTTAAACCTCTCATAATAGTGATAACAATGGAGGGTAAAAGTGGATTATGTAAAATGAATAATGATATTATTGTCATTCAACATCATAAATTTTGCCTATCTTCAATAATATAATGTTATTTATTGCTTTGTAAATGTGTCGGATTGGGAGATGAATGATTTTTTATGGATTAATGGATGTTTTATGCTTTGAATTCATTTAAGAATGATTGTATATATGTTAATTTCATGGTTTATTAGGTCCCTTTAGTGTTATAATTAAAAGTTACATGTTGAATTATTGTAATATTAGATATATGAGGCGTGTTTATTCATGGGTATTTGAAAACCACATGAATGAGGTTGCAAAACTTTCCGTTTATGTATAAAGTAGGATTAGGTATTTGGAAATTGAGATGAAGATATTTTGAGAAATCCACCCTATTGTCATTAGCAAGAATTAAGGCAAAGAACCAAATTAATAATTCATTTATAGGGTGGATTGAAGATATATATTTTGCTGCGGTTAGGTACGTAGGATTTGGGTACCGTTGGCAGAATTTATGGATAATTGGAGTGTGTATTATACTATTAGTTGTCATATGGTTTATTTGTTCTTGATTTTAATATTGATATTGCTGACGTGGATGTCACACGTTTGCCATACATAGTTAATTAGCAAAAATTCAACTAATACTCTCTCAATCGCATAGTAGCAAGGCTGTCAACTCGCGGGTTGACCCGGACCCGGTCGAACTAATAGGTCAAGGGTTAATGTGTCAATCGTTTAACTCGGTTTGGCCCGGAAATATGGAAAGAGTAATTATATTGTACTTATCCTCATAAATTATATAAAATCTTATCTAACATATGAGTTATAACATATAATATTACACCAAAATAACATATCGTACTTAGATCCAACATATAGTGAAAATTCACACACACTAATATAACATCAATATTCAAATGTTCAACTTAGGATTCCAAAGATTGAGTTAGGCGAAAAGAAAAATCGAAAAATAGGCGCATTTCGCAAACCAAAGAAAAAATGACGCAATTTGACCTCCAACCCGGTACCTTGTAGCGGTCGACCCGACGGGTGCGTGCGGCCCATTTTTCTCACCGGATCAGGGTTAAAATGAGTCAACCTGCGGGTTGACAACCTTGCATAGTAGTTTAGAGCAGCCTTTGTATCCCTGTATTTAATGCTTCACATACTATATGATCAGTGGACGAACCAGAGTTAGAAATTAGGTGTGTCAAACATCAATAAAAAAATTATATTTTGAAGAAAAAGTTTGATTACTGTTCGCTACATTTGAAAAATTACCATTTAATGACTACAATTTAAATTTTACATTTTAACCCCAAAATTTAATTTTTAATGTAGAATATCATTGAAAAAATATGTTTTAGTACTTAACTTTTATTTATTATGAGATTTTAGTATCTATAATTTTTTAAACTTATATATTGGTCCAACGTTTAGATGTCACTTGGATCTATGAATCCAATCCACCAATCCTTTTGAACCAATCCATGAATCCAATCCACCAGGCCATTTGAACCAATCCATGAATCCAATCCACAAGTCCATTTGAACCTTAATCCAATAAATTGCTACGTGAAAAGGGTTTACTATAGTATTGACAACCAATGAAAAGACTTGGTCAAAACTTTTCCATCATCTACTTCCTCTTCGGTTCATTTTTCACTCGCCTTCCACATCCCTTTCTTTATTTCTTTTCTTGCCTTCTTCGCCCAACCCTAATTAGTATACTATTTATACGGACTACCGTTCTTTATTATCATGTCTTATATGTTTGTTGTCCGGCCATGCCCTGGGGGCTTATCTTGGATTAAAAAAAAATTCACAAGTATGAATGGTTTCATACACGACTCACCAACAGTCTATAAAATTAATAATTGAACCATGAACCACTAATTTTTTTCAGCTCAATGTCGAGTTCAATTAAAAAAATACGAGTTTCTACTTATTAGAAGATCCTCATTTTTCTCTATGGAATTTAAAGGCGTGAAATTTTAAGCGAGTTCCAATTTGTAGAGTGAAATGAAACGAAACACACTGGAGAGATGATTGTAACACCTAAACCTTCTTCAAAATGACACCTCGTTGAATCTCTCGCGTTGACCATCCGAATGAGGACATAAGAATCATCGCAAAACATAATTTAGTGACAAAAAAAAAAAGATAAACACCAGCTAATGCCATCTCTAAGTACCACGTATGTTTCGTAGTTAATAAAAATGGATCTAGAATAAAGAGCATGTATCAAGGATTGAAAACAGTGTCAGATGTTGTACTGGAAAAATCAACGATACTAATTATAACATTTAAAGCTACAAATAGCATGTCACTAATTATAACGAGTGAAATGAAATGAAACACACTGAAAAGATAAATGTAACACCTAAACTTCCTTCAAAATGACACCTCACTGAATCTCTCGCGTTGACAATCCAAATGAGGACATAAGAATCACCAAAAAAACATAATTTATTGACAATAAGATAAATATCATCTAATGGCATCTCTAAGTACCACGTATGTTTCTTAGTTAATAAAAATGTATATAGAATAAAGAGCATTTATCAAGGATTGAAAAAAAAAATCGGATGTCTATTAGAAAAATCAACGATAAGGTATTTTATGCTGAAATGTGGTTTATCACAGTTCAATCATTTTATATCGTTAAATAACTCCTAACGATTTTTTCTTCTGATATGAGATTTTTCTATTCAAACCACCGGTACGATACTGTTTTTCAATTTCTATATAGTGGATGGGGGGGGGGGGAGTGGTGAAGAGATTTTGAAAAATAAAATTTACTAGATAGCATCAATCTCACTTATGAAAAGATTAAGTAGCTAAGGTTGAATTTGGGTTTCCCATTCTCGTTAGTATTCGCTCTAGTGTCAAGCGAACTAGGTAGTGGTTCGCTTGACACCGGAGCGATCCACATCCGAAGGGAACGGATCGCAGCCGAAACAAAGCGAAAAGGCCCAAAATTATAATGGTTCGCGGTTGACCCAAGCGAACCGCTACAGATCTCTGGCCAGCCCCACGATCTACCTCTAATATAGGTTCAAAACCTCTAACGATCATAATTTTGAGCACGATTATTTGATGGTAGCAAAATTTCTTTTTGATTCCGCATAACTTTTCGATATCTACAATTTTTACAAGAATAAAATTCCAAAAAAAAAAATATTGTTTTGGAATTAAGGGGTTTTGAGAATGACTTTTCCTTTAATTTCCACATTTTCACGTACATTCTGAAAATACTCCTATAAAAAAAATAGTCCTTAAAATTTTAAGAACAATAAAAAATTGTGATGATCATACCGAAGAGCAAAAAGTTACGATCTTCCAAACTTTGGTGAAAACGAAAAAAGGACTTGTTTGGGGTAGCAAACACATTTTTTTATGAGGAAGGCGGACCAAAACTTTGAAGATCTTGGAAAGTTACAATTGTTGGAAGTTTTAACCTAAGTAATTAGGAGTATTAAGAGTAGTTTGCAGGTATGTGCAGCGATCCACTTCCGATTGACACAGTTTGCTTCCATCAGCAGCGAATGCGATCCACACTGGTTCACCCCACATTCCAGCACACTGCACAATGGTTCGATGCACTGTCCACCAAACTGTTTCAAACTTGAGTAGTACGAGCAAAAAAAATTTTTTTGGTGAGAACGAGCAATTTTTTTTAAGTAGGGTATTGTGAGAATTGTTTTCTTTTTAACTTAGGTATTTTCGGATTTTTCCCCAATTACTCCTTCCATTGGTTTTCCATTCTGTATATAATATGTATGCAAGCCATTACACATCTCTCTATATATGGATTACGTGTAGGGATGACAATGAGTCGGGTTGGGTTTTGCCAAATCCAGATTTATGGGTTTATCCGTGAAAAAAAATTCGGGGTAAAATTCACTGGGTTTGGAAACTGGAACCCAACCCAACCCGCTGGGTATCCGCGGGTTCATGGGTACCCATGGATTTTTGTCGTAAAAAATTTACAATAACAAGTTCCTATCAAAATAAAAGTCAAATATCGATCTCTCCATATAAATTATCCATACATAAAACACAATTCTAGAAAATTCAAGGAAATCACAAATTAACCATACAATTTGTTCAACACCAATCTTTAAAACTCAAGAAAATTGAAGCAAATCACAAATTATCCATAAACAACATGATTAATTGAAAGCTTCTTCCTCCTTGTCAACTAAGCTTCTTCACTCTCCACTCCATAATATCAACTTCATTATACAAAATTAGAAAGAATAAATTAGACATGTCTCCACAAACATAAAGAAGATTAGTTACTAGAAATATTAAATATACTGGAAAAATTAATTAAATGAGTGTGGGCGGGTATCAATGGGGCGGGTATACCTAAACCCAAACCCAACCCAGTAAATAGTCTAACGAGTTTAAACCCGAATCCGGTCCAAAACCCGTCAACACGAATTTTACCCGCGTTTACCGGGTTTGGTCGGATAGAATACCCGTGAATTCGGGTTTTGTTTCCATGTGCAGCTTTTTGGTAAACGTAAGTGCATGAAAAAATACAGAAACCCATAAAAAGGAAAAGCGAAAGACAGAAAAGAACAAAGCCTTGCTTCTCCCTTCTCTTTCAACCTTCAAGAAAAGCCCAAACCTCCATCCCAATATAAATTCCTTCAACTTCAAGAAACAAAATTCTTGGCTGCCCTTTTGACTCATGTTCTTACACACTCTTTCTCCACCTTGTGTCTCAGCTTGTTTCTATATCTCGCCACATCAAAGGGAAGAAGGAGCAGTTGAAGAAAGATGGGAAGAAGTAATACATCATCATCCATAGTCTTGTTTGTGTGGCTTTTGTTGGTTGGCTCCTTGGAGTTGGAAACTAGTTCATTATCAGTTAGCATAATTCCTAGAGCAAGCGCCATGCCTGTGAAAGATCAGAAGCAGCTTGTACACAGCCCTGGATCAAATCTCAACTATAGGATGAGCAAGAGAGGAGTTCCAAATGGTCCAGATCCAATTCATAACAGGTAATGAACAGACTTGCCAGATCGAACTGTGTTACTGTCTAACCATGCATCTATGATAAAAACACAAAATTTTTGTGTCTTTATGTTGCATCATTCGTGTTCTCTCTATTTGTTCATAATGTTCTTCTGTTACTTGCTTGCATAAATAGTCCAAACGGCGATATGAGATTCATTATCGAACATGACGATGGTAGACAATATTTTGTGCTTATCATTACCCAATTTTAATTGGTTGATTAGTTGAATAATTAGTACTAGTGTTGTGATTTCTTTTTTCCTTTCTAGTTGATAGATATTAGATGGTAATTGTAGAAAATTGTAGAAATTCCATTTGGGAAGATATCTGCTACTCTGTTGGAATGGAAGCCCCCACTCCAAAGCTTTAGAAGTACTAAAGGAAGGGTGATTTAAATAAATCAAAAGAAATGTATAGTTTAGTGTCTTGTCACTTTATTCGATTCGTCGCCCTTAAACATGTTTATTCAAAGCTAATTAACGTTTTTATTATAAAAAAAAAAGAAATAGTTCTTCTTACATACCCTTTATGAGGGCTGCCCTTTAACCTTGCCTTTTCCATGCCCCAACTTTTACTTTTCTCTTCTTCTAGCAATGCACTCACAAAAATAATTCTTAACATATTGAATTTTGGATCTTGAATTTTAATCTATGAGTATTAGTCTAATAGGAAAATATAACATAGGATAGCAACTAATCCATACATAACCCTAAACTCTCAATCTTAAATTCTAAATACTAAACCCTAAATTCTAAATCCTAAGTTCTAACCCTAAATTCCTAAACACTAAATGCTTCAAATCAAAATAAATATTGTTTTTTTTCTATTTTCTTGCAAATTCATACCTTTTCTAGTCCATCATATCACAAGTAAAGATTGTAAGAGATTTGATATAAATCACCTACTCAAAATGACTATTATGAGGTGAATGCATAGCATCCACTCAAAAAGTGAGTGCTAATTAGAGAATTAGTGATTGGGCTTCTTCACCCATTTGAAAAATATGTTATAGTATCATATATATATACACTTCGAATTCCAATTAATTTTGTAGTTTAAATAGCGAAACTGATCACTAGACGTACACTAGCCTGATCCATATATTTTTCTGTATGTTCTTAATTAGTAGACGTCAAACAATCATCTTCATGGCCAGTGCCCTTTGTTGGCGCTTAACATTCTTCACACAGCCTAGTTCTGAATTGTCTCTTTTATGTATAGTTTCCATGACTGCTGCTATTCAATTGTACATATACTATAGATTTCCTGCTAAAAAAAACTATCATTTAATCCAAATATTGAACTTATTTGGTCATTCAGGAGAGCTGGGAACTCTAAATGGCCACCTGGGCGAGCTTAGAAGTTATGAATGAAGAGAAGCTATTTAGCCAAATGCATGCCAAATTAGAAAAAGGAAGCTCACAGGAAGGAAGGCTGTCAATGCATGCATGTATCTTGTGAATGCATGTAATATTCTTTATTTTGATCAATGGCGTAACATTAATCGATAACAAGGTGGTTTCATTTCATTTATATATCAAAGAAAAAAAAAACAAGAATATTTTCACATATCGTATCAACAGAAATCATCTCCAAAGAAAAACCAGAGCTTGCAAAACTGTACCGGCAACTCGACCGGGAAAACCAACTACTTGAGTATCAATCGGTTGCCATTTTTCAGCGGTATGAAACGGTTGAACCGCGATTAAATTATAATTTCAGCGTAAGAAATTTTATAGCTGACTTTTTCGGTACAACCTTCGATACTGTTTTACAATCATTGAGAGGAAAACCCTAAAAAAGAAGGACGATGAAGAATAAAAGAATCAAACTCGAGAAGAAGGGATGAATAAGGAACATGGAATCCATCCCCTTATTTATAGTTTATGCAGGGGATTAGTGATGGAGGTTTGTGTTGTACAAGAAGAAGGGTCACAGTGCTCTTAATAATTGATTTGCAATTATAATGAGTATTCATATGTTTATAATAGATGAGAAATGTTTGCTCGAAGGTCCCTTCAATCTTTAAAATATAGGTATAGTTCTGAAAATTTTCCTAATTTTTTTTTCTTAGTCTCTGTTCACTCTAAGTTCCAACTTCTTATTTTGTAATTGCATCTCACTCTAAATTCTGACCGACTTCTTATTTTGTAGTCGTCGCTTACTCTAAATTCAGACGGTGTCATTATAGAGGATTTAGGAAGGTATATATAGGGAGGAAGAAATGACAAACTCCCAAATCTCTATATCAATCAATGCAAAAGAATTCCACAGAGTTTTATCATATCTCTGGAAAGTTAGCATATATGAATTGAGTTTCCAAAGAACTAAAGTGAAGTGGCCACTACCAAAGAGTTAAAAAAAAGAAGCCTTAAAGGTGGGTGTGTTTGTTCATGCTCTTGTTTTAGTGTGTTGGGTGTTGGTCTTTTTCTCAAGATTCTTTTGTTGGGTTTTGCCTGTTGTTTTGATCTTTTGGACCATTCAAACTTGTTTTTTAACAGAAGGAACAGATTTTTACCTGATAAGTATGGTATGAGAGAGATTCTTCATGTGCTAGCTCTTGTGGCAATCAAAATGTTCTCCATGAGCTTTAGTTTGTGCTTCTTCTTTTTTCTCCTTTCCCCTCTTCCTTTTCTTTTTGTGTTTCATTGTTTTAATTGGATTTGAGATTCAACTCGGTTGCTTGAAAGCAGCCTGTGCCAGAAAGCCTTTGAATAGAAATAGAACTAGATTGGGTACTTTGTTTTTCGTTTACCAAAAATCATGGAAAAATGACAACTATTAGTCATTATTTTCGTAAAAATGATGAGTACCTTGACACATATATATATGTTCAAACATACTTCAGTTCTTCCATAAATACTAAAATAAATCGAGGCGAGCAAAGTGATTCGGACTAAAAGTGTGTGGAATAAAAAACTGACAATCAAATCAAGAAACACATATGTCAACCTCCGAACCTTGCTATTTGATGTGGTCGGTGTGTGGAATGGATACTTACACAATTTAGTTTTTTTTTTTCTAAATTTGTTGTGATCGGGGATAATCTACCGTTAAGATCACTGAAATTTTTCTATTTTACCATGTTTGTCACCTAGAAATATATAGTTGGGGAACATTAGATATGTTAGGGTTATACGTGTAATAAGTATCCTTATGTGGCATTCAAAAAGGTGCATGACATCAAGGGTGTGATAACATGGCGCCCAAAAGTGTATCCAATTGCTGATTACGGTGTCCAAAAGTTCAATCTTCGAAGGCGTCAACAACTAGATTTTCAGTAACTTCTGTTCAACTTTGGAGCGATTCATTCTCCAATATTGCTTCCGGTATTTGCATCTCCGTCCGCTCTAAAATTCATCATCGACCATCTATCTTTGCTTTTGAAGAGTTATATCGTACTGAATAGCTTAAGAAGATAAAATTTTCCACAATTGCACCTCGTGCTGAACCCTTAAGTTGATGTGGTTCACTATAAGTAGTTAAACACAATAAAATTAGTTATATGCCCACTATCATCTCAAATATTCATACTAAACTTAGGTTTAGAGTAATGAATGCAAACATTATAAAGCACTTCTTTAAAACAAATTGTACACATTGTTCGACTAAAGAGATAGATTCATTTCACTCACTTTTCATTGAAAATGGTAAAAAAATTCACAAATATATGTCAATGTTCCTATTTTGAATGTAGTTTTACTTTAGTGTGTCTCTCTCCTTTGAATTGGGTCTTTTATGATAGCTGTGATGGTGAGAGCTATAGGATAATCACTGCAATGTCGTGGATCATATTTAAGATATGTCGCTTGAACACTAAATATAAACCAACACATTTATTAGTTAAGTGCTTGTGATAAATCTCCAAAATGCCCTTTCACGCTCAAAATTCAAATCATATAATTTCAATGTAGAATTCGTGCCATGATAAACCAAGCAGATAAAAATTGGAAGAAAAAAATTCATGATACATTGAACTCCGTCAAAGGACAATCATTTTCTTTTACACTGAAAATTGGTTATGTATGTATCATAAGAAGTAATTTGCATGTTGTCATTTATTGACTTTTTATATAGACAAAGACTTTGTTTGTAAACATATATGTCATTATTAGTTTCATTTCTTTGTTAGTCATTTTGTCTCTCATGTTTTCAGTAGTTCTAAGCATATGATGAGTAGTTTGAGTATTTGTTAGATAGTTGATTTCCCAATATCAAAACAAAACAAAACAAAACAAATGTGAATGACGCATCTATAAAATTTATGGTAAATGTCAAGTTTGGTCACTGGGTTTTAGGGCTGCTAAACGGTACGATAGCCGGTTTACCGTTTACCGTTTCACCGGTTTCGGTAATACCGGAAATGGCAAACCACCCGCCGGATGCCGCTACCGTTTTCCACCCGGTATACCGCCTACCGTTTCGGTACGGTATCGGTAAGGGAACGAGAGTCCCGAATTACCGACAGAAAGTGACCTGCCTCTTCCCTTTCGCTGCTGAGTGCTGTCAATCCCTTATCCCTCTGTCCCTGTCTCCCTGTCGGCTGTTACATACCCCATTTGCTTCACCTTCACGACTTCACCCAACCCCAACCACGTCCATTCCTCAATTTCATCAATCTTCACCATTCACACCAACGTCCAACGCCACATGCCATCATTTCCAGTCCACAATGTCATGACTTGTGCTGATGGTTAGTTGGCTGCATTCACTCTCTCCCCAGATTCCCCGCCGGCATCCAGACCCACCCACACTACCACTATCACCATTGCCCATAGGTAAACACTAAAACAACAACTACAAATAAACTCATGAGAATGAATAGTAAACAGGAAATGCTGGCGGCGGTGTACGAGCGGTGGACGTGGCCTTGGAAGGGGGACGTGGTCGTGGCAGAGTGTGACGTCAAGGAGGTGGCGTTCCGGCCGCGTGTGACGAAATTGGAGCTGGGTCCGGCGAGCTGCCGCTCCGACGGGCGGTGGCGGCGGTTGGAGGTGAAGTGCCGGACCATATTCTGGAATTATGTCTACGTTGCGGGAATGTGTCTTGCGATTTTGGCGTTCTCTCTTTAGGCGGTTGAGTTTTAATTATCTCTCTTTTGGGGTTGCCTTGCATGGCAGCTGGGCCGCGGCGCGTGATGTTTTTTTATTTCTACTCGGTGTCGGATTACCGAGCCGCCGACGGTAAACTACTCATTCGATCCCGGCATACCGCCATCACAATTTCCCCAGCCGACTACCGTTAAGTTCGGTTACCGGTACGGTTACCGGTTAAACCGACGACCGGAAAACCGTTTAGCAGCCCTACTGGGTTTACTAAAATGTGTCACGTTTAGTCATTCAAAAAAATTAATATCAATTTTGGCACTCGAATTAGTAAAACGGTACACGTTTAGTAACTCTGCGTTAACTTTAACTGATGTGGCAATCAATCCTAACAGTTGACCATTAACTGTTTGACGGGCAATTAAAAATTAATAAAAATAAATTTAATTCTTTTAATATTTCCACATCACTAAATTAATAAAAAAATAAAACTATTAAATCCCTTCCCATCCGACCAAATTCGTCTTCCAATCAACCTCCTTATCTCAATCGAGATTGGTGCTGAAATTGGAGGCAGATTGATGATTGTCCTTCCCTTTACTTTCGTCGGATAAGTTAACCCTGTACCCCCTAACAATTCAGAAAGACCACTCCGCATCCCCAGCTCTTTCTTCTCTTATGGTCTCATTCAGAAAATAAAACGATAACACCAAATTCATCACTAAATAAGAATCTTTAGCTTCCAAAATGTTAGGAGGAATCAAAGAGAAATATGCATAAATCACTGGAGCACAAAATCTATCAGATTGGATTATTAAAGATTATACATTCGCCCAAGCGATAACACCAAATTCAGTAGATGACTCTAGTGGAGCCGACGAGCCCAATCTGTGTGTATATATGCCAACTCTTTTGGTTCATCGAAAATATATCTCCTTGGACACTTACTCACAGCTTCATCAGTCAAGGTGTTGTATTTCCTGACAACTTCACGAGCATTCTTCTCATCATCATCATCGTCAAAACGACAAAATTGTGTTGTTGCACCCTCCTCCTTGGCTTCAACTCTGTTTATATAATCTATCAGTACTTCACTCTCAAATTCTCTATACAGCTCAAGCTCTTCCTCATAATCAATCTCCGAATAGCGCCTTAACTTCCTCATCAGCTTCCCCTTGACATACTCTTCCTCGATGAACTCTGAAGGGACTAACAATCTGACCTTCTCCGCCAGTTTGTCCTTGACATCATCTGTGTATTATTCAATATGCAAATAAAGGAAACAATAATAGCATCAGAGTGACTAAAGATTACAAAATCAAAAGATTACAAAATCAAAAGACTCGTTTGGTATCATTTTTTTTCCTGTTGTGGTGCAATACAGTTGTAACAACAAACCTACAATCACAACACCATGAAAATGAAAACCGAAAACATTTGTAGTCCATAATTCTAGAAAAAAAAACATGAAGTTGAAAATTTTATATGTTTATTTGCTTTTTAGGTCCTGTTTCGTATCAATGTTGAGAGTAAGACAAAAGTATAAAATAATGGGAGGAATTATGTATCATGGCAAATTATGGAAAAAAAAAATGAGAAATAAAAACAGATGAAAAAATAATGTTGACAATAAGGTTTCCATGATGAGTCATGTAAAAATGGAGGGAGAAATAATATTTAGAAAGTGGTTGGATCTAATGAGATTCATTTGTAGACTCATTTGAGTGACATTATTACAGTAACTAAGGAACAGTTTTGGAAACAACAATGAAACAACTTATTATTGTTTCACTTTTTTTCAACTAATTTATGTTGTGTTGCCAACTTTTGTTTCTACAGGATCATATGAAAACATAACTAAACATGTTTTTGGGTTAATATATTTGTATGACCTGAACTTTGATCAAAATAAACATCCAGGCTGATTTTTTCGATCTAAACAGGTTCTTGGGTTGGAAAACTTGCCTGGAAGAATGAGGTTGGCATAGTTGTCGAAGTATTCGGCTCTGGTTGTTGTATATGTCACTTGAGCTGCTCTGCACATCACATCTGGATACGCGGTCACCATGTGATCATGCTTCCCTGACAGTCTCATCTTCAGAAGCTTTTTCCTGATCGCAGGAAGCAAATGCTTTTTGCCTTTGATGTATTCCCTCAACAAGTTCTGCAACTCTATAATCCAATCTACACAATCCAAAACCCCAGGCTTCATTATCCCAGAATCCATCAAGAAGCAAAAGGAAAAACAGAGAGAATAACCTGTTGATTTTACCTCCCCTGAGGATTATCGCTTCTTTCTCTACATAGACACCCTGAATCTCCTCCGGCAACTCCTTATTATTGGTTTCAGCCCTGAACTTGAGAATCGATTCCATTATCAAATCGGGGAGCGCCTCCTTCCCTACGCGGCCCTTGTAGTAGCTGTTCATCAAATTCTTGAACCCTAGAAACCAATCTAAGCTCCCCCGGTTCCCAAAAAACCAGAATTAAGAAAGAAAATCTGCGATTAGTAAGATAAATTCGTCTCAAAATCAATCTGCTTCGACGAATCATGTATTTTTTCTTTTACCTAGGTGTTGCTCCGTACCGACCTCGACCTTGAGCTGCTCCAGCGCACATAACTCCTCCGCCGGGTACGGCCTAGCGGAAGCTGCAGCAGCCGGCGACGACGGATGTACGACTGAGCACGGAGGATTAGAGCCTGCAATGTTGCGAGACGAAAGGAGGAGGAGCGGACGCCAAGCTACCAAGTTTCTCGACAGCGGAGATGGCCGCGGCGGCAGCAGCATCATCTTCTCGATTCCCGGATCCGGATCGGCTAGAGTGTACGGCACGACAACAGAGGGTTACCGAATGTTTATAAGGGTCTATATACTTTACACTACAAAGGGTTACCGAAAAGAAAATAATATAAACTAAAAATTTCTATTTTTTAGGCCTTTTTACTTGCATATATAAATGTAAATTTGCAAATATGCAATTGGTAGCCACATCAATGTAATTGGCTTTGCAATTGCAAACACTCATGTCATGTCATCTTGTAATTGAGAATGCAATACTAATGTGGATGCTCTTATATGTCAGACATGAATTTTAGAATGTACGGCAGTTTTTTTTATTCGGGATTTGGGATTTTCATCGTAGATCTGAAGAATTTGATGCGCTGGATGGAACGCCATCGGTCTATTCCTTTCGATGCAAGTTATTATTATGAGGAGATGTTCGAAGAAGAGGAAGCGGAATCGCAATGGGATAGGGTTCCGGTTCTTGAATCAGAGCTGGAGCCATTTCTTAAAGGTGAGAAAAATAACCAATCGACCACCATCAATTAGCTAATATATGACGACAACTGTTGCTTAAGTTAGTCAGAAAAATGTCCGAAATTGGATCTTAAATCACTCCGATTTCGAAATTGATTCCTTTTGATCTTGTTTTGGATGAGTAGATTCGATTCTCGAGTTTGGTAAGTACAACAAAGTTGAAGCGGAGTTGCTTCCTTCGATCCAGAAATTGCTGATGAAGATGATGTTGTCAGGGGAGTACGACGACTTGGTGCTGGTGAAGAATAAGGAGACCGGGATCATTGTAATGACAAAGAGATGGAAGTTCTTTCGAAAATATGCCTACTTTCTTCCTGGTGTGGTTGGTTTCCCTCCATTGATTTCCATTCTTTGGTTTAAGTCAATCAAGTTTGATGTAGCTATTTCTAATGTTTGTAGGTGGTTACAATGTCTAATATCTCAACCCCCATCATTCTTAGATTTCATACCACATATTTTTCTTATTTATTTTGTTTTATTTGTTAATTCTTGGGTAGTAAATCTCAAAATTAACCTTCATTATTTCAACAATAATGGCCCAACCTCGTTTTGATTGATTATTATTTTTGGATTTTGTTGCATTTAGGGGTGTAAGTTTGAACCCCAAAACCCACTGACTCGCCTCGACCCTCAGGGTCGGGCTGGCTCAGTTTGTCTAAAGGGTCAGCTTAGGGGTCGGGTTAATTTAGGATCAGGTCACTTTTTGACCCTATGACCCCTTAGCATCATACAAACGCCGGTGGACCTATTTGTAAAATTTTAAAATTTTAGGTACTAAATTGTAAAAAAAATAGTTTTGGGTACCAAAACGTAATTTTACCATCAAATTTAGGGTTGGTTCAGTTTTGCATCTTGACTCTTAAGAGGCGGGTCAGACAGGGCCAGGACACGTCAGTGGCGGGTCGGACCAATATTCAGCCCTAGTTGCATTTTAATAATTTTCAGATGAACTTACGGAAAACTTGGTGAGGATGGACAAGGAGTTGCACAAAATGGTTGAATATAAGGATCTTCGCAACGAAGTTGAGATCCTTCGACTGCTTACTGATCATTGGAAGAAAGCACTGAGGAATTATTCAAAGCGATTGGAAGCTGATGAAGAGGAGCCCAAACCAGAATTTGATGGTGAGGAATGAGAATACTCTTGTGAGACAGTTTGATGATGAGAACACTCTCTAATGCTATAAGATGAGGATATATACAAAGTGCCTATTTCGGTGATGATATCTTATGTGATCTAAACCCTTTTTGCAGTTGTCCCACCTTCTGCTAAACAGTACTTGTCCGACGATGCTTCATATGTCCTACCTTCAGCTAGACCTTATATGTCCGACGACGCTTTGTATGCGTTGTTGCAGCTCGAGCTTTGCTATGAAATTCCGGAATATGAAGGTAAATGGAAAACTCTTTGTTTTTTTTTATAGTTCAATTCGAATTCATTTAGGTCAAGGTTTGCCCAAACAAGACTGCATTTCTCCGTCCTCTTCCTTCGAGTCAGTCTTGTGTCTTTTTGCTCCTTGGAACGTCAACAGAGCTGCCCATCTCGTGGCAAAACAAGTTTTTTTTTTTAATTCTGTGGTTGAGGTGGATTTTAGCTTGGCATTCGGAGTTCATGGAATTGATGGACAAGTACTTGAAGGGCCGCATATCGAGGGATGTGCTTCCTGACTTGATCACAGAATCCATTCTCAAGTTCAATTTGGAAGAGATCAATAACAAGTGGAAGCATCTTTAGGGTGATATCTATGCAGAGAAAGAAGTGAGAGTGCTCATGAGAGGTAAAAAAAAAACACTAAAATTGACAGCTTAGTTTTATTCTTTTTTTTCATTTAATTAAATTTGGGTTTAGGTTGGCTTTCGGAGGTGGAAAGATTGAATAAGAAGTATTGGGAAGGCACAGAGGACGTGCTTCTGGCTTTCCGTAAAAAACTTGTGGAAATGAGATTGTCTGGGAAACCTGATGACATCGTGGCTTGCCCATCGTTACGTTGGCGCCGACCTTATGATTGGATGTTAATGGGATCCAGAGCCAATTACTTCGACGGCTATGCAGCAATTCTTCCTCGTAGGTGTCTCGTTCCCGACCCTTTAATTTCCATTGCAGTAAATGCTTATGCTATTATGCTTCTTAATTATTGAATTTACGTTCTTTTCTAGTTTGAACTAATACAAACGAAATTAGTTATGCTTTTTGAAAAAGAATTAGATTTTTTAAGGGCGATATAGTTTTTTTAAGATAGTTTTTGGTAGAAGCGCTAATTTATGTTACTAAAAGCAAAGTTCTAGAAGGCGCTATGCGTTAAGGCTGGCGTTAAGACCTTGTCTAGAACCTAGCTCTCTTAGGCATTGGAAGAAATATAGCTATTTGCTATGCATGATATATGTAATGATAATTTACAACACTTCCTCACTTCAGTTAAAATGATTAATAATTTACTGAAAACTTAACGGATAGAAAATAACTCAAAATTTCATAGATTCGTAGCTCAATAGCTCACAATGTGCTTGAGCTATTAAATTTGTTGGCATAGAAAATTTATTTTATAATTGATGCTAATTTCCTTCTTTAATATTGATTGTCTAACTCCATCTAATTATGCTTAGGAGATACTTAGGTGTCGTCTTATTCCGTTAACGTGTTCCCGGTATCTATTTAGACGCGGAACCTATTGCGAAACGTTTTGGCATTGCCTAAAGTCTAAGACTAACTTCAACCCGTAAAGTTAAATTTGGCTTCCCAAATAGCCAAATATGGCTTTTTAGCTCACCAAATCCCATTTTCACTCCAACCCTACACAAAGCTAAATTTCGCTTCCCATCTCCCTTTTTTCAATTTATTACAATAAACCATACTTATTTGACCTCTAATTTTCATATTTCACTTTAATTATGCTATAGTTAGTTATTACTTTTGAAAAAAAAAATTTGATGTAATTTTTTTTAAATTCAGAGACAAAAAATATTTCAGAAAATTAGTCATTATTTTATTACCGTTAACTTCGGGACCAATGAGAAAATACCAATTAAACATACAACAATTCATATCTTCTTTCAAACAATTAAACAAACAACATACACAATCAACCAATGACAAAATACCACACAAAAAAAGAAAAAGGAAAACAACACAATCAACCAATGAGAAAATTCCACAGAAACAAATAAAAAATAAAGGAGGACCCGCCGCGGGTCCACCATTTTCTCTAGCCAAATTTGGTTTTTCCACTCTTTTGGGAGCTAAATTTGGCTCCCAATTCAACAGTACCCATTTTTAGCTCCCCAAAATAATATGGGTTAGAGCACAAAAAAAGAACTAAAAATGGGTAAATGGCTTTTTAGCTCTAGGGTTGGAGTCAGTCTAAGATGAGATTTTTGCTGATTTCTAGATGGTGTTAAAGAAAAGTTGTTGAGGAATCTCAGATCGTTCAGGGATGTCTCTTGGGAGCTTGACGAGCAAGCGTACGAACAATATAGAGATTTTGAGAGTGGAATACTGATGGATTATTTAGAGAAATTGAAAGTCGAGCATGGTACACCAAAAAAGCAGTGTCATATGGATTATGATGATGATGAGAAGAACACCCAAGAAATGGCGGTGAAATACAAATACTTTGAATTGTGAAGCTGCGAGGGAATACAAAGTCACGTTGAAGAAGCTGACTAATTGGGTGGTACTGTGAAAATAATGATTATGGATAATCAACACAATGCATATTTGAGTGTTGCATCTTATTTTATATGGGTAAAATACCTCGAGTGTCACTTAAGTTTGAGAATTGGGGTAGACATACCACATAAATTTGAATAGGGCGTCGGGTACCATTAAAGTCACCAAAATGTGCATCCGTCTACTTTTCCATCCAAACCAAAATTTTAATTACTTTTTAGTACCCGAAACTTTTAAAAACATCCAAAACTATATTTAACAAGTTTTATCTAATATAATAATTAGAAAACCTTCTAAACATATTATTGCTAGAAATGATTAATATTTTTAATAAAATAGATAAATTAGTAAATATAGTAAATTAATATCAAGAATAATAATAAATATACTAGAATATAATAATAAATATTTAAAATTAATATTAGAACATCTATTTAAACCTCCTAATTCAATTAGAAGCACCATTAGAAATAATTAAAATAGAACCTAATCGATTATCAATATATCAAAATCAAAGAAGGATAACTAGAACACAATAAGAAAGAATTAAACATATTCCTCTAATTGAAAAAAATTAGAACGAAAAGAAATGGAAAGTAACCAAGTAACAAATAAAACATAAAAGCTACAACATTCGGTAAAAAATATAGAAAAGAAAATATGACTATATAAGCTACAACATTTTTTAGTTATAACATGCATGGAATAATTAAATTATTAGAACACATTATGATAATTAAAAATAATTATAATGATAATTGATTCTAAATTTTCTTGATTTGGTATCAAATATTCAAAAGAGGATTCTAACTAACCAATGAAAAATGATATTTTTCATAAGTCCAAATTATTTTCTTACAATAAAAAATGTAGAAGGACCAATTATGAAATTTAGAAAACAGAATATTCCAAGAATATTCTGTCAACTTTAACGGAATGCACTTAGGAGTAAACTTAAGTGGTACCGGGTGCAAATATAATAGAGTTCACTGGTACCCGACGCCCTATTCAAACTTAAGTGGTATGACTATCCCAATTCTCAAACTTAAGTGGCACGCGAGGTATTTTACCCTATTTTATATCACACTTTTGAACTTGTCCTTAATGTCGTTGTTATCACCCTTTTTGTGCTAGTCAATTGCATGTGAGCAGCAACACCAATTATTTCTTTTCGAAAACGGGTAAATGTCACATTTGGTCATTGGGATTGCTAAATTGTGTTATGTTTAGTCAATAGGAAAAATTAATATAAATTTTGGTCACTCAAAATACTAAAACAGGTCACATTTAGTCATTCTCCCGTTAGTCTCCGTCCAACTCCGGTCATTCGATTTAATTTTTTTTTATGAATGTCACTCGAATTACTGAAACATGTCACATTTAGTCACTCTTCGTTAGCATCCGCCCAACTCATTTAATCACAAGGAAGCTGCCAGAAAAAACAACATTCGTAGCAACTTCGAGTCTTTTGTTTGAAGCCTTCCAGATATCCAATATTTCATCCAATGCCTTCTTTTGTAGACAAACATATCTACTTTCACGTGGTAGAGGCCCGTGGACTAGAATCTCATCCATGCTTTTCAAATTGAGCTCCAAAGTAGGCTTCACAAACACGTTACCGGACTTAGCAATTTTCAAACAGTTTCCCAGTTTTGGCATAGCCTTTTGAATTTGATCAGGTTCAAAAATGGTCTTCGGGACTTCCTATCAATCTCCCAAGTACTTCAATGTGTAGAGGGACACTCTAGTTTCAAAACAAGCCATTAATCTTCAATTTCTATCGAGCCAATTGTAAGATATGAATCTCCAAAGTAGGCACCATGAAACTGTTTTTACACTGAATCAACATATTAGGTCGACCTAATCCTAACTTAGGTCGACCGAAAAGTGCAAGTTACGGTGACTTGCAAGTTACCAGCGAATTCAGTTTTTAAGTGTATTGGTTCCCCGAGGAGTGCAATTGTGAACACATGTTGATTTGACTCTATTTTCCTTCTCCAACTGTATCTTAACACAATCCAAAAGGTTCATGCATGACATGGAATGGAACAGTATAGTTGTACCACTCTATTTCCTTTTCTGGTAGTTCTCTGATAGACCTGACTGTATAGGCTGCGGCAATTGTGTTTGGTGTTTTAGACTCACAGCAAACAAGTGGGATCATTGCCTAAATTTGTTAATGTTCGATCCCCTTCATGTTGCAAAGTACAGGTTGAAAGATTTATCAGATGTGCATGCTCTTATAATACATGCATACAACTCAGAAAAGGTTGAATCTCGGGTGGATCACTTCTTCCGATTGCAACTGTGTCTTTGTGTATGGTAGATAGGTGCTGGTGCTTTGTCATTGAAATTGAGATTGCTCTCATTTCTTAATTTTTTTGCTGCTGCTGCTTCTTGTTTCGTTTTGTGCTGGTTGTTTAGCAATTGTGTCTTTGGGAGTGGAGCGGAATGTTGGACTGGCGAAAGCTGTAGTTCTCTCCATTTTCTTTGTCCTGGTTAAATTTTTTCAAGTTATTTAGCTTGACAAAATGAAAATGACCTTTTGTTATAAACGCGCTACTACGGATCGGGAAATCGCTGGAATCGACAAAGCAAGAATACAAAAGCGAGAATCGAAAAACACAGACACACGATTTACGTGGTTCACTAACACTATGTGTGTTAGCTACGTCCACGGGCGAGAGAGAGCCAATTTCACTATATCGAGGAGATTACAGATTACAGAGGAGTATGAGAAGTATTTATAGTACTTCTCTATGTGGGTCTAAACCTAATCCAATCTGGCAAAGGAAACGGTTACAGACCAGGCCCAGAACCCAAACCCAAATAACAAATTACAGCGAGACCCCCGATTATCAGTCGTAACGGCTGATAGTCCGATTCAAGTCACATCAATACCTTTCATGAGAAATCGTGAGATATGTGTGGGTTGGGGGACTTGGTGGACGGAGTAAGAGAGGAAAGTGGGATGGATTATACTATTGGGAAGTGAATACAGTTCTAAATCCAACCAAACACTGTGCCTCCCAGAAAAGAACGTGTAAAGCTTAAAGGATTATCCACTCTGGTGGGTTGATTCCCAAGCTATGAAAAAGAACGGTACATTATCCTTTGGATTTTCACTTACTAGTTTTTTCATTGCTATTATATGAACATCTCTCCCTTTAAGCCAACTACGGCTTCATATGTAAGGGTGTTCAAACGGTTTGGTTACCGTGGTAACCGTTTTAACCGGTACTATTTGGATAATTTGGTTTGGTTAATTTAGATAATTGGTTTGGTTTGGTTAAAGTTTTTAGCTTGTTTGGTTTAGGTGGTTTGGTTTCAAACACTCCTAACCAGTCAAACCAAATTAACCAGTTAAGTAATTAGTCATATATCTAACATATATTATATGGCTAAATTGCAAGTTTGGTCACTTGAATTACTAGTAAATTTTACGTTAGCCACTAGAATTACTTTATTCTATTCATAGTCACTTAAATTAGGTTAACATTCCAAGTTTGGTCACTGGCCGTTAGTCTCCGTTAACTTTTGCTGATGTGGCGGTCAACTCTCATAGTTGACCATTAAATAGGTGACGTGGCCATTAAAAATAAATAAATAATAAAATTTAATATTCTTTAAATTTCCACCTCATTACCCATCCCTTTCAAAAATTAAAAAGATAAAGCTATTTTCTTTTAAACCATCGCCACCGTTGCAAGCAGAAGTTGGTGCTCCGAGGCAGAGAGCTCTACGGAAGCGCCGATCTAGCCGAAGACCATGGAATCACCAGCGACAAAATTCTCTACTTGGTCCTCAAGCTCTCCGACCTCCTCCTCGTCACCGTCCGCACTACCTGCGGCTAGGAAATCGAGTTCCACGTTGACGGGTACCGAAACGTCGGATACCTAAAACATCGGATCTTCCGAGAGGGAAACGACTTCCCACGTCAACGAGCAGGAGGCAAAGAGACAATAGTGAGAGGCAAGTCGGACGCTTCGACCATCTCATCGCCGGAATCCGATTCCCTCAACAAATGGGCCCAACGCACCCGCTTCCGCATTAACGACTCCCTCTGTTCGTTCTTTTTTCCCACAACTTCCTAATTGACTACCGTAACACTCTGTTTCTTAACTAATTCACTCTCGTGAGGGGCAAAGGCACGTCGGCAACGAGGATGGGGAAGATGTTTATGGGTTGGACGGTGCAGAGCACTCTGTAGCTCATGGGATTTAAAGCTCGCCATGCTTTCGAGGTTAAAACTCCGACCTTCCCCATCTCTGTTTTGGAATTTTCCTCTTCCGTTTTTTTTTTTCCAAATTCAAGATTCGGTTGCGGTTTTAGGACACCGACGATTGCATTCCGGCTTCCTTGCATGATGATTTTCCGGGCATTACTGTTTACTTTTTGATTCCGGAGTAGGACTGGGAATCAGGACTCTTAGATTCGGACTGTAACTTGTTTCTTTTCAGAAACGTTCTTGGCGTTTAAGTTTATGAAAGGGAAGTGTGAAGGGGATTAATGCTTTGAATCTTAACAACTTCGATTGATTTAAGGCCAAGCCAGGTAAATGATGCATTTGTCCCACCATTGCTGATTCTCACGGAATCGTCGGTCTTGTTCTGGTAGCGTCGTGGCGGAGTTGCACCAGCAGAACAGTGGCAGGGTCGGGATCTGGAGAGAAAAATGAAGGAGGAAATAATTATTTGTTTTATTAATTTTAAATTTAATGTGATAATAAGGTAGAATTTTTAATAGATTAATTTTTTATTTTATTTTTTTAATGGCCACGTCACCTATTTAACGGTCAACTATGAGAGTTGACCGCCACATTAGCAAAAGTTAACGGAGACTAACGGTCAGTGACCAAACTTGGACTCTTAACCTAATTTAAGTGACTACGGATGGAATAAAGTAATTCTAGTGGCTAATGTGAAATTTACTAGTAATTCAAGTGACCAAACTTGCAATTTAGCCTATATTATATACACATACTTAATACTTTGCATAACCACTCAATAGTTAACGTTCATCCCTTTTAGACTCATAAAATATAAAGCTCAATATTGCTCATATAGTGTATATTTGTATATGTAAAGTGTAGACCACAACATATAGATGCCTAATTTAGATAAATTTCATACATTATGATGGATGAAAACTTGAAAGGAAGGTCATTTCCAGTCTATGATAATTGCTAAGAGACTAAGTCAATTTACACAAACACAACAATTCATTAACCCATACCATTGTCATAAATTTTTGTTAGGTGAATACTTCTATACTAATCGTAAGATAATTGTCTTAGTTGGATGTATTTTTGTTAAGGGTCAACTATAACTACGTGTTGATTGTTATATTTTATTCATTATATAAATTACGAATTGTTGCATTAACCGAAAAATTTTCATCGTCAATGATAATGCGATTTTATATTGGTTAATCTGGTTAACCAATTAACCAAACCGATTAAACTTTAGTTTGGTTAATTTGGTTGTTGTATTAGTTTGGACGGTTTGGTTATGATATTATATTCCATGGTTAATGGAATTTAACCTTATTTGGTTTGGTTATAACCATGGTAACCATTTGAACACCCCTATTCATATGTATGTAGTGTAGTTCTTTCTAATAGCCATTCAAATTAGGGCTGAAAATTGGGCCGACCCGCTCCTGACCTTGTCTGACCCGTTCTTGAAGGGTCAAGATGTATAACTGACCCGCCCCGACCCTGTTTCTTTCATGACCCTGTCTGACCCTTTAGGGTCGGGGCGGGTCAGGAAGGATCGGGTCAGTGGATCGACCCTAATAAATATACTACTTTTATAAAAATTACAATTTGGTACCCGAGTTTATTTTTTCTTACATTTTAGTACCTAAATTTTATTTTTTTACAAATAAGTCCCTAAAATTTGATGGTAAAATTATATTTTGGTACCCAAAATTTTTAATTTTTACAATTTAGCACCTAAACTTATAAAATTTACAAATAGGTCCAACATGTTTGTATGATGCTAAGGGTCATAGGGTCAAAAAGTGACCCGACCCTAAATTGACCAGACCCTATCTGACCCTGACCCGACCCTAAGCCGACCCGACCCTAAATTGACCCTATAGACAAACTGACCCAGCCCGACCCTAAGAGTCGGGGCGGGTCAATGGGTTTTAAGGGTCAAACTTACACCCCTAATTCAAATCAGTATTTGATTCTGAATAGCATCTCGAGGGCGGCCCTATAGGCTAGCATGCCTTGTGGTCGATGCTTGTGATTGTATTTCTCTGGAATTCAATTCACGTTTCAGTGTCACTTAAGGAAGAGAGAAATTGTGAGAGCGGGGCTATCACTTTTTGGCTCTTTTATTCTTGGTCAACTAAGTATTAGTTTATACTGTAACTAAATGCCCTATGATTGGTTTTTGAACATTCATTCTCTGTTTTTTAAGACAATTGTTGCATTTTACATTAAGAGTTGCTGCCCTTTATTGTTCCGCTTCTACCCTCACAAACACTCGGCCCGCATTTTCTCCATCTATCTACACAATAAATAAAAGCCAAATGAGAAAACTAGAAGCCTCATTTTAAATTTCCTGCATCCAGAGTGAAAGTAGGAAGGACATTTTGGTCTTCACAATTACTTTTTTTTATTCATTAAAAAGACACTTATTAGGATTCGAACCATGACCACTTAAAGAAAAGCAAAGGTCATTACCAATTACACTAAGTACATTTATTGTATATTTTTAAATTAAAAACATATAATCGCAGAGAGGAAAAAACCATTTTCCCATTTCAAATTTCCTGCTCCAGGAGCGTTTGTAGGAATGATAGAATGGGGGGTGTCAATTTTTTTCTTTTTTCCTCTGTGGAACGGGCCAACTTATCGTACACGTGCAGATTTAAACGGGTCCAGGAGTGTCAATTTTTTTCTTTAAGCATTTTTATTTCTCCGTGGTGGTAAAGTATATATGAAAAGGCAAAAACAATACTCCTTTTTATTGCTAAAAAGAAAAAAATTTAACAATAAACTAATGCATGGATTCTAATCATAAAATAAAAGAGTTGAATAGACCTGACCTACACGTGATTTGCCCATCAAGTAAACCAATGAACATCATGGGTTTGCCATTCTAAAACAAGCTATTTTCTCTAGCATAATATATATTATGCTATTATTTTATATCTTAGTGGCTAAAATATAATGTATTTTAAAGTTATTCAATGGTTCAACCTCGACCAACCCAATTAGTCCAATTTTTATCATTTCAACTATATATTATGTAATTATTTGATATCATAATAATTAAATTATAGTGTATATTATAGGGAATCGTTTGGTATTTTTTAGTAAAAAAACTAAACAGAAAGATCTATTTGGTTATTTTTAACATTAAAACGATCCTAAACATTTTTAGTTTCCTTTCGAAATTCTATAGTTTTATTCCCGAATCAGTGATGTGCAATTGGCGAATTGCAGTCATCTCTTTTCTTTCATTATTTTTTATTTTCAAATAGAAAGTTTAAAAGTAAAGAATAATTAGAGTTTGGCATGGGTCGGTCAAACAGGCTGAATTTCAAGTTTTGGCCCGTTTTGATGAAGTCTAATTTATAATCACATGGTTCCTTGATACCCGATAAAAATCTCAATCCAAACCAATTTGGCAGGTGAGTCCGTGTTTACCACCATTTTCTAGGGATACAGGAACGGTGGTTCCTATCCCAAATCATGTTGTTCATTCTTGATTTCTTTAGATTTTATCATGGCTTGGCAAAAAACCAGAAAGCACAATGATGACAAGATGAAAGTTTTATAAAGCAAATTAATCGTCCAACGGGCCGAGTAAAAGCTAGCAACGATTGTGAGATGCTCCTTTCCCGAAAACCGTCGAGATGCGATTTTTTATTCGATTTTCTGGAATTCGGTTTCTGTAAAAATTACTCCACCTCATCATATTACCAGAAACAATATTGTTTCACAAGATAACAGGTACTTGATTTTGGTTCATAAGGCTGATTTTTGATTCGTTGCATCATTCATGTCTCTTTCGTACTAAAATTCACTATTTGTATCACGTGTTTCCCAAAAAAAACTACATAACAATAAGCTATACACCCCATAACCCCATTATATTATCAAATTCCATACATCACCTTCCTCCGGCCAAATGGCCGGGGCCACGTAGTATTCAAATTAGACAAGTTTGTTGTCTTAACCTTTTTGAGAGTCGACTATGCTCTCTAGCTCTCTCTGATCTTCCATGCCTACAAATGCTCCAAGATACATGAATTATTTGGATAGGTAGGTTTCATATGTAGTTGTATTTTATTTCTATTATTGTAGGTAGTTGGCTAATGGGTCTAGACTTAGGGATGGCAATGGGTCGAGTTGGGGCTAGGGATGGCAATTCGAACCCGCCCCGTCGGGTAATACCCGACCTGATCCGCGATGGGGCGGGTATTACCCGACCCGCATTAGCGTGGGGCGGGGCATGGGTATCAACGTCCGACCCGCCCTGCCCGTCCCGCCCCATTCTTACCCCGTTCTATGTCAATTTTTTACCCCATCCATTCATATATCTCTTATTTTAACTTTTATTCAACTATTTAGATTTGATCTTTCAACTAAATAGACTCAATTACTTATTATATTATCACTATTATTCATTCATCAAGTATTTTCCCCTTCGTTTTCTCATAAAAGGTAAAATTGTGCGTGTATTCTTCTCAAATAGCATGTAAGAGTGGGTCGACCCGCCTCGCCCCTTTCCCGCGAGGGCATTACCCGCCCCGACCCGTACTAGCGTGGGGCAGGGCATGAGTATTGAGGTACCCGCCCCGCCCCGACCCATTGCCATCACTAGTTGGGGCGAGTTTTGTCAAACCCAAATCCAAATCCATGGGTTTATCCGCCAAAAAACCCGGGGTAAACCTATTGGGTTTGAAAAACTCAAACCCAACCCAGCCCGCTGGGTATCCGCGGGTTCATGGGTACCCGTGGGTTTTTGTGGTAAAAAATTTACAATAACAAGTTTCTTTCAAAATAAAAGTTTAACATCAATTTTCTCATACAAATTAATCATACAAAAAACACCAATCTAGAGCATACAAGCAAACCGCAAATGATCAATACAAATTGTTCAAAATGAAAGATAAACATCTATAAACAATAATATTAATTGAAAACTTCTTCTTCGTCAACTAAGTTTCTTCATTCTCCACTTCATCATATCAACTCCATTCTAAACAATTAGAAAGAACAAATTATACATGTCTCCACAAACATAAGAATATTAGTTGTTTAAGGAAAATATATTATTTAGAATATTAAATATATCGGGAAAGTAATTATATGTGTGTGGGCGGATACCCATGGGGCGGGTTTACCTAAACCCAAACCCAACCCAACCCGGTGAATAGAGTAGCGAGTTTAAACACGAACCCGGCCCAAAACGTGTCAACATGGGTTTTACCCGCGTTGACTGGGTTGGATTGGGTGGGTACCCGTGAGTTCGGGTTTTGTTGCCATCCCTGGTTCTAGTAAACATATTTTTTCATGCTCACCTTGAGACTTATGGAATTGGCGGATTATGATTTTTGACAGCTTGGCCCAGAGTCATTGAATCGATGAATGACGGTGATGTGGCAGAGGTTCGCGTAGTTTGTATCCGCCATTTTTATCCAACCGCGAACAGGAGCTAGCTTCTCTCACCAACGAAGAAGAAACTCAATCCTTGACAAACGCAGTGCTGGAACCGACGACGACGGGACACAGACGCCATTTGCTCTGATAATTGCTTGAAAATGAACTTTTGATCCACAAACCCTAATGCAAGAAGCGATTTTGAGAATGAAAAAGGGATTGATATAGGGCAATTACTTCCAAAGCAATGCATGAATTGATAATTTCCCAAATTTGGTGGCTGCTCCATCTGCCGCTACTTATGGGTTCGTCTATGACTGTCTCTCTATCTCGAAGAGGAAGAAGTGTAGAAAAATCCATCTATCCGATGAAACCAGAAGCAGCTGCAGATGGTGCAGTTGTGCAAACGACTTGGAAGAAGTCATCACCACATTTGCCCTCCATTTGTCAGAAATCGCCTATCCTAGAGACCGCCGCAATCATCGCCGGAAGAGAGAGAAGTAGAGGAGACTAGAAAAGATTTTGGTAGGGGTGTTCAAATGGTTACCATGGTTATAACCAAATCAAATAAGGCTAAATTCCATTAACCATGAAATACAATATCATAACCAAACCATCCAAACTAATACAACAACCAAATTAACCAAACTAAAGTTTAATCGGTTTGGTTAATTAGTTAACCAGATTAACCAATATAAAATCACATTATCATTGACGATGAAAATTTTCCGGTTAATGCAATAATTCGCAATTTATATAATAAATAAAACATAACAATCAACACGTAGTTATAGTTGACCCTTAACAAAAATACATGCAACTAAGACAATTATCTTACGATTAGTATAGAAGTATTCACCTAACAAAAAATTATGACAATGGTATGGGTTAATGAATTGTTGTGTTTGTGTAAATTGACTTACTCTCTTAGCAATTATCATAGGCTGGAAATGACCTTACTTTCAAGTTTTCATTCATCATAATGCATGAAATTTATCTAAATTAGGCTTCCATATGTTGTGGTCTAGACTTTACATATAGAAATATACACTATATGAGCAATATTGAGCTTTATATTTTATGAGTCTAAAAGGGATGAACGTTAACTCTTGAGTGGTTATGCAAAGTATTATGTGTATATAATATATGTTAGATATATGACTAATTACTTAACTGGTTAATTTGGTTTGACTGGTTAGGAGTGTCTGAAACCAAACCAAACCACCTAAACCAAACAAGCTAAAAATTTTAACCAAATCAAACCAATTATCCAAATTAACCAAACCAAATTATCCAAATAGTGCCGGTTAAAACGGTTACCACGGTAACCAAACCGTTTGAACACCCCTAGATTTTGGGGTAATGGGATTAGTACCGGGTCAGAGGTTCTGCTGTGGTTTGGAAATTGGCTTAACGCGACGTGCTTCCAGGTCATTTATTTCAATTGAAAAAAGAATTGTGCTAATACCATGTAATTTTTGTCCTCATCTATTTAATATGATAATTTTAATTTTAACACTAACTTTCTATGTTATGTGACATTTCTATATAATGATTTCGTTGATCATTAGAGATAACGGTTAACTAGACGGTGGTCAAAACGACATTAACAATTGTTGACGTCGGTGAATACCACGTCACTACCACACAAGATATTTTTATTTTACAATTTATTTAATTTAGAAAATAACAAAAATAGGAAGAAAAACTTGATCTCCCCATTGCCCACCGCCATCAAACCCTAGATATTGGCTTCAATTCCCCACATCACAATTCAGAACCTGGCAAGTCGGCTCTGCTTCCCTCCTCCTCGCACCTAGGGGTGGAAATCGGTATGGTATCGGTATCCCAATATCAAATACTGAAATCCCGAATACCGAATTACATTCGAAAGTCAATCCCAATCCCAACCCCTAAATAATTTCGGTATCCCAATCCCAATCCCAATCCCTAAGTATTCCGGTATCCAAATCGGTACTTCGGTATCCCAATCGGTATTATCGAATACCAAATTAATTATATTTGTAATAAATAATTAAATATATAAGTTAGATTTGATTGTTTAATTTAGAGCAATGAGACTAATCGAAGAGTCTTGAGTTTGCATATAGCTAGGATATGGATAAGGAGAATGAAGGAGAGGTGACATCTCAAGTTCTTGTCATTGGTAATCTTTAATTTGACGAATTGGAGGTTGAGGACCACTAATCCTAGTGTTTGCTTTTTGGGGTTATGAAAATAACAAGTGATTAGGTGAGAGATGAGAGTGACTTAAATTGGAAAGTCATAATTGAGTTGGATGGAGACTTCTGAGTTGTAAAACTAAGATGGAATGATCTATGTATAATTAAATGACACTCTTGGTGGTTAAGGGTCGTGTAATAGTGAATGAGAGAATCTAGTTGATAGGATAAAATATACACTAGCTTATATTTCAGTATTGATCGGTATTTCGGTATATACCGATCCCAATCCCGTAATCCCTAATACCGAATTGCAATTGAAATTCAATCGCTCGCAATCCCAATCCTAAGAAATAATACGTGTATTCGGTAATACCAAATATAGACAAATTCGGTACGGTATTCGGTATATCCCAAATACCAGTACCAAACTTCCAGCCCTACTCGCACCGGCTCTGCTGCACTGGGGATCACTCTGTCAACCAAACTGATCAATCACTTCTTTGACGAACTCAAGGCACTGAGAATCTATCGGAACGTCACTGACAAGCGTCTACTGGCCGGAGAAGAGAAGCATCGAGTGCTACAACTTGTCTTTTCCTTTCCTCATTTTTTTTTTTGGCTTCTATTCTATGTTAAGTTTTTGGGTTCCATCTAACTAAGGGAAGGGGAGCAATTTTTTCAGTCTCCTATCATAAGAAAGGACCCTAATTTGAGATATTGTTTTTCAATGAACCCGAAGAATTTGCTTCCTCGAGCTTCCTTTGCTTGAAATACTACTGAAGATCCTTGGCCCTCTGCCTCTAGAACTCCAAAGTCACCACACCTTACCCTCTATGACACTCAATTGTGAGGCAGAACCCACCGGCCATAGCGGGGATGAAGAAGATGAAGGGGAAGGAGAGGTGGGCTTCAATAGAGTGGAAGCTGATGGTGGCGAAGACTCCTTGAGAGACCAGCGACTAAATCGGGCCTTCGACTTGTGAGCTCCGAATGGAAACCCCGTGGTAGTAAGAATAAGACCCGGCATAACAATGACAGAGATTCTTAGACGAGCGGAGGTTGTGGAAAAAGTGGTTATGGCAGAAGCAGAGGGAGATGCTGTAGAGCAGGGCGATGGAATGGAAATGAAACTGACATGGTTGCCCGTTTGATGAAATAGACGATTATGAATTTGCGGCAGTCCAGCGACGAAGAAATTCAAGCACCAAAATTGAAACTGATCTTACATGGAATAAAGTATTCTTTTATTATTGTTTTTCTATTAAATTTTTATGTACAAATAATAAAAATTAGCTGACACATCAACAGTCAACTCGTTGACTATTGACCACTAACATTCAGTGTTGTTAAAGTTAACAGAGATGAAGTTCGTGTCATAATTATCATATTGAATACTTCAGGACAGATAAACTAATTGAGCAAGGGTGAGCTTCAAGAAGTCTAGGGTGGTAAGGGTTTGAGGGGAAAAGATCGGGACAAAATGTAGAAAAGGTAAGAAAATGGAGTGGAAAATGTCAAAATGGAGAATCCACGTTTATCTATCAAGTCATTCAGGTCAAAGAATAGTCTGTTTGTACATGATGAAACAAACAAATCAAAAACAATGTTATCCTCGTCTTGTTACTCTTTCGTCGTCTTGTTCAGTCTTTCTTCCTCATATAGAGTATGATGAGCACCATCATCCCCACACCATAAGACCCTTCTTAAAATGCTTCTCCTAGATTTTCACCTCACAGCACTTCAAATCCTCGTCCGGCTTCTGGGTTTTCAATTTCTCTTCCAGCTTCTTCTGGATTTTCGTCGCAAAGCCCTTCAAATCCTCGTTCGGCTTTTGGGTTTTCACCGCAAACCCCTTCAATTCCTCGTCCGACTTCTTCTGTGTTTTCGCAGAGTCCTTCAAATCCTTGTCCGGCTTTTGGGTTTTCGCCGCAAACCCCTTCAATTCCTTGTCTGACGTCTTCTGGGTTTTTGCCACAGACCCCTTCAAATCCTCGTCAGGATTTTGGGTTTTTGCGGCAAACCTCTTCAATTCCTCATCCGGCTTCTTCTGGGATTTCGTCACAAACCCTTTCTCAGTCTCGTTCGGCTTCTCTGTCGTCTTCAACGAGTCAGAAACTTCCTTCACTATGGGCGATTCTACATTCTTTTTCTCTATCCAAGCACATTAGTCCTTCCATAGCTGTTGAAGAACAATGATTAATACGATGAAGGGAAATGTGGTATTCAACTTCACTAACATTTGTTCTTTCTTTTGCCACTCTTTCATCTGGGCTAGGATTTTATCATCTACAACTTCACCAAATGGTTTGGGATCTAAAAGTGGTGACGGAAGAGGATGATTGGAGGTGGAAAGAGCTCGTCGACGCTCAGTAGAATGGCCAAGACGGGGGGAGCAGGTTCGTAAGTAAGAAGAATTCTCTAAGGAAGAATAGGATGGGAAGTGGAGGGCTTGCTGGCGGGGTTCAGGGGGACCAGAACCCGGCTAAACGACATTTTCTTTAACTAGTTTCTTGGCAGAGGATGTAATCTTATTTCCAAAAATTGAAAGGAGAAGTATGTTAAAGAGTGGGAATGCAATTCACACAATCTCGCTATGGTGCACATAACACATTTTATATGCATGTGCTCACAACTTTTCTATTGATTCACATAACCCAAACTAAAAATTAGTGTGATCTTTCTAGGGACCACCAAGTGAAAGAGAAAAACTTATTTCCCTATTTATTTCTCTCTCTTTCTTTTTTCACCTTCTCTCTTCATCTTTTTTTCTCGAAAAGTGTTTAATCTCTCTCAAACTTCTTTTTTTTCCAATTTATATGTTACTACTTTCTCTCTGAAGTGATTTTTTTAAGACGAGAGGTGCCTCAAACTCCGCCTACCGTTATTGCTAACCCTCTCTTCCAGCCGTCAACTTTTTTTTGAAATTGACCATTGCTAATCTAGGTAAGCTTGTGAAGATCGGCCAATTTGGTCGCGGAAATATCGTCGTTGATTCGAAGAAGACCCCTTTGATTCTTGGGTCAAAAGCCCATGACTTGTCAATTATACGTATGAAGGCGAGTAGAAATGTATTAAATAAGCTTAAATGAAATTGAATATGAGTTTACCTGATATTAATACATGTTGAGTTTATGCTAAATGAGTTTACTTAGTATTGAATATGACACCGAACATATGAGTGTAAACTAATTCTCAACTCTGGTATTAATTTAAATAATATCCAATCCTACGTAAAGTCATATTTCTTACGAGGTTTTCTGATATTCTATGCTTACTCAACAAAGATTCAAGTCAAATAAATCAATCATCTTTGCTACTAGTTCAACTAGGTATTCAATAAGAAAGCTTGGATTCATGTCATTTTCAACTTGCAATTTTGTGTCATGAATCCAAGTTAAAAATGTAATTAGTATGTGTGACCTTTCATAATATAATGATTATTAGTTTGTGAACGATAAATACTAGTAATATAATTGAAGACCTCATGAAATATTTGTTGAACTACTATCAAAGATGAGAATTGATTTATTGACTTAAATTTGTGTTGAGAAAACAATGAATATTAATTAATTTGGTATTGAATATGCGTTGACATGGTATCAAATATTAGTTGAACGAGTACCAAAGATAACTGATTTATTTGACTTGAATATTTGTTGAGTAAATATTGAATATCGGATGACCAGGTACCGAATATAAGTCTACGTGGTATCAAATATTAGTTGAACTAGTATCAAAGGTGATTTATTTATTTGAATTGAATATATTTTGAGCAAATATTGATTATCGGATGACTTGGTACAGAATATCAATGTACGTGGTATCAAATATTAGTTGAATTAGTACCAAAGATGATGATTTATTTGACTTGAATATTTGTTGAGTAAACTTAAATATCAGATAACCTCATAGTGAATATTAATTTATGTGGTATTGAATATTATTTAAATTACTACAAGAGATTAGGGGGTGGGATTCGGTCGGTTCGGTTTTGATCGAACCGCAATTATGAATATCGGGTCCCCAAATTCTCTCGAACCTCAAACCGAATTCGATAATTTGGTTCAGTCGGTTTAAACCGAATTATAATTTGGTTCGGTTTTTCACACAAAACCGAATTTGTGAAGCTACTTGTATTTTCTCACTTTTAAATTATTTCACCTCTAATATAAACAATAAATATCAATTATATGCATCATTAATGATAAAATCAAACTTTTCAACACATAAGTCATAAAACATTTCAAATATTTAAGTCTAAAAACAACTACAAACATAAAAATCCACCATTTGGAGCTTGCAATTATAGTATTTCGGTTTTTCGGTCGGAAATTCAGTTTGGTTGAAAAAATCCTAATTTTCGAACAATCCATATTTTCCTTCCGAATTCCGAGCCGAATAGCATTAATTCGGTTTCGGTTCGGCTTGGGTTTACCGAACCGTTTGTCCACCCCTACCAGAGATGAGAATTAGTTTGCACTTATATGTTCAACATCATATTCAATACTAAGTAAACTCATATCCAATATCAACTCAACATGTATCAGTATGAGGTAAACTCATATTCAATTTCAGTTAAGCTCACTTTATACATTTCTACTCGTCTTCCTATACATAATAGACGAGTCGTTTGCTTTGGGCACAAGAATCAAAGGGCTCTTCTTCGAATCGACGATAATTTTTCATGCGATAAAATTGGCCGATCTTCACAAGCTTATCTAGACCAGCGGTGGTCAATTTCAAAAGAATGTTGACAGGGAGAAGAGAGGGTTAGCATTAACGGTAGACGGAGTTTGAGCAACATCTCGTCTTAAAAAAAATCAATTCAGAGAAAAAAGAGGAAGAGATAAACTGGAGAAAAAAGAATAAGATTGAGAGAAATTGAACATTTCAGGAAAAAAAAAAAGATAAAGAAAGAAGGTGGAAAAAGAAAGGGAGAGGAATTTGAGAGAGATAAAAAGGGGGAGAAGTCTTTCTCTCACATGGTGGTCCATTGACTTCGAAAGAAAAAAAGTTTGAGATAGATTGAACATTTTTAGAGAAAAAAGATGGAAAAAAAGGTGGGAAAAAAAGGAGAGAAATGAAAAGGGGGAGATGTCATTATCTCTCACTTGGTGGTCCCTTACTTTTACTCAACTTACCTAGCTCCAATTTTGTGGCTCATCTCTAATTTGAGTCAACCTCCAAGCCGGTGAATTCTGGCCACTCATTTTTAATTTGGGTGATGTGGACCAATAGAAAAATTGTGAGAACATGCACATAAAATGTGTTATGTGCACCATAGCGAGATTGATTCACATATATAGTGTACCATTTCCATAGTCGAGATCGGCCGAAATTTTGCTTCACATGGCGGGATCGCTTAGCTTGCTAACCCCTTAAGAGGTTGGAAAAATGACACCCACCTGGTATTAAATGCAACTTGTAGAATTTAATACTCTTATTAAATACAAATTAAGAATTAAATATACATTTGAATTAATTTCTTTTTTTTTAAATCTAAACCTACACAAAATAGAATTCTCTCTCCCTGTTTATGATCCTTCCTTTTCCAGTAGCCTCCGACTATCACACTTCTCCGTTGAAAATCCCGCCCGCAGACTCCCACCAGGCACCTGCAAAAATGTAGCACTACATTAAAAAAAAATATACCACTGCACTTATACATTGTACCACTGCACTGATATTTTTCCTACTGCAATTTAAACTCATATATGCGATTTGTCCCAGTGCACTGATAGCGCTACCAGTACAATGGTATCGCTACCAGTGCACTGATTACCAATGCACTGGTACAAATATCATATCTGAGTTCAAGTGCAGTGGTACAAAAATCAGAACCGAAAATCAAAAAGTAGATATGGAAATTGATAACTCACCGAGAGAGGAGCGTGGGGAGGAGGGCGGCACGACGGGGGATGTGGCAGCGACTCCTGATGCGTGGAGGAAGAGGGCGGAGAGAGGTGATGGCGGCGGCGGGAGGAAGAGGAAGCTGACAAAGAAGAAGATGGTGGGGGATAGTGGTGGCGGCATGAAGAAAGAGGCTGGAGAAATGGTGGTGATGGCGGCGGCAGGAGGAAAAGGAAGGTGAAGAAGAATGGATAAATATTTATTATAGGGAGAGGAGTCTCTCATATTTATTATAGGGAACTTTCCCAAGTTAGAGAGAGGCTCATATTTATTATTAGGAACTTTCTCAAATTACAATATTAAAAAAATAAAAAATAAGTCCCATTAATACTTGCCAAATAATTGAAAGAAAAATGGATCAATAAGAAAGGGGGTGTCAAAAATCAAACCCCTTTTAGGCTAGACATGCTATCTTACCTCCCACATGGCCCTTATGATTGGCTTGAATAATATTAATTATTATTAGAATTTTTTTATTTATCCCTTTAACTCGACTAGTTACCATTTAATATAAGTCAGGGACGAATCCAGGATTTTCGATGTCGGGGTGGCAAAAATAAAAAAATTGCACTTATTCTCTTGTTTTATTAGGTAGAGTAGTAAAATTATATTCAAGTTAAAATTTTCAAATATTTTGATTTATTGCGCCATGAAAACGTGGATTTTCAATAATGAAAAAGAAAAAGAAATTGCACTTATTCTCTAGCTCAACTAATAAGAGTCGATTGAGCATTAAAAATTGCAGTCTGGAACCCTAGCAAAGTGAGGAAAAAAAAGAAAATGAAGAAAGAAAACCATAAGAAAAAGGGGTTCCAGCGAATGAAGTAAATGGGAAGAGCACCCAATACGAAGAGTCATTGGTTGTTGTGTTGTGTGAGTCTCTTTGTCCATGAATTGTTTGTTCTAGGTCCACTATTTTGCATGATCCTGCCTTGAGTCTAGTACTCGCATTGAGAGAGATAGGGCATGTCTTAGAAAACTGATTGACCTCGTAAGCTGTTAAATGACTTAGGACGTCCTTTGCCGACGATTGGGGTTGCATGTTGATGTAAAGGTCTCAAGAGTTGCATTAGTTTGAGTTAGGTTTGGTTGGGGACAAGCATACAGTTAAGTGGGGGAATTTGATAACCACATGTTTTCCGACATTTTCCGACCGTTTGGCTTAGCTCTTGATTGCTTTTTGGCCCATTTTATGCTAGGTAGTTCTTGTTGATGATATTTAAAGTCCTGGCATGTAAATAGAGGCTGAGGAGCAAGTCTGGATGCAACTGGATATCAAACGGAAACCAGAAGCCAAAGCAGTTAAATCCATGGTCAGGTGCCTCAATTCCCCGACTGTGGATTCCACGAATAGACCGTGGATTTTGATTAGGGAAAATCCACGGTCTTGCGCTCCAATTCCGTGACCGGGGATTTTAAAGGAGGAAACCGTGGGTTTCGGGACTACCACTAATCGCTGACTGCCACTAGTGAGCATCTGAACGCCGAGCTAGAAGATTCTGTTCCTTTAGTGGACATGGCCCCGGATCCTGCAAGGCGCATGCGTCTGGTGTTGGCGGATGACTCTGACGAGGATACCCCCCCAATATGAGCCTCCCATGCAGGCCATGCAACGTCCTGGCGTCCCGGCCAGCCACGAGCTCGTCCTTCCCAAGCCGGTGGCTGCTGCTTGCCTGCCTCGCCGTGAAATAACTGTGAAGAAGGAGAAGCATCAAGCGGACCACGCTCCTCCCTCAGCGAGGCATGGGACTACCAAAAGTGCGCCTCGCCAATCGAAGCCCAAGGGGGCGTCCAGTTCCAAGCTGCAAAATAGTGGAAGATGGAAGTTTTGCAGCCTACTAGATCATTGGCGAAGCCCACTACGGACTTGAAGGCAATACATGTCAGGTACAATCACCTGATGGAAGGTGTTCATGTGATGGAGCAAGGATCGGGAGACCAGGATGACCTCTTATCTGAAGAGGACGATCTCCATTTCGAGCTGAAAAGCCGCCTCCCTCCTACCATCTTGCTCGGAGATCACCATACCAGCTCGGGACGTGTTCGCCAAATGGTCAAAGCATTTGAAGTTGGCATGACAATTTTTGGAGTGGAAAAGGGTCATGGGTCAGGCTTCGGCCAAGACCATGAGTTTTTCGGTGCTGTGGAGGAGCTGCGTGGTGATGAGCAAAAAATGACACTGAAATTAAACGAGTATGGATCGAATTAAACGAGTATGGATCGAACATTTCGGATCCTAGGAGTGGTGGGAGGAAACGGACGCGATAGGAGATGGATGGGGAGGTGGGTGAGCATCCCACTCCTAAGAAACAAGTTGTGGAAGAGACGAATGAAGATGAAAAGGTGGAGGAAGCCAGCCTAGAATTGCCCCAGGCGGATAAATGAAACTTTTAGCATGGAATGTGAGGGGAATTGGACCATCACTCACATTCCAAACTACTGTAGGGTTAGTTCATTCCAAAAAATAGGATCTTGTGTTTTTTTCAGAAACACGATCAAGCCGGAGAGTTGTTTCCCGGAGAATGCAGGGTTTGGGTTTTGATTCTGCTCATTGTTTTTTCGAAGATGTCATTAATGCATCTGGAGGTTTAGTTGTAGCTTGGTCCCCAGGAGTTGATGCTTCGGTGTTTTCCATTCAAGTTTATGCATTTGTGTTCAAATTAATGAAAGTGACTTTTCGTATGTGGTGGTGTGTGTTTATATTATTTGTAATATGGCAATAAGAGCTACCCAATTGGCTCATCTTCGTTGTATTTGCGAAGAAATCCATTTCCCCTTTGTGGTGATTGGTGATTTTAATGTTACGTTACGTGCAAGTGAGAAGGATGGCGGTAATCCTTGAAATGCAGCCCAATCGGTTGACCTCCATGCTTTCGTTCATGACTTGGGACTCCAGATCCTGGGTATCAAGGTGATCAATTCACGTGGACTAACAAACGCATGGGCGATGCATGTATTCGTGAGCGATTGGACAGAGCCCTTTCCTCCCAGTCATGGGTTGACCGCTATCCGGAGACCCTTGTAAAAAATTTCACTGATTAGGGGTCTGATCACAGAGCTTTGCTCTTATCTGATCGACCGTATATCCGTGCCAGTCGCCCTCTGTTTCGCTTTGATGCCCGATGGGCGGATAATCTGGAGGTAAAGGCTATGGTAAATTATGTTTGGCGGGAGTAGATCCATGGGACTCCATTGTACCGGCTTTGGGAGAGGCTGAAAAAACTTCGTCATTTGCTGTATGATTGGAGCAGGGCCGGTACTACTAATTCCCTGTGGAATATTAGAACTCTCCAAGCTGAAATTGATCGCATTAAATTGGTTCATCTGATCAACTGGGAGGAGGTGAAGGTCTTAGAAGCTGAATTGATAAGACAATGGGAGGTTGAGGATGTCTACTGGCAACAAAAATCAAGAGTGTGATGGCTTAATATAGGGGATCAGAACACTTCCTATTTCCATACAGTCACCCGGGCCCACAGAAGCATAACTTTGTGTCTAGGCTTCGGAATGATATTGGTGAATGGGTCATTGATAAGAGAGAGAAGGTTGATATAGCCACTGGTTTCTATCAAACTCTTTTCACTTCAGAGAACCAAGTGTCAAATATGGAAGCTCGGGTGGTGCACCTTCCGATTGACAAGCGCGTGACGGATGAAATGAATGCTAGCCTGCTGGCCGAAGTCATCCCTGTGGAAATCTGACAAACTGTCTTTTCCATGGACTCGAAGCAGGCCCTGGGATCATATGGGTTTACTGGGAAGTTTTTCAAGTCCTACTGGGATATTGTTGGCGATTCTGTGATAACTGCGGTCCGCTCATTTTTTTTATACAGGCAGACTCCTCTGGAGCTTTAATCATACTTGGTTAACGTTGATTCCAAAGGTTGTTAATGTGGAGAATATGAGGCAGCTATGACCAATCAGTCTCTGCCAATTTGTGTATAAGGTTATAGTCAAGATCATGGCAGAACGTTTGGCTCAATTTCTCCCACAAATTATTTCTGATGGCCAGAATGCTTTTATTCGGGAGCGCCAGATTGTCGAGAATGTTCTCATTGGGCACGAGTTAATGCATTATTTGAAAATCAAAAATCGAGGGAAGAAAGGGTACATGGCTCTAAAGGTTGACATGGAAAAGGCCTATGATAGAGTCGAATGGCCTTTTCTCCTTGCGGTTGTGGACAAATTATGTTTTTAACCTGTTTGGCAAGGCTGTATACACGAGTGTCTTCGCTCAATGACATTCTCGATTATGATGAATGGCACACCTTTGGGTTTCTTTGGGTCCTCTCGCGGTCTCCTTCAAGGTGATCCGCTTTCCCCGCTGCTACGTGTTCTGTGTACTGAGGGGTTTGCGGCTCTTCTCCGGAAAGCAAATTCAAAGAGGAAATTAGCAGGGGTAAAAGTTGCCCCTCGTGCCCCACGGATCTCACATCTGTTTTTTGCAGATGAATCATACCTGTTCCTCAGATGATCTTTACAGGAATGTGAAAATTTAAATGAGGTTTTGAATGAGTATGAGGAGCTCACTGGACAACGAGTGAATTTGGATAAGTCGGTTGTTTGCTTTAGCAAGAATATCTCTCCGCCGGATCAAGAGTTCCTCGCTCAAATCCTTGGGGTAGGTGCTGTAGGGGTCCAGATAAGTACCTAGGACTGCCCACTTTGGTAGCTCAGTCAAAAATGGCTACGTTCAGGTTCTTGGAGGAGAAATTGATAAGTAGACTTCAGAGGTGGAAACAACGGACTCTGTCACTAGCAGCTAAGGAGACACTGATTAAATCAGTTGCCTCAGCTTTCCCACTTTGTGTCATGTTTTAAACTTCCCCTATCTCTTTGTCGATTATTGGATAAACACGTTGCCAGGTTCTGGTGGGGCGTAGAGGTCGGTCATTCCCGGATTCGGTGGATGTCCTGGCGTAATATGTCTCACAGTAAACATGATGGAGGCATGGAGTTTCACCGTTTTGAGCATTTTAACTAGGCCCTTTTGGCTAAAATTGGGTGTCGTATCCTCAAAATGAGCCCCATTCGCTGTTAGCTCAAGTTTACACGAGGAAGTACTTTCCTAATGGTACCTTCTTAGATGCAACCCCTCGCTCGCGACCATCTTAGGGATGACAAAGTGTCTTGTATGGTAGACAGTTACTTTTGAAGGGTCTTAGATGGCATATTGGAAATGGGTAGTATGCTCCCTTTCTCAACTCCACCTGGGTACCAGGTCTACATCCTCAGCCTCCGGTTTATAATCCACTAATTCTCCCTGAGTTGAAAACCTGAAGGTGGTGGAGGTAATATCTCCAGGGGAGGGTAGATGGTGTGAGACAAAACTTGCCTAATGTTTTGACCCGGAAACCTCTCGTACCATTAGGAGAATCCCACTCCCTTGGCAAGATGTTGAAGATCGGCTGGGCTGGCATGAAACCTGTGATGGAGTATTCACCGTCAAATCAGCCTATCATCTTGCTGTTTTGGTGGAGAAGCAAACTTGTAGATGGCGGTCCATGGTTAGCTAGATGGATAAATCTAGTTGGATTTGCCTATGCAAAGCTCATATCCCACCTGAACTTAAGGTGTTTATTTGGCAAATATTTAACCATATTCTCTCGACCACGGAAGCCCTTATCGAGAGGGATGTTCCGATGCTACCTAGGTGCCTGGTTTGTTGGGCAGAGTCTGAGACATTGGAACATTTGTTTCTGGATTGTCCAGTAGCCAGAGCACTTTGGGATCACTCGGGACTTGATTATTTAGGGCAAGGGTTGCCTCGTCATACTTTTCCCTCTTTCTGAAGTGTGTTATGAGCCTCATTCATCGTGCTCCTGCTTTCATGGCCGTTGTGGCAGTTCTCTGGCGAATATGGAAGTCCTGAAATTGGGTTGTCTTTGAGGCAAACAATTTTGGGATCCAAGTTTTAATGTGGCAGTTTCATTAGCAATATCAGGAATGGGTCAGTCTCCACGTTGCTCATATGGTCCGATCCTCGAGGGATCAAGCGGGACAACAAGGTGGGGGGCCCATTTGGCTGTCTGCATGTGGGATGGAGCGACTAGGAGTGGGTCTCATTCGGCAGACATTATTCTTATTAAGGATCAAGGGGGAGAGTCCTTGTGGTCAAAGGAGTACAGTTTCCTTATATTGATGACTCGGGAGACAATTCTCTGGTGTCTGGAGCTGGGATTCACGGAGATGAGATTTGAAGGGGATGCCAAGGTTGTTATTGATAAAGTTAATCAGGCGGATACCTGTGACAGCAAAGTGGGGAGTGTCCTTGAATAAGTTGTTCGTCTGATTGCAAGTCATGAGGCTTTTCATGTGCGATTTGTAGGTCGGCGTAATAATAGGGTAGCTCATTTAGTGACTCGTAAAGTTCTTTCTTTGTATCCGACTATGTGTCGCTATTTTAACTTTCGAACCTGATTAAATTTCAGGATGTACTGAGCTATTTTTTTAATCAATATATGATCTATCTTTTGTAAAAAAAATCTTCTGCATTTCTACTTAACCAAGAATCAACAATATAATTTATAGCTGAAAAGTAAAACTGCAACCCCCATTCAAAATTTCCTGCCCATAGAGTGATTTTAGGAAGCTGATGTGGCAGAGTGTTAAGCGGGACAAAAAGAGTCACGCCTGATTTCAGAACCAAAAAACTCTCCACTACCCACTTTTTTCTCCTTCCAGGCCCACGTTCTCATTTAATTTGTATTTTTTATTTCCGATTTCCCTTCCTTCCACTCTTTCACCTCATTCGAATAAGTTTCTTGGCCTTCAGAAAACCAAACCTTGACTCAATCATCTGGTTCTTTTATGTGCTTGCATCTACCTTTGATTTCCGTTCTCTAAGCGTTAGATCGGTATTGGTTTTGCCGTAAGTTATTCTTCCTCTTTCAGATTTCTGTTTGTTGTTGTTGCTGCTTTTAGTTTTAGGGATTCGGGTTCTGGGTTTTTTTTTTCCAGGGATTCGGTTGCAAAGATTCATCTCCCTTACCTTTGGTTCATTCCGTTTTCTTTATTCTCTCTTACCTTTCTCGCTTCATTCTGTTGATTGGATTCTCTAGAGATCAAAAGGGGATTTTTGATTTTTCCCTTTCTCTTGAAAGTAACAAAGCTGCTTACTTTAAATTCCACTTCGCTTAGACTGTCTTCCAGAGAGCAGCCGACTGCCGATTTTGAGCTGAGTTTTTCCGGGCCGCAGAGAAAGAAGAGGAAAGAAAGAGACGTTCGACGGCGGCAGCCAGGTACTTCGTCCGGGTCGTTTTCCAGGTCAGTAAACCGAAGGGCCGGCTATAAACTACCGCTGGCCTGGCGGGGGAAAAGGAAAGCGTAAACCATAAGGCCTCGGGGATCCATTTCTCTTGCCAGCCCATACTTCAGAGGCCCAGCCTACTTGAGTCAGTAAGGTTTTCTCTCATATGTTTCTAGGTTAATTAATCTAATGGGACTGGCTATGATCTGATAATGTACTTTCAGCTCTAATCACTAAAGAAGCATAAAGTAGGTGGTATTGATAAGCATGCTCCACTGGTTAGTGTATTGGTTCTACCAGGCTTTTTTCCCGTTATTACATAAGATCATTGGACAGTTTTATCTCACTCCATTAGTTTGTTTTATTGTTCTTCAACTTCATTTGCATTGTATTTGTATTGTGACATTAGAGTTGGAATCCATTTGTGCTAAAAGTACAAAGCGTAAACTGCATAATTGAAAGAAGGGATAAGCTTGGTATAGTTAGAAGAACTAGAATTGGTAAGCACTTATAGTGCTTTTCTTATTGCCAGCTTGCTTCTTTTTCAAACTTCTCTTTGGATATGGTTTTTATGGATGCCTTTGAATTATATTTGTGTTGGCCATTACATTGTTGTCCTTCTCGCTCTTCCTTTGCATCCCCAAGCTTGGAAGCCATTATGTTATATGTGTTTTGTTCATCAATTTAAATTATGCCTTATATAGTTATATTTTTCTTCGACTGTTATGTTTGTGTGGTGTGTTGTATGTGTCATTAACTCGCACAAACTTATAATTGGTGAGGAGTTTAACTTCTGTTGTAACAATTAATTAATTTATATGAATGGCAGCTGCAAAATTTACTGGAACGGGTGCATCATTTACCACGACCTCTATTTCAGATTGCATCAGGTTATTGGAGAATTTAATATGGATAGTGCAAATGTCATCCCATCTGCCTAACCACAGATTTATCGATCGTCTGTACCATGTGAGTGTCATGGTTTAGCACGCAACTGCTTCAATGCAAACTGACATTAATATTTTCCCTTGAATCTCATTTGTTTAGGGAAACGTCGAGCAGTGTTTATTCATCCTGAAGATCAGTACCAACGCTGTGTTTTATCTGCTGAAGAGGAAGAAGCATTTGAGAGAGGTGTGTTATCTGTGTTTTAATTTTTCTAATTAGTTCATCTATTCAATGAGTAATACATGGTTTTATATTTAAATTCTGCAAAAGAAGCTGCCTTACAATTCCAACTCTCTCAACTTCGGCGAATACTATCCCAAGTCGCCCGTAAGAGAAGACATCATATTTTGAAACAGAAGGTTCATAGGAGGGGCTTGCCTTTTGAACACCAAGGTTGTTGTTTGCTAAATTTTGTAGCAAGTCTTACAAATTAGGCTATTCTAGATTGTTGAATCTTTATTTATTTCTTTAATATCGTATGTGTTTTGGTGTTGTTCATAGTTTTGGAGCCGGAGTTTAGATTTCTATTACAAAAGCAAAGTCGATTACTTCGACGTATTCATCTGCATAGAAAGAGACGTGGCCGAAGTTTCTTTCCTACAGAAGTCAATCAAAGTATGTGGATTCTAATGGCCACTATTATACATGAAATGGTTCATCTCTATTTTGGTTTAGTTTTTGTACATTGGATATATGTTTTTGTGTTCTGGTCAACATATTTTGTTTCCTATTTTGGTTTTAGAACATATAATGTACCCATTTATGCCATGCATATAATTTAGTGATGTACGCTTCATGTCACCTTATGCAAATAGTGGATTGTTTTTAGATGTTGATGTGTCAACGGCAAATTTGTGTGTTATGAACAAACTTTGGTGTTTCCTGAAATTTGACTTATTCTTACTTAAAATGAGCGGTATACCAATCTATCTTGCCTTGAGAACATTTATTTTAATAATTGTGTTTACTGTAGCACGCCTAAATCGGCTTCACAGTTTCTCAATCTCATTCAATTTATGAATTACTATGACAAAAATTTATTAATATTACTTATCTATTTCACTAGGTCTTCCGTTGGTTGAATTTTTTGATATTGGTCCACCTTCATGTACGTGTCAACATTGTGGAGCAGTTATGTGGCGGTTCGAGAGTACTTTATCTACACGGAATGATGTGTTGCCTGCATTTCCTTTATGTTGCAAACATGGTAAAGTGAAATTGCCTCCCCGCAGAGATGTGCCCGAATTTCTTAAAACTCTACTTGAAGGGGATACACCATTAGCGCGTCACTTTCGTACTAACATCAGAGCCTATAATGGGGTTTTTTGCTTTATTTCTCTCGGAGGTAAAGTCAATCACTCTATTAATGATGGTCGTGGAGTTTATGTATATTCAATCGGTGGTCAGATTTATCATCGAATAGGATGTTTGGTTCCTGGTGATGGGGATAGTCCGAAATTTGCACAACTTTACATTCACGATTCAGATAACGAGGTGCAGAATCGTATGGACTTTTACTCCACTGATCCTGCCAAGAATCCGTTGCGCCAGTGTATTGTTGAAGGCCTCCAGCATATGTTTGATGACAATAATATCCTGGTACGTACATTTCGTTCTGCGCGAGATAGGATACAAAACTCTGGTGTCCAGGAGCTTCAACTGAAACTATTGGCTAAGCGTGAAATTAATAGTAGAGAATATGATTTGCCCTCTGCGAATGAGATTGCAGCATTGATTGTAGATGAAACAGGAGAGCAATCATTTTCTCCAGATATAATTGTTCAACAGAAGGGTTCAGAAATGGAAAGGATTAGCGTATACCATCTAAGTCTGATGGCATTACAATATCCAATTTTATTCCCATATGGCGAGGATGGGTGGCATCCCTGCATTAGCTATAGTCACAGTAGCTCTAATATTAGTGTTGGAGATAAAATGATAACCCAGTGTGATTTCTATGCATATCGTCTTCAAACCCGTCTACAGGAGTCGAATTCTCTGTTATTATCTGGTAAATTGTTTCAACAATATATGGTGAATGCATTTGCGTTAATTGAGGCTGAACGCTTAGACTGGATGCATACCCATCAGTCGAAGCTAAGAGGACACTACTACAAGGATTTGTTGAATTCTTATTTGCGAGGAGATAGTGATATCAAGCTTTCTGGGAAGCCAGTTATTTTAGCTGCCTCACACACTGGTAGTCCAAGATACAGTATGAGAATTTTCAGGATGCGATGGCTATTTGCAATTGGATTGGTTATCCTGATTTGTTTATAACATTCACTTGCAATTCTAACTGGCCAGAGATACAGTTAATGGTTGATTTGATTAGAAGGTACAGTGGCAAAGATCCTGACCGGGCTGACATCACCGCCAGAGTTTTCAAAATCAAGCTTGATGAGTTTATGTTAGAGATTCGCGAGAAACAAATATTTGGGAAAATCAATGCATGTATGTGTGCTTATTCATTCGTTATTTATCTATTAATGTTCATCCATTACTCTCTTACCTCATTGAACTAATATTCATTTTCCACTATTTGCATCTTGCTGTACAGATGTCAAAGCAATTGAATGGCAAAAGCGGGGTCTCCCTCATGCACACATATTGCTTTTTTTGGCCTCGGAGAATAAATTCCATGGTCCTGCGGCTATTGATTCCATAATATGTGCTGAAATTCCGGATCCTGATCTTGATCCTGAACTGTATGCAGTTGTCACAAGTTCAATGATGCATGGCCCATGTGGTACAGTACGTCCTAATAATGTGTGCATGAAGAATGGGAAATGTAGTAAGCATTACCCCAAGGAATACTCTTCTCAAACAACTATTGATGAAACTGGGTTTGCTAAATATCGTCGGCGGAACAATGGTAGAGTTTTCAACTGTGGCGGCGTTGATCTGGAAATGTAGTATGAAGAATGGGAAATGTAGTAAGCATTACCCCAAGGAATACTCTTCTCAAACAACTATTGATGAAACTGGGTTTGCTAAATATCGTCGGCGGAACAATGGTAGAGTTTTCAACTGTGGCGGCGTTGATCTGGATAATCGATGGGTTGTACCCTACAATCGATATTTGTTACTACGATTTGGAGCGCATATCAATATTGAATATTGTAACAAGACAAGGTATGGCTGAAGTAAATCGTATTTATCTATATGACGTTGTTGTTTCCTTTATTATATTACCAAACTCAGATTCTTAATGACAGGCTATATGTATATTTATATGCTACACTCATTATTAACTTTGTGCATGCATATGAATTATGATTTAATTTCCAAAAATGAATAAAAACCAAACCAATATTTGTGCGATTTCTCTTTTTTTTTTAGTTATTTTATAAACCCAGTGTTATCTTATTGGTGTGACTTCTTGCCGCAACTCTGTAATTTTTGTAATATTTTTTGGTGTGTTTTCCTTCATTTTTTTTTTTGCCCCTTGGATAAGCTATTGTGATCCATTTGTTGCCTTTTGTTCTCTATACTTTGATTTCTTATTTAATACAAGTCACATTTAAGAAAAAATGTAATACAACTTTTTCCTACTTCCCTATCTAACATCTACAACTTGGTTTTATTTGATGTTTCTATAGGGCTGTGAAATATTTGTTTAAGTACATCAACAAACCCGAGGATCGTGCAATGGTCACTGTAGCTGCACAACAAACAGCTTCGGCTATGGATGGTCGGAATCGTGGAACTACGGTTGTGCAAATCGATGAGATAAAGGCATTCATGGATGCCCGTTACATCACATCGGGAGAAGCATGTTGGAGAATTTTTAGGTTTGATATATACACTCACTCTCCAACAGTACTGCGTATGTCCTGTCATTTGCCTGGTGAGAATACAGTGTATTCAAATGTTGATTCTAACGTGGAGGAAGCGGTTGAGTCTAGCAGTTCCCAAACCTCAATGTTGTTAGCATGGATGGATCTCAATCTTCAGTCAATGGATGCACGGAAATATACTTTGCGGAGATGCCACAATATTATGTATGGAATAAAAAATACAAGAAGTGGTAGCAGCGCAAAAAAGGTACCTGCATTGCTAGATTATATTACTGCTACCCATCCGCAAAGGAGCGATACTATTTGCGAATGCTATTGCATGTTGTTAGGGGTTGTTGTTCTTATGATGATATTAGAACAGTGAATGGGGTGGTATATGAAACATTCCAAAAAGCATGTTATGCTCGGGGACTGTTATCAGTAGATTCTGAATGGAATGATTGTGTCCAAGAAGCTTCGCACTGGGCTTCTGGTTATAAAATTAGAAAAATTTTTGTCACAATTCTTATTCATTGTCAGGTGGCTGATGTGACTTCTTTTTGGTTAAAGAATTGGGAATTACTAAGTGAAGGCATTTTGCATTCACGACGTAGAGAGCTGAATTTACCCCAGTTGAATTTGTCGGAGGATGAAATTAAGGAGTTGTGCCTTATTCATATTGAAAAATTGATGGAGAGATTTTCGAAGTCATTAGCAGATTTCCCTGGGTTGTCTGTTCCCGATCAGTGTTTGCGTTCACATACGGTAAACATGCTGATAGATATGGAGATGAATTATGGACCCGATGACTTAGACTGTTCTGAGGATCGACATAGTAGACCGTTGAATGGAGAACAACAAATCGCTTACGATATGGTATTACATTCTGTTTATACCAATGAGGGTAAATGCTTTTTTGTGGATGGATTTGGGGGTACTGGTATGACATTTCTGTGACGAGCAATTTGTGAGCAATTAAGATTTGAGAAGAGGATAGTATTATGTGTTGCTTCATCTGGTATTGCTGCACTGCTCATGGTCGGTGGAAGAACTGCACACTCAAGATTTCACATTCCCCTGGATTGTGATACAAAATCAATTTGCAATATTGAGCAAGGTTCTGAGGTAGCTGAATTGATTCTCAATGCTTCACTTATTATCTGGGATGAGGCACCGATGGCTCATAAACACAACATAGAGGCCCTAGATAGGGCATTGAGGGATATTTTCCGAGTTAAGCATGTTGATTCTGAGTTGAAGCCTTTTGGAGGTATGACTATTGTGTTTGGAGGTGATTTCCGACAGACGTTACCTATCATTACGAAGGGTACACGGACTGAAATTGTTAACTCTTCCATAAAGAGATCTTATTTGTGGCGGTCTATGACAGTATTGAAACTAACCGAGAACATGCGATTAAAATTGCCTCATTCTGAAGCATCGGCTAGGTTAGCAATCTCAAATTTTAGCAAATGGCTTTTGGAAATTGGTGATGGTACAAATAGTGATATTTTTGGAGAATCAATTATCCCGATACCTCTTCACATTTGTGTTCCCCGTCGTAGTGATCCAATTCCTGATATTGTTGCTGAAATATATGGTCAGTTACTCTCCACTAAAAATATGTCAACCTATTTGGTTGAGCGAGCTATCTTAGCCCCTCATAATGACACTGTTGCGACCATTAACAATTATGTATCTATTTCCTGGTGAAGAAGTTTCTTATTTTAGTTCGGATTCGCTAGAGATTGATGCCAAGAATCAGCATGTTGAAGAAGGGGACTACACAGTTGAATTCTTGAACTCTTTAAAGATTGGGAATTTTCCGGAACATGAGTTGAAATTGAAGTTGGGGTGCCCTGTTATTCTGCTTCGAAATCTGGATCAGAGTACTGGGCTTTGCAATGGAACTCGGATGATCGTTAAGAGATTAGGTAAGTGGTTTATTGAGGTCCAAATTTTGACCGGGACACATGTTGGTGATACAGTTTTCTTACCACGCCTAAGTCTATCGGTCCACTACAAGAGCTTAAATTTCACTCTGGTTCGAAGGCAATATCCAATTGCACTGTCATATGCAATGACAATTAACAAGAGTCAAGGTCAAACATTAAATCACGTTGGCATCTGCTTGCAAAGACAAGTATTTTCTCATGGACAGTTGTATGTTGCTATGTCTCGAGTTACGTCGAAAAGGGGACTCAAGATTCTTAGCTGTGACTCTCAAGGTAAACCGGTGAAGACTATGCAGAACATTGTGTTCACTGAGATTTTTGAGTAGTGGTTTATTGATGTATTATGTTTTATTCGATTTGAGGACTAAGACTGTCAAATTTATCGGGTCGTTACAATTTGAATCTTGAGTTCTCAATTTGTCCAAATTATTTTCTTGTTTTTAACAGCCAATTATATGAAATGTGATTTATGCACACTACTTTATATTTAATTGTACCTCAATTTACTCTACCGAAGGGTATGCGAGTGTAACCGTTATATTGCAATACGAAGAAGAACTTCCATAGTCGCAACTGAACTAAACTAAATTAACACCACAACCCAGCCCACAAAACAACCCAAGTATGGTTCAGTTAAATAAAATATAGTTAGAGAGGGAATGCCCAGCCGGATTTGTTGAAACTAAATGGCCAACCTATTCCCATAAAAAAAAAGGCCAACCTACACTACCTTGGGCGGATCCTTCTCCACTCCCCCACTCCCCCACCTCCTCTACTGCCCAGTATCCGATTTTTTTGGATCTTCTATGAGGTGAAGGCTGCCGCATTCCAAGCCATTATTTCTTTATTAAATACATTCATTATGATTTTCATTTCATGTTAATTAGTGGTGGTGTGGGCCGGGCCGGCCGAGTTGGCGCATCAAATAATAATTAGCAACTTTGAGAGGCAATTTTGGACAAGAATTGTTGACACAGTCGCAATTAGCAATGTTGTTAAAACGGAACCGGACATCGATCCGGATTAGTAAAGGGTTCAAGGTTTATCAAATAACCGGTGGTTAATCGATATTAAAAACCGATCATAAACCGGTGTTGACTTACTTGGTAGACTTAACAATTATTTTTTTTTACAATTATTGTTTCACTTATTAGAGATAAAAGAATAAAGTGAGAATTATTAAAACTGAAAAAGCATAATTTGGGCGGCTGCTAGGTCTTTTTTGGGAAAAGTGAACTGATTTTTCTTCTCTTTATATTTTATTCTGTACTTACCTTCTTTTGTTTTTGAATTTTTAATTGCAACAAAATAAAAGGAAGGCGCATGTTTGATTTTAAGAAGGTGGGTCGTTCCCCTCAACAAAAAAAAAAAGAAGGTGGGTCGTGAGTTCCGTGACACACCCGCCTCTTGAACTCTAAATGGCCAACCTTCTCCACTCCCCCACGAGGCCACAAATCCTTCTCCACTCCCCCACTATCCGACTTTTCACACACACACGTACTCCACTGCATGCCAAGTAAATTACGTGTGTAGAATCACTTTCTCTCATTTATATAATGGAGATACCACTTTCTCTCATGTTACAATTTCCGTTTACTACTTCCCATACAAAACACTTCGGTTCCATTGACCGTGCGAATTGCATTCAATATGGCGGGCCTGCCTCAATTCAATCAGTAAGTACTGCTCATGCATCCAACAAATACTACATCATGTAATTTCGATTCTTTTTCACTACTTAATGCCAAAACTTACAGTCCAATATATAGGCTTCCCCATGGTTTTATTGCTAATCTGCAATATGATGATGCTCTTGAAATTTGTGAGCGTGCCGACACCATCGATCTCATTATGTTGCAAGTGGATGTCGAAAAGCAGGTAACTACACAAATAAATTTCTTTTTAATCGTACGCCTTTTGTGGCATGCTGCATTTTATCGATTTGCTTTGACAATATTCGTTTCTGTGTTTACATCAGGGCACCTCTTTTTTGTTATCCGGAGGTGTAACGAATTTGACGACGTCCTGATCCCCTGCATCCAGAATCCATTTCGTCCACCTCACAATTGAGGACGAATTCATTGGTGTTGACATCGTCTTCCCGTCATCACAGTTACAAACGATTGTTGAATCTGTATTCAGTCATGCAGATGTTGTCAATGCTGACTATATGGTCCTTCTGAACATGCTTGGAGAACAGACATTTGAAGTCATGGTCACAGTCGGTCCCTGGAACGATGCATTTGGTTATTGTGAACTTGTGTTGGTGAAATTATTTTTGCCTTTGTTGAATTGAATACCATGTCATGAACAATGAGACAATGTATTGAGTTTTCTTATTTTGGACTTGCATGTTATTTGTCGTAATACTCAACTAGATTAGATTTGTGATTAGTAAAATTTCATGTAAGTATTTTTATTGTGATTAGCTAATCTTCAAATGTATTTCTAACTTATTATGAATGTTCATTTATATTACATGTTCGTCTTCAACGAATTGCAAAATTGCAACAATCTTATGATAATATAAAACAAGACTCATTTCTCGACACTATCATTATAAATATTGTAACTCCATTTCCTTAAACAAATGCGGCCAACGGGCCGGGCTATAGGCTAGTATAAAAGAGAGCGAAACCCAACACGGAATTTCCCCTACAAAAATTTAAAAGTCGCACGGCAGAAAGAAGGAAGAAGAAGAAGAGGTCAAAAATTAAAAGAAAAAAATAATGAGCCAGAGAATAGCAGCGAGCTAGGAATGATAGACACGAGAGCTCCAAAACGCTTCGTTCCGCTCCAGCTCCCTCCCGTCTCCGAGACCGAAACCCTATCTCCACCGTCCTCCTCCCCCGCCGGCGGATCGCTCGATCGAGCCTTGTCCTCAACGCAGTCCTTCGATTCCCTGGGGGGGAACTAAAATTATCACGCGGATCTGTCCAACCGTCGAGGAGCGATGCCGTCTCAAGGGGATCTGGACCGTCAGATCGAGCATCTGATGGAGTGCAAGCCTTTGCCCGAGGCGGAGGTGAGGACGCTCTGCGATCAGGCTCGGGCGATTCTGGTAGAGGAGTGGAACGTGCAGCCGGTGAAGTGTCCGGTCACTGTCTGCGGCGATATCCACGGCCAGTTCTACGATCTCATTGAGCTGTTTAAGATTGGCGGAAATGCTCCGGATACCAACTACCTTTTCATGGGCGATTATGTTGGTAAGTCTGTCAATCAGTCAAATCGTCTTTTTTGACTTCCTTAGTTTCCAGTAGTCACTGAGAGTTTCCTCTGATTTCGGCTTGCTTTCTCGCTCCTTGATTGGCTTCGATTCTAAGATCTCTCTGGTTCAAGATGGCTCCTTGAGTTCCTCTGTTTGATTGTTTGTAATTGCCTCTTGAGATCCCCAAGGATGTGTGATTACTTGAAAGTAGAAAAATGAAGTCAATAATGGAGTTCTTCTAATGACTGAAAGTAAACTTGAAATCATATAAAGCTTTCTGGATCTATTCGGTGGAAGGAAGTATTGATCTCTTTCTCTAAAACTTGCTGTAATGCAGATCGTGGATACTATTCGGTGGAGACGGTCACACTCTTAGTGGCCCTGAAGGTCCGTTACAGAGATAGAATCACGATCCTGCGAGGAAACCATGAGAGCAGGCAGATTACGCAAGTGTATGATCACCGCGCTCCTACTTTGTGCTTTCGGTTAAACTCTTTTGAAGTATACTCAAGTTTGACCATTCGAGTTTCATAGCTCATAGCTGTGGCTATCTACTTCAAGGCAAGGTTTTGATAATTCGATTTCTCCTGCTTTTTTCAGCTATGGGTTCTATGACGAGTGCTTGAGAAAATATGGGAATGCAAACGTTTGGAAGCATTTTACGGACCTTTTTGATTATCTACCACTCACAGCACTCATTGAGAGCCAGGTAGAATGGTGAATGTTATCTATGGTATGTTTGAATTGGCATTGATCAATGATCATTCTATGCTGAATTTGTGCTCCTATCTATCGATGATGCAGGTTTTCTGTCTGCACGGGGGACTCTCACCTTCTCTTGATACATTAGATAATATTCGAGCTTTGGATCGTATACAAGAGGTAGGTACCAATCTTATGCTCGTTAGACATCAAGCATTTCTATTCTGTCAAAAAATGCAGCAACCCACAAACCTTTTATACCCAAAACTTCGAACCTGACCTATGTGCCACATCTAAGTGGCATAGATCTTTCTGTAGTTAGTTTGAACACTTGTTGTATGCCATAGTTTAGTCTGATTTGTTTTTTGCCTGACTAGGTCCCGCACGAAGGACCAATGTGCGATCTGCTATGGTCTGATCCAGACGATCGTTGCGGGTGGGGAATATCACCTCGCGGTGCTGGGTACACATTCGGGCAGGACATTGCTGAAAATTTCAATCATACTAATGGGCTCACCTTGATTTCACGAGCTCATCAGCTTGTTATGGAGGGCTACAATTGGTCCCAGGTGAGAGAGAACGATTCCTCAGATTTGATTATTCTACGGTGCATTTCTTAGTGTTTGGTGATAAACCTTTGGTTTGGTTGATCTATCATCTCAGGAGAAGAATGTTGTAACAGTATTTAGTGCGCCAAACTACTGCTACCGGTGTGGGAATATGGCTGCAATCCTGGAGATTGGCGAGAATATGGAACAGAATTTCCTGCAGTTTGACCCTGCGCCTCGCCAAATTGAACCCGACACCACGAGAAAGACCCCCGACTATTTTTTGTAATTTTCGTTTGCTTGCACACATGAGATCAGCCTTTTGTACTACTGATGGTGCAATCAGTATTGTAGTAGATGTGTACTTAAAAAAAATAGATTTTGTTGTGTTCAGAAAAAAGGGGTTGGAGTACGACCGTCAGGAGTGAAGAAAAAACTGGTTCGTCAAAAACTTCTTTGTTTCCACAATCTTCCTTCCCTTCCTAATGCATTTGTTACTGCTCTTGATGCACTAGACAAAACTTACACAAAGAGGCCAAAATCGAAGATTGAACAAATCTGAACGAGCGAAAGGAAGCTCGTATAAAACTATGCTCGAACGCATTTGAATGTGACTGTGGAGTACCGATGATTTCATTAACTACAACATCGTCCATTGAAAGGCAAACACTATCTACGGGAGCAATACATAGATGAAACTCAACAATTACAGTGAAACACGAATGTGTATCGAAGTGCTTGGAAGAGGCGGAATGGGGATGGAACATGCTATGCAAGGAGAGTCTCAGAACGACAAAATAAAAAAAAAAGGGGTTCAAAACCGAGAGTTCATTTGGATCCTACCTGCACCTGGCATTGTTCCTGTCTGCTTCTTTCGATAGTACACAAACGAACCACTTGCAACCAAGAAGAACAACACAATGCCCTGCACCAAAAATTCAAATATCAGAACATCTAGCTTGGTGACAATAAGAAGAAAAGAAAGAATGTTAGGCACTTCAAATTGGATTTGTAAAGATGAGAACCCAGAACATTTATCCCAAATTGTAAAGATGAGAACCAATGTCAGGGCCTCAGGTGAATGCTTGATCATCTGACGCAATAGATATTTGCCTATCATCTTCCTAAACAGACTTTGGGGCCAAACCCCATCGATGCATATAGCGCTAACATCTGTAGCCTGTAGGGCATCTAGCCCATGCTAGCTTAAACTCATGTTTCAAGTATAACGCTCTCTGCGTGCCATTTGAAGCACTCGTGTAAAACCGGGCAACTCTGCTCTAAACTCTACTCCGAAAACGAACTACACAAGTAACATATTGAAGAAAACACATGCAATTGAAGCAACAACCATGTAAGAAAGAAGAATCACTAGTACAATTATGCAGAAAATAAGTCCAAGAGAAAGAGAAGAGCAAACGACTTGCTGCCTAAGGAATAAATCATACAACTAATTCACAAATCCCATCCCAATAGCATAGAATCCGATTCCTTGCATCGATTTTTATTTGAGCTATAAAATGCCATTTGGTTCAATCTTCATCGTACCCCCTTTTCATACTCTTTTCATCCTATCTTTCTCAAATGCAGGCAGAAAGGAAAATCTTCACATACCTCAAAACCAAGCACTGAAACCTTCTCTTCATCAGCAGGCGGTATGCAACTTCTGTAAGTAATGTAAGCCTGTGATCCACCACCACCATCTAGTTTCTTAGAGTCCTCGGCCAAATTTCTACCTGCAATGGAAGAAGCCTCCTGATTACCGCTACCAGCAGACGTTTCCAGATCAGATCGATTCTTTTTGGACTTTCCCTGTTTTGCAAGCTTGGCACCATCTTTGATCTCCATACATTTCAACGGGATACGATACCCAGTCTCACTGCATCTGTACTTTGGCTCAGTCTGTTTAAATATTGGGGGCAAACAAAACCCCCCAAGCTTGTTAAAGACTTGGGCATAAAATCTCAATCGATAACAAAAGATCTGACCCAGGAAATTCTAGTCCACACATTCAGCATAAATCAGAAGGAAAGATCGATGAATTAGCCAAATCAAACCAAACTATGCCAAAGACACTGAATTTCAATCGGGAAGGCTAACGCAGAACTAACCTTCTCCGAGTATTGGCAGGGAACACAGGCCCCGGAAGGAGCGCAATCAAAGCTTGTGTTACTTCCGCTGGGCGTTTCTTTGAAGCCAAGCAAAACTCTTCGTTGGAACCCTCCATTGCTTCAAACTCGAGAAAGGGGGAAAACATCGATTGATCAGAAAGCTTGCTTAAACAACGAAATCAAACAAACAAGAAGGAAGAGCAATGCGTCCCGAGATTTCACGCTTACATTCCGTGGTCCGAAGGAGACGCTTGGAGCTCTGCAGTTGCCGAGATGGAGCAGCTGGCGGAGGAGAAGAAGAAAAGGAAGAGTAAGATGGAAGGATTCGTCCACGCCATTTTTTTCGACCTTACGCCTCTTCCCTTTCACTGGTTTTGTTCATATGATTTTCATTCCGGTAAACGAGATACCTGCAGGTTCGACGGTCGTGGCCCAACTAGAAGCCGAACAACTGGATCCACTTTGGCGCGTTATATGGTATATGGGCCTGGGCCTGACGATTAGAAAGAAAGAAAACGATTTCTAAGTTTGTTTCATCTTTTCGATAGAGAAAATGGTTCTAATTGTAACTTATTGATCACCTGAGCAAGCTGTTAACAGCCAACTTGAAGAATATTAGTTAGCTTTTACTCCTCGTATCCAGTTGATGACTTCTGCTGCTATGCAACAAAGTAAACCTTCTCATATGTCAAAATTGCTGCTTCTTTTTTCACTTCAGAAGACAGGTCAAAATTGCTACTTGCTCTATTTTTACAAATCCACCGTCTAACCGTAACAAACGAATGCCTCATGATCATTATAAGCTATATAAACTGTACTTGCTGGTTTACATCCAACAAAGGTAGCTTTGTCTACCTCGTCTTCTTAGCTTTGGACAACTTCTTCTTTCTTTTCTTCACGGACTTGGGGACTTTACTCTTCCGAGCTTCCCTCTTCTCTTCTTTTACTTTTTTCTTGTTCTCTTTCCGAGCAGCCCTTTTCTCGCCGCGACTCTCTTTCTCAGAACCGTTGCTCCCATCATCATCATCATCATAGTCCGAGGAATCACTCGAGTCTTCTTCATCTCCACTGGCATCCTCCTGATGAACTGCCAAGGGCTCTTTTTCTTCATCATCAAGCTTCCTTCCTTTCTCTACTTTCGAGTTGCCATCATCATCGTCAGAAGAAGAAGACTCCGTTCCTGTAGCTCTAGGAAGAGCATGCTTCAGTCCCGTGATCGTCTTATAGTACATGTCTTCAGTGTCCTGTCCACCCGTCAACCGTATCACATCCTCCTCTGCATTTTTCACATCATCCAGAGTTTTTGGAATGTACGCCTGCATTGACCAAAACATGTACACAGTTAGCTGGAAGTCCATTAGATTTAGCCATCTGCGCTAAAAGTGTTAAACGTACTAAGGACCTGAACAAATACGGAGTCAGCAATTTCATCCTCAGCAGTCAGATCTCTGGCCATTATTTTTTGTTGGACCTGAGGACAAAGGAAGTACAAGGGTCAGACAGCCCACAGCAAACTGGCAGTTAAGGGTGATCAATTAATGATATAAATATACAGGATGCAAGAACCTGTTCCAGGTAGATGTCAATGGAGTCATCAGCAATGGTTGGGTCGACTATAAAGTCAAACAGCTCCCTAATACTCATCACACCGACTCCATGTTTCTTAAAGAATTCCTGCAAATGCCAGCCAGCCAACCTCATCAGCAACTCATCACCAGCAATCCTAAGAGTAATGAATTTCAAACAAAAACAAGAGCATTCGTACTGTACTGCATAAAGAGCCTTACAGAAACATGAACACAATCTTCACGCAAGAAATCAAGGGCCCGAGGATGATCAAGATCAACGGCTTGAGAGACATCAATTATGTGAAGATGACCCTACAGTACATTTACAGGTAAGTCAATCAGGTGCGAAATTTCCAATCAGATAATCAACCAGCATTGTTGTAAAAGTTCCATTTCTTTTTAGTTGTTTATTTTCGTCAACCAAAGATACATAAAGAAGCAAACATGCTGCTGTTCTGAATCAATTTGAATAAACTAAAAGCACGAGCATTACCTCAAAATAAAGAATGTTGTATTCACTAAGGTCCCCGTGTACCAATCTGCATTTCTGATACAATGTCCGCATGGCAATAACCATCTGGACAGCAAAATCAAAAAGATGTCATTAACTAGGGTCACAAAAAAATATGAGACAAAGAAAATAGAGAGTTAATTCATCCATACCTTAATGCATACATCTTCCAAGAGAATCCTCTCCCCTAGTCCCCTTCATCTACTCACATAACACAGTCCAAATAAGAAAAAAGAAATCTTAACCTACAATACTCGGAATGAATCATATACTTTGATTTTCATCACCATGATATAAAATAAAATAAAACTAATGGCAGTACTGTCACGCTCACCTCCATATAACCCTCACGCAACTTATCCAACGATAGGCTAGCATCCTTAAGACGGGGTGCAGCCCAACCAGCTTTCCCTGTATTATAATAGTTACAAAAGAATCAAACAAGGTTCAAAGTGAAACAAAGAAACTCAAGTGAATGTTGTATGCATATCATACAGAGAATTATATGCAAAAAGTGAATTCTGAACCAAAGGTAAACTTAACAACTTCCAACCCAGATAATACAGTTACATAAAAGAAGATTGCCAACTGAAATCAGAGCAAAGAGTTCCATGGTGGCAATACATTGGGAAATTGACTTTCAGTTAATCCTCCGCACGTGCTGCTCTCTATAATGAGAACTCCAGGAAAAGGAGACAGTAAGAGACACAGGTAATTACCTATAAATTCCATAGCCAGGACATGTAGCCTCAAAAGGTAAGGAGTTGGGCACCTGATTCCAGCCGCCTTTAGCCTGCAGTTCACATTGAGTTTCAAGTTCTACGACTGGAATAGCATCGTCTTTGTCTGTAAAGGAATTAAATGCTAATTTTTCTTTCTGCTTCATATTAATTCTCAAAGAAAATAGACCATGGAGGGAAACTAACACAATAGTACCGGAAACCAAAAGCAGTAACATTTCCATTATACAAGATTCCAAATGTTTTATCAATAGCGAGATGGAATAAGCATTGCCTTGGTGGAAAGTATAAGGACACTCACTATTACCTCAAAAGGTTTCGCATTTCCTTTTCAGCCCATGTCTTTACCATTTTCCTTGGATTGTGTTTGCAATAACCAAATCTGAACCGATAGTCACCTTGTACATACCGATCCCGATCCCTGATTTTGTTTGAAATTAGTTAACTGAATCACATGAATACACCACGCAGAAACCAGTAACACTTCAACTTAGCAAAAACTTGTTCTGACAGTTCGTTCCCAACAGCTATAGTTGTTGAACTGAGGCTAAGGCTTGATCAGTGATCACTTACGGTCAGTTGCTTCAGTAAAACCAACATATTCTGAAATTCCCATAATAAAGAAAAGTCGACTTACTTGAAGACCAGTACTGAAGTTTTGTACACTTTAATTGCCAGCTCTTGACCATCAGACTTTGATGCATGGTAAACATTTGCCTGCAAAGTGGAACCTGAAGTTACAAGATGACTCATATATTTAACCAAATGTGAAGGTGGAGTTAGTGAAACAATCAAACAATGCCATCCACTTCACACAGCTCAAGTTCGAGATTAACGAGGATGGCAAAGGCAAATCAACAGATATCCACAAACCTCTTTTCCAGTTGAGATACAGCCATTAATATCATTAAACACCCCACGATTAAGCATTTTGAATAAAACCATCCTTGTCCTAGGATCAATGGCCTGCAAAAAAGGAAAGTCAACATATGATTAGATTTACCAAATAGTTAAATCTGCTTGTGAAAACTCTGCTCAGAAGGGGCTTTGAATCAACAGGGGGCATGCACAGGAAGAAATGCTAGGGAATGAGCATGCAGCAGCGAAAGCATGAGCAACCGGAATGCCAAAATAACATTGCAAACTGTAGTTAATGCTCGGTTTCAGTACAGGCTATTGTCCCAAAAAAAGTAATGATTTGTCTTTAAACATAGAAAGGGTCTACAATTCCAAATTTCCCTATTATTCATGCACAAGCTCATAAAAGAGCCCAACAGTTTTTGACGAAAGACAACCCAAGTATAAGTAATCACATACACTTAATGTTGTTGTCTCTCACAAAATTTAGCACGTAAGAAAACACAACAAAATGGTTAATGAGATTTTAACCTGCTCAACAGTAGCAAGATCTGCTTTTTCAGTGGTTTTAGTTTTTCGTATCGCCATGTCTCGCACGCTCCCACGAATTGCAGTCGTAACAGAGTTAGACATCCCAACGTTCATCCTCCCTTCCCACTCCTGCGACCATAAATTACATCAGCATCAAATCCATATAAAACTTAAACCAAGAATTTCGTAACTCAAGACTATCACTCACTAAAATCATACCTCTAGAGGAGAAGCTCGGATATGATGGGAGAACTTCTGATTACGATTGGAGAGAGGTTGAAGCGTTGAGGAGGTAGGCCGAGAATGGAGGCCACCATGAGTATTCGGCCGCCTGGAATTCAGCGCAAAACTTCCCTCACCCGCTTCGCCATCATCCTTGGCGTCCAACCAATCCAAAGCATCCCCAATTTCAGAGTCCGAAGACCACAAAACTTCGTCATCTTCTCCTTGTTCTTCTACTTCTTCTGTAGCTCGGCTCGTGGCTAGTTGTTCTAACTGCTCAGAGTTTTCCACCATTGCATTACACTTACGTATCCAATACAAGACTTGAAAACAAATCCCTAAATTGGAGACGAAAATTAATCAGTACTCCACAGAAACTGGTTTCTATGATTGAAGCAGTTTCAGTTATTCGATACTAGATAGGGTTTTGCATAGTCCCTATGGCTTTTATCAGCATGTGACATTAGATTTTAGCTATATCAACCTGTCCTCTATTTAAAAATCTTTTATGTTTACACAGGTACTGTTGGGTGCAAGACTGAACCAAAAAGATTGAACATTTGAGGCATGGCAGTACAATCCGTAATAGAACCACGATGAAATCATTCTAGAAACCAAAATACAACAAATGTATTTTTCATTAGAGGTACCAGAACTGCAAAACTATGAACTGGCCAGGGGATCCTGATGTAGCTACACTTTCTTGTGCTGCTGTATTATGTCTGATCAACATGAATCCTTGTTAGTTGAAACAAACTACCATGAAACTGGAGCTCTATTTCGGTGATTTGGAAGATAGTATTAAGGCAAACAACGAGTTACCCTCTGATTATCTTGGCCACCACCCACTAAAACTCAACTGTTGGATTTTGAAAGTTTCAATTTTGAGGTTGTGTTGAGAAGTAATTCATGTAAGAGACGGCCCCAATTCTTTAATGTAGGATGTTGTTGAAAGATAATGGCATTACGAAATACATATCATCGAGATATGAAGAATCTTTAATATGAATACAATAGCAGTAGCAGTACAAATACCAGTACCCACTGCATCCAAAACACATGAATATACCCTCATTTCAATTTTCATCTGGTAGCAAGTTATATACGGGTTGAAGAAAGAAGGAAATGTAAGTCTATGTCTATCCTTACACGAGTACGAAAGCTGTATACTTCCAATTATGGAAAAATGGGCCGGAGAAACTGGAGACAATCTTACCGGCAGATGACCGGCGGCGACGGATGCCTTGGTCGGTGAGAGAGAGAGAGAGAGAAACACGGAAGACGAGACGCCGGGGAATGTTAAAAGCAAACGGCGACCGGAGGCAGCAAAGGGGGTGGACTTGCGGCGGCGGAGGAGGCAGAGTTGGAAGGTAGAGGCAGGGGAACGGCGGACGGCAGACTCTTGAGATTTTGGAACTTCAGGGGTTTTGCATTTTTGTATGGGCTCCAGCGTTAACCAGATATTGGCAGGCTCGGCTAATAGAATGGGCTTGGCTGTGGCCCAATAAGAAGCCGATCAACTAAATAAGCCCGTGGTATTGTGGGCGTGAGAAGATGGCCCAAGAATCAACATGGACAATCCTCCCGTTTTTCGTAGACTCAAAGCAAAGGATTACAAAATAGTATTGTACGGATGGTTGAACATCAAAAGAATGGTATCTGAGTCAAATTCGAAATAGTACAAGCACTAGTATTAAAAATCGTGTCAGCTGGGTTTTTAGAGGTTGAATTTATGAATTGTGATATTTCATCTATTTTAATAAAATGTCGAACGGTCCGGACAAAAAATTCCAACATTAAAACGACGTTGAAAGTTAGCGTAAAAATGAAAATCGGCCAGAGACTTCTGTTCAGGTTACTTAAATCAAGTTAATTTGGGGCCTTGTTGGGCCTTGTCTGATTCTTTGGATTAGGGTTTTAACTCTAAATCTTTCTCTATATAAGCTTAGCTATCAACTTGTGTGATAGCAAGCCGCCAAAATGTAAACCTAATAAAAGATCAGCCGTGAGCTCTTGAGAGCTCACCGTGGATTAGTCTCGTTCAATCAAGAACGAGGATACCACGTAAAATCCTTTGTCTCGTGTGTTCATTTAATTTCGCATTATGAAATTCTTCATAGTATCAGAGCGAAACTCGATCCCTTGTCTAGGGTTTTGAGCTTCCGCAGACAGCATCCGTTGGCCCTTTGTAGCACCATCAACGTCATTAGTCTGGCGTCTCTTCCATTCATCAGTCTGGTCGTAAGAGAGACAACAACAGTCGATCAGGAGTCGCAAAGTTGTCCACCCCACTGCTGTTTTTTTCAGTCTTGCGGATCGTCTCCGTTCGTATGCAAAGGTGTTTCTGCCGCTATCGGCCAAGATGTAAACCTAATAAAGGATCAGTTCTGAGCTCTTGAGAGCTCACTGTGAATTAGTCTCGTTCAATCAAGAACAAGGATACCACGTATAATCATCTGTCTCGTGTGTTCATTCAATTTCGCGTTATGAAATTCTTCACCTTCCTCTCCAACAGAGCTCTAATCGACATTTGCTCTATCCTTTGCTCTCTTCCTATAAAGCGGCACTCAGCTCTCTCTAGTAAAAAAAATCGAGCTCTCTCTAACAACTGAGATAAAAGGTAACGTTTGTATTTTGCAATTGCGTTTTTTTTTTTGTCAAAAGATATCATGTATTGATAGAAAAAATAGACAGTTACACCCTGGAAACCAGCCAGGTCTGGAAATCGAAGAAGCGACTCATAGTCGGATACAAAGAGAGGGCTTTCCTAGCTACCAAATGAGATACCCTATTGTTCTCGCGACCTACAAAACGCACACTAAAGCGAGGCTGAGTACGAAAATAATGTCTAATCTCTTCCAGAATAGCACCCAACCGGCTATCTCTTGTGTCGGCTTGATTAATTTTATCAATAATCACCTTCGCATCGCCCTCAAAACAGACCTCCTACAAGCCTTGTTCCACGCACCAAATAATAGCTTCCCTGAGCACAAGCAACTCCACCACTACAGGATCATCCATTTGAGAAAACTGGACCCCTCTAGCCAGAAGGAGTGTCCGCGTTGGGTCAAAAAGAACCATCCCACCAGCCGAATGTGATCCACCCTTAGTAGCCTCGTCCCACATGCAAACCAAATGGGACTCATCCACTTGTGTGGTCGATTGCATCATCGGGATTTGCACCCTAGGCGCATGGTCCGCAGGTAGGCCCACCCATTCCTCAAACTGCTGGTTAAATTGGCGCATGAGTGCTGGGATCCCAAATTATTTGCCTTCAAAGACTACCCAATTTCGAGATCTCCAGATCCTCCAAAGGACGGCAACAACAGCCATAACCACTGTCGGCTGATGAATCAACGCCAACAGACACTTGAGAAACAAAGGAAAAGTATGTCGAGGTAAACCCTCCCCCAAGTATTCCAGCCCAGAATAATCCCAGAGAGCCCGCGCAACCGGACAATAAAGGAACAGGTGTTACATTATCTCCGGGGCCTCCCAACAAACTGGACACCGAGGGAGCACCTGGACCTTTTTCTCAATAAGCGCCTCTGTAGTCGGCAGAGCCCGATTAAGAATTTGCCAAACAAAAACCTTCAACTTCGGAGAGATCTTCGCCTCCCAAACTCTAATCCAACTTGGCTTATCTATCCAGCTAACCGAGGATCGCCACCCACCCCTCCTCCTATCCAAATCGTCAGCCAAATGGTAAGCCGATTTAACCGAGAAAACCCCGTCGGCCGTAAAATGCCAGATAAGCCTATCAGGCACATCCTAACACGGAAGAGGAATAGCTTTAATAGCCTTACAAGTGGGCGGATCAAACCATTTACTGAGCTTCTCATCAGACCACCTCCCTCCCCCCTCACCAATAACCTCCGTCACCAAGGGATCACCCCCCCCCCCCCTAGGCAAGATCCGCGGGTTATAGCATGGGGGATCTAGCTGGCACCTAGGGATCCAGTTAGCATGGAGGAGGGAGACCGATTGGCCATTACCAACCTGCCATCTCAAACCCATCTCTGATAACTGACGACCATGAAGGATACTCTGCCACCCCCAAGAGGAACGAGACCTAGCCATCGCTGTCATGAAAGACCCTTGAGGAAAATACTTGCCTTTATAAACCTGGGTAATAAGGGATTGAGGTTCATTCAGAATACGCCAGCCTATCTTAGCCAAAAGAGCTTGGTTGAAATGTTCAAACTGCATTTTGCAATTGCGTTTCGTTAGACTTAAATTTAAGATTAATTTGTAAAGTTGTGAATTTTACTCTATGTGCCTTTTTGCCTTGGTTATTCATGTCCAATTAGTTAGTATTTAACTCATTGATATCCTATGTAATTTTGGTATTTTGAGGTACGATAACATATTTATGTCGGCACGATTTTTTAACAATATATTTAAAAATACTATTTTATTATTATAAAACGCTTGAATTGCTATTGTACAACAAAATACCCTATCATATATTAATCCGGAATAACCTTAGGTGTGGTTTTTAATCTTTAATCTGAAGTGGTTTTTCTTGTGTTACTTATTAACTAATAAATAAGAATAGTTTTCATTGCCCGCGCTTCGCGCTGGGACGTGAGATTAATAAGAGGTACTTAATTGATCAATGATTTTTGCATCAAATTACACATCAGAACTTGGGGTTCTGCTGGAAAAAATGCAGAACTTCCATTATGGTGTATTGATGAAAATCTTATGGCTACTGGATATTGGTTGGACTTCTCACATGGCCTTCCTCTACTCTCAACTTGCGCTTAACTTCCATTCCATCTGCAAATGAAAATAAGGAAGCATTAACAAAGGATAAGGAAATCGAACAGAATAATGATATCATATAAAAGCTTCATAGCTATAGTAAGAGAAGTTCAGCAAAACCATAACTACAGGTTGATTCATTTGTCGCGACATATGATTTCATTTATCATCTACTTCATGACCTGCCTGTGGTAACTGAAACTCTGAAAAGATAGAATCGTGGCCCAAAATCAGCAAAGCAAAACATCCTACAAAAAACCATTTCAAGATCTGCAGAAGTTGTAAACCATGAGCATGTGAAAGAACAAAAAAAAGTTTGAAAAGTTTGTTAGTGATAATACTAAAATAGTAAAACTTGTACAGATAAGGAGCAATTGAGACAACCCGGTGAAGTAATTCTTCATTGTTATGAAGGGATGCTGCATTCATGAAAGCATTGTCTCCACTTTCCACTAATTCCATCAGTCGAAAACACAGAACAATAGCTGCAATCTCCACCTGTAAAATATTCAATCAAGAACATTGGAAAAGTGCTGGAGAGATAAATGACACCCATTAAAGGCGATTCAAATTCGGCGAAGCATCAAGACTGAAACTCAACCATACCCTTTAGTGTATTCCTGGTCGACAGCGCATTGGAACTTCATATTCAACAATATTATTGCCAAAAGACAACACACTGGCCGTATTCCAGGCCACATCGCAGCAGGTAAGCTCGCCATAACCCCTTTGGCATTGATTTCCTGTGCCACCATTAATCTAATTGATCTAACTGCAACATGAGATGACAAAAGTGGAAGAATCAGTTACTATAGAACTATAGAAATAAAATGAAACCCACAAAAGTGGTAGAATCAATGTCCATAGAAATGAGCTATATGCATAGAGCAGAAGATATTAACGGTCTGAAGTGAAAGAAATCTTTTGCAGTCTGGCTAGCCACTTAGACGAATCAAAAGTTCAGGACAATCAACTACCTTTTAAACACAGGCTCGGCCTTAAAAAGAAACAAAAGTCACACATCAAAAGGAGAAAATTGGGCTAGAAAACAGGAGGAGAGTGAGGGATTAACTCTTCAGACTCCGCTCATAGTGGGTTGCTATCATAGGCTTTGGTTCCTCTAACGACTCCACAACCTGACACAAAAGAAGAGATGAAAAGGAGAACAAATCAATATAAAGACAACAAAGAGAATATACTCTCCATAGAGAGAAGGGAAAGAGAGCCACCGCTGGGTTACTGCACATTCGATTCTTCAGAAATGAAGAAAGCAGTGTAGCGGTGGTCAGTCGAACCGAAAAATCTACAGAGTAATAATTTTCTTAATTCCAAAATGGTGATCCGTCGAATCATCGTATTCACACCGTGGTCTCTCCAAAACATAGGATCACCATCAAAAGAGTCAATTAACATGGATTAGAAAAGAGAAAAACTGGTTTAGATAATAGGGGTAGAGAGAGGAGAAATAGATAAACAGAGGTACAGAACCATCGCAGGCAAGAGAATAAGTGTTGTCTATGTCTCTGGTCTCAGTCTCTCTACCGATGACATCACAACAATGATCATGCGGACACTCGATAAGTCCGGCAGATCTGCAAGTAGAAGGGGAAAGAGACTGGAACCACAGTGCACAGAGCAGAGAAAAATTAAAAGAAGAAGAGATTGAATGCTCACCGAAACCCACAGATCTGGGCAAGAATAAATGAAAAAGAGAAATAGACCAGCGGAGTTCCAAGACGCGTAGCTTCGGGATTTCAACACCTCACCCAACCTGATTCTCGTGGCCACCATCATCGTTGTTGTTCCAACTGCAACTTAAGCCTACAAAGATGGAAGAATCGACAGAACTGGTGATTAGGGGAGGCAATCGAATCAATATAATGGAAAAACATTCATAAACCAGTTATTTCACCTTCTCTGCTCAGATTTTCCGGTTTCGTAGATGCAGTGGCTGCAGTTGGAATCTGCAAAAAGTGTTTCAGAACACCAGGTATTTGCCACTGAAGAGATCTAACGACACTGTATTGGTCACCGAGTTGCTCGACGTTATGTTGAGGAGAATAAGTCGAATCATAGTCGTCAGAGTGCTTGTCAGTTCTCCGATGTCTGGTCGCACCGGCGAGTTGAGAGAAGGGAGGAAGACGTAGAGAGAAAGCAGAGATAATGGTTTCTGTGGATCACTTTGCAGGTCTAGACTGGGTACCGTCCAAGCAAGCATCAGGATCAGGGATGTTAGATGAGGTAGGTTAAATGAGTGGACCACAATGAAAGGAGAACGCGATGTTTAATCCACCAATCAAAAATGGAAAAATATCTCTGTTGCACTCTCTTTTCGCAAGGCGCCCTGTGACCTCTGTCTCCTCAAGTTCTCTGTTTTCCTCAGCAGGCCCACTACCCCCCTTTACCCTTTCTCACCAGTGTCAAGTCAAATCAGGTGCCTAATGATGAAAGCAGGAGAAAAAGAAGGTGAAGGTTGGCTCTCCAATCTCTTGCAAAGTGACGCATAACTCGAGGTGGAATAATCCACCGTGTGATCTACGCGCGTGAGGGCCACTAAGAGGTCTCTCAACCAGAAGGTAAACCAACACCAAAATGGAACGAAACTGGATAAATCCCGTCCCGAACAAAATAGGCCTCACCTGCGACCGCCCACACCAGAGTCCCATCCCAGTCGAAATAGTGTTTATGAGTCATGATGTACAGTAAAAGGTATCTTGGTGCATAGGAAATGGCAATGCTAGGGGTTTTCTTTTTTCGATGGCAAAAGCAACAGTCAACACCTTTGATTTTTGAAACATGTTTGGTTTTTGTAGGACTAGGACATGTGTAGAGGCCCAAAAGGTCAAGAAGTAAACAAAGAAGAGGTTGATATTAGAGCTAAACTATCTTAGTCCGATCCAATAATTGCAATCATTATTGCCTAATAAAGGCATCAAGATGTGAAAAAGCCTTTTCCAATCCTATTATCAATTTGAGAACGAGAAAAACGTCAAACCTTACGAGTCAATGTAATAAGAGTTACATCTAAAATTTCTATACATAGAGCTCAACAAGAAGAGTGTCTATGGTGGATGTCAAATATACTCTAGTGTCTACTCGTATCTTCCCTACACTGATGTCAAATTTAGCACTTGTTAGCATTTTAGTAAAAAAAAAATAGTCACCTATGGCTACCTAGGGCTAGTAGTTTGGTTTTCGATTTTAACTTATTGGAAATAACTGAAATTTGTCTTATTTGAGAAAAATACATGCAAATAGGCAGCAAACCATTCTTATTGGCGGGTGGCCATACAGAAGGAAATCGTTGCTTTAGAAGCGAACCATACTTTGGTTCTCACACCCCTTCCGCCAGGAAAACGTTCCATCTGCTCCAAATGGATGTAAAAAGTCAAGTTTAAGCCATATGGTGATGTTGAACGCTACAAGGCGCCACTGATAACTAAAGACTTCACACATATTCCTGGCATAGATTTTTATGAAACACTTGCCCCCGTAGCAAAGCTCATCACAATTCGTTGTCTCATCACAGTTGCTATATCCCCCTAATGGCATCTGCATAGCTTAACGTCAACAATGCATTCTCCATGGTGACCTCGACGAAGAAGTCTATATGAAGGTACTGGAGGGATTCCGTCTCCCCTGAGACACAATGGTTTGCAAGCTTCACCGTTTCATATAGGGGCTTCGTCAAGCTTCGCGTAACTGCCATGTCAAATTCACTTCGGTTCTCATTTCCACCAAGCGTACACCGTCAACCTTTTTTTTACTTTATATTGAAGATGTCATCTTATTAGGAGATGATCCCTCCTTCATTTCCCATATAAAATCATGCCTTATTACTGAGTTCAACATCAAAGACCTGGGACCACTCAAGTATTTTCTTGGGATAAAAGTTGCTCGTTCACCCAACGGAGTTGTCCTCGGTCAACAAATACACCCTCGACATTCTCTCCGATAAGGGCCTAACTCATAGTCTTCCAAGTATGTTGAAATGGATTGTCATTTTTTTATGAACGCATCCGAAGTCAAGACATCTATCCACTTAAAATAAGTTATCATGATCAAGTTGCCAACCTTTTCACCAAAGGGTTTGGGTCAGATCGCTTTCACTACCTTCTTCGCAAGCTAGCTATTCGTGACCTTCACGCGCCAGCTTGAGGGGGAGTATTGGAGAGCACATAAATCATGTGAGCAGCTCACTATTGTCTCAACTGTTAGTATTCAAGACTATATCATATGAGATAATGTGGGATAATGTTCGCCTACATATCACTAATGCATGATAGCTGTGTTTATACTTCTTTCCCAAAGACAGCAACACCATATTATGTATAAATCAGTATGTAGCTTAGAAGTTCATTTCAATTCAATCATTTGAACTCCTACATAATTGAAACCAAACCGATAAGAAGTTTAATGGTTTTGATTTTTGGTTTAAAAATGGTTAACACCTTAATGATTTTGATTTTGTTAAAATTGAAAACCCAATAAAAAACCAATAACACCCTAACTAAGTTAATACCCGTTAACTTAATGATTTTGATTTCTTTAAAATTGAACCTCAATAAGAACTTGATAACATCGTAACTAAGTCAATACTCGTCAGTAACAGGTGTTGTCACTATTTTATGTGTATATGACACTTCTTTCCTATCTTCATGCTTCATTTTGTCTATTCTAACTCCATTTTTTACTCACAAATTAGGCATTTGATTTTTGATAAAGCATTTAACGGTTTTGGTTTTAATTTTTTGAAATTTGAATGATTTGATTTTGAAACTTTATGCTTAATGAATTGGACAATTGGTTAAACAAACCAAACTGGCAACTCCACGCCAACCTATATATGGGGATGTATGTCCTGGGTATAGAAATTAGAAACACACCCACACTCTTGTCCCAACCTCAAAGCAAGAAACTAATTATATGAATATGATAGGAGTACCTACATGATTTATTTTTACACGCATTGATTGCAATCACGGATGCCGTCAATAATTATGTATAATTCAATCAGAAATCGCTACATCAGTGTCATTCTTTCTTTTGAAAAGCTTTTAATTTTTCCCATTAATGTTTAACGGACGATTTCTAACTCGTTTTAGTCGAAATTTAATTTTTTTCACAGTTAAGTCGGATTAATTGTGCTCTTCAAAATGATATCCATTTTGATATATTTTTGGAACAAAAAAAAAACTGAACCATTTTTTACTAATCTATACCATATGGTATTGACTGGTATTGAAATAAGAGCATACCTATGGTATGAAAAGCGTACCATGGTGGTATCAACAAACCGAGACTATAGGATGGTTGAATACATGATAGTAGAACTATATTAACTGTCATTTATGACTTTTAACATTGTGTAAATCCGGTCAGAGCTAGTATAGCCTTTGTAAATTTTCGATTTTACGTATTCGTTTCAGTGCTCGTCGGGATACGTCCGAGTCCTCTCCACCTCTTTTCAAATGTAGCCTAGTGCTCTACTCTATCCTGGATCCGCCGCTGGTGAGTGGGGTCCAGGAGCGACGTTCGGTGGGGCTCAGGACAATGCCCCCGATCCACGGTTGTTTGGATTCATATTCTGGACCTAGTTGTAACTTTTTTTTCTTTACCAAATTGAATTAGAGTTAGATCATATAAAGGTACTATAAATATTTCTCATAGTCTTTTATAATCTGTATCTCATCGACGTATTGCGAAACCGACTCTCTTCTATTCAGTCCAAGCTCTTTTTGCCTTCAACGCCACCACATGCCCCCCGTTTCCACTTCACTCCTCGAAAAGCAAATCAAATGTCAGTTATGATGCAGACCCCCGGCGATGAATCGCTGACCGTACCAATAATCTTTTACGCTCATTTGTCCTTTTTTCACCGGCCTTCACGAGAATTTGTTGCCCTGTTTTTGTTTCGGTGGCCGCTTAGAATCCACGACAGTAGACGAGTGTTCTCCACATACAAACAGAGCATTTAAATTACAGAGCGTTTACGTATGGATATGGTAATAGTTTATTTTTAATCGGCAATTCGGCATTATCAACAACCAAATCATTTTGTTTTGGGAGTGTTTTAGCTGAATTTATATTTAACGCCCTAAATATTTAAAATTATCGCCCTAAATTAACCAAACTGACAATTTTATCCTTCTATCCAAAATTAACCTAAATCCTAAGACAAGAGACGTCGACAAAACCCAGCAACGCCTCTGCAATCAGAGGCTTGCCGCCGCAATGCATCCCCGTCCGAGTCCGACCGCCGTCCCGGAAACCCACCGCCGTCGTGGAAGAAGGTTACGCCCGTCCGTCCATGATCGGGACGGATTCCCAATCTAATGAATCAATTAAGAGATAAGAGAGAGAAAGGCTCGTTATTATTTGAGCAGAGAAGACAAAAATAGTTTATCATTAGCTTAACTAGTCAAAGAAAGTAAGCAATTGATATAAAACTAATATAGATGATCATAGAGTTCCAAATGATCCCTTTTCCCACCGGACCTGCACGTCGGACGAGTTGAAATTTCGTTACCTGCGGTGTCGGGCAGGTCGTGAACCCGTCCAACCGCGCCGGAGACGGGATTTCAACCCTTCCGACGAGCAGAACCCACACGAAAAAGCGTGGAGGATTTAGGCCCAGCGACTCTCTTATTCCTTCACCCGATGGCCAATGGATGTGGGAGACGGCAGAGGTGGCACCCGGCTCCTCTTCTTACTCGACGGTGGTACGGTGGTCGGAGGGGATGGAAGAAACGAGAAACATATTGTATCGAGGGGAATGAGTGTGGGTTAGGGCGATTTTTTTCAAAGGGCAAGAGTGTAAATTCGTTAGGGTTTAGGGCGATGTTTTTAAATTTTTAGGGCGATGAATAGTAACTTCCGTGTTTTAGACGCCTTCAGAGGCAAAATATTACGAGTCCGGTGACTATTTGTTACAAAGCACGACTGCACGAATCTTTTTTTCTCTCCGGCGACTGCATTGCTAAGGCACACCAAACTACAAGTACAGTGATGGTAGTGGGGTGGGGGCATAATCTGATTCATGAAAATAATATACAGAAAATTTTGTACCAACAAGATGATGATGAACACTTGGGATCCATTCTGCTTCAAGTAGGAGAAACAGCAGCAGCAGCATTCTAATGCTCTTCAGAAAAAAATGCTCCAAATCCTCCACGCAACAAATTTTCAGAAACTGATAAGGAATTATTGATTCTGTTTTTCCTTCCGATGGACCGATCTTCTGCTACTCTTTGCAATCACCCACCATCCGCTTGCCAAACGCCAGAGGGAACTCGCGATCGTACTGTTCCGCGATCCCATGTTTCTCTGCCAGACCCTTCAACGACTCGTAAACTTGGTACATCGGCAGCCTATCCTTAGGCCTAGAACCCACACAATTCAGAGCAACTTTCAGGAAATGAGACATCTCATCGTCGTGACCTTTCCCCACCAGCGACTTATCGATGCAATCCTTGGTCCGGCCACTGATCACCAGCTGGTTCACCCAGTCCACCAAGTTCCCTTTGAAACCTCCTTCGTCGCCATTGTCGACATCCAAAGGCTTCTGCCCCGTGACCAGCTCGAGAAGCACGACTCCGAACGCATACACATCCCCCTTCAATGAAGGAACCATGGTGCTGGAGTACTCGGGAGGAATGTATCCGAACTCCCCCAAATCACTACCATTGAAGGAACTGTCGTTCGAATCCCGGGTGGCAACCAGTCTCGCCAGCCCGAAATCCGTGATCCTGGGGTCGAAATCGTCGTCCAGGAGTATCACATTGGAGCTCATGTACTGATGAATGTATGGAGGCTGACATCCATGGTGAAGCCAAGCCAGGCCTCTCGCCGCACCAACACCGATCCTCACCCTGGTCGGCCAATCGAGTGAGCATCCCTCACCAATCCCAAAACCAGTACCGTGCAACTGAGAGTACAGAGTACCACCAGGCATGTGTTTGTAAACCAGCAATCTCTCTTCCTCTACAACACAGAAACCCAACAATGGCACCAGATTGGGGTGCCTCAGCTGTCCTAACCGGTTCATCTCAGACCTAAACTGCTTCTCGCCAAGCTTGGAACCGCTGAGTCTCTTAATGGCGAGGGCAGACCCGTCAGGCAGCACAGCCTTGTAGGAAACTCCTGTCCTAGTGGAAATGATGATGTTCTCGAACTCGAATTGATTAGTGGCCACAAGCAAATCGGAGAGTCTGACCTTGTTGATTGGTTTCTGGAAGAGAGAAACCTGGAGGAGTTTATGCGACCGGAGCAAATCGATCCAGCTCGAGTCGTCTTTCCGAGTACCCGCTCCGAACCGACCCCCAGCCGCCGCCGCTCTCTTGCCGAACAGCCACCACCAAATCGCAAACCCTAGAATCAACGAGCCAAGGGCTCCAACCACGCCGGCGGCAATTATGATCGCCAGGCTCTTACCGCTCAATCCGCCGCACTTCCCCAGCGGCCGGCCGCACAGCTTGCCGTTCCCGTCGAAGTCGGCCTCGGGGAAAGTGGCTAAATCGGACGGGACGGAGCCGGAGAGGCCGTTATCCGCGACGGAGAACTTCTTGAGCCGGTCCAGCCGGCCGAGCCCGTAGGGGATCGAACCGGACAGCTTGTTGCCGTTGAGGTAGAGGTTGTTGAGGAACTTACAGTTGACGATCTCGGGAGGGAGGGAGCCGGTGATGGAGTTGCCGGAGAGATCTAGGGTGACGATGTACGGCAGCCAGTTGCAGATTTGGGGAGGGAGCGAGCCGGAGAGGCCGTTGTTGGAGAGATCCAAGACCTGGAGGCTGCGGCAGTACTTGAGAGACTCCGGGAGTTGACCGGAGAGCTGGAACGCCGGTAGCTGGAGGCTGATGATTCGAGTCTCCTTCTCGTTCCAGCAGGAGACGCCGTCGAGCTTGCAGACGGCGGAGACAGAGTTGTTGTTGAGGTTCCAGGTGGAGAGCCGTCCTTCCGGGTCCAGCGCCTTCTTGACGCCTTCCAGGCACATCAGGTCGTCTTCAATGGCGGAAGAGAGAGGTGGAAGGGAGAGGATGGAGAAGACCAAGACGACGAAACTCAGATGCAGAAGCGAGCAGATCCAGGTGTCCGTCGCCGTCGCCATTGCCGTTGTCTGGTTTTGGTGGATCGGGTTTCCGGTTCAGCCTGGGGGTAGGTGATGGGGAAATGATGGAGGAGGTTAAGGTTAGGATGAGAGAGAAGGAGATGGAAGAAGAAGAGGAGAGAGAAGGGCGGCCATTAACTGACTGGGTAAAGCTTGGAAAGATCAGGGGAAGGAAGAGCAGTCTTCTTGACTGTGGGTATTCTACTATTCTTCAATCTTTTTTCTATTCATGATTAACTGTTTGCATTTGTTTTCTTGTCAAGTGTTTTTGTTCCTTTTTTAGTTTACATTTTACAACAATACGACTTGGGTTGGGATGATGGTTGTCAAAGCATACAATTAGGATGGGAACAAAACCCGAACCCACGGGTACCCACCCGATCCAACTCGGTCAACGCGGGTAAAACTCGTGTTGATGGGTTTTGGGCTGGGTTCGAGTTTAAACCCGCTACACTATTCACCGGGTCGGGTTGGGTTTGGGTTTAGGTAAACCCGTTCCATGATCATGGGTACCCGCCCACACACATATAATTACTTTCTCGGTATATTTAATATTATAAATAATATATCTTCCTTAAACAACTAATATTCTTTATGTTTGTGGAGACATGAATAATTTGTTCTTTCTAATTGTTTAGAATGAAGTTGATATTATGAAGTGAAGAGTGAAGAAACTTAGTTGACGAGGAAGAATCTTTCAATTAATCTTATTGTTTATAGATGTTTATCTTTAATTTTGAACAATTTGTATTGATCATTTGTGGTTTGCTTGTATGCTCTAGATTGGTGTTTTTTGTATGATTAATTTGTATGAGAAATTGATGTTAAACTTTTATTTTGAAAGAAACTTGTTATTGTAAATTTTTTACCACAAAACCCACGGGTACCCATGAACCCGCGGATACCCAGAGGGTTGGGTTGGGTTTGAGTTTTTCAAACCCAACGGGTTTTACCCCGGGTTTTTTTTACGGATAAACTCATGGGTTTGGGTTTGACAAAACCCGCCCCAACCCGACCCATTTCCATCCCTACATACAATTGGATTCAACCGGTTTTTTCTTCCAAATCGGTTAGAAACCCATCAATATAAAGTGGCAGTCAAAATCGATAAGCAATTATTAAGGTTGTTCAAATTTGGGAAATCACCCGTCACTAAATAAAATTGCATCATTTGGTAAAATGAGTTAATAAAAAAAGAGCAATTTGTTTTTTCCGATAAGGAAACAAAAGCAATTTGTTGGATTCAAGTAAATATATATTTGGTGGTGGCCTTCGTGGCAAAGGTCAGCGAGGCATCCGCAGCACTTGCTGACCTTAGGCCTTCTACCATGGATTGAACCTAGCTTGGAAGCATCGCTATGTGAGTCTTATCATTGAAACTAGCTCAAAGAGCTTATCAACAACAGACAGGACCTGGTACATCCATACACTTCGCTCCTGACGGAGATCCGGGAGAAAATGGCGCAAGAGTGGTTGGTTAATGTTATTCATACATACCGAGAAGGGAATAGAGTTGTGGACTGGCTCTCAAAACACCGTCTCGTCTACCCCTACGGTATGCATGAACTTGTTAACCCACCCTCAAGAGTGACCTAGATTCTTATAGACGATGCCATCGGTATTTCTTTCGAGTGTCGTGTTTTGACGCATCCCTCTACCTTTCTGTGATCCTGCCTTCCTAGCTTGTTTTGTTTTCTTGCCTTCGACCTCCATCTAATGCAAAAAAAAAGTGTAAATATTTATGTTAATGTTATTTGTTAGATTGAAATATAGACATTTGGATGTTATATTAAATTTTGTATTCAAATATGATAGCTCGATAATTTTGTTTGTAATATAGGGAGTTTTTATTAACATTGAGATTATATAGTTGCATAATTCATTTGGTTTTAATGGCTTCCCGTTTTCCTCGCATGTTTTGTTGAAACAAACATATAGATTAGTTGTATCCTCGTCGGATCATATCACTTACTTAACCAGTATTACGGTATAGACCAATTTGACAACCTTGATTATGAGAGGGAAGGGAGTGTGACAATTTTGAAGAATATTGCAAATTGTGAGAAGTTCGACTTAAGTTAAAGGTGCAAACCTTTTCCAGGGTGACAATTAGTGACAACCATCCATCCACCATCCATTTACAAGTCTATAAATCCACACAAATCCTATGATCCAGATTTTTAGAGGTTATATTGGAAGGGTCTAGAGAATCAAATCTCTCAACTTGTCGATTTATCCCCCTCCATCGTTCTTCATCGACGTCTTCATGTCTCATTTCCCTCCATCTCTCACTGCTCACATTCTCTTCGTCGATGTCTTCTTCTCTCCATGACCCCTTAGCCACTCTTTCCCTCTCTCCTTCCTTCTCCGACTGTGCCCTCCATCCCTTCCCTCGATCATAAAAAAATGTCACCACAATTGTAGGACGTCACAATTGTCACAATTGTGACAAGATATCCTCAAAATAAATCTTTAGGAATGAGCAGAAAGAATGTTGTAATTCATAACATCATATAAAGATAGGTGATGTCGGGGACATGGTGCTTCAAAGAATGACATGATGAAGTAGTCTGTTAAAGTAGGTTGCAATGGTAGTTTTATAGTCGAGCTAATTATTTGGATGATTTACTAGGTTTTCTTACGATAATGGGAAGATCTGAATTTTGTTGGTTATTACTTATTAGTTGGGGGAGGGTTGGGTAGTAGTGTGCCACTATGACTTGAGCTAGATGAGGAATTTGATGTATTTGGGGAAGGGATGGAATTAAAATTAAGTTTAATAGATGGTGTAGCATAATGAAAATTATCATAATCATCATTTGAAGAAAAAAAAAAGGTAGGAGCCAGGTTGTAGGGATTATGGAAGAAGACTGATGGATCACTGTTTGAGGTTATGGTGTGGAAATGAAATTCATGTTTCTATATATGTATATCCCTGGAAACAAACACATAATGGGAATTCGGGTAATAAATTGGTAACCCTTAATTCCTTATGTGTAGCCTTTAAAGACATATTTCCTGGTTGTCTCTTGGAACTTGGTTCTATGGATGCTAATAGTGCTAGCAAAACAAAGGGAGCCAAAGACTTTCAAATATGTTAAGTATGATGGCTCTATATGATTCAGACCCAATTGTACACATTTTACCCCTCATTTCATATTCGTTTAGCTTAGTATTTCACCATTCCTTGACATATTTCATAATAGGTTGTGCTTGTTTTGATACATTTCAGGTCCTAGCACGTGTGCAAGGGTCGAGGACGAGTTTTGAGATAATTAGAGGTCAAAAACCGCAAAAATCGAAGAAAAGTCTAAAGTGTAACAGTGAAGTGAAGGCGTCCAGGAAACAGCCGCAATTCACGGTCGAACAAGGCAGTTCACGGTATCCTAAGACCGTGAACATGGACCACAAACCGTGAATATCGAGGCGTTCAGCGAGGTTCCAGAAGTTACTGATGACAAGGCAGTTCACGGTCTCTAAGACCGTGAACTGGGGCCATTGACCGTGAACCCAGGAGAGTGAAGCGGTGCATTTTGGACGATATTGAGTTCATAGACGCGTTTAGGTGTTCACGGCCGTGAACTGGTCACTTTCGGGCAAATATGAAGACAACAGCGGGTAGAGAGAAAGGGAGAGCTGGTTTTCGGAGATAAATTCAATTCCCTCTCTAGGGTTTGCCCAAAAATACCAAAGGGGAGTTCTAGTGAGATATATATATATATATACAGATAGAGAGAGAGAGAGAGAGAGCGCTAGAGTGATCTTGGAGCTTCATTGGAGACTTGGGTAGATTTTGAAGACAAGGATTCAAGCCTAGAAGAAGATCTTGAGCTCAAATTTGTACTCCTTCTCTTCTCTCTCTAGAAACTCACTCTTTTCTCTTGGGTGTTGTAGATCCCTAACTAATACTTTGTAATTACTTGTTTAGATTGAATGATTTGTATGGGTTTGCATCAATTTGAGTATTAGAGGTGTCTTCATGGTGATTGTGCTTAGTTGTGCTTTCCCAAATCTTGTGTGCTTGCCTAACCTAGATTAGAGGAAAACCACACATTTTTAGGTAGGCTTGACAAGCTTGGTTTTCTTGGGCACTTTGCGCCTACTATATAGGTTAGAAATGAGCATCCCCCTTGACTCAAGTTTGCATTTAGGTTGTTTGTGCTTAAGCCGCTCAAACTCCGGTTTGAGGGAGAGCCCTAGGAAACCCCTAGATACTGAGTGAGAGGATCGATTCCGTGACAAATCAATCTCTAGTGAATCCATCTGGTGACATATGGATCACTAGTTGCTCCTCCTAGCGGTTCCCCTAGACGTTGTGAGTGGATCGATCCCGTGACAAATCGATCGCTAGTGAATTGATTTTGTGACAAATCGATCACTAGTTTCTCACCCTCGCGGTTCAAAACCACCTACACCACCATTAAATCCAACGAGTCATGGTAGCTAGTTAGGGGGAAGCAACTCCTGGGTGAAGCTCCCTTAGTTATAATTTTCCTTTATTTACTTTTATTTACTTGTTTAGTTTGTAGTTCCATTAGTTCTAATTTCTAAACCCAAAAGTTGCTTGCTAGATAACAACCTAAGCTATTGAAGTAGGGGTACACATAGATCGGTCCGGGTTTATAATTAAAACTTGCTTGCCCTATGCTGCACCCTTCTAGAGTTTAAAAATTTGGGCTCTAGAGGGGATTTCTAGAGTGGTGTTTTGTGCGAGTCATATATGCAATTTTTCAACGTACGCCAGGTTTGCAAGAACATGTGTGAAAAATCTATTATTAAAAAAAATGTTCGACACAATCGCCCAAAATCTTATTTGTCATCTTCAACTTTAGACTAGCTAGACGTGTACCTGCTGAGAAGCAATCACAAGAAAGAGGAGAGTAAGGAGAAGAACACATCGAGTTCAGCCTATTGCTTACATCTTGACTCAAAAGTGCTCACCCTTTGAGACCTAGTGTCTAGCTTTTTATCTTATTTCAATCTAACTCTAAGTTGGGTCCCTTTGAGTGGAACTCAAACCCTTGACAAGAATAGAGCAATATATATACTTCTTTCTCTCTTCTTCACGACAACTGACGCTAAAGAGAGAAACTACACAATCTCACAAACACTCAAGCAATATAGATAGTGAACACCTATTACTTCTTAGACCTATTGCTAATCACAGAGCGTTTGATCTTTATTTGTGTAGGATCGCTTCACCACATTCCGTGAGTCTTGTCTAATTGCTTTCCTCTATTTATACTTTCTCTTGATGTAACGATCTCCTTTTGTCTTCCCTTGATTTGATTCTTCTTATTTCTTTCTTTAATTTGGGAGATCCTATGATCACACATTCACAACTATAGCAAGTAGTAGAGATTAGTGGGATCTTAGCATGGTCATTACCTTTTCGGTACACGAGTACGGAAAGGAAAAGTCTCTTTTTCCTAACACAGATTGTGTGGCTAGTGTTAATACATTGACGGGGTCCTATGGGTTGGTAGTTATCCAACTCGTCTCTGAAAGGAGATTCAGCTTCCATATATTCAGCCACAATTTGATTACCTTGCTTAAAATTATTGAGTGCCTCTGTTAGTTCAGCTAGTCTCACTATATCTCCTTGGCCATAACGTGTTTTCAAACTCTTCCATGCTTCAGTAGCCAATTTGAATGAAATTATTGTTTTCTTGATTCCAAGTTTCACAACTTGTTGTATCCAGCTGAGGATCATGATGTTGTTTATGCTATAGGGTTATAACAGAGGACTTGCATCTTCTGATGTTGTGATTGTTCCATTGATGAAACCAAACTTATACTTTGCACCCAAAGCGTTATACATGACTTTTCTCTAGCCTTTGTAGTTGGTGATGGTTAACTTATCACCTACCGACATCAACTCTGATTGCTCTGAAGCGTGAAGGTAATAAGGATCCACCATTAGGTCCTGGATTAGTTGTTGTTGTTGGTCCGCCGTTGTGTTTGGTAGCTAGGAGTTACCAACTCGACTCTGATACCGTAACATAAAAAAATTGGATGGATATCCTAACTTTCTTATTCATCAACGTTGATTTAAATATGAAGATTGAGTAGAAGAAGACAACGGTAGCTTAGTTGCTGTGTTATAGAAGAAAAAGATAGGGAAGTGTGAAAAGAGTGGAACACATTCTGAAAAAAAGGAAAGAGAGGTTGTAGTTTGATGACTTGCCACGATGACATAATGTCCATTACAACACTCATAAACATGCACAACTTAAGTTCGCTTTTGGAGTTGTAGTGTCCACTTTGTCATAAATCAGTAGGTCCCAATAACTCAAGTTGTTGGGAGAAGGTTATGTTGGGTCTTATATCACTCTCTAACACGCCCACTCAAACGAAAGTCAACCCATGGGCTTGAAGTTTGCACAGACCCTCCATACCTTGTGCTTTAATCAACTATTAATATTGGGGGTCGTGAAGATTCGAACACACGTCCACTTTGGCCAAACCAGCTCTGATACCATGTCATAAGCCAGTTGGTCCCAATAATTCAGGTTGTTCAGAAAAAAATTATGCTGAATCTTATACCACTGTCTAACACACTTCACCGTTAACTCTACCTAAAGATCGAAAGGAATTCACATACCCACAAAAGCAAAAGCAGCGAACAAGGATAGAGTAGAGAAATGAAAAGAAAGAGAGATTCGTCCACACGAACGACGACAAAAGCCCAACTTATTCCAACACTGACTGACGAAGGAGACCTCACGAATGGGAGATTTCACTTGCCCCATTAACAAATCAATCAATCATTGCATCAAAGGGAGAATCAATCTGGCACTTCTGCTGATAACTGGAATCCCTCTCTGTTAAAAAGGTTTATGCATGTCGGATTTTGATATTTGCGGGGCATGCATCTATGTAAAGGCCAGAAGAAGAAGAATATGCGGTGGTGGAAGTTGGAAAGGTACTTCCGTTTTGTTCTCACCCTCACAAAGACGCTAAAACTGAAATTCATCAACTTTCGGGAGGGATTACGGTGCTAATTGTACAGTAGTTAGCACCGTCCTAACCAAGGGAAAAACTATTACTAATTTGAATTAGTAGTGATTTAGCTTAGATGTTGTATTGATTTTATAATAATCCGTAGTGATTTCTATAAGCTGGATTAGTTGGAAGCACGACTCATATCCACTCTTCAGAAACTTTAAATTAATTGGTTTTTGTTAGAGAGTAGGTTTTATATAAAATTCCGAATAGAGTCATCTATAGATTTGGCATGAGACCACCGAAAATATATGTTTAACGAGTCGTTTGATTCTGGTAATAGTTAAACTGAAACATTAATCACATCCATACATATATGGAATTGATAAAATTGAACTAACTACTCCAAAGTTGATGACAAATATGAGTTTTATTTAATTGCTTCACACTTTCTTTGAAAACATCAACTGGCCATTAAGCAATTAAGGGTTTTTTTCCAGAAGATCGATGTCAAGGTATCTAATTCATTGCTGAAACAAAACGGTCATGGGAGCCCCCACGATATCATGGTACAACCAACGATAAAGTTTAGATATCAAGCCAATTGTAAACAATAAATTTGTATTGTTGAATGAGGTCTAACAATGAATCTTGTATATATATCCATCATTCTCTTATATACCCCTCAAACTATTGAAAAATAATCAAACAGCTTTGCAATAGACCCATATGCATGCATGGCTAACAATCACTATCCATGGCTAATTGGCTATAGACCCAAATTCGATAAACTCATTTCTATCATATTAAAAAAGTGTCTATTAATATCACAAAAAATGAACTGAATCGCTATTTGCCGCCCGTCAATTTACTATTTGCCGCCCATAGTTAAGCAAAAAAAGACGAATTTACCCCTGCCCCTAACCCTATCTATCCCTCCCACCCCTCCCCCCTCCCACCCCCACCCCCTGCCACACATCCCACCTCCCACACCCACCCCCACCCTCCTGCCACCAACGACCCCCTCCCACCCCCACCGACGACCCCCTCCCCCCTCCTACCCAATGCAGTTAAAAGCGCGATTCTACCTAAAAGCGGAAAAGGGGTAGAATCGAAAAGCGGTGAATCAAAGCGTAAAAGCGTAAGTTTTTTATGCATCCTGTATAATAGTTAAAATAATGTTAAGTACGGCATAAACTATGTAAAATATGAGTTCACAGAGTTTAGATAAAAGAAAAAACACCTGCAATTCATGTCTAAATTAGAAAAAACTCATAACATCATAACAATAAGTTCATAAACATAAATCGTAACCCACAAAGGAGTTAAGAATCCAAATTCTCACAAGCTGGTTTAAGTTTACATAATGACATATGCGTTTAATAATCAAAGTCCTCACAATCAAAGCACACAAATGTTATAAAGGATAGAAGGGGCGCTGTGGAAAATAGAAAAATAGAAAATTGCATTTTAGATTGCAAATTGCATAACGAGAAAATAGAAAAACCTTTGACTGTGACGGGGCGCTGTGGACGACGAGCAAAGGGGCGCTGTGGACGACGAGCTATGGACAGGGCGACGGGGCGGTGTGGACAACGAGCGGGCGGCGCCGGACGAGTGGACGACGACGAGCTACGGGCGGCGGCCGAGGGAGACAGGCGGTTGACGAGGGCGGCGGTCGATGGCAACTGGCGGCGGCCGAGGGAGGTGACGACTGACGAAGGCGACCGAGGGAGATGAGGAGGGTGGTGCGGCGGAGGAGAATGGAGATAGATGAAATTAGGGTTCAGCTAGCTAACCCCTTCTCCCTTTTGGCAGCCCCAATTTTTTTTTTTTAATCAAAATTCAAAAACGACGTCGTTTTGATGAAAGGAGACTGTTTTGCTCCTTTGCTTGGAATCGTACAAAAGCGGTATAAAAACGTGTTTTTAACCGTTTCTATCGATTTTACCGATTTTACTATGATTTTGACCGATTTTGAGTAACAAACGATTTTATTGGTGATTTGAAACGTTTTCCTACCCTAGAAACGTAAAATCGTACGATTTTACGCTTTAAAGCGCGATTTTGACTGCACTGCTCCCACCCCCTGCCAACATCCACCCCCACCCTCCTGCCACCGCCGACGACAAGCCGCCGCCGACACCCTCCTGCCAACCTCCCGCCGCCGACCAGTGCAGAAGAGGTCCGCCGCCGAGCCGCCGACCGAAGAGGACGCCACAGCAGCCGCCGACCTCGCCCTCACCGCCGCGAAGCCTACAGGTAACTTTTTTTTTTCTCGCCGCCGTCCGAGGCAGACCGGACGCGGTCCGCCCGGTCTGGTCGGACGCGGTCCGCCCGGTCTGGTCGGACGCGGTCCGCCCGGTCTGGTCGGACGCGGTCCGCCCGGTCTGGTCGGACGCGGTCCGCCCGGTCTGGTCGGACGCGGTCCGCCCGACCTGGTCGGACCCCACCCGCCCGGTCTGGTCGGGCCGGTCTAATTGGGTTTCAGATTCGATTTGAATGGTTCGGTTTTTAAAAATATTTATTATATTTATTTTAAATACAATTGTTAGTATATTAATTAGTTTAATATTGATAGTTGATTAATTAGTATATAATTGTTAATTAATTATATAATGTGTTAGTTTATTAATTGGGTAAGTTGAAATAATTAGTGTATAATTGTTAATTAATTATATAATGTGTTAGTTTATTAATTGGGTAAGTTGAAATAATTAATTTAATAACTATCTATCGTATTTAGTAAAGTAACTATCTAGTTAAATTAATTAGATAACCAAGTTGTATGTATCATAATTAGTAATTGATAAATTATCACTATGAAGAAATTGCTAATCTAATAATTTATTACAACAGAGTAATTGATAATTATTGAATATGCTAATAGATAAAATATCTAAATAATTATTGTAAATAATGGTTAATTTTAAATAATTATCTATGATGTTTTAGTTAAGTAATTGAGTAAGTTGAAATAAATATTTAAATAACTACCTATCGTATTAAGTAAAATAACTATCTAGTTAAATTAATTAGATAACCAAATTGTATAGATCATAATTACTCTATGAAATAACAAGTAATTGCTCAACAAATAATTATTATAAGATATTAATAGAAAATTATTGACTATGTTTAGAGATGGCGTCACCTGACAATTCTGGAGGATCACGTAGTTCCGGAGGAGCTGGAAAGAGATTGAGAAGATTCCTTGGGCGTAACATTAGCGCTAGTGCTAGAAATAGGGGCCCAAATGATAGAGATGAGCCACAGCCACAGCCACGGCCACAGCCACAGATGACACCGATGAGATTTAGGGCAGACGGTTTCCCTGAGTTTGATTTTCAGTTGCCTAGTAGGGCTGGTAGTGGAGCTGGTCCCAGTATTGATCATCATACTTCACATGTCGAGCCTTCAGACGAGATTGACGACGAGTCGGAGGAGTATGAGTCGGATGCTGTTGAGTATCGGATTCCACGAGTCAGTCTGATCAGAGACAGAGGTGCCCCCAGCGGATCGTCACATGTCGTTACTGGGGTTCATGCTGTTACCGGGATCTATAGAGACCATGCGGGGCGTCCCTTTCGTGATTCGTTCACTTCTGGCTCGTGAATGTTGTCTTCCGCCGGGTGGAGACCGCGAAAGACGTTCTTTGCTGCTTTTTTCGTTGCCTCTAGTCCTCTGCGTACAACCTCATCAACCAACTCCTGAAGGTGACATTTAGCCTCCTCCTCCTGGGGAACGTACTCCTGAGCATTGGGTGGATGCTCGTATGACAGTGTACGCCAATATATATGAATATCACCGGGGTATATCTCTATGTCTCGCGCTCTGCCATCCATAACTTGACATCCACACCTCAAGCCGTGTGTCACAGAGAAATGACATGCACATCGGGAGTTCTCATTTTTTTCCAAGCGGGCAGCCAATTCTTCTTCAGCCTCCTTCATTAATATAATTGCCTGCATGCTGACCTTCCTTCTCAAGTATGTGAATGGTGTACCACCGGATGCTGAAAGGGTTTTCTGTCTAGAGTTTTCCAACATCATCCTAACCTCCCCGAGTTGGTTAGTAATGTAGCGGTGGTTTCCTTTCCATACAGTGTCCATAGATCCCCGCGAGTTGTGGAGGAAAGTTTTCAAAGCGGAATGTGACGACTCAACCCTGTTTGTGCTCGTATTTCCTAGATGAAACACATTTTTTGTATGACAAACAGCCCACTTTTCTCGATGTTGCCACCACACTCCCTGTATGTATTGCAACAGACGTGGTTCGTAATTGCCCCATCTTGCCCTAAAGCGGCCAAACGCGGCCAACATACCTTGCTCTGACCAAGAATAAAGCATAGGACACCAATATTGATCGTACGCCTCGTTGACCAAATCCATCCTGTCCTTCCCAAATATTTCCAAACACTTCTTCTGCACATTGGTGTTGATGTGCCAAACACATAGCAAATGCGGGGTGCTGGGGAAGACCACAGGAACCGTAGCAAGTAGTCCACCTTCGTGGTCGGTGACGATGACACTGGGCACGCGTGGATGGAGCAATTGTTGTATGCACTGCAACAGCCAAAGATACGACTCTTTTGTCTCATCCTTCATGAGAGCACAACAGATGTTGAAATTCTTCCCAACTGGAGTAGCACCTACGACCTCCACCCACGACCATTTATATGCATTGGTCTTATACGTTGAGTCGATCAGAATCACGTACGGCCAAGCCTTCAACATCTGGATGGAAGTTGGATGGGCAAAAAAAAGATGTGTCAGCACGTCGTCATCGTCCTTCATAACCTCTGTATGATAATTCTCACGTTCAGCTGCTAGCAACGCATATTGCACTGCATTCATCTCGCCCATCTCGTCTTTCCTAGACTTGGACCCGAGGTTATACATCTGCCTTTGGGTGTGATGCCCTTTGTCACCCTTCTGCTTGTTTATTGTCTGCTTCTGTTGCGACGGAGGTACCCCAGCATCTCTCATCTGCCTCAGAGATTCTTTATCCTCCTGACTCAATTGATTCATTTGACTGTGGCCTTCGGGATAAAGCATCTTCTCATGATTGTGATACCCTCGCCTTAAACCGGTTCCTTGCTCCGTCACTCCTTGTATCTCCCAGAATTAAGGTCCATCAAGAGCATCTGGATTAACCAGTAGTTCTTTGATTTTAATCCTGAACATGCACCCCGATCCTTTTGAACTTGTATTGCCACGACTCTCCTTGGAAGGATCCGGCTTGTATGACTTCCTCTCCCTACTGCATCTGTCGCAATACATATAACAGATACCCAATAATCTTTTGTTGCTCAACTCACGTGGCTTCATCGATCCCTTAGTTAGAAAGAAACCAAGAGACATCGCGATGTTTTTGGTAACTGTTACAACATCTTCGAAATTGTCGTATCGGACGCCATTGAGAAAATTGTCCGTGTAATCACCAATTAGTTCAACATTGTAATCCATGTCCACCTGCAATTGTGATTTTACAACTCGTTAGAAATGTACAAAATTAAACTAAATGCAATAATTTAATTAAGTCTAAAAAATAATGATAATTTAAATATAAATTATTAAACCAAATTAGCTCTACGAATTAAATCTAAACACAATAAACTAATTTGCGCTACAACAAAACACAATCACTTAATTAAACTAATTGTGCTTCAATTGACTCTACAAAATTAAACTAAATGCAATAATTTAATTAACTCTAAAAAATAATAATAATTTTACAATAAGAAAATTATTTAAATATAAATTATTAAACATCTTTAGCTCTACGAATTATATCTAAACACAATAAACTAATTAGCGCTACAACAAAACACAATCACTTAATTAAACTAATTGTGCTTCAATTGACTCTACAAAATTAAACAACATGCAATAATTTAATTAACTCTACAAAATAACAATAATTTGACAGTAAGAAACTAATTAGCGCTACAACAAAATACAATCTCTTAATTCAAACTACATATGAATTTAACTATGTAAAATAGAAATAAAAGCAATAAATTAAATATAAATAATTAGCTCTAGAAATAATAACCTGTCTCAAATTAAAAAATATATATAACACTGCCGACTCCGATGCATCCGGTCCCCGGCGACGGGCGCCGTCCGCTCGCCGGCGTCGGACCCCGTCCGCTCGCCGGCGTCGGACCCCGTCCGCTCGCCGACGTCTGACGGGGTCCGACGCCGGTGAGCGGACGTGGTCCGACGCCGGTGAGCGGACGGGGTCCGACGACCGTGAGCGGACGGGGTCCGACGACCGTGAGCGGACGGGGTCCGACGACGGCGAGCGGACGGGGTCCGCCTCAGGCGACCGGACGGGCAAAAAATTCCAGGAAAGTCAGTGGGGTTTACCTGTTTCGCTGGTCCGACGATGGGGTACGGCTGCCGTCCAGTGCCCGGCGAATTATGCTGACGAGATTGGTCCGGTGGCCGGCGACTTAGGCTGCCGTCCGGTGGCCGTGAATCTGGCTGTTGTGTTTGTGGGGAGTTGGTGGTCGGGACTCGGGTAGTGTGTTCGTGTTTAAAAAACCATTTCAGCGAATAGAATATAAAGAAAAATTTGGAGGGCAAAATTGTCTTTTTAGTGTTTTTTACGGGCGGCAAATAGTAATTACCCGGGCGGCAAATAGTAACCCTCAAAATGAATTGCTCAAACCAATTTTATACAGTAATAATTCACAACTGCCTAGCTGATGTTTGATTAGGAGTATTATATATTTGTTCTCTTATATATCTCTCAAATGAATAAAGACTAATCAAGTGAATACCCGAACTTTTGAATACCCAATTGTTCTCTACTTCTCTTGTAGAATAGGAAAAAATCCCAAAATACTCTAATTAATAAAAAAAATTCCCAAAATACAGCACTTATAAACTTATTTCCCAAAATACAGTAGTTTCAACATCACTGTTGTAGACCAAGACAGTGATTGCAATCACCGTTTTGGTAAAAAACGGTGATAGCATCATCGCTTTCAACCAAAACAGTGATGCTATCACCGTTTTGGACAAAAACGGTGATGCTATCATCGCTGTGGAGAAAAACAGTGAACCATTGCTCGCTTTGGTTAACAACGGGGATTAAATGACCGTTGATGAGGGACGCGATGAAGAGATCTTCACCGTTGATATAAAAAGCGGTGAAGTGGCGCGGATCGCTGACGTGGACGCGCGCGGGCACTTCACCGTTAATGACTAAAGCGGTGATAGTCCCGCTTTCCACGTCACCGATCCGCCCCACCAGCGCCTTCACCGCTGCCGTTCGATGCAATGAGGCGCGGATTGTGGATTTTCTCCACGATCCGACGCCTCACGCCGCGCCACGTCAACGATCCGAGCCTTCACCGCCTTCATTCAACGCGGTGACTTCACTGCCTTCATTCAACGCGGTGATTGGTTCCTGGATCCATTTCCAGTGCCCCTTTCCCCTATAAATACCACTCCCCCCCCCCCCATTCCAAACCACACCAAAATTTTATACTTCTTTCTCCCTCCTTTACTCTAGTTTCGTTCTAAGTATGCTCTGTGGTTGCGGCTAAGTCCGATCTTCCGTATAAAAAAGAATTACTAGAGTTTTTGTTTTGTCGTACTCTCGCTAGCTTTTCGGCAAAAAATGGACGAAGAGGCTTTGAGAGTATGTAAATTTATTTTATTCTTTTGTGATTTTTTTTACATGGGTGCTAAAATTTAAATTGATTTGATTTCATATTTTTTTATAGATGGGTGCTGAAATATACGACCCTCGATTGTATATCGATCCTAGCCCAAGGGATCGAAGGTATTTAACCGAGCAAGATCAACATCGCTCCCGTTCAATTTGGAACAATAATCCGGTAGACACACTAAAATTATTTCAATAGTTTTAAAGTTTTTATTTTTTTGTGTTTTTTGTTTTGTAGGAATCATTTATTCCCATCAGTCATCGAGGGACATGTCGATTGCCCCGTTGGCATGATCGACAGCAGCCCTATCTAGAGAGGACGGGATTGCACATGCTGAGGCACTTTATGAGGCTTGATATTGACAATGATCTGCTGACGGCAACGGCAGAGCGATGGCGCCCCGAGCTGCATACCTTCCACTTTCCCGAGGGTGAAATGACGATCACCCTCTCAAAGATGTTGCCATCCTCACCGGGCTCCCGATCACCGGAGATGCCATCATCGACAACTCGAAAAAACCGGAAGATGGTTGGGGGCCGTTGATTCAAGAGCGTTTGGGGTTCAACATGCTGACCACCACGCCCGTCGACGGGGTTGGGCATCCACCACTGAATGCGGGGCAAGTATCGGTCCCGTGGCTTGTTGACCACATCCAAATGGAGGTTAATATAGGCCCGGACACTCCTGAAGATCAGGTGGAGCGGTATGCACGTGTCTACCTAATTGGTTTGGTTGGTGGGTTTCTGTTCCCCGACAAGTCAAACCGGTGGATACAAGGCATGTGGTTAAATATGCTCCTCGGTGACTGGGACGAGATCGGGAAAAAAGTTGGGGGTCGGCCGTCTTGGCTGGGATCTACCGAGAGTTGTGTACTTGCTCGAGGTTGGGAGCGAAACAAGCTGGTGGTGCGATGTTCATACTCCAACTCTGGGCATGGGAGCATCTTCCGTTTTTAGCACCTCGAGACCCTCGGGAATTCTGGTTGCCAGATGATGAGCTATGATTTGTAGCAAATCCCCCATATGGTTTCAAGTAAGTTTAATTTAAGTTTAATTTATTTTAGATATGCAATGGTAGTATTTTAGTGAATTTAGATCTATTCCAAGTAAGCGAATTTAGTGAATTTTAGTGAATTTAGATCTATTCCAAGTAAGCGAATTTAGTGACATTTTAAGTCTACAGTTATAGTATTTTAGTGAACTTAGATATCTTTCAAGTAAGCAAATTTAGTGACATTTTAGGTATGCAATTATAGTATTTTAGTGAATTTAGATATCTTCCAAGTTAGCAAATTTAGATTTATTCTAACCAAATCGTATTTAGCTAATTTAGATTATTGCCAAGTAAGGAATTTTAGTTCAATTTAGATGCTTCCATACAATCATACTTAACAAGTAAACATCTATGCCATAAAAATTGCTTATATACGTACTTTTGCTTAATTAGGTGGATCGGAGCTTATACAAACGACCACCAGCCCGAACACTCTTTGTTGTTTTATCGTGCTGAATTTGATAAGCCTTGGTGGAACCAGGTAAAAATATAAAATTTCATCATTTTCAATTTTTTAGGTGGAGTGGATATAATTTGTACTAATTCCATGAACTATAATTATTGTAGGCGGTATGGGGTCCATATCCAAATGAAGTGGTTGAGTTGCATCGTCTTAGACATCCCGAGGATGAAGAGACATGGTTGTGCAAGGTGCCCTTAATCTGCTTCCACATGGTGGAATGGCACCTGCCCGATCGATCTTTGAGGCAATATCGATTTGAGCAACCAATTCCAGCATCCCCACCTCAAGGGTTCAGGGAGCTCCACGCCATTGACCTACGCCACACCAAAAAGGATTGGGTCAAGAAGCATGAATTCTACATCAACATATGGGAGAATAGAAATCAGTGGGTGGTCCAAGGGTTGCCGGAGACGAGGCCAATGGGGTACCACGATGGCTACATGCGGTTGTATCGAAATTTCACGCTAAGATGGGTGTCAAAGCAAGGTGCTGTTTGGGGCGCAGTGGTAAGTGAATTCCATTTTGTCCTCTTTGACTAAGTTTTGTGTAGTATGATTACATGCCTATATTAGCTAGAATGTTAATTAACATTATTAGATTTAAGGATGCCTCTTTGTCTTAATGTTAGTTAATTTTGTACAACAATTTATTAGGTTGACGGTTTGGAACATGCCAAGCACACTGTCGAGAGTGCACCCACCATGGATGAGCGGAAGACATCTTTTTTGCGTAGGCTTTTCAACAACCTGCTCTGTTGTACCCGAGAGCAAAGGAGGGATGTCGTATTATACCCTCCAATGCCTGCACCGCCCCGACCTTCATTCCGTGCTGATGAGAGGATCGTGCCCCCACAAGAGCCCCCACGGAGGAGCAGAAGAAGGGTGAGAGAAAACATTGAAGAGCTTCGTCCGTCTCAACAAACTCAACTTCCTGAACCATGGCCACATTGTGAGTGGGCAACTAGTACTGAGGGCACCGGAGGGTCGTCAAGCTATGCCCCGACTCAGGAACATGACATGTTCACCCAAGGCACCCCTCACTTCCACCATAAGCAACAAACTGCTCAGTATCAGACCCCGCAACAACAACACACATCATTGACTTTCCACCACGCTTCTGGTTCATCTCAGCCATATCAACCCCCACCACCTGTCTACACTCCGGTGGGTGGCCGGGTTAAGAGGAATCCGCGAGCAGTTGTCCAGCGGGCTCGTGAAGAAGGAGGAGGTAGAGAAGGCGGAAGAAGGGGTCAAGGAGGTCGTGGAGGAAGAGGAAGAGAAGGGGAAGTGGAGGGAAATGAAGACAACCAGTGAACTATCTATGTCGTCTTAATTTGGTTTGAGATTGTGTTGTATGAACTATCTATGTCGTCTTAATTTGGTTTGAGATTGTGTTGTTTTCCATTAACTATCTATGTCGTCTTAATTTGGTTTGGGATTGTGTTGTTTTCCATGAACTATCTATGTCGTCTTAATTTAGTTTGGGATTGTGTTGTTTTACCCCCCATGTTGTACCAAAGTAAACAACAGACACCCTTCATTAAAATCTCTCAACAAGATTAAAACAAGAAGTCCAACTTAAACATCACAACAACGAAAATGACAAGGAAGTGAACAACACAGTACTCAAGGTTGGTTCGGAATTGGCCCTGAATCTTGCTCTAGAGGTGGACCTGGGCAACGCCTCTTGTCATGACCCGGTTGTCTGCACTTTGAGCAACACTTTGGACCTCATCGGGCATGTTGTGATTGATCCATTTCATTGTGAATCCTTTCATTCCTAGGACGACCTTTGGTGCGCTTTAAGTGCAACGGTGGGATAATCAACTTCCCATTGTCTACAGGCCAATAAGCTTCATCCGGCAGGGGGCTGAAACTTGACGAGTAGGAGTTCCTGATCGCCTGTTCCGTGTAGTAAGGACTAACCAAACTGTAAACGGTGAGGGTTATCGACTTAGCTACTGCCATTGCATGTGAACAAGGTACTCTTCTGTTTTGATACTTTTGGCATGTACACTCTCCGGTGCGAGTTTCTACGTGTAGAGTAACGGATTGACGATTATGCCCACGTCTTCCTCCACCCCATATACCTGTTTGCACAGCAAAAACACCTTCATTGCGGTTGAACAGAACAACTCTGTGCTTACTTGATTTCTCTTCTGATAACACCCAGCCTGGGTGTTTGATTTTCAACCCGAACTTGAACAAACAAGTTCTGCAACTTGAACGAGAACCAAGCCGCCAATCTTCAATTTGAAAGAACAACAATGATGGAACCCTTGTGCAATCCTACACCTGGAGGAAGGCTCAAGAAGTATGTGTCGAAGCTCGCCCACGATCAAGGGGATTTTGATCGATACAAGAGCAAAGTCGAACTTGGTTTTCTCGGCCAAGCTCTCAACCAAAAACTATAGCTACGAGACTTAGTTTTTAGGGTTTTCTTTTACTCATCAACTCAACTGAATTGTACAATACGTTTGTAGGCCTTAAATAAAGATTACAAATAGTCTGGAAAGTGAAAGAAACCGAAACCAACAAGGTAAGCCAAATAATCCCAATTCTAATACAAAACAGAAACTTAAAATGCAAGTAACTAGCTGTTGTTGATACCAACTTTGAGACCCTCGTTCTCCATCCTCCCAACTCCAATTAGTTCACCCAATACCTTGTTTCTGTACTAGGAGAAACGAACTTTCATGTAGACTCAACCTCGAAGCTCGACTCCCCGCCATTCTTCGTGCCCAACGCTCCAAAGTGACCTTCTCAAAACTGCCCCATGCCTTAGGCAAAATCTGGCAGTTTGCCTGTGTTGTCTTAGACTTTTGAGGAGCTCGAAAATCACATCTCCCAGCCATGTTTCGAGCTTCCAGGCACTCCAAGTTATAAACAAAGTTACCATCTTCAACATAAACCGACCACTTCTCATTTTCATCCATCCAGTCATGAGGAAGAGGCTCGCAAAGAGTGCTACCCGAAACAGCTACCATACTTAACCAAAAATCCAGGTTCTTCAAGTGTGTATGATTAGCTCCTTTGGCAACCAACTTTGGAAGATGGAGGAGGGATTTTGGGATCATATCAGGCCCTCCCTCTTTTAAAAGCTTTGCCCTCAAAGCTGGTCCTTTCCTCCTCTCATAATCTTCACAAAACTGACTCCAAATAGGGTCGCAAAACGGCTGCTCAAACCACGTTTTCTCGGGAGTGCCAACACTGTTCTTCGATCTGGAAATTTGGAAGTCTTGATTCCAGCAGCGCCACCCCAATTCGTCGCCTCCAAGGACTTCAGGCATTTTCCAATCGAACTCTTGAACTTGTCCCAACCTTCGATTCGGCCTTATTGCCGACGAATGAACAATTCCATTTTTCCCGCCGCCGGTCGAATTTAAATTCGGGAAACCCAGAATTGTAGATTCCGAATTGGGTGTTTCATCCTCAGCTAGCGGCGGCCGCAATTGATGCTTCCCGCAGCTTCTTGGAGCTTCACTTGACGATCCCGCATCAACCGATTCGGTCGATTCGTCGCCAGTTCTCCCAACCCATTCGCGCGTGTCCTGCTCGCCACGGAGCTTCAGCAGAGGAGTTCGAGGGCAAAGAGGATCCTGCAAAACAGCAGGAATCGATGCCAAATGATTAAGGGCAGAGCTTCCCTGAGTTGGGAGTAGCGCGTCGGGCTGCTTTGAGTGGGCCAGGTCATTCCCATAGGTGCCACCCAATAGCCCCTCTCTCATGCCCTGCATTGCCGTCGTCGGAGAACAGGGGTGGGCCGTGGAGTTTGATCGTCGAAGCTTCTCACGACGCAAAGCTGTCAACATGAATCGACCCAGTAGTAGTGCATTCCACTTTTTCCCCGTACTGGCCTCCTCAGTGTTCTTTGCCCGGTTCGTTGCCATTCGTCGTTGATCGTCACGAACTTCGGCTGGGGATAGGGGTTTCAGAACCATTTTCTTCCCATTGAACTTGAACTTGTAGCAATTCGATTCCCCATCATGGGTAACTGCTCGATCGAACTGCCATGGTCTCCCTAACAGTAGATGGGCAGCTTGCATCGGCGCAACATCACACAGTAATTCATCCTTATAACCGCCGATTTCAAAAGCCACCCGAGCTTGCTTTGTCACCTTAATCGACCCATAGTCATTGAGCCAGTGCAAGTTGTAAGGTGCTGGGTGTTTAATTGTTGCTAATCCCAGATGCTTGACGGCGTCGTGGCTGACTACATTTGTACAGCTGCCCCCGTCGACGACCACCGACAAACATTTACCATCAACCAAACACCTTGTATGAAACAAATTGGTGCGTTGGTCTTCTTCTTCCTCGGATTCCAGGGTTAAAGCTCTGAGATTCATTCCACTCACAAAGGGGCCCTTCTAGGCTTCCATCTCTTCGCCGACATCTTCATCCGACGAGCTTCGTTCCTTTTCTTTGTGTTCAGCTTCTTCGTCGGATATGTATTCGCCATCGCGGAGAATCAATGCCTTAGGATTAGGACATTGATTAGCCTTGTGTCCCCGTCCGTGACACTTGAAGCACTGGATCGTCCCAGATCGTTCAGTTGCAATGGGATTGGTGTTACGGGGGGCTAGTTTCACCGCGTCGGTTCGTGGTGGAGGCATGGTGGGTTCAGCTGGCGGCTCTGCTCCGGTTTTCGCTGCAGGGGAAAACCGTCGTCCTGTCGCCGTCTTCTGTTGCTTCTCGATCCTGACGGCGAGATGCACAACCTCTTCCAAGTCGACAAACGGCCTCAACTCCACCTCCTGTCGAATTTCGCGATTCAGGCCATGTAAAAAATGCGAAATCGTAGCCTCCCTGTCTTCTCGAACGTCTGCCCGGAGTAAGAGCAATTCCAATTCTCTGAAATACTCCTCGACACTCCTCGATCCTTGGCGAATTCCTTGCAGCGTATCATGTAGATCGCGTAGGTAATAGGCTGGGACAAAGCTCTCCCTCATCAAGCCTCGCAAATTCATCCCACGTTTCGACTGGAACTTGCAGGTTACGTTGCCGGCGAATTTGGATTTGCTCCCACCATTGGGCAGCATAATCCGAAAACTCGTAAGTGGCCATTGCTACTTTTTGATCCTCGCTAAATTGCCCACAACGAAAGAACAGGATCATCTTACGTTCCCAATCAAGATAGGTGGAAGCGTTCATCGTTCCTTGGAATGTTGGGATCGTCAGTTTAACTCCCTGAGGCAGAGTAGGTTCCGTTTCCGGTCGTCGATCCCTGTGTTCACGACGGCCTAGGAATGGTCGATGATTTGGTTCAGTTACCACAACCCGTTGCTCTAGTTCTTCAATTCGTGCCAACAAATCTCGATTGACATCCTCTAGTTCACGATTCTGGAGAGGATTTTCCTGGTTCCTCTGCTCGTTTGCCGGTAAAGCAGGGACCCTTAATTGAAGCTCGGCCAATTGCTGATTTACTTGTGCAAACTGCTCCTGGAACAGTTGTTGTAAGGCCGCCATTGTAATAGGTTGCTGATCCCCCATGGCCGCTTGCTTCTTCTTCACTTGATGTTCCAAAAGCAGAAGCTCGGGGTCACCTGAAACAGGGCCCTTTGACCTTGTCCAAGGCGTTGCGTCGGCAACGCCCTCTTTCGTCGAAATCTTCTTGCCCTGCGTTGAACCTAAGGCTCTGATACCACTTGATAACACCCAGCCTGGGTGTTTGATTCTCAACCCGAACTTGAACAAACAAGTTCTGCAACTTGAACGAGAACCAAGCCGCCAATCTTCAATTTGAAAGAACAACAATGATGGAACCCTTGTGCAATCCTACACCTGGAGGAAGGCTCAAGAAGTATGTGTCGAAGCTTGCCCACGATCAAGGGGATTTTGATCGATACAAGAGCAAAGTCGAACTTGGTTTTCTCGGCCAAGCTCTCAACCAAAAACTATAGCTACGAGACTTAGTTTTTAGGGTTTTCTTTTATTCATCAACTCAACTGAATTGTACAATACGTTTGTAGGCCTTAAATAAAGATTACAAATAGTCTGGAAAGTGAAAGAAACCGAAACCAACAAGGTAAGCCAAACAATCCCAATTCTAATACAAAACGGAAACTTAAAATGCAAGTAACTAGCTGTTGTTGATACCAACTTTGAGACCCTCGTTCTCCATCCTCCCAACTCCAATTAGTTCACCCAATACCTTGTTTCTGTACTAGGAGATACGAACTTTCATGTAGACTCAACCTCGAAGCTCGACTCCCCGCCATTCTTCGTGCCCAACGCTCCAAAGTGACCTTCTCAAAACTGCCCCATGCCTTAGGCAAAATCTGGCAGTTTGCCTGTGTTGTCTTAGACTTTTGAGGAGCTCGAAAATCACATCTCCCAGCCATGTTTCGAGCTTCCAGGCACTCCAAGTTATAAACAAAGTTACCATCTTCAACATAAACCGACCACTTCTCATTTTCATCCATCCAGTCATGAGGAAGAGGCTCGCAAAGAGTGCTACCCGAAACAGCTACCATACTTAACCAAAAATCCAGGTTCTTCAAGTGTGTATGATTAGCTCCTTTGGCAACCAACTTTGGAAGATGGAGGAGGGATTTTGGGATCATATCATCTTCGATCTTCTGCATGCCATCAAATATATGATGTGCTATTGAATGACCAGCACGCTCCCTCCCTATAGCGAGCTCCCGTCTCTTCACAAACCACTCGTTTACCTTCCAGTATGTCATCTCCACTAGGACAGATACTGGCACTGCCCTAGTGCCCTTGTAGACTCCATTTATGCTCTCGCCATGGTTGGTAGTTGCAATGCCGAATCTAGCCCCGTTGTCCATGTGAAATGTCCACATGTGCAGATCTTGACCTTCTGTCCATATTGCTCCCGCCCGGTGTATCTGACGGATCGTCTTCATCTTCTGCTCGTACTTTTTTGGTTGATGTGCAACCGCTACAAGACCGGAGAATAAACAATTAAGCCCTAAGAAATTTCATTTCAACAATAAACCATGAAGAATCGACTGAACTACATTACTACCTGCACTCCACAATTGATCTCTTATGTCTTTCTTCTTGCCAAATTTGTGTTGGAAATTGGCAAGGAAGTGACGAATACACCAGCGCCATGTCCATCCCCATTCGTCGGGAAAACCACCGATGGCGTGTTTAATCCCGGCATGTCGATCCGATATAATTGTAATACCCATTCTTTGTGTAACGTGGACGTGTAGCTGGTCAAAGAACCATGCCCAACTTAAGTTGTTCTCCCCTTCAACTAATGCAAATGCTAAGGGGAAAATACTTAAATTTCCATCAACCCCAGTTGCAATGAGAAGAGTTCCTTTATACTTCCCCAGTAAGGAAAGTTCCATCAACCTGTTAAAAATGAAGAATTAGTTAGTAAAAATTTAACTTAGTAAGGTAAAGAACTAGTACAATATTTTGAGTCCGTAATATACCTGAATCACTGGCATGCAGAAGGGAAACCCGTCAATGCATGGCTTGAATGTCCAGAACAGACGATGAAACATCAACTCGTTCTGTACTCGAACTTGATCTTCAGTTTGCACGTTGTTGTACCACGGCACGAAAACCGTCCCAGGGTTGGACTCCTCCATTGCGGACATTAGTCGAGGGAGTAAAGCATACGAGTCATCCCAATCACCGTAGACCTCAGCCATGGCCTTCTGCTTCCTATGCTACGCCTTCTTATACCTTATGGTGTAGGAATGTCGATCCTTCACCTCGGCCATAATAGCTTTTATCTTGATATCTGGTTGTGCCTCGATTAGGTGCTTAATGGTTCTCGCCACCTTTTTTGCTTTCAGTTGCCGTGATCCTGTGAAAGTATGGTTGAGGAGCATCTGTGGTTTTTCTCTACTGTTCGCATGACCCAGACGCCCTTTCTCTTCATATATGCAGCCCGAAGTTGCCACATACAACCCTCTCCAGCATTCTTACAAATGACATGCAGTTGTTTGGTGTCAGAATATTTTACCTTCCATTCGAAGTTACGCCGCATGGCTTCTTCGCTAAAAGCATCTTGCACATCGGCTTTCGAAGTGAACGCCATACCCACTTCCAAATTAGCAGTCGGATTATACACAGGCATGGGCCGATAGTCAGGGGCATCGTTCTGACCATATAAAAATTGATCAGGAACCTCTGTGTAGTAAGGCGTTGGTGCCTGATGGAACGCCACCTCTCTGTCACCGACATCGTCGATATCGTCCGTATCTTCCTCCTCACTGACTGATCTCAAATCTTCCTCACTTTCATCGTCACTAGAGGCGAATGGATAGCTCGACTCAGGATGGTCATCAGCATAACCAACATCGTCTTGTTGGTCATGCGAAGAACGCCCAGATCGAAGGGTGTTCTCAATGTCAGCCCACTGTGGACCCCAAGCAGGCCATTGATCATCGTCGGGCTGAACGATATTGATGGCAGTCTCAGCATGTTGCGGGTATTCTTCCCACCCAACACCTCCTTCATAACTACCTCCTCCGTAGTTGCTTGAAGTACCACCCCAGCCATACCCTCCTGCAGAAGTACCTCCTCCGTAGTTGCTTGAAGTACCACCCCAGCCATACCCTCCTGCAGAAGTACCTCCTCCGTAGTTACTTGAACTACCACCCCAGCCATACCCTCCTGCAAAACCATCATCACAAGAATACTGGTGAGAATGAGTTTCACCGACCGGCTCGGTCTCGACATACACCTCTGCAAGCCGCACCCCGTTGTCAGATAGGAACTGTATCATCATGTTCACCGAGTCATCATCATTTATGACAACTTTTTCGTACATGACTCCGCCAGCACTCATGTTTGGATAGCGGTAAGCAATTTGACCAACTCTCCTTTGCCCGCCCGTACAAGTCCTTTATGCACAAATGTCATGGAGTTCTTGCCACGAGAATCTCGACTCAATTTTAAGCATAGTGGATTCGCCATTTTCATAGTCGAACCCAATGTTCGAGTTTGTCACCCGACCATTCCACCGAATAATAAGCCGAAACTTCTTAAATTTACCCATGTCTGCAATTTATAATAATTAAGTATAGTATATAATTAGTACATTAGGGATACAAAAACAATATCATCCAAACCCATAAACAAACGCATGTAATTGATCTATCACGAGAAAACTAAGCAAATTCATCTAAATTCATAACTAACTAACTAACATCTATCATATCATAATTAATCTAAATATATCATAACATATTTTCCAATAACCGCAATTCACTAAATACAGACATATAATTACTAACACATCAACATGTAAACAATACATAATTATAACATACCGAAGCCCGATCTATCATGAGAAAACTAAACAAATTCATCTAAATTCATAACTAATTAACTAACATCTATCATATCATAATTAATCTAAATATATCATAATATATTTTCCAATAACCGCAATTCACTAAATACATACATATAATTACTAACACATCAACATGTAAACAATACATAATTATAACATACCGACTCCCGATCTATCATGAGAAAACTAAACAAATTCATCTAAATTCAGTACTAACTAACTAACATCTATCATATCATAATTAATCTAAATATATCATAACATATTTTCCAATAACCGCAATTCACTAAATACAGACATATAAATTACTAACACATCAACATGTAAACATTACATAATTATAACATACCGAATCCCGACGAGTTTCTTAAGCAGTAAACCAACTCCAAACCAGTTGAGAAAACGACTAATAAAACACTAATTTTGTACTAATTTTCTGTAAGGTAGCAAGAGGGGAAGTGGAGGTCTGTATTTATAGGAAAAAACGGCAGCAATCACCGCTGAGGATAATGGCGGTGAACACATCACTGCTTTTGTCCAAAGCGGTGATAGCTAGGTCGCTGTGACCTAATTCCCACCTACCAGGGCTCTAAAACGTGGTCAATTATCACCGTTTTGGTCCATGGCGATGATGTGATCGCTTTCGTCAACAGCGATGATAAGGTCGACTATCACCGTTTTGCACAAACGCGGGGAACCCATCACCGTTTTGGTTGAAAGCGTGATGCTATCACCGTTTTTGACCAAAACGGTGATTGCATCACTGTTTTGGTTGAAAGCGATGATAGCATCACCGTTTTTGTCCAAAGCGGTGATAGCATCACTGTTTTCGTTAAAAGCGATGATGCTATCACCGTTTTGGTCTAAAACGGTGATTGCCATCACTGTCTTGGTCTACAACAGTGATGTTGAAACTGCTGTATTTTGGGAAATAAGTTTATAAGTATTGTATTTTGGAAATTTTTTTTAATAATTAGAGTATTTTGCGATTTTTTCCTGTAGAATACATAGTTAGTTGTTGTGAGTAAAGGAAGAAAAATATTGCAAATGAGGACTTCATTTTGCGGTAGCAGGCAGCACCGATTTCCCCTTCTGAGTTACGTCGGAATTTTTGGGCCCGGGCTCCGGTTTGTAGGATTGGCTGAAGTTTAATATGGGCTTTCATCCTTTTATATATTGAGGCCAAGGTCTTTCTCTTGTTGTTATTCTATTGCTTCAAATAAGCCTTCAGGCCCATGGCTATTTGGGTCTAGACGCCAGCACTCAGGTCTCGGCGTGTGTCAAACTGCCAACTCTCTCTTATTAACGTTGACTCGTACGAATTCCAATTTGACCATATGAATACCGAGTCAACACAATGCCCTCGTTGACCCATTGTTTGAAGTTTTGAACGGCATTGTTTTACCAGGAATTCCACATAAGACGAGTTCTGACCATAGAGAAATCTCACATTAGTGCCTGCCACACAACACAAGACTCGGCTGAAAATAGGTTACGATATCCACAAACCATGCATTAGGCCAATTTCCCAAAACAAAAAACAAAACAAAAATACATTTTAACACCAATTTAATGCAAACAACCAAAAGTATAAAACAAACGACGGGAACTCAATCGACAATGAATCATATAACCTAATAATAACCTCGCGTTGAGGATGATAACATCTATATAATTTTAATCTTTAGACCAATTTCTATCGTACTATCACCCACCCATATTCCCATAAACCATCATACCTCAATTCCCCATGTACAAACCAATAATCAATAATCTTTCTCCTAATAACAAACAAAAAAAAACTAACGTTATGATAATCTTAATTTATCATTCCTAAGTAAAAAGTTCCAATTCCTAAAATCTTACAACTAACAAAAGTTGCAAATCATATCCCCTTTTTGTCACATCTCAATAAACATCAATCAATAGATAATATATTCTGCGGAGGAAAAGAGAGAGCCAGTTTTTGTTGTTGTTTGCTGTTCCTTCCCAATTCGCTTCACGCTACGCTTATGATGCTGTCCCCACTAGACATCCCCTGAAAAGCAGACGACCTCGTCCCGCCGCCAGCCGCCGACGATGACTGCTCGTCGGAGGAAGGACTCGTTGAAAGCCTCAGCGACAGAGGCAAAAACACTTCCTGATGATGGTGACCGCTGGAACGGCTACTAGCCATCATCCTCTGCTTCCAATTGAGATCAGCCATTTTGGAAGAGAGCGGAATTGGAATCGGAATCGGACGAACCAGCTGGTTATTGGGTTTTGTTGTACTCGTCGGCGGTCCCAGCGCTAGCCTCTCCAACGACCCGTCGCCGGTGATTGGTATAGCCACCGGGAAATTGGGTACCGGAGGAAGCTTCCCCAGCTGCAGCTGGCTGGTTGTCTTGATCGGAACAGACGCCACCGCCGCTTCTTGGTTGGGCGATGTCTGCTGGTCTTCAATTTCCATCATAGAATTGCCCATAAACTGTAAAAGGATAATAATCAGTTTCCCAATTTCCCCAAATTTTAGAAACTGTACATACATATTAACAATAATAAAATACACTCACGGAACTATCGGTAGTGATGTCAAAGAGGCTGGAGCGGCGGCGCCGGCGATTCTGATTGTTCCGGCGGAGGAAATACTTCTGAGCGTGGCTGGCCACCTGCGTCGGCGTCCTGCTCTTGACGAAATTCCTCGAAATCCCTCTCCAATCGCCTTTCCCCACTTTCTGCAGACCCACGAGGAACAATCTGTGCTCCTCCTCTGTCCACGGCACCCCTGCACCCAAAATCAAACAAATTCCCCAATTCAATCAATCAAAAATTTCCCCCCCAAAATCGCATCCTGTACTGATTTAAGAACCCTAAACCACAATTACCTCGTTTTCGCTCGCGGCTTCTCCCGGAGGCGTGAACGACGTCGTCGGACTCGTAGCCGGAGGCCACGGCGTCGGCTACTAATAAGGGGTCCTGATTGATCCCCTGGTCGTACTGGGACAAGTTGTTCATACTCACGCTCTTTCTGAACGAATTCATACCCGCCGTGACTCGAACCCCGAACAGCATAATCCCGCTCTCCCCCGCCGTTCCCCCGCCGCCGCCCTCGCCGGTGGTGGTGTCGCCGTGGCAGGTTCGGGAGTTGTGCCCGTTGTTTCCGCACTGCGAACAGCTACGAGACATCTCTCTCTCTTTCTCTCCGTGCCTGCGTCCTGGTCCGTGGAAATTGATACCTGAGTCTGCGGAAATTATTTCCGCAGAGAAGAAACGTTTTCAGAGTGAGAGACAGAGAGGAAATCTGGGAAATTTGTGTCGCTGGTTGATGATGAAGTATTGAAGTATGTAGTAAGAATGGAAATCAAAGAGAGAGAGAGAGAGAGAGAAAGGTGGTGTCTGTTTTTGCGGATCAGACGGTGGGGAATTGGGTAGAATTTAAGGTGGAGAATGGATCAGGTCCGTCCATCTGTCCGTCCGTGCTTGGGTTTGACGTTTTGCTCGCCGGTCGGTGGAAACGAGAGCAGCTGTTATCGTAACATCCTTACATTTTTGTTCGTGCGTATTCTCTTGTGTATTGGTATTTCCCCGGCGACAAATAAAACGCATAGTCTTTTCCAAATCAATACCTTTTCTTTTTTCTTCCTTTAATTAATTTTTAGTTTAAACATGGTTTGTGCTTGGTACTGTACCAACCATCTGGCCATGCATAAAAATTGCCTACCAATTGTTAGACCGATACAATGAAGTTTTGTAGTGATTGATACGACACGATCAAATTGTCTCAACATGTTGTTATCATTACATTTTTTTGTATTATGATTTTATTTTTTTGTATCGTTTCAACAATAATATCTTATCAATCATACTATCACTTGAATGATTCAGTTCCATATTGTGTGAAACCTAGTCCACGTAAAAACAGAAACATTTTCTTTATAAGGTACGTATATCGGCCACACGGCTTTTACAATTGATAAAACGAGGGCTTATATATTACCTAGCACAACTGATCAGCCAGGGCATAACAAAAAGCTTATAATCACACTTATTAATACGGGAAATAAACGTCTCAAATAGGATTGTATCATCAAATATCATCCCGATGATGGATTGGTACGTATATTGTTGTTGGTGCGGATGGCTTGCTGTTTGTCGATCAGATAGCATACATTCACGTGAGCGTTATATACAATATAGTTGAGTGATTTTTATTTATTTTATCTGGCCCCTTTTAATCTCTTGTCTAAGAATTAGGGTACGTTTGGTTGTTTTCTTCTCACGAATTTTGTTGTTTATAGTTGTCGTAATGGGCCAAAATCCAAATTAAAATAAAAGATAAAAAAAAGGTTTGGCATTGGGCAAGAAACTAAATTTTTCTGTAAATATCCAACAAGGAAAGGATAACAAGGAGACTCAGAGAACGTTGAATTCATTGTTGTGGCCGTGTTGGATTTGGTTAAGCCAATGGGATAAAGTTTAAAGAATGATATTTTTTTTTCACTCATCAAAATGACAAGGTTTTACTTCACTGGGAATATTTATTTATGTTAATTATTCCTATCTCCAGAAATTAAATGGGGGAATCTGTATATGCCTAGTATCGGATGTTTTACAATGACTAAGGAAACAAAATTTAAGTACTGTGATCATCTTGTTTAATTTAGTGGTATTAGGGGAACTCTAGAGATGATCTTGCGATAGTCGAATGTTTAGCTTATAAGAGTCACTCGATTTATTCTTGTACTCAGTTTGTTTATGGCTCAGATTATGATATTATGTAATAGATTATATTTGACTACTTTGTTCGCGACTTTGTTCTCAGTTCAATTGCTTAATTTGAGATAGTGGTATTTGTAAGACATTTTATTAAAAAAATCTTATTTAATTTAGTGCCTTAACATTGTTATTTCAGGACTTCAACGGGAGGGTAACCTTTCAAGATAAAAAAAAATCTTCTTGGATTCTTTTTATATGAAATAATATTTTTTCTATTTTTTTGTAGTTTTGAAATTATATGATTTGAAAAAAAAAATTTATTTTGTACAAAAAAATTATAAACGATAAGAATAATCTAATATTTTTAGATAAATTGACATAAGTTAGAAATCAGAATGTTCGCTTTTATGTTATAAAATTGATTTTCAGCTTTTCAAAACTTCGTTTTGTAAAATTGTTTGTCTAGATTTAAGCTTTTGAGGTAAATTGGGCCGAATATAGACATTAATTATTTCAATGCGAATGATACTAAAAACTAAAAAGAAACTGAAGTAGCCGGCTCAGCTTAGGCCTTATAATATAAAGCATCCCTCTTATAATCAGCATCAATTAGTAGTATATGATATGCAACAGTGTACAATGGAGGGGATAACTTTTACTATTTCCCCACTTTTGTTTTCTTTTACGATGGGATGATGTTGAGAGTTAGAAGTAGAACAAAACAATTAGTGGATAACTATTATATATGCATATTTTTTTGGTATGATTGCTGTATATTATATTTTGTATGGGGCAAATTATTATATTGGTTATAGAGAGACAATGGTGGTAACAATGAGTAGCCAATGTTGATATTGACATGAATTTCATTTTTAAAAACAGGTGTGGGGAGGGAGGCCGAGAGAGGTTATCAAACCACTCGTATGTCGGTCGGTAGAGTCGGGTTCAACTTGTATTGATTAAAAACCTGTTGGAAAATCGTTGATATAAAGCGGCAGTCGAAATCGATAAAAAAAAAAATTATGATGGTTTCTCTTTTAGTTTGTAATGTAATAATTTATTTAAATATGGATGAAGATTATAGGTAGATTGTCTTAAGATATAGAAGATGTAAATGCACAATTCATTTGGTTAATGATCTTTTACTTTTTCATTTATTTTGTAATAACTAACTATAAACTAGTTATACTCCACTCAGACTATACGATTTGTTAAACCTGTATAATGATATAAGCTGGTTTGACAATCTCATTCTTGCTCTAGAATGGTCTAAGATATATGGAGATTGGAGAGAAGAAAAGGGGCATATAGCCATATATACTTAATAAACAGAAACAAGAGAAAGGAATGGTGGAAGAGCCAAACCCCTTCTCTACCGTCAATTGAGCATAATAGCATATTCCTTCCCTCAACAAATACTTGTTGCTTAATTTTTAATGCCTATTTTGGTCATTCTGCCGTTATTATAGATGCAGTTTTTGGCTATAGCTTTTAAATAAGTATTCTTAAAAAAATGTTGAATGTTTTTAAAAAAATGTCATTGTTTTGTTGCTGTGAAATGTTGCAGGATGGAGAGGAAGGCAAGTCGATTTTTAATCTATTATGTTTTTTTTAAAATGTTTTCTGTTAATCCGCGTGTAAAGGTGCAGACTCGATAATGCCAACCCAACTCATTCCATCAGTTTAGTCAAACTGTTAATTAACACCGTTAGAACATTGGACGAAATTGGATATTCTGTGTATTCGAAAGTTGTGGTTATATTTGTCACAAACATGAAAGTTGTGGTTATGAAAGTGTATTTTGTCTTATAGTTTCTTACTAATTGACATAATCAAAGATTAGGGTATGCTGAAGAAGAAGAAGAAAAAAATCATGCAGTCCACATTAAGTAATTCGTTTTACGAGGGTGGGATAAGTTTGTTCTTTACTGGAAGGTGCTACGTAATTAAGAGATTTGATATGAGATCTCCATATTGAAAACCAACCGTAGTATCAATAAATAAACCCTTGTTTGCATGCTTGTTAAGCAATGTAAATCATGAGTTAGAGAGTCATGGTAAGTGATCGAACTCTTGCGATTAGAGAATTTTCATTTAAAAAAAGGATGATGATATAAATATTGTCCCCTGCTTTATCCCATGAAAGTTGTAAACTGTTAGCCCAAAGAACGATTTTGGATGTTGTAGTTAGGGTTTTGCTACTGATCTAATGGATCCATGGCAGCATTCAGCAACTATCTTTAGCTAATTGATATGGAGCATCGAAAATATCAGACAACATGTCTGGGTGGTGTAGTTGGTTATCACGTTAGTCTCACACACTAAAGGTCCCCAGTTCGAACCTGGGCTCAGACACTTTATTTTTGATTTTTTAGACTTTCACCAAAGAGCAGCGAGAGATATTTGGGCCTGCCAGGCCCAGGTCAGCCAGATAAAAAGAATTTTTTGATTTTTTAGACTTTCACCAAAGAACAGCGAGAGATACTTGGGCCTGCCAGGCCCAAGTCAGCCAGCTAAAAAAAATTCCGGAACGGGGATTGAACCCGACGTGAATCGAACACGCAACCTTCTGATCTGGAGTCAGACGCGCTACCATTGCGCCACGGATCCGGTTGTTGAAGTATTGCTCACTGGACTTATTAGGACAATTCGACACCCAGGTTGTCTAAAGTCTAAAAGCGAAGCAGATTGGTTTTCCTCATGAGAGGTTCAATGGAAGCGGGAACTCTTCTCCGTGGTGCCATTTATTGGAGCTTCAGTTCCCATTCCCAGCGTCATCTTCTCCAGCGGGCTCGTCTCCGTAGAGATGTTCTGGCTTCTTCCTCCAATCCACAGGTAATTCAGCTTTTAGCGAAGTGCCCGATTGTTCAGCTTGCTTTTGGAATTACGCCCTTTGATTTCTTATTCTCCTCTATATTGCCGACGCAGTTGCAGAAAAGCTATCAGGGGCCGAAGCCGAAGCGAGATTTGGTTCCTGATTGGGTGTCCAACAACGACGCCACCGTACGAAGCTTGCCTATATACGTTGGAGGTGCTTCTCTCGTCGCCGTCCTCGTTAATCGTGCCGTTTCCGGTATAGCCCCAGTTGCAGATGCCAGTAGGTGAGGCTTCTAAAAGATCCGTCATAGTTGAAGTTCTCGAATTTTCAACTGTGATTCCATTGTTCAACTTTATCTCTAAGTAGTTTCCAAGGAAATTTAGCAAAGCTACAGAAGCTTTGGTACAGTAGAGGGTAACTTGGCTCAGTCATTTCATGTGATGTTGGTAATTTTGGCAGTTCGCAGTCAAGAGCCGATCTACTGGCACTTGGGTTGGCTGTGACCAGTATACTGTCTGGCCTGATATGGCTGACAATCAAGCCAAAGTCTATCTCTGTGGTAGAGATTCTTAAGACTGTGTTTTGAAATGTTGGTCCATAGCTGCTTTCCCTTTGTTGAAATCACTTGCGGCTAAGTGATCTTGTTCTCTTGGTTGAGTATTTCTCCAGGTGAATCCGCTAGGTGTGGAATGTCGGATGATATCTTCTTCCCACTTACCTGACCCTTTAATTGCGGAGTTGTTATGGTACTGCTCCATGAACAAAAGGGGGTTTCTTGCTCTTTGTTTCCAGGCTTTTTTTCCAGTTCGGAGCATTAATTGATTTTGATTTTCCAGGGCATGGGAGTCTCTATCGTCGGTTACATGCTGCAGGTCTCTAGTGGTTGTGTATGATGGTACTTGTATATTGCAAATTGGAGTTGCAGCTGAGTCTCCTGATGGCGAAGCACTGGCTGTGGATGCTGCCAGGTTGACTGAAGGTTCAGTTTATCAAGGTGTTATGAAGTCTGGTAGTCGTAAGTAATAAAGCATACTCTTTTGGTTTGTTTGAGCTTCTGACTTGCCTTGCCACGACCTGAGATCGATGCTTGATTAGGAAATGCAGTTTCTTTGATAACGTCAGTTACTGTTGTGTGTTGATACCTGTGCAGAGAGTTATTTGGCAAACCTATCTCTGTATCCTGGGAGGTCAGAGCTGCCATTTTTACCTTCCAACACACAGGTGAGCTTGCCGTGGTTTCCCGCAAACAATTATGTTTGTTCATTGCCCCTCGAGAATTCTGGTTTTGTTAACTCTTCACTCCGGATGGTGTTTGAAACTCTTCAGGCAGTGATTTTACAGCCTCTTGGAGACAAAGGAATTGTAATTATTGGAGGTGACATGATTAGGGGGTTCACAACTGCTGATCAGGTGCGTGTACTTCCTTATTTTCGTTATACATCATCTCTCCCACACCACACCTCATCTCTTCTTGTGTCTTGCCTCTTTAGCTCCAGCATTCTCCATTTGCTTCAATTTTACATTCTTTCTCAAGTTTGCAACTAACCAACCCGATATTCTGTGGGACCTACGGCTTTCACCCCATTTAGATGTCGTTTCTATATTATTATAAATATGCCCTACTCATGTTTCTGCAGTCGTGGATTACTTATCTAGGAGAAAAACTAGATGCAACAATTGCAAAACATACTATTAGTGGAACCCCCTTGACGATCCAGGACAGAGTTTGAGATCAACTGGTGTACTTATTTTCCCTCCCACATCATTTATATGGCCCACATTGGGCTCAAGGTAACTTCAGCTTGGTATCTCTGAATGGACTGAAGCACCTGCATTCTGCCTAAGCATTACCTTAGTAGCATTATCTCGTGATTATCTACGTATTTTAGATTAGGATGTGGGATAGATGGCCCTCGAGATGGCTAGAGGCATACTGTTTTCTTAACATCTTTACGATGTTTCTGGATAAGTCTATGTCTTATAGTACTTGATGCTGATGCCTTTAGAATTATGTTGCATTGTTCTTTCATATTGCTGAACCGAGCCCCTTGGAGTGGCATTTCCCTCTGCGTTTGAGAGAGAGAGAGAGTGAGAATGAAATAGAGCACTTTCTGGAAAAAAAGGAATATATGATCCAACTCGATTGTATGAGTGCTTCCAGAGTACTTGTTAGCTCATTTTAATATTTGCTCATTATAGCTGGCATTGTCTGTGATAGTGCTTTAGCAGGTGTACATACTTGGCCTGTACCAATATAATAGAAATTATAGATAAGTGAGACCAGTTACAGGGCTTCCTTTACTCGAAACCACTTATCAATCCCGTTGAAATTGGGTGGTGTATAGGGAATACCGTACTTCCGTATTAATAGCTTTGCTTCAAACATCTGATCACTTTAGTGTCATGAACTAGAATTTGTGCCTTGTAGTTTACATACCACGCAAAATCATTGATGACAGTTCTGGTTTGGTTCTTATCAGTTTCAGTATTCTGTTTACAGGCTCTGGCATTTTTTGCAGCTTCGATCTTCTTTGGTGCCAGCGATGCAATACGCAAACCCTTTCTGCCTGCCCATATGCCACACTTCCCATCTTCAATTGGTGCTGCCTGTTGCTGTGGATTATCTGTACACACCTTAATGCTTTTATTATATGTATGGCCGTGTCGATCCTATTTGTACATACATAAATACATTCTTATCCTCTATATACTTGTTCAGTTGTCCGTTGTTCTTGACTTGGCTCTTTCTTGCATGATGCAAATGGCGGGTTGGAAAACGTCCAAAGACCCAACCCTGACTCAACTTAAATGCACAGTTCTATATTTGATTGTTTGCTGTTGTTGAAACAGTCTGTCGACCTTGTCCAAATCTGTATTCAATCACTCGCAACGGTCGAAATTTTCAAAAGGTTCATCCCCACATTCAACTTCTCCCGGCCTTATCATTTGTCTGATCCATTACAGGATGGGGAAAACGAAAAAAAGGAACGAGAGAATCATTTCATTTCAATATGTTTAAACCAACCCTTTACATCATCTGTATAATAACTGTGTAAAAATTCGCATGTCAGTAGAAGAACAGGCACAGAGAGATTTTGCCCCCCAAAACAGGGCGGAATGAGGAAAATAATTGAAACAATTTAGCAAAAGAATCGGTTGCTGGTATATGTCAACAGCTCTGTGTGTGTTTGTTTTACAAGACACTCCAAAACTTGTAGTGAACTTCCGATCATCGGCTAGCAGAAGAAGAGCTCCTCTCCCAGGGCAGCAACCCAGTGCCCACATCAGCGAAAGAACCCAGCACAAAGTCCTTGAGACCGGTGTCCCAAACCTCACAGAACCTCAGCCGCCAATCCGGCGGCTCGACGGCCTCCGTCCCCAGCCCGGGCGCCCTGTCCTTGGACCCTTTGTTGTGATCGTCCTGCCAGTTGGTCACATAGGTCGAAACCCTCCTGAAAAACTTGGCCTTGAAAGTGTCCCACACCTGGTACTTGTAGTGGTTGATCACCGCCGTCCCCTCCGCGACGTTCGTCGACTTGTACCCTTCCCTCAACTTGAAGTGATGCACAATGTTCAGCAGCGTCATGTCAAGAAGGTCAGGTCGCACGAAGGATTTGTGCCTTTCAGGAGCCTGCAGCCTGCAAGTGTAACCTACTGTCACACCTTGCTTCGGCGGTTCTGTCAGCCCCGATGGCCCGAAGCTGTGGCACATTGTCCTGACCTCAGCGATCGTAGGCGAATCGGTGTAGTTCGAGACCAAGGCGCGGAGCGAGTTCTGCCCTGGCAAGGGGGTTTGGCCACTGTAGCGAGGGAAGTAGAAGAACTCGTCGACGTCGAAGAAGCCAACCCACTTGCACTCGTACTTTGCTCTCAGAGCACAATGCGAGAACCCTGCCTCCTGCGCTTTGATCCACGGCCAGACGTGCCTGGAGACATTGTGATTCCGCGAGTTGAGCTCGTCGGCGACGTCTTGTAGCCCGTCGTCGCTGTTGTTGTCGTAGATGAACCACCGCTCCACTCCCAGCCACGAGTGGTACATCACCCATTCCTTCAAAACCGACGCCTGGTTCCACAGCATCGTGCAGGCGCAGAGCTCGTACTTCCCTTCCCCTTCCCCTCTCATCCCGTGGGATTTCGGGTTGTACACTTTCGCCACCGATGGCAGAGCTGCAGGGGATGCGGCGGAGTCTTCGACGTGGCTGACGGTGACGCGGATTCCTTCGGCAAGCGCGGTGTTGTTTTTCCGGATGCTTCTGGGCAGCAAGCAGCGGACCACTTCCTGAGCCGCGGCGGTGGCTTCGGTGGTGAAGACGAAGCTTTCCTCTCTGCTCAAATTGTTGCTCAGCGAGAAATGGCACCTGAATTCGGCCGGATCGACTTCCCTCCGCGGCTTCAGATTCAGCCCTTTCGCCAACACCACCACAGTATTCCAATCGAGAATCGCCTCGTACACCACTTTTCCCCAATCGGGGACGGAATCAGAATTTTCCTCATCCGCCGTCTGATTCGCCGCCCTCCTCGAAGAAGCCATCCAGTTCCCTTCCACAACTTCGCCGCCGGGGCGGCGCAAATCCACGACGGCGGAGTAGTTCACAGGCGGGAGCTCGCACCTCACAATCGACTTGCTCTCCTGGTAATCGTCCGCCGAAATCGCCAGTTTCACGAGCATCTCGTCGAGCAGGTCGGCGTCTCCGAGCTGGTGGTAGTAGACGCACTCCAAGCTCTCCCCTCGGCGGACGCGGTTGGACAGTACGAGCAGGAGATGGTCGGGGAGCAGAACCCGGCTCTCGATAACCAGAGGAAGCGACTTGCCGCCGCCGAAGTAGTCCTGGGTGAGGAGGACGGGGAAGACCCGGGTAAAACCCGAGACCCGGAGGACCGGCCGGAAGGGAGACCGATCTGAGCCAGAGAAGTAGAAGAGAGTGAAGAGGAACAATATGATGCCGAGAGTGAGAGACCTGAACGAGAGGATGAGCTTCAAGGCGCTGGTCCCGCCGTGGTTGGCTCTCTTCCGCTTCCGCCGCTGGTCGGCATCCATGGCCGGCAAAAAAACAAGTCAGCAACAGATCTGGAATGGGTTTCCGAAGAGTTCGTGAGAGAGAGAGATTCTGGGTTTCTTTGTCTGGAGAGCACGCAAGCAAAAGGGTGTAATAAAGGGTGGTCAACAATGGCTACCGTCCGTCAAGGTGGTGCGGGATTGGCGAGTTGGGAGGGAGAAGAATAATTAAAGGAGAGAGGGTAGCTGTAGGCTGGAGGAAGAAGACGAAGGAGGAAAGGAAAAGGAGAGGAAAAGGGTAGCGACTGACGCCGACGCGGGAGTTATGGCGCGTGGGGGTGACGTGACAATCCTCGTAGTCGTTGTTGTGTCGTATGAGGAATTGTTTTTTCCGTTTCTTTTTAGGGTTGTGCTGTAAAATTGTAATAATCAAGTGAATACATACATCGCACTCGGCCTTGATTAATTGAGGGAATTAATTGTTTTTTTTTTGTCAATTAATGGTGTTGACTTAAATGATTCGTGTGACATTTGTATTTCCCCAAAGATTCGATTTTGTTTCCTATATTTGAGAGGATAACAAAATCGCTGCCCTGGAATTCCCCTCCGTAAAAAGACGACCCCGTTTGGCAGTTGCTATTATTAGCAAACCAATTATTATGTTGTCGTTTTGGATTTATATTCAAGGCATTCTAATCGCCCCAAGGAAAAAAAAACGGTCAATAAGCTTTTTGAGTTTAGTTGAGTTGAGTCGAGTCATATTACTAAAAGTAAGTTTTTTTATTAATCATTTGTAATCCTTCATTAATCTAGTATAGTATCTCCATAAAGTTACAGTGTAACATCCAAAAAAAATTCCGATTAATATACTGTATGGCTAAACGTCGCCATGCTATTACTATTATCGCCTTAAATTACAATGTAAAATTACTAAATTATCCTTCACTAATCAAATCAAATTAAATAAAAAACCCTAAAATTTCTAAACCCCCAATACGATGACCACGTCCTCTCCAAATACTACCGACTACCGCCCTCCTGCAATCTGCAATTGTTCCGTCTCCTCCGCCCTTCTCCCCAATTCACCGGCGACACCATCCACCCCACCGCCTTCTTTCTCTACGGAGTAACCTCTGCTCCGATCTAACACCCATCGCATTCCACCACCGCCCTCCTCGCACCGGACGGATCCGTCCCGGCGACGGCCACGACGCTACTGTGAGAAATCAAGTAATCCTCCTAAAAAAATGAAAACAAATGCACCATACAAATATGTTACTCTCTCCTTGTGATCCTGATCTCCAACCCACCCATCACAACCTTCCGCACCTTCTTATAATTGGCAGCAGGGAGTACTCCGCTGGTAGTGATATCGGTGTGTCCATTCCCCATGCGCCTCCGGACGGGTCGCCGCCGAGAACTTAAAAAGCAAGCTCCGTGAATAACTCTATGTGCTTAAAAATCGATTGTTAATTAATAATCCTTAACTAAATTAGAACTTTTGATTTCCTTTCCTTCTTCTTCTCGTTTGGTTTGGGTTGACGACTTCAGTAATCTTCGGAGAGCAGAGGAGAGATCCTCGTAATGTGGGCAGCCGGTAGCGGTTTGATTACAGGGGAGAGTGTTTTTTTTTATATGTTTAATTAATTGTGTTTGTGATATACGAAGAATAAAAAAAAGGATAAAAAGGTCATTTTAATTTTTAAGTTAGGGCGATTTAGTAGAATCTAGGGCGACGTTTAGCAATCCCCATATATATTGTCTAATTTGGGCAAGATTTTCACAGTTTTTACCTTGGAGTGTAATTCAAGTTGACTTCCTATAAAACTCACTCATCCTTGTTGTCGTACACACTAATCATGTTTAACTTCATATTTCTCACAATAACTTCTACAAAATGCATCTTGTTAGTTAAGGTCAATTTCTTACTAATGAACAATGAATCTCTCTCGCTCTTTGTCGATGTGAAATTTTTCTAACGTGTTACATATCGTTTACTTTATAAGTTGAAAAAGGTGGTATTTCAGCCTAGAATTCAGTTTTATCCCCTCACACTCGACTCTTGTTATAATGTTAGCCACCTCATTTTTACTTCCTTGCCCCAAAAACAACAACCAAAGTTACCCATTTCCTCCATTTCCCGACGCAACTCTTTAGATACTCTTCCTATCTCCAAATCAAACTACCCTTTGTCTTCAACTTCTCCACCACAAATTTGCAATCGACCAAGGTAATCGCACAAGTAGGGATGACAAAGAGACTGGTTCCTGTCAATCATTCACCTCCCTGTTTCCAAATAATCAAATTCACACCATGCCCTATGGGTGATTCCCAACCTAATATACCGCGATTTCTGGTATCAATGAGTAATGCTCACCCCGTATGTCCAGTATCACTATACTTTGAATTCAACATGGACATCTTCAGTTATAACACTAAGAGAACCCGTGAGTAATGGAGGATTCACAACCCCATATCCGTGATTTTTAGGTACCCATGAGTAATACCCTTCCCGTATATCATAATAGCCGATCCTGTGCCAATGTTGCAGCAAAAACCTCCCAACCATTCACCATCGTTGTCCCTGATACACCCTCCTGCTGCCCTAAGACTCGGAGTACCCTGAGCTGCCCCATCGGTGTTGAGCTTGCACCAACCAGTCGGAGGCGGGTTCCAGCCAATGAGCCTTTCCTCCCTTGATGGTTTTAGGTAAGAGTCAGCTCTATCGACCGCTGATTTCCACGTCTTTGCCCAATCTTTGGCTTTGAACACAATGTAGTTGATCATAGTGGATCTTGACATTCTTGCTGCCTTGAAGATGAAATCGTTTCGATGTTTCCATATATACCAACAGATGAGGGAGAAGAAGCTATTCCACTCACCTGTATCAGCCATTTCGTCATCTTTATTTAAGCTATGTGCTAGCCAACTTTCCTGGTCTGCTGCAAAGAATTGATGCTGACTTTGTTGGGGAACTATCTTTTCCCAAACTTGTTTAATCTTGTGACAATCCCTCAAGCAGTGGATATTGGTTTCAATTTCTGTCCCGCAAAGAGCACATTTGTCATTGATGGAAAGGTGCATGTACTTCCTGACACTGTTGGTTGTTAATCTTCCTTTTCAGGTTGTCCACATGAATAACCGAACCCTCTTTGGCACTTTCAGCCTCCCAATCTTGCGCCAAGGGATGACGCTTGTTTTTGGGATTTGACTTGCTGCTAATAGATATGCATATGCCGTATTGAATGCCCCAGACGCTGATGGTTTCCAAAAAAGCATGTCCTCTTCTGATGATAACTGATCAAGCAAAAAGGCGCGCAACTGATCCAAAATTTCAGTCGGCAGGTAAGCTTCCAAGTCAGCAATTCTCCATCCTGTCTCAAGATCCCAATAGTCAGCAACTTTTTTTTTTGCCTCCATTGGGACGTCCACCCTCGCCTTCTCAATTAAGGGTACCTGCATCAACCAAGGATCACACCAGAAATTGGTCAGTTTGCCATTTTTTACATTAAGGGCAGCCCCTTTTCGAATAAGATGGGCAGACTGACTAAAACTTTGCCAAGCATGTGAACTTCCATTTTTTCCTTTAAAAATCCGAAGCCCTTTCCTATCACCGCCATATATGCTATTGAGAGTTTTAGCCCACAACACACTGTCTTCAGTGACCAATCTCCAGGCTCCTTTTGCCAACATCGCTTGGTTAGTCAGCTTAGTGGGTCGAACTCCTAGACCTCCTTGAGCTCGCGGGAGCGTCATTTGGTTCCAAGACATTGTGTGGAGCTTGTTCTTGTTTTCATCTTCCCCCCAAATGAAGCGTCTGTTATATTTATCAATAGCGTTGCACACCCCTGCAAGAAGAGACTCAGAAAACATAGGATAAAGAGCCACATTAGAAGTCACAGCTTTAACCAGAGTCACTCGAGCTGCCATGGATAAATGCTTAGTCTTCCAGCTAGCCAACTTCCTCTGGACTTTGAGTAGGAGTTCTTTGTAGTGAGTCTGAGTGATTCTTCCATTGATAGCCATAAGTCCCAAATACCTCCCTAGATCCGAAGTAAGAGGAATCCCTGCTCAAGAGCTAAGGTGAAACGCCTTGTCCCTAACAATATTGGGAGAAATAAACATGACCGATTTACTGAGATTGACCCGCTGACCGGAGCTAGAACAAAACTCATCAAGGCATTTTTTGATGATATCTACTTGTCTACTCTCCGCTTCTGCAAACAAAATCAGATCATCAGCAAAAAAAAGATGAGAGAGTTTTGGGCCATCTGTAGACAGCTTAATGGGTTTCCACAATTTATCCTCAATGGCTTGTTCAATTTTATGAGCTAATCTCTCCATACATAAAACGAAAAGAAAAGGGGAAAGAGGATCTCCCTGACGAACACCCCTGCTTGGAATGATCGGATCTAAGAGATGACCATTCCAATTAATCCTCATTTTATTTCTCTCCACACAAGCCATGATTCTGTTGATGAAGGAGCTAGTCAGCCCAATCTCCCCCAAAGTGTCCCTTATGAATAACATAATAACATTTGCTGCCGCTTTACTTTCACCAAATAATTTGAAGAATTGATTAAATTTTAAAAGTCATGTGATGTGTGCATTCATTAAAGATGACGGAAACTAATTATTAATATTTAATAACGATGATTGTAGGGGCGTGCGTCGCATTAATGACTAAGTTTTTTTTTTATGGAACATTAATGACTATGTTTTATCCGTGAACTCAGGTAATTACCCATCCCCATTATTCCAAGAATGGTACAATTAGAAAAATATGGAGGCAAGAGGGATTTGAGTTCAAATTACAAATATCATCTTATGCATTATGTAAATTAAAACTAAAGTTTTAAATCAAAATTTTTTGAAATTTGAAAAACACAAACATTGAATTATCATACCTTACATTTTTTAATTGAATCGAGTGGAGCTATGTAGGCTCCCCCAAAATTTTTGAAAATTAACGCAAAAAGTCTTAGAAAATTGGAAGACTACGTATAAATCAAATGTTTATTCTATATAATGATCTGTTACCATAACAGGTTTATAGCCTAGTGGTGATTTTTTCTAATTGCAGCCCATTGGTATTGGGTTTAGGGATGGCAATGGGTCGGGTTGTGGTGGGTTATGTCAAACTCATGGGTTTATACCAAAAACATTCGGGATAAAACTCACTGGATTGAGAAAACTCAAACCCAACCCAACCCAACCCGCTGGGTATCCACGGGTTCATGTACAAAGATGCAATTACACTAGTTTTCACTACTATTGTCTACTGCATACACACTAAATTACAAAATCATTCATACGAATTGTTCAATATTAAAGATAAACATCCACAAAAAATATGATTAATAGAACGTGTGAGAAATTAGTTTAAAAATTATAGTTAATTAATTAAGGTTCCACGGGTCGTGGGGGTTTGACTTGAGTGCGGGTATCTACGAGTTGGATATGGCTAAACTCAAACCCAACCCGCAAAAAGTATAGCGGATTTAAATCCGAACCCAACCCGCAATTCATCAAAGCGGATTTTACCCGTATTGACCGGGTTGGGTCGAGTAGGGTACCCGTGGATTCAGGTTCTACTATCAACCCTAATTGGGTTCGCTCCTGATAAGGAGCTTCTACCATTCTAAACAATTTTTTTCTATATTTCAACCCTTTAAATTTTCTTACTTTGTTTTACAGATCTTGTAATTTTAAATAAAGTCAGTCAAGTTTTTAACTTTTAGATTCATATTTTCAAGGATTTTTTTGAAATGCAGTTAGTTATTTTTTCAAACATTAATATAATATTAAATTCATATTCAAGGTATAATAATATTGGAAAAACACATGATAAAATGCATGATAATTAATTTTCATAGTATAATCATTTATTTTGAGCATAAAACACTAGAAAACTTTAAGTTAATTATATTTTGAGTGCTTTTGATTATTTTAATCAACATCGTTATAATATTACTTTTTTGCACTTTTGAAGATAATGTACTAATAACTCCGCCCCAAACTTTAAATCCTGAATGCGCCCCTGAAAATGACTCAATATTTTTTTTTTCCAGTTTGCCACTAATGACTTGATCGATTTCATGTTCATTGATGTATAAATTGTTTTGTATACATTTATTCGTTGCAGCATATTATGTGTGTTTTTCACTTTTGTTATCTAATCTATTAAAGACGATGTGGTTACAATTTCGTCGCAACAAATGAGGGAATGCATGTATTTGGACAAGAATCAACTACTGTTTGTATTTCAAGTATTTTTATGTTTATCAGGTACACGTCCTTAAATTTTTACAATGATCATTATATGGACACGTTTATCAATAAATACATGATTTAGTTGTAACTTGTGTTATATTAGGTTATTGTAAATTTTGAAAATTGGGCAAATGCATTGCTAGCCGTTACATCTTTAAATGGAATGCGTCAATCCTACCTAGAGTAGAGTGCATTGTAAAAACTACAAAGCATACTTAGCCTAATATAGATAAAACAAATCAATCAAATTAGGGAACATTGTTGTATTTTGAACTTTTAAGGATATGTTGTCCCAATTCAAGTCACTAACAACATTAACGCACCAACATTTCCCATTTAATTCAAATGTTTATGTCAATTTTGATTTTAAATTCCAATCTCTGGTGGGGGAGAAGCGATGCCCTGTTCACTTCCCATTTTGTTTTCTGTTTTTTGTTTAAAAAATGAAAAACAAGAAACAAATGACAAAAAACGTGTTCACTTGTCCATCTCGTTTTCGTTGTAAAAAACTGATTGTAACAAATGGGAAAGCTATCGATAAACAATAAATACTCGTTTTCTATAAACAAGAGGACGGGTTATTCCCCCGTTTCCCAGCGGAAATCGTGCGCTCTCCATTAATGAGATCGCCTGTTCGAATCACAGCAGCTACTGTTTTTATCTTTTTCCTCTGTGAACCTATACGCCGCCGTTTTCCCAACTATTTCATCCACCCTAACCCTAGAAGAACTATGCCTTCAACCGACCCCTCCTGGACTCCTCCCATAGCAATCGGCCAACACTTCCTTTTCCACCCAAACCATCAGCAGCCCCATCGTCTTCCTCCGCCAGCCTCGCGCCGCCATCATCTAATCCCCTACGCCTCCTTCATTTTCCTCTCCCTCGCCAGCCCCGCGCCGCCGTCATCTGCGAGACGGAGGATTCCCTGCTAGCGATTCCTCCTCCTACCGCACATCATCCTCCTCCTGCTGTCGGCCCATTCCAAGTAGCAGGATTACCAAAGTTTTTATGCGTTTCCAATTGTTGCAGGTGTCTATACCAAGTCAGCGACGTTATGTTCAGTATTGGGCTAGTGCACTTTCTTTTCCTAGGAGAATCAACAATGGCCCTCCTGATGTGAATTTGCCTCCACCAAATAGTAGAGAACTGCGACGAATTTAAAGCATGAACTTATTAGAGTATTCATGATCAAAGATTTCTTAAAGCATGAACTTATTAGAGAGTATTTCCTGTTGTATATGAAATCATGTTGAACTACGCAGTTAAGTGGAGATATACGAATTATATTCTACGAGAAGATGATAGGAGGGAGACTCTTATAATCATGGCTAGGGTTTTATGATAATCAAGAATCAGAAAACAGAATGAAGCAACTAAACAGGTTTTCATTTCAGAACTCAATTTCAGAACTCACCAAAATTCTCAGCTAAACAAGGTTTTTTCAGGTTTTGTTTTCCAGGAAATGACAGCTTCGTTTTCATATTTATTTTGTTTTAAAGTTGTGGCAGCTAACAGAAATGGAATGGCAAGTAAACGGCCCATCAATTGTTTACCATGTGTTCTTTAGTTTGCAATCTGAAAATACTGCGAGATTAGTTGGATTGATTCAGAAATTACTCAATTAGTGGTGATTGGTAGGAATATCAATTTAATTAATACAGAGCTGATATTACAAGACACATACTCGCTTCGTATTGAAAATAGGATAAATCAAAAAATTTTGAATTGGATATTGATCGTCTTGTATTTTAATTATGGAATCAGGAATTCGATCTCAATTTATGAAAATAAAATTCACTCTTCGATCAATCATTTATCACTTCATACGAATCACTCTAACAAAAAGTTAGTCACAACCTCACAATCCAAAATATAGGTTTATCGGTCACCATAAAGAAATAGATAAAAGGTGGGCAAGGCAAAAGCAGGGAACAGCTGTGTTGCGTATGAGTGCTTGCTTGTAGTAGTATTGGAGGTTGTTTAGTTTGTTTATTATCCAGTAAAGCACACTTTCTGGTCACACTCTGCCTTGGTCTCTTTTCCAATTAGGCTATCACTGTAATATATTTTCTTAATGTGAAGATTTAAGTTCATAGATAATTTAAAGAATAAGATACATTTAATTTTCGGAAAATTCTTGTAAACGGATGAATTCGTGTTACTAATGCTGTAGTCTCCCAATAATGAGATGCATGTGCCTCCTCATTTCCCATGAATGTTATATTGGATAATTAAGGGTTAATTGCAAGTTTGGTATGAGATTACATAAAGTTTTACATTTGATCAGTAGAAATATTTTCATTTGTGGTCGTTAAAATTAGTTAAATATTTTAAATTTGGTCACTCTTCGTATAATTTTGTTAATTTTTTCTATTGTGACGGTCAACTTTTATAGTTGAACGTTAAATGTGTGACGCGACAATTAAAAAAATAAATTGTATCTTTAAGATTTCCCACCTCATTTTCAAAACTATTAAAAATAAAATTTAAACTTGAGTATAAAGAATGATTCTAAGAACTTCATTCCCAATTGATTCGTTATAATCATGTTTTATTGGAGGAATATTTCATTTCCAGTTATGTGAGTGGTTTGGAGAAAGAACTTCGTCCAATAATGTCTCTGGCTCTTTCCTTTCAGCTTCACGATTGAAAAAGGCTTCTAATGAGGTTTGAAGGAAGAAATGGAGAGGTCCAATTGCTAGGGCAGTGTGTATGGCGGCACCAGCAATGGGGTCGGGAGGATCTTTTTCTGTTCCTAAGAAGTGAGAGGCATCCAAACCACATTCAGCTCGTGCTCCTGCTGCGACTTCCAATTCAAAAACCACTGTATAAATGCGGTGACAGGTAATTCTATAGCCATATTTGTGAGGCCAAACGCCAACTCAATGTTCATCAGGGTAAAGGGGCATAGGCTATAGCACATGAGCCTTAGAGTGATAATGATGATACAATGATTGAGGATATCATCATGGAGACAGCAGTAGAGGTCACCATGCAATCCTTAAGCAATGGCAGGATATCCATTTCGTTAGTAATTCAAGGGAAGGTGCAAAAATCATCTATGCTAGTTCTAATCAACACAGCCAACACTCACACCTTCTTGAATGAGAAAAGGCTAAGGAACATAAGCGTACAATGGAGACTGCTACTCCTCTGAGAGTGAAATTGGCTGATGAAATTCTATTGATTAGCAATCTGGTGTGCTATGCTTTCACATGGAAAATGCAACATTGTCAATTCATTTATGACGTGAGAACTCTACAATTAGGGTATAATAATCTTGTTCTTGGATTCGATTGATCAAAGACCATCAATACTGTCAAATTGACTTCGTAAACTTGAACTTGTATTTTTGAGCTCGAAGGGAAGGAGATAATGTTGAGAGGCATGAAGGAATAAGGGAACTATTAAACTATGAAAGTAAAACATCTGCAGAAACTTTTTACTCAGGGGGATTAGTTCCGAGAAGGACTACTCTTCACCCTCACTATTGAGCCTGTTCAAGTGGCCACAGATAATACCCCCTTTTTTGTGTAACCCCTACTACATGAATTCAAAGATGTTTTTGGCAAACCAACTTCCTTTCCACCCTCCAAACCTTGTGACCACAAAATACCCCACATTCCCAACTCCAACCCACTCAATCTAAGGCCCTATCACTATAACTTACCATAAAAAAAAGTAGTTGAGAAACTGGTAGATGAAACGATGGCCTCGAAGTTCATCCAGACCAGTCACAATACTTTTCGTCTCTTGTCCTGTTAGTATTAAATAAAGATGGTTCTTAGAGATTCGGCTTTGATTATAGACAGTTGAACTCTATTACCATTAAGGACAAGTTTCTCATACCAGTTGTTGATGTTCTACTAGATGAGTTAGGGGGTTCCAAGTACTTTATTAAACTAGACCGTCTATCTGATTACCATAAAGTTAAAATGCATACTGAAGACTGATACAAAATAGCCTTTAGAACACATCATGGTCACTTTGAGTTCAGGGTTATGCCCTTTGGCCTTATTAATGCACTTGAAACCTTTTAAGCCCTTATGAACCAAAATTTTGCCCTTTACCTAAGAAAATTCATTCTAGTCTTCTTTGATGATAAACTGGTATACAACCTTGACCAAGCCTCTCACTGCAAACACCTCACCCTTACCTTACAAATACTCAGAAAACACACTCTCTTTGCCAAACCTTCCAAATGTTACTTTGCACAGAAAGAGTACCTGGGGATACATCATCAATGAGGATGGAGTGTCGACAGATCAAGGCAAGGTTGCTATTATTGTAAAGTGGTATGTCTCAAGAAATGTGAAAGAACTCAGAGGGTTCCTTGGTAACACTAGGTACTACAAAAAGTTTGTTAAATTTTTGTGGGGCTATTAGCAAACCTTTGACTGAATTACCAAAGAAGGATGGATTTCAGTGGAGTGTTGCTTCTCAGAGAGCTTTTGTATTACTAAAGTCTGCCATAGTGCAGGCTCCTGTCTTGGCCTTACCAAATTTCAATCTTCCCTTCTAGTCAGAGACTGATGCCAATGATGTAGGCATTGGAGCTGTTCTGTCTCAACAGGGTCTTCCATATGCTTAGCATAGCCAACCTTTGGGAGTTAGACAACAAGGTCTCTCAACTTATGAGAAGGAATATTTGGCAGTCCTCTTAGTTGTCACCAAATGGAGGCATTACCTCGAAGGACGACCATTTGTCATCTTAATTAACCATGAAAGCATCAAGCGCCTGCTTGGGCAAAGATACATACTCACATTAAGAAGAAAGGGTTGGTAAAAATTCTAGACTTGGATTATGAAATACAATACAAACAAGGTCAATTTAATAAGGTTGCAGATGCTCTTTCCAGGCACCCAGAGTTTCAACGGGAAGGGGAATGCAAGACCATCACTGTTGTATTGCCTTTTTGGTTAGCTGAAGTGGAAAAAACATATGTGGGAGATGCAACAGTTCAAGAGTCAACGATAGAGGCATCAGTGCCTAGGTCCTCAGATTTACAATGTGAAGGAAGGACTGTTATACCATGAGAATGCTCTATATGGGGGGTCAGTGGGAAATATGAGGGTCCATATATTCCACATGTTTCATGATTCTCATATTGGGGGACATTCTGGAGTTCAGACAACATATAAGAGACTCAAGAGGTATTTTTGGTGGCCAGGTATCAAATTACAGGTGAAAGAGTTAGTTGGCAACAATGATGTGTGTCAAAGGTGTAAATCAGAAAATGGCCCTTACCCTTGTCTTCTGCAACCATTACCAATACAAGAAAGGGCATGGCAACATATATCAATGAATTTTGTAGAAGGGATTCCTAATTCTGATGGAAGAGAAATGATTTTGGTGGTTGTTGAACGTTTTTTAAACTGTAGCCATTTATATGGACTCACAAGACCTTACACTGTAGTGGGAGTAGCATAGGTATTCTTTGAGGGAATTTTAAAGCTACATGGGATGCCACATACCATTTTCTCTGACATGGATCTTGTGTTTACTAGTAACTTCTGGTCTAAGTTGTTTGAGATGCAAGGAGTAGATCTCCACTACTCTACAGATTACCACCCACAAACTGATGGATAGAACGAGAGACTCAATAGGTGCTTGGAAGATTATTTGAGGAGTATGACTCACTTTGCCCCACAGACTACCATAGCAACCTACAACTTACCCCTTTTGAAGCTCTGTATGGATAACCTTCCATTTATTTTGAGATCATGAACCCTTTGTCCACAACGTTGTAGCAGCAACAGACAAGTTGCAGCAGCAACAACAGAAGATGATTAGGTTGTTAAGACACAATTTGGCTATGGCACAGAATCTCCAGAAGCAAATGGCTAATAGGTACAAAATTGAATGAGAATTTGCAGTCAGTGACATGGTAAAACTCAAGCTCAAGCCCTATAGAAAAATTACAGTGGCTACTAGGATGAACCAGAAAGTGTCTGCTAAGTACTATGGACCTTCCCATATCACTAAGAAGATAGAAGTAGTAGCCTATGAGTTAAAGCTTCCTCCCACTTCGACCATCCATCCAGTGTTCCATGTGTCCTTACTCAAGAAAGCTAGTGGTGCTGATGAATTAGTGGAAGCACAATCTGCCTTACTAGATTATGATGAGTTAGGAGAGATGAAGGTTGAACCATATAAGATACTAGCCAGAAGAGTGGTGGCTCGAGACAATCAAGCTGCAACACAGGTTCTTGTAAAATGGACACACCAGAAAGAAGCTGACGCCACTTGAGAGTACTTGGAGCAGTTCAAGAAGCAACATCCAGAGTTCCATACTTGAGGACAAGTATTCAGTGAAGGAGGAAGACTTGTAACAATTTGTCCTTATTTGTATGTAATTAGAATATGAGGACTTATTTGATAGAGAAGGAAAATACAATGTAAGGGACTGAAGGGGTAATAAACCAGTACGGGTCATATAAAGGGTAGAGTTGTCTGTAACGGCTAGAATAACATAATAACAACCCACTTTCCCAATCTCTCTCTTCCTTGCCCTCCCTTTTGCAACGTCTCTCTATTCCATCTCCTTTGTTCATCGCCATTTCCTCTTCTTTCTTCGTCGAGTGTCGATTTCCCAAGCTAAGGTGTGACACACAGTGCGCCAGATCCCATGTCTTTCCCTCTCTCCCTCCTCCAGCCTCCCCTCTTCTACTTTGGATTTGCTTCTCCTCTCATCCTCCTTCAATATGCTTCTCTAAATTTCTTTTGATCTTTCAGCCAAGCCATGCAATCAACCATTACTTAGTGCCTTAGATTCATTTGAAAATATCAAGTCAAGTAACTTGAAGAAAAACCAAAAAAAAAAATTAATGGGAAAGACCTGGATCGTTTATGATTGATTCATGGGTGATCTGTTACAATTAGAAAGAAGCACAAGAATGAGGAAAGTTTATAGCCTAGAGGTCCAAATTTCCTCTTCCTCCCAATTACAAAGAGTGTATGCCATTAAATGGACCGCTTTATTGGCCTCGCCCACAAAGGAGAGATTCAACCCACAAACTTCAATAAACTTAGCCCGGAATTCCTCACACACCTCCGCAATTTTCGTTTCTTCACCTTCCTTTATCTGAAGGCATTGCACCTCACCCAGACAATCTGATTCAATCAATCCAAGTGAAAAATGATACTCTTAGCCACCTCCAAACCGAAATCAATCACTGTCACTTCTGCAAATTCAGGCAGCCACTGCCTTCTGGTGCACTTTACCCCTGCTAGGCAAAAGTTCCCAAACTCATATCTTATCACCACCCCAAAACCATATCCATTTCCCTCAAACACCGTTGCATCCACATTGATCTTATACACCCCCGCCATCGATGGCTTCCATGTCGTTATCTTCTTCTGCCCATCGGTGGTAGGTGTAAGTTGGTGATGATTGTATTCCTCTAGCCACTGGATAGTCCGATCGATGATCTCCCACTCCTCTCTCTTTTGATTGTTCCACAGGTGGCTATTCCTTTCTGTCCATATGAACCACAAGGATACGAGGAATTTGTCGATGTCTTCAGTCGACTCCATCTCTTGCAGGGCACAAATCCATTATTCGCAAGTAATGTCCTCTCATTTCTTGAACAAACTTTTGATCGATGTTGGTTGCCAAACTCTTCGAACCCACCTGTAGTCTCTGAAAATGTGAGTTGTGTTTCCTTAAGTCTACAGAATGGACATTCTTCGTTTCCTCTTCTAGTTCTATCCACTAGAGTACCCCCCAGTAGGTAGGATGTTTTGTATCCATTTCTAGTCAAAACTCTTACATTTGGTGGAATTTGGAGTTTCCAAATTTTAGTTCCAATTTACTGGCACATACCTTTCACCCACCTCTTCATCTTCTCTTCGTCTCCATTAGAGATAGGTGGACTTGATAGAGTAGTTCCCACTCTTTTATGCTCTCCAAACTCATCTACCTGTCGAGAGCTATCTTGGTATTGGTATTTGGGTGATCTTCCTTCTATCCTCGGCTTCAAAATGGGATTGGTGAACAGCTGTCTTTCATTCTCTAGCTTCAAGATCAATGAGTTCGTGCACTTTCATTGGTGACTAGGCTGTTCAAACGGAATTCAATATTACTTCTTCCTCGCCCATAAGCCACTAATCGTCCCATATATTAATCTTAGTACCACCTCCAACCTTTCATCGTGTACCTTTCTTCACTAGTTCCTTTGCTGCCATGATATTCTTCCATACAAAACTTGGGTCATAACCCACTCAGGCATTCATGATATCATAGTGAAGAAAATAGCAGGCTTTCAGGACTCTAGCGGCTAGGAAGTGGGGTTATTGACAAGGTTCCAGACCTGTTTCCTTAATAGAGCTAAGTTAAAACCCTCCACCTCTCGAAAACTCATTCCACCTTCCTTCTTAGGAGGATAGAGTTCCTTCTAGCTTTTCCAGGGCATATGCCTTTCATTGTTTTGCTGTCCCCACCAGAAATTTGATAGGATGCTATTTGTCTCCTCAAGGATACCCTTAGGGATTTGAAAAATGAACATGATATATGTTGTTTGATCTTGTGCCACTGCCCTTATCAAGGTTTTCTTGGCTGCATTTGATAGCAAACGACTTTTCCACAACTTCACTTTTTTCCTTACCTGTCCACGAGATAAGTGAAAACCGATCTCTTTTCACCACCCACAATAGTAGGAAGACCCAAATATTTCTCGTGGAACTGAACTACCCTAATCCCCAAGATCTCAGCTAGCTCTCCCTTCCTGATGTTGGTTAGATTCGACATAAAAGACAGATTCAGCTTCATACAGTTTCAGAATTTATTTGAGCTTTAGACACTCCATTGAGGTTGCGTTAACAAAATAGATGATATCATATGTAAAGAGAAAATGAGTGATAGTTGGAGCTTCCTTTCTAACCTTAATTCCTTGTATCCATCAATCTTTTTCATCCTTAGTGATCATAGCCGAGAGGCCCTCTGATACTAATAGGAATAGGTTAGGTGATATTGGATCACCTTGTCATAGTCCTCTCTGGGGAAAGAACGTTTCAGAGTGGTGGCCATTGACAATTCGTGAATAGGACACTATTGTAACACCACTCATTATAAGATTCACCCATCTACCTGTGAACCCCAGCTTCTTCATTATCGCCTCTAAGAAAGACCATTCGGTTTATTCACTGATCTGAAACTTATCACTTGTTTTCTTATTGATTCCAGGGGCGGCAAATTTCTTGAATGAAGTCTATCCAAATCGAATTAGCACTTCTCAGATCAGGCTAGGCTTCTCCAGCTGAGCTAGGCGTTGCGGCCCTAGATGCGCTAGCGATCGACACATAGGGGGTGGTTGCCCAGGTTTCTCGGCCTAGTATCTTGCATCTCGCGTTCATGATATCTACATTCTACTGTGCCCTGGAGACACGGTCGAAGCACGCCCGCCCAGTGTGCTTCTTTCACGACATGCTGTGGTCCCGGGTGTTTTCCAGTGGTCTTCTAGCATTAGAAGAAGTCGTGTCCATCCCGGACATCTACAACATCCTCACTAAGCCGACTTGAATCTGAGCTACGATTCTGAAAGAGTCCGACCGAAATCAGATTTCCTTTTCGTGCCATATGCGCTTAGATGTGACTTTTTTTCCCTGTCTGTTCTCGGTGTAATGTGTACACACGATCATACGCCTTAGCTCAGTAGTCATAAACCCTTTCCTGCCTTATTTTCTCTGCTTCATGGCATGGAAACTTTCAAAAGCAACAATGATGTTGTCAGATGTGAACCTTCCAAGCACAAAAGTACGCATGATAGAGTCATTCACTAACAAAGAATTGGCAAGCGTTATTAAAAAAAATGACAACTAAAAGAAGCAACCCGACTCAAAAGAGTTAAAATTGTGTTTAGGTGTTGACCGTACATATTATAGTTAAATATGATATTTATTATATTATATGGAATGTTGTATTTTGTTTAAATATGAATATAAATGGTAAGTAGATTGAATTAAAATATTTTTTATATATATTTAAATTCATTTGATGTTAATGGTTTTTGACATTTCTACAGTGTAGATCGATAGTATCGCGGTCGAACTACACTATTTGCTAAACCAACACAACGATATAAATCGATTTGAAAACCTTAGTAGAGATATCCCTGGATATGCACAAAAGCATTAAAACTGAAATTTGAAATGTGGTTAAAGAAAGCGAAAATTGAAATTAAATGAGTCATGAAACTTGAAAGAGCAATTATGCAGATATATCAAAACTGAAAAATACATTAAAATTGAGAATGAAACTAAATTACTGACATAGTTTATACGTAACTTTCATAATTCTCGGGATCTGGGCTTGCCAATTTTCCTTCGTGTGTAGTCACTCTGAAATTTGGTTAGAAATAAATTCCATAACGGTATCCAACTGACACGTAATACATCTAATAACAATTATTTACTTATTTTGTAATCAATCCCAAGCACCATGACATGTTGTCATCTCATGTCACACCATCCAAAAAAGGGATGATACCTTCTTCGTTCATGAAGTTAGTTAATTCATCTCAATGCGCTCATCAATTAGTTTCTGTCGAATCTTGAGGTGGCTTGAAATCGTAATGAAACGCCAAACTGATGCCGATCGAGCGTCGGGACATCAAATTCCAGGTTAGTCATCCTCCTCTCTAAGCATTCCAGAAAGCTTTAATTTGGTTGTCGGTTCTTTCAACGACACATACCTTATCGCCAAATGGGTTGGTTTCAGCTGCATGCCTATCGATGGTCGCCGTACGTGGTCCTCCGAAAGGGAAGTATCTCAGTATCTGTTTTGTTCATCATCTCGTATTTCATTTGTCGCTAGCTACTTCGAGCTGTAATGTGCTCATCAGTCGGAAAATTCGGCCAATTTCTTTAATCAGAGCTGCTTTCCGCCAAGCCATATGGATGCTCGGTGGTGGACTCACGCACGGTCGACTCTGGTCTCGCGGAGAGGAATCATCCTGTGGCATCCCCTTCCGGCCATGAGCCATGGTTCATGAAACCGTATCGGATATCGTATAGGAAAAGTCAGCGATATGATATTTTATGATAAAACCGTGGTTTAATCGTAGTTCAACCGTTAGACTGTTAAATACCGCCTACCAGTTTAGCCTCTGATACTGGTATTTCGTAGTTGAACTGCCGGTACCGTACGGGTTCATGGACTATGCTTCCAGCCGATGTCACTCTAAGGAAGTGGTTTAACATCCGTATATAAATCTCTCTCAACAAATTAAATAGTTGGAACCAATTGATTTATAACACTCTGTATTCTACTCAAAATTGGACCCATTAAATGTGGGTGCTACTTAGAGCGGCGGATCTATGGCCTCTTATAGATCCAGAGTTATTATAATGCTTATAAAATTTTCGATGATAGGTATTCGGCAAGTGTTATTTAAATGTCGGCTCAATATTATTTGATAATATGATTGCGTAACTAGAAATATGATACAGTTGAACGTATCAAACCACTACTCTAAATTTAGACTAAAAATTCTAAGCCTCAATGATTTTCATTTGAAAAAAATGTTAAAACCTAAAAGTCAAAAAGTATAAAGTTTCATTGAAATAAAAAAAAACTCTCTAAACTAAAGCTCACTCTTCCACGCAAAACTCAAAAAAATTATCCAATCCCTGTAAAACAAAACAAGAATGAGGAGACTAACGAACCCGAGATGGATTCCTCTACCAGTCCACCGAGTGCTAGTTTTCTTTCATGTCTTTTGATTAAGAAAATATTTATGAACTAGTTGAGTCATCATTTAGATTGCTTCAGTTGAGTGCTACATTAGATCCTAACCGTTCTTTTCAGTCTTTTGATGAAGAAAACATTTAGAAAATTGTTCAAGAGTTTAGTCTTGAAACTTAGAAGGCTAAATATTAATGAACTAGTTGAGTCATCATTTAAATTGCTTCAGTTGAGTGCTACATTAGATCCTAACCGTTCTTTTCAGTCTTTTGATGAAGAAAACATTTAGAAACTTGTTCAAGAGTTTAGTCTTGAGACTTAGAAGGCTAAATATTTATGAACTAGTTGAGTCATCATTTAGATTGCTTCAGTTGAGTGCTACATTAGATCCTAACCGTTCTTTTCAGTCTTTTGATGAAGAAAACATTTAGAAAATTGTTCAAGAGTTTAGTCTTGAGACTTAGAAGGCTAAATATTAATGAACTAGTTGAGTCATCATTTAAATTGCTTCAGTTGAGTGCTACATTAGATCCTAACCGTTCTTTTCAGTCTTTTGATGAAGAAAACATTTAGAAACTTGTTCAAGAGTTTAGTCTTGAGACTTAGAAGGCTAAATATTTATGAACTAGTTGAGTCATCATTTAGATTGCTTTAGTTGAGTGCTACATTAGATCCTAACCGTTCTTTTCAGTCTTTTGATGAAGAAAACATTTAGAAACTTGTTCAAGAGTTTAGTCTTGAGACTTAGAAGAATATGAGATGCATTCTTTCGAGAATGAGCTATGATATTATGCCACTTGTGTGAGGAAGATAAAGTTTGTTCCCTTGAAAAATTACTAAAGAAACTGGCGGAAACAGGGATGCACACATAATACAAATTGATTTGTTGTTTGATTCGTCTAGGGTTGACCTTGCACGTTTCAACGGCTATCACAGAATGAACATTTTCAGCAATGGAACGTGTGAAAACGAATTTGCACAACAAAATGAGTGATGAATTTCTCGTTGAATGCTTAGCTATTTTCTTTAAGAGAGAGAGAGTATGCTATTGGTATAGATGGAGATCTATTATTGATTGATCCACCAAATTAAAAGACCTTGTACAATTGACATTATAATGAAACTTTAGTTGTTATATATTTTTGTTTATGGTATCTGATATTCTATTCAAATTTGACCCAATTCTTTACTATATCCTGAATTCGCCGCTGGCTACTCAACTTGGTTTAAGTTGCACTTGTGCCTGGTGGTGAGACTCCTTCAAGTTTGATGTTGTTGGTCGATCCCACAATAGAGCGCGGCTCATTGTCATGGCTCATTATGCTTTGTTTAGAACGCTGTGTTAGTGGGGTTTGACTTAAGTTCTTTGTTGCATACAACTAATGGCATTCAACAATATATTTGGTTTGGTTTTCCTCTTCTTGAGTGACCTAATGGTAAAAAAAGAAGAAATTGTTAGTAGCGTTGGTTATTGCTACATGTGGGAACTTGGGCGTTGACCGCATTCGAACACTTTCGCTTACCTCCTCCTGGATGAGATTTTGGTCATAGCACAAACGCAAGTGGCGGAGCTACGGTGTTTCAGAGACCTGCTCTTTGATTACTCGCTTCATCTTGAAATAGCTTACTTTGACACTTGTCTTGGAGAAAGGCCTGCAAAGTTTCCCCTGCCAGTACTATGAACTGTCTTCCAAATCAAAACCACCTTTGCTGCTGCTACTATGTCTCTGCTGAAATCTTCTGCCCTCGGGGAGATAAGGCCCGCCAGTCCACAGGCTGTTTCGCGACTGCGTGATGCCCGACGAAGGGAGTGCAGAGTACTGACGGCCATCCGTTCTTCTCCATAACTTCGAACTAAAAAATTCTGTCCCAGGGAGCTTGCAGCATGCCTTATTATCGGCTGGGCTGGTTTCAGGTATCCTTCCTCTTGATACAGCCAAGTCATGTGATATTTCATTCAATGCCATTTCCAGACCATGCACTCTCGTCTCCAAAGAGTTTATCCCACTCTGGGAGCTCCCCATGAAACTCTAAATTCCCAAGCAAACAAGTGAATTACAGTAAAAAAAAAATCAGTTCATTTCCTCATATTATAGGGACATATAAGTTTGACACTGCAATCTGCAAGACCATTTAGGCCTGCCTCAAGGTGAACATTTATTTTCACAGGTGAAATCTATCTATACATAATATTATGGCAATTCAAAATTTAATTTTTGCCACATAAGCACTTGGAGAGATCTCAAGTTGCAAAGGTGGATAATGTTTTTGCAAAAAAAAAATAGTTATTGACCTATTTATGGAGTTGTCCCTCTCTCTTCATTTAATACTTAATTCTCTTTTATCCAATAATTATTTTGCTTTTGTTCTTGCATTATATCTATAAATAATATATGGAGAGAAAGGTTATCAAACCAGTTTAGCAAGTGGAATTGTTTAACCAGTAGTACATCCTTTGCTAGCAAGTGAATGAGGATAAGTTGCTTGACTGAAAGGAGAGAAACAGAGGAACCGGTTTGTGTCGGTTCATGCTGGTTAATAAAATATGTAGAAATATCACAAATTCATATTGATATTTGAATAAAATATGATATTTCAAATAAAATTATATTTACTCATACTTAAATTCACTAAAACTATGTATTTTACTTAGAAATTCGTAAAACGATCATACCGATCATATCGATGGTGTCATGTCGATTTCATGACCGGTACCGGTTGAATGGTTCAACCGGTGGCATGCCGACCGACGTGACAATCATGATGGAGAGTGACATATATCACATTTTTTTTTTGCATTATATCGATGTACGCAACAGTATACTAATGTTCGTAGTGTGACATATATATCACACTTTTTAAACAAAAAAATATATGATTAAAGATTACTATGTAAATTTCTGCTTATTTACTGAAACTAATAATAATTTACATTTTAATGAATAATTTAAACAAATACACAATAATAATAATATTTTGTCGATAATGTGTGAAAGAAACTTGATCAAGAAATAATAGTTATTTATTAAAAAAGTTTCTTATTCATTCTCATCAAGTGAAAAGATATGAATCGCATGTGCATTATTTATAATGTATCCTAAGTTCACATTACTAATATTTTCTCTAGGTCATGTTGATTGAGCATGCTCTATTGAGGTTTTACATCATATGCTAAGAAATTTTCTTTTCAGACTTGGAGTTATTTATTGTTAAAGATTATAAATTGAATTTTCCAAAATGACTTGAGTATAATAGTTGATGAACTTTGACTTCATATTCTAGGATGAGACACGAGATCCCTTGAAAAATGAAATGTGTGAAATTTAGGTAATAATAAACATTAATGTCTTACTTCACATATATAACAAAAAACATTTATAGTTACAATAGTGTAAACCGAGCTATTGGGTCAAAAGAAGAATATTTAATAAATATTAGTTTAGTAAGAAAATTGTAACCAGTCTATATAGTTGTGAGCCTCTGATTTCATACCAAATTTGGCAATAACAAAAAAAATTGATATCATATTTCACCCAAGGAGCTGAGTTCAAATGTATTAATTAGTATTGAAAGTAAAATAAACTCTCTGTATATATATGTTTAGATATTAACAATAGATGTGTCTACAATACATCTAATAATTTAAATACATGTGAAAAGCAACAATGTTTGTATGAACTTTTAAATTTTGCTACAAAATATTTTGTTAAAAAATTATAAGTTAATTATTCAAGGAATACATAATTTTGAATGCACCTGAAATATTGTCTGTCGTATACACACTTTACCAATTATTAATATAAGTAATGAAATTTTTGTTCTAGAACATAAACCAAATATAAAAAAAATTTAGCGAATGTACATTCAAATAGTTGAAAAAATTATACATTGAAGGAACATGTTAAGATGAGAACCTTCGATAGTGTATATGAATGCCTTGGATTCAGATTCTAAACAAAAATCTAGACAAAAGGCATGGGTTGAGGGTTAGTCCAAACTTAAAATATTAGCAATTGATATATATTGTAAGATAATAATAATTTGTATCTTGATAGAAAAATTGTCGTAAGTTGCTATACTAAGACTTCATGAACATCAACAATAAAAATGAGTGAGGTTTAGAGAATTTAATCATTATAAGGGATTCGATGTGTGTCAAATTTCAATTAGGATAATTATAATTTATCCAGTAATCAAATATCTTTTCCAATAATTTGAACTCTGATTAATTGACTGAGAGTTCGTACAAACTCGAGAATCATGAATTGATATATGTTGTATAAGATAATAAATTTGACGGTCTTGGTGGAAAATTTTTTATATACGATCCTAAATGGGACGTGATAAAACTTTACGACATGATTTGTGATAAGAGAATAAAACATCACAAGCGAGTGTGCTAACTATTAAATATTAAGAATTTTCGATATAGGCATACCACGTATTCACTTATGAAGCGAGAACATAAAATGTATACAAGATCCAAAAAATTCAAATATGTAGATAAGTTAACTAATATAAATAATAAAATGAACTTCTCCGACCAACTGACCGGGTAAAAAACTAGCGTTGATATAAAGGCTTACGAGTTACTAACTCCAGGAGAAGGTGGATGTTTAACATCACATTAATTAATACTTGGCCAATCCTTGCGGTAAAAATTGACTTTCTCAGCATTGTGAAAGACAAGTAGGGACAATCTCATTTGACAAACTAGTCCCAAGTCGGAACGGAAGATGTGAATGAAGTATGAAGTAAATGACACCCAACAAACAACAGCTAACTGACAAATAAGAGTTTTTACTGGGATCCAGACTTGGGAAATTGCTCGAATTTGACTTTGATGTAGAGAGGTAAAAAAGTAACCAATACAAAAGATGAGGAATCTTGTACCTGGAGAAGGTCCAAAAGATTGGATTGCTGGGTTTCAATCTGAACAAGTTGTTGACGTATCAAGGACAGATCCTCCATCTCTTTGGGATTCTCACACATATCTTCAGCAGGATTGTTCAACCCGGCTCCTCCTTTGGCTGCGTAACACATTTCATCATCACCCTCCTCATCGTAGTCATAAGGAACCACCCTCGACCCAGATCCGAACCCACCAAATTTGTGATGACCAACGCGGTTGCTGCTGCTGCTGATGAGCACCCGCTTTGTTTCTGGGCTCGAGCCCCCATTTCTAACTTCCTCAGCCGATTTCAGGACCTTTGGTTCTTGTAACTTGATGTCATCCTCCTCACAGGCCTTATCTTGTGCTGGTACAGCAACTTCAGTTTTCCCATTGGAAGAAGGCCTCATGTGGTCCACCTTCTGAAGCATTGCCTTCACAGGGCTTTGCTTCTTGGCTGTGGTCACCACCGAAGAAGCATCCGATGGAGGGGACCTGTTGGGCGGTGGGAAAGACTTCCTTGATGAAGGAGGGGGTGTTTTATAGCCAACGTTGGTAGAACTTCTGATGCATCCGCCATTACCATTATCTGGTCCCCGTGAAGAAAACCCCAAAACAAAGAAAGCAGAGAAAAATGGATGAAGTCAAGCATTTGGAATATCTGTCCCCAATATTCAATGGGCTAAAAGAAAAGGCACTCAAAAAGCTCAAACATCATTACATTATGATAGAAGAAGAACACTATCCATTGAAAATATTTCCTTAGCCAATTCCTTGGTTTTCATGAACGACACGACCAATTGACAGCCATTAAAGAAACGCCATGAAATGCTTCTTACCTCCTCCTGAAGAAGATCTAGAGAGACTTGAAACTGAAATCTCTTGGTCAGAACCACCATCTACCTCCTTCCACAAGTCCAGGGCACGATTCATAGTTTCTCGAACAAGCTTTACCTGTTAGATATAGGGAAAAAGAACCAAGCCAGAAACTCCATTTTTCAATTCCCCAAACGAACGCCCAATTTCGAAGGAATCGAACGAGTTTCTTACCTTATCAAACCTCCTGTTCTCCAAAGAGCTCAAACACGAAGTTCTATGATCCTTGGCTGCTTCTTTCTCCGCAACCGCTATCTTCCCCAATGCCTCGGCAGCAGCCTTCCTGGCCGCCCAATCTTCAGAGCTCAATAGGTCAACCAAACAGGGAACCAACCAATCCAAAACGTTCTTACTCGCTGCGCCTCCAACGCCCACAATATTCCCAATCACGCTCAACAAAGCGGCTTTGGCCTTGAATCCTTCTCCCTTCACCAGCTTGCCAAGCCTCGGCAACACCTTCCTCAGCTGCTCAACTCCCGGCTCCGGCGCCGCCTCGATCGCCGCCGCCAGGCACATCGCGGCTCCGATCTGAGAGTTCGGATCCTGCTCCACCGTCAGCATCTCTATAAGCGGCTTCGAGATGGTAACAAAGGGATGCTGCGTGATTTGAGACGACATGGCGGCGGCGGCCTCGACGCAGGCCGACCGGACGGCGGAATCCGGGTCCCGGAGGCGGCGGACGACGGTGGACACCATCTTGGAGAGGTGAGGAGACAGCGAGTTCCCGTGGGAGTGGGAGAGGAGAGTTAACAGGCCGACGCATTGCCTTCGGACGGGAGATTTGGAGGTGGAATCGGTGTTGTGGATACAGTTGAGGAACGGAGAGAACGAGTCGTAAGTCAAGCTCCGAGCGATCGACTCGAGCTCGGCCGTGGCGACGGCGAGGGTGTCCCTGTCGGAGAGCTTGTTCAGGCAGGCTATGACTCGTTGCTTGAGATCGCTGTTGGCAGGACTCGCCGACGGAGGCGCTGAGGTCGGCGCGGATCGTCCCTGCGGAGACATCGGTTTTCTACTTCAAAATCTAATTTCCTCTACGGCCGACTAATTGGTTCGCATTTGAGCCACCGCTGACGCCGCCGGTAGACTTTGCCGGTAGATTTTAGGGATTTGGCGGTATATTTTGACGGAGGGAGAGAGATGGCGGTTGCTTGGTAGCAAGTTTAGCGAAGTTTCGGGGAAATGAGCATTTAAATGTTGCCAGCAGCAGCGAGGCAATAATTATTATTTATTTACAGTTATTATATTATTTTTCCTCAAGTTCCTCGACTGAATTATTTTCCACTGCAAATGATTTATTAGTTATATGAGAATTGTTTATGAAAAACGAAAGTGGTTAATATATATGTTTTTTTTGGATAAAATCAGAATATTGCTGCTGGAATGAGTTGGGAAGTGTTATGGGTTTTCTGGAACTTTTTGTCTTATTTCCCCACTTAACATCGCATTAATCATTCAATTTATTCCTTTAATTAATAATTAAATGTGATTGTTTATAAAACGATATAATAACTAAAAATTTGATTTTAAACAAAACGATATCAATATATTTTGAAAAATGTATATAGTCAAATCGTTAACTTTTTAAGCGGTTCAATATTAGTGAACTTGTTTTTAAGAAGGTTAATGGCCTTTGATGTACCACTTCATGTAAGTATTAATTTGATTTCTGAGAACGTACAATCCAAATTCACGTGGTCATGTTACATCGATCTCAAACCCTAAACTTAACATTGCACTTTAGGAATATCAAAGATCCATTTACAAAGAGTAGAATGCACATAACTATGTTAATAATATCAATATAAAGTGAAAACCACAAGCTAATATATCATCTAATCTAATGCATGCTAATAGAGCAACATAATCTACTTGAGACATGGTTGATTTTGGGGGTGGGGGTGGGGGGATCAATTTGAAGTCGAGACAGAAAGAGAGCCGGAGTAGTGAAGAACTATAAAGTTCTCGATGGTTGCTAACCACCAGAAAGGTTGGGAGTTATTGGAGGGAAGTCTTATTAAACGAGAAGTTCAAAACAAAAAATCAGAGTACGAGAATGAGCTATCGAGTCAATTAACCCCCATAGTATGGAAATGTGTGACGATATTGGAATTAAAAGAAGTCCCTTAAAATTGAAATAGGCGTAAAAATAAACTACTTGAGGATACTGATTGAGGAGTATTGGATTAGAATTTATATCAGCTCGATTCGAGTCGAAAACATGGAATTACCTCTTTGCCTTTTCTCTCCATCTAAAATTGGAGTTATCTACATTTAGAGCTTCTCTCTACTTTCCCTTTCAAACGTCTTCTCCCAAACTTCTTCTAGAGTTCGAGGCGCCTATCCACTAGCCTTGTCCTCAAACTCTCCTAACAACCCAAATGAACCTTCGTCGTTTGGGCTCGAAGAAATATTAAGAAGTAAAATTAAAATTAAATAGAAATTAAAGCTCGACATAATCTCTTTTCTTGCATTGCATGGCATTTGCTCGAGGATGACAACTTCTATTTAACTCACGCGACCTGATCTAATATGTTTTGCATTTAATTTTGTTCAACCGTTGTGTCTGTCTGGGGAATTACTTCTTCTAGTCATGCACTCATGCCTCACCTAACTATAATCTTGAGTGGTTCTATCTCTTCTCTTTTTCTTTTTAATTGGTGTTATTTTTTACTCATCGATTTTGATTGCTCGTGCTTAAATTAAAGCGAGCATAATCTCACAAATAATTTTTGTTCATTGGTAAGAGCATTCTCTCTTGTTTGTTGTTGATACGCAATGATCATATTTTTGTTTCCTTTCACACAAAGCAAATACACATTTTGATATCTTTATTATGAAAGTAAATTGAGAAGACTATTGTTCATATCAAATGAGATACATGCATTGATACTAAACATTTTGTTGTTCGATACAAAGAGCATACTATTAGGTTAATCAACAACCTCTCCTTTGGATTGCATAATCCAATGTGTTCTCCATGTTCTTGGTATAGAGTCATGCATTCAATCGACATCGGAACTAGATCAATTTTTCTTTGCTCAAAAGTATGTTTCCCTGGAAGGTTGTTTAATACAAAGAAGGCCAATTGTTTTTTTTTTTATTTAAATTCATATGCAAATTATGTCATGTAATCAATTAATTGGCATGCCTTTCTTGTGTTGGAGCCAGTTCTATGAAAACTCACGAGTGAAATGAACGAGGAGCTATTAAAACCTTTTACGAGGGAGGAGATATGGGGAACACTAAAGAAAATGGGGCCATTGGAAGCCCCTGAGGCAGATGGCAAGCCAACAATGTTCTTTCAAAAGAATTGGGACATAATTGGCGATGGCATCACTAGTGCACTGCAAGGCTTTCTGGAGGAAGGATCCTTCCCTCAAGCACTCAACCACACTCTATTAGCCCTAATCCCCAAAAAGAAATCTCCAAAGGGGCCAGTCGATTTCAGACCTATAAGCTTGTGTAAGGTACTCTACAAAGTCTTATAAAAAGTGTTGGCAAATAGACTTAAACAAATCTTGGATGACATCATCGTAGACACACAAAGTGCGTTTGTGCTGGGGCGCCTCATAACATACAACATCATCGTCGCTTTTGAGTGCTATCATTCTATGAGCCTAAGACATGAAAGAAAGGGTTTATGGCTGCTAAACTGGATATTACGAAAGCATACGATAGAGTTGAATGAGATTTTGTAGAATCAATCATGGCGAAGTTGGGCTTTGCCAGAAGATGGATAAACATTATTATGTCTAGCGTTTCTGCGGTCTCTTTCTCGATAATGGTCAATGAAATTTAAAAGTGCAGCTCCAGTTATCTTACACCTACTATTTGTGAATGATAGTATCCTCTGAGGCCTTTACGAGGCCAAGTCAGGTCAATAGGTGAATCAAGTGAAGTCCGAACTATCATTCAATCCAAACATAAAAAGGGAAAACCAGAATTCAGCTAGCTTCGATTCTAGAAATGAAGGTGGTATAAGCTCACAAGAGATATCTTGACCTACCTACTAGGATTGGACGAGGCAAGAAAGCAGTGTTTGGCTACCTAGTAGACGGAGTTCTGACAGAAAGTGAAGCATTGGGAAAGCAAACTCTTGTCAATTGGAGGGAAAGAGATCCTAATAAAGTCAGTGGTGCAGGCATAAATGACTTACGCAATGTCCATGTTCCGGATTCCTGTGGGAACCATTCAACAGATCGATCCAAAGTCTAATAGCCAATTTTTGGTGGGGTCAACAAGAACGAGGAGAGTAGAACTCATTGACTACTGTGGTCAGAGTTATGTAAATCAAAGAAATGGGGAGGGCTAGGATTTTGGGGACTTACAATGCTTCAACAAGGCTCTTCTTGGAAAACAACTATGGTTTATGGAGATTAATTGTAGAAATTGATGATGCGAAAGATGAAATAACACGAGAACACAAGATTTTACGTGGTATCCTCGATCGATTGATTGATCGAGACTAATCCACGGTGAGCTCGGAACGAACTCACGGCTGACCTTTTATTGAACGACTACATTGTGACGGCTTGCTTACGACAATCTCTGTAGCTAAGCTTATATAGAGAACGACTTAGGGTTAAAACCCTAAAGACGACCAAGTTCCCTCTTTTACCCGGACAAGGAAACAAGGGACTTGTTGGACAAGGAATTAATTACATTTTGATTAAGTAATTAATATCCTCAACACTCTCCCTCAAGCGAAGACATGAGTGACAAGAATGTCGAGCTTGAAAAAGGAAATGTGACGAACAAGCATGACAAGCTTGAACAACAAAACTCGAGATGAATAACATCTCTGACGAGGTTGATTTGGAGACGACTGACTCTCTCCCTTGAACAACCTGACGAAGACGGTTGACTGCATCTTCTTGGACGTCGTGATGGAGACGATTGACTGCGTCTCTTGAACGACCTGACGGAGACGGTTGACTGCGTCTCTTGAATGACTTGACGGAGATGATTGACTACGTCTATCCGTATGATATGGTGGAGATGGTTGACTGCATCTCCTGAACGACTTGACTCCCTATTCTCCCCCTCAAGCTGACGCATGAACGACGTATGTTCATACTCAGTTTGAAAGTCTTTACCCTGCAACTCACAAAGCTTGACTTCCTTTGGTAGGCGGCTTTGTGACATGACGTTGGCAGATTGACATTGGCGGAGATGCAAGACGACGTCGGGAAGAAACCTCCGATCGGCGATGAAGGCTTGACTGACTGCCAATTCAGGAGCTGCCGATGATGCTTGACTGGTTGACTGAATACTCGCTGTTGAGTTGAGATTAGAGCTCGGAAAGTCAGACGTGAATTGCCATGATGTGATCGTGCTTCTTAACGACCCGGCCGCAACGAAAGATGAGACGACGGCCAATTCAGTTCGACTATAAGCTGAAGCGACGATGATCGGAATCAAGCCTTTAAGTAGCCGCGGACTAAGTGAAGAAGGAGTTCTTCCCGGCTTCACAATACTTACCCCTGAATGGTAGCGCCGCCAGCTGGGTTGAAGAGACGATGATTGACGGACAGACCAGTGATCTTTCGGCGAGGCTGGTTGATTGATCGGTCTTCAACAAGGAGTCGACTGAGATAGCGACGCCCTCGATGCGGGAATTGAGCCCTTCTTGTGGCCCACGACACACGCCGACTGCGGAGGCGGACAACGCCAACGAGACAAGCGGACAACGCCAACGAGATGAGAGAACAACGCAAATAGCAAGGCGATCTGAATCGCCAAGGACGGCAGTTGGGCGATAGAAAACTCATGGACGGATGCAATTGACTGGTGATGCCGCTAGCAACTTCTTTTCCATTGTTGCTAGAACTGGAGTCTACGCACATCGTGACTGATTGACGCAGACGAAGAGACAAAAGACGGAGAGTTGCTGAAGCACAGAACACCCTAACACAGAATCGTGTTTAGCTCTGATACCATGTAGAAATTGATGAAGCAGAAGATGAAATAACACGAGAACACAAGATTTTACGTGGTATCCTCGATCGATTGATTGATCGAGACTAATCCACGGTGAGCTCGGAACGAACTCACGGCTGACCTTTTATTGAACGACTAAATTGTGACGGCTTGCTTACGACAATCTCTGTAGCTAAGCTTATATAGAGAACGACTTAGGGTTAAAACCCTAAAGACGACCAAGTTCCCTCTTTTACCCCGACAAGGAAACAAGGGACTTGTTGGACAAGGAATTAATTACATTTTGATTAAGTAATTAATATCCTCAACACTAATCACAAGACCACAATCTTTAACAACCAGAGTCTTGAAGGCCAAGTACTAGTACTGGATCGCGAGACTGGCTTGGGAGTGGTTATTAGAGACGGCCGGGGAGGGCAAATTTTTTCTGGCCGATGTGAAGAGAACACGCCGGCAATGGGTTTCGGAGATCGCGGAGGCGATGGCGATGGAGTTCGGGGTGGAGCTGCTAGCAGATTGGTTCAGTTTTCTCCCAGGTGAGATTCAAACAGACTGCCAGGCGAACGGAGAACAACTTTGGAGTTGGTTCATGTCTGTGAGGAAGTAAAGAAAACGACTTTAGCTCTAGGCCAGGACGAGTCTCTTGGTCTTTTGTGCGCCGCCAGTTCAACGAACCAACCCACTGCATGGCTTATGTGGATTGTGGCTGGGAGGAAGAGAAGATTTGGGTACCAATTTTTTTAGTCTCTTGTTTGCAAAAGGATGTTTGTGTAGGTTTTTTCACCTACTTAATTAAATAAAAGCAGAAGTTTCCTTTAAAAAAAAAAATCACCATCAAGACCAATAAAAGGACAATAATATTCTTTAGATTTCGGAGTTAGATGAAATGAAACTTTAATCCTAATTTTGCTCATATAGTGGCCCACATGTCCATTAGGAAGAGAGACAACCCATCCAATTTGCAGGTGGTGGGTTTCTATATGTAATTATCATCTTAAATACTCACTAATTCATGAACCGAAATGGCAAAATGTCATTTCCAAAGATGCCCACTTGATAAATCAAAGACATGATGCCGAGTTCTTACCAGATTACAAAAGGCATTAGCTAGCGGTGGTGGAAAACAAAACCATCCCAATACAACAGGCTCCGTTCGAAACAACTTCATATTCATACTATAGGTACCACAAGCCAAAATAGCAAGTGTATAACTGTTTTCTATAATGAGGGATCATGGCATGTCCATTTGAAATCATTCAACTCTTATGATTTTTTTACAAATTTACGGTTTACTCTTTTAGCATTGACACAAAACCCAAGAAAAATACATGAGTCCGGCCGATATACCATGGTTTGGTGGTTCAACCGCTAAAATAATGACCGGTATAATGTGGTTTGGTGGTTCAACCGCTAGACCTCAACCGGTGCGGTGTTTAGGCCGTTTTATTCCTACTGTTCTGATTTTGTTTTTCGTAGCAATTTTCCTGTTCAACTATTAGCACGATTTTTTTATCCTTGGTTTTATTAAATAATCGCAAGGTGTTTCTTGATTTTATTAAATAAAATCAATTTCATCCATTCATTCTTTTCTTAAATAAGTTATGTTACTTTTTGGCAGAAATATCACGTTTATACTTTTTAAATGTAAAAAAGCAACTCATAAAAAGTTAGAAGTATGGTTGGAATACAAAACTCCATAATGTCACTCAAACTATCTCGGGAATCTCACATGAAAATAAGATTTAACAATCACCCATTTTGAGTGATAATTCTATAAAAAAACCAAACAAAAAATCCTTATATATAGTTAGTAAATACTCTGTTTAATACACGTATATATGATCGTATGTATTTTATCCATTTAAAACTTATGTATCCGTATTATGAGCAACTAGAAAAGAAAATTCCGTTTCTTCCAATTCATTTCCCCCACCTGAAGATTTTTTTCCGATGAATGGGTGGTTTTATTCATCAAATACGATCAGAGTTTTACAAACAAAGGCTTTGTGACCCCACCTGAAGATTAGCTGAAGGCATGTGAGACTTTGGATTCAAGAATACACAATCCTCCAGAAGCTGCAGGAAAATCACATGTGTAGAGTAGGCTTTTGGCAAATTGATGACTAGAACAAACCCAAAGAATATGCTTTGTATAACAAGATGGTTTTGCATGGAATCAATCACCTTATTGTCTGTGTTGCAAAGCGATCTGTTCTTTTCCACTTACCCCCAACAACCCAATTGAGTACAAGAAAGCCATCTTGATTTGATTTGGATCTCAATGTTGGCAACTGTAGTACAAGAAAGCCTCCCCTTTTCCAGGTTCCAACCAACTTCAGTAAGACAAAGATTCCATGGCCATTTGGAACACTATTATGCCTTTAATATGAGTCCATTGTCCATGATATCCAAAAAGGCAGAGAAGGGTAAGTTTGCCAGTTTGGTGATGATATGATAAGGATATGGGTAACGAAGAGATGGAAGTTGAGAAAGACACTTAAGTATATATACATATATGGGGCAATGTGAATGGTCCATCTTCATGTTGTTTGACTTGGAAGCCAGAGAACCATATCTCATAAGACATGTCTTTGGATTGCTATGCCTGAAAACCATTGAATTCTGCCGTTATAGTTGCCTTCTTTTCTTTTTTTGGTTTCTTGCAAGCGAGCTCTTCCCATTTCCATGTGTGTTTTCCCCCTTCCCCATCATCACATGTGGGTTTCAGGGATGGAATGAGATAAAAACAAAAACCACAGTAGGGTTGATGGCCAATGGGGGAATTCGTGTGGACAAAGCAGTTAAAATCGGGATTTTACCTAAAATCGAAAACCGAGGTAAAATCGGGATCTTAAAATCGAATCGTAAAATCGTAGGATTTTAAGTTCCATATAAAAACAAGCACTGAATAATATCAATAAGATAAATCATTAATAACACAAAGACACAAACCACTTAATACGATAAATCTCAAGATTAATACTCTAATTCAATACAAATACAAACTGACTAACTTGCATCTAGACTTCTAAAGTTCTAGTAATAGTAGTTAAGACTTAAAAATTAATAGTACAGATCACATAAGGTCATTTGGATCAATATTAATATCCAAGTCTTCATCCTCGTCATCATTGCCATCCTTGAAATTGCAACTATCCTCCATACCATCATTATCATCATCATAAAATCCTTGTTGAATTGCTTGCCCAATGATATCAATATCATTAGTTTTGCTCCCATGAGCACTTGAATTATCTTCGACACTAACCATATTCGTACCATTGCTACCATCTCCAACAGGTAATTCAGTAATATCAACATGTTCTTCAACCAACACTTGACCCTCATGTTCATTCTCTGCTCCCTCTTCAACTATCCATTCATCATCAGAATCAATCTCCGCAAATATATCCTCCACTTTTTTACATGATCTCCGCATCAACCTCGAGTTATACATCACATACACAAGGTTGTTCATCTTCTTCTGGAGCAAGCAATTTCTCTTTTTAGTATGAAGCTGCAACAATGAATAAATATCAGCAATAGTACACATACATATGAGTTATTTAAACATACAAAAACCTTGAAAACTTACTCTCTCAAACACACTCCAATTTCCTTCACACCCAGAGGCACTACAAGTCAAGCTTAGAATCCGAATAGCAAACTTTTGAAGCTCCGGAACATCATCCCCAAAATCAGACCACCAATCTGCAAGATGCTTTCTATCTAACAAATCCATTGCTCCATAAGAATTGAACATTCCCGAAGCACGGTGAAATTCTGTTAGTTGTTCCATAATTTTCAGTTTCTCATCACGGCCTCTTGCTAATCTTTCCACTGTTTCATATAACCCAACTTTTAATTGCTTATCATTATGGTTGAATCCTTTAGCATGGTGAACTCGAGGATTCAGCCAATGAGCAGCCAAGTGCAAAGGCTTCCCCATCTGTTCTTCCCACCTTTTATCAATTATTTTGATAATTGGTTTATATCTGCAGCAACATACATAAAGAATCAGCAGCAGAATTGAAGGAATTAAGCAGCAGCAGAATTCAAGGAATTAAGCAGCAGCAGAATTGAAGAACCAGCAGCAGCAGACATTGAAAATTTAGTTGCTTTTACCTTTTTTCCATGTTACTGAAGTTACTTTTAATCTTCAATTTTGCTTCACACAATTCTTGGAACAAAAATGGCATTGATGGCTTCTCTTCTCCATCAACAAATCTTAACACTTTGACCACAGGCAGAGCAGCTCGGAGACAATTCACCACATTAGTCCAAAACCTTCCATCTAAAGCAATTCCTTGAATCCTTTTCCCCTCTTGAATGCTTGCAAATGAACTTTTCCTCCATTTTTCTGAAGCAAACATAGTCATTAAGTTGCCCTTTTGTTCACTAAGGCGAGCAAGACTCAAATACGAAGTTGCAAATCTTGTAGCGCCAGCTCTGACCAGATCTCTATCATTTGTAAACTCCTTCATCATAGCAATCAGATTAGTTCTTGCATAGATGAAATTCGAAATCTTCTTTCCCTTCGAAATGGTTGTCTTGTGAACCGGTAAGTGTTTCTCAAAATCCTCTAACACTAAATCCAAACAGTGAGCTGCACACGGAGTCCAAAACAAATGCTTTCTCTTTGCCATTAGTCTTTCTCCAGCAGCTTTATAAGCAGATGCATTATCGGTGACAACTTGAACAACATGTTCTTCTCCTACCTTCTCTACAATATTATCCAACATCTGAAATACCTTTTCTGTATTCTTAATGACGCCTGATGTATCTATAGACTCAACAAAGCTAGTCCCTCTTGGGCTATTGACCAAGAAATTACAGATTGATCTTCTCTTCCTATCAGTCCATCCATCGGACATGATAGTGCAACCCACCGATTTCCATTCCTCTTTGAAGACAGCAAGTTTTCCTTCTACTTCCTTAAGCTCTTCTTTTAACAAAGTCTCTCTTAGCTCATGGTATGATGGTGGTTTAAAACCTGGACCATGTCTAGCAACGAGCTCAAACATTTCACCAAACAAATCATCTCTAGAAGCATTAAAAGAAAGGGCGTTGTTGTAGAACCATCTTGCTATACCCCTACAAGCATCATGTCGAAGATCTTTTTTCAACAATTGACTCATGGTTGATTGACGACGATTTGGAAGAGGCGGATTGCTATTGGAAATTTTCTTTCCCCTGTTTGGTATACTGGACTGAACTGACTCTACAGGAGCAGAAGCTTCGCTACTGTTAACCCCAAGACCAGGGCGAATCAAATTTTTTCGTACCTCTTTTGCTTCCAAATTGAAGTCCAAGAGCTCCAGCATTTGTCGTCTCACATCATCAGGAACACTCGGACAGGGCGCCGCGTTTTGCTTCGTCCCAGCGAGATGATGCTTGAGACGAAATGCCCCACCAGAAAGCAGCTTAGAGCAGAACTTACATTTAGAAGACTTTGCATCTGCGTTTACATCGAACACATATTGCCAAGCTGGGTCGATTCTACTCCCTTGTTCATTCCTCTTACGTTTTGATAGCTGTTCCGTGGATTGTGTTGCTGAGGCAGAGGCATCATCAGCAGGCATGATTCTCGGCTGCTGATTCTCGGCTGCTGATTTGGGGTATCGACAGACAGAGACCAGAGGTGGAAGGTAAAGGGATATAGCTCTAGGGTTTTTGATTTGGGGAAGTAATTGAACCGGCAAATAGAAAGGCCCGACTTTGGGAGAAAAATAGTAGTCGACCCGACCGGTTCAATTGGTCCAGAATGTGCAATTTAACCTGGAACTCAAAATCGGTAAAATCCCTTTAAAATCTAGATTTCACCGATTTCAGCGATTTTGATCCCGATTTTATACGATTTTAAGGTCCGCCGATTTTATAGTAAAATCAGGATCGGGATAGCTAAGTAAAATCCTAAAATCCTACGATTTTAGGATCAAAATCCCGATTTTGACTGCATTGCGTGTGGATAGAGTTGTTTATTATTGGACATAGGGCTGCAAATGAGTTGAACTGCTCGCAAGCGGTTCGGCGCTCGATTCGAGAAAAGGTGGTTCGAAATTTGGCTCGTTTACTAATAAGTCGAGTTTGAGCTTAGCCTTCTGCAGCTCGCGGAGCTCGCAAGCTAGCTCGACTCGGTGGCTTGTTGATCTCAAATCGTGAGTTGGCTCGTTTAGTGCTCTTAAGATGTCTAAACTCTCAACATTGTGGTTAGAGAGCCAACTCGATTACCGATTTATGAGCTAATTGATCTATATGAGTTTGATTTTGATATATTCAGTGGCGGATACATGCGTGTTTATGGGTGTCCCAGGACACCCCTAAAATTTGGAAACACGATTATTCAACATAAAATAGTAGTTTACGTATGAGAAAAAAATGTTTAAGTGGTAGTGGGACACCTTTAAAATTTGAGAAAATAATTATCCAACCTCTCGTAGTAGTTTGCGTATTGGTACAAACAATATTTAAATAGTAGTTTATGTTATTTAAACTTGGGACACTGCCACTATTAGTTAATATATTTTCAATTACGCTACAAATCATTTGTTATTGTGTTTTAGATCCAAATATAATAGTGAAATGTTATTCTTATCTCAAATTATTTTCAAAACCTAACGATTAAACTCAATTACGGGATACCCTTGTCTAGTAGGATATGTCGGGAGATATTTGTTGAGCAGTAAACACCGAATGCATTTTACCATTTTATGAAATACGTCTAAACTTTTAATGTAAATTTTATTAGTTAGATATTTTCAAATTTTCAAATTATTTAATTTAATGCTAATATTTATTTTAATTTAATAATTTATAGAGGACACCCCTACGTAGAATGCCTGGATCCGCCACTGGATATATTATAGGATTGATAAATTATATATCTCACCTTATATGAACGTTAACACATAGATTATTTGAGCAAATATGTCTTATTTAATTGGGTTATGGGTATAAAATGCCCCTCTACTATGTCATTTTATCAAACATGCCCCTATACTTTGGAAAAATTATCAAACATGCCCTTGTGTTAAAATTTCCGTTGAAAAATCGTCAATCATGGTTGAACCAAGATCTACAGAACCCGACATCGGCAAATGGGAGGGGAAATATCACTTTTTTCCCCTGTTTTTTTTTTCTAGGTCTCGCCGAAGTGAAATTATTAGAATTATTTGGCTATAAAAAGAACCAAAAAAATTCTAAAGTGAAATTATTAAGGATATTTTTTACATTTGTGTCTCCCAAATCAAAGTTCGACTGCGGTTAAAAGGTTTTTCGGATGAAAATTTTAACAAAAGGGTATGTTTGATAATTTTTCCAAAGTAGAGGGGCATGTTTGATGTAAAAATTAATAGAAGGCCATGTTTGATAAAACGACATAGTAGAGGGGCATATTATACCTATAACCCTATTTAATTTTAAAAATAAATTAAATATCATAGATTGCTTTGATACCATGAAATAACATAATTTCACTAGTTAAAATTTATTAACTAAATAGGTTGATACCACAAAGTACAAAATGAGATCAGTTAATATTGAACGCTTAAATTTTATTATTATTATTTTAATCTTGACACTAATCACATGTATCATGTATGAGATACAAAATGAATATATCAAATACGAGTCAAGATTTTATTAAGCAAGCTAGCTCAAACTCGACTCGACTCGGCTTGTTAATAAACGAGCTGAGCTCAAACTAGGGTAAAACTCGACTCGGCTCTGCTCATTTGCAGCCATAAATGTGGAAATAACGTGATTCAAGTTAATCCAAAACATGAGAAGTATGAATATATAATGTAAAAATTGAGATAACATGGACCAAGAACAAGGCAGGGCGGGGCATGGTCGGAAGTAGATACGCATGTCTCATCGCATGCTATTACGGGTTGGATAATACCCATCCCATCGCGGGTTAGGTCGGAATAATAACCAACATGGCAGGTTCAAATTGCCATCTCTAGGGTCAATAAACACCAGGTTGCGTGAATAATCATCACTGTTTGCGTAATAACAACCATTATTACGCGAATAATCACCAATATAACATAAATAAGCATAAATATACATGAATAAACACAAAATTATGGTATGTTGTTGATAAGTTTGACATTTATTTATACATGTGGCCCTTCTTCTTGTACAACTTCATAGTTCATATCTTTCACATTAATTATTGTCAGTGACGAAGCCAGATATCTGAAGGGGGGGGGGGGGGGGGGGGTAAAGGCTTACAACCTAATCTATTTTTCAAGTTTGTTACAAAATTTACAAGTAAATTTACACGCTTTTGAGAGTAGGGGGGCTATAGCCCCTCCTGGCTATAAGGTGGCTCCGCCACTGCGTTGTGGGACTATGGTGATTCTGGTGAGAGGAAGCCGACAGGGAGTAGGAAGAGAATAAAGGCTTACAACCTAATCTATTTTTCAAGTTTGTTACAAAATTTACAAGTAGATTTACATGATTTTGAGAGTTGAGGGGGGGGGGGGGGGCTATAGGCCCTCCTGGCTATAAGGTGGCTCCCCCACTGATTATTGTTTTAACTTTCAAGAGAACTAACTATGGTTACCTATTGTAGAGATCGAGTTGTTTCATCTTTCACATAAATAAGCATAACTACGACTAGCATGGCACGACATTGTTAGAGCACCGTATAAGTACGTGCACGATATATGTGAGTCAGCCCGACATGAACATGAATATTATGAGTGGTGTCGGGCCTAATGTTTTGAGACACGACATGACACAAAAATATTCATTGATTGAAAATAAATAAAAAGATAATTAAAGTTCAAATATTACAAAATATGACTACAAAAATGATTATGTATTGTTGTTAGAAGTGACCATAGATATATATGTAATAACTACCATAAATAAAAATGGTCAAATAATTAAAAAAACACGTGGAGGCCAAATCACACATTATATACTTCCAATTTTCTTCACCCCTTATTTGTTACTTTTCTCAAATTCTCAATTAATACTTTCATTCTCCATTAAATTTTCTCCCTATTTTATTTTCTTTATTTTCAATAAGCACGAATATGAGCACGAGACATAAAATTTGAAAAACGAACTGGAACGAGACGACATAAAATTTGAAGGGTCGTGTCAAGCATGAAACTGGATAAACGAGCCCAAAACGTACCCGTGTCGTGGCGGCCCAAGCACGACCAAGCGCCCATGTACATATTGGATATAGGAAAGAAAGATTTTTCTACTTATATCTTTAATTATACATCAAATAAAATATTGGGAATGCCTATGTTGACTTGGACAAAACAATCGACCGGTAAGTGGTTGTGATATACCAATTAAACCAACATGATCATTCTTATGGAAGATTGTGGTCAACCTTTATCCTAGACCGGTCAACCATGTGTAAGGGACTAACAAGCAGAATGGTCGACCTTTCTAACAAAGTGGTCACCGATTATCAATAAGAGATCAACCATTCCAGAGAAAAGTTTAATCACACTGAACAATGCTCGACCATCCTTTTGGTAGATGAAGATTATTGGTTTTATAGTTAATGATGTCGTTTGTAGTTATGTCAAATTTACCTGACCCAAAGCTAGGATCGTATTTCCGTAGGGCCTCTCACAGTTCAGTACTTATGTGGCAAGATACAGTTCTATTAATTTTGAAAATGGTACATGAGGTTGAGGACTTGAGGTGCCTTCGATTTTTCAAAATAAATAAATAAATAAACGTGCAGGAATGCAAACCTATAACTACATTGGATGAGTGAGAAAGTAGAGAATGATAGATGTTGCATAGGCAAGCTCCCCCTAGGTCTCCTGGTTATGGTCCCTCCGTGATCAGAAGCATACGAGCTGCTTATTCCTTAGATATCCTCATCCCACCTTGTGCCAATGCATTTACCCTGACTAATGGGCGATAAGGAACCTTCGGATTTCTGTCTTGAGGCATCACACTGTCAATCGAATGATGTCCCGACCTGCATGTCTGGTCTAATCCTAAGTGATTTGGATTTCAATCCTTGCAACTCGAAGGAGTGCAAGGTGGACTAGGCTCTCATCCGAATCGACAAAAGATGAAATAGAGGGAATCAAGCATCACACATATAAAATAAACAATCATATTAAAACCAATTCAGATTTTACGTAACTAAACCCCTAGGGTTTACATAGCTATGCAACTAAAGGAACTAGCCAGTCATGGGCAAAGATTCATGGGTGATCATCGATCAAAACAACGTCCCTAGAGAGCCATCGGCAGCCACAGTAGAGAAACAGGGTTATAGCATGCCGTTTCTAGTCCCAATTGCTCCCTTTAAATTGGTTTCTCTCTATGTTAGGTGAGTCGTTCTGTTGGTAGAGTAACAACCCTTCCTTGATCTCTCGTCTCCCCTTCTCGATTTATATCTTTAGAGGCCTATTTAAAAGCCTTTGATTATGATTTATGGGGAGAGTAACAACCCTTCCTTGATCTCTTGTCGCCTAGTCTCGCTGAGGTTTCTACCATCGTCACCGGGTCTCGCCATAGGCAAGCAGTTGCATGGAGAACGGAAGGAACGCGACAGAGAGTCGGGGTCGATAGGGGAGTGTGGAATATGGATCGGAGATGGCCACAACATCTTCCTCGGATTTGAAACCCAGATTTCATCTTCTCCGATTGAACCCAGATTTGACTTCATCTTCTCCAATTGAAACCCAAATTTCATCTTCTTTTCCCCTGACTTCATCTTCTCCTATTGAAACCTAGATTTGACGCTTCCGAGATCCATCTTCATCGTCTCCAGGCGTTGTTAATCATCAGCATCTCTGAGTCTTCCCCCGCAGCCGCCAATGAAACTCAAAAGGGGTCGGCATCCACAACTCCATTGGCAACTGAAAATCAAATCCTGCCGAGCCCAGATCCTTATTCCCCAGTGGAAATTAAAAGGAAGCAGGAGAAATTAAAGCCCATATTGCAATCATCATCTCTCCCTCCCCTTCTTGTCGCAGCTTCCCTCCCTTGTTCTGGCTTCCCATCGTCTCCCCAAGAAACTATGGAATTGGAATGGAGATGAAGCTTGTATTTTGCGATGGCCCAACATCCACCCGACCTCATATTTCTCGTGGAGATCAACCGACTGACCATCTCTGTTTCTCTCCACCGTTGCTAAATCAGATGCTCAACTGTTGCCTGATTTGTTGGGTTTCGTGGATCGGTCTCGGTTTGGGGGTTAGGTGAATTTTGAATCTAGATTGTTGTTGGAGTGGAGATTTGGGAGCACGAAGCAGTGTCGGCGGGGGTGAGTGGTGCCTGGTGCGAGGTTGAGAGGGTGGAAGGAGAGAGAGAAGAGATCCGGCAAGAATCCAGCGGTGATGGAAGAATCGAGAGAGTTTGAAGAATATAGAGTTTTGGCTAGGAAAGGGATGGGGAAGAAGAGAGATGAGAGAGAGAAAATAAAAAATATTTATTTAATTTATTTTTATTTTCCATCTCACAATTTTAATTGACTAATTGTCGCCAACTCAGCAATTTCGTTAGTCTAGCCAGCTCGTTACTTAACACCGTCAAAGAATTGGACGGAAGTGGCTATTTTTGGTATTTCACCAAAAGTGGCTATATTTGGCCAAACCGTCAAAGTTTTAACTACACAAGAGTATTTTGCCATACAATTACAAAATTTACCAATACTAGTACAGATTCAATCAGTACTAGTACATATTAACTGATACCAATACATAAAGATCAAAACTAATAAAATAAAATAAAAACCCAATACCATTACTTGAAAATCAATATCAATGCAAAATAACGAATATCACTACAAAAAAATCAATAAAATATAAAAAGTACATAAAAATACGAATAAAAATTATATATGGAATCCGACTGAGGTTTTTAGAATTCGGGCGATTGATTCTGACGTAATGATGAAGGGGGACAAGCTGTCAAATTACTTGGCCTCGACAATTTGCGCGACCGAGATGTTGTTGCAGTTCTGGCGAACCTTGTGGCTGAGCTAGCGGAAGAAATCGGGGGAGGGGGGGGGTAGTAAGGACTTCAAGATGAGTGATGACGACATCTAATGGTGAGAAAAGATCCACGAACATCAATAGAGTTTGAATCGTGCGGAGGAGTAGAATCGATGTGGTTTCACATGACGTGATTATTGAAAGGATCAGAGCGACACTTAAGGGAGAAGCAAAGCCGCCTGCATTGGAGGTGAAGAGCTTAGGGCAGAGGGTGGAAGACACAACCATATCGGTGATAGATGAAGAGTTGAGGTGAGAGAGGATAATCTGTTAGTGTTTGAGAAGAGAAATATACATGGAAAATTGTATTTTAAGGAGTAATAATTACAAGTGGTATCTTTTTCATTTTCAAAACTGCCCCAAACTAATTTGGTAAGATAGGAAAACAATCGATGGAGATGTTTATTGCCACCGTGGCTATAAAAAATTAGTATTCACCCTAACCCGTTGCCAACTAAATACTTATTTGTCCAAACCACAACACATAAAATGAAAATGGTGAAATTTTATAAGTGGAACCACATTTCTATATTGACTTTCACTTATTTGTTTTTTAAGGAAAAAAAGAGGGAAAGAAAAAATCTTGTGGAAAATCAGGATCCCAATAAACCGTTTTCTTAAGCATTAAATATTAACGAAGAAAAGGAAAAAGATGAAACTATTTTATCATTTGTACCTCAAACTGGAGGGGAAAAAATGTACGTCCATATCCCTCTCTTTTGTCTTTTTATTATTCTTCTCTAATTGTGAGTTCTCTTTCCAAACATCTATTGTCCATATCCCATTTTCTTTCCTTATTTATTCTTTCTTATTATTTATTAATTATTTTTTCCTGTATTTGTAGCTCCTCTTTCCAAAATGTTGATTTTTTTATAAATGATGAATCATTATTTATTGCTAAACGATAATTTGGTAAAAGATAATCATGGTGTGTAGCCAAAACTAGTATAAAAAATTTATTTTCTGGTTAGAAACTCGTTAGTGGTAGAATCTGATAGCGAATTTTAATTCCCATTACTTCCCAAAAGAGAAACAAATTCAATGAAAAAAATGTCTTATCATCGCCCATGAATGATCCCAAAAAATTCAAAGGACAATTCAAATTTATAAAATACAACTTCAAGTCAAAAAATAAATCACAATCAAGTACAAAAGAAATCAATTGAAAAGTAAAATCCAAATTAACTCCCACATGCCATCTCTATATTCCCCTACTCATAAGTCATCTCATAAGTGAGCTTTCATAATTTTCTTTGCCCTCCAACCGACCGTCTTCGTCACCCCTGTCAGTCGGCTTGAGTAAATAGAAGAAGAAAACCTTGAATACGCCAAAGGCTTCAAGAATGACTCCATGCACCTGAAAAATTATGTTTGTGGATGATCTGTTAATGTTTGTGGAGATCGATATATATGAAAAATTATATTTTAAAGAACTATAATCGCTTTCACAAAAAAATAGTAATAAGCACCATGTGATTTTTCGTTTTCCAAATTGGCTCAGACTAATTTGATCGTCAAATTAATAAATAAGATAGAGGAAAACATATGATAGAGATGTTTATTGCCACCATGACTACTAGAAATTAGTATTAACCCTAACTCGTTCTCAACTAAATACTTATTTATTCAACCCATGACACATAAAATGAAGATAGTGAGATTTTAGAATTGGACTCAAGTTTGCGCTTCCATATTTTCACTTATTCTTAGTTTTTTAAAAAGAAATTGGAGGGAACGAAAAATTCTTGTGGAAAATTTGGATTTCAATAAACATTTTCTTTTACGCATTAAATAGTAACGAGGGAAAGTAAAAATGTGAAACTATTGTATCATTCGTCCCTCAAATTGGAGGAAAAACAAAAGTGCACGTCTATAGTCCTTTCTTTTTCCTTTTTATTATTTCTTTCTCTAATTGTGGTTCCTCTTTCCAAAAATCTAGTACCCATACCCCTCTTTATTTCCTTACTTGTTCTTTCTTATTTTTTTTTTATGAATTATTTTTCTATATTTGTGGTTCCTCTTTCCAAAATGTTGATATGTTTTTTTTCATAAATGATGAATCATTATTTATTACTAAACATAAATTCAGTAAGATATAATCAAGGGTGTGTAGCCAAAACTCGTATAACAAATTTATTTCCTGGTTAGAAACTCGATTAGTGGTGGAATCTGATAGCAGTTTTGCAGTTAAGTTGCTTGCACCGAAACTGCGTGATTTGTGGTTATGTCTTTTATTCGGTTGAGGTTGTGGATAAGCCATATTTTGCGGTTAAAAGTCTTGTCATTTCTACGTTCTATGTAAACCATAAATCGAACACAACACTGATTTACATCACGCATAAAGTTGATTTCTGCGATACGTAAATCACTAAATCTATTACGTGAGAAGTAAAAGTGTGTTACGTTTAAGGTAAAATGACATAAAAATGTGAAATTTTTATAAATGGATGTCAATTTGTACCGCAAAGGTAATCCAATTTTTTAGGGAAAAATTTAAATCGAGTAAAAGTGAACGAGATATGTTCTGTTAAAAATAATGAAAAATATTATCATCAAGGTTACGTAGAAGTTTGTTATTTACTCTTTCATAATCAATTAAATAACATATCTATCACACTTCTCAGTATACTTTTTTTTCTTCCCACTTTTTTCTTTATTTTCCCTCGTAAAATAACATTTTTCTTACCATTTCCCTCCACTCAAATTTTCATTCCCTCATAATTTATCATCCCCTCCCTAAAAAACAGAGTATTAATGAAATATTTCAAAGAATGAAATAGCAAACCACAATAATGAAATGAAAAATGTAAGTTGCCATATCACAATGAAATAGAGTAAAAAGACGCACATTTTGGATCCTCTTATACGCTTTGTAAGACAGAATCTTTTTTGTTATTTCGGTTTCTTTTAAACCACATATAACTAAGTGAATGTATAATTAAATTGACAAGTCATGAATGATTATTCACGAGTATTACTATCATTAAGAAAATCACATTTGACCTTTGACGAATGATTTCAAAAATTGAAAAATAATTTTGAGTTACCTTAATGTCACACAAACTAAACATCTCAAATAATTTGAAAAATTAATATACACATTGTAAATATGTCATATTCAAATAACATTCTCATCATGAGATTGGACAATAAAGTAGTGACATTCAAATTTTTGAAGATCCCAGCGATAAATTAAAACCCATTATTCTTCAGGGATAAAAAGTAAAAACCACCACCACCAACTTGGGTTGGGTCAAATTTGAAACTCACCCCTTTCATTTCAGGGCTTGGCACATCAATTTAACATATCCGGCCCAATTAAAAACCCTAGTTTTTGCATATGACGAGTCGAGTGGGTTGGTAGCGAGAAAAACCATTTTAAGTAATGCGGCCAACAGGCAACAGCCGGTAATCGGCGCGTGAAGTTACCGGGAAAGGCCGTAACATATTATTACGGCCAGGCCAGGAGCGTGAATCTATTATCTACATACATACTCCACCGTAAAATCTGTCTTTCTGCCGTTTTAGTTTCCACCCCATCCCCTGCCTTTAAATACACCACTGTCTGCATTCTCGTTCGTACAGAAAAACCTCTGCTTACTTCAAATCTTCCCAGGTTCAAAGGTACGTCCCTGTGTCTGAATTCCCTAGTCGTTTGGTAATCCAATTCTGCATGCACCTTCGTTTTCCCTTCTTTTTGATCCATGGCCATTTGCAAGTTGTGAAGCCTGAGGGTGGAAGTTGTTCGCTTTGTTTGTAATCTCTTGTTTAATTGTGAAGCGGTCTGGAAAATGAAGGATCGTCTCTTCCTTTCATTTCATCTCTGTATGCTTGTGTTCTGTTGTATATCTGTATATCATCAGCGCTTTTTAAGTACTTTTTCCCCTTGCTTTTGTCTGCTTTGTTAATGGAAAATTCAGAATTGTTTGATTGCACTATGTTTGCTTTGCGTCCAAGTAACGGCTATATTGGGTTTTTCTGATGCCATGGAATTTGTCTATGATCAGTTGGGTTTCGGATTGTCGAATGGTTTACTTCCCAGTGGTGGTGATCTGTGATTGAGAATAATTGATTGTTCTGCAATTCGGGAGATTGTTTTGATTCCCTGTAGCTTGAATGACCAGATTTATGAGTTTGGTAGTGATGTCTCTGAAAGCTTTACCTTTTTGGTGGAAACTCGAAACCTTACGTCGTCGATTTTTGCTTGTTCCATCTAATATAATAGTAGCTTGTTGTGCTTGTAAATTGTAATTTATCTGTTGCTTTGAAAAGTGTCCGAGTTCCCTTCATTAGGGTTTGAAATGTGTTATTCTATCTGTAGTAATGGACTAAACGATGTTTGAAGTAGCACGCTGGATGAACCACTTCATGATTGTGGCCATGTTTTGGGAGAAACTAGCTAGATGGAACGATTTCTTCTTACTTAGTTGTTTAGATGCATTTTCGAAATGGGATTGTCGACTAATTAACATTGTGTGCAACTCTTAGCCACGGTTATCAGGGGAAGTAGAAGGGGGCACAAGAATGCCTACTTCTGAGAAGGATGCATTGGGTTATCTCGACGCTGTAAAGCAGACATTTCGGGACGAACCCCAAACGCACGAGGACTTTCTCGAGGTTTTGAAGGATTATAGAGCTATGAGGTGAGGGGTTTTTTAGTTCCCCTATATATTATGTTTGGTTCTTTAGATGTTAATGACAAATATGAGAAGCTAGAAAGATTGCCTGATTACCATTGCATATTGTCCCCCCTTGTGTCCCATTTTCACTGCAGAATTGACACTAGCAGTGTCATTGCAAGGGTGAAGCAGCTATTTAGAGGGCATCCTGACCTGATTTTGGGGTTCAATACCTTCCTGCCTGAGGGATATAAGATCAGCCTCGCAGTTGGCGATGCTAAAAAACCTCCTCCTCCACGGAAGAAACCAGTTGACTTTGAAGACGCCATCACCTTCATCAGCAAAATTAAGGTAGATCGATGTGTTGTGCTAACCCATCCATCCCTGTTACCTACGTATGTTACGTGGTCTACTGTGAAAGAGCTATGTAGGCTCATGTTGAATGTTTTTAAGCAGAGGAGGTTTCAAGGCGATGCTCGAGTTTACGATTCGTTTATGGATGTCTTGATGAGGTTTCGGAGTGGGCGTCTACCCATAGCAGAGGTTTATCTACGGGTATGCTACTAATTAACCATCATGTTCAACTCTTGCTAAGTTGTTGAAGTTTGAGGTGTTGTTGGGATCATGTGTTCCTAGCAATAGCATGACCAATGTGGCATCAGAATGGCGTAAAATTCTGTCCATTTTTTTCATTCTTGTTTTTCTTTTGTTGCAGGTGGCTGAACTTTTCAAAGACCACAGCGACCTACTTGAGGACTTTGTTCAATTTTTGCCGGAGAGCTAGCTGAGCTATTCGCCAGTTGTTGTCATATCACAGAAGCTCCATGAAGAGAAAGAAAGTTTGTGCGGATACTATTAGAGGTTGAGAAGAGGGTAGTTTTTCTTCTGTTTTTGAGAGGAACTTTGGAATGTTTTGGATTGGCGTTTCGTTTCATCATCGTTGAATAAAATATTGAAGTTGCAACCTATCTGTTTATTATTGGAGGAATTCTGCAAGCATCGATTTACCAAAAAAACCAAAATATATGGTGAAAAAGTGAATTTTTCATTATTAAAAGGATAATGTACAAAATTTCAAAATAACAAAAGAAAAACGTTTGATTGTTTGTAATTTGTATTTAGATTATGAGTTCACAATAGATGTTTGTATTGTGTTAGTGTATTTCTTATAATTATTATATTTGTATTGTGTTAGTGTATTTCTTATAATTATTATATTATGTTAATAATGTAGAAGTGTAGTTAAATTATTTATATGATTATATTTCATTATTAAAAGGACAATGTACAAAATATCAAAATAACAAAAGAAAAATGTCACATGTGGAGGTTGTTATTGGTTGGTGGTTAAATGCCAGACTACTACTCGCGACCAAACCAATAAGGCTTAACGATTCGATTTTCTATATGCATTTTTGCTTAGTGGTTAACTACTAACCACCAAATATGTTACCGAACCAATTAGCATCCTAAGTACAAATTCAATTTGCAGCTATACATTCTTGTACAAATTTCTTTTTAGTAATAATTGAACTTGTATGTTTAGCGCTATAGTATAAATTGAGTATGTAAGTTTACTTTTTTACAAATTCATTTACAGTACCAACTTAATTTGCACTTGTATGTTATTGTATAAACTTCTTAACTTGTACCTTAACATACATATACTTATTATTCAAATTAAACTTTTATCTTGCACCTTGAGACACATACTATTATTATAGTTGTTATAGAACAAAACAAACTACAGTGACAAAACATCTCATCATCACGTAAAAAAAAAAATACTGGTGAAAACAAGGTCTCCCGAGATGAATGGATTAAAAAACAGAGAGTTCATGGCGCAAGATATTATTAATTAGCGGGGAAGCCCTCTGTAGCTGAAGTGCTCGGTTATGCTACAGCCGACTTGTTGGTTGTTGCTGCTCTCCTCTGCTGCACGGATTGGGAGGAAAAAGCTTTGTTCTCCTCATTCTGAGTAGTCCTGTCGGTTCGGTTCGGGTAACCAAACCCGAACCCCGTGAAAACCAAAAAAACCGAACCCGCTCCCACACAACCCGAAACCGAACCGCACTGCACTTTTGTGGGTTTCGGGTACTGGAACCCGAAATTGATGGTGTCGGGTTTGCTTTGGTTCGGGTGAACCCGAAAATCTCCGCAACAGAATCTTCGCGTCCCTCCTCCACATTTACATTACCACCCCCGTCTTTTCCAGGATATTACGAAAACGCCATTGGAAATTCAGCAAAAAAGAAACACAAACGCTTCCTTTTCTTTATATATATATTTTCTGTTCGTCCTCCTCATCTTCTCTCCTCTCCTTCCCTTCCGTTCATTCCTCCATCGATTCGATTCTCTCTCAGTATTCACGCACAGCTCCTCTCTCTCTCTATATATATTTATGCAGATCTCGCCGTTTCTGTGTTGTGTAGTTTCACGCCTCCGATTCTCAGCGCAATAAGAGAGGAGGGGGGGAAGCCGGAGGAAGAAGATTCGGTTTTCATTTGTAGAAGGGGTGAAAGAGGCCGGAAAAATGGGTTCGATTCCGGCGGAACTGAGCTTGGATTTCAGGATGATGTCGACCAAGTTCGTCCCCAAGACGATCGGAGATTTCCTCCGGAACGGTTCTTCGACGGCCATGATCGGCGGCGATGAGCCGGAGAAAGCTCCCAGAGTGGATAGCTTGTTGAGGGAGCTGCAGGAGGAGATGAAGAAGATCGACGCCTTCAAGCGCGAGCTCCCTCTCTGCATGCTCCTGATTAAACAAAGGGAAAGGAGGAACAAAAAGATCCTAGCAGCAAGGAGAAGGAAAGCTCGCAGGGCGAAGAGAGAAAGGAAGGAAGGTGGGTGGAAAAAGGTTGCAGCAGCAGCAGGGCTTCTTCTTCTTCTCCGATTCCCCATGCGGTTTCTACGGAAAGAAAGGAGTGGAAACGAAAAACCAGAGGGGAAGGAGGAATTTTTTTGGTGTTGGGTTTTGGTTTCCCAGGCTTAGATCTGGCTGGGTTCGGGAAAATCATCGGTTTTCTCTTCTGGGTATTGAAGTTTGCGAGCTGATTTTTAGTGGGTTGCTGTTAGAAATCCGATTCAGGGGCGTGTTCGCGGTTGATTAGGTGTGAGCAGAACAGAGTCACGGTGTTGCGTTTACCCGGCGTCGCTCTCTCCGGCGAGCTGCCGAATGGGGTTTTTGCCAATTTGACTGAGCTGCGCACTCTCAGTCTTCGCCTCAACTCTCTCACTGGTAACATTCCTTCAGATCTAGCTGCTTGTACTCGTCTCCGGAACTTGTACCTGCAGGGGAATTTCTTCTCCGGCGAGATCCCAAAGTGCAGTGCGGCCTGCTCCGCTCCGAAGATGCGCAGAGGAGCTTTGGTTTTCGGGTTCCCTGTTGGTTTTCGGGTTTAGGTGAACCGAAACCGGATGTGACTTTCTCGGGTTGAAACCGCAAACCCGAAACCGAAGACACTTACTACCGGTTCGGGTTCGGGTTAAACCGAAAAACCGAACCCATTTTGACAGGCCTAATTCTGAGCGAGCTTCTCCAATCCCAATTGTTTACACTTATTCACTTAACACAAACAAAATCCCTCATTTCAATTTCAATTTAGCATCATGGAAGCTCCAATGGGCGATGACGACGAGTTGGAACTTGTCACACCATGCGCCGGCCACCGCGACGACGACAGGTCAGGTCTTTGAGGAGGATGCGCCAATGCGGTGCTTGTGCTAGGTCGTGGTTCGATAGAAAGAGCCGAGCAGCCGTGGTGAGGTGAGGTGGAGACGGCGAGCGTCGAGCAGCTGACGCCGAACTTTTGAACTTCTTTGCGTGGCGAGGTGGAGACGGCGAGGAGGGTTGGAGGCTGCTTCGTGCCGGTGTGAGACATGTAGAGGGGAACACGAAAAAATTTAGGGTTGGTGTGTGAGACAGGCAAATTGGCCATCGTTATTACCTGAAGGGTTCCGGTATCGGTTTTACCTGGTAACCGACGGGAAATTACCGAATTTTATCCGGTATACCATTCACCCTAAGATCCCCTCCACTTATCGTTACTGCTGGTTAACGGTAACCGGTTATAGCGTTAACAGGGTACCCGATTACCAGTCCTAGGTTTGAATGGGTGAGTTCTCATTACAAATAAGTAGGGTATTTGTACCTATAAAGATACATTATACAATGAAAGAGTATACAATTACAACTAGGATGCGGAATGTGCAAATACAGTCCTAAATCTTCACGTGTCAGATGATGATGAAATGGATCTAGAAGACCTAAAGCTAGCGAGGAAAACATATGGAGACTACGTACATGTAAAGGAATGGGAGCAAGCTTTTGCTTTCCTCCAATCGAGTTGCTAGATTGAGTCAAGACATTCTAGGAGCATCAATGCTAGCATCCAAGAAGAAGACCCCAAGCAACTGTTAGTAGATAAACTATTCATTGAGCAGCCTCCCGAAGACGATCAAGGAAGTTCCAATGAAGTGTGTGAAGGTTTTGAAGAGATCAAGGTACAAGAAGGGTTTATGAAGCATCAAAATTTCGTGGATCATGAAGAAACGGAGGATCATCTCAATGCCAATATCTATAGTTAATTGCACATGTTTGATAGACGCTAAAAACTTGACACGAGTACGTGTCAAGTTTGATAGACCGTTAATTGCACATGTTTTTACCCCTATTCTTGAGCCGTTTGAGATGTCGATTCTCGCGTTTTAGGCCAATTTCACGCTAGGTTGTTCTTGTTTGTGATATTTCAGGTCCTAGTACGTGAATGAAGGTTTGGGAACGAGTTCAGGGTCGATGGGACGAAGATTGGACATTTGGCGAGAAGTTGAGGAAGCCACACGGGCATGCCTAAAACCCACACGGTCGTGTAAGGGAACCCATGTGGCCGTGTGGAAATTCCAGGGAACTTACACGGGCAGCCTGGAAATCCACACGGTCGAGTGGTTTTGGCCGTGTGGGATGGCTGAAGTCACTTAATCGAAACTCCGCGTTTTGACACTCACACGGGCAGCCTGGGAAACCCACACGGCCATGTGGTCGGGAAATTCTGGTTTTTAACCCAGTTTCGAGCCAAAGGATGGGGGAGCTGGGTTTTGGATCCCAAACACCCAAGGGACGAACCAAAGAGAGGGAGGGCGATTTGAGGGCATTCTAAGAGTGGAATTGGAGGATTTCATCGCCTTGGAAGCTCGAGGAACAAGCCCGGACTTGAAGACTGATCATCTGAAGATTCTTACTGCAGTCTCTCTCTTCTCTATGGAGTAACTTCCCTTCACTTAGGTTTTGAGGAACCCTAGCTATGTTTGTTTGATTGGATGATTGTATGAGTACTCTTACTTGATAATCTTGAGTTCATATTCAATCTATGCATGTTTTCACGATTCAATTCTGCTTTAGTCGAGATTATTGATTCTGCTTTGATCATATGAGAGCAAATACCTGATTAGTTCAATAGAGCACCATAGATTGATAGTAGTGGATCGATTGCTTTAGTCGAGGGTTGATTCATTGCTTTGTATCGATTGAGAACCTCTTTCGATAGGGGAGTCTAGTTCAGAACGCCTTGATCGGTTGTTCTAGAGAAGGATATGTCCCTCTAGGCAATTGACTCAAGAGGGCCTTGTTCCTTTAGTCGAGACTCAAGGTCTAGTCAAGGATTCTCCGCATTGTGAATGAAAGTTAAACAGGTTAGAGATCATCAATCATTAATCTGGCTAGTGGCTAGGGGGAATCATATCTAAGTGAGTTCCCAACCTGTAATTAGATTAACTTTAGCTATAGTTTGCTAGAGTAGTTTTAGTTCTTCCTTATTAATCTGGTTTGCTAGATAATGAACTGAAGCTGAGTAATAGTAACTCTAGAGACCCGTGAATTCGATATTTATTACTTGAGCCACTATACTGCAGTCTCTTTCATTGGTTACACTTGGCCATTGTTAGGAGCAATGCAGTTAAAAGCGCAATTCTACCTAGAAGTGGAAAATGGGTAAAATCGTAAAACGTAGAATCAAAGCGTAAAAGCGTAAGTTTTTTACGCACTCTCTAAAAGAGCTAAAAATATATTAAGTATAACATATATAGTATGTAAAATGTGAGTGTGTAGATTTTAGATAAGTGAATAACTACATGAAATTCATAATTAAAATGTAATATCTAAAACATAAACTAATTTGTGTTGACTCAAAAGTAGAGAAAACTCATAACATCTTAATAATAAGCTCATAAACGTATATCGTAACCCGTAAACGAGCTTGAAAATCCAAATTCTCATAAGCTGGTCTGAGTTTACATAATTACATACGATCAATTACCCATAAAATTTAATCGTAACCTAGGTAAGAGGTACAGGTGAAGATTAAGGGAGAACACTAATAGAAGGTCAGCGGCTGTTGAGAATACCACTAGGTGTCTTTTCAACCTAATGTGAAGCCCCTATCTCGACACTAGTTGTAGAACGAGTGATAAATCATGTTTTCCTTTTTTTTTATTTTTTGCTGATATGTCTACAAAATTACATCATTTTGGGCCAATTAGCACATTTTTATGATATGATCAAAATCGTATAAAACGATTCAGAATCGTGATTTTACCGATTTTAAGCGATTATAACGATTTTACCCATGTTTTTACCAGTTTTTGTGTCTAAGCGACTTTAAATAGAAACTGAAACGTTTTGGTGGCCTGGATACGTAAAAACATAAGTTTTTACGCATTAATGCGTGATTTTGACTGCACTGCTTAGGAGTTGTGTCATAGTGTGTCAAGTTTTTGGCGCCGTTGCCGGGGACTTTCTAGATTATTAGGAAAGGCAGAAGTTTGTTACTTTAGCGTTTTTCTTTTCTTTTCCACCCTTGCTTTTCACTTGGGTGTTTTTGTTTTTGTTGGTGCAGATGTGAATCATGGATCCTCATGGCTTCTCCAACCATTGGGGGTATCCACCACCGTCCGAGTGTTATTACCCAGAGACTCCCTGGAGCAATCAAGGAGGAGAAGACTATGGTTTCGGGTTCCAGTACCAACCCCCTTACTACGGAGAACAATCAGACCCCTAGGCATATCAAGAACAACCTCATTACCAAGAAGATTTTCTCCCACAACCAGAAGGGCCATCGGCGCTGGAGTTACCCATGGCGGCCTTCACGGGTCATTCTGCAGAGCCATGCTGCACTTCACAGCCAGATCCAAACTATGAATTGAGGCTTCTCATGGAGCAGTTTGCCAGAGACATTGAGAGATCATGGTCTAGGATGGATCTTTGTACCCAGGCCTATCGTGAAACAGAGGAGATCCTCCTGAGCATTAAGAAGAGCGTCGATGATCTTGAGTGATCTTACGCACAACCTGCTCCAGATCACCCTTCTGCTACCATACTAGAAGAGGAGGAGGAAGAAGAAGGCTACAAGGACATTGTGGAGCACACTGAAGTTGTCACAGAGAGCTCCCGTGATGATCATGATCAGGAATGTTCTGTCGTAGCCGACCACACCTTCCCACATCCCAAACTGAGTTTTAAAGAGGCGGGCATGAGTGAGGAGATGCAAGAAGATCTCATGAAAGAAATTGCTTGGCAACTTGCTCTCCAATCCGTTCTAGAAGAAGAAGAGCGAGAGAGGGTGCAGAAAGAAGTTGTGGAGGATGACGAAAGTGAAGCAGAAGGAGTTCTTGATCATTTCCCAGGGGTGATACCACATGAAGAAGAAAGGGAGGTTGAAGAAGCAATTAGCGTCCAGGCTGAGGACGTAGTTGAGGTGGAAGAGGCCTGCACCTGCCATGAGTTACATGTGATATCTCCACCAAACTTCGAGTAACTACTTAGCAAGGACCCATTTGCAGTGTCTCTTTGCTAGACCAAGGACACTTCGACATCGGTCCCTCTTGGTGGACGCGATGGTGGTCAATCGATGTTATCATATTTGGTTTGGGGCAATGAGACGAGAGAAGAGAAGAAGAGGTCTCGAGGGTGGAGACGTTATCTGCATCAAGTGCACGAGCTTCCATTACCTGTCATACCACATGCTCGTGACTTGAGACTCCACCTCATCGACGAGAACCTCAACTTCAAGGAGGTTTTGGGGTGGACCAAAACTTAGGAGCCATCGTCCGGCTCACGACGTAAAAGAAGCGCTTGTTGGGAGGCAACCTAACCAGTCGGTTTGCATTTCTTTCTCTCTTTATCCTCGGTTGGGTCAGTTTTGTTATTTGATTATAGAGTCAATAACTCAACCTTTGTGAGATTTTGTGTGGTGTTTGTGTTTCGACTACTCTCTCCTCCTGGAATGCACCGCCTGCCTCGTCCACCATCATTCACCCTTGATCTGGTAACTTCGTTCTACCCTCCTTATCTTTCCTCCATTGAGGACAATGTTGTGCTTAAGTGTGGGGGGATGTTCGATTATGTATGCGGGTGAATGTTTGACTGTTTGTGTGCTTGGAGCCTAGTCCACTGTCCAAATTTTTAAATTTGAGGGCTCCAAGTACGTGTTTCCTTGCAAATTGCCTGCTTAGTATGCTTTGAATTGACAGTCTCTATAGTAATGTGCAACCTAGGGAGTAGTGTAGCACTATGGAGGATGTTGAAGTATAAGATTTTTCCTATCTAGCTCTATGTTGTGCCAGTTGATTTTGTGAATTAGTGGAGCTAGGACCGTTGAATTCATGTGATAATGGTGACTCTATTTGGATTGTGTTATGGACTCGTGTATCGAACAGGGTGCTCATGTGAAAAATGAAATGCAGCTGGTCCTCCATGTCAAAATCATTAAATCTTAAACATGGGGTAAGCCCAAAATGTGCGGCACCGTTCATTGCACAAAATCGGGTTTTGGAAGAGATTTTAGTGATCCTTAGTGGGGTACTCCTACAAGGTGAAGCTAAGCTGTCTCTAGTACCAGTAAAACTTCCACCCGTTGAACGGTTGGCCTACTTGAGGATGTATTTTTAAAGGCACGGATAGAGCTTCCGACCCCCCTTAATTTCATTGACCCTCCACAAGAGTTGAGGAAAAGGAGTTAAAAGAAGTACTCTGGCGAGCGCCAGATGTACAGAAATTGCTCTTGCTCGACTAATAAGGGTCGGCCGGGCAAAAGACTGCAGTTGGAACCCCAGCCAAGTGAATGAAAAGAAAAGAAAAAAAGAAGTAAAATGAAAGTGAAAAAGGGGTTCCAACGGTGAAATGAAGTGAAAGAGCACCCCGGTACAACGAGTCCTTGGTTGTGAATGGTATGAGTCCCTTTATCCATGAACTTACTATCTTACTTTTACTTCTTCTCATGATCCTGGTTTGAGTCTAGTACTCGCATTGAGAGAAATAGGGAACATCTTAGAAGATCAGTTGACCTCGTAAGCTGCTATATGATCTAGGAAATCCTCTACCGACGATCGAGGTTGTTTGTTGCTATAGAGGTCTGGAGAGTTGCATTGGTTTGAGTTAGGTTTGCTTGGGGACAAGCAAATGGTTAAGTGTGGGGGAGTTTGATAGACCGTTAATTGCACATGTTTTTACCCCTATTCTTGAGCCGTTTGAGATATCGATTCTCGCATTTTAGGCCGATTTCACGCTAGGTTGTTCTTGTTTGTGATATTTCAGGTCCTAGTACGTAAATGAAGGTTTGGGAACGAGTTTGGGGTCGATTGGACGAATATTGGACATTTGGCGAGAAGTTGAGGAAGCCACAAGGGCATGCCTAAAACCCACACTGCCGTGTAAGGGAACCCATGTGGCCATGTGAAAATTCTAGGGAACTCACACGGGCAGCCTGAAAATCCACACGGCCGTGTGGTTTTGGCCGTGTGGATGGTTGAAGTCACTTAATCGAAACTCCGCGTTTTGACACTCACACGGGCAACCTGGGAAAGCCACACGGCCGTGTGGCCTGGCCGTGTGGTCGGGAAATTCTGGTTTTTAACCCAGTTTCGAGACAAAGGATGGGGGAGCTGGTTTTTGGATCCCAAACACCCAAGGGACGAATCAAAGAGAGAGAGGGCGATTTAAGGGCATTCTAAGAGTGGAATTGGAGGATTTCTTCGCCTTGGAAGCTCGAGGAACAAGCCTGGACTTGAAGACTGATCATCTGAAGATTCTTTCTGCAGTCTCTCTCTTCTTTATGGAGTAACTTCCCTTCACTTAGGTTTTGAGGAACCCTAGCTATGTTTGTTTGATTGGATGATTGTATGAGTACTCTTACTTGACAATCTTGAGTTCATATTCAATCCATGCATGTTTCCACGATTCAATTCTGCTTTAGTCGAGATTATTGATCTGCTTTGATCATATGAGAGCGAATACCTGATTTGGTCAATAGAGCACCATAGATTGATAGTAGTGGATCGATTGCTTTAGTCGAGGGTTGATTCACTGCTTTGTATCGATTGAGAACCTCTTTCGATAGAGGGAGTCTAGTTCAGAACGCCTTGATCGGTTGTTCTAGAGAAGGATACGTTCCTCTAGGCAATTGACTCAAGAGGGCCTTGTTCCTTTAGTCGAGACTCAAGGTCTAGTCAAGGATTCTCCGCATTGTGAATGAAAGTGAAACAGGTTAGAGATCATCAATCATTAATCTGGCTAGTGGCTAGGGAGAATCATATCTAAGTGAGTTCCTAATCTGTAATTAGATTAACTTTAACTGTAGTTTGCTAGAGTAGTTTTAGTTCTTCCTTATTAATCTGGTTTGCTAGATAATGAACTGAAGCTGAGTAATAGTAACTCTAGAGACCCGTGGATTCGATAATTATTACTTGAGCCACTATACTGCAGTCCCTTTCATTGGTTACACTTGGCCATTGTTAGGAGTTGTGTCATAGAGTGTCAAGTTTTTGAAGATTACGGAAATCTTCGTATCGACTACAATCTCAATCGGCGATAGGACATGAGTGACGGCCAGCACCGTTGTCGATGTCAGCAGCGTGGTGAGTTACACACATAAACTATATGAGGACTTCTTAGCAGCCGCCACCGAGTCCCAAACCAATAGGAGAAGAAGAGAGCTCGATTGCGAGGTACAATATTGTGAATTCAAGAAATAACTTTTCGTTTTCATGAGTCAACAAGTTGACAGACCAAACAAAAACTATGAAATTACCATTTTACTACATCACAATTGGGGATAGCAACGGGTTGGATCGGGGATATATATTGACTATCCATCACTTTACTCTAACTAGTTCAGGTTATCTATATCCATACCCGTGCAATATTTGAGTAGAAAATAAAACCATGCTCACACCTTATGAGTTTCAGGTATCCATTGATATCTATTTTTTCTTTATCTTCTCAATTATTTTGTTACTAATGAGAAATATATTAATATTGAAAAATTATAAATAACAAATCACCAATACCAAGAGAAATAGTAAAAAAGAAACACTAGTTTATGAGATACTACAAATAAAATAGAAATAATGAATATGTGATAAGCAAGGCTAGTTCAGGTTGGATAAGTAGTAAATGCCCATTACCCATGATATTGGGGTTATATTACCCATATTAACATGTGTTCTATTTTGATAGAATTTTATCCTACACAATCGTGTCGGATTTGGACGGATATCCTGAATTACGAGTATTTTCGGCATCTCTAATCACATCAATCATGCATATAACTTTCTAATAGTGGTGGCAAAGGGATTGGATTCATGGATTTGGATAAAATGAATTGGTGGATTGCATAAAATGAATTGATGGATTGGATTCATGAATCCAAGTGGTATCTAAACATTGCACCAATATGTAAATTTTAAAACTTGCAGGTGCTAAATTGTCATAGCAAAAAAAAATTAGGCACCAAAAAGTAATTTTCTAATGATATTTTATGTTAACAATTTAAAATTTAGGTATCCAACAATAAACTAAAAAAATGAATACTGAATTTTAATTTATTTCAATGAATCAAATCCTGAACCAATTCAATTAATTCTGAATTAAATGGATTGAATTAGTTGGAAATTTTAATGATTGATTGGATTAGTGGACTGGATACAAAATTATTTGTCCAACATTTCTTTACTCACCAAAATTCATTTTGAGTTTTAACCATTAAGTTAGCAAACTAGCCAATGGCCATGTCTGATGTCTTCCCTGCTATCCCTAAAGCAATAAATCTAACAATAACGGGGTAAAATAAGTACATAAAAAATAGTTTAGGGGCAGTGAAAACCCTAACCTAATGTTTGCGTCAAACGGCCGTCCATTCATGGCCACTACTCTCTCTAATCTCCCCAGACCCCAGTCCCCACTGTCAAATTAAAATTGCAAATTTACCTTTTTTCAGTTTTCGCCCTTTTTATTATTAATAAAATAAAATAAAATAGTTTTCGCCACATCTCTTCTCTTCTCTTCCATTGCATGAAGTGTTCGTGTATTGCTTTTTCCCCTTCGCGTCTTCCTTTTCTTTCCCCCTCGCATATGATATATATCTCTGCCTCTCCCCTCTTCTCTTTCCTTTCTCTCTCACAAAAACAATCTAAACTCTCTACATTCGCATCCGCTCTCCCTCTCTCAGAAGAAGAAGAACCAAATTGCACGAATCAGAAACCAGAAGGGAAAAATTCGACAGAGTAAGGGAAGGAAGAGGGAATTTGGTAGGAAGAGGAAAATTGGAGAGCAAAGGGCTGCTTCAATTCATTCGGAAGGTTTGTTCCTGGTGTAAAATTCCCTGCAGACTTCTGTTGCTGTGGGATAATTGCCGCTGAAAACGCGCATCTCCATTTGCGCGGTTCCATTTTCTGTATGCGCGGCTATGGCCATGGCCGTTGTAGTTTGTGAGTTTGAAGTCGTCTCGTGGGGTTTTTTTTTTTTGTGTGTGTGTAGCTAAATTGGACGAGGCACTTGAATAATCGGCGATCTCTTCTCTTCCTCTATCTATAACTGTCTGCTGTTGGATGTCTCCGCGTTTCAATTCTCTCTTCTTGGTATGGCTGTGGTGTTTTACTGCAAAATTTCGAATTGCCTGGCGTGTTAACTTTGTGTTCAAGTAATGGCGATTTTTTTTTAAGCCTCTCTTGGTGGTGCTCTAGACTTGTTCTGTGAGTTCGGTTTGGGATTGTCTGAGGGTTTCCTTTTCTGAGGAGGTGATCTGCGAGTTGAAATTTTTTAGTTCTATTATGAATTTATCTCGTTTTATGAAATTGTAGATTGTTTTGAGTTCGGCAGGGGTTAGATCTGCTTCGCTTGTGGTAATGAGCGGGTTTGCTTGGATTTGCAGGTCTTTTCCGAAGTTATGAGTAGCTGCTGAGGGGAAAGGGTGAACCTTTTCGTTTCTCGGTGGCGTCTGCCTGTGCTTTGCGGGTGCGATGAAGAGGTCAAGAGATGAGGTCCATATGGCCTCGCAGCTTAAACGGCCCATGATCCCGTCCAGAGGAGAAACGTACTAAATTTTATCTCTTCCTGTGACTTTTTCTTTCCAATCCAAATCTTGGTTGATTACTGTTTGTTTCCATCATATGATGATGAGACATCGGAACATGTTGTGTTAACTGGGATTGTGCTCTCTAGGTTACCATCTACAGATGGGTTTTAGGTGCATCTGCTGCTTTTTTTAATTTCCTTCACTTGGTTAGAAATTTCTGTTTCGTATTTCACTTGTTGAATCAAGGTTTCAGGAGCCATTGTTCTGACTGGCGGTGTACTGCATGAATTCGGAAGGGTCCGTGTTATTTGTCAAGAGAATAATGTGGCATCTAATCTGTTTTTGAGTCAGTAATGTTATTCGGATGCAATTTGAAGTTGGGTATTCAATTACTTATGTTGAGTGTAAACCTTTGTGCATTGAAGTTCGGGGCACCCTCAGATGCTGGGAGGAGTTGGAGCAGCAGTAGCTGGGGGTGCTGTAGGAGGAGGTGGAGGAGCAGCAGCAGCAGGAGGTGCAGCACAGAAGCTTACCACGAATGATGCACTGGCTTATCTCAAGGCTGTAAAGGAGATATTTCAGGACAAACGGGACAAATATGATGATTTTCTTGAGGTTATGAAAGATTTCAAAGCTCAAAGGTCCGATCTCAATTAGGATTGTAGTTCTCTATGCTGTTGCTGACCTAAATTTAATTAATTGCGAGGCCATCAAGATTCTGACTATTGTTTTCTGCTATAGAATTGACACTGCTGGCGTCATAGGAAGGGTGAAGGACTTATTCAAAGGGCATCGTGACCTGATTTTGGGTTTTAATACCTTCTTACCTAAGGGATATGAGATCACTCTTCCACTGGAAGACGAACAACATCCACAGAAGAAGCCAGTGGAATTTGAAGAAGCAATTAGTTTTGTCAACAAAATTAAGGTAGATGTGTTGCCCATTGCACATATGTAGTCTACATAGTCGTTCAGGAGACTATAACTTTATCTGGTATGTTTATGCAGATGAGGTTTCAAGGGGATGATCACGTTTACAAAGCTTTTTTAGATATTCTGAACATGTACAGAAAGGATAATAAATCCATCACGGAGGTTTACGAGGAGGTATGTCATGTTCATTTGAGGCACTCAATTGTTTTTCATAGTATGATGAATATAATAGAACAGGTGTCATTTCTCTTTCTTTTGATTTCTCCTATTGCAGGTGGCTACACTTTTTAAAGACCACCACGATCTGCTTCGGGAGTTTACTCACTTCCTACCTGATAATTCTGCTTCAGCCTCTGCTCATTATGTCTCTTCGAATAGGAACTCCATTCTTCGTGATAGGAGCTCAGCAATGCCTGCAATGCGTCAAATGCATGTTGACAAGGTTTTGTCTTCTTTTTTACTCCTTTTTCATCCTAGTGGGCTCACATCATTCATGAAAGTAACCTTTACTTTTTCTTTTTGGTTTTCTGTCAGAAAGAACGCACTCATCCCGATCGTGATTTCAGTGTTGATCGCCCTGATCCAGACCATGATAGGGCTCTGATGAGAGCAGCAGATAGAGACCAAAGGAGGCGAGTTGAAAAAGAAAAAGATAGAAGAGAAGATAGAGATAAGAGAGAACGTGATGATAGAGGCTATGAGCATGATGCAAATCATGACTATAGCATGCAACGGTTTCCTCACAAGCGGAAACCTGGTCGTAAGTTGGAAGATTCTGGTGCTGAGCACCAAGTTGGCATGGGGGATGATAACTATGGAATGCATCCCATTTCATCCAATTATGATGATAAAAGTGCGGTTAAAAGTGAGTGCAAAACTGTATATTCTGAACTTCGCGGACTTGTGCTTCATTTTAGCTAACATTCACGATGGTTTGTGATTTCTCCAATTGTATGTCTTTTCTATCACGATGCAGGTGCATTGAGCCAAGAACTTGCTTTCTGTGAGAAAGTGAAAGAGAAGTTGCGTAATCCTGATGCTTACCAGGAATTTTTGAGGTGCCTCCATCTTTACACAGAAGAAATCATCACTCCGCCAGAGTTACAATCTTTGGTATGACTTTCTTTACATTGTTGCTTCCTGAATCCATAGCAATCAAGAAAAGTATATTTTTACTTTTACTTCTTCTTTGCATTATTACGAGAGCCTTGATTCCTGTTTAGTTTTTATAGTTGGAGAATTTAGTGTTTGGGCCTTCACGGAGATTAATCCTAGAAACGGACATGGTTTCTGTTAACTTATGAATGCCTGAATCCTGAGTCTAATAGTTTCTCTTAGGTCCAATTTGAGCCAATTATTCCTGCATCTGTACTGCTTCTACTCGTTTTTGGTGCTTAACTTGGCAACTCACTGAGAACAAGTAGGATCAGCATGTGCATATTGTTCACCAACATGTGTTTAATGTTACAGGAGTTATAATCCTTTTATCCCTGAATGCAATTAATCCACCTTTCTTTCAAACCATGATATGGAAGCTCTGCTTATGTCAGGTGGCAGATTTAATTGGAAGATATCCTGATCTTATGGATGGCTTCAATGACTTTTTGTCACGTTGTGAAAAGAATGGTAATTTTCTAGCATCTGCTGTGGCATGTTCCCTTTAAATGTTTGGCCTATTGTCTAATAGGGATCTGTTTTGCAGAGGGCCTACTTGCTGGCGTTGTGAGAAAAAGTAAGTTTTGATCTAAAAAAATCTGATGAGGTCCCTCTTGTTAAATGCTGCTTAGGTTCTTGTTTGCTGATTATATCTTCTAGTAATGTTAGTTCATGCTTGAATTCAGTCATAGCAAAGTGTAACTAAATGTTCACACGATGCTTTTACTTTGTTGGTTTGCTTGAAGATCCCAACAGCTTGATTTGAATCCTCTGTTGATCTTATGGACTAAGAACTTGATGACTTTTCTAGCCTAACTGAATTAATACGGGGTGGGGGATATTTGTGACATGTTTGCCACTGTTTCCCTGGAAAGAGGCTTTTGCTTTAGGTCGTTACTGAAGGGAACAATTGTTTAGTCTCCTAGTGTCTGGTAAGCTGGGTGCATGTATCTAGAGTAGCGTTCTTGCTGACTAATTTTCCCCAACCCTTTTTGAATGAAGGTAATTTCCCTAGACCTTTGAAGGCAGAGGACAGGGACAGAGATCGTGTGCCTGAGAGGGATGATGGGACCAAAGAAAGGGACCGTGAAATGCGGGAAAGAGATAGACTTGACAAAAATGCAGCCTTTAGCAATAAGGACACAGGAGCTCAAAAGATGCCCTTGTATTCTAGCAAGGACAAGTTTCTGTGGAAACCTGTCAGCGAACTGGACCTATCTAACTGTGACAGCTGCACTCCAAGTTATCGGCTTCTTCCAAAGAATGTATGTAAGCTATTATGTTTGATTGTGGATATGACCTTATATGAAGATGTTGATACGATCTGGTTTTGCCTATTCAGTATCCCATTCCTGTGGCAAGCGCAAAGAAAGGGATTGGCGCTGAAGTTCTGAATGACCATTGGGTATCCGTGACTTCTGGGAGTGAAGATTACTCATTTAAGCACATGCGCAAGAACCAGTACGAAGAAAGCCTATTCCGATGTGAGGATGACAGGTTGGTCCCTCCAGCTCATGTCACAACTGCTAAGGTGTATACAGTTTCATTTTCATGAATCCTAGTAGGCAGTTTCTTTGCAAACATGTTTACACAGATGTTTCCTCTCCAGCAAAAGTCTTCAATATCTATGTTGATACCTTTGATATCTTTTTATGCCAATTTTGAGTTGGTGATTTTTAATTTTGGTTAGCATTTCAGATTAATAAGGGCCTTCATTCTTTGTAGGTTTGAGCTGGATATGTTGTTGGAATCTGTCAATGTCACAACCAAGCGTGTCGAAGAGTTGCTGGAGAAAATCAACAACTCAAACAAAGAAGATGCTCCCATTTGTCTAGAGAAACACCTAACCGGTTGGTTATTCCTGATGATTTTTTGGAATCGGTTGTCGTTCTTAATCTTTTTGAGTTTTCTTTTTGTTTACACTATCTTATGGGCCTTTGCTCTGTTATTTTAGCTCTAAATCTGAGGTGCATTGAGCGTTTATACGGCGACCATGGACTTGATGTAATGGACGTATTAAGAAAGAACACTTCTCCAGCTCTGCCTGTGATATTAACTCGTTTGAAGCAGAAACAAGAAGAGTGGGCTAGATGTCGTGCAGATTTCAACAAAGTATGGGCTGAAATCTACTCTAAGAACTATCACAAATCACTTGATCATAGGAGCTTCTATTTCAAGCAGCAGGATACAAAGAGCTTGAGCACCAAAGGTAATTTGGTTGTTATTAAGAGTTGCAATGATGGAATTTCTTCTTTTTTGTTCGCAATTTTTCCAAAATCATCAATTATGATAATAGTATGTAGGTTTTCTACACTCTTATTAATGATACTTTGAGTGCTAGTGTGGTATCATGTGAAACCAAATTCGACATCATGATAATACTCATTCACCTTCCTTTTTTTCCTTCCTGCTTTTGATTCATATATCCTGCTAGTCATTGATTGAAGAAGATTTGACTGGTTAGTTGCTCTGAAAATGTGCCAGTCATGGAGAAAATACTAAAATAATTATTCTGCAAGGGGTTTTTTGGCATAATGTGCACAAGAGCTGGGATTTAATGTATATGATCCTTTTGAGACTTTAAGAACTAAATCCCTTTTGTGCTGGAACAAGCAATTATCCGTCTGCTTAATTCGTTCCCTGTTTGTAACTTGGGACTTTAAGAAATCAATCCCTTTTGTGAAGTTGGACTTGAGACCTACTGCCTTCCTGCCACAATTTTAGTATATCTGACTTTTAGCATTCCTTGATGCACAAGAAAGAACAATTTTAATGACTTCGAAAGCATTATGGACTACATGTTCAACAAATAACTGAAGCTCTACCATGCTTTCATTTTGTCAGCTACTTAGTTAACATACTATCAGTGGCTTTTTGTTTTCCAGAAATGCAACAGAAGACTTGTCTTAAAGAGTATGGATTGATTATCATGTGTTTGAATAATTAACATTCGGTGTTCTCTACAGCGCTTTTGGCGGAGATAAAAGAAATTAGCGAGAACAAACGCAAAGAGGATGACATGCTGCTAGCATTTGCTGCCGGAAACAAGCGTCCAATTGTACCTAATCTGGAATTTGAGTATTCCGATCCTGATGTCCATGAGGATCTGTATCAGCTCATCAAGTACTCTTGTGGGGAAGTTTGTACAACTGAACAGCTGGATAAGGTCATGAAGATCTGGACCACTTTCTTAGAACCAATGCTTGGTGTTCCTTCTCGAGCTCATGGTGCAGCAGAGGACACTGAAGATGTCATGAAGGCAAAGACTCTTTCTTTCAAGCACGGAGAAAGTGATGGAAGCCCTAGCGGTGGTGCTACCTTGGGCAGCTCAAAACACGTAGTTAATCCTTTAAGAAATGGAGAAGAAAGTATCCAGCCTGAGCAGCAGTCAAGTTCGACCAAGGTCTGGTTGGATAATGGAGTTAAAGAAAATGGTTCTCCTGCCACCACCAACCATACTGCTTGTAAAAATGATACTTCGTGCAGTACCCTTCAGCATGATAGTAAGTTACAGATTGCTCCATCTGCAGCTGACGAATCTTCTGGGGCTGGTAAGCATGCTACTTCTGCCGAACGGTTGGCTAATTCAAGTCCTTCACTTGCTACAGTCGCGGAGTTGAGTAATGGAAGAGCCAATCTTGAATCAGGTTTGAAAAATATTTGCTTCGTCTCCTATAGATTATCTTCTTCTGGAGTTGGATAACTCAGCCTCTGATATTTGAGATATGCTTTTCAGGTCCTGCTGGTGCTTCCTCAAAACCAAGTAATGTTGTCGCCAGTGATGATGGGATTGCATTAGGTTCCAGTAAAGAAGTTTTGCCAACAACAGAGGTATGTTCTTTTTGTTGTTTGAGCTTATCTCTACTGTTTTAGTTTGCTGTTGCATTCTTCACAAACTGACTTGCATGACCCGGTAAAATTCCTGTATGTTTGGGAAATAGTACTTCTGGATTGTGACTGTGGTGGTAGTATTAGTGTATTACCATTTTTTTTTTTTTTGTTTCTGATCAAATCCGTATGTGAATGCACTTGTTCCTATTCAGCCTGGTGAGCTTCCTAGGCCAGTCGTATCAGCAAATGGGGTTGTGACAGAGGGTAAGAAAGGTCACAGATACAATGAAGAATCAAATGCGCAGTTCAAAATTGAAAGAGAGGAGGGGGAGTTGTCTCCAAATGGAGGAGATTTTGAGGAGGATAATTTTGCCGCAGTCTATGGAGAAGCTGGTTCAGAGGCTGTTAGTGCTGCAAATAAACATACTAAAGAGGGTGGTGCTCCAAGCAGCAGCAGGCATTATCAAGGACAAACTAACGGGGAAGAAGATGAAAAGCGGAATGAAGAAGCAGCTGTAGAAAATGATGCTGATGATGAAGGTGAGGAAAGTGCTCAAAGGTCATCAGAGGACAGTGAAAATGCCTCTGAAAATGCTGCTGATGTCTCCGGGAGTGAGTCTGGTGATGGTGAAGAGTGCTCCAGGGAAGAAGAGCATGAAGAAGAAGATGGGGATCACGATGATGAAAATAATAATAAAGCCGAGAGTGAAGGTGAGGCCGAAGGCATGGCTGATGCTCATGATGTTGAGGGAGATGGAACAACAGTTTTACCATTTTCAGAAAGATTCCTCTTCAATGTGAAACCTCTAGCAAAGCACGTCCCTCTGGCATTGCATGATGGAGAGAAGGGGTCACGAGTTTTCTATGGGAATGATTCGTTTTATGTGCTTTTTAGACTTCACCAAGTAAGTTATTATTCCATCTTTGTTTATGTATAAGGTGTATTCATGAATGCATTTATCACTTTTATTGACAACTCTATTGTGTTGTTCACCAGACTTTGTATGAAAGGATACAATCAGCGAAGATCAACTCATCATCTGCTGACAGGAAATGGCGAGCAGCTTCAAATGATACAAGTTCCACCGATCTGTATGCTAGGTTAGTCCAATCCGAAGAGAGTTCTCATTTATGGTTGCTCAGCTAAACAAACTTTGGTGTTTTATTATTCTGGCCTGCATCTTGACAGGTTTATGAGTGCACTTTACAACCTTCTTGACGGATCTTCCGACAACACAAAATTTGAGGATGACTGCCGAGCTATAATTGGGACACAGTCATATGTCTTATTTACATTGGATAAGCTTATATATAAGCTAGTCAAACAGGTAAATGATTGGTGGCTTTTTTGTTTATCCTTTTTCCTTTCCTGTTATTTCCAAAGTTTCACACCTTTGGCCAATTTCCTCGCAGCTCCAAACAGTGGCAACTGATGAGATGGACAACAAGCTACTGCAGTTATATGCTTATGAAGAATCGAGAAAAGCTGGAAGGTTTGTTGACATAGTTTATCATGAGAACACGCGTGTCCTCCTTCATGACGAGAATATATATAGAGTTCAATGTGTGAGTCTTTAATCCCTTAGTTTGTAAATTGTTATTTCTTCAGTTTGTCCTAAACGTGTGAACTTAATGATTCAATTTTTATTGGGCTTATTTGGTACCACATTGTAGTCTTCGGGACCAACTCGGTTGTCCATTCAGCTGATGGACTTTGTACATGACAAGCCTGAGGTGACTGCAGTTTCTATGGATCCAAACTTCGCTGCGTACCTCCAGAGTGACTTCCTCTCTGTTGTTTCGGAGAAGAAAGAGAAGCCTGGGATTTTTTTGAAGAGGTAAAGCCGTGGCAACTCTATTCCTTTTGTTTTCCTTTGCTTTAATTGTGGCAAAATGCTTGATAATCGTACCCCTTGATTTTATAATTTTTAGCAGGAACAGACGTAGGAATGCCGTTGTTGATGAATTTCAAGCCATGGAAGGATTTCAGATTTTCAACGGTTTAGAGTGCAAGATTGCTTGCAGTTCTTCCAAGGTAGCAGAACAGCATTTCTCCATTGAATTCATATCCTAGTCATCATCTCGTATTAGAACGGGATTGGTATTGTCCTTGTAGTAATACATTTCCATTTCCCCGGATCTTCCCAAATGCTCTAGGTATCTTATGTTTTAGACACGGAAGATTATTTGTTCCGGACTAGAAGAAAAGGAAGGAGAACCCTCCCACAGAACTGCTCGTCATCCGTCAGTAATCAAGGAAAGAGCTGCGAAAGACTAGAGCGGTTCCAGAGGTGGCTATCTAGGTCATAGTACATGATACTCTACTCATGGTTCCCCCTTCCTGATAAGGTACATCCCGAGCTGTCTGTCTTTCTTATCCGCACAGCTTTCCGTCTAGAGCAAGAAAAGATGAAGAAAACAGGTTATATATTTGTTGTAGTGATCTCATTTTTCGTTACGGCGCTGGCAGAACACACTGCATTTTTATTTTGGGATGAGTTTTACGTGCAACTGGCGGCGGTCATCGGATGAAACGAACTCTACAGTCAGGCGGCAGAGGGATGCACGTACTTCTCGGAAATTTCGTTGGGTCTTCTTCCCTGTCGAGGGAAGAGCGAAATAAAAAAGCCAATTAGAAGAGGAAAGGGCAGTAGCAGCAGCAGCTGGCAAGGTGATGGGGCTGCGTGATTGAAATGTAGTATAGCTTTTGTACGTTAGAAGGCCATCAAAATGCTTTTCTTTCTTCTTCTCTTAAGTTTTTGTACATAGAGAAGGTAAAGAAGAATGTGATCATGTAATACCTGGAGATAGATATCCCTTCATCAGATAGACATTCATGATGTATTGTTCATCTCATTTATCATTCATTTTTCTCTAACGTTACGCCTCAGTTCAGCCAGGCCATGCTTACTTTTGTCGCGGGTGTACCATTACAAATCGCAGAGTACAGCCGGTTCAATAGTTATGAGGATCAAGGACAGAAGAACAACATTGTATCAATCCGATCTGATTCAGCCAAATATTAATTCGGATGATCAAATTCATGATCAAAGAATCGGATGCGGATTCTCAAAAATCAAACTAACGATATCATCTAATCTTCCACCAAGGGATTGAATCTTATGGACCAAGCTTGGCACTGACAAACAGAACAAGACCCAACTTGGGGGAACAATTTTGTGAAGGGAGACTTTCATCCAGCAAGTTCACTGATGGGAGAACGATCCATGATATCTGCAGCAGACTTGGCATTGCTCTTCAGAGCCGGGTCGACATCAGGCAACTTGGGAATCTGCGCCAGCAAGTCGATCGTCCTCCTCAAAAGCCTCGCTAGATCCCCATCGTCCATGGCGCAATCCATCGTCATCTCCCTCCAGCTTAACCCAGAAGCCCACGCCTCCACCATCCCGGCAAACTGGCTGTCCAAGAAGCAAGAAATCCCCACCCCGTGCCTCTCCTGAATCTTCACAAACCGACTCCTCTGCTCCTCCAGCGCTCCCACCACGCGAACCACCACGCTTGAGGGCTCGTAGATGTAGCTGCTGTTCTCGTGGACGCGCACTTTGATCCCTTCGGAGACCACGCTCGCACACACCCCTGCCAGCTGCGACGGCTTCAGGTCCAGTAGGATCCTGTTCCGAACCACCATTGCCAGCCACAGCTCGTTCTCCCCACGAATCACCGCTGCAGTCTCCCCCAGTGGGAAGATCATCTGTGTGTTTATATCCAACGCCCTGAGCTCGTGCACCACGTTGCAGATCTTCAGGAACTCTTTCCACCCTGACGGTTCGATCTCCCTGATTCTTTCGGACAACCTGGCTGACCTCATCTTCAGCCGCTTGATCTTGTCCTGTGTCGCGTTCTTCCGTTCCAGGATCTTTTTGTACTCTCTGAATCCTTCTGTTCTCGATATTCTTTTCTTCAACCTCGCCACCTTGTTACGTTGGTCCTTGTACTCCACCACAGCGTCGTGGTAAGCTTGTGACTTATGCAGTATCTCGTCGTTCTCAGACAGACTGGTTAGAACGGGGACGTTTAAGCTCCATGACCATGTTTCCAGGGATCCTTCTGAGAACCATAATCCGCCCAGTTCAGAATCAGCTATCTTTTCCCATTGCTTCTCCTCTTTGTCCAGAAGCATCCACATGGCTTCTCGGGGCAAAGCGTCGCCTTGTGCCAATGGAACGTTGGGGAAGCCAGTCCTGTAAACAGTTCTGATCCATTTCTCTGTGAAGAGATACCATGAATTGTCCGACCCCAATGCTAAATGATAAGACGGTTCCATTACGTCAGGAGTTTCTTCTTCGTCAGCATCGGCATCACTTGACTCGCTGGGTACAGGAACCGAATCTTCGACAGAAACCAAGTCCATTAGTTTCGGGCTACTGAAGGAATCGGCCTTTCCCAAGTAAACAGCAGGAACTGAATGTTCAACTCCATCCGAGTCTTTGTAATGTAAGCACAAAAAGAGTAACTGGTCATTTCCCATTTCCGCAAGGAGACTTTTTAGCGCATTCAATCTTTGTACTTCCACCACTCTTCTTAGTTCAGTCCGAAGGCGTTTTTCTTCTCTCAGCTGTTCCTGAAGTAGTGCGATTTCTTTATAAGCCCACTCTGGTAAGATCTGCCGGCTCCTTCTATCTACTGCCTCGTCGCTAATTTCTGATGTCAAAATCTCAATCTCTTTCTGGATTCTCGAGAGCTCCTCTTTGGAAGCAACCATTACGTTGCTACCAATGTACGTTCCGAAACTTCTCTCCACCAGTTTCTTCGCTTCCTCCAAAGTTCTCCCTGCCTGGAGAGGCTCTGTGTCACCAGACTCGTTCAGTCTACGAGTGACTCTAGAACCAGCAAGCAAGTTCAGAACCATCCCATAGGAAGCAGTGAACTGGGAAACGAGTGGTTCTAGTCCAGCAAACAGAAGTTTGCAGGCTTCTTCAGCGCCTTCAGTGGAGCTTTGAATCAGGACGACATTGCCCTTTTCGTCAATGCCTCTACGTCCAGCCCGGCCAGCCATTTGAAGCAGCTCATTTGGGCTTAACTGAATACGACCACTGGCATTCCTCTTACTGATGGATGAGATGACAGCTGTTCTAGCAGGCATGTTGATCCCAGCAGCTAAGGTTTCTGTAGCAAAGATGACCTTAATGAGTCCTCTCTGGAACAATTCCTCGATGAATGATTTCCACAAAGGTAGACAGCCAGCATGATGAGCAGCAATTCCTCTTCGAAGTCCTCTGATGGCAGTCTCACGGACGGCATCAGGATTCTGAAGAGTAAACTTCTTGAGAGCAAGTTCAACCTCAGTTGTTTCACATTCATCCAAGAGCTTGCAACCTTCAAGATACTTCACAGAAGCATCACATCCTCTTCGGTTGAAGATGAACCAGATTGCTGGCAGCATATCTCTTGCCCTGAGCTGACCTAATGTGTCAACGACAAGAGGGACCTAAACCACACATAAGTTATTCAGTTGGTCAAGGCCTTCTAACACGAGATTGTATTCCTAAAGCAAAGCATAGCCATGCTATAATGAGATCAGAGAAGTTCTTACCAATGAGCGTCGGATTCTGCTTATATCATTTTTTGAAAGGGACTCTTCAGGATTCATGAGATTGCCATCATAATCGTTTCGACCTCTACGTTTTCTTGGATTCCTTCTCCTTGGCCAATCATCATCTTTATATGATTTAGACCCTGGGGCAGAAAGCTGCAAGTAATTAAGGGATAATTTCCTGTTCCAAATTTAGAAACAATGCTTTAGTAAAGACACAGAATCACTATCAGATGTGAGTTAATAGAGCAGGATGTTTGCAGCCCACCTGTTCATGCGCTTTCCTTTGTCTTTCTCATCAAGAAGAGGAAGCAGAGACGCCTTTGTAGAAAAATGCCAAGTTAGTGGAACTGGACGTCTGGCAGATGTCACCAATTCAGTTTCTCCATGCACCTATACCAACAAAAGTGCGTATAAAATACTCTCGACGCCAAATCAGGTCCAAAACTAACAGGATTCGCCAGAGTTTTATTACAGCTCAACAGACATTGAGAGACAACTGTGCACCTTCGTTCTGGCAAAAATGTTGGTTTCGTCTATCTTAAGGGCAATAGAAGCGACATTCAATAAAAATAAAAGTTACCTCACGTATCCAACCAGCGAGCTCATCTGGATTCTTTACAGTTGCTGACAGACATATCAACTGAACCTCCTTAGGGCAGTAAATAACCTGACATAATCACCCGCAAAATCAATCACCAAGCTACGGGGATTGCAGTTTTTGGCAATAAAAAATCTACTAAATGAGTACATACTTACAATCTCCTCCCACACTGTTCCTCGAGATATATCACTTAGATAATGAACTTCGTCTAGGACAATCACGTCCACAAAGAGGAGTCCACTACCCGAAGAAACTGTCCCAATGCTGCATGATTAGATATAGCACCCTGAGTCCATGATTCACACAACAGCTTGAGCAATGCACAAAAGATTATTAGGAAATTCTGAGAATTAAATCAATGCTACAACATCCAGACACGGACTAAGTTATACCTTTGGTACAGCATATTACGCAGAATTTCTGTAGTCATGATCAAAATCTGAGCATCTTTATTGACAGCAGAATCTCCAGTGAGAAGACCGACATTGTCATCTCCAAACGTCTCCCTATCAATCAATTGCCACAACATATAAACATCGACCACGATAATCTACTCACCAGTTTCCTCCATAATTTCCTCTATGACCGAAGCAAATTTGCATTCGAATTACTAACCGGAAATCGCGGAACTTCTGATTGGACAATGCCTTAAGCGGAGTGGTATAAAAGATCCTCCTTCCCCGTGCTACTGTAGCCACCGCAGCTGCTTCAGCTATCAACGTCTTCCCGCTGCTGGTAGGAGCAGAGACCACGACCGAGGAGCCCCTCAAGAACGCTTCTACAGCTAACCGCTACACGAACGAAACGTTTTACGCACCGGAATTCCAATCGAAACTCATGAGAGCGCACAGAAAAAGCAGGCATTTCGTCTACATGTATGTACCTGAAATTTGTCGATGCGGAAATCATAGATGGAAGCGAGCTCATCAACGTCAATAATCTCATCCCCGAACTCTTTGACTACAGCACGGAGGCGCTCGACTCTCTGCAACTTCGTCTCCTCGCGCCAAGCCGAGATCTCTCCCGTCGCCATCGATACTTCGGTTTCATCTTCGTTTGGTTCGACTCCGTCGTCCTCGTCGTCGTAGTCGTATTCATCAGCGGCTTCCTCATCATCGTCGTCGTCGTCTTCGTCTTCTTCGTCATCGTCGTCCCTGTCGTCCTCTTCTTCTCGGTCGTCAGCGTCGTAGAGCTGCGATTCGGTTGGGAAAGTAGAGTTGGGGGACTTGGAGTGGAGCCGCCGCGGAGCGAGTGAGGATTGGGAGGGGATCAACCTAGGGCGGCAGAAGGCTAGGGTTTGGGAGAGAGGTTGGAAGTATGGAAATGAAGTGGAGACGACCAAGGGGAGGGAAAGTGGAGAAGAAAGCTGAAGAGGTAAGAGGATAGGGAGTGATTTCATGGCGGGAGAGAGGGATAGTGAGGCTCGCCGTGTTTTCCCTCTTTAACGGATTGTTTTCACTTTTTTCAGTCTTCGGATTTTATTCTTTTCTTTTCTTGCCGGTATACTCTGGGCCGTTTAGCTACATGGCCTGATCCTGATGGCATTAAGCGGGTCGTCTGCTCGTTGAAGGGATGGCAACATTAGAGTATGAGATCGGATAGTTCATATTTATTAATTAATTTGAATTAAATTGGATTTTCTTTATATCAATATATTTACATTAATGGGATAGAATATCAAAATTATACTTGGTGGACTCTAATTAAAATTTTATTTTAGCGCTAATACCACTACCACACCCGAACTATTACCAAAATGCCACTTGTGTCCTATTCTTTTCAATATTTCATTTATGTCCTGAACTATTGTTCCGTTAGTATTGATCGTTAAAGTTAACAAAAAATTTAGTCAGCATTGACAAGGCATCTGACATGAAACTTTTTATTTCAATATTATTTTTTTATAGAAAATGAATAAATAAGGAAAACAAAAACCCCATCCCGTGCGACAGCCTCTTGACACCACCTCCGGATATTTAATCCTCTTTGTGCACTTCTAGTCGCGTCGCCGGCCAAGAGACACCGCTCGCCTCGCCGGGTACTTCCCTCTCCGTAGGCCTTTTCTATTTCTCATTTCAGTCGATGCCATCACAAACAATCGTCGCCACCGTTGAAGTCTCAGTCATTGCCGGCCCCAACAACCCAGAATTAGAATCTATTGTATCCCTTCATGAGTCTTCCATCTCGACTTGAACCCAGAAACCCAGATCTAATACCTCTGTGGTTCTATGGGTACGCTTCAAATGGGAATCGACAGAAGAACGTCCCCCCGCAAACAGATTGACAGTCACAAAACATCCGTCGTTCTTCATTGCCGTCGCCTCCACATGATTCATCTACTTTGGACGAACCCAAATCTTCCCTCGTCAATTGTATCTGGAACCCACCAACGCAGAAAAAAAACATTGGCAAAGGGAGTCGTAATCAATCCTCAGATCCTGAATTCTGAGGCATATGCGAGAACGATTAATATCCTAGCATCCCTAATCAATTGCCACAACTCACTTGGTCGATTCCCTGCAAATCGAGGGTCAATTCCTCCTCCAATCGCTCCAATCGATGGCCGATTCAGCTGCTTCAGAGTCGGTTTTCATTGAGAGGCGAAGAGGTCGGTGGTGACGATGGTCCGTCTCGAGCTCCACAGCGGCGGCGAAGTGGATTTTAGGATCGGCGGAGTGGATGGTGGAGTGACGCTAAGACTACTTCTCAAAGGCGGCCCTCCATCTCCCTACCATCTCTCCTTGGTCCGCTACCCAGTCGCCCCGGTACCGCCTCACGCCTCAGATCTGAAAATAGGAGTGGAGGAGCCGGAGTATCGGGTGAGGGAGAGGAACAACCAAACGAGGGAGATGAAGTTTTTTTTGTTAATTTTGGAGGTTTAAAATATTGTTTAGTAATATTGTTTAGTAATATGGTTGAATTTAATTTTATTATAATTTTGAGTAAAAAATGATGTGGCAATGACATGGCGCCTATGTGGATGTCACATGCTTTGCCACGTCAGCAGAAGTCAACAACAGTTTGACTTCCGTCTGGTCAACCGTTATCTTTAACGGTCGACAAAATCGGGAGGACACAAATGACAAAAAATAACATACAAAAGAACATAAATGGAATATCGAAAAGAATAGGACACAAGTGTCATTTTGGTCATAGTTCGGGAGTTGTAGTGGTATTAGCCCTTTATTTTATTGGACGGAGACAACCTCACCCTCGAGTCACCTTGGGGTGACTCCGGCCACCCGAGGGTCAATCACCTCAAGTCACCTAGTCCATCCTAGGTGATATGATCCAAAATGGCCAACTATACATGTTTAAATTACTTGACGAAGAAGCTATCGAAGTTGGGAAGAAAAAGGGCAGAATTTGGTTAAGTGTTGGAATAGTTTCAGGTAGCCTACAATGGAAACTTGTATCTCACGAATGGCTCAATGAAAATTGGAGATCAAGGGCCTGTTTTGAAGATAAAGTTACCATCTTTCCAATGGTATTATTTTTGGATCCAGATGAATCCATTAAGACCATTTTCCATACGTCCAAAGTTGCTATCTAGAAAGCTGAAAACTGCCTGAAAATGGCTAAGGCAGAAAACTGTTTTGTGAAGTCTACTTTGGAGCTCAATTAGAGGAGCATGGGTCTGATTCAAGTCCAAATACTTCCACAACATGAAATTAGGTATGTTTATCTACCAAGGGAAGGAATCGGATGAAAGATTGGAGTTCTGGAAGGCCTCGAACGAAAGGCACGAAGTTAGTACAAAAGCTGTTTTCTAACAGCTTGATTGTGCTAGGAGGCAGGTTGCTTGTGCTTGAAGAAAGGGGAATTATGGCCGAATTTTGTGTTCTTTTTAGGGTTTTTCCTAGTTATATTAGGTTTTTATTGTCTTTAAATAGCTTTGAGAAACACGTTGTAAAGAATCAAGTTTAGTTGAATGAAAAATTACTCCTACGTGAATTTTGAGTTCTTTGAGTTGTTTCTCAAGAATCAAATCCTTGAGTTAGTTTAGTGTGGATTCCATCACTAATTCGAGAACCCTTGTCAACCTTTTCTGTGAGGAGTCCAGAATCGTTTAACAAGCTTCTATCAATCAAGTAAACACCTTAATTGTAGCGAAGTTCTACCATTCCATCATTATCGTTTGAGAGACTGTTTGCTGTGTATTCTGATAAAAATACAACCCCCCCCCCCCCCCCCCCCCCCCCCCCCCCCCCCCGGCCACCCCAGGGTCAACCACCCAGCCCACCCTAAGGTCACTCCAACCACCCGGGGTCAATCACCCCGGGACCACTCAACCCACCGGGGTCAATCACCCTAGGGTCACTCCAACCACCCCGGGTCAATCACCCTGGGTCACCTTGGGGTCACTCCGACTACCCCGAGGTCAATCACCTTGGGTCACCTGCCCACCCTGAGGTCACTCCGGCCACTCGGGGTCAATCACCCTGGGTCACCTTGGGGTCACTGCAGCCCTCCAGGGTCAATCACCCCGAGTCACATTGGGATCACTCCGACCACCATGGGTCACCTTGGGATCACTTCGACCACCCTAGGGTCAATCACCTCGGGTCACCTAGGCCACCTCGGGGTCACTCCGGTCACCCCCGTGGTGAACCACCTCGGGTCACCTCGACCACCTTGGGCTCTCCACCCACCCCGGGTCACATAGAATCTTTAGTCACGTACCCCCACGACGTGTCCTATCTCCACACCACAAAGCTCCCAAGGGAGACACGTACTCACTTCATGTTCGCCTGGAGGACTCACTAAAAGGCTGCTTCGTCTCCAGATTGAGGTAAGCAAAAAAATTAACATGCCTCGTGAACTCTCGCTAGGATTAGCGCATCTTTCATTCTCAACTCCATTCCCTCATCTTTCTTTTCGAGGTAACATTCCTCTCCACTCAACACACTCACTAACTTGAGCCTCAAAGAGCGTCCCTGTCGAGATCGGCCGACAGACCCTTTTTGCAGGAGACGACCGAAGCTGACATCACGAGAGAAGGTCGAAGTGAAAGGTGGCCATCGACGACTCTAGTGCCCAACATCAACAAAACTCGACATCGGCTACAACTACGCATCAACAATACTCATATCCGTTTAGGATTGGGGTATCCACGGATAACCATGAACAATAATTTCTTTTTATAACTTCAACCAACATAGTAACAATTTCAGATATACTCACATTACATAAATTAAAATTAAAATCATAAACTACTAAAATGAAGAAAATTAGTTAAAAATAATATAATTTCATGAAAATATTATATGGTTATAATAAATATCAAATATGTTAAGAAAATACACATGTATGTATATAATCGGCCGGGATGGGGTTGATAGTGTGAAAATGTAGTAGAAACGTTTTGGTGATCTAAAAGTGTAAAATCGTAAGTTTTTAAGTTTTAAAGCAGAGTTTTTAACTACATAAGTTGTAAAAACTAAGATTTTGTGTAGAAACGTTTTAGTTACCTAAAAACGTAAAATCGTAAGTTTTTAAGTTTTAAAGCGCGATGACGACTGTATAGAGGAGAGCTTTCTAATGGTGCTTTCTAATTTCTGTTTAATTTTTTCTTTTTCCATTTAGAGGGGAACTTCCACTCCATTACCTTCATTTATCTCATTTGCATACACGGAGAATGAGAGAATGTATGCTTTCTTTTTTCAAATTCAACAATGCAAAATCTCGGTGATTCTTCGAGGCAGTATAACTTGCTTCAATCTTTGCTGTTACGTTTGTTTTGCTTTTCTTTCTATATATCAGAAATGGGTAGCTCATTACCCCAACACTAATACGAATGGCGAACAAAAATCTCAAATCTATTATGCATAGTGTAAATCAAGAGGCATGTTATTTACTTTGTATAACTTCCAAGATTTTTCTGATCTATTTTTTTCCCGTTAGCTCTTCATGAAATTGCCGTTAATATGCACGGGAAACGAAATGTAGTCTCTAAACTGAGTTCCAACTAAATTCCCAACTATATTTTTTTCTTAAAGAGGTCTTGTAACGTTGAACTTTTTCATGATCTTCGTCGTTTATGCTACTTTGTTGTTAAATTGACATTAATGTGGATGAGAAATGATAATAATAATAAAAACAGCCCTCGGTTAGTAAAGGTGAAAGAACGGAAAAGTAACAAATACAGAAGTTTGAAAACAATATGACTTGACAAGGTTGTCAACCCGCGGGTTGACCAGGACCTGGTTGAGCTAGTGGGTCAATGGTTAATGGGTCACCCGGTTTAGCCCGGAAATATGGAAAGCGTCATTATATTGTATTTATCCTGATAAGTTATATCAAATCTCATCTAACATATGAGTTATAACATATAATATTACACCAAAATAACATTTCGTACTTAGATTCAACATATAGTGAAAATTCACACACACTTATATAACATTAATATTCAGATGTTCAACTTAGGATTCCAAAGATTGAGTTAGACGAAAAGCAAAATCGGAAAATAGACGCATTTCGCAAAACAAATAAAAAATTGTCACAATTTGACCTCCAACCCGGTACCTTGTGGCGGTCGACCCAGCAGGTGCGTGCGGCCCGTTTTTCGCACCGGGTCAGAGTCAAAGTGGGTCGACCCGCGGGTTGACAAGTGTTATCAACTCTCACCTCACCCTAACAATTCCATACGTCAACATGGTATCTTGGACCCCAAGTAGGGGTCAAGAATTCTTGGCTCTTGCTATAGCCAGAATCTCAAAGGTAGTAGCACCATATTGGGAAAATGTTCATAATCAGTTTCCCTAGATCATTGAATACAATTAAAGTTACATATCAAATTTATTGGACTCGCAAGGTTCATGAGCCAACTCACGAGCAAACCACCAGCTGGGCGTAGGCTGAATCCTGAATTGGGCTGAGAGTTACATTTTGACACAACCTGGGTTCCGTTTCTCAACATTTCAAACTAACTGGGCCAGGCTCCATTCCATAAAGCCCACCTAAACCTTTTACTATATAAATCAAACAAAGGAGCGAAGTTCTCACCTCATTGCCGGTGGATTAGGGTTTCAAGATTCTCATAGAGCTTCCAAGCTAATACACAGAGCGGCGCCGTCGTCCCCCGAGAAAAAACAACCATGGGGCACCAGAACGTCTGGAATTCTCACCCCAAGACCTACGGTCCTGGATCGAGGGCTTGGTGAGTCCTCTTTTCCCCTGTATTTCTCTCTCTTCGTTGAGGGTTTCCTCTGGTTTCGGTTTATGTCTATGGTCGACTGGTTTCTAGATCCGTATCCGCTTCGTTTGTATTTGGTCGGCTCTACGATTAGGGTTTTGTTGCTGAGGTCTAGGGTTCCCATTGACGATGTAGTATGTTGAGCCTCAAGTAAATTGACTTCGAATTTGCTTTGTGGAACCTAGTTTGATTGCCTAGTTTGATTCCGATGGTCAATGCTTATGTAGATGTATCGAGTATCTGCTATCTGAGCCCTCAAAGAAACCTGTGCTTTAGAAAGTATGTTTAGCCAGGCATCATTCCACTCTGTGCACCAATTTTCGTTAAGACCATCCGAGTATTCCTGATGGGTATATGGATGTTGTAATCTGTTGTTTACTCTTTGTTACATATCTGTTGCGGATTGGTATGCTGCAACTGTTTGTCTAGGGGGAAACGTTTGGTGGTGGATTTGCTTTGATGTACCATTTTCTAACTCTGGTACCTTGGTGATGTTTTGGACAGCCGTGTCTGTGGCAACCCTCATGCAATCATCAGGAAGTACGGGCTCATGTGCTGCAGGCAATGCTTCCGCAGCAACGCAAAGGAGATTGGCTTCATCAAGGTAAAAAAGGCTGAATCTTTCTGGTTCTAATTTCATTGATGGTTTCCTATTTTTCCTCATGTTTTGTCTCCTATAATCAGCAAGAGGAACTGGTTTAACTGTTGAATTCTTCGTCTCATCTTACTGAACCCTAATTGTGGCAATTGTTTCCCTTTCTTACCAGTACCGTTGAGTGGACTTGGTGGAGCATTTTTATTGCTGGATGGGTTTCTTGGCAGAGCTTGCTCTGGCAATGGATATGTTGACCTACCTAATAGCAGTTTAATTTCGGTTCCAAGTGATGTAATCCCTGTAGGCATCAAGATTTTGTTAATTTTGCTTGGTTAAGATCATGATGAACAAGATTGATCCTTGTCTGTCTTCAGCGCAATTTAAGTGAGAAACTGTGTTTGGTATCTTTTGGATCAATCTGTTGATTAGCATTGAAATCGTTTTCGGCCTGTGGTAAAGGTGTTGTTGGAGTTGGGCTCTGGCTTGGCCTGTTGGCCATGAGCATGACTTGAGCTATAAGTCACTTTTTTGGTTAGCTTTTAAGAATAGAGATCGCTTTAGTGGACGAAGCTATTAGTCATTTTTCTTTTTGGTGGGTTGTGGTTGATTTGTGCGGCTGACTGCTGAGTTCTGAATTCTGATGGGGAGGCCTGTGCTGGTTTAATTCCCATCATAATAGTAAGTTACGATCCTTTTTCTAATTTGTGCTGCGTAACTTGCGTATCAGTTTTGCATGTCTTTAAATTTGTACTAGTTCAATTCGCCAAAATAAATATTTAAGTCCCCTTGTGGAACAGTTTTACACTAAAATTACATTTTGACAGTTAATCTCATTCGAAGACTGTATTTTAAATACTATAATAATTTTCGCAATTGACCAATTATTTTTATCCAAGCACACTATAATAATAACTCAAATTATTGAAAGATAGTTAATTATGATTTTTTTTTATTGAAGTAGGGTTTTTTTTACAATAGATATTTTATTGAAGTATGTTTATTATGTCATTTTATATTATTTAAGTCTAAGGCTGTCCACAACCCACACCTAATGGCCTTTAAATTCCAAAGATAGGTTTTAACTTTTACGGGCTACCAAAGGTAGAGATGGTAATTATTTCAAATTCATAGAGATAGGGAACATAATTCACATTGATATAGTAAGTCTCGTTTGGGCTGCTTTGATGGTAATTTTTACATTTTCGATTTCACTCGTAGCGTGGGAAAGAAGTGGACTTTAGCCTTTAGGAGTGCAAGTTAAGTTGAGAACTGAAATTGTGTCAAATTTTTTTCCGGATCTTCTTGCAAAAACTTTTCAATTGAACGATTTAAATTCAATTGAAAATATCGGGTTTGGGACGGGTTTGGCTCAACCATTCTTATCCCCGTTTTCAAATATCCAAATCTATATCCGCCCCATACCCATGCGGGGAAGGTTTCGCAAACCCATCTCCATACCCGTGGGTTTTCCAGTACCCGTGGCTCATCAGTAATACCCACCCCGTACATCCAACATTATAACACCTAAAATTTTATATGTAATTTTTTAATTATAACACTAAACGCACCTATTATATCATGAAGTCGACAATTAATACAGTTCCAAGGTTGTAAACCCGGTTTATACCGTTGTGCCGGTTTGGCAAGTGGAATGGTACGACCGGTGGTATAACCAATTTGTGCTGGTTCATGCCGGTTTAAAAAATTGTGAAAATAATTAATATTCAATGTATTTAATCACATATAAAACATATTTGTGGATAATTAAGTTACAATCCAACAAATATCATCAGCTTTTAACTATTAAATTCATAAAATGAATAATAAATTAATTTTTAAATTCATTAAATTCATTAAAATGATGTTATTTTGTTTAGAATACGTAAGTCGATCATACCGGTCATTCCGGTGATATCATGCAAGTTTCATGACCGGCACAGTTTGAACCAGGTTCAACCGGGTGGCATGCCACCGGCATGACAACCATGCACAGTTCAAAACATTTTATCCTAAAACATCCATTAATCCATAGGATGGAATACAATGCAATCCAAATCATTATTATCTTACTATAATACATCTACTAAGTAATAACTAACATAATCGTGTAACACACGAGGGGGGAAATGAAAGAGTAAAAGGAGAGTTGAGAAAAATGAATTAAGTTTTGATTTGGGTGGCCACCCAATTACATTTCTACTATATATATTTTCTTGAGGTACCCTCACTATTATTGATTAGTTACAATTTAATCAATGTATTTTGTATATGTGATGAAATGCTCTTGATGGGGCGGGTATGGGTATGGGTATGGGGCGGGGAGGCTAAAACCATATTCGCCCCATACCCACATCAAACGTTTTGCGAGTTTTACCCATACTCGCCTCATATATGGTCAAAGCAGGAATTCCCCGCGTTGACGGAGTCGGAGCGGTCGGATACCAACGATCATAGGTTTGATTGTCATGTCTAACCATATGTATGAAATGGGTGGAGCACAAAAGAGAGGCAAATGGTGAGCTCTACAATTTTCTATGAAAGCAAGGCAACTGTTGAAACGCCGCGCCAGTCGTGCCCCTAGGGGGTGTATAACTTATGCAACTATTTTTTATTTATTTAATTAATTTATGCTGTTTTAGTGTGTTTGTTGTGGTGATTTTTTCAGCAAAATTCATTTTGTGGAAATTTTGACCGTTCGTTTTCTAATTGAAGACAAAAAATTACAAAAAATCTGAATTTAAATCCTAATGGCTATAAAAGATGAGAATTGAAATAACGACAATAAATCTAAATGATCGCTCGTAATATTTTGGCCTCCTATTTTGACGGAAGTAATCGTTCATCAAGCTTTGATCGTCAAATTTTTATGACATCTAGTGAAGCCTCGACTGCCAACTTGTCGGGAAAGTGGTGCATGTTCTTCATCCTCCATTTGTTAGAGTTCGTGTTCAAACATTTCAAGCTTGAGATACTCTTGCGCATCTGGCAATGAAGATTGAGATGAAGACATGATGACTTGTTGAAATTCTGAGAGGAGAGAAGGGCGATGTGAATGGTTCTCCACTCATAAAGTTATTATATTATATAGACAAATGAATTTGAGCTAAATAGTAAATGAGTGATTTGAGTTGTTTCAAGTATTAACGATTGATAATCCTAGTGGACATTTCTGTATAACAGATGAAGGAATCGTTGAATTTATTCTGGATAGATGAGTTTTGTGAGCCATTTCAAAGACTAATGATTGATTATACTAGTGGACAATTTTGTATATAGGTGAAGTGATAGATGACTAAATTTTCAGGACAGTAGATAAGTGGTGTGACTAAAGTTCAATACCAATAATTAAATAAATATTTAATTATAAAAAATTATCTCAAAAATTGCTTAAGTTTATTAAATTATCGTAAACTAGTATATAAAAATTCAAATTAAAAAATATAAGTTTAGGTATGCCTATGGTGACTTGCAAGTCACCGTAACTTGGGGAAAACGGTCGCTCTTCTCTGTTAAGTGGCCGACCACTTTCCAATAAAATGGTCTACTGCTTCCACCATGTGGCCAACCTGATGATACACTTACCTTCAAGTGATCGACCTATTCCATCAAGTGCTCGACCACTTTTCAAGAAAACGATCTATTACTTCCACCAAATGGTCGACCTGATTACGCACTTACCTTCAAGTGGTTGAGCTCTTCCACCAAAGAGGTCAATCACTTAAAGGTAAGTGTGTCATCCGGTCGACCACTTGGTGAAAGTGGTAGACCATTTTCTTGAAACGTGGTCGACCACTTGATGGAATAGGTCAACCATTTGAAGACTTTTAAAGAAAATGGTTTACCATTTACACCAAGCGGTCTACCACTTGAGACAACCGGTCTACTTCTGTCAGCAAGGGTTGACTTGATGACACACTTATCTTCAACTTACACCCGCTTGTTGGAAGAGGTAGACCGCTTCTGCCAAAACAGTATATTGATTCCATAAAATGGTTTACGTACCTCTTCCGACGAAAAATCTCCGCTCTCGCAAATGGTCATCCAAAGGACAAAGTTATCTTATACTTGAATTAAGAAAATAATGGACAATAGGAGACCTACAATACAAGATTGTTTTATAGTAATGCAACATCCTATCACTTGTGGGCAACCAAATTCCTACGCATATTAAAGGCCAAGAAAAAAGAAACAACACCCTCTTTTAACACTTTTGAAATAAAAATCGACAAGAGCAAGATGATATGAGATTTATAGACTTTGATATGGCACAATTTTATAACAATTATACTCTACATTATGAGCATCTTCATAACAACAATATTAGTAAAAAAAATTCATAACAACAATAGCAACAAAGTTGATCAATCGCAAGACAAATGTATGATAAAAACTAGCAAACTTAGAATTTGAAAGAAAGATGAAAGTCACTATAGAATAAGTCAGATATAAGAAATAAATATGCACAATATTTTTCATATCTACTCGAGGACAATCACTCAAGAAACTTGTCATCTATGCTCTAGCATTTGTACTTATTTTAACTCTCTTACTAGCAAACATATCTATTATTGTCCGATTCTAATTATATATATGATGAAATCACTAACAATGGTCGTTGACCGGTTGTTGAAAGCGGTGGACCGCTTGGTTGAAGTGGTCGGCCTTTTAGTAGAAGAGGTCGACCGTTTGTTGAACATTGCATAATGGAAAATAGTACATTTGGTTGACCATTCCAGTAAACTGGACGACCATTTTGTTAAAAGAGGTCGAGCAAATCAATGAAGAGGTTGACTGTTTTGTCCAAGTCACGATGACTTGCAAATCACCATAGCAAAGTTCATAAGAATTTAACTATTTATAAGTTACGTTTATATACACTTAACTGAAAGTTATAGGCCCGTGTTTGTAGTTGTTTATGTTTTGGAGGAGGCTAAAGGACCATTTTGCTTTTAGCTTCCTAATAATTAGACCTCGGGTTGCGATTAGCCTAAAAAGAAATGTGTGGGCTATCGGTGAGAAGGGTAGGATGGATTGAAGAAATGGCAGAATCGAGAGGCGGCTTCAATGAGATGGGAGGGAGAGAAAATACAGATGCGAGAGTTCGAATTGTTGCAGCGACTAGCGAGTAGTTCACATTTTATTGATTTAATCGGTATCAAATCGTTTAACCAACTGACACATCATAAGTAAGAATATAGAAGTAGAACACACAAAATAATATACTAAATCATAATTCCAAAATAAAATACATTTTTTTTACAATAAATAAAATACATTATGCATAAACAAAGTTGAGTATTAAAGTTTCTAAAGTCTAAACTCCAAACGTTAATGGTCTATAAAATAACAACAACGATTTATATTATATTCCTGAAAAAATTATGTGTTAATTATATTTTTGGTCCTTTTCTTAACACAGAAGCATTTTAAGCTAAGTATACTCGCATCTTTTTAATAATATTCCAAGTCATTTTCATATTAACACAAAATAGAAATATCATAAATGGAAAACATATTATGTTGCCACTAAGAGGGTTTGGATTCGAATCCTAGCATCAACAATTTCTTAAACCAGGTGGTAGGATCAAATCACCGATTCGCGCGGTCCATTTACCGACTTGCTATTATAGTTAGTTAGTAAAATACGTACAGGTAATTTACTTTGTATCTAAGCTAATGTTACGTTTAATAATACATTAATAGTATTATATATATGTATATATGGTGGCTACTTCGGCGCACTCACTTTTTTGGGTGCACTCAGTGCACCCAACTCTAAAAGCGTCCATAATACATCAATTTTGAACTTTAATTAGTACTCTCAATATAATATGATGATATGACATAGAATCATAACAAATCAATCCATTACCCTAACCCCTTAACCTTCAATTTTGAATCCCAACCCAAAATCCCAAATTGTAAACCTAAACCCTAACCCTAAATCCCTAAATCCTAAATCCTTCGAATTAAAGTAAATTTTGAATGATTTTTTTGCAAAATCATGTGCTTCTTGTTCATAATATCATAAGCAACAATTGATACCGTTTTGACATGAATCGCATGGTCAGAATGACAATTATGAGGCGGGTGCACTCAGTGCACCCGAAAAAGTGGGTGCACCGAATACGCCACCATATATATATATATATATATATATATATGTGTGTGTGTGGGGTGTTCTACGGTACCCAGGGTGAAATCCGGGGTACCGCATACCTTGAGTAAGAAAACGCTATCCATAACTTGAATTTACTGATGTTTCGGACATGATACTGTACTCTTACCCTTAAAGATCAAAATTTAGGTCTTAATTCTCTAAATCTTATACCCCAAAATCAATTTAACTAGAAACAATAATCGACGGCTATGATTCGTCCAAAAATAGGCAAAAAAATAATGCACCATATTAGGGTTTATAGTTTATGATTTAAATAACCCAATAGGCAAAAAAATAATGCACCATATTAGGGTTTATAGTTTATGATTTAAATAATTAGGACCTATGGTTCACTCATTAAGGGTTAGGGTATAGTATCATGCCCAAAAATCATACTAATTCGAGGTCTAGATAGAGTTTTCATACTCAAGGTATGCGGTACCCCGGATTTCACCCGGGGTACCGTAGGAGGCACCATATATGTATATATATATATGTATATATTAATTATTTTAAAAATAAATAAACATATAAATAATAGTAAAGTTAACAATTTAATTCATTAAATACATATATTAAACGTGTTATACGGGACGTCTTGACAATAATACGGGTACAAAAATATTAAACGAATAAAGTACGTACGGGTATATATACGTATATTAAACTGAGTATTTACTAACTATACTTCCTATTTCATGGAAAACTGTTAATAATCTCTTCGCTTTGCCATTTTAACAACTATAGGGTTTGTCCATGAGCAATATATATATTCCGACCAAATTAATCTTCATAGTTTTCCAATTCTAAGAACTTTTTTTTTTTTTTTTGCAATTAACAACCGAAAATGTGGTTGTCATGTGTAGGGATGGCATTGATATATGTATATATGGATAGAGGCTAAAATTTGGGTTGGTTGGTGGTTTCCGTTTGAATCAATGATCAGCTAGCTAGTAACGATGTTGAAAATGACACAAGCTAGCCAGTCAGCAATATAAATTTCTTTAGGAAAGAAAATCAACAACCTTAACTAACTCATCAACAGATCCAAGAGTTTGTAATGCCAGAGAGATTGCTTTGTAACTTTGTCTTCACTTCAGCCCTCTCTACCCTATTAGAGTCGTGCGCAGCGATCCCAGCTGCAATCTATCCGATCTTCTCTTGGAGCCATTCCCTTTGTCTTTCGTTAATTTTGCAGGCAGGAAGCATCGTGTTGCATGCCCAATCTGCATGGTAATGAACTAATGATCAGTTGTCGTGCATGTTCTTCTTCTATTCTCATTGGTGTATGTGGGGAAAGAGAAATTAAGGCTACTTGTCCCCTTTTGACTACTCACCGGTAAAATCTATGGCGTTATTGTTTGTTCAAGAAACAGCACAAGTGCAATAAAACAAACGAACGATTGATAGGTTGTCAGTTGTATTTTGTGAGAAACGCGGATAATTGAGAACAATAATTGGAATTGGGAAGGAAAGAATTAAGTCCAGGGTTTGAGAATCGAGGAGAATTGTGTGAGAATTGGTAGGAAGAAGATAGTTGGGAATTTAGGGATTCAATATTTTCCTTTGCTTACTTCCAAATAACAGGAGTTTGGGACTTAAATAGTTCCTTTCCCAAATAAAATAATAACCACCCCAAAATACCCTCCTAGGCTGAGTCCTCTCCCGGCTTCGCGTTTCTCACATGCATTATTGAATCTCTCCCGACAATTTTAGTTATTGGAACCAATTAATTCTTATTATGGTATCAGAGCCTTTAGTGATCGAGAGGTTTTTTGTTCGAATCTCAATGACCCTCATTTGTCAAGCACATGGTGTCCTGATTGGTGCACTTCAAAACCATACGTAGTGGCTTTCGTTTAAGAGGGTGTGTTAGCAAGTGTTATATGATTTATAATTGAAATTTTCCCAACAATTCGAGTTATTGAGACCAGTTGGTTATGACGTGGAATCAGAGTTGGTTTGATCGTAAGGTCTGTTCATGTCCTCATCTCGCCCTACATGTTCCTCCTCTACGCTTAAGGGCTTTCTGCATATACTAAGAATGTCGTGCAAGAGGACTACATACATGGTTTACAAATGGTAAGAGGGATACTTTTGGTGTCCCACCTGTTTTTTGCTGATGATAATATATTTTTTTGCAGGACAACTGTTACAGAAAGTCAAAAGTTTATAGAAATCCTTGCGGCTCATGCGAGAGAGTTGGAACAACTCATTAACTTCCAAAATATCAGCAATTACTTTTAGTGGCTATGTGAAAATGCATATGAGAATGATTGTGGCGAGAAACCATGGTATGCAATTGGTCTAGAAGCACGACAAATATTTTGGATTGCCAACGATTGTAGGAAGATCGAACAAGGAGGTGTTTCAACTTTCAAGAGCTCAAAGATGAGTCAAAAAAGCTTAACAAATGGAAGGAGAGAGTGCTATCCGTCGCTAGAAGGGAGACATTGATCAAAGCAGTTGTCCAAGCACAGTTCACACATACAATGTATGTTTTTAGAGTTTTAGATGGATATATTAAACAAGGCTCTTAGCTTGATAATGAACTTCTACTGGGGCTAGAAGGGAACTAAAAGCCAGACTCACTTGAAAGTCGTGAGATGATTATGTGCCCTAAGGAAGGTTTGCTAGACTCACTGACCACTTGTGCCCTAAGGAAGCGTGAGCCAGTCTCATATAGGTAATGAAGCGGCACGTTTCATGGCTCACGCTCAAACAAACTGAAATAAAAAAAAAGTGGTCTAGACTCACCGACCACCTGTTTTGTCTTCTTGATAAATTGCTACATGATAATGTAATGAGTTCCGGTAGCTAATCGGGTGGCCCAACCCTCCATCTCTTTTGTGTTTAAGTTAAAAGGATGTGCTTTGAGAATAGAGTTGGGTAGTTTTTGTTTATTGAACAAACTTGATTATTTGTTGGGTAAAGTGTTTTCGCTAGTGGAATTTTGAAATAAAAGGAAAGTCGAATTATCTCATCACTTACGTGAGATAAAAAGCAAGAGTGTGCTTTAGCTGTGTCTATTAATTCTTGGTTGAAAGTACATTAATTTCTATTTGCATTTGGAACAAACAAATCAAGCTGCTTTGGAGTTCATTGTTTCGATCAAACAAACATCTCATTTATTTCTCACCAGTTTGTCATCTCTAGTCTTCTAGGGTTCTAACGAAAAGATCAATCAAAGCTGAGGAGGCCGAGTTTAAGTTAAGCGTCTCGCGCGCGACGCATAAAAGAAGGAGCTCTCCTAGTTTCTTGATGTTTGGTTTGTCTTCTTGCTGTAGACAAACTATGGACAAGTGTCCTAATTTTGAGGATTAGAGATGACGAGGAATGAACCTTTTGATGTTGGATGAAGACTTCATTATTGATGAATTTGTTAAACTAAAAAGACTGTCGTGTACAATTGACATTGTAATGAAAACTATAATTATTATTATATACTAGGTGGCGATCTCGCGCCTTGTCGCGGGGCGGAGATGGCCTATGGGCATGTATTATGTGGCCCGTTATGGTGTTTTGTTATTATTTTTAGCCTAATATTGATTTTTGTTAGCCATTTTTTAGTAATATTAACTTGACAATATCATATTGACTGAGAAGAGATATATGACGGCCAACACCCAATTTTTTTTTAATTTTTTTTTTAAATTTTGGCTAATAACCTAAACCCAAGTAGACTCATTGATTATGGATAGGCTATGGGTGAAGTATATATTGGTTTGGAAGTTTGTAGATGGGTTTGGGTAGGGTATGAATATTTACTTATGTAATCTAAATGTGTATGAGTTGGTTATGAATACCCATTTATTCCAGAGTGTTTTAATTACACATACAAAAATTATATATATTTGTAGAACTTTAACAGTTTAGATACCAAAATGTAATACACAAAAAATTTAGTTACTAAAATGTAATGTTCCATCAATATTTTGAGGACTTATATGCCAAAAAAATAAATTTAGATTATAAATCTAAATATCTATTAAGTTTAGGTATCGAACTATAATTTGCATAATTGATGCTTAATTCCTTTTATGGTGATGTATACAAGATGATAATTATTCACTTTTTATAGAAAAATGAAAACTATTTATTTGATATGTGTAGATACCTAGTCAAACATTCCATGTATAATTGTTGAAAATTCTAGTTCGGGTGAAAAAGAAAAACTCTAGACAGAAGCAAAACAAATACAAATTGGAACTCGCTTAAAATTTCATCCATTCAAATCTCATAGTGGAAAAGTTAGTGGTTTATGGTTCAATTGTTAATTCTATAGACTGTTAGTGAGTCGTGTATGGACCAGTTCATACTTGTTATTAGAATACATAAAAATAATATACTAATTACGGTTAGACGAAGAAGGCAAAGAAAAAATAAAGGGTTATGGAAGGTGATAAAAAAGTGAAACGAAGAGTAAGTAGATGATGGAAAGGTTATGACCAATTCTTTTAGTTGGTCGTCAATACAACAGTCAACCCTTTTCACTGTAGCAATTTATTGACACTTGCTTATGTAGATCTGTCATATTTTGTTACATGTAGTTAGTAGAAGTTTGATATAACATCTTGTATGATATAAACTAAATTTATACTTTTATGTTATAATGGATTGGATTCATAGATTGGTTCAAAAGGATTGGTGGATTGGATTCATGGATTCAAATGAAATCTAAACATTGGACCAGTTTACTTTAAAATTAAATTTGGGGTATCAAAATGTAAAATGTACATTATAGTGACTAATTTGCAATTTGTTTGGCAATAGTAATCAAACTTTAGCTTTATATATAATAATATCCGTGTTTACGTACTTTTCTATTCATACGCTGTCTAGTACTCTACTAAATAGCCCGATGGAAACCAACAAAAATATGGCACCAAATAGGCCAACAGCTGGAGGCATCATCTCTTCATCTTCAAGAGGCAGAGGAAGCCACCCAATCCTCACATCCACTGGTGGCCGAGGAATCTCAATGATACTGGGGAAGATGTTGACTGAGAACAAAGTGGCGGTCGCAAAAGCAGCAGGGGCAGCTCGATATGCCTGGGGAAGCTATGGCGAGGTGAACATCCAGCCTACAGAAACTCCAAACTTATTTATCTTCACATTCAACAAAACGGCGATAAGGGATAAAGTCTGGATGGATAGGCCATGGAGCTTATCAAACACACTCACTGCAATCGAAAAATACAGTGGACGAGGGAAGCCAAAAGACGTACCAATCGTGAAGGTCGCAATGTGGGTTCAAATACATGGCTTGCATCATAATCAAAGGAACGAGCGGAATATGGAGGCCATAGGCTCCTCCTATTTCTTGGAACTCTTTGATCTGGACAGGGCTAGCCTGGATTATGCTGGATACAGAAGATTCCGGAGAATCTTGGTGGAGGTTGATCTCAGGGAGCCAGTTCCAACTGGGTTCGATTTTCCTTTCCTAGATGAAACCACAGGTATAGACTACTGTGATGAGATTACTTTCAAGTATGAAAGGTTGGTAGAATTATGCTACTTCTGCGGCAGAATAGGGCACAACTGGCCCACTTGCTGGAGGATGAATGAAGAGAGGAAGAAGAATGGAGTAGCTCACCTGTCGGAGATCTATAACTCATCGCTCAAAGCAGGAATAGACTCCCCACACAGACCTAGCTCGACCAACTTCAGAGTCAGTGGTGAAAGCAAAGGTAAACATAGCTCGATGGGGGAAAGGGAAGGTTCGAGATCCGGAGGTGGATACCGAAGGGGAGAAGAAGGAGCAGGAGGCTCGGCGGAAGAGATTGGAAACCAATCGGAGAGGAGCCATCGTGTTCCCCCAGGGTTCACGATACCGAGAATTGAAAATCATCAATCGCAGAAGGAGGCTCAGGCTAAACAAGGAAGATTGAAAGGGAGGTTTAGAGTCGAAATGGGGGCGAGGAACCTGGCCAGCGATATGGATAGAGGTTGGAAGAGAGTGACCAGGAGCAACGTCGTCAAACGGAGGAGGTGGAAACTACCCTTACCCTTGGGCCGAGTCAACAGGAGGCACCAGGGCTGCTCTTTAGTGAAATTGGCCAGGTCTCTCTAGCCCATTACTAGCATATTAATGAGGCTTTAGAAGAAGAAACGGGCCGGCAGATGAAGAAAAGAAAGGGAACAAGTCAAGGGAGTGGGGACAGGCCCAGGTCCGATAGTAATGTTGATGATGGGTTTTCTTTCAGCCCAGAAGGTGCTATGTTTTTTGGGGGGCCTGGAGGAAAGAATAGAAAGAAGAAGATGCAGAGGCCAAAGCATCACCAAGGGGAAGCAGTCTGATCAAGTTCCAACAGAACAAGGAAGGGATACAAGGGCAGTGGTGGTTCGTCATAAGCCACCTCATCTGGAATGAGTATAGTAAGTTGGAATTGTAGGGGATTTGGCCCATCCCTTACAAGAAGTTATGCTAAGTGATTGTGTCGTCGCTTGGGCCCCTCTATCATTTTTCTTATGGAAACAAGCAAGAACAAGGAGTTTATGGAGGAACAAAGGAGAAGTCTGAAATGTTTCCCCAATAGAGAGTATGTCGAGCCGGTTAACTCTTCTAGGGGTTTTGCTTTATGGTGGAAGGCGGGTATTCGTATTGAAATTTTAAGTAGCGATAGCTACTATATGGATGTTAGTATAGATATGGGTAGGAAGTTTTTTTGTACTTTTGTTCATGCGCCCTCTACAACTATTAGTAGACGGGCTTTTTGGGAGCATCTGAGCTCTCTTCGGAGTAGTAGGGAAGACATTTGGGTGATTGTAGGGGATTTCAATGCTGCTATTTATGAGAATGAGAAGGAAGGGAGATGTCCCCTTAGGTACGAGAATGTGGAACCATTTAAGAGGTTCATCTTCCACAATGCTCTAATTGACTTGGGCTTCAAAGGGGAACCATTCACTTGGACCAATAAGCGAACAGGCATAAATCTGACAAGAGTCAGATTGGATCGAGTGCTTTGTTCGGCTTCTTGGCGGGCTTTATTTGGGGAAGCAGTGGTTTTTCATGAAAAGATGGTGGACTCTGACCATTTGCCAATCAGATTAGAGCTTCACTTTAAAGGAAGAAGGAACAGAAAGACCCCGTTTAGGTTGGATGAAAGATGGTTGGAGAAAGAGGAATGCAAAGAGATTGTGGCACGAACCTGGGACCCGGGAGGGCAATCGTCAGACCAACTTGGCAAGTGTGAAAGGGAACTTAAGTAATGGTCAAAGGAGTTCCACAAGATCAGTATGCAAAGGGAGAAAGAGATTGTAGATAAACTCGGGAGTCTCCATCTTCCGCCCAGAACGCAAGAGAGTGTGGAGGAAGAGAAGAGACTAACAGACGAACTGACTAAACTTTGGAGGGATGAAGAATCCTTCTGGAATCAATGTTCAAGGGTGAAATGGCTTCAAAAAGGTGATCAAAATAATTCTTTCTTTCACGCTAGCACTATACATAGGAAACATAGGAACAAGATTCTAAGACTGAAAGATGATGGAGGGAACTGGATTGAAGATGAGAATAGGCTCAAAGGCCTCTCTGAGGTATCTTTTAAGGAACTATTTAGAGCTAGAAACCCAATCCAGTTCAATCACCTGTTGGATGGCTTTCAAGAGAAAGTGTCAAATGAGATGAATGAGGAGCTTTGTGTTCCGGTAACCAATGAAGATATTAGGAAAGCGGTTTTTTCTTTGGGAGCTAGGAAAGCCCCAGGTCTAGATGGATTTTCTGGGAGGTTCTACCGGAGGTATTGGGATATTATTGGGGAGACACTTTGAAGAGAAGTTTTAGGGTTCTTTGAGACAGAGGTTATGCCGGAGGGATGGAATGATACCCATATTGTTATGGTCCCTAAGGTTGACAACCCGGAAAGGATCAACCAGTTCCGTCCTATAAGCTGCTGTAATTTTATATATAAAATCATATCAAAGATTAAGGCCACCCGTCTCAAGAAATGGACACCTGATTTGGTCTCGGAGCTCCAAATGGCATTTACTGGGGGTAGGCTGATTCAAGACAATATCATCATCGTGCACGAAGCACTCCACCACTTCAAAAATCACAAACTGGATCGTAGAAGAGATATGATGTTGAAGTTGGATATGAAGAAGGCGTATGATATGGTCGACTGGGAATGTTTAGAAACCCTTCTGATGAAATATGGTTTTGATAACAAGTGGTGCAAATGGGTTAGTGCATGTATCCGCTCAGTCAGGTTCTCTATTCTTTTCAATGGGGAAGCAACAGATTTTTTCAGACCCTCACGTGGAATCAGACAAGGAGACCCGCTATCACCATTCTTGTTTATCCTCATGTATAATGCCCTTACCTTCTTGATTGATAAGACAGTGGAAGAAAACCATCTCAAGGGGATTAGATTGAACGCCAGATGTCCAGTTCTAACCCACTGTCTTTTTGCTGATGATACAGTCATTTTTGGAAAGGCAAACCTCCAGGGAGCGCAAAAAATTCTAGATCTGATAGGGGAGTATGGAGCGATCACAGGACAAGAAGTGAATATCAGCAAATCCTCAGTTTTCTTCAGTGCTAATGTCCCGGATGTCGAAAAAGCTGATATCATTGCCCATATTGGATTTGCTTCATCAAACTGCCACTCGAAATATTTGGGGGTGCCAACGGAGTGGGGTAACTCGAAGAAAGAAACCTTCAACTTCCTTATCCAAAGAATGGAAAAGATGGGGGAAGCTTGGAACAGTCTCCTGCTTTCCCATGGGGGAAAAGAAGTCCTTCTCAAAGCTGTTATCCAAGCTATTCCGTCCTTCATCATGTATCTTTTCTATCTTCCAGTCTCAGTCACCAAGAAAATGGACTCTCTTCTCAGTAACTTCTTTTGGTCGGGATCTATGAAAAAGAGTAGCCTTCACTGGTGTAAGAAAGAGATTTTCTGTGCAGCTAAATCGGAAGGGGGATTGGGTTTTCGGAGTTTCAAGGACTTTAACATGGCACTTTTGGCTAAGCAGGCGTGGAGACTCCTGACTTCCCCTGAGTCCCTGTGGAGTCGCCTTCTTAAAGGGCTTTACTTCCCTATAAGTGATTTTCTCCAAGCAAAAAAGGGGAGTAGACCCTCACGGATTTGGGCTAGCCTCTGGGAGGCAAAGAAAGTCATAAATTTAGGAGCGGTCCGAGTAATTGGCTCGGGAGAGGACAATTGGTTGGATCAAGATCCATGGATTCCAGCTCTGCAAAATTTTACAATCAAGAGCGGCCCTCAAAACCATGAAAAGGTGAAAGAGTAGATTGATCCAGAAGACAGATGCTGGAACTTGGATCTCATCTAGGGCCATGTCTCCATCATGGAAATGGAAGCAATTCTGAAGATCCCCATTGGAGAAGAAGATGCTGATGATTTTTTGGCGTGGAATTTCACGAAAGAGGGAAGTTTCTCAGTGAAATCGACTTACCATGCGATTCATCAAAATGTTTCCAATACCCATCCTAATGGGAACGCGGAGAAATGGAAATGGATTTGGAGCCTTCACCTTCCTCCAAAGCTCAAATTTTTTATCTGGAGATGCTCTAAGAATGGGTTGGCAACAAAGGAGAGACTTCTTCATCGAAAGTGTGCTCAAAACTCGACATGCCAAGTATGCCAAAACCTGATTGAATCCTTGCTCCAATGCATCTTCTATTGCCCTCATGCCAATGCAGCGTGGAATGCTATCTTCCCTTCCCTCCCCTTACCTCCCCAGGGGACTTCCTTCTTGGACTGGTTCTGCTCCCTTAAAGATGCAATTTCGCCAAGCTCCTTGATCCAGATTGTCTTTCTTTGCTGGAATATTTGGAAGGCGAGAAATGAATGTTGTTTCAAGAATACTGCCCTGTGGCCCCCGAATGTGTGTATGCAAGCCTATAAAGAGCTCTTGGAATGGAGTTCTTTTCCGAGGCCCCCCACTCACATGCCACCCTCGTATACCCAGCTCAGGGGATCCCATTCTCAGACAAATCCACCGCCAAGTAATCATCCTTTGGTGATTCACTGTGATGGGTCGTTCATAAGCGACTCCTAGCCGGCGGCATATGGTGTTGTGGTTGTTAACCACCATGGACAAGTTTGTGATGGGCGAGCTGAGACTCTTCTTTGTTCCACCCAGATTGAAGCAGAAGCGAAGGCTCTTCTAGAAGTAGTTAAATTAGCACAAGAATATGGTTCTGAATGTCTGGTCCAGTCCGACTGCCAAGTGCTAGTGAGAGCGTTGTCTCAAAATCAAGCAAAATTGGCCATGGCGGTGTGCGGCCTGGATTGGCTCTATTGTCACGATTCTCAGGGCAAACGCATTCATCAAGGTTAAGGAGGTGTCAACATCTCTTAATGTCAGAGCTGATTGGGTTGTGCGTTCGAAGGCGAGAGAGTCACTTCCTGACGACTGGATTAATATTCTTGATCTAATTTCTTTTCTTCTTTAAGAATGTAACCTGTTTCCGGTTTCTTTCCATTGGTGGAATAAAAGTTGATTAATCTTGTAAAAAAAAATAATAGTACTCTACTAAATAGTGGATTTGTTGCTGCCTGTTACTCCACTTCATTCCATGCCATTGATCTTGACCTTGATTGCGCTTGTGAGCAAATGAAAGGCGGAGGAAGTAAGACAGGAAACACGTGCTTGCTTTGCTTTGCTTTGCTTTGCTTGTTTGTTTTCACTTCACGGGCAAGAACCCAAGCCCAAGCCATTGATTTGAACCCAACCCAAACCCAAGTACCAACCTCATCAGCAGAGCTCAGCTTCACGCGCCGCAACCAGCAGCCACCTAATCATATTATAATAATATTAATAGTGGGTTAAAATACCTCTGCTCCTCCTACTCAGCCACCAAAATCCACCTGTAAATTAAAAATAAGAATAAACCAGAAAATGTCAAACTCTTCAATTTATTTTATGTTCATTTTTTTAATTTTGGTTCTTCTTTCTTGTACGCTGCTTCCTTCCTGCCCACTTTGCAGGTCCGTGAATAAACAACACACATTGATACAGTACACCCAGCTCAGCTAGCCAGCTACCCAGCAGGTTATAATTGGAAAATATTGTCATTATGATTATGTATTAAACAAAACCAAGTGGATAACACTACTATTAGTACTACTCAATCTACTAATAAACTACTCGTTTTTTGCTTTACCTTTTCGCGAGAATGATTAGTTGAATTGCCTTCTACCTCTTAAAGTTAACTCAAAATCAGCCTAAAACGTCCCAAATCAATCCATTGCAATATCAAACAGTAGCCTTTCAATAGGTTGTATTATTTACAAAATTTTCAAAGCCATGTAATTGTACAGCTAAGATGATACTCAGTGGTGATTCAATGATGGTAATTTAAACTGAATCCACATTTTTCGGACTTTCAGTAAAGGATTGGATTCACCACAACCTTCGTTAGCACGACGCTGGCCTTCTTTTTGGCTTACCTGTTGATCTCGTTGGCGGACAAGAAATGATCGGCTCTTTGTAGACAAGATCGAGTCAGTTGAAGTCTTTCTACAGAGGGTCCATGCCCTGGATTAACATAGTGCAGCAGACTATGGACAGGGAAGGGATAGTCTCATTCACACAACTACCCGACCTACCACAACGGAGGTGATGATCTCATGACAGTCGCCATCTCCCGAGTGGGTCTCTCTCAATTCTGACGGCTAAGTTCACCACGATTCAAGCCATGCTGCTGCTGGTGACCTGATCAGAGATCATACAGGACGATGACTTAGCGGCGTTCGGTATTAACCTCGGTGTCTCCTCGATTACCCGAGATGAATTGGGAGGCACAGTAGAAGGGCTTCAGGTGGCTTGGGTCTTGGGTTATCGATGTGTTCACGTCCAACTAGAGTCTCAGTGTGCAGTTCGTCTTCTTTCGCATGCGGAGGTCATGGACCACCGCCACACAACAGTGATCTAGGAGCTGCAGTTTTCGGGAGTGGGAAGTCTCGATTAGTCATATCTATCAAGAGGGTACCAATTGTGCTAATTTTCTAGCTAATCGAGGGCATAGTCTACAGTTTGGTTTTCATAACGTTATTGTTGATGATCTTGTATTGCCTACCGGCTGTTGCATTAAAACGAATCAACTGAAGAATCAACCCGTTGATTGAAACCCTTACAAATTAGTGAATTATGTTACTCTATCTTCAAGTCATCGACATTAAGGGGTCGTTTGGAGAATATGAGTTTAAATCTATAGATTGTAAACAATCTAAAGATTCTATCTCTTCGGATTGTTGAAAATAGATTTTAAAATGTTTATTGTTTGGTAACTGTGATTGTTAACATTCAATGGTAATAAAAATAAAAAATTTATATTAATAACATGTTTATCCTTAATGAAAAATTAGAGTAGTTCGAGAAATATTAAAAACTTTGTTAGTAAATATATTTAATATGATAAATAAATAAAAGAAAGAGAAAAGGTAGGAGAAAAAAAATCTCATGAATCAAGATATAGAATCTCTCTGATTATGAGAGATTTGATATCCATAGATTTTAGAGATTTGAAATCTCTAAAGCTAAAATCCACAATACAAAAAGCAACAAAAAAACATAGCTTTCTACAAAATCTACAAATTTAATGAATCCACGGCCTAAATCCCATTCTCCAAACGACCCCTAAATTACAATAATCACGTAAATATCTCTCTCTCTCTGTATTTTGTACCCACGCATGCAGGGTAAAAAATAAGTATCCTTCCTCTCCAAATATCCGGCATGAAATCTGAAACCATGGGCCATAGATAGGCCCAAATGTGTTTTTGTATTCGCAGCCCCACGTGTCTGTACTGATTATTTCGCCTTTAACGACAGCATTTTCAGAAGGAAAACGACAAAATGGGCACCGTCCTGTTCTGTGCTGTCAGCTGTTTAGTAGGTAGTGGCTTCATTATCCGACGCCGTCCCTCTTGTTTTCTCTTTCTCTCTCAGAGTATCCAATGACCAAAAGTGGGCTGTCCCACTTTTTCACCACGCAAATAAATATAAATAATAAACCACTCTTTTTTTTTCTTCTGCCACAAAATCTTTGTACTAAATCTCCATATATATACTCAGGTGGTTAAAAAGGGTACTGTTCAGTAGTTGGTTTCACACCCACACGTGGTGAAATTAATATATACAAAATTCACCCTTGCAGTCGTAATAGAAAATACTACAGGCTAATAAATTATATGTTTGATCATTCAAATTAGATAAAAATTTTCACGTTGAAACCCGAATCATTTTTCTTTTTTATTCGTCACTAACTATACTAATCGTTTCACCGTTAGTCACCGGTTGTCAGTCTCCATCAGACTCCGTTAACTCTATCAGTTTTTTTGATGACGTGGCAAATGAGACGGTTGACTAAACCGTTAACTCAATGACATATCCTATGCCATACGACTTTACCAGGGAGTCTATATACACAAAGTGAAGCGAAGTACTCCCCGAGCAAAACATTGGAATCAAAATCTACTAAATTAGTCTATCTTTATGCGTTCTTCTACATTCTAGATCTTATTGTTCCTTCATTTTATTTTACGACAATAATTCGATAAACGAGACAATAATTCGATAAACGAGATTACGTAGGAGATATATACATCACTATTTTTTTTTTTCTCGAAACCTTTCACATGCTTCGCACTTAAATCTAGAATGTATATCTAATGACTCTTTAGAGTTGGTAATGCTATTAAAATTTTCAGTCAGAAGAAGGAAGCAAGCAATTGTAGATAGTAAAGTCAAAGTTAACCCATTGCACAATTTTACAGCTGGGGTTATATATTTAAGATGGTAATTAATAAGACTTGCACAGACCAGACCACACAAGTTGCACTGAGTGAGTTCTTCTTCCTTGGAACTTCCACCGGAGTAAATTAGAAGCAAGGGGGTTGAAACTGTTTTCAACTTTTCACTCTGCCAAATGAAAACTGCTGCTACGAGAAATTATTCATGGCAATTTGGCCGGTGATTATTTATGGCAAGTTGGCTGGAGTAATTGGTATTCGAATCCCAATCTCCAAACCAAACCCCTCTCTTTTTTCGATTTTCTCCTTCCCTTAACCTTATCTTTGGAATTCTAAGTTAGAAATTTGCATATTAAAGTTTATATTTGTGTGTTTGAATCTTCCTTATTTGTTGAATCCTAGCACAGACTGTTATTTTTGTGTAATGTTATATGTTATTATCCATACATTGGATAATATTTGGTATAATTTATAAATATATGAACAATATAATGACATTTTCCATATATCGAGACTAAAACGATCGGATCACTAATCTTCAACCCACTTGTTAGACCGCCTAGCGTTCGAACACCCTCGTTCGAACTTTGTTTAACGGACTATGAACTGTTTTTAATTTAACCGGTGCTCAAAAATTCAAGGTGCAATTAATTCTATTCAACGCAAAATTTTTGTTCGGAAAACAAGTATATATTCGTAACTTCTCAAATTATAATATACTAAAAAAAATTTGCATAACAAATTTGCTCACTAGTGTAAGGTGGACCTCATAATCTGTTCCATGCATGTATTTATTTGCGTGAATGGTGTACTGATCGATGTAAATCACGGATAGCTATATATATACTTCCTCAAATACTTAGTTGTAGTTTAATTGTCAAAATAAATTCTCAAGTGACTTGTAAAAATTTGTTTATATTGAACAGAAGTAGTCTCTTGCTCAGCTGTTCTAAAGCTGCGAAGGGCACATAAACACCAAACTTCTCTGTCAGTACTACATTGATATGTGGTTTCTTTTTTTTTTTTCTAGAGTTTAGTCCTGGATTCATTTATAAAAAAAGTTTTGACAGCTTAGATTCCTTTCCTTGGATTTGAAATGAATGTATGAGATGCACTCCACCATATCGATATCATATTCATTCATATATATGCAAGGATCCTTCAACAAAATTAATAAAGATGTCAATTTATTTTATTTGTGGCACTCGTTCCCATTCCTCACACTGTTGATGAAATTGACGCAACAAAGCAGGGAAACCAAACTGCTTACCTTCAAAGACAACCCAATTATGCGACTTCCAAATTCGCCAAAGCACAGCCACCACAGCCATGATCATGGGAGGGTGGTGGATTAAGGCAAACAGCCGTTTGAGAAACAGGGGAAAAGTATGGCGAGGCAAGTCTTGGCCAAGATGTTCTAGCCCTGAATAGTCCCATAAAGCCCGAGCCACTGGACACTCCAGGAATAAATGTTCCATAGTTTCCGATGCTTCCCAACAAACCGGACCACGCGGAAGGACAGGAACACTTTTCTCAATGAGGCCCTCCGTAGTAGGGAGGATACAATGAAAAATTTGTCACACGAACACCTTCAACTTAGGGGGAATGTCAGCCTTCCATAGCCAAATCCAACTGGCCCTATCCATCCAACTAGCCGTAGCCCTCCAACAACCATTCCTTTTGGACATATCAACGGCTAAATGATATGCGGTTTTGACAGTAAACACGCCATCCGACGTGCAATGCCAGATAAGTTTATCCACCATATTCTGTCTCGGAAGAGGAATAGAACGAATCATTCGACATGTTGGAGGATCAAACCATTGGCTCAGTTTGGTGTCACATCAACCCCCTTCCCCATCCTGAGCTATAACCTCCGCCACCACCGGGTCACCACCTTCTGGGAGCACCTGTGGGTTATAGACAGGCTTCTCAGGATGCAACTGAGGAATCCAATTCGAGGAGAGCAACGATGCTGACTCCCCATTACCAATTTGCCAACGAAGGCCCTGTTCAAGCAACTGCCTCCCATAGAGAACACTCTGCCATCCCTAGGAAGGGCGTGAGCGTGTTTGGGCTTGGAGAAAAGCCCCCCTTGGGAAGTATTTACCTTTATAAACTTGAGCCAGCAAGGATTGGGGTTCCTGAAGAATTCGCCATCCAATTTTAGCTAGCAGTGTCTGATTAAAATGTTCAAACCGACGGAAACCCATTGCCCCCATCATGTTTGCTTTTGCACATATTTTTCCAGGACATTCAATAAATCCTTGACTGCCCCTCCGTCACACCCCACCAGAACCGAGCAACGTGCTTGTCTAAGAGCCGACAAAGCGACAGGGGCAATCGGAAGCAAGACATAACATGCAATGGTAAGGCTAAAGCAACAGATTAATCGGAAGCAAGACATAACATGCAATGGTAAGGCTAAAGCAACAGATTTGATAAGGGTTTCTTTTGCTGCCCAAGGTAAAGTACGTTGCTTCCAACCTTGCAATTTCTCCAGCAGTTTTTCTTCCAGGTAGCGGAAGGTAGCCATCTTCGAACGGGCAGTTAGGGTCGGGAGCCCCAAGTATTTATCATGGACTCTCACCGCTCCCACTCCCAGAATCGCAGCCAGAAACTCCTGGTCTGCGGGGGCTATGTTCTTACTAAAACAAACCGCAGATTTCTCCAAGTTAACCCGTTGACCACTTAACTCCTCATATTCATTTAAAACGTCGATCAGATTTTCACACTCCTGAAGATTACCCTGCAAGAACAAATAAGAATCATCCGCAAAGAATAAATGTGAAATCCGAGGAGCTTGCGGAGCTACTTTCACTCCTTCCAGTCTCTTGTCAGCAATTGCCTTGCGAAGAATCGCAACAAAGCCTTCCGTACATAGCACAAATAGCAGAGGAGACAGAGGGTTCCCTTGTCGAAGCCCTCGGGAAGGCGAGAAAAATCCTGACGGGGACCCATTCATCAGGACAGAGAAAGATGTTGAGCGAAGACAGTCATGGATCCATCCTGTCCAGACGGGATTGAAACCCATTTTCTCCAGGACTGCGAGCAAGAAGGGTCATTCAACTCTATCATAGGCCTTTTCCATGTCAACCTTTAGAGCCATGTACCCTTTCTTACCACGTGTCTTGATTTTCAAATTGGATTGGTGTAATCGAATTGGAACCGATGATAAACGGTGAAATCGATAACGAACAGTAAATGGTCGATTTCCAGTAACCAAATTTAGATAACTACTAACTGATAATTAAATGATTAGTAACCGACATTTAAATGGTTAACCGACTAATCGATCACGACCATCCTCACAGTTAGGGTACAAAATAATAGGCTCAATAAGTTGCTTGCATAGACAAATTATAATGGGATGTTTGAAGAACTACAAGATCTCTTGCATATCTAGTTGTAAGTTGTAACGGTGACTTAGGTTCAAATGAGCATAATTTCAAGATAGGTCTTTAAAAGGAGCACAATAGAAAGTTAGACTTGCACACGATAGTTTGAGAACAATCAATAACATTTTAGCTTCCATGGAATTTGGTGGGATTTATGAGTTGAGTAATTGTTGTTGGGTTTCTTATTTTTGTGTGCTTCTTTAATCAATTTGACGGTAGAATGATTATTGTGTACTTGTATTGGATTTAGTTGATTATGGATTCATATCTATATTAAATTATTTTTTTATTAAATGTTGACAACTTAAAAAAGAACACATACGTATGTTGGGAAAAATCTACAAAAATGCACAATTGAAAAATGAGGAGGTCATTTGTTGGTTAAGTTACCGATCGATTATTTTGGTATAACTGTGATGAATCACTTTGTTAACGATTATCCGGTTAACCGACAAAATAATCGAGAACCGACTATATTGTTACGGTTAACCGACTAATATAAACGATGCAATCAACGGTAACCACAAAGTGCTTATCGGTACGGTTAACTGAGAACCTACTAAATGGTTCCATTTATAACCAAACTGAACCAATTACTAGCCGTAGAGCCAGGTGTGTCACATCTAATTTTGGATAAAATATAATTAGCGTCATAAAGGTATATACAGGGAAATGAATTCTACATCTCTGTGGGTTAACACAATAACATTTTCCCACTAAATACTGCTCATTCTGTGTTTTTTATTGTAATAAAATTTGCTTACAACACCATAAACTAAATTCTCAATTGCATCAAAACCCTAATCAGTCTCTAATAATTATGTTTATTTTAGAATACACGTTGTGTTGTTTATGAAAATGATAATTGTATTAGTCAATATTTATTTTTTATAACTAATTATTTGAATATTATTATTTGAATTATATATTAAATATTAATTTACATTCAAAAAATCATACCTTAAAATCAAATCATGGCTCCACCACTAAATCTCACTCACGAATTTCACACTTTCGATCTTTAATTTTCAAATCCCTTCATATTTTTATCTCAAATTTCTTCTCTTAGGTTGCCTTGGATCTTTCTATAAATTTTTTATTTTCTTATTTCTTATGTTGCCTTTGAATTTGTAACATCCAGAACCTTTTTTCCCATCAAGATATTGACCGTTTTGTTTCTAGATCGTACGGTTTTTGTCTTGAAGTGCATATCAAGATGATTTCACGACTTTCGAGAGGTCCATAGCCATTCCATTGCTCCACTACGAAGCACTTTTAATTAAGAGTTTTTAAAAAACTCATTCATTTCATTCCCAAAATGTGTATTGTCAGTTAATGTCGGTTTCTCACTTATAAAGTATGAATCTCAATCACCCGTAATTTGTCGATATGAGATTCACCTAATATGTTCAAAAATTGATCTATTGTGTTTAAGGTTTTCTGTTTGAGCACGTTGTTGGTCCTTTCTTCTTTAGTTGTTCTCCTTTGCTGACTTCCACGTTAAGTTTGCGCTCTATTATTTTGCTTCGTCGCTCACTTACATTTCTAACTTCGTTACAAACAATGACTAGTACATAATTAAGTTCATAACACGTACAGACGGTTCAATGCATACCGCTCGAACACTTTAGATTATGGAGATTATTCACAATCTAATTTTGGGAACATAAATATGGATCCAGCTTTTTAAACCCATCAATCGGGTTTGGTCAAAAATCTCACATTCACGAAAAGTAGATTTGGCCTGTGGGGATGCGAAAAGTTCACTTCATATGCCCTGCCCACCTCTTTTTTGTTTCTTGTTTCATCAAAATCCAATTAATTTGTCTCATTCTTTACGTGCACTCAACCAATGGAATTTCTTCTTCTCTTTTTTCTTAAAGGGACTGAATTTTAGGGTTTAGGTATTGGCATTCATTTATTCTTCAGTGTGTCCCATGGTCAACTACACTAATTTTTGTTTGTAGAAAGGGGTGCGATTCTTAATCACCAAGTAATTCTAATCGTCATCGTACTCGTACATGCTTTAAAAATAATTTATTAAGTAATATTCATGCACCTCAAGAAGGAGGAATAAAATTTTATCCAGTGTCCATGAGATCAATATACTCTGGAATAACTATTAAAAAATCTGGAACGTATGCAGTTGTCGCTTTATCCTAAAAATAAATAAATTGTATTCTCTACCACATAATAAAAATATGTATCATGGAGTAGGATTTGCAAACTTATTATTGTTAATGTGATATTTTAGTAGTAATTGGGTTAAATATTGCATTTGACTGAATCATTCACATGTGGTGTTTGACATGTGATATTTAGTACTAAAATAGGTGTAAAACAAGTTATCTTCAAATAATACATGGTGTACAAGTTTTTAGGTGAGTTATTTTGATTAAAATAATTCAAAATGAATTGTTTAGGCTAAAAGAATTTTCAATGAACTATTTTAGGCGAGTTATTTTGATTCAAATCATTCACAATTCATAATAAAATAGGTGTAAAACAAGCTATTTCCAAATAACACATGGTGTGCAAGTTATTTGTAAATAACCAACGACTCAAGTAGCTCATATTTAGGACTGGAAGTTTGGTACCGGTATTTGGGATATACCGAATATCATACCGAATTTATCTATATTTGGTATTACCGAATACACATATTATTTCTTGGGAATGGGATTGGGATTGAATTTTTATTGTTATTCGGTATTAGGGATTACGGGATTGGGATAAGTATATACCGAAATACCGATCAATACCGAAATATAAACTAGTGTGTATTTTATCCTCTCAACTAGACTCTCATTCACGACTACACGACCCACAACCACAAAGAGTGTCATTTAATTATACATAGGTCATTCCATCACTATTTCACAACTTAGAAGTTCCCATTCAACTCAAATTTGACTTTCCAATTTAAGTTACTATCATCTCTCATATAATCTTTTGTTATTTTCATAACACCAAAAATCAAACACTAGTATTAGTCGTCTCTCAACCTCCAATCCGTCAAATTAAAGTTAACCAATGACAAGAACTTGAGATGTCACCTCTCCTCCATTCTCCTTGTACATATCCTAGCTCTACGCAAACTCAAGACTATTTGCTTAGTCTTTTTGCCCTAGATTAAATAACATAGTTAGTAAATACTCCGTTTAATACACGTATATATACCCGTACGTACTTTATCCGTTTAAAACTTCCGTATCCGTATTATTGTCAAGTCGTTTCATTTTTTCCCGTTCATTGGATTGCTCCCGTACTAAACACGTATTAAAACCCGTATAACACGTTTAATATCCGTATTTAATGAATTAAATTGTGAACTTTGCTATTATTTATATATTTATTTATTTTTAAAATAATTTATTTTTATATATTTATTACTATTAACGTACTATTAAATGTACCTTTAGCTTAAAGACGACGTAAAATACCCGTACGTATTTTTTACTTAACTTTCCCGTACCGTATTTTACTAACTATGTTAAATAATAAAATATAATTTATATATTTAATTGTTAATTTCAAAGGTAATTAATTTCGTATTTGATATACCGATCGGGATACCGAAGTACCGATTGGGATACCGCATCCGCAATATTTAGGAATTGGGATACTAAAATTATTTAGGGATTGAGATTGCTTTTAGGTTATAATTCGATATTCAAGATTTCGGTATTTAATATTGAGATACCAATACCGTACCGATTTCCACCCCTAATTAGCATAATGCTTTAAGAGTTAGCAACTAAACCCATCCCGTTTCATGCCGAGCATGTAAAACGGTTAAATGAATAGTTTCACAAGCCTACTATGCTAACAAGTACTGGTATTTTTGTTTACAAACAAATTAGGTTACCAATTTATTTTGTATTTACACGTACATTTTTTGTATGATACCAACAGAATATGTACTTAAACGTTAGGTCCAAATTAAATTTATATTAATTTTTTTTTACAAATTTCTTTATAATACAAACGGAACATATATATTCAATATTATAATACAAATTCAACTTGTACCCAAAATCAACTGTAGTTATAAATATTCTAAAATTCCTCTTGTTAAGGTATTATTTCAATTTCTCTTCCCATACTCAAAATTTTTGTATCATTTTCCTTTGGTTTTCTTTTCCGCCACATTTAGCATTAGTTCTAACTTCTGAACAGAAGCAAACATTAATTATGAATTAACCACCAAATGCACTGCATTCCTTGTGCTGAAAACCAGAAGAAAACCCAGAAACATGAATTTGATAGGAAATACAAGATCAGATCAATGTTTTATTAAACCCCTTTCGTTCCTCAGTTTCCCATCTGTAACTTGTTAGGTTGTATATGTTCAGAGCACCTTTCCTCCTTCAGCTTTGCCAACATACAAGATAGAGAGACACTCATAAAGAAAGGAATAGAATGTTGGCTTGATTGGTTGGTAAAGAAAGCATTCATCAATTCCCAATTCCAATTAAACCTTAATATAACTATAGTGAGGGGTTAGGTACAAATACCAAACCTCATTGAACTTATCCCATTAATGGCTTTTATTAATGATACTATTACTAGTCTCACAGGCTTTAATTTATACCAAGTCGCCAATTGCCAATAGCTTGCAGCTCTAACCAAAAGAGAGACATGAACAACAATCCTTTTAACAAAACAGAAAATAGCCAAAAGAAGTGGGTATAAGTTGCCTTCACTGCACATGTAAACATCCCCATTTTTTTTCGACTCAATTGACAGGCAAGTAAGCAATCATCTTCAGCAGTCGGGTATTCGAGGAACAGACAAAGATTAGTAACCAAATAGTTTGGTGGTGGTGTTGTTGTTTTTACAAAAAAAGGTTTCCAATAATAGTTTTCAGAAAAGACAGTTAAATGTTGGGCTGATAAACTATAAAAAAAATCATTTTTAATATATGAAGTATATGAAAAAAAATTATAGTGGATCAAACTCTCCAGGATAAAATAATCTTGTGTTAGAATAACGTGGGGATAAGGATAGTTTGTGGGTTTGATTTTAGCTTTTGGAAAAATTGGGATAAGAACTACACTTTTATAATTATATTTATGACCATATTACAAAAACAAATGAAGCGTAATAAAATTGAAAAGATGTTCATTAATAATTATTATGTTAGAGATTCGAATCATGTATACAATCATTAATTTCTTTTCATTTTTTCCATACTCAAACTATTACTAAAAGTTCATTATTTTTTCCCCCAAATTTTAGGAGTGTCTCGAGACACCCATACTCTCCACTTGGGTCCGCCTTAGGGTGTATGGTAAGGGTAGCGTATGCTAGCTCGAACTATTTATATATATATGGTAATTTCTATCGTATCCATTGCAAATTTAGGGGGAATTTCATACCCCTAATAAGAAAACGGTATCGAGACATCGAATTAACTAATTTTGGGGCATGAAACTAAACTCTACTCCTTAATAGATGAACGGTAAGTCTTACTTATCTAAATCGTAAACCTAAATCCTGAAATGGTGCATGTAATTTGTTGCATCTATTTCAACGAATCATGTTATCGATAATAGTTTATAATTAAATTGATTTTAGTGTTTAGATTTAGAAAAGACTTATATTTTTATCTTTAATGGTTAAAAACTTAGATACAGTATTACAAAGTCTAGTCAATTCAAGATCTAGATAATGTTATTACTTACGGCATTGCCATATTCCCGTATTTACCATGAGTACGGTAGAACTCCCATATGTATAACTTTATGATGCCTTTGATATATTTCTATATTTGAAACTGTTTCATTAAGATAGTAGATTGTTATTTTTAATTAAAATAATTAGGTTTAGGTTTCAGAATATACCATACTCAAAGTTATGGTTAACTTGAGACTCTAGGTTGCGATAACTCCCTGAGATTATACCATATTACCATATGCTTTGCTATTTGCCGCCCTACTTTTTACTAAGTGTCGCCCTACTTTGATATAAAAACAACGATATACCCTTAATGAAATCAACCTTCCTTTCTTTTCTTGGACCATGTAAAATGACATTGTTCGTCTTAGGACAGACCATGTAAAATAGGATGGTCCATACCAGGTTCGACCATGTAATTTTACATGGTTCGGGTCAAAGTCCTTTCAAATTGAAAATTTTTACTTTTAATGTGAGCTAAGTTTTTTAATAGGAGGAGGGAAGGAAAAAAAAATCATATTCACATCACACAAATACAATATTCACATAACAAAAATATCATATTCCTATACGAATATGATGTGTGAATATGATATTTGTATATGGGTAATGAGAATATGATATTTATATTACGTGAATATATTGTTTTAATTACTCTCATAAAAATATTGTATTTGTTTAATGAGAATATGATAGTTGTATTGCGTGAATATGTTATTTGTTTTAGAAGAATATGATGTTTGAATAGTGGAATGGTCAATTCCGGTCCGGACCATGTAAAATAGGATGGTTCGTACCAGGTCCGACCATGTAAAATATGATGGTCCATACCAGAGTAAGAGGAAGGGAAGGAGAGGGGAATTCATTAAGGGCATTTATGACTTTTTATATCTATTCAGAGCGATGATTAGTAAAAGGTAGGGCGTTGAATAACAATCCTATGTACAATACTCCAAATTCATTAGAGCACCATAGAAATTACCTAATTTTGGCAAAAACAAGATATTTATCTTTTAGTGTTAAAATATCACCAGAAAAAAAATTCTCTTAATGCAACGAATAATCAACACAAAAAGTCGGCCATATACAATATCAGTTAAAAATTCGGAAATCAATGAATATTTTTAAAATTCGGATAAAATTATATGCAGAAAAACATGATAAATATTAAAACAAGATAATTAATTATGTTGTTTAAAGTTTAAACACAGATCATGCTATGATATAGAGTTATCAACCCTCATTTTATTGTTGTTGTTGTTAACAGTTAACAGTAAAACTCAAAGAAAAGAACGGGGATGAATTTGTTAAGTGAGAGAGAGAGCCACGTGGCCACATGGGTGGGGACTGGGATTGCCAGCTTAACATCACAGCCGTCAGTGTCAAAGTCAGGAAGTGCAATGGCAATGGTAATGGTAGGCAGCCACATCACAGCTGGCTGCCTTTTCTTGCACAGCTGGCTTCCTCCTTACTACTCAAATACTCAAATCAATTAACATTTAACCCCAATCCACAGCCTAATATCTTTCTTTACTTCGTCCTCCCAACTCCCAAGGCCACCAAGAACCCTAACTAGGTCAAAACTCGCACAAGATCTAATGTAAAATCCAAACTTGTCACAACTCACAAGTGTATTTCATAATGTAAAGTATTAGATGGATGTGAAAGTGAAGCGTGAAAGAGCGATTTAAATCGATTTTGTCCATAATGCGAATGGGGTAGTCCAAAAGCTATCTTTTCCCCCTCTCCAGTAAGACTAATAATCATTGTTAAGGTAGGAATCCTTGTGATACACGGACTACAGGAGAGATTAGAGTCGAACCGGGACTTACATGTAAGTGTAAGAGACGTAAACTCAAATGAATCGTACCAGCTAAAATGACAGGAAATCCTATTTAACTCCATTATATCTATCAAATGTTAGCATCTAACTACTACTTCCTCAAGATTTAGCTATTAATAGTCCAAGAACATATAGCAAGCTTTGCCCGTATCAAGTAACTTCTCCTTATAGTATCCACTCCAAATGGGAAACAAAATACGGTCACAATGGCAACAAAAAAATGGTCGCTATGGAAATAACATGACGAGGGAAATAAAATGTATTTTTTTGCAAGCAATTTTAGTAATTTAATTGTTGAATATGGGTGTATTTTTTGGGGAAATAAACAAAAGGCGTTCAATGTCAACTAGCTGTCACATGGGAGCCAACCAATTGGGGAATAATAATTAGTTCTTCCATTTTTTGCCATAAAAATTTAATGACCTGGTAAGCAGATAAACTAAGCACATTTAGCAAAACAGTGCAGAGAACTATATGGATCCTAATCATAAATAATTCTTTACCATAACTATCGTTCTCATTACCCAAACAGAAAACATTTAAAATAAGATTTTTGCCTATTAATGACTAAGCCTCGAACCTGAGAATATGTTTGATCAATACACTGGACATGTCATTTTATTCGTGCGTTCCACTATACATCCCATGTCTAGAAACATTATTACGTAACCAAGGTTTGTAACCCGGTTTAGCCGTTTGGCCGGTCGAAAGTAGAGGGTTAATGTTTCGACTACTTTGGCCCGGTTTAGATAGGATATATGAAAAATTTATTATATTTTATACCTTTATAAATGATATCGAATCTCATCTAAAATATGGGTAATAACATATGATACTACACCAAAATAATAGTTCATACTTTGATCCAATGTATAGTAAATATTAAAACACACTTATATAACTTCAATATTCAAATGTTTAACTTAGAATTCAAAAAATAGGGTTAGGTAAAGAAGAAAACCGGAAAATGGGTGTATTTTGGAAAAACCAAAGGGAAAAACAATATCGAGTGACCTCCAAACCAGTACTCTTGCAGCGGGTCAATCCGGAAGGTGCCTTTTTTTCTCACGAGGTCAACCTCAAAATGGGTCAACCGACTGGTTTACAACCTTGGAAATAACCCTATTTCCTTCGTTTTGATTTTGATTTACAAATTTTTTTAATAAAAAACTATGACATTCATTTTCACATAATTATGCACAAAATTTTCTTACATTTTATTGGTGCGTAGTGATATACTTTACATAATATTGTGTTACGTGAGACATGAGACGTGATATCAAAGTGTAAATTAGTAAATATAAAAAAATGTGATATTGTATTCCATAACTAATTTAAATTTTCTATAAAAACACTAAAATTAAACAAATACGATATACTCCTTCAAAAATAATAAAAACGATAATGCAGACACATCCCAATCCAAAGAGACAACACAATTAAATTCCAAATGGAAAAACTTCCTATTATTGTAATTTCACATTTAAACCGAGAAATTACGTTAAGATTTATATAAAAAATTAAGATTTATAAGAAATACGCATCTTTATACACTATATGCCTCCAAAACTGCTACAAAAATAAAATAAAATATATGCCTCCGAAACGGGCCACGCGCCTAGTTTCCTAGCGTCGCCTTCACTCGCTTCTTCCACACGAGACGAGATTAAAAATTATAAAGAAGGAAAGAACCCGATACTTTGGTTAGCCTTAGCTGGTAGCCAGTTTGGCAATTTCGGCCGCAGTTTTTTTTCCTTTTCTTTTCTCTGAAATTTTCTATCACTTTCGTTGGCGAGAAATTTATAAGAGCTGGCGATACTTTCTTCGTCGTCTCCATCCGCCTAGAGAGAGACGGAAGAGGGAGGGAGATAGAGAGAAGGAAAGGGTAGAGAGAGAGAGAGAGAGAGAAAATTTCTGGGATTTAATTACACAGATTGGCTGTAGCGTTTGTGGGGGGGTTTTCTGGGTTTGATTTCTTCTGTTTCGATATTGCTTCCTCTTCCTTCAATCGGCATTGGAAGGGAAGGAAACGGAAAGGGGTGAAAAAGGGGAAGGAAAGTAAAATAGCCGCGTTTCATTTTCTTCACTTATCCTCTCTTTCTCTCCCTTTCCTGGAAAATCCGGGAAAACGAAGGAAAATCAGCGCAGCCATAGCCCCGCCGCGTTGATTTCAGCTAGTCTCTGTTGATACATTTCGGATTTTACCATCTGTTACATTTTGACAGCTGACCATTGATTTCTCTCCCTTCTTCCGAAGCTATGATGCTTCTCCGCGTCCAGCACATTTTCCAGAAGAGTCGTCTTCTACATCACAACCACCATTATTAAAAGCTAAAACACTTACCACCCTCTTTTTCTATAGCCGCCCAGAAAAAAAACCCAGTTCTCAAGATGGCTGCAAATGGAGGATTATTCAGGTCAGATTTACTGGGTCTGTTTGGCTTCGTCGTAGTATCGATTCTCTCCTCATCCTTCTGCCTCGGGATTCGTTCCGTCCCCGACGGCGCGGATCTCGCCGGGTTGCTCCGATTCAACGAAGCCCCCGAGTACCGGAACGGCGTCGGGTGCTCGATTTCCGGCGCTTCCTCATGCGACCCGTCTCTGGTTCACATCGCCATGACCCTCGATTCGGAGTATCTCAGGGGCTCAATGGCCGCCGTCCACTCGGTCCTCAAGCACGCGTCCTGCCCGGAAAACGTCTACTTCCACTTCATCGCGGCGGAGTTCGACCCGGCCAGCCCGCGGGTCCTGAACCGGCTGGTCCGGTCCACTTTCCCGTCCCTCCGCTTCTCGGTCCACATTTTCAGGGAAGATAAAGTCATCAATCTCATCTCTGCCTCAATCCGGCAGGCCTTGGAGAACCCGCTCAACTACGCCCGGAACTACCTCGGCGATTTGCTGGAATCCTGCGTGGAGCGGGTCATTTACCTGGACTCCGATTTGGTGGTGGTGGACGACATTCAGAAGCTATGGAGCACGGTTCTGACCGGGTCGCGGGTCATCGGGGCACCCGAGTACTGCCACGCCAACTTCACCAAGTACTTCACGCCGGCGTTCTGGTCCGACCCGGTTATGTCCCGGGTCTTCGCCTCCCGGCGGCCGTGTTACTTCAACACGGGGGTGATGGTGATGGATTTGGTGCGGTGGAGGGAAGGGAACTACAGGAAGAGGATTGCGATGTGGATGGAGATTCAGAGGCAGAGGAGGATTTACGATCTGGGTTCCCTGCCGCCATTCTTGTTGGTGTTCGCCGGGAACGTGGAGGCCATCGACCACCGGTGGAACCAGCACGGGCTAGGAGGGGATAATGTGAGGGGAAGCTGCCGGTCGCTGCATCCCGGTCCGGTGAGCTTGCTGCATTGGAGTGGGAAAGGGAAGCCATGGGCTAGGCTTGATGCTAAAACTCCTTGCCCACTTGATCATTTGTGGGAGCCTTATGATCTCCACCATGGAAGCAGCATCAGTAGCAAAACCAATGATCTTCTGGGTTCTGCATCAGTAGCTGGTCTTTCCAGTTACTTGTGAAAAAAAAAGATTGGCTTGTGGGGTGGGGAGGGTTGAATTCTTTGTTTCATAAATTATTCTTTTTTGGCTTCACACATTCAAAGGGGATTGATTCTTTGATAGCTGTGTACAGATTAGAAAAGGCAGAGCTATAGCTAGCTCTCTCTCTCTCTCTCTCTCTGTTTGGAAGTGGAAATTTGCCATTTGGGGGGATGAACCAGAAAGCTTGCAGAGGCAAGAGAAATTCCCTCTACCCTTTTGGGTGCTGGGGGATTTGGATTGTTGCTCTGTGTAATTTTCTACCTTTTTGGTGGGTTGATTTGTGAATTCTTCGTATTTTCTGGGGAGGAGGGATTATGTTTGTTTGTTGATTAAGTTGATGATGAAAATGGTGATTGAATGATCTCTTTCTGGAGCATTCTTTTTTACATATTTTGGGAGATGTTCATCTCTTTCTTTGTATGTAAATGGAGCTCTTCAGTTTTGTTGGGGAGAATGATGATGAGATTAATAATACCGTTCAGTCAGTTGTTCATTGTTTCTGATTCATCTTCTGTGCTGGTTCTACACTGTTCATTGACCCAATTTTAAGTCCACTGATCTGTGTCGGCAAGTCATAGGATTAAAGCTCTCCAACTGATCTTCTTTTCTAATCATCAAGGATGGCTGAATGGTGAGGCATGAGGTTTCGCTGGTTCGATTCTCGCAACTTAATCATTTTGTTAGTCATCGACAGAGCTGTAACTCGCATCGATTTGTGCATGCCAAGGTCGCAGTCATAAAAGAAAGTCTGCGTAGTCCGCAAGTAAAAAGAGGTGAAATGTGAAAGATCTGCAAATGTCATCAGATGAAGCTGATTGCATCTCTGGTAACAACAATTAGGTTTGTGTTAATCCAGATAAAGGTGTTGAACTGTTGATGATTGATTGGAAGAAGACAAAAGGATGGAGAAAGACAGAGGTGGAAGTAAAGAAGCAAAAAAATGAGATTGAAGGCCAGAGCAGACAAGTTGTGCTGCATCACAAGCAGGGCCAGCTCATAACTTAGTGCTGTCAGCCTGTGACCTTTGATTCCCCGTTGGACCAGCCAAGCCCTTGGTAATTGGTATAATGGTATATGCTTTGCTTCCTTTCAATTCAATGGGGGCTACAACAACTACAAAAAATTTACGAGGAAAATGACTTGTTATCTTCTTTCCTTTAGTTAAGTTATCACTACTTATCTGGTTAAGGTTGGGGAGTCAGGCATATAATGAAGGACACACACGACTTAGGGAAGAAGACTTGGATTTCTCTTTAAAAATACCATTAAGCAAGTCGGCATCGTGGAAGAAGAAATATGTTTAGCCCATCATAACGGGAAGTTTAGGTAGTAGGAGGGTTGTTTTGCTTCTTGAGCATTCTTTGTTTCTATTGGATTTTGGATACTCGAATGATTTATTGTACTTTGTGGTATTTTCGTTGTTGTGGTATTATTTGAGTACTTGAGAAAGGGAAGGGGTATTTTACTATTTTTGGCAGGGGTGGCTATACGGTCCGGTCTGGTTAAATTGGACCAAATTGATTCGGTCTCAGTCCGATTTTTTCGGGAATATAAGGACCAAAGATTGGATTGGATACAATCCGGTCTTAACCCGGTCCGGTCCTAATTTGATCTTGATTTTAGGTGTTGGGGGTCTCTTATCCGGTCTTTATTCGAGTTTTTTACCTCAAATCTAAGCCCAAATATGAGATTGGATTGTTTGTTATCCGGTCCCAGTCCGATCTCGGTCCGGGTTATACGGTCCGGTTTCGGGTAAAACCAAACAGTCCGGACCAAATAGCCAGCCCTAATTTTTGGGGTAGGGGTTAAGAGATTTTGTCAGGTTTATATGTTATGTAATTTTGGGTTGGGTTGGGTTTAGGTAAATGAATACAGAAGAATTATTCTCTAAACTCGGGTCTCCTTTCTCTCTTCTTTTGGTAGATTCCTCTCTCTCTTTCCCTTCTTCTCGTCGTCACTCTCTTTCTAGTCGATCCTTCTCTTGTTCTAACCCAAATTCTACCATAATTCTATTTTTCTCAATACCTAACTCTCTCCTAATTTGCAATTCTCATTCTCAATTATCTATCCCTATCATTGACACTCTATATCCGGGTTCTACCAATGGTATTAGAGCGAGTAGAGTGTCAGGTTTTTATGCACAAAACATAGACGTCTTCACTGGTGCGATCTTTGAAAGACACAGTTGATGTTGAACTTATCACCATGGATGAAAGCTTCAAGAAGCTTATGCCATTGGTGGAGGAGAACCAGGTCATGCCGGATGGAAAGATGTCGTAGGTTTTGTCTGTGATCTAGGAAACTTCACAGAGAGCAAGCGAAGACTTGAATGAATTTCAGAAGATGATGTTGAAACTGATGACCCAGTTCGAGGGATCGAAGGTCACTACGAAATAGATAAGAACATCAAAAGAAGCCCTATAGGTCTTGACGAACCACGAGATATTCACAGAAGGTTACTAGGATGGGACAAGGCCACGACGATGATGACCTCTTCATCACAGACGATCTCTCTAGTCCCGATGACAATAGTGACAACACCATAAGAAGAAGCCTTAGAGGTCTTGACGACCCACGAGAAAGCTGCAGAAGGTCACTCGACAAGGCTATAACAACAATCGAGACTATGACGACCTCTTCATCGCTGACGTTCTCTCCCTCGACCCTGAAAGAAATGGTGACAACCGAGCAGGATACACCGATGGCGTACTAGGGCGAAACGACTTAAACCATGGGTCAGAGACCTGGGTGGATTGTGGGTTGAACACTTTTGGCAAGCCTGCTATCGACACCCACGACCCATGAGCTGGTTATGGCCTGCGGAAAGACGTAATTGGAGAATCATGGGGCCATTGGTGGGTTGAAATATAGTGTAGAAGAGTGAGCTTGGGCTGCTCGCAAGAAGCATAGGGGTGGGCAACGGGTATTTGGGTATACACGTACTCGTCCTGTTTTATGCGGGTTATGGGTACCCATATTACCGTAATATTATTAACGGATGGGACTTGGGATTGTACATTCCTATTATGGGTACCCGCGGGTTACCCGCAAATACCTGTTTGGGTAATATGGGTACCCGTTAAACCCATTCAATACAAAGGTAGAATTAATATTCATTTTCAGCCTAGCCCACATCAGAACCCATTTCGCCATTTCGGCAGACCTTGACCATTTCGGGGCGGCCTTTTCCCTTGTCAACAGAACAGACGTCTTCGGCCTTGACAAGTTGACTAGGGTTGACAAGTTTAGTGATTTAAACTTTGGGTATTTATGGGTAGTATGGGTACCTATTGTCCGTCCCATACGGGTAAGGGGTACCCGCTTCCCATACGGGTTTGGGATATGGATGGACTTTGGTATCCAAACGGGACTGGGTACCCGTTTCAAACGGGAATGATATTTCGTCCCGTTGCCCACCCCTAAAGAAGCATGCTAAAAATGATGGTGGGTCGGGCCATCTTGGCCTTACCCAACGAATCAGAGGAGGCAACTCGAGCTAGGTGGGCTACTACCATGAGATAGACCCATCAACCGGTGATGGGTAGGAGCTAACCAGGGTTGGACGACCTGAACTCATGATTCGAACCAACTCGGGTCGGGCAGGTTCAAGTTGGAGCAACAGGTCGGATCATAATGAACTAATTAGATTCACTTCAACCCGAGTCAAGTCGAACCATACAGATGGGGTAATAGAGGTTTTTTTATGTATACACTATAGATTATTAGATTTAAAATCTATATAACTATGAGATACGAGATCTTTGCTAAAATTTAAGATCCTATATCTTTGTGGGATTTATCCTTTTTATGTTCTATTCTATCCCTTCCTCTTTTTTCCATTTTTCAGCTGAATTTTAAGATCGTGTATTTGGGAAACAAAATTGATGGGACCCGTTCTTTTTACCTTTGGCATTATTTTTCTGAGGACAAACATGTAAGTTGATTCGATACAAAGATTCTCTATTTTCATTAATCTGATGGTCGCCCAAATTAAAGTAGAGAAAATACGGTTCGTACGTATAGAAGAACAATGGAAAACAAGACACCGATCGAGAATCACTTTGATCGGCAACTCAATAAATGACGATTGGATTTCCTCTATTAATTAATCTAATAATAAGTTTTTAAAATGATTTTTTAATATAATCATTTATATTTTTGGCTCTAAGGCAAAGAAAGTTTCAGAAAGAGGAACTAGTTAGGTTGGAGAAATCCAAATAAAAGAATAACACCATAAAACAAAAACACTTTTTTTTAATAAACTTAAAACAGGAGAAAGTAGCTTTCGGTTTGAACACGCATTAATAGTTGGTAATGGATCTGCCGCTGAAGGTTCCAGAAATTGGAGGGAAGCTACCAAATTGGGCATCAATCAAACTAACCCTACCCCTCATTTACCATTTCACAGCACAAGATTTACCAACATTTTCCCTACCATAATATTTCTATTTAATTATGTATAGAAAGTTCAAACCGTTGTTTCATCTGAATTAGAAACATTATATATGCCTATTTTTCCGGGTAAATACCACATTTGGTCACTAAGATTACTAAATCATGTCATGTTTAGTTACTACAAAAATTTAATATCAAGTTCCTCTATCAACCAGTACAGATGCCCCTCCAGAATGCTTACTAACTAATGTTTACTAATGACCTAGTCAATCATTGCGATGACCCCAAATTTTACTAACTGATATTAGGAAGGTTACTAATGTAATGACCTCTTCAATAATTTCTAATTAATTAAGAATCAATAAGAATCGTCCACTTCTAAGTGTGTATTAACCGGGTTCATTAGAAGCATCCAAGAACCTGCCCTTGAATGCTTACTGACCTTGCACTAGTCATTATTATTTATTAACAAACAACCAACACAACCTCATCACCGGCAATGAGTTAAGACGCTCGCGAGCAACTCGACATTCGAATCGGAATAAAAACTCGTACGATAATCGACTCGTTATTTAACAAGTTGACTCGCTATTTAACAAGCCGACGCGCAAGCCAACTCGTTAGTAAACGAGCCAAGCTTGAGCTAGACTATGTTGAGCTTGATAAGCTCGTGAGCTAGCTTGACTCGGTTGCTTGTTGAGCTAAGCTCGTGAGCTGGCTTGTTTAAAACTTGTGAAATGATTAATTACGCTTCTGATCATGAACATTTTCTTGTTAATACATATGTGTATAGAAGTTAGATGTTATTTTTAGTTTCTAGTGTTATTTTTATCATTTAAATTCTTATGTTTACATATTTTTCATCAAGAATGATTTTAGATCAAGCTCATCTTGAGCCGAGCTTGTAGTAAGCTTGACAAGCTATGTTAATGAGCATTTCGAGCTCGAGCTAGATTAAATTTATTCAACTCGAGCTTGATTTCGAGCTGGATTATCAAAATTCGAGTTCGAGCCGAGTTCGAGCTGAAAAATTTAATAAACGAGCCAATGTCAAGCTAAGCAAAAACTTGACTCGACTCGACTCATTTGTAGCCCTAGACAACACCTCCAACATAAGAAGTCCACAATTTTGTTTAGTTGTTTTTATTTTAACCAAGGACTGAAATACTGTACCGGAGGTTGTATAGAAAAAATCAACGGTAAAGTATTTTATACTAAAATCATGGTTTAACCGTGATTCAACCGATTCATACCGCTAACTACCGCCTACCGATATAGCATCCGGTACAAAAATTTTGTAGTCGAACCATCGATATGATACAATTTTTCAATCCTTGATTTTAACTAAGCATCTCTAAGATTAGAGTACACCTATAATATTTCTTCAATTTCACCCATTAAGAGGGGGAAAAAAGGAAAAAGAGTCATGGATCCTTCAAGTAAGCTACATAAACTTAGCCATGGTTATAAAGTGGTATAAGATGCATTATTAACATTATTCAAACAACTCGAGTTATTGGAAACCGTTGATTTGATGACATGGTACCAGAGCAGATTTGGCCAAGTGTTTATGTGTTCGAATCTCTACGACCCAATATTAGTAGTTAATTAAAGCACAAATTATGGGTACCCAAGTGCAAACTTCAAACTCGTGAGTTGGTTTTTGTTTGCGAGAACGTATTAGAAAATGTTACAAGATCCATAATTAACTTTCTTTCAAATATTTGGTTTATAATACCATTTAACAAAAAATTCGGCACTTTAGGACCGTTATTAAGTTTTTCCTCATAGAAGAATGTTCTTCGAAGTACTTCGTGGATATAACATATATAGTTATATACTCATTATTTCATTGAGTCATTCGCAAAAGAAATTGACAATAGGTAATCAATCTTACAATGATTATGACGTAGTCCACTCCAAACAATATTGATGAGAGTTGTTTAATTAGTCGATGGATTGACCGTTCTAGTTGCAGCCAAAAGCCAGCCCGTGACATGTCTTAAACACAACACAGGTGGTGGGTCGTTGGTTGACAACGATCGAAAGCCGACCCTCAACGACAACAAATCCCTATGAGATCGTTATGGGAAATAATTTATTTTAATTAATATGTTAGAAAATGAAACACACACATGTCCTTCCAGCTAATGAGAAAACTTCAACTCTCAATATCACCCTGGTGGCAACGGCACAACTAAGCCACAGCTCAAGCTGAGCAAAGCACGACTTCAAGCTGGCTGCTGCTGCCCACTGCTCCACGTTCCCTAATGGTGATTTCTTCTTTCGCATAACCTGTCACAATAATAGAAAAGTCGGTACCACATCACTTGCATATTTTATCTTTCACACCATTACATTTTCAATAATCAGTTAGATCCCAATAACTCGAATTGTTGGGAGAGGTTCAATTGAGGATCATATACCGTTTTATTAACACCCCCCTTCAAACTGGAATTTGGACAGGCACACGTCCAGACACCGTGTGCTTAACAGAAACAACAAAAACAAATGGGGGTCACCGAGAATCGAACAGAAGACCTCTCGGTCACAGAAGGCTCTGATACCATGTCAAGAACCAGTTGATCCCAATAACTCGAGTTGTTGGGAGAGGTTCAATCGTGGATCATATACCGTTTTATTAACATACATTAGCCAATTGTGTGGATCAACTAGTATTCATCAACTAGACCAATAATTTTTTATTTTTTTTATCATGTGACATGTTAGCAAATGATATTATAAGATTCATAACCGAAACTCTTACGATAATTTGAGTTGAGATTAATGGCATAAAGTGCAATTTTAGATTATTCTAATATGAACCGCTTATGATGAATAAATATGGAGTGAATTTGGATTTAGAGGAAGCGAAATCATAAGCCTAGAAGGCAGAAAGCCAGAAACCTAGCCTGCCGTTTGGTCCAAATCAAGGCCAAATTTCTCATAAAACCAACCAGAAGAAGAAGCATGTGATGAGCCAAGTTTTGGTCCAAACAGACCAAAGGAGAAGAACAACGATAGAGCCCGTCACTTTGGCCAACGCACGTCTAGAACCTTCCAAACATGACTTGCATGCCAAGAAAGTCTCCTGAACCGAGTTGGAATAGGATCTATGAATTCGAAACCGACTTAGGCCTCGAACCTAGTAAAAAAGACTATAAATATGGTAACTGGGTGTCTGGGTTTAGCTATAAAAAGTTAAAAACCAAGGATTTGTAAAACAGTACGAAAGGTTGTACTAGAAAAATCATCGATAGAGTATTTTATGCTGAAATTGTGGTTTAATTGTTTTATTTCGTTAAATATCACCTACCGATATGAGATTTTTCTGATTAAACCACCAATATGTTACGGTTTTCAATCCTTCATAAAAACACATTGAACCGTCTAATAAGAGTATCTTCACATATGAAAAATTACACATTCAAATCGTAGTTAAAACATTTTAGTTATAGAGTTGTTTCAGTTTCATTTTCGTCACAAATTAAAAGAACTTTCTGGCAAAATTTGATTTCTTTCTTTATGGTTTTTTAATAATTTTGTTTTATGGTTTTGTTGGCTTCGCCGACTTATTGATTGATAGATAGGGTAGCTACACGAAATTAACCCTTGCATTGCTTTCACGGAAAAGAACAGCCGACAACAAATAATAAACATTTTTTGGGTGCGAAAATACTACACATATTCAACGTGTAGAGGTGGCAAATGCAGAGAAATTTTACAATGCTATATAGTATTGGTGCTATAGGATTTTGCCTTTATGGTACAACTTAAAATTGTACATTTACGTTATGGTACAACTTCAGATTGTACCTATACTTTTTGTACAAATTCTCTTATGGTACAACTTGAACTTGTACTTTTATGTGATGGTACAACTTCAAGTTGTAAAGTTGTACCATAACATAATGGTACAAATTGTTTTATGGTACAACTTAAACTTATACATTTAAAGTTATGGTACAACTTTAAGTTGTACATTAAAGCACCAATACTATATAGCATAGTAAAAGTGCTCGGCAAATGCATTGGATTTATAGATTGGTGAATCTATCGATCAACTGATTTTTTTAAGGAATGGATAAAATGAACTAGATAAAATGGATTGGTGATTAATAGATTGGATCAAGTGGATTGATGGATTATTCATGAATCTAAACGACATCCTCAATATTGGACCAATATGTAAAATATGAAAAGCTTAGGTACTAAAATATCTTAGGGCATGTTTGGAAGTTGAGATTCTCCAAATAGATGCATTTAATCAATTCATGTATTATTATTTGATGTATTGATTCAATGCATGTATTAGGAAAACACCTTGTTTGGAAAGATAATGATTGAGCAAAAAGTAGGGTAGACAATCCCTTGTTAACAATCTCTACTTTTTGTAGAGATTGACAATCATTCATTTTGAGTGATTGTGGGTGGGCCAGGAAAAAGGTAATACATGCATTCTAACTCAAATTGAACCAAAAAAACGACTTAATCTTATCATTACATGTATTGGCTAAATACCTCACTTGAAATCTCAACTTCCAAACGACCCCTTAATGAAAAATTTTAGGTACCAAAATATAATTTTTCAATAATATTTTTCGTATAAAAATAAAGTCTAGGTACCAAAATAAAAAAAACTATAGGTACTAAATTGTAATTTGCCAAAAATCCATGAATCTAACAATTCAATTGAATTTGGATCAAATGAATTTGATTAGTTGGATATTTTTTAATGGCCGGATTGATAAATTCTCAACCTTGGCAACTTAAAGAAATTTGCTAAGAAGCCTTCGAAAGTATCAATAAAGACTTATTGAATGGCCAAATGTGCATTAATGCAAAGTTTGTTTATATAGAGTTCACTCCCAGCGACGACAGAGGGAACGGCTACGGTGCTAATTGTACAATAGTTAGCACCGTCCTAACCAAGGGAAAAACTACTACTAGTTTGAATTAGTAGCGATTTAGCTTAGATGTTGTATTGATTTTATAATAATCCGTAGTGTTTTTTGCTAGTTATCACGGTGCTAACCCCTATAAGGGTTAGCACCTAACCCCATCCCGACGACAAAGTATTGAACTCATATTTGAGATTTTACAAGCAAATCGCCTAATTTACTACTAAAATTCAACACTAAACAAAAACATTTTGTAATCTCCAAAAACTACAATTCATTATTATTTTTCAATATCTAGCTATTTGAACTTGATGCATGCAATCTATCACAAGTTCATCAACAGCCCGGCGAGTTGAAGTTTCCTTTATGAATTGCTGTTTGGGTAGAGAAGTAACTCGATCTGTCGCATCAAATATAAATAAAAGTCTGTTAGTATGAGTCGTTTGCATATGATTAGTTGGCCGATCCCAAAGATGCGTACTAATTTATTAGTTTGCTTGTTGACTGATTATTGAGAAATACTTTTAATGGTCTTCCAAGGGTAGCCAAATAATAATAATAATAATAATAATGATAATAATAATAATAATAATAATAATACAGAGAAAGCAACGACAATGAAAGAAGAGGCTAAACGGTCAACCATTTTTTGGTCAACATCTTTCCCTTCCCGAACGGCCGGCCGGCATGTTCCCTCCCCCGGTGACGTCTTCGTCACATGAATATAGAAGGTGGTGCGGTGGTGGTGGCCGCCTCCTTGAATTTTCAATAACTCTGTCAAACCGGGGTACTCAATTAGTACGATATTGTCCGCTTTGGGCCAAGCCCGCACGGTTTTACTTTTGGGTGTCCTCTCCAAAAGGCCTCGTACTAATGAGATTGGTGGACACTAATATACAAGGGTTCCTTCCCTTGTATAACCGATGTGGTACTTGGATTGTCCCATAACAATCCTCCCCTCAAGCCAAGGACCACGAACATCGTGTCCTCACCTCAGCGATTATCTTGATCCGCCAGATGCCTTGTATCGATGGGCTTCTCGATACAAGGACTTTACCAGACGCAGAACTCTCTTTGATCTGCTTCCCAAATGCGGAACTCTCTTTGATCCGCCAAGCCCAAACTTGGATCTCTCCTGGATCCACCAAACCAGATGCAGATCTCAAACCCCGAGGTCACCGAGCGAGGGTCCACCGAACTGACGTCCACAGCCCCGGATCTGCCGAACCAGGCTCTGATACCACTTGTCGAAATTAGGGCGCTCAATTAGTACGATATTGTCCGCTTTGGGCCAAGCCCGCACGGTTTTACTCTTGGGTGTCCTCCCCAAAAGGCCTCGTACTAATGAACTTGGTGGACACTAATATACAAGGGTTCCTTCCCTTGTATAACCGATGTGGTACTTGGATTGTCCCATAACAATCCTCCCCTCAAGCCAAGGACCACGAACATCGTGTCCTCACCTCAGCGATTATCTTGATCCGCCAGATGCCTTCTATCGATGGGCTTCTCGATACAAGGACTTTACCAGACGCAGAACTCTCTTTGATCTGCTTCCCAAATGCGGAACTCTCTTTGATCCGCCAAGCCCAAACGTGGATCTCTCCTGGATCCACCAAACCAGATGCAGATCTCAAACCCAAGGCCACCGAATGAGGGTCCACCAAACTGACGTCCACCGCCCCAACCGAACCAGGCTCTGATACCACTTGTCAAAACCGGGTTGCTCAATTAGTATGATATTGTACGCTTTGGGCCAAGCCCGCACGGTTTTACTCTTGGGTGTCCTCCCCAAAAGGCCTCGTACTAATTGGGCTAGGTGGACTCTAATATACAAGGGTTCCTTCCCTTGTATAACCGATGTTGTACTTGGATTGTCCCATAACAATCCTCCCCTCAAGCCAAGGACCACGAACATCGTGTCCTCGCCTCAGCTATAACAAACTCTTTGGTCTCCATAATCTACCAAAAATTATATCGTGGTATATAGGATGAAAATTTCAAGTTGACTCGTTTTACCCAACCTGTTTGTCCTGTTCTGGGACGGGTCCGACTCGCTTCGTAGGTGGGGCGGGGCGGGCATGGGTACTCTCATCAGCCCAACCCGCCCTAACTCGCTCCATTTTCGACATGTTCTTGTCTAAATTACATGTAATCTTAGTCAAATTACTTAGGATTTTTCTTTTATTACATCATAATTTAGCTATAATAAAGTTATAAATTATTGAAAACCTCAATTTTTCTAATAATTAGACTACATTTATCATAATATTGTTTGTTTTTTTAGTCTTATGATAAAAATAACGAATTTTTCTAGTATTTTTCATATAAATTGCATACCAATTGTCTCGACCTGCTCCGACCTGTGATCCGTGATAAATTACCCGAACTGTACCCGACCTGCCATGAGGCGGGTCTGGGTACGTACCAAGAAAACCCCCGTACCTGCAATGGTATATAAACTTTATATTGTGACACTTACTATTTTATTAATTTGAAAAATCATCCAAAAATTAGATGTCACTTCAATTGATTATTTCAATTATCGAATCCATTGTATTTAATCTGCTTATCTATCTGTCTTCTCTATCCATAACTGCCTCACACTCTTGGTGAAATAATAAGGCGCCAATGAACAGCCCCTAAAATACACATCCCATTCGTTCTCATGCATTTAGCCAAGAAATAACATTTTGTCAAACGTAGATGGTAGAATGCAGGCGTTTCAAGAAGTCATGTAAACTGTAAATGAGATCTGTAATAACTCGTATAGTGTAGAATATAATAAATCTAATAACATTTTGTTTGAGATCTTAATTACTAGAATACACTTCTCAAACATCATGGATCCGTCTATAAATCCCAAAATTTTCTTGTTTGCTTGATGAAAGTCAAAGTTGTGAGGTACATAGATTTCGACACGTTTTTCTATCCAAATCTGCGGCTTCCGTGGGCTTGTAAATCGCACACCATCCCTTGAGATTTAGCTAGGGGCAAAATTTTGATGAAAAATTACATTACTGTCCATCTAATCATTAATTATTCCAACTCTATCCTTGTTATTAAAGCTAGTTAGGTTGATTATGTGTGGTTCAAGTTGATGGGAACGGAGTGACGGTTTATTTCCTTTCCCTATAAGGTTTGGGGTGGTTTTAAGACGTTGTATCTATGTTATTCCTTTTGGTAATTAAAGTGTTTGAAACAGGTTTGGAATCTTACAGGAGTGTATGGGAGTCCCAGCTATAAATTTCAACCTCTTCTTTGGGATCATCTCATTCGGTCAAGCAAAGTTTGGAATCTCCCATGGATTATTACAGGTGATTTCAATGCCTTTGGTAATCCAGAAGAGAAGAATGGAACTTGCACTGCTAGAGACTTGAGACGATGCAAGAGGTTCTTGTCCTGGGTTAATGAAGCTGGCCTCACTGACTTGGGTTTTTCGGGACCTCGCTACACCTGGTTAAGGGGAGATACTGCCTCGACCCACAGAGCTAGCAGAATTGATCGCTCTATGTGTAATGATAAGTGGAACTGCTCCTTCCCAAGCACAGTGGTCCGGCACCTTCAAAAGTTTCATTCGGACCATCTTCCCATTCTTACTAGGTACTCGATGTTGTCTCATCACACTGCTGATACAAAACCTTTTAGATTTGAAGCGGCCTGGTTGCTACACCCTCAATTCAAGGACTTCGTTCAAGCTAGTTGGAAGAAAGATTCTGCCTTTCAAGAGACTCTTACTGACCTTGTAGGGAAGTTACAGCAGTGGAAGACCGAAGTTTTTGGATCCACATTTCGTAAGAAAAGGAGGCTCCTGGCTAGATTGCAGGGAGTTACTGACAGGCTAGCTAATTCTTTTAGCCCAGGCCTAATGAAACTGCAAATCAAGCTCGAGAAGGAGCTGGACCTTATCATTGCTCAAGAGGAACTCTATTGGTATCAGAGGGCGAATGAAAAATGGGTCAAATTTGGGGAACAAAATACCTCATACTTCCACCAGCAAGCGACTAGACGAAGGAGGAGGAATAAAATTTTGGCCTTGCGGAATGGGAACGGGGACTGGATTGAGGATCAGGATGCCTTGAAAAATCTGGTCGTCCAGTTTTATGAGTCTGTTTATACTCAGGAGGAAGAAGCCTATGAGGATTTGATGCCAAAAGGGTGTTTTCCGCGTCTGCAGTAATCAGAACTCATGCAGCTTCTTCACCCTTTTCTCATCCAAGACTTCCACAAATCCATTTTCGAAATGAAACCTATGTCGGCCCCTGGACCTGATGGCTTTCAGGCGGTTTTTTATCAGAATTTCTGGGCTTTGGTGGGGAAAAATCTAACAGAGATGGCAACACACTTCTTTGAAACAGGCAACATCCCGGAGGAGGTTTTTGATTCTATTGTGATTCTAATCCCCAAAGTGGCTCATCCAGAGACTCCAGCTCAGTTCAGGCCCATTAGTCCGAACAATGTAGTCCTGAAGGCAATTACGAAAGCTATCGCCAATCGGCTTAAACCTCTGATGCCTAAGCTGGTTGCTCCTACTCAAAGTGGCTTTATTAAGGGTCGTCAAACCAACGACAACATTCTTTTGCTGCAAGAAACTCTTCACACCTTGAGAAGCAAGAAAGGAAAGAAGGGAGGCCTAGTGATAAAAATCGACCTAGAGAAGGCTTATGACCGGCTTCACTGGAGCTTTCTTAGGGACACGCTGGGAGAAATAGGCCTCCCTAGTACCTGGATCAACCGGATCATGACCTGTGTCGAGAAGAACAAAATGAGAATAAGCTGGAATGGAGAGCTCACCTCAACCTTCAGACCCTCTCGAGGAGTCAGACAGGGAGACCCCTTATCCCCTTTTCTTTTTGTGCTTTGTATGGAAAGACTAGCGCATCGTATTGAACAAGCTGTAGATGAGAAACGCTGGAAACCTATCTCTCTTGTGAAGAATGGCCCTTGTCTATCTCATTTATTTTTCGCTGACGATCTGATTTTGTTTGCAGAGGCTGAGGGAGGGCAGATCGATGTTATCCGTTCTTGTTTGCAGGACTTCTGCTCAAGCTCGGGTCAAAAAGTGAATTTGAGCAAATCTGCCATCTATGTTTCGCCCAATGTTCATAGAGACAAGGCTCAGAGACTCAGTTCGAGGGCTGGGATCACCCTTACTGATGATCTGGGTAAATATTTGGGTCTGAAAGCTATCAATGGCAGGATTACTAAAGGGCGCTATCAGGAATTGATTCTGAAAATCCAACAAAAGCTTCCGACCTGGAAAGCAAATCACCTTTCTGTAGCTGCCCGGATCACCCTGGTGAAGTCTGTAGCCTCCTCTATGGCAATATATCCTATGTTTACCGAACGATTACCTGCTTGTGTGTGTTCTTCCCTTGATAGGTTGAATCGCCAGTTTGTGTGGGGAGAGGAAGATGGAAAGACAAAATTCCATCCGATAGCGTGGGAACAGATGACGAAGCCGAGACACCAAGGAGGTGTGGGGATCAGACCCACCAGATTGGCGAATCAAGCGATGTTGGCCAAGGGAGCTTGGAAACTAGCCACTGGAGACCAAGCACTTTGGGCTAAAGTGATGAGAAGCAAGTATGGAGGGACTAGACAAGGGCTGCAAGTCATTAACAAAAGAAAGGGAAGTTCTTTTGCTTGGAACAGTTATGCTCAAACTGCTAACCTATTGCGCAAAGGAGCAGCTTTTAATGTAAAGAATGATCGAAAAACTAAATTCTGGACGGACGTGTGGGTTTTGCAGGTCCTGTTGATGGAGGTTACCACTACCGAGATTCCCTACGGTTTGGAACATAAGACGGTAGCTGATTACTGGGAGGCAAACAGTGGATGGAAGGTTCAGGACTTCCAAGCTTACTTACCTCAAGAGATCGTTGACAAAATCCGGGCGATCATGCTAGACCCCCTATCCCAAGAAGAAGACAGGCTTTTCTGGAAGCTCTCTGCGAATGGAATCTTCAACACCAGCTCGGCCTACTTGGCAGGTTCTCCAGATCAGAGCAATCAAAACCATATGGACTGGCGCAAAATTTGGAGGCTCCAATGCCCAGAGAGGGTTCGGTGGTTTACTTGGCTGGCTGCAAAAGGGAGGCTTTCCACGAACAGTGTGAGGCAATTTCGGCACCTGACCACTGACGATAAGTGCCCACTTTGCTCAGATTCTGTTGAGACAAACCTTCACTGCCTTAGAGATTGCTCTGTGACAAGGAAAATCTGGGAGAAGATGATTGCTGCCCAGGATCAAGTCAGGTTTTTCTCTTTGGATCAAGCGTCTTGGTTCCGAATGAACTTAAAGGGAGTTTTTGGAGGTACGGATGCTGAGGTTTGGCCAAGCAGGTTCGCTTTAACCTGTTGGTATGTCTGGAAATACAGAAATGATTATATTTTCCAGGGAAAGAAGCTTGCGGAGTCGTCCCTCATCAACTATGTTATATCTAAGACAAAAGATTGGGTTGACACCTGGGATAGAGCAAATCATAATCTAGCTTCCATAGAGAAACCTCTACGTGAGGACAGGCTGATTGGGTGGAATGCTCCTTCGGCTGGTTGGAGAAAAATGAACACGGATGGAGCTTCGCAAGGATCGTCGGGGTTGGCGACCGCCGGTGGAGTTCTTCGGGACAGCGATGGTGACTGGCTGGGTGGATTCTGCTGCAAGATCGGGACTGGCTCAGCTATTTTAGCGGAACTGTGGGGAATTCATCAGGGACTTATCATGGCTTGGAAACAAGGTACCCAATTTCTTATTCTGGAAACAGACTCAAAATTGGCTATAGACCTCATCAGGAATCGAGAGGATCCTGCCCATCCTCATTCGAGTATCTTGGCAGCTATCAGACGTTTGCTTTCTCAGAACTGGGTGGTACAGTTAGTTCACACGTATAGAGAGCGGAATAGAGTCGCGGACTGGCTCTCGAAGCACAGTCTCGTCTATCCCTTCGGTACGTGTGAGCTGACAAGTCCACCTAGGGAATTGGAAAGACTCTTGAGGGAAGACATAATTGGTGTTAGCTTCCCGAGAAGGGTGATTCTGAGCGGGGATTAATTTGCTGGTTGGAACCAGGGGTATTTTGCTTCTGTTTGTCAGCTTGGCGAGTTCTGTTTTCCTGCTGATTGAGGTTTTCCACCTTCCCGGTCCTGCAGCCTGGTTGTAGGGACAGCTTGGGAGGTGCTTGTAATTTTCTTTGACCGTGGGCTTTTGCCTCCCTTCTCTCAAAAAAAAGTGTTTGAAATTGAAATGTTTTGTTATGTGATAGCCGGTGGTTGTTGTGAAAAGGGCTTGGTCTAGTCTTGAACATGGAGTTCCCATATTTGAATCTTTCAAATAGCACCTTATAATAATAATAATAAAATCTATATTACCACATATAAAATAAATTAAGGGTGGTAAGGTAAATTACCCTTTAAACTGATAAATCCATAACCGTAAAATTCATGAACAAATTCTACAAGCAAACAACAAATTTTTGGAATACAAAATTGACCAAATCCATCATAAATCCTTCCATGATTAATTATAACTTCAATTTTCAAATACAACAAGCAAACCATGAATGACTTAACATATCCAGATATCCTTATAAAAACCAGGAAAATAAATGCAATGTGAAGCAGCCGGATTACGTATTTCATGAATCGGTGACCATAATGAATCCTGGCCCTATTCGAAATTCGAGATCGTGTATTTATGGTTGTGGTCAAACCAGGCATATGGGTTAAGATTGGACGGTAACAACACGGTTAATTAATTCTTCGGATTATCCTTTTCCATGCATGACAAATTATGTCTTTAAGTTACCATCCTCTCTTGGGCTAATCGATGCATAATTTTTGGCCAGAAAGCAGGTCAAATTAATAACTACCAATACTAACATATACAGCTGACTTTCAGGTGGGATAAAAAGAACAAAATAGTGGCCGAGGCCCGAGGGAAAAGGTTGTTGAAAGTGCCACTGACAATGTGTTTTTGGTTTATTAAGTGCTCAACGCCTCAACGGTATAAGCATTGTGAACCCTATACGAGGAAAACAGACCATTTTTTTTTTACATTTCTTATGTTTTTGTAGTTTTTAAGATAGTTGCCTCAATCAATCCAGTCAAAATTGTGATTTTACGTAAAACCGACAAATGAGGTAAAATCGGAATCGTAGATTAAATTCAAAAAATCGTAAAATTTTACGATTCATGTCAAAATATACAGTTAAAACAATAGATAGTATTAAGAATGAATATCCTCGATAATAATCAACCACACATAACTTAATTACTTACCAAGATAAATTTGTATGTTAAATAAACACAAATATTTCCATAGATTTATTCTTCTCAATAACATAAACACACAAATAAACAATATGAAATCTCATAACAATCACTTAATTTAGTTGATAATTTATAGTAGAAAATCACACAAGATCGTTAAGATCAACAACATCTTCACACATCATAAATCTTCACCCTCAATCTTCTTTCGTTTTCCTACGCTTGGGATGGTGGTTTCAGATCCACTTCTTGGCTCCGTCGATCTTTGTTCGGGAGGTGGAGTTGATGCGGCCAGAGGCTCCAGCGGCGGTGGTGACCAATGATAGGTATATGCTACTAGGGTTTGAGAAGGAATCTCGTGTTTGGCTCCTTGGGTTGGCCCCTATTGTGTATCCAACCGGCTCTGGGCTTTGGGATTGGTTTTTTTCTTCTTACCTTGGTTGTTGTATGGGTTGATCTTTTCTTTTGGGCCTGATCCATTTGCAACCTAATTGATCCATTTAAAAAAAAATCCTCACCCTCACTCTAATCCTCATAGAATACTTTTCTATATGTTTAAACAATGACATCATTATTCTTAAGATCACTTGAAGTACTTTCACCGTTAACCATATTTCTTTGATCAACATCATCTAGCAAAGGTAACTCATTGATTTATACATTCTCTTCTCGATCGAGAAAAAAGGTCAGGGATGATGGTGTTGAAGATTTGGGAGATGAATGAAAGCTTGCAAGAGAATGAGGATTGGGCTAATTGCGAGGGTGGTGGAGAACTAACTACGAGCTAATTGGGAGGGAGGAGAAAATGGTTGATGGATGGATATTGGTGTCGGAGTGCCTAAGAGGAAGAGATGAGAAAGAAAACAAAAATCAATTGAGGGTTGCCTATCGGGTTAAGGTTTTGTTGTTTATGATGTTGGTTTGGGGAAAGTGAACTTGACCCAGTTCATGTGCTAAATCTGACCCGACTGGGCTGATTTTCCTCTAATTGACATGGACCTTAAAATCGTACAAAATCGTATAAATCATCATAGATTTTAAGGACTTACAGTTTTAAATCTGAATTTTATGGGATTTTAAGGTTCATAAATTCTGTAGTAAAATCAGAATTAGAACCCATAGGTAAGATCGTAAAATCGTAAGATTTCATGATTAAAATTGGGATTTTGACTACATTGGGGTCAATTACATAATACGTGGGCTATTCATATAACATATTTGACATATCTTTAGTAGTGTGAATAATTCAAGCATGATGTGAATTAGTGAATTAGCTAACACATATCGTGTTAGTAACATGTGTAAATCTATATGTTATTTACTTATACTTGAGTTCTTTTTATACTACTTGCTCTTTCGAGTAACCAGAATTAATGAAAGTCTGTATTTTATTTAATGTGGTTGTAAGTCATTTTTGGGAAAATTGGAGATCCGGGGGTTAAAGATAGTCAGATAGAGAGGTTGACGATTTCTTTTGCAATGCATGAGTAATCTTTTTCAGAATTATTTTAATATTAGTATTGAAAATTTTTATTGAGTAACTTTGCAAGTGAAAAATGGTTGGGCGTTGGTTAAACTTAAAAGAATAGGTGAAATCCACCGCTGAAATCACAAACAAATATTCATCATGTAAGTGTAAAACTATCTTCAAATTTGTCGATCTAGTGAGCAATAAAAATTAACGTTCAAAATTACTCAGTTATCAATAGATTGTAAGGGCGGAGATGGGTCTCCTCTCCATAGCACCACCCCCAAGCTCTCAGCAAGAAACACACATCAATTCTAAAAAAAAATTGTTACTAATTATTTATTAATTAAGGAAACATTATTGGTGTTCGTTTTAGGCTCGAACAAGCCGGGAACTGAGTTCCTATTTTCTCAATATAATTCTCCTGGAAGAATAGTCTTGTCCGGTCCCCAAGGGCCAAGGCTATGATAAGTGTTGACAAGAGGAGGGCGATGACGGAACTGATGGTCGCTGCAACTCTTGCGGCGGCGTGGCTGTTGATCAGTTGCTCCCTAAACTTCCTCGCATTGGTTGGGACTCTCGACTTTGCAGTTTGGTCATCGGCGGGGCGGACAATTGATTGTGTTAAAAAAGCGTGAGTTGATCCAGGGAATCAGCAGGGAAAGCTTTCCCCTAGAACAATCATATTTGTCCCCAGGAAGGCTACGCTTGACATTCACATGGACAACCGGTTTCGCAACTATCTTGGCGAGATCCTCCCTCAGCTTTGCTGGTTTCGCTCCTGAATTCTCGGAGAAGCTTGACGCTATACTCCACTAACTCGATGATCCTACATCTATCCTTCTCCGATAGATCGATCATGGCTCTGATACCAAATGAAAAAAAAAAAAGATTTCATTGATGTAAAGGAAATGAAATTGATATGTAGTCAAATGATAAAAATTGTTGATGTAGCAGTAGGAGCCACATATGAAATCAAAATGGAATTTCATAGATGTTGGTTTAACACCCAATTCATTAGAAAGTGCTAATACTAGCTCCAATCTAATATGAACATTTAATTTTGATGACTTTTTATTCCAAGGGTTTGAGCACAATTCATGCAAATTTATAAAAGAAAAGGCCTTACATGTTATTATTAAAGATTATGGGGCACACGTGTGTGGCGATGTGCATTAATTTTGCGCCCTGCACCTCACCACAAGTATTATGAAGTATACCACAAAATACAGAACATAAACACAACTAACCACACCACAGACAACATAAAGTAGACCAAAACCTCTCTACTCCACAAAATTCATAAAGAATACAAGAAAACGCAAAGCACACAACAAGTTTTTTAAAGCAAACCAAAAAACTCATAAGCATACAAACATTTTGCTAAAGAAGACAAAAAAATCTCATAAAGCATACCACAAGTTCTGAAAGCTGACCGCAAGTTTCGTAAAGCATACTAGGAACCTCATAAACATATCACAAGTTTTTTAAAACATATAAAATATCTCATAAACTTGAACCTATTTGTAAATTTTTAAAAACTTTACTTATCAAAATGAAAGACATAAAAATATTATGTACTAACATATGATTTTCCATTGATATTTTAAGGTATTTTATACAATTTTTTTTAGGTACTAAATCTTAAATCTATTGAGTTATGTATCAAACCGTAATTGAAAGAAAGAAACCCGCCGCATGCCCATGTACTGTACACGCAGACACCTTTTACTGCACAACGTGACTGAGAATTACTGTTTCAACCTGGCATGGGCTGGCCTGTGGACTGGAGTTGGGTGAGGCCTCATTGGGATCTGGCGTGGGATTTGGCGGGCTCTGGGGTCTCGGTCGGTGTGGGACTGGTCGTTGGCTTCTGGTTGGCCTTAGTTGCGGTCATTTGGTGGCCCGGACGCGCGTTGGTCATCAGAGATCGGCATGTGACTTTGCCCCTGCCCGGGCACGTGGGACGGGGCCTTCAGATATGCTCAGTAAGTCTTGCGTGATATGATTGTGTCTGTTAGGGATTCCTAGAGGGTCGTGTTGGGCTGTTGTTCGCAGGACTGTGTTGGAAAAACTTGGCGGCTGATTGGCTGGGGTTGGAGGTGCTTTGGGGATGGTGGACAACTGATTGATACCGGTTATTCACCTGAGGGCGGGGGGGTGTCAAACAGTTTACTGCTTCCAGCTCTGTACACGTCATTCAGTGCCTCGATGCGTGCGCTCAGGTGGAGAAGGGTATTTCTCATTCTTTTTGCACAAGAGGACTCATTCTCGGAACACATTTCCCTCTTTTTCTTCTCCCCTCTTTGTTCTCTGTGGTTCAATCGTTGTTTTCTCGCCTTTTTCCTCACCATGGATGCTACTCTGCTCTGCAATCTCAAAGGAGGTACCAGAGAGGTGACTCTGAGGCTTCGTTTGCTCCATATGCGGTTTGCCAAGAATCCTTCTGGGACAAGGGTGTTTAATCACTGTTGCCTCTGAGTGGATCAGACGGTGATTCTCTTACGCTGATTCTTTGTGATTACAGTGCTTTCTGTTTTTTTACTCTTTTTTTTTTCCTTCTTTGCTCTTTCTTGACTGCCTTTCTTTGTTTTTATTTAGGGTATGCTCATTCAGAGCCTGGCTGATGTCTCTATTGGGTCTAAATTTGAGCGTGTGCTGCGCGTGGGAGTTATCTACGTTCTTAGGTCTTTCGGTCTCAGTGCCGCAAGGAATCTCTATCGTGCTTGCTCATTTGATCTGATAATAGAGCTGTCAGCAACAACTATTTTCCAGGCCTGTTCTCTGCCTGCAGCTGAATTTCCAACTGATTCCTTTGAGGTTGTTCCTTATAGTGAGCTGTCTAACCGTTCAGGGGACAATCGTATCCTTGCAGGTGATTATTGCGTTTTCTTGACTGAATTGGATTGGGTTTTATGTCTTCTTACTGCTCTTTTTTTTCTGTCAGATGTTGTCGGCCGTCTTCATTCTATTAGCGGGATTGATCATCAGGTTACTAATCACGGCTCGACTCCAAAACAAGTTTTGGTCCTTAAGAATGCACAGTAGGTCTTTCTGTGATTTTATTTTTGCACTGGGGAATACTGTTTCGTCACCTTCACGTAAGATCTGATCCTTTGTTTCACTATAAGGGGCCAGAGGGTGTCAATCACGCTTTGGAATGAACTGACTGCAGTCCTTGATCGACCTGCTTTGATTCAGGCGGACTCCATTGAGCCAGTGATCATTGGAGTTGGGGGGCTCATGGTTGGTCGTTTGATAGGTGTGTATTTTACCTCTTTTCCAATTTGCTTGATCATAAATTGTGAACTGATTTTGTTTTTGTTGTACAGCCGGTGAATATTCCTGTTCGAGCTCCTCTGGAACCCGTATAGTTGTTAGCCCGAGGATACCAGAAGCTTACAGCCTCGCTGCTTTGTGGGTTCTTTATTGTTAAACTGTGATTTTTTTGTTCTGGATTTGCTTTGTGGTGTTTGGTTTGCTTGACTTTTTTGTGTCCATCTATGCAGTTTTGGTGGATCCAGAGTTCCTGTGGCTGATTTACCGGTCAAGTTTACAACCCCGGGGGACGCTGTTGCTGATGCTGAGCGGAGAACCAGGACCATAGCTGAGCTTCTTGATTTGCACTATAGCGGTGCTTCTGTCGTGAGTTGCATTCCGATGTAGTTCTTGATTTTAGACTGGTCCTGGGGTTGTCCATTTATTTATGTTTTTTTTTTGCTTTTTGGGATTATCAATGTTTATATTCAGGATGAAAAGCATCGTTGCGGTGGTAAAAACCGATCGGTTGATTCCCGGAGCCCGTGGTATACATGTCATGCAGCATGTGCAGAAAGAAGTGTTCTACGTGGCGAAATGGTAACTACTGGTGTCCTGACCATTGGGAGATCACTGAGCAGCAAGTGACAATTGGGTGTGTGTTTTGTCTGATCATTAGTTTTTGTTTTTGTTTATTTCACTGTGTGCCTGTCAGGTCCTAGAGAATTTGCCAAATTTTTTGAGTTTGCACTCCTATGCTTGTCCTGATGGAATTGTCTCTGCTTTTTACTGTGTCGTCTCTAGCTACAAGATCCAATTGACCCTACGTGATGCCACTGACGAGGCCCCTTTCATTATTTTCGGGCCGTGTGGGAACAATTTGGTGCTCACATCTGCCCAACTGCTTGCCCAGAGATATCCTCACAGGTCTGGTCAGCTGCCGCCTGAACTTGAGGCTTTGCTCGGCCAGTTTGTCAGGTTTGAGGTCAAGCTTCCGATGGTTGGGTCAAGTGGAGTATCTACGGGTGAATTTCGGGTTTTCCGAGTTATGCCCCGTGATGTTCAGGGCCCAGTGCTTGGTCTTACAGGAATTCCAGATGTCACAGGCAGTGTTTCTTTGTCCCAAACCCTAAGTCAGTCCTATTCTGGTCAGGAAGGAATGTTGTTGCTGCCTGCTCCAGGTGTACCTTTCGCAGCTTCAGCTTCAGCTGTCATACCATCTAGGTGAGGGTTGTTTGCTCTATTGTTATGTTTGTGTTGGTTAATTACGGGGGTTTGGGTTTTTCTTTGGTTAGTCTAATTATTGATCTTTGCTGTTACAAATCTAGCTCATCCAAAGGAAAGGAAAAGGTTGTTGACTCTGTGTCGGCTGGAGGCACGAATCCAACATTCCAGGTTGGCCAGGTTGCAGGGTTGCCTCTTAGGTAACATTTGGACTGTTTTACTTGATTTGGTATTGATGCATTAACCTGTGCTTTGTTGCTGTTGTGGCATGGTTAATACTTATGTGCTCATTTGGCTCTTACAGTTCATCTCAAGTTTCTTTGGTCATCAAGGAGAATGTTGTTGTGTCCGACGTGATTTCGCCAAATTTACTGCCTCCTGTTTCATCTATTGCACCTTTGCTTTCTGTTGCTGATGTGAAAGGAAAAGGAGCAGGTCCAGGGGCAACTGTTGTGGCAGCTCCTTTTACCATTGCAGATCCTTTGAAGGTCTCTGATGTCCAATCAGTTGGTGCTGTGAAAGGTGCAATGGGGAGTCCTGGAACTCGGAGTGATGGTATGGATGTGATGAGTTCTACTAGCCAGGGAGTACATGGTTTGTCATCCATTGCTGGGCTGAGTTCTGATACTCCTCAGAGTAAAATCAGCAAGTCATCTTCGACGGTTTCGCCTTTGTCTTCAAGGAGTCTGTGAGTTTTTTACTTTTAAACTTATCGTGTCATGGTTAGTGTGCATTCGGAATTTATTGATTTGGTCTTTGAGAAGCTGGAATCTTCTGGAACTGGATCTCCTAATGTGAGGCAGGATGATGAGCAAACAGAGAGTTTGTCCCCTTTTTCGCTTGCTGACCAAGCTTCACACCAGGCACCTGGGAAGCCTTCTGCTGCTAAGCGTCGCCTGTATGAATCTTAGGGTATAAATTTGAGTCTGATCCCTTCGTGTGTTATTTATTAGTTTTGAATGCTGATTGGTTATGTTTTGTACTGGATCTAAGTTATGCTAGGTGCAAGAAAGGTGGTTGCCTTTTGTGGATGCTGGATTTGCTGCAAGGAGACAGTCCTTTTGATGGTGGGCAGGATGATTATGTTGTTGATCGTTTGAAGTTGTGCTGGTTGGAGGGTTTGCAGCTCTTTTGTCAACTTCTTAGGAACCTGTTTGTAGACTTTGTTCTTGCCTTGCCTGGCCGTTTCTGGAAACTTTGTGGAAATTATGTTGTTGGTTACTAAACAAAACTAATGTTGCTTCGGGTATCTATTTATGTGGTGTAAATTTTAAGTGCATGTAATTCTCTGTGCAAGATCAGGGTGGTCAGTTTGGACACCTGAAATGTTGTAACCCCAGTGTGGGCAAAACTCTGACCTTTTGGTCCCTTTTTGTGGAATGTGGATGCTTAGCAGTTTTTATGCATTATCAAAGAATATAGTTTTTATCTAAGATGCATGTGTTTTACATTTATGTCTTAACTGTATGTATATGCAAATATAACAAAAATGTTCTTTACATCATGTGGTGGGAAAGAGTAAGCATTGTCCACAAGAAAAATATGATAAGAACAGGCGAAATTAGTAATGGATAGCAGACATGCTAATATTAAAAGGAATCTTTTGGGTTGCAAGATTTAAATAATTTAGGTTAATCATGTGCCCAAAATCTAAAGCATTAAATGCAAAAGCCATCATTGTTTACCCTTGGTTACAGAACCAGCAGTCACAATGACTACTTGGATAGAGATTAGACACCTAATATAAAATTATATATTAATTGTATAATATCTTATTAAGGAACACATCAGAAATCAAAGAGATTTCATCAATGGACCTTCAACTTTCTCTTTGCCCTCTGGTTTTTGCTCCTGTGTTCAGCAAGTAGTTCTGTTTGTGTCGACTTTTTCCCTTCAGTAGAGTGTCAGCGAGCTGGAGTATACAGCAAGGTAAGACCTGCTGATCAGTTGTTTGGAGCTACACGCCAGAGACACACATCATTGGTGATATAGACCCCCTCATCAGATACAGTTAAGCATGTCTGTATTCGTTATTCCTTAGTTACACATTAATGGAACCTCATTAAATGATTTGGATCCTCTTCTTTGTCTATCTGACCAAGACAGAACACTGAAGTTTGCAGTTATTGAACTTTTGTTTTTTGCTCATTTAAGTCTGACTGGATATCAAACATTTACTTCATGTAATCAGAATGACACCTAGAAGGAAGAAAGCGCCTTCCAACCTGCTGAGGCGAAAGAGAGGTGACACTTCTTTCACAATCGAATCCTCCAGGAATCCAACTAACAGCATTTCAGATATAAACGTGGATAACACCAGAGTAAACAAAAGATTGAGAAGCCTGTCGTTCATTCTCTCAGGGGAAATTTCAAAGTCGACAAATGCTCACAACAGTGAGTTCGTTCCTCCAGATCCTTATACAGAAATGGGTGATAATGAGGCATCTTGCAGTTCAGCTACAAATGATCGTCAATGTCAAAAAGCAAAGAAAGCATCAGCTGATGTCCCAACTGCAACGAAGCCATTGCACAATGATAGGCTGAGCGTTGGAAAACCTGACTGTGTCTGTCAGTTCTGTGGTGCTTTTTTTTTTGTATGCTGAGCGATTGGATCGACACAGGAAATCCTTAAATCCTGTGTATAGTCTTTGTTGTCAGAAAGGAAGAGTTTGCATTCCCCTATTAAAGCCACCACCTCCATTACTTGCTCAGCTATTGGATCTTAATGGAGGTGCAATGTCAAAACATTTTAGAGACAACATTAGACCCTACAATGGTTCTTTGTGTTTCACATCTTTTGGAGCCAAACTGGATCCACGCTCTTTGACAACAAGAGGACCATATTCGATGGTTATTTGTGGTGAGAATTACCATAGGATTGGATTCTTACTTCCAGTTGATGGAAATAGGCCAAAGTTTGCTCAGCTATATATATATATATATATATATATATATATATATATATATTTGAACCTGAAAATGAGGTTAACAATAGACTTGCAAACTTTGCATCTCGAGAGGAAGTCTTGCTGCCTGAGTTACTTGCAAGTTTGCTTCGAATGCTTGATGAAAACAACGAGTTGGTCAGAACATTTAGGCGCATTCGACAAGATCTCCAGCTTTCTTCCACACCAAATCTCCGACTCAGAATCTTTGGGATCAAAAGTAGGAATCGACAATATGACTTGCCAACTAGCTCTGATATTGCAGCCTTAACACCTGGTGATTTTGTTGCAGATAGGGAGGATAGAGATATCATTGTTGACCATCGAGGAGAAGGGCTGAAACGTATAACAAGCCTCAACCCAAAATTCGAGGCTCTTCACTTCCCATTGCTATTCCCGTACGGAGAAGATGGATTTCATCCTCAAATATCTTATAATGCCTCCTTTTGTCCAGCATCAATGCGCAGAAAATTTGTTACTCAAAAAGAGTATTATGCTTTTAGACTTCAGTATCGATTGAATGAGGGGCATACACTGGTTCAAAGTGGCAAGGCATTGCAACATTAATGTGTTGATGCATTTTCAACAATTGCAATCGACTGGCATTTCTTAGAACTCATCAAAAAGATTTAAGAGCAGAAGTTTATCAGGGATTACAGGATGCATTTGCAAAGGGAGACATGGATGGAGAAAAGCTTGGAAGAATTATAATGCCATCATCTTATACATGAGGACCAAGATATATGCAGCAACTTTATCATGATGCTATGGCAACCTGTCAACATTATGGTAACCCAGATTTATTTGTTACATTTACCTGCAATGCTCTTTGGGAAGAAATTGTTGACGCTTTTGCAGATATGGTTGGACCAAACAGCGAGTTGAAGCCTATGGTGGTCTGCCGTGTGTTTCACATGAAGCTTGCCATATTAATTGACCAGTTCAAACGAGAATCATATTTCTAAAAAACGATAGCCAGTGAGTTGGCTGTAGATAACCTTTCATTGTATAAAATTTCTTTGATTATTTGAATGAGCTATCAAGTTCAAATGATGGACTGTTTTTTCACAGTAATCTCCACAGTTGAGTTTCAGAAGATGGGCCTCCCACATGTCCATATGCTTATATGGTTGGCCAAAGAGGATAAACTAAAGTCAACATCTGACATTGATGAGATGATTTCTGCAGAAATACCAGACCCCAATCTAGATCCAGAAGGGTATGCTGCAGTGGTTAAGTTCATGATTCATGGACCTTGTGGAGTTAACAACCCCACTGCACCATGTATGAAAGATGGTAAATGTTCGAAGTATTTTCCGAAAGAATTCTGTTCAGAAACTTCGTTCGACAAGTTTGGCAATGTCGTGTACAGAAGAAGAAATTCAGGCATTCAAGTTCAAAAAGGAAAGGCAATGCTGGATAATAGATATGTCGTTCCATACAATCAGAACTTATTGGTTAGAGCTCAAGCCCATATTAATGTGGAGATATGTCACAAGGGAGGATTAGTGAAGTACTTATTTAAGTACATTACTAAAGGACCAGATAGATCTCTTATTGTTGCAGAAGACTCGACAAGCTCAGTTCAGGTACCATCAAATATAACGAAAAAAACAAAAGACGAGATACAAGAATTCATTGATTGCAGGTCACTGTCCTCCTACGAAGCTATATGGAGAATCAACGAGTATTCTATACACCACAGAGAGCCTAATGTGGTTCGACTTGGTGTACACCTGGATGGACAACAGAATGTTTCATACAAGAGAAGGTCAAATATCCAAAATGTTTTGCAAAATCCAAGGGCAGGGAAAACTCATCTTACTTCATGGTTTGAACTTAACAGACATGATTGCAATGCAAGAAAGCTTACATATGCTCAAATACCAAATTCCTTTACATGGAATGAAGAATACAGTGAATGGACTCCAAGGAAAAGAGGTTTCGCAATAGGAAGGATAGCATATGTTCCTCCAGGAAGTGATGATATATTCTTTCTTAGGCTGCTATTGACCAAAGTAAGAGGAGCAACAAGCTTCCTCAATTTAAGAACAATACAAGGGGAGGTTTGTAGTACTTACGAAAGAGCATGCCAAAAGTTGGGGCTTCTGTCGGACTCTTCAGAATGGATTCAGGTATTACAAGAAATTGCAGCATCAAGTATGCCACACATAATACGGACTACATTTGTTTCAATGCTGATGTTCTGCGAAATACCTGATCCTAATGCTCTATTTGAATCTTCATGGAGGTTAATGAGTGAAGATCATGTTTATTCTCTTCGTAAACAGCTACACTCAAAAACTTTCCAGCCTTCAGATGAGAGACTTAAGAATTGGGTGTTACATCAACTGGAAACTTTACTGAGGACTTATGGTTCTTCACTTCAGCAATTACATCTCCCAAGACCGACAGATTCAGAATCTGACGATGGATCAAATCCCCTGATTAATGAGCATCTTAACTTTGATGATGATCAACAAAGGTTACTGGCAAATACTATGGTTAGCAAACTGAACACAAAACAACTAGAGGCTTTCACACTCATTATTCTCTCTATCAACAACAATCTTGGCAGTTCATTTTTCCTATATGGCCATGGAGGAACAGGCAAGACTTTTCTCTACAATGCAATCATTGCAAAATTAAAAAGTCTCTCCAAAATTGCTATAGTTGTTGCCTCATCTGGAATAGCAGCCACACTACTACCAAGCGGCACAACTGCTCATTCAAGGTTCAAGATTCCCCTTCATATAGACCATACATCTACATTTTCAATAAAGAAAGATACTCATTTAGCTGAGCTAATACGTGCAGATTCATTGATTATTTGGGACGAAGCACCGATGACACATCGAAATGCATTTGAGGCTATAAGCAGGACGTTTTGTGATTTGATGGACATACCACTATCAGGTCCAAAACACAAGTTGTTTGGAGGAAAAACAGTAGTCATTTGTTGTGATTTTAGACAGACTCTGCCAGTAATTTCAGATTCAGGAAGGGAACAAACAGTTGATGGATCCATCACGAGGTCATCGTTGTGGCCCTTTTTTCAGGTGCTCAAACTGTCAAGGAACATGAGGCTTAATGATTCACAAGATAATAGAAACCTGGTCGGCTGTGGAATGAACTTTGGTGAGTGGATTCTGGCACTGGGAGATGGAAGGCTGCCAACAAAATCTTTTATGGCAAACACACCTTCAGATTGGATTGAGATACCACAAATACTTTTGATATATGTTGGAAAAAATCCAATCGAGTCAATCACAAATGACATATATGACGCATTTGAGGAACAACACATGAGCACAGATTACCTAAGTGGAAGGGCGATCGTTACTCCTACTAATGCAGTTGTGACTGAAGTGAATGACTTCATGTTGCAAAAAATTCCTGGACATTGCCGTTGCTACTACATTTCAGACTCTATGCAACTTGATACAGAGGTACCTCAGCTATTCGCTGAAACTTACCCAACAGAATTTTTGAATGCTCTTCAGTTCAATGGTGTTCCAGATCATGAAATAAGACTTAAGGTTCACACTCCAATCATGTTGCTGAGAAATTTGAGCCCACCAAACGGCCTATGCAACGGTACGAGGATATTGATTACGAAATTGGGGGAAAATATCATTGTAGGAAACATCATGGGAGGATCTTTTGACACAAAAGAGGTTGTTATACCACGAATAGTACTCAACGTAGAAGACAAACGCTGGCCCTTTATACTGAAGAGGAGCCAATTCCCAGTACGTTTATGTTATGGGATGACAATAAATAAGAGCCCAGGCCAAACGCTGGACAATGTTGGAGTCTATTTGCCTAAACCAGTATTCAGTCATGGACAACTTTATGTGGCAGCATCAAGAGTAAGATCTGCAGGTGGTTTGAGATTCTTGATTGAAAAATGAAGAGGACATTCCAGTCAATTACACAAGAAACATTGTATATTCAGAAGCCTTCACAGATATTGCACCTGCTTAATTCTGCAAGCATCGAAGAAGCTCGAAGTGGTTATTATGAACTCTCCCAACTTTTTGAATTTTACGCCTGGAAAAATTTGTTCTTCCAGTTCTTGCGTTGTTCTTAACAAGAGACACATTTTGTGTTTTTTATTTCGAAACTCAAAGCTAGAAAGCAGTCATGAGTTTTTATCAGTTAACATCGGTTCGGACTTTCCAGAGAGAAGTTAGAAAGAAAATTCGATGAGCCCAACTGATACAACTTGACAGAACAATCAGCGCAGGAGCGTATTGTAGCCTTTTTTGTAAAAAGGCCTGATTCAACAGTTAGACCCCATTGCATATCAAACAGAGCCCAAACACGATGCAAGGCCCAAACAATAGATCCAAAAAGGACTTACCCTAAGTTAACCCTAGCTTACATAAACTACCGATATGTTTTTTTATGCCTTCTAGAATCGGCCGCGCAGTCAAGATACACGAAACACGGGAAACCAGGGTCTCGAAGAACTGGAAGCTTTCTTCTACCCAACAGATTTACAGTTGTATAGTAAACTGATACGTGAGCTTCCATGGACCCACACAAAATGGAATCTTTGAGGAATAAGCATCAAACTACAGATCGCGATTGTGTGGTCCCCAACGAACTGAAAGGTAAATACATTGAATCTGGAAAGAAATCCTACAAACGCATCTCGATTCCTATGCGAGTTTTTTCCATTTATTATTTATCGATTCGTCTTTATTCGCGTTGCAGATTCCATTGATGCAAGCATGTGCTTTCGGGGACTGCGTTTGGGAACAATCAATCGAACCGTTATAGCTAGACATGTCGTTACATGGTCTGAGTTCCGAGAAGTGCCTTTATCCACATGGAAGAAAAGGACACATCACATGCTCTGGCTTGACAAAAAGGTTTGGCTCCAGATACCCCAACCATATTCATAAATATTCGTAAGAGCATTTGATTCAGTGTTAAGACAAAAGAAATTACCAATATACAAACCCTAAACATCAATTAACCTACTGGCGAATACTAAAAGATCAAAAACTCTTGACAACATATCTATATACCATTGACTTTACAGAACAAGTTGATCGAAGCTCAGGTTGAAGAAGAAGATGCAGCTGAGGTTTTTAAGAAAATCAATGTTGGCTGCCTGCATGAACTACAAGATATTGTAGCAGGTCCAGCAAGGTCAGTGCAACGCATTGTCCATCGAGAGTTCCGCCTGCTCCTCACTTCAGATCAAATTAGAAGGCACATTGAAGAAGGATATGGACCCCAGCAATTTCCAGTAGGATCATACACAACAGCCGATTTTTCCATTGTGCCTCAAACATCAGAAGACTTTGTCTGCCATTCAGGTAAATATATGTCTCTCTATCCATGATTAAGAACACCATTAAACAAAGCACAACAAACATTAAATCTGTAGATGTTACAGGATGTGTTAGAAGACTAACTCATCAAGAAACAATTAAAGGAAGGATTCAGAAATTCGACCTGGTCATACAAGATGTCTGGTATGCTCTTAAGACTGTACACTTTTTTTTGCTTTGTAAGAATGTATAGTTAACGCATTGCTTTGCAATCAGTGGGGCAAAGGCTTATGTTGAATACAGTGGGCATGACATTGATGATTTTCAAAAGCATGCTCCAGCAATGGAGTCAAAGTTACCATTGATTGTGACAATCAAATCAGTTAGTAGAGTAACTCCTAGACATGGCAGTAAATATCAGCACGAATTTCGATCCACAATTGCGAGTAAGCTTATCATTCATTCTTATCAGGACAACTGCAAGGATATCATGAACATGTGAGTTGCTGTATATGGGTTTGCCCAAGATAACTGATTGGTTCAACCACTATCGAGTTAGTGATACTTACACACTTCTTTTCAACATGTAGCTTTCTTGCATGTCGCAAACCAGTTTACTTCTTCGATGATGTTACTTGCAAAAAAACTGGCCACCTGCTGAGCAATCAACTGCCAAAGAAATCGCTGAGAGAGATAAAAGAAAGGATGGAGGACCTGTCAGATTTCACAGAGGTATATGAACAAACACCAGCATTGACTTCAGCTGTATATTTTCATCTGTTTACCTGTATAATACATCTGACATTTTATGCAACAGGTCACTTACATGACATTGATTAACATTCCAAGGTTTATATACAGAAAAAGCATCTGCAAAATTCGTGAAGAGAACACAGGGTAAGCTTTTGACCATCCTCCCATGTTTACACATGCGATAATAATACTTTCTATATAAACCTAACAAAAAGATCTTTATTGCAAGACTGACATACAAACTGGAAGGGAGATGTCGCCAAGAAGGATCTGAAATAGATGTGGTGTTTGAGCATGAAGCAGCTCTGTCACTTATTCGTAAGTCACCGTCAGATTATCTGTTTCTAAAGAAGGACCAAATCATAGAATTGATCGCAAAGAACTGTGACAAAAAATTTGCGGCGGAATTGAATGTCGCATGGAGAAAAGTGGGAGACAGTGATTCAGACATACAACCAAAAGCAACAGTGCTCACCCTGTGGGATCGATCAGCATTCGAGAAATGATGATGTCCTTCGAAGCTTGCCATTTTGATATCGTGCAAACCACAAAGGCACGAAACTTCTGAAAACATTTTGTCCTGCCAAGCTTAAAATCTTCAGTCTCCGTCATGGAACTTTTATTAATTTAGTAGATATATCGTGGAAAACTTGGACACACTCCTGACTACATTTATGTTTATTCTGCAAACCCAGTCAATCTTTTGCATAATGACCCCAGTTTTTATGTTTATGACAACATTTATGTCTATATTTAGGACATAAACTATTATGGTTATAGATTATATTAAATCACATTGAAATTATAACATAATTAGTATCACGCGGCGGAGCGCGGGCTGAATCCTAGTTTGCATATAAACCCAAATCCATCAAACGGAGGGGAGGAGTTGTGATAGATGGTAGTTGCTATAATACTCATATAATTAATGTAAGTAGAATGATAATGTTAACATCCTATATTGTAATTAAAAATTTAAGTGGTAGAATGATACTCTTTAGAACGAAGTCACACGTCAGGCAAGAAAGAGTTGGAACTGAACGTAGCTACGGCAGCTATTTGGGCTTCCCAGGAACGGCCTAAGCCTCTTTTAAGAATCCAAATCGTTTGGATGAGGAATTGTAACGGATCAATTGGACACAATTGTCTCGTTTTGAGACAATTGTATCAAATTGCCTCGTTTGCCAGCAAAAAAATTGGATGGATCAATCTGCCTGAGGTATTTTGAATTGATCCGTTTTGAGTCAATTTCTATTACCTGGGGTGGGGGCAGGTAATTCGAATTGACTCATTTTAATTGCCTCGTTTATAAAAAAAGACAATTGATCAAATTGACTCATTTTTAGATTGATCCATCCAAACGACCTACAAAAAATGGACCCGGCCTTTGCGGGACAAATGACTGGCTCGTAACTGCTAGAGTGCTAGGTAACAATTTGTTGCCCACGTAGCCCACCAGGAGGCTACCCTCGACCCTCGAGACAGATGGTGACCTCTGACTCTCTGAGGACGTAAGTAGCGTAGATTTTTTTTTTTCTTCCAAATATATTCCGAAATGGAATAAGACAGATACAAATAAGTACATGACCGTAAGTAGCGTAGATGTTAGCGATAGCCAATATGTATAAGATACATAATTAATCTTATAAAAAAACTGGTTCATTGATATCAACTAGTTTATGACACTATATTGAGTTGATTTGACCAAGTAACCGTGTGTTCAAATATTTACCTTTTATTAATAGTTGATTTAAACACAATAAATTTGTGCAAACTTCAAATCAAGACTCAGTTTTCATTTAAAGAGCGTATAAAAAAATGATGTAAAATCTATAATTAATATTCTCCCAACACTCAGGATTATTAGTAACAACTAAATATGAACTAGGTTTGGCAGTGCTTCCTGGGTCACGCTGAATCTGAAAGCCTTTGCCTTGGACTAATGCCAGGCAGCTCCATTCATAAATATGGACTGGGTTTGTGCAGGTTTTGGGTCCGCCACACTATAATTTTGAAGGCCGTCTCGGTTGGGATTGCCTAGGCCCAAGAAAAGGTAAACAAAGGCGTGGGGGAAGTTCTAATTCTGATGATGATATGGGAATGGGTATTTGTCTATTTGGTTAAAGTTAGTGCGGCAAATGAGACAAACTGTTCATAAGCAGCTCCACGTTCAACTCGGAAATAGTACATTCGTAACTTGATTTGTTAGTAAACGAGCCAAGTTTGAGCTCATCTTTATTCGGCTCATGAGGTTCGCGAGCTAGTTCGACTTATTGGCTCGTTGAGTTAAACTAATAAGTTGGCTTAATAATATGGTTAACGAGTCAATTCGCCTAGTGACTTATGAGTGAATCAATATATATATATATTCATGGTTCAGACTGGCGTACGATGTACGCCTGTGTTCACGCTGTCGGACGACCTTTCAGTTTAAATATTTAGACCACGAATTAACTGAAGTTTGGGGTATGATACTATACCCTAATCTCTAATGGGTGAGCCTCATTCTCTAATTCCATAACTCGAGCCACAGAACTCATTTAATCTAAAATAATAATAATCGAGGTTGAGTAGAGCTCATGACCTCCTTAATGAGCTAAGTTTCGTTTCTTAATAGTTAAAGCTTAGGAAAAACTAGGCCCAACTTGCCTCGTTAAGAAACAAATCGAGCTAAAGTTTAGCAAAACTCGACTAGACTCATTGGCAACTCTAGTTAATGTGGTGGTGACGAATTGTTGTGGGAGCTGTCCACGAGATACAAGAGTCTTTTCCCCCATTTTTCGTATTGTTAGTATGACGTTAATATTAATGGGTATTAGCACCTATTTTCTTTCTTTTTAGTATTGTTAGTATGACGTTAATATTAATGGGTATTAGCACCTATTCGGTCTTGTTTTAGGAGGTATATATATGGGGTAATTAGCATAAAAGGTCAAAAACCTATTCACTTTGTACGAAATGGTCACAAACCTTTAATTTTGCACGTTTCAGTAACATACGTTTGAGAGAATAACAAAATGGTCATTCCGCCCATCTCCATCCAAAAAAACCGTTAGTTTTGTCCAGTCAACATGCCACATCATTTAAAATATTAATAAATAATTTAATGACCAAATCCAATTGAACCCGACAACCTAACCAAAAACCCTACTCCTTTACCACCCAAAATCTTGGAGACTACTTAATAAAATAAAAGAATCTTGGACACTACAATTTTTCACTCGGCCCTATAGAGCGATTCCGCTCCCCAGAATTGCACCCTCAGAACAGCCTCCCGTCGCCCTTAGAACAGCGGTGGAGGAGGAAGAAGAGAAGCGCGTGGGACACACACCGACCGAACGATGGTGGTTTCGTACTCATTCGCTCCTTAGCCGCCCAAAGCGATCAGGGGCGGAGGCAGTGGGTTGGAAGGGGATGCCACTGCACACCCTTGGATGTGGGAGAAAGAGTTAAAATTAGTAGGTTGTAATGAAACTTGTACATGAAACATTATTTTTAGTGCTTAATTAGTATTTCTACCATCAAACTACAAGTAATAATGTATATTTAAATTATCATTAGTTATATAGATTATATCATAGTTAGTAGATGAATAAAATAAAATCAAAATAAAAATATTATGCCATTAACTTGGCCTTTTTAATATGTAATTTTTCAGATGATAATTGTTATCTCCAACGTATAGTGACTTTTATCCTCTCACAATGCAACAATGTCAACTTATTGGGGTTCTATTATCTAACTATCTTGTCAAACATGGTTTCTAAGTCGCTCACCTCTATCATCTCATTCCAATCGACGTTACTCGGTTATCCATGATCATTAGATTAACTTTAACGTACGTAATTGTCCATGGTTTGGAATGATTAACCAAATCACAAATCATTAGTTAGTAGGACATATTGAAAATAAGGTCTTTGGTAGTCTATATAAAGAATATATATATCAAAAGTTTATAGTAGAAAACATTCTTAGTCATGGCAAAATAATCTCATATAATATAGTTTTTTTTATAGAAAATTCGAACTCCCTTACATAAAATCCTAGCTACGCCATTGAAAGCGATAAGCCGCCGCGTTAAATTACAACATGAACGGCGGCGGAGGTGATTATGGGAAGAAGAAAGGGTTCTGGGTGTTAAATTGCTGATCTGAATTCTGAAGGGGAAGAACAAGGAGGTGTTAATTCATTATCGGCCCTGCCATGGCCATGGAGGGAAGAGTCTCTTGATCTTCATCTCTCAAAAACAATTATGGGATTGCCCTTCCAATTTTTTTTTATTAATTAGCAGCAAAGATTTCTGGTGGTGTAGAATTAGGGTTTTTGGTTGGGTTGTCTGGTTCGTTTAGTCATTAAATTTTTTATTAATATTTTAAGTGATGTGGCATGCTGACTGGACGAAACTAACGGTGTTTTGGATGAAGATGGACATAATGACCATTTTGTTATTCTCTCAAACGTATGTTACCAAAACGTTCAAAATTAAAAGTTTGTGATCATTTTGTACAAAGTGAATAAGTTTATGACCTTTTATGCTAATTACCATATATATATATAGTTACTAGGTAAGTTTTTTCAAAGGAGGCACACATATATTAGTTATTACTTATTAGTTCTTTCCCATATTAAATTGCCTCAGCAATCAGCTGGCTTGCATCTTCATTACTAGGGTGGAAATCGGTACGGTATCGGTATGCCAATACCTTACACTCTAAAATCAATTTCAATCCCAATTTCTAAATAATTTCGGTATCCCAATCCCTAAATATTTCGGTATCCCAATCAGTACCTCGGTATCCCAATCGGTATTATCAAATACGAAATTAATTACCTTTATAATTAATAATTAAATATTATAAATTATATTTGATTGTTTAATATTGGACAAAGAGACTAAGCATAGAGTTTTGAGTTTGGCTAGAGGTAGGATATGGATAAATAGAATGGAGGAGAGGTGACATCTCAAGTTTTTGTCATTGGTAATCTTTAATTTGACGAACTGGAGGCTAAGAGAAGACTAATACTAGTGTTTGCTTGCTCAGTATTATGAAAATAACAATAGATTGATGGTTGATGGTCGTGTAGTATTAAATGAGAGAGTCTAGTTGAGAGGATAAAATACACACTAGCTTATATTTCGGTATTGTTCGATATTTTGGTATATACCAATCTCAATCCCGTAATTTCTAATAACGAATAACAATTGAAATTGAATCTCAATCCCAAAAAATAATACATGTATTCAATAATACCTAATATAGACAAATTCAATACAATATTCGATATATCCCAAATACTGGTACCTAACTTCCAGCCCTAACCTACTTGCTGCTTCCCTCCCATTCCATGGGTATCTTCTCCCTCACTCTCATTCACCCGCTCTAATAATGGTGTTTTGTTTCATTTCCATCACTCCTTTCTCAATTCTCGGGGACCTACTCACCTTGCCCCTTATCAGCACCGGATATACATAAAATTTGGTAGTGATTTCATTGAATTTCTTTAAAGAAAAGGAAGGCTGAAGCTACTCCTACATCAATTATTAAGCCCCTTTTTAGTTGGTAATTGAATCTCTTGCCCTTCCTTTTAGCTCCTCTTTCTCAATCCAATCCCATTCTATCAAAATAATAATGAAGCAGAAAGGGTAAAGTCCACCACACTCTCTATATCTATATCTCACAGTCGGTCTCACTCCAAACAAGATAAGAGAATAAAAAATCATTTCTTTTCTCCATTTAACATTTTCCATTTCCGAAGGTTGCGTTGTGTTTTCTGATTGCATAATTGAGTGAGGCCCCAACTAGATCCTTTGGTTCCCTTTTAATATTGGCAAAACTACAAAGAAAAAAGTTTTGATCTTGGGTTGTCTCTTTCTACGTTTTCTGCTTCCATAAGCAAGTCTCCTCCCAAGCTACTTATTTCACTGCCATGTGAACAGGGGGAAATTTTAAGGGGAAAAGCTTGAATCTTGCCGAGAAAATGTCATATGGGTAGTTGTTGCCCTGATCTTTCAGTGACACCTTGTTCCTCCGTCTGGGTAATTGTTTATTCAACTCTGTTCTTCATTTTTGGCGTTTTGAGATGATTGTGTTTATGGTTTCCCGCAGCAGCTGTAGTTTCCAGAATGGCCTCGGAAACAGACAAGCCTCTCCTTCCTTAATTTTGCTGTGAGATAAAAAAGGGTAATAATGATAGATGACTAGATGAGAAGCTCTCTGATTAATTGAAAAATAATATTTAAGAAAAACACATGTGTGGGGGGAGGACAGTGAGTAAGTTTGGCTTCTGGTCTCATGGATGTGAAACACAAGCACATGCGCCCCCCCATCTCACACCTTTTTTTTCTTTCAGTCTCTCGCTTAGCTTCTTCTGTTTGTCTTCATTGATGAAAAAATGCTTCTTCTTATCCCTTTCCTCGATTGTGATTTCATGGGTTCCCCCGTTGCTAGTTAAAAGACCTTAGTTGCAAAGTTTGGATCTTGGAAGAGGAGTAGCTCTGAGGTGAATTCAGCTTCTGAGTTTTGGAGGGTGGGCGACAACAATGGGCGAATCCATAGTTGCTGCCTCGTGGAACGATGGAGATAAGGTACATCTCAAAATCTACTGTTTCTGATCTGTCAGGGAAAAAAGGGTTTTCTTCAGTTGTGGGTTGCCAATTATTTGGCTTTTTGAGCTGCGATTATTTTGTTTTCTGCTTCTCTCTTTAGTGATGGGTTGTCTTCCTGTTTTTCTTTTTGGATTTTTGATGAGTAGACAGCTACGGGTGCCTCAAATTCTGGTCTGGAAGTGTCGGTTTCTTTTGGGAGATTTGAGAATGATTCATTGTCTTGGGAGAAATGGTCGACCTTCTCTCCAAACAAGTATTTGGAGGAAGTTGAGAAGTGTGCTACCCCTGGATCTGTAGCTCAGAAGAAGGCTTACTTTGAAGCCCATTACAAGAGGATAGCTGCCAGAAAGGCTGAATTGTTGGATCAGGAGAGACAGCTGGAGCAACAGAGGGAAACGGAGCAGCAGCAAACCTTGAGGTCAGGTGATCGGGATGGTGGAGATCTAGTGGAAAGTGGTTGTGTGGTGGGCCATGAATCTTTTGGTGGTAATTCTGATCCAGGATTTAGGGCAGAGACGGTTAAAGAAAATGAGGAGTATGATTATGATGAGCATGGTGAAGGTCCTCCAATGGGCACTGAAACTCTAGTCACCTCAGTTAAAGAAGTAAGGGAAGCGGAAGGACTTAATGGAAGCACCGAAAGCTCTGAAGTATACAAGCAGGAACCAGCTGCTTCAGTTGAGGAACCAGAAATTCAACCAATTGAGTCTCAAGAAGCGGAGGAGGAAAAGAGCATGGTGGCAGCAGCAGCAATGGGAGAGCAAAATGCGAAGTTGGATCATAAGGCTGAAAGTACTCCTTTAGTAAAGCAGCAAAAGGCGAAGTTGCATCATCAGAAAAAGCCACCGGCAAAGGTGAGTGTGTGTGGTCTTACCGTGAGAGATCTCTTTCTCATATTTCCTTGAAACTTGACATTCACTTCTTACTTAGGTCACTCCGATGAGCAAGGTTAAGGAGACTCCAATCGTGAAGAAGAAACAGGCATCGCCTGCAAATCCAAGGCCCCAAAGCTCTACTCCAAGAGTAACGAAGCCAGTGTCAGCTACTGGTCCTGTGCCTTCTTCACGGTCTTCCACAAAGAAGGGCAATGTGACTTCAGTACCAAAGAGCAAAAGTCCACTTACAGTTGAAAAGAAGAGAGTGGCTCCTAAATCCTTGCATATGTCTATTAGTGTGGATACTCCAAAATCTGATCCACCACCTCGTGCGTCTGCTCTTGCTTCGACGGCAAGAAAGTCATTGATTATGGAAAGAATGGGTGATAAGGACATCGTGAAACGGGCATTCAAGACATTCCAAAACAGTTACAGCAAATCGTCTCTACCTCAGGAAATGACTTCGGGAGCTAAGCAGGTTCACATCCATTTGATGAATTTCTTAAAGAGTAATATTGATGTCCAGCTTTCTAATTTTTTGTTCATTTTGCTTGCATAGGTTGCATCAACCAGGTCAGAGGTTAAAGTTTCCAATTCTACAACAGCGCGGAGAGAGAATGGAGGGTAATCAACTTAATACTTTGTTCAATGCTATTTGCTCATAGTTGATCATGTCTGTGCTTTCCATGATAGCTTTGTTGTTTGGATCCCTATGATTTGCTTCTTAGTCTGGAGTAACAAAGGTTTCTATCTTCATTCGTTAGATTGTTAGATTCGAACTTAAAACGGTTGGAACTGCTTTCTCAGATGCCATATGAAATAGTTATCGAAGAGCTGAAGAGTCCGATTAGATGACTTAGGTGCAAACACGGGCTCTTGGAGTTCCTTACTATGAGATTTATGTGTGAACAATAAGATACCATTGAACAAATACTGCAGCTTAATTGTAGCCTTTTCTGGTGATTTGACTGCTGCTAATGACTACATAATGTGGAAACAGTTCTTACAAGGCGGGCGATGCAGATAAAAGATATGCCAAGGCAGCTCCATCTTTTGCCTTGAAAAGTGATGAAAGGGCAGAGAGAAGAAAGGAGGTACAAATAGCTCCTTCCAACATCCCTCTTCTTAGAAAGATCTTTTCCCCTTCATTTGCAAGCTAGATGAAAGAATGAGCTCATTGGCTACCCATCTTAAGATATCTCCTCCAAACCCCATTTCAGTTCTTGAGGAGACTGGAAGAGAAATCTAGTGCTAAAGAGGCAGAGAGTGCACATCTTCGTACGAAATCCAAGGTATGCAATTGCTTGATTTTTCCATCATACCAGGGTTTTGTCCATTGGCCATGGCTCTCACTTTGTCTTTGGATTCTGGTTTCTTGCCCACAAGGAGGAGAAAGAGGCAGAGATAAAGAAACTGAGGCAAAGCCTAGCCTTCAAGGCCACACCAATGCCAGGCTTCTACAAGGGGCAGAAAGCGATGAAAGGCTCATTCGATAAGGTATTTGTGTTTATTTTAACTGCCTCCCTTCCCCTTTTCTTTCTCCCTTATAATAATATGTTCAATTAGTAGTCCACAGATAGAATCTCTTGCCAAAGAGAAACCCTTGACCTTGTCCTTGTCTTGTTTCTTTCGTTCATGTGATGGTCTGCATCATTTTTTACTGAATGGGTTGGTAGTTTAGACTGATCTTCCATATGATATATTATAAACCTCTCTGCACCTAGCATTTCCTAATGAAGATCCATATATATGTTGATAATAGGCAAGCGTATGACTGCTATGCTATTCATTGAAATTGAAGCTTTCATTATCTGTGTCAAGTTGGCATCACACTGAATGGGTCAGACTGAAAAGTCGCAACCTTTTAAGTGTGCATCTAGAAGTGTAGATCTGCTTAACAAGTATCAAACTGCTGTGTTTGATTATGAAAATGAGACTATTCTGCGGTAGGAGAAGCCTCAAATGGACATGGAACTGTTACTTACTGCTAGGGGGTATGACTGAATTAGGTCATATAGACTCAAAGGATTAAGATAGCAACCCCATTATACATATATTAGAATTTGGTTTAACTGCTAGATGGATGAAATGGTACAGTTGTTTTATTGATTGCTTTTAGGATGAGTAATGTGCCTGTTACTTCCCAATTGGTTGTTCGTCGTGTTTCGACTTTTCATGGAATTTTCTGTTACCCTGGTTAATGCAGGAGGGTTCAAAAACACTCAAGATATAGATAGCAAGCCACGCTTAACGTTGGAAGAAGTACAAAACGAGATCTAATTTCTCCAAAAACAATGCTTCGCAAGGGAAGCTGTCCATCCTACTATGGAGAGCTTGCAGGCTGCTGCAGCTGTATTTAGCTGAAGGAACCCATGATCGACTGGAGTACTCATCATCTGCTGTTAAGAGAGATTGGCTACTCTGCCTGATTGCAGGCCCCCCAATATTCAGTCTTTTCATAATTTACTTATAGAGCGAATAGTAAATGTGTACATCAGAACTTGCCACGAGACAGAGATAGACCCCAGTATAGTAGCAGTAAGTAGTGGTGGTAGACGTTGAAGGGGGTATCTAGAATGAATGGAATGAACATTTGTCAATAATGTGACACAAGAACACAGAAGTTGGAAATCTGGAAACGTCTTCTCAGCTCTTTGTTCTGTCATGTTCTGCGTTTCTTTCTCAGACGTCGGTTTATAGAGTTGAGATGAATGCATATACGGATGAAAGTTGGTGGCTTTCCAAGATGCAAATGAGGCATGCCTGTATGTAAGAATTATGATCTAGGAATCAACAGCTAGGGTTCCAAGATTTGAGAGCAGAAGGAGAATTGGGAATTGAAGAGGATTGAGAGCTGGTGATTGAGGAAGGAGGAGAACTCGGCTCAAAGAGGGGAAAGCTGGCGGTAGAGAGAGGGAGGGGGAAATTCGGTTAGGGTAAGAGGAGAGACAGACTAGGTTTACAGAATTTTGTTCGGTAATCACTTATAGGTATAATATCATTAATACGATATTTTATCAAATATTTCCTTCTACTATTTTTTTTATATCAAACATGCCTTTGTGCTTTGACAAAATTATCAAACATACCCTTCTGCTAAAATTTTCATACAAAAAATAGTCAATCATGGTTGAACCGAGATTTAGACGACCCGACATCGACAAATGGGAGGGAAGATATCAGTTTTGTCCCCCGTTTTATTTCTCTAGGTCTCTTCAAAGTGAAACTATTTGAATTATTTAGCTATACAAAAGAACCACAAAAATTTTAAAATCAAATAATTAGGGATATTTTAGACATTTGTGTCGCCCAAACCAAAGTTCGGCGTTGGTTAACGGTTTTTGGATGACAATTTTAACAAAAGTGCATATTTGATAATTTTTACAAAGTACAGGGGCATGTTTGACATAAAAAATAGTAAATGGGCATGTTTGATAAACGATCATAGTAGAGCGGCATATTATACCTATAACCCATGAATAATCCCAGTAATTATAGAGTCCGATAAATTTATCTTTTAATGCCCAACTAATATTTCTTAACAAAATACCCCAATTGTCCCCTAAGACCATCTTTAGTGATTAGATCCAAATGTCCAAAATTTAAGGCTATAATTCAAATTCTAGCCCCTCAAAAGGTGTTTTGGCATTAGTAGTGTGTTCCAAAAGTCCAAATTTCCATATTTGCGCTTTAACTCATAGTCCAGTTTTGTATATATTTCATCATTCTAATTACAAAAAAATTTCATTAACTTTATATAGGTACTATTAATTAATTAAGACGGACATTTCGACAAATTTTTTTTTTGAATTCTGACCATTTGTAAATATAACTTAATTAATGACGGTCTCTTGTTTGGACCGAAAGAGTCGTTGGAGGAGATTGTGGGTGCTAAAAGATAAAGTACTTTCTTTTTTTTATTATTATTAAAGCTCTTTTTGGCAGGTGGACCCGTATGCTTTTCCCACATGTGACCACACACTCTTTTGGAACTTTTGTCCTTTTCTGAGCCAAATTTGAACCCAATTTTTGGATCAATTGGAACTTTTAGCTTTTTGGAACCTTACTAAAGTGGGTCTGGTCCAATTTTTTGGAATTCCAGCCCACCACTAAAGTTGGTCTAAAGCCCCAAATAATCATCAATTGTCACAAAACATAAATATACGACAAATAGTTAGGACAAATTCCTAATTATCCAAAAAATCCTCAATGTTTCTAGCATTCCACCCCTCTTGAGACTAATCTTGCCTTCAAGGTTGACACTCTTCCCTCTGATTCTCCTTGCCTTCCTCCGCAGCTAGCTCCTCTACCTCGTCCTCTAAGGTCGCCATCAACAACATCAGGTGGGTGTTGGCACACTGGTGTCCGACGGTGAACCTCTCGTTGCATTTGAAGCAGCACCCCCTCCCACCTCTTCTGCTCCATCTCCGTAGCTGTCAATCTCACGAAGCCACGTGGAGGTAGTCGTGGACCTAGTCGAGTCACGGTAGGGATTGCCTATGTAGTTTGGACCTCCACCATTGGTGTCCGGGTCATCGCTGGTGGGGGGTTACCTCCCATTTCGGTTCTTACGCTTTTGCCTCGACCCCCGGTCATCCTCTAGAAGCGATTCACGCTACCCTTTCAACTAGCCATGTCCTCTTCTTTTCAACCTACAACCTGAAAGCCACTTTCAATGAGTTACGTTCAAATACCTTGATAGTAGCTGCAATCTCATTCTTCAACCGTGCCATACAAAGGCCTACTAGTTAGGGTTAAAAATTTATCTGTCCCATCCCTGACCCGTCCCTAAAGGGTCAAGATGTATAACTGACCCGTCCCTGTCTCCTTCTTGACCCTGTCTGACCCTCACGGGTTGGGACGGGCTGGATCAGTGGGTCGAACACACAATTTTTTTTTTACAAATTACGTTTTGGTGCCCAAAATTATTTTTTCTTTCAATCTAGCACCTAAAATTTAATTTTTTATTTTTACAAATAAGTCCATAAATTTTGATGGTAAAATTATGTTTGGTACCCAAAGCTTTTTATTTTTTAAGTTAGTACCTAAACTTTTAAAACTTTACAAAGAGGTCCAATGTGGTATGAAATATTTGTTGTTGCTAAGAGTCACATGGTCAAAAAGTGACCCGTCCCTAAGTTGTCCCTACCCATCTTGACCCTTACAGGATTAACAAATGACATGTCCCTAATCTGACCCTGTAGACAAACTGACACGTCTCGACCATCAGGGACGGGAAGGGTTGGGACGAGTCAGTGGGTCTTCCGGGTCAAGGTTACACCCCTACCCACTAGTGTCTCCTCTGCATCCCCTTACACATGTTGTCTAACTCTAACTTCAAGAGCTCCGACCGGTACTCTGCTACTGTGCTAGTTTGTTTCACTTTGGCTTACTACTCCAGTGTACACCCCTCATATCTGCCGAACTGAAACTTCAGCTCCTCCTTAAAGTACCCCCCACGATATCTCCATGTCGTCTTCTATATTAGACCTTTCCATCAATTCCCACCACTGGAGGACATCACCTCTAGGTAAAAAGGCGCCATGTGCACCTTCCTTTCCTCCCGAGTAGCATGGTTCTTAACCCAACTGTCAGAAGAATACATCCACAAGGCTGCATTCTCTTGCCCATTAAATTTTGGAAACTCAATGGTCGGAGGTTTAGCCCTAAAAACCAAGTCATCATCACCATCATAAGTAGATAACAACTCCCATACATGTCGTGATTACCACCTCCTTGGTGGTGCAAGTTACTGATGGTGCACATCTACCATTGTCAGGGTGGTGGTAGGAATGCCCAACCATCCTCATCATCCGACTGGTCTCCCAATCAAGGTCTAGAGCCTTGTCCAACCTCCTAGTGGCACAAAGATGGCCTGATGTCCGGTCCAGGTGACTTCCACGGAGGGTAAGGTCTGTAAATTGCTCCTCGAAATTGGTATCACGACCCGTTTCGCCCCCTTCAAGACTGATGCCCCTGCTGACCGATTCGGTCATAATTGGTTTGAGTCGGTTAGACCTAGACCGATTTGCCCACTTTTAGTTTGACCTGGAGCAACCCACCCAGATCCGGCTAGGTTGTGACTCAGTCGCCTTAGAAGCCCAATGTCGTGCTCTGCCTCAGCCCACACTTGGCTCGGACGACAGAAGCTCATCTCGTCCCATTCGCGTGCCTAGCCCAAGCCTAGCGACCCTAATCTGCTGCCTCCTGCGGCCCCTTTGCCCTTCGTGCATCAAGCCCAGGCCCATCGTTGTTTCCCTACCCAGTAAGTCATACCCTGGCAGCTTCCCTTTGTCGCAGATTGTCGCAATTTCTTGGGTCGTGGGAGTCGGAAGCATCCTAGGAGCAAAGTAAGATCCTCGTGGACCTTGTGTCCCACACAACCCTTTGATCGGCAGTACCTGCCCCTTCCTGTTGTCGCTTCTTTCCGAGCCGGTCTACACACGCCCTTTGGTGTCGTCAACGTCCTGTCTCTCTCTGTCGGCGCCACCAGCGGCGCCACGACAACACTCGTCACTTGGTTAGCAACGTCGGTTCAAAGTCTTGTCGGCGTGTCGCTTCCCTAGTCGTGGTCAATCCTTTGCTCATCGCCAAGATCACTCTTAGGACCTCGTTGTTGGTGCGCATTGCTCTCGAATGTGTGAGGAGATCCGAACCATCTGCCAATCATTTCTTCTTGCGTGTTCACTAGGGCCTTCAGCAGCGCCTGAGAACCTTTAGTCGTCATGAGGTCCTCGACCTCCACGACATCTTGCAACTTCTGTCAGGTAGTTGGATCCATTCGTTATTGTGTAAATCCCTGACGTCGATCATTCTCTGATACCACTGCAAGAACTAGGATCTAGACGTCAACAACTAGGGTCCTGAGATTTGAGAATAGAAGGAGGATTGGGAATTAAAGAGGATTGAGAGGTGGTGATTGAGGAAGAACGAGAACTATGCTCAATGGAGGGGAAAGCCGTGGTTAGAGAGATAGGGAGGGGGAGTTCGGTTAGGATAAGAAGAGAAAGATTACGCTTGAGGAATTTTATTTTTTAATTGTTTAATGAGTAATACCACTAATTACAAAAATATATATAGTACGATAAATTTTCTTATACTACCCAACTAATATTCCCTAACAAAATACCCCCAATTGTTCCCAAAAGCCCCAAATAATTACTAATTATCACAAATCATATATAAATGTCAAATAGGTCAAAATGTCTAATTTCCCAAAAAAAAAAAAACCACCGATGTTTATAACTTTGCGACACTGAACTGTAAAGCATCTTTATAAGTGACGCAAGCAACGACAAAGAAGTTGGCCTTATTATAACTTTCTCTATAACTTTGTAAAACTAATAATTTTTTGTCAAATTGTTGGTGAGGGAGAATTCAATGGAATCAACCAATAAACTGTTTTATTTGGCACGCCTTCACGGTACATAAACCTAAACTAAAATTATTTTTTACCTTTTGTTCCATCGTTTCCCATTCAAGGTCTTATAGTTACAATTTAAAATTTTAAAAATCACATAACTAATTCCTCAATAACTCACCAATGCTCGTTCATAAAAATTAAGGGCTAGGTTTATTATTTTATTCTTGTAAACTAAATATTCCTAACAATACTCACCTTCAACCTTTAACGTAATTATTACTCTTATATTAACGAAAAATCCTATTTAGCTTTTAGTAATATTTATTCCTAATGTTGTTAAGATTTCTAGTAAGTAAATATACACAAAAACACTCACTATTACACGCAAAAAACACTCTTTAGCTGCATTTCTAATTCTTAATCTCCTCCCTACAAAGTTCACATATTTTCTCTTCTACTACCTTCCATTTTTTTGGTCGTGGGTAGCAATGGCGGATGCCGAGGGAGCCCCACCACGATGCTCAACTTCCATTTACCAGACTCGCAGCCACTAGTTGTTCACCCGACCACGAGTCAAGTGCTCCAACCTTTTCGAATATCGATTCATGATAGGACATGATATAAATAATTATCTACTCGACCAAAGGGAGATTACTGGATTGTTACAAACTATAGTATCATTTAATTGACTGAAATATTTTAGTGTCTTCCAATATCTTATAATGAAAGAAAAAAACTAATCATCCAAGAGAATAAAACAACCTCACAAGAAAATAAGAAGATTGAAGAATCAAGTTCACTAATAACTATACTTTACATATTACTTCATGCAAAATATGTTGGCTTCTTATTCATGTATAGTAACCAAAAATTAAACTCTCTCACAGTTTTCTAACAACTTCTCTCTCCTTCTTTTTGCTCTGTCCTCTCTCTTGTTTGATCTTGAACTTTTCTAGCCGTTGTGCTTTCCCAGACTTGTTCTGGATGTTGTACCCCCTCCATTGATGAGATGATTTGGTTCTCCTTCTCGGATACTGAAATGACGGTGAAGATGGATGATCCTGTTTCCTTTGAGAGAAGGTCTTGGTACCTTATTAAATGCAAGAAGGAGGTGTGTGGGTTACTCCATGCCAGCTGTGTGTGCCCTGATATGATTCAACAACTGCAACAAAGGGATGTAGGGCGCATCAATTACTCTGCCTCTCTGGTGGATGGAAGTTATTGTCCCTCTGTTACTGAAGGTAGAAACTCACCAAATGTAGATACCAGTCTTTTCAAGCCACCATTACTGAAGGATGGAAGGTGTTTCGAGCCACTAAAAGCAGCAGGGGAATCCAAAAGCTCTAAGCGAAGGTTAACAGCAATAAAACCTGGTCCAATCAAACCAACTACCCTATTAAATGAAGCTGTTGGAGAGTGTAGAAATGCTGGAGGAGTTATAAGAAAGGGAATACTGCCATCAAACATTAACATCCATACTCAAAACCTACCTTTCTGTTGTGAGCATACTGATACCCTCTTCTGTCAAAACCCACCTTTCTGTTGTGTGCTTACTGATACCCTCCTCTGTCTTGAGCTAACGAAAATGAGTGTTAACGATCTGATCACTCAAGCTGGGGAATGGGATCTGGAAATGGTTCCGGATGAAGAAAGACTTACCAATCGGTTCTCCCTGGTTTTCAAATTTTTCTCTGAGCGAAGTATCAGCCTAAGGGCTTTGAGAGGTATGATCAGAACTTCCTGGGTGGATAATCCTAAGCCAAAGCTCCGGGAGATGCCCAACGTCCAACCAGTCTATGAAAATGTCTTCACTCTTGATTTTGAGAAGATGGAAGAAATGGAGGCGATTTGGCTGGAGCGACCCTGCCCCATATCTGGTACTTTGATGCAAGTGAGGAAGCTATCGGGCCTGGAGAATGCAAGAGAAGTCAGCTTCAGGATGGTGGACTTCTGGATCCAAATCCATAATCTCCCAGAAGCATACAGATCTGAGAACAACATTGCCATGGTTAGCAGAATGTTTCACAAAATCATCGAGATTGACCGGGCTGCTCTTCAATCTCAAATATACAGGAAGTTTGTGAGGGTGTTCGTCCAGGTGGACACCTCAAAACCGATTCCAGATGGGTTTTACATTCGCCATCAACAAAAAAGAACTTGGATTGAATTCAAGTATGAGAAACTCTACTCACTGTGCTACCACTGTGGAGGAATCGAGCACACCAGATTGGAGTGCGATCTGAGAAGAATCAGCGAAGAAAACGGAGATCAACCGCCAATGGTGCAGAGATGGGGACCGTGGACGAGGGCCAGCTCTCCTCTCTTCTCACCTAGGACGATCCAGCAGCAGGAGGTTGAGGCCGTGGTGGTCACAGACGCGGCATCGACATCTGAATCTCCAGGAGGATCCCGGGTCCAGTCGCCGGCGAACACCATGAACAGAGCGATCTTCGCTCAACCCCAGATGGTCCCACAATCCTTGGTAACGACGCCTGCCATCCATCAATCCCCTCACTCAAGTTTCGCTCAGAACTTCCCTCTTTCTCCATCAGTTAACCCATTCCAATATCCCTACCTCTCATCTCCTTCTCCACAAAGCTACCCCCGCCTTTACCCTGAACTGTGAGCAGTTCGCTTCCCGAACCAAGGAGATAGAGTTGCTCGAAACCTTTTTGGTTTTCCCCAAACTCCACCAATTCCTTTCTCCTGTAGCCAGATTCCCGTCCTTCAGAACCCTCCACCAGGCTTTGGGTTGTCTAACCTAAGCCCATTACCCTTCCAGGCCCAGACCCACTTTACCTTCAACCACAATTACTTTCCTGGCCCAAGTGCAACTCATTCTCCTGCTGGAGCCCAACAGCGTGGCCACAGGTCTTTCTCTCGCAATGGCAGCCCAATGATCCAAAAAAAGAAAAGAAAGACATCTGGCTGTCTTTTAAAAGAACATGGGGAAGAGCAGTCTGATGCCATACAAGGTGGAGCTGAAGAAAAGGTTGACAATGAAGATACAGTTTTCTCGCCTGGTTTTGAACCCAATCTTGCTGTGGTTATGGTGGCCGATTCCAAGCCACCAGGGGTCCCATGAATGCTATTGTGTGGAACTGTCAGGGATTCGGGCAGACCACCACAGTTCGTCATCTCAGGAAGTTGGTAAAGAAACATCAACCATCTTTACTGTTTCTGTCCGAGACAATGAAGGAAGAATCCTATATGAAATCCAAGAGAAGGAGTATGAGATTTGCTGATGAGTTCCATGTCAATCCGGTCCAAACGGCAGGGGGTTTAGCTCTTTGGTGGGTGGCGGGGTTACCTATCACAATTATGGATAGTAGCTGTTTTTTTATTGATGCTTTTGTTGATGTTAATGGGGGCTTTTTTATCACTTTTGTTCATGCCCCGTCTGATCCTGCTCGGCGTAGGGATTTTTGGGATCAGATTAGTAGTCTTAGGACTAGTGTTGATGATAAATGGGTGGTTATTGGGGATATGAATGCTTTGCTTTCCTCAGAGGAAAAGAAGGGGGGGAATGTGCCTAGGAACGTATCTACTGTACCCTTTAAAGCTTTTGTTGATGGGAATGGTTTAATGGATATGGGATTTAAGGGCTACCCTTTCACGTGGAAGAATAATCAGGAAGGAATGAGACGTATTGAGGAGAGACTTGATCGTGGGTTGTGCTCTACCTCGTGGTTTACAATGTACAGTAATGCTCTGATTATTCATGAGCTGCCTATTGAATCTGATCATAGTCCTCTGCGATTGGAGTTTGAAGGGATGCGGGGAAAATCAAGGACTCCCTTCCGTTTTGACACTAGATGGTTTCAAAACGAGGAGTGCTTTGAGATTGTGAATCGGAATTGGGATGGCGGAGGCCTTTGCCATGAAAGACTGCAAATTTGTGAAAAGGAATTGACCAATTGGGCTAAACAAATGTTCAAAGATCAAAATAGGAGGGCTGAGGACATCCAAAAGAGATTGGTTGACATCTTCATCTTGACCGATCAGTGGAGGTTGTTGAAGAGGAAAAAAGTCTGATGAGTGAGCTTGCTGCCATTTGGAAGGATGATGAGTTATTTTGGAGCCAACGGTCACGTGTGGATTGGCTCAGTGTCGGAGACCAGAACAATAAGTTCTTTCATGCTTCTACCTCTCTTCGCAAGCTTCGAAACAGAATTTCTGCCTTGAAAGATGATTATGGGAACCTGATTACCCAGCCTGATGCTCTTTCTTCTCATGTGACTAATTTCTACAAAAGTCTGTTTACAAAGAAATCAGGGCTTAATGATGGAGCCCTCCAGGACTTTCCGAGGCTGGTTTCACATGATATGAATCTTGATCTTGATAGAGATCCGACTGTTGAGGAGATTCGTGCTGCGGTGTTTGACCTTGGCCCTACAAAATCACCAGGTCCTGATGGTTTTGCTGGATCGTTTTACCGCAAGTTTTGGAGTAAAGTTGGTCCTGATTTCTGCAGTGAAGTCATGAGTTTCTTCAGAACCTCTATTATGCCTCAGGGATGGAATGATACTCATATTGACCTTATTCCCAAGGTTCTTGCTCCGGAGTCTATTTCCCAGTACCGACCCATTAGCTGCTGCAACTTCAGATACAAGATCATCTCTAAAATTCTTTCAAGTCGAATGAAGAAGTGGCTTCCGGGTTTGGTCTCCGAAATGCAGGCAACGTTTACAGGTGGGAGACTTATCCAGGATAATGTCATTATTGTTCATGAGATGCTGCATAATTTCAATAATCGACGTTATGGTGATTGGGACATGATGGTGAAATTGGATATAAGAAAAGCATATGATCTTGTTGACTGGGATGGTCTCGATTCTATTCTGCATGCTTATGGGTTCTCTGAGAAATGGCGGGGCTGGATTCGAGAATGTACCAGGACATTAAAATTCTCTATATTATTGAATGGGAGCCCTACTGAGCCGTTCTCTCCATCCCGAGGGATTAGACAAGGTGATCCCATCTCTCCCTTCTTGTTCATCCTTATGTCTAACGCCTTGTCTTTCTTAATTGAAAGAGGGATCTCTAAAGGTGATATTAGAGGTATCAAGCTCAACCAGAATTGCCCCAGAATTTCTCACTGTCTTTTCGCGGATGACACTGTCATTTTCGGCAAAGCCAGCGTATCGGAAGCTGACAGGATCAAGGCCATCATTGAGATTTATGGAGGCACAACAGGACAGGAGATCAATGCCTCCAAATCGTCTATTTTTTCAGCAAGAATACTTCCCATGCCATTCAGAATCTTGTGAGCACCAAGTTCGGATTTCCGTCTGCAGTGTGCCATGATAAATATTTGGGAGTTCCAACTGAATGGGGTAGATCCAAAAAAGAAACATTTAGATTTCTTTTGGAGCGAATGGAGAAGAAAGGTGAATCTTGGAAGAGCCTCATGTTATCACCAGGAGGGAAAGAAGTTCTGTTAAAAGCAGTGATTCAAGCTTTGCCGACGTACATCATGAGCGTCTTCTTGCTACCTCTGAACTTAACAAACAAAATGGATTCGATCCTGAAGCGTTTCTTCTGGTCTGGTTCCATGAAGAAGAGGGCTATTCATTGGTGTAAAGCAAGGGATTTGGAAATTCCGAAAGATGAAGGAGGATTGGGGTTCAAGAATTTTCACCTCTTCAACCTTGCTCTTATTGGGAAGCAGGTTTGGCATCTCTTTGATAACCCCGATGCCTTGTGGGCAAAGCTTTTGAAGGGACTTTACTTTCCCAATGGTGATGTGTTTTCGGCAGCAAAGGGGAGTAAGAGTTCATGGATTTGGAATGGCTTTTGCGAGGCTAAGGAGAAGATGAAGAGCGGTTTGATTAGAGGGATTATGTCAGGGGAGGATTCTTCTTTCCATTGCGACCCTTGGCTTCCTTCCATTCCAGGTTTTAGCCTCTCTCCTTTGGGTTTGGAGCCATCAAAAGTCAGTGATTGGATTGATCAGGACACTCGGAGCTGGAAAATGGATGATATCAAGAATCTTGTGCCCGAGGAGATTGCCCTTGCTATTGCCCGAGTCCCGATTGGGCCATGTACTGCTCATGATAGATGGATTTGGAGAGGTACGGAATATGGTGGTTACAGTGTTAAGTCTGCCGTGGTGTCTTCTTCTCGTCCAAATAGGGACGATTGGAAATGGTTGTGGGATCTCAAGTTGCCCCCTAAACTCCGGTTTTTCATTTGGAAGAGTGGTAAAAATGCAATTGCAACACGAGCGAGGCTTTTCGAACGCAAATGTGCTCCTAATCCTTTGTGCCCGCTTTGTGAGGAACACAACGAGACCATCTTGCATTGCTTGTTCCATTGCTCCAAAGCTTCCGCGACTTGGTCTCAAATGGGATTGGTGCATGTTCTTCCTGCGGCTGACTCAAGCTTTGCAGTGTGGTTTTTTGACCTCAAAGATCGAATGAATGATGACCAGATTACCAAGATTGTTTGCACTCTGTGGAATATTTGGCTTGCTCGAAATGGTTTGGTCTTTGATGGTCGGGCGTTCTCTCCGCCCTCTGTGGCAATTTTAGCTGATCGAGATGTCCGGAACATGCAAGAAGCTAGGATCTCGTCCTCTGGTTCTTCCTCTTCAAGGGCAGCTAATTTGTCGTCTCAGCCTGAGAGTTCTCGGTCGACGACCTTATCACCGCCTGGTCCTTTCAGTAAGGTTGTGCATTGCGATGGTTCCTTTGTTTCTGATGCACAGGTGGCGGCTTATGGGATTGCTATTGCTAACTCCCACGGTCAGGTTATCGACGGAAGGGCTGAGAGATTCTTTTGTTCCTCTTCGATTCAGGCAGAAGCTTTTGCAATTCTCAATGCAGTTATCTTGGCGGCCCGGGATCCAGTCCCAACATGTATCCGGTCTGACTGTCAGAGGCTTACGATTGCGTTGAGACAGGATCCGAGCCTTTGGCCTTGGCAGTGCAGGGCAACCCTTGCCCGTGTGGTTTCCATTCTTTGTGTTTCTCCCTGGATCTCGATCGAGTTTGTTCCCCGTCGACTCAATTTGTTGGCTGATTGGATCGCAAGGAACTCTCGTCTTGATCTTCTTCCTCCGGAGTGGACTGTCATCGCTGACCTTGTAGCTCCATTATTGTAATTGTAATTCTCCCCTCTTGTTTGGGTTTGGAATGAAAGGAATGATGTTGGTTGTCAAAAAAAAAAAAAATTATTCATGTATAGTATATGTTAGGTGCAACTCATGCAAGATGAACAAGCTTTAAATTTTCTTTGTTACTTTTGTTATTACCGATGGATAAATGTGGATAATCTGAAATCTGATTGGTATGGGTATGATTTTGATTTTCTATGTGATTCTTGTGTGGATATCGGTACTATTCTGCATAGAATAATAAATATACACTATACACCCGACCCGATTCTTTGTTATCCCTACGATCAAGAACATATTGGAGCAAGCCGTTCCATTGTAAATGTAGGATGTGATTAAAAACACAATCTATGTATTATCTCCATCTTTATATGGAAAAAGAAAACAATTAACAAAATACACAATATATAATAGTGAGAGGAGGAAAGCGCAACCTCTCATTTCAAATGTCGTGGCCTGAGAGTAATTCTTGTAAGGTCATTTTCATAATTGTGCTAAATTTTATATATTGAAAATATTATTATTGGGATATGAACCATAGTCACTTAAGTGTATAAAGAGCACTACAACAAACTAGGCTAATTTTTACTCTCCCCCTTCTCTCTTACTTTATTTTGAAACCTTTCGCTCTCCCTTCTTTCTAAAGGAAGCCCACTTTCCCCTTCTCTTCAGGGTTGCCGCCGACTCTCTTTGGTGACTGGCAGTGGCCCAACTCTTCTTTTCCTGTTTTTTCATGCTTCCCTGCATTTTCCAGCCCATGTTGGTTTTTTTTAGACATTTGGTGTCTTTCTTCTAAGTGGTTCTATCTCAATGTCATTTCTGATTTTCTAGATCTCGTTTGGCCTTGCTCACTGGATATGAAAATTGTAACCTGAAGCACCTCCAATGGTGTTTTGCCGTTTGGTTTATGCTCCATGCTGATGTGCTTATCTCTTCTAGTGAGCAAATTCACAGATCTTCCATCCATCTACCTCTGGTTTGCTTGAGAGCTTCTGTCCAGGTCGACTGATGTGTGGTCTGGCGTCATTTTCGATGTTGTTGGTTGTGTTTCGCTGGCTTTCTAGAGATGGTGAAGATTCATCCTAGCCTCTGGCTTCCTCGAATTTTTCAGCTCAGAGCATCTCGGTTTCAGGCTGCCCACCGCAGAGTAATCCCTTCCATGAGATTCACTATGATGGGTCATCTTTGAACGATCTCCAAGTGGCAACTTATGGCGTTGCAAGTTCAATAGCCATGGGCTTGTCTGGTTACAGGCGAATTGAAACCATGTTTGTGTTGTGCTGTTGGTTGTGAAGCTAGGGGATTCTATCCTCACATTGATTGCCTCTTGTTAGGGATTTTCTACTGTTAGAGATCAATCTTTTCCTGTTCATTTTCTGGCTTTAAATTTTGTTTTGGATTGCTCTGTCTTTAGACTCCATTGTTGTTCTACTTCGAGCTTAACTTAAGAAGTTGAATAAGAAGATTTTTCTGATATCTTAGAAATAGTAAAGGAAGCAGCAGCCAGAATGAGAGAGGCTCAACTACAAGCTTTAAATAATCCTTGTAGTTTGTGAGACTTTTGAGGACGAAACTTATGATACTAAAGATTAGTTCTTCTACCAGCAAGCGTAAGGTAAATTTTTCAGTCGAAGGTCTATAGTATATTGGCTATCTGGAGATGCCAATTCATCATTTTTCACACATCTTCCAAAATCAGAACAACTTGTAAGTGAATAAGAAGACTAATCCTTGACTCGGGGGAGGAAATCATAAAGTTGGATGACATTGTACAGACAATTATAGTTTATTATTTTCTTTTTGAAAAAATCAATACTTTATGAAAATTGAGTGAGAGTTTATTGCAAGACGTATTCAGAAGAAGCTCAGTGTGGAGGTGGAATGTGGTTCTTTGTGTAAAGAAGTTCTTGATGATGAAATTACTGAGCTACTGTTTGCTATGGATCCTACTAAGAGTCTTGGCCCATATGGTTGGATGATCATTTTTTCCCAAAAAAAAACTGGGGAGTGGTAGGTCAATTCGAGAGTTTTTTTTACCGTGAACATATTCCCAAAAGGTATGAATACAATTTCACAAAGATCATCAAGACAAACGAAAGAAAAAATTTGACAAAAAGAAATTGGAAATTAGACTGTAAAATATAGGGTAAATTGCAAGTTTGGTACTAAAATTACTTCACGTTTGTCATTTAAATTAGTTTATTCCATCGATAGTCACTAAAATGAGTTCAACAATTCAAATTTGGTCACTCTACGTTAGTTTTAGCTAACATGGCGGTCAAAGTGACGAGACATTTAAAAATAGTAAAAATAATAAAAAATAGTTCTTTTAATTTTCACCTCAGATTAACAATAAAATAAAAATTAAATATTGTTGGGCATGCGACTCGGATCCTTCCCCACTGAAGAAACACCAAGGATAATCACGCCAAAGAGGAGCGCGCAAGTACACCGGTGTGAAGCGCGCCAAAGTCAAGAGCGCGAGTCGTGCCGTAACCAAGCGCGCTGATAGAGATCGCCCCCGGAGAGGCGCGCGCGAATACTAAACGACGACGCATCACCCGGGCGTGGGCCCTTATCGAGAAGCCGCAGAAGCGGCGCCGCGTCACCGCGTATAGTCCTAGGTATAGCCCTGCTTGTGTCAGGAGTAGTCACATCAGTGCCCCAAGTAGTCACATCAGTGTCCTAAAAGCATGGACTAAATCTCTGTCATGTCAGCGGTCATGTCATTGTGTCCACTTGTAACTCAACCACTCACCCACCACCATGTAGCCTATAAATATGGCATTTACTCCGGTGGGTGAGGGGATCGGATTTTTCGACTCTATCTCTAAAATCATCAACTTCTCTCTCTAGAATACTTCTCCCTTAATCCTTCCGGTAATCTCCTCCGTTCTCCCAGTATCGATTAATCCCTTTCTGCTTGCTCTCCTTGACCCATTTTCCCGAGTCTCCCTCCTACACCCAGTTAGGCTCAAACAATTGGCGCCCACCGTGGGGCCAAGCAGAGAAGCAAAAAAAAAAAAAATCAATCCATGGCAGAACATAACTCCGACTCACCTGACGAGTCAACCCCGATCAAGGCGATGACCAACCCAAGGGAGTTCGCAGAAGCCAGCAATCTCAACGCGGTGCTCTTAGAAGAGGAAGAGCCCGAGCTCACAGCCAAAGAAATGAGACAGCTGGTGTCGAAGCAGAACGACGTCATAGCTAACATGCAAAAACAAATGAGCCAGGTCGTGGCGCTCATGATGAGCAGAGAGGCCGCGGCAACAGCTGGCGCGACACCATCCGCGCCGTCTGTCCTACCAGCGCACCCCGCGCACAAAACACAGCAGGTCACGCTCCCCGCATGCGTGATACCAGTCGCGCCTCATCAAACCCACGGAGAAACGTCGGGGACGGCCCCGCCACCTCACCCCGTACATGAAACACAGCCGCCTGAGCTTCCAGGAAGGGCAGACCTCAGTTTTCTAGAGCAACACCTATCTCCACAATTCCGACTCAACGCGCCCAAGAAGGCGCTCCACCAGCCGCTAAGCGCGGAAATCATGGGGGAACACCTGAGCGGAATGCCACCCACCCTCCCAACATACAACGGGACGACCGACCCTGAAGATCATGTGAGCACCTTCTGCTAGCGGATGCAGCTCCAAACCAACTCCAACGCGGCGCTATGCCTCACCTTCCCGTCGACGTTTTCTGGGATATGCCTAGACTGGTATAACAGACTCCCAAACGGGATCATCCGCTCATTCGAGGAGTTCATACTCCTATTCACAACAAAATTTGCATCCCAGAAAAGAAGGCCCCTCCACCCCAAGGCGCTGGTAGATCTCAGGCAAAAAGACGGGGAGAGTCTACGAGCGTTTTACGCCAGATGGTCCAGAGTAGCGATGGCAGTGCGTGACCTCACTCCTGAAACCGCCGCGCATCACCTTATGGAAGCCACAACCAACATGGAACTCAAGCGGGCGCTAGCAAAAAGGCCCGTAACTCTATCAACAGAGTTGGAAATGAAAATCGAGAAGGCAATTACGCTCGAGGAAACCCTCGGAGCGGGATCTGTTAGGCGCTTCGAGCCGGCCAAGTTGCCGCGAGAAGAACAGGGACGACGGCAGATCACGCTGCCGCGAGATCAGCTAGCACAGCTGCACAGCGGACATAAGCAACACCCCCCTCCCCCACAAGAGCAAGCGCAGCGGAGAAGATCAACAGACAGGCGCGCACCTCACGCATTTACACCGCTCAACGACTCCGTAAAGAACGTGTTCCACGTTCTACGCGAGAAGGGATACAAGCTCAACTGGCCCGCGCCCCTGAAGTCCTTGCCCCACATGAGAGACCCAAAAAAGCATTGCGACTTCCATAGAGCGACGGGGCACTGGACGGAGGATTGCCGAGAGCTGCGCTATGAGATTGAGGGCCTCATACGGCGAGGGTTGCTGACCGAATTCACGCAGGAAAAGGACGAACAGGTCGGGGGACACCAAAACCCGCCGCCACCTCCACAAGCCGATTACAACGAAGCCACCACAGACTATGTGGTGCGTAAGGAAATAGGGGTGGTGACGGTAGAAGGAGATCGCCCGAAAAAGAAAACCAAGCGCGAACGAGCAATCGAATTCGCGGCAGCTGATGTACGAGTAGGGGGTCAACTGAGTTTCGACCACACCGAACTACCGCAAGGAGTCCCGTCGGAAGACCCACTCATCATCACCGCACTGGTAGCCGCCTGCAAAATCCACCGCCTCCTGATAGACGGGGGTGCAGCGGCAGACATCCTCTTCCAAAGCATAATCGACAAGATGGACGTCGACCCGCGCTTAATCAAGCGCGCTCAAGGGAACTTGGTCGGCTTCTCCGGAGCGAGGGTGCCAGTAATTGGGGTGATCACTCTCCCCGTGGTCATCGGAGACCAAGAGCCGCGCGTCTCAAAGCAGATCGAGTTCACAATAGTCGACTGCAAGTCGTCCCACAACGGCATCTTGGGTCGACCCTTCTTGGCGAAATTCATGGCCCTTCCTTCCACGTGCCATCAAAAACTCAAGTTCCCCACAAAAATGGGAACCGGAGAGGCGCGCGGGACACCGTGGGAAGCCCTGAAGCTAGAAGGAGAGCCTCGACAAACGAACATTGTCGACACAAGGCCAGAAGAACCCCGCCCGGAATCAATGGATTCCGATTTCGAGGTCGCGCTCGACCCAGCCGAGCCGACCAGGAAAATACGCGTCTCGACTCACGTTCGCGATGACGCGATTGAGCCACTGATAGCGTTATTGAATGAGTACAAGGAGCTCTTTGCCTGGTGTACAGAAGACATGCCAGGAGTACCAAAGCATGTGGCCCAACATTGCCTCGCAGTCCCGGCAAGCGCCATTCCGAGACAACAAGCGCGACGCGGTTTTACTGGCGACAAGTTGAAGGCCATCGAAGAAGAGGTGTCGCGACTCTTAGCGGCAGGGCTGGTTCGCCCAGTCAAATACCCAAAGTGGTTGGCGAATGTGGTCTTGGTAAAAAAATCTTCAGGCGCGTGACGGATGTGCGTTGACTACACGACAATCAACAAGGTATGCCCGGGAGACCCTTACCCCCTGCCGCGCATCGACCAACTGATCGACGCCACCGCCAACCACGAGACATTGTCTTTCTTGGACATGTTCTCGGGGTACCATCAAATCCCGATGTCGCGCGAAGATGAAGAAAAGACGGCGTTCATGACTCCCTTCGGAAACTTCTGTTTCGTCGGAATGCCGTTCGGACTGAAGAACGCGGGCGCGACATACCAAAGAATGATCGATTCGGTGTTCTCACATCAGAGGGGGTGGAACATCGAGGCGTACGTGGACGACCTCATCGTCAAAACCAAGGCCGGGAACTCGCACCTGGAGGATCTACGAGAAACATTTGAGGCGCTCCGCAAGCACAGCCTCCGCTTGAACCCACTGAAGTGCGTCTTTGGAGCAGAAACGGGGAAGTTTTTGGGTTTTATGATAACCAAGCGCGGCATCGAGGTGGACCCAAAACAAATCACGGCGGTCCAACAACTGCGGGCCCCAAGGAGCGCACTTGAAATCCAATCCCTGAATGGAAAGATAGCAGCGCTGGGGAGATTCATCCCGAGGTCGGCCGACAAGTGCGCGCCCTTCTTCAAGACACTCAAAAACGGTGCAAAATTTGCATGGACCAAGGAGTGTGAAGCGGCCTTCCAATAGCTGAAATCATATCTTGTATCCCCCCCCTGTGTTGACAGCTCCCAAGCCTAATGAAAAGTTATTCCTTTATCTTGCCGTGTCAACAAGAGCAGTGAGCGCCGTCCTAATAACTAGAAGAATTGACAACACCGAGCAGCCCGTGTATTACACCTCGCGAACGCTAGTTAGCGCAGAAACAAGATAATCCCCAATTGAGAAGGCAGCCCTGGCATTAGTAAGCGCGTCACATAAGTTGCGCCCCTACCAGCTGGACAATCTTGGCCTCATCGTCCTTTATCCTTGCGCGCTGCAGCGCGCGCTCCTTCTGAGCGCGGTAGGTGGCCGACAAACCCTACAACGCTCACAGACTTAGCAACACATATGCATAAAATAAAGAATTAGACGCGGCAAAACTCAAGCTCGGCCTTACCGCGAAATGAATCTGAGCCAAATCGTTCAATGGGTCAGACTTCTCCACCCTGGGCAGGATAATCACGCCAAAGAGGAGCGCGCAAGTACACCGGTGTGAAGCGCGCCAAAGTCAAGAGCGCGAGTCGTGCCGTAACCAAGCGCGCTGATAGAGATCGCCGCCGGAGAGGCGCGCGCGAATACTAAACGACGACGCATCACCCGGGCGTGGGCCCTTATCGAGAAGCCGCAGAAGCGGCGCCGCGTCACCGTGTATAGTCCTAGGTATAGCCCTGCTTGTGTCAGGAGTAGTCACATCAGTGCCCCAAGTAGTCACATCAGTGTCCTAAAAGCATGGACTAAATCTCTGTCATGTCAGCGGTCATGTCATTGTGTCCACTTGTAACTCAACCACTCACCCACCACCATGTAGCCTATAAATATGGCATTTACTCCGGTGGGTGAGGGGATCGGATTTTTCGACTCTATCTCTAAAATCATCAACTTCTCTCTCTAGAATACTTCTCCCTTAATCCTTCCGGTAATCTCCTCCGTTCTCCCAGTATCGATTAATCCCTTTCTGCTTGCTCTCCTTGACCCATTTTCCCGAGTCTCCCTCCTACACCCAGTTATTAATTATAATCACCGGCCCGGAAAATCCAAAGATTCCCATCCAACCCTCGATAACCTAATCGAAACCCAGCATCTTCTCCGCCGCCGTCAACCCCTCTTTCTTCTCTGGATCGAAACCCATAGAGCACACAGGGAAGAATTGAAGAAGACGCCCGACCTCCAAAGCTCCAGCGACGAATGTTTACAGAAGAATCGGTGATAGTAGGTTCCGACCTGGGTCGGCGGTGAAGGAAATGTTTACGGAAAAATCGGCGAAGTCTGGGTCGGAGTTGGTTGATTCGGAGTCGGAATCGTGACCGGTGTGTGATGATGAAGAATTCGCCCTTGGCCAGGAGACCATTTTCTAGCAGGATAATTTTGCGACGCTGATTTGCTTGATCTTGGGTCCAATTTTGTTGGAGAGGTAGACCCTGGTGGTGAAAAAGAGGATGTACCAGTCATATGGATTATGAGGTTTCCGGAAGGGCAAGAGATGGGGCCGGCGGAAGCGCTGCCAGAAGGGTTCTGGAGGCGGTGGGGGAGAGATGATACGTTGCGGTGGGTTGGGCTCCGTAGCAGAGGATATTGAGGCACCGTAGCATGGGCGGGTTCGTCAGCCACTGCGGGTGGATCTCGGTAACAGAAGGAATGAAGTACAGAGTGCCGATGGTGGCGATGCCGCTGCAGAACGACCAGGGGACGAATGCGAGGTTGGTTGAGGAAGTTGGGTCGTGATGAAGGTTGATCGGATTGACAGGTGAGAGGTGGCGAGGGTGATTGAGCAAGTTGTGGTTGCAGAAACTGTTAGCAGCAAGGTTGTCAAACCGGTTTATGCCGGTGTGCCGTTTTTATATGTGGAATGGTCTGACCGTGGTACAACCAGTATTCATGCCGGTTGTGCCAGTTTTAATAAAATACATGAGGAAAATGAAAATCCTCAATTCCAAATAAATTATTCATAAAAAAGCAATTAGAAGAATTATTTCACACAAAATAATTTATAGCTAAGAATTGGTAACTAATACTAAACAATTAGATGCTTAAAAATAAAATTTTATTAAATAAATTTTATTAATGTTTATAATGATTTGTGTAAAATTTAGTATTAGATATATAACATATAAGGTTAATATAGACAATAAAATTGCTTGTAGCCTATTGGTGTAGAAGTTATACTAAAATGAACAAGATGTTCTTGGTTCAAATCCTATGGAAGATGTTTATTTTTGGATATAATATGGGTAACATTAAATTCCGGTTTCTGGTCTAACCGGCCGGAATTTCAGGATATAATATGGGTAACATTAAATTCCGGTTTCTGGTCTAACCGGCCGGAATTTCCGGATTTGACCGGATCTCATCGGCATTGACCGGATTTGATCACAGTTAAATACCGGCCCCTTTCCAGCCGGTTTGCTGACCGGTACCGGTTGAACCGGCCGGCATGAAACCGGTTTGACAACCATGGTTAGCAGGATTAGGGACGCAGATTAGGGATTGTTTGGTGGAGAACGAGGATAGACTCAAGCTTCCCGAGTCGCAAATGTGGAATCGGAGAAGGCGGTGGACGGTGGTGCTTCGTGACGTCGAGCTGCAGAGGGAAGTGAGCGGAAATTATAATTATAATTTTTAGGTTTTATTTTTTTAATGTATTGGATAATGAAGTGAAAATTAGAAAAAATTAAATTTTCTTATTTTTTAATTGCCACGTCACTTATTTAACGGTCAACTCTCAGAGTTGAGCGCCACGTCAGCTAAAGTTAATGGAGAGTGACCAAATTTGAACGGTTGAACTAATCCTAGTGATTACGGATGGAATAAACTACTTTTAGTGGCAAACTTAAACTTTTTAAGTAATTCCGGTGACCAAACTTGTAATTTACCCATAAAATATATATGATATCCTCTGGTATTCCTTGTGCCTCACAAAAAGAATATTTTTTTGGCTGAAAACGGATATGGAACAGTTATTTCTGTAGTGTACACTGTACACAACATGTATTGGTTTATACGAGGACTTTGTTCGGTTCATGCATCCAGTCCCTGTGATTACCGGAGATGAAGAAGAAAATGAATCGTGGGGAGGGAAGATTATAGTAAACTCTAGTATTCTAATAAGAAAATTGCAGTGCGGGGAGACGAGTAATCGGGCAAACAGCTAAACTGCGTTGGATGTTAGATTAGATGGGAAGCCACGTTTTCATACTCGGCTAACTCTTATTAACAACCTTTTCCCCCCATTTTCCAATTTTTCTGGGCCTTTTTGCAAAGCGCAAGAACACGCTTAACTATTTCGTGATGGATCATGGATGGACCTTTTGTCGTTAAAATGGGCCCCAATGATTTTGATTTCATTATTGTGGTTGGCATGGCAACAGAATGGTCATTTCATTTTTATGTGTATTTCCGGATTTAAAGTTGCTGAATTAGTGGTGGAATGAGCTCTTTGTTAGAGGGTTTAATGGCATCCTTTTGAGTTGGGACTACAAGAACACTCAAAATAGTTGTAATTTTATGTTACGAGATAAATTCAGGATATACAATTTTCTCGGTATCAAATTACATATTTTTTATCGTCATTCTTTATTGTCGTTCGCCATCATCACCCGACGACAGACCCATATGTTTTTTTATCATACCAACCTGCATAGTATGAAATTCTAACTACGTTACGATATTAAATGCCTCAATTGTAAGACTATAATTTATAAGTGTAAACTCACGATTATACGAACAATTGGTCTTTCACGCTAGTACAATCAAAAGGAGAAACAAAAACCGTATTCTTAAGCTCAAAGATGCAAATGGGAATTGGATCGACAAGGCACAAGATCTCGACGAGCATGTCAATTAGTTTTACCATAATCTCTTCACCAGCAAAGATGGGGAATTCGACTTGTCACTACTGACCGGGTTCCCAAGGCTGGTCTCAGAGGAGATCAATGAAGGTTTAACAACACAAATAACAAGAGAAGAGATTCGAAAAGCAGTCTTCCAGCTAGGAGCAAACAAGGCACCAGGACCTGACGGTTTCCCAGGACATTTCTTTAGGAAATTTTGGAACATCCTGGGAAATATTTTTTGTGCAGAGATCATCAGCTTCTTCCATACAGGCATCATGCCGGACAAATGGAATGATACTTTCATTACGCTCATACCTAAGGTGGAGGCACCAGAGGTGATCAGACAATTCCGGCCCATTAGCTGTTGTAACTTTCGCTATAAAGTTATTACCAAAATCATGACCAACAGACTTCAACCTTGGTTACCTGACCTGGTAAACGAGCTCTAGTCTGCCTTCACAGGCGGACAACAGATTCAAAACAATATAATTATTGTCCACGAAGTTCTCAACCACTTCAAGAAACATAAAACGGGCAAACGTAAGGACATGATGATGAAGCTTGATATGAGGAAAGCCTACTATTTGGTGGAGTGGGAGTTTCTTATTAGTCTCCTGAGAGCTTACGGATTCAGTGAAGTATGGTGCGGGCGGGTTCGATCATGCATCTCGACAGTGAAGTTCAGACTGCTATTCAATGGAGAACCCTCGGCTGAATTCCAGCCTTCGAAAGGCATCCGTCAGGGGGATCCCCTGTCCCCTCTTCTCTTCATACTTATGTCTAATGCTCTCTCCTTCCTGATCAAGAAGGCACCCCAGAGACATGTTATAAAAGGGCTCAAACTTAATAGATCCTGCCCGAGTCTCACCCACTGCCTGTTTGCTGATGACACGATCATCTTTGGCGAGGCCTCGGTGAGCGAGGAAGAAAAGATCCTTAGCATCCTAAATGATTATGGATCGATCACAGGCCAGGAAGTCAACAGGGAAAAATCATCAATGTTCTTTAGTTATAATGTGCCAATCGATGAACAGGAAGGGATCGTACAGACATCGGGGTTCGCGGCTTCTATCTGCCATTCCAAGTACCTTGGAGTGCCCACAGAGTGGGGAAGATCCAAAAAGGAAACTTTCCAGTTCCTCCTTCACCGAATGGAGACCAGAGGTGAATCATGGAAGAGCCTACTTCTTTCTCCCGGCGGGAAAGAGGTCCTGCTCAAGGTTGTATTCCAAGCCATCCCCTCCTTCATTAAGTGTCTGTTCCTCCTCCCACGGTCTACAATGGAAAAAATGGACGCCATGCTCAAGAACTTCTTCTGGGGAGGCTCCTTGTCCAAGAAGACCATCCACTGGAGGGCCGGACACGATTCTTTATGCCCCGAAAGAGGAGGGAGGCCTTGGCTTCCGACCTTTCCATACCTTCAATTTAGCACTGCTGGCCAAACAGGCATGGAGAGCAATCACAAACTCGACGCCCTATGGGTCAAGGTACTTAAAAGCATCTACTTTCCACACTCAGATTTCTTGAATGCTAAGAAGGGAGGTAAGGCTTCTTGGATCTGGGTGAGCCTGTGGGAAGCCAAAAAAAGGATGAAATAAGGAGTGATCCGAGTAATTGGCAACGGGAGGTCCACCAGAATGTTCCAAGACCCGTGGAGATTCGACCAAGCAGGACCCCTCCTATAGTTTGACTGGCCTGATGAGTCAACTGCTGACCAATGGATTGATGGGATCTCCAGAGAATTGAATTTTGACCTGCTTGATGATTTCCTTAGCCCAAAGGACATGAGGCAGGTTGCTGCCACCCCTATTGGCCCTGACTCCCTTTAAGACTTATGGGCATGGAGATTCACGGATCACGGCTCCTTTACAGTGAGATCGGCGTTCCATCTCTTTCATAACCAACTATGTTTGTTCGGGTCAGCTGACTACTTCAGTGTCAAGTAAAGAAAGATGGAAGTGGCTTTGGAGCCTCTCCCTCCCGCCGAAGCTGAAATTTTTTGTGTGGAAGTGCACTAAAGGAGCCCTGGCGTCCAAAGAAAACCTACACTCAAGGAACTGCTCTACAACCAAGAGCTGCCCGCGGTGCGCGGCCCCTTCAGAATCGGTCCACCACATTCTCTTTTCGTGCCCCCATGCGGCAGAAGGGTGGGGGCAAGATTGGCCATCTCTTGCAGCTCCTCCCCCTCTCACCCCCATTTTTGGAGTGGCTTGACTCTCTGAAAACCAAGTACCCAGTCTGTTCCATTTAAAAGATTATCTTCCTTCTGTGGCAGACATGGAGAACGAGAAATGAGCGCATTTTCAGGAACATAGCACCATGGCCCCCATCCATGGTCTCAAAGACCACACTTGCCTTCCACCAGTGGACTTCCTGCCCCAGGAAGTTGCCCTTAGCTCCACCCCTACCTCAGCTCAATCCACCCCCTGATCACTCTCCACCACCCCCAAGTACTCATGACTTTGAGATACACTGTTATGAGATCGTTCTTCAACGATTCCCAGGAGGCGGCTTATGGCGTCGTCGTTACGAACGACCATGGTCAAGTTTGTGATGGGAAAGCTGAGTCTCTGCATTGTTTTCCCCCACTTGAAGCAGAAGATAAAGCGTTACTTGAGGGAACTCTCTTAGTTGTCGGCCTTCTCAAGCCATGCATTGTCCGTTCTGATTGCCTTGGCCTGATCCAAGCGCTTCAGGGACACCCTAAGTCATGGCCTTGGCGTGCAGCAGCGTGACTTGGCACCATCAAGAAGACCATTGAAGCTCACCCGATGATCAAGATCAACCACATCAAAAGGAAGAATAACTCCAAACAGTGGCGGATCCAGGGGGAGGCCACCCCGGGCCACGGCCCAGCCCTCATCTGGATCCGAAGCTAGTATAGCCCTTATTAGTTTATCAGTTGTAGTCATTCGGCCCAGTGTTATTTTATAATAAGATTGTGTGTAATTAGGTAAATGGGTCAGATGAACATATTCAAAACACAACTCTAATTTTAACCTGAAAATTCTAACTCCAATGATTCTCGCCTAAAGAAAAACAAGCAATGAAACCTAAAATTCTAAAAGTAAAAAACGTAAAAGATTAAAAGGAATATGAGGTTTGTTCACTTGAAAAATTACTAGAGTAGCTTGTGAAAATAGGGGAGTATGCTATTGGTATGGATTAGTTGATTGATTTGTCTAGTGTTGACATTGCTCGTTTCAACAACTATGGGGAGAACCTTTTCACAAATGAAATAGGTGAAAAATTATCTACGTAATAAAATTAGCAATGAATTTCTCGCCAATTGGTTAACTATTTTATCTTAAAGAGAGTATGCTATTGGTATGGATGTAGACTCCATTATTGATGAATTCACTATATTAAAATTTAAAAAGATCGACGTGTACAATTGATATAGTAAATTTTTTTATGATTTTCATACGGTATCTAATTTTCTAATGAAATGCGGGCCTAGTGTTCTACTATGTCCTGGATCCGCCGCTGACACCAAAGCAAACTGGGTTGCTAAGTCTCGTGCTAAAAATCAGTTGCCTTTCCAAATGGGTTCAAGTCCTTGATGTTGTTGCCCCTCTTCCATAACTTATTGGCTTCTGCCACAAGTAATGGAAATTAAATACCCTTTGTAAAAAAAAAAAATCGGAAATACTAGGTAGAGTAGAGAGGGGGAGAGAGAGACGACCAGACAACAATTGCTGCCAAATTTCCAGCTCCCCCCACTTGCATTTCCTCCACGCCATTCAGCCCCTCCGCCAGGGAACATCGCCAATAATTCATTCTTACACCAAATATTCTCCTTCCCAGACAAGTATCATACACAATCCACCCCACCATATCTCCCCACGATTTGATTGTGATTCCCTCCCACCCCATCGACCATGACCGCTTCCCACTCACGCTCCGTCAACTCATTTGACCATTTCAAGAGATTCGAGGACCGTAATTGCAATGAGTAAATTGATTATGCTAAGAATATTAGGGACCATTCGTGCAATTTGATTTCAAGATTAGACTAGATTTTGATTTTCCTTCCTCTGCTAGTGGAGCGACAAGAGAGGGGACGGGGCGGTAAAAAGAACAGTGGAAAGTAGTAAGTAGTAATAATGTACAAATCCCAGCACAAAAAATAAAAATAAAAAAACCGTTAAGCAAAAGTAACGGAAAAATTGCCGACTCTAGGCCTGGCCCAAAATTGCCTTTCCATTCTTTCTTCTCTACTGCTTCTTCTTCCATCATTCATTGGATTCATTCCGACTGTGGCAAATTTGTACTGAAAAGCAAAATTTTCGTGGGGCTGTGGTCCTTTTACTCTTTACCAGTCTAGAGTCCTCTCGACTTTTTTCTCCCTTCCTCTTTTGCTTTACTTTTTTTGAGTTTTTCCCTTCTTTGCTACTCCTCCGACAACGACGGTGAACACGGCGCGGAGACGGATTGAGACATCGGCGGGGAGGGCGACGGAGACGGTGAGGACGGCTCTGAGATCGACATTGGCGTCGGAGATGCTGATGACGGCGGCGACGGCGACAGAGATGGCGAGGAAGAGATGGATGATGATGTGGAGGAAGCGGTGGAGAGACTACTGCAGCTCTCACAGCTTTCTCGTTGCTTCCTCTTGTTGACCCGCACGCTCGGCTCGCTCGTCGCCATGTAGCCACGAAGCCGTGCGACGTCCGACGGTTTCACCGGCTTTACAATGAAATCTTCCGCACCTTCCTCCAAACAACTGTAATACCAGAACAATTGAATGAAGAAATCCAGGTCAATTCCGAATTCAGGTTCTCGGCAAAATTTAGCAATACAGATGGTGAGAGGTAGTGAATCAAGTACCGGTCGATTCGAGTCACGACATTTTCCGACGACATTATCACCACCGGGATCTCTCTCAGCGTAGAGGATCCCTTGATTTTCTTGAGCAAATCGTAGCCGGTCACCTCCGGCATACAGTAATCGGTGATGATCAGATCCACTTTGATTTTCAAGCTCTGAGGAAACAGAAATCGCAAAATTGAACATCAGGCAAAAAAATTCCCACACGCCGATTCAACGAATGGAGTTGAGGAACTCGGAACAGAAAAATGAATGAACTCACATCAAAAGCACCAATGGAAGAGGTCTTCTTCTCTTCTCCATCTAATCCAAGGAACTGCAGAGCTCTTACGCCACTATCAACCACCGTAACTGCAGAAATTAAAGGGGGGAAAAAGCGTTCAGAGCAAAGAAGAGAGAGAGAGAGAGAGAAGCAGAGCAAAGTAGAGGCGGGAAAGAGGAAAAGGTAAGCCGACCTTTGTAGGAAGAATTGCGGAGCAGACGCTCAATGACTTTCCGATCAATAAGGCTGTCATCCACCGCTAGAACATGAACTTCGTCGGCAATAACCGAGTCAGCAGGCGGCTGCTGCTGGGAGGAGACATCTCCGTCCGACCTCCACCTTTGAGAAGCGACGACGCCGTTTCTAGCCATAGCAACTATGAATACGCTTTTTCACAACACGAGTACTGCTTCCCGTCGGAGAACTGTGCAGCGGTTGAGAGATTTTTGGATTAAAGGAAGAATGGAGGAAAGAATATAAAGGGGGAGAGGGGATGGGGAAGATAGATAAACAGAGAGGGGAGGGGGGGAAATGGTGAAGCTGTCTCTGTCCACTCTCTCCAAATCAAATCTTTCTCTCTCTAAGCAAATCTTTGAAATCTGCTCTCTCTCTCTCTCTCCCACCTTTCCCTCTCGCTCTGTCTCTGTCTCCCTCCATTGTTTGTTTTTAGTTTTTTTCGTTTTTGTTTTACATTTTCCAGCTCTCACTATTATACGATTGGGATTCTGAAATCCACTTTCCTGCGATCTCCTCTATAGTATATTATCTATCTTTTTAATTTTCTTTTCTTCCTTCTCGTGTGGCGGAATGAACAGAAAAAGCTAGCCAGAACAGTGGGAGGATGCGTGATCTTTGGGATGATAATAATCAAACGAATGATATCATTTCAACATTATGTTGATGTGCTACTGTTTTATAATGGAGCTCTGGGCTGATTTTGTTTCCTGAATGTAAGAACAAAATAAGTCAACAAAATACATGCATATGATACGATATATGCATGATTTTTTATACGATATATGCATGTTTTTTTTTTTGACAATTTGGTTTGATTTTTTTTCCTTTATTTTAGTAAACCATTATTTTGTTATTGTTGAGGTTCATATTCACCATCAGTCAAACATCAATGATGCATTTTTGAATTTCGAAATCCGTGATTTTATTCATCACAAATGAGAGGTAATAAAACAATTAATTAGTTTTCAGCATTTTTATTGTCGTTTTTTATTTTTAAATCCTAAACCATCACTTGAATATTGAACACTAACACTCTATTTGGCAACAAGGGGGTGCAAATTGCAGGGGGTACAAGTTGAGGGCTAAATTGCTGGGGGGTGCAAATTGCTGGGGTTGTAAGTGGAGGAGCAAATTGTTGTTTGGATGAAAAAATAGGGGGTGCAAATAGAGTGAAAAGTAAGTAATTATATTATTTTAAAATAGATTTTAAAATAGATTTTCAGATTATAAAATAGATTTTAAAATTATAAAATATATCATAAAATAATAAAATAAATATTACTATATAATAAATATACTTTACTAAAAATAGTTATTATATGATAATGCTCAAATAATAATTAATTATAACAATTGTATAATCATTGATCGAGCGATCTCAAAACTCGAAGCTCAACTCGTAACTGGTCATCCTATATAGGGTTTTCGTGTCTAGTTTAATCTTAAATTGTCAAACTTAGTCAAACACGTTCGAATTTGTAAGTTTTAACTATTTAGTCAAATAAACTGAGTTAACCAAACAATTTCTCTCTATCTTTTCCACAAACACCTCGTATCTCTAATTTTCAATGCAAATTCGATTCAGCCAAGAGATCTAGATTTGACTTGACGAACATTGATAAACTTGTTTCCAGAGTCAAATGGTCAACCCCGAATAATGTTTACAATAATGATATTTATAAAAAAAGAAATTGATAATATTAATTATTATATAATTATATATAACACAATTAGAAAAACAACATTCCATAATTCCCCCCTCCCCCTCTCTTCCTTCCTTCCCTTGCACCCCAATTCGGGGGGTAAGCCGAAACAGTAAATTTGCACTCCCGTTTTGCACCCCTCTACTGTTCCAAATTAACCAAACAGGTGCAAATGTGTTGAAAACTGTGTTTACCCCTCACATTTGCACCCTCCTCCCATTTACCCCTCTTCCCAAACAGAGTGTTAAGAGTGGTTGAGTGTTGTTCATTATGTGTCACACGGGAACAATGACTAAACAACTTGGTGAAGGATTAGGGAACTCACCCCACTTCAAGGGACGGTTTTTTTGTGCTTCAATGGACTTTTCATGAACGTTCAAGAGATTATTTTACATCTAGAAAGACTTTATTGTGTTCCGTCAACCGACTTGATAGACGACCTACTCCTTAAAAAACGATAATTACTAACCAGCAGTTTTGTCAATGTGGTGATATTCACCTCACTTCCATAGAAAATTGTGCAAGAACTAAGAAAGATTGTTGACTCAATTTTAACGGTGAATATCCTCAAAATCGTTCTCGAGTGAGATCGTGGCTACTCCATTCCCACTCTTCACTCCACATTATCGGTCAAGATACGAGGAGGCCAGTGTTCCAAGCTAGAGGCAACTCAAGCGCATCAAGATCTTACCGATAGGACTCTTCTGGTTAGAATTTGGAGATCATTGAGGTGTGAGCACGAGATTACTTTGACCTTGAGTGACTTCTTGGAAGATGAACCAGAGATTTCGGTCATCGGAGAAGTTGATGAGCGGTGGAGAAACCTTGCATATACAACGGGGAGAAGACTTCTCATCTTGTCTACCCATGAGAGCTTAAAGGTTTTATTGTCAACACAAATAACAGTCATATGGAGTTTCTATTAGGGAAAAAGTTTTGGGTTAACACCTTAAATTGCCCCAAACTTTACACTAATAGACTAATTTGGTCCGTGGTTTCTAAAATACACATACTAGGCTAAACTATTTACTATATAGACTAATTTTACCGAACCCGTATGTCTTGACCGTCAAGATTAGGGGTGGCTATACGGTCCGATCCGGTTAAATTGGACCAATTTGATCCGGTCCCAGTTCGGTCTTTTTGGGAATATAAGGACCAAAGATTATATTGGATACAGTCCGGTCCCAATTTTATCTTGATTTTAGGTGTTGGGGGTCTCTTATCCGGTTTTTTACCTAAAATCTAAGCCCGAATATGAGATTGCATTGTTTGCTATCCGGTCCCAGTCCGGGTTATACGGTCCGGTTTCAGGTAAAACCAAACAGTCCGGGACCAAATAGCAGCCCTAGTCAAGATCACATGGCATATTGGTCGTTAGTCAACGATCTTGACTATCAACTTGACGGCCAACACACGGGTTCATCCAAATTAGTTTATATAGTGAATAGTTTAAACCAGTACGCGTACTTCAGAAACCATGAGCCAAATTAGTCTATTAGTGTAAAGTTTGAGCCAATTTATGATACTAACAATACATTAATAGGTTGCTCATTTTGTTTTTGTTACCAGTAGGCATCAATTAGTTCAGTTTTCGTTTTTTCGCTAGTTGTGTTAGGAAATTTCAAACAACAGGATACATCAAAGACTTATTTCCATTGGATGAGATATCGTGACAAGATTCATTGCTGATGATGGAACAAATATAGGGGCGAACCACAAAGACGGGAATTTGGTAATCCAAATCAGTTGATTAACCTCTTCCCCTGTCAAGCTTTTATCAGTCCTCATTAGGCTTCTTTGTTGAAAACTTGAAGGAAATTAAACACATGTCGACTGGCAATAGAAAGACTTCAGGAGCAATGTTTATTTGGATCGTTAATTCACTTGAGAATGATACTTTTGCTACATTTAGTAGGGAGAGGCTCAGGTCAGTAACCTTAGGATGAGTAACCATGAGTAACCCGTCCACATCATCATGACATTAACATCCCTTTGTCTCATGGAAAACCTTTTATCTTTTTCTCTTTAATCTTTAACGAGCGATTTCTCTCTCGTTTTAAGTAAGAATTTAAGTAGAAGCATACCATATGGTAAGAAAGCGTAACATGATGGTATGAACATACTAAGACTGTAATAAGGTTGAATACATGATAGTAGGAGTATACTAGCTGTCATTTACGACTTTCATCATTGTTTACCACAAATTACCACCCCCTTACCAGAGTGGTAAAGTATGGTAATTTTTGGTCTTGTATTTTTTTCACCTAGAAAATTGTAGATCCAATAGATCATGATGAACTCTTCCTTCTGAGCAAATATTTTAAAAAACGACTTAAAATCGAAGAAGTTACCATATGATATGGAGTTGGTAACGGGAAGTGTTAAAAAAAATTCTCAACGAATATTGAAACTTGATCTAATTTTGCAGAGCACAACGAACTCGTTCCATCTGGGCAAAAAAAAAAAATTTGAAACCCAAGTTAGAACGAAAAAGATAAGAGCCGATTAAGAAAACTAGGAAATTAAAATATCTTTAATTCACAACCCTTAGATCTGGATTTTCTGTACCCATTTAAATCTAAAGATCAAGATTTCGTTACTTATAGGTGGTAACCAATGGTTAATGACTGTATCTTCAATCCATTTAGTCCCTTCATAGTTTATGGAACTGGAGATTCTTCGCTACATTTGTTGTCCTTGATTATACATGCACTAAAAACAATAGATTCTTCGCTACATTTGTTGTCCTTGATTATACATGCACTAAAAACAATGACAACAAATTATGCATGTTGTATGACTCTAATTTATAGGCAGCACAATTCAGCACAATTCCACCCAAGTCGGTGTGAAATATCTTTAATTCACAACCCTTAGATCTGAATTTTTTGTACTCATTTAGATCTAAAGATCCCGATTTCGTGACTTATAGGTGGTAACCAATGGTTAATGACTGTATCTTCAACCCATTTAGTCCCTTCATAATTTATGGAACTGGATGATTCTTCGCTACATTTGCTGTCCTTGATTATACATGCACTAAAAACAATGACAGCAAATTATGCATGTTGTATGACTCTAATTTATAGGCAGCAAAATTCAACACAATTCCACCCAAGCCGGTGCGGAGCACGGCCAGATCTCCTCTAGTTTAATTTAATTTAATATATATGAACGTGAAGTAGTGTTACTGTTATGGTACCTACCAATTTTGCTAATTGATACCCAAATTTAATTAAATTACAATTTAATTACTATAATGTACATTTTATATTTTGATATCTCAAAATTAATTTTAATTTAAATTCATTTAACAATTATGTTTTGTTAATTTTTAAGAAAATTTCGTACCTATTACATGTTTGTCCAATGTTTAGATTTCATTCGAATTCATAAATCCAATCCACCAATCCAGGCACCATAATATAAAAGTATAAATTTAGTTTGTACAATACAAGATGTTGTATAACTCAATTGTAGGAGAAGATTCGACCAATTTATATTTGCTCATTACGTGAAATATTAAATAAATAATAAAGAGAGACGACTCTAAAATATTGCAAGTGAGAATTTATAAACTCATTTAGTACATTTATGGGGCACTAAACAAACTTCTACTAACTACATGTAGCAAAACATGCAATATCTACATAAGTAAGTGTAAATAAATTGCAACGGTGAAAAGTGGTGATTGTTGTACTGACGGTTTCCATCATCTACTTCTTTTTCGTATCATTTTTCACTCGCCTAGTCTCCTTCCATATCCCTTTTTTATTTCTTTCTGGGCCTTCTTCGTCTAACCCTAATTAGTATACTATTTTTATGTATTGTAATAACAAGTATGAACGGGTCCATACACCACTCACCAAAAGTCTAGAGAACTAATAATTGAATCACGAACCACTAACTTTTTCAGCTCAATGTCAAGTCCAATTAAAAATAAATATACATGGTTATTACTTACTAGAAAGTCATTATTTTCCACTATGAGATTTGAAGGCGTGAAATTTTAAGCGAGTTTCAGTTTGTATTTATTTTGCTTCTCTCTAGAGTTTTTCTTTTTCACCGGACTAGAATTTTCAACAATTATACATGGAAAGTTTGGCTAGATAGGTATCTACACATATCAAATAAATAGTTTCCATTTTTCTAATAAAAAGGTAAATAATTATCATCTTATATACATCACTACAAAAGGAATTAAGTCTCAACTATGCAAATTACAGTTATGTACCTAAACTTACTAGATCTTTAGATTTATAACCTTCATTATTTTTTGGCATATAAGTCCTCAAAATATTGATGGAAAATTACATTTTAGTACCTAAATTTTTTGTGTATTAGATTTTGGTAACTAAACTTTTAAAGTTCTACAAATAGGTCTAATTAATTATTTTTGTATGTGTAATTAAAACACCATCGAGTAAATGGGTATCCATACCCAACTCATTATGGAAGTAAATATCCATACCCTACCCAAACTCATCTACAAACTTCCATACCCATATATACGTCACTCATACCCAACAGTGGCAGACCCAGGATTGTCGGAGAGGTCTATCGCCGATAAAATCCAATAATAATTAAATTAAATAAATTAAGTAGAATTAAAAGAAATTAATTCATAAAGTTCACAATGTCATGTTTACAACGAACCACGACGACTTTTTATCTGTTGAAATGTCTCTAAAATACATTCATCACTTATGTTGCAAAGCAAATCTTTTTCAATATACACACCTAAAAAATCATTCATAAATTGGTCACTCAACCTATTTCGAAGATCGTTCTTGATTATCTTTATAGGTGAAAATGCTCTTGCGCAACTTGCAGTTGCAACAGGTAAAGTCAACACCAACTTCAACAGCAAGTAAACTAAAGGATAAAGAGTGTCCGCCTGGGCTACTGGCCATTTGACCTGTGAATTTTTTTTCTCTTTTAATTATAGGCCCAGACCCAACACACATCACACACATATATATTGTATGGGCTGAGAGTAAGTTTTTTTTAATATAAAGTGATAGGATTATGATTTATGAGTTATTTTATACAAAATTAAAAAGGATTATGATTAAGATTGATTCATTTGGATAGTAAATTCTTCGACTATATTGAAGGTGTGTCGGCTGTCCCGAAGTAAAAAATTTTGTGCAAAAAATATGTAGGTTCTTCGCAAAATTCTCGAGCGAGGGTGTGTCGTCCGACACATCCTTACTAGCCTTAGGTCCGCCATTGATACCCAACCAATAATCAATGGGTCTACTCGGGTTGACTGTCGTATATCTCTTCTCAGTCAATATCATATTGTAAAGTCAATATTACTAACAAAACTGCTAAACAAAAAATTAATTTTAGACTAATAATACTAAAAAAACACCATAACGAGCCACATAATACATGTCTATAGGCCATCTCTGCTCGCGAAGCGGCGCGGCATCGCACTTAGTATATCATAAAAACAAGCAGTCGAAATTAATTATCTGCCAAAGAAATGAAAAGAAAGCAGCTTATTTCATTGATCTAAGTCGTTGGAACACGAATAATTAAGAAGCGACGCCATACAGTCTCTCAGACAGTGACATGACATAAACTATTTAAGGAAAACCGGGCAAACAAAAAACATTGATCGAATCGACCTTATTCCACTGCATCTCCCCTGGTAAGGTGAGCTAGATGACATGGTTCTCGTATCTTAGCGAGCAATCCTCCAGTTCGATGGAAGCCCCGACTTTATGCGGACAGCCATCTAGAAGCAGCTTCTTGGCGGCCCTGACGCAGCTGCGGCACGTCGATTTGATCCCGAACGTCCACGGACAGTGCGCGTGGCCGTAGACAATGGGCTTCTGCTGCGGGTAATGGGCTCGGTAGTCCTTGTTGTTGAACGTGATCCTGTCCACGGCCTCCGACACCAGCTGCGTCAGCACCACCGATATCGAATGCTTCCGTTGGTCCCCCGGCCGGTACCTCTCCGCGCTGCAGTTCCGCGATTTGAACTCCACGCTCTTTGCAGCATCGGCAGCGACAGAGGATCCAAGAAAACAGAACACCATCAATGCTGCCGACAGGAGCAACGTCGTCTTCGTCATCGTGTTCTCTATATATCTGTGATCTGTTGTTTCGATCTTTTTGTGATTACTTGCTAACTTTCTCTGCATGGGATGGTCGTTAAGAAGATGATAGCTGTAGTTATAGGGTGGAGTGCTTCCTCGGAATGATCGGAAGAGTCGAGGAGTCCTGTGTTCTCACTTGGGCATTTGGGCTATGGCGATAACGACGGTTCAATCCGCATAATAATAATGAAATTTTATGTTTGTACGTAGTGGTAGAAGTAAGATTACTTCTTCTTCCTCCCAAGCTATTAGTTACGCGTTAGCTGTTTTATGCTTTTTTTTCCTCCCCCGGCTGGTGATTCTATAGTTTATTTTTAGCTAGTTGCCTTTTGGCTCTAGAGTCTAGACCGATCGACCTGACTCTAGTATATAAAGATTCGGCCGTGCATGCTGTAAACTATATATCCACACTTTCTGCCCTTAATAATAGATCATCAGCTGCCCTTAATGGTGATATTGATTAATTTTCACGAATTAATTTGGTAAATAAATAATTTTCTGAGATAATTTTGGTGATTGATTAATTTTCTGGAATAAGTTTGATAAATTAATAATTTTCTGAAATAATTTTTGTGATTGATTAAGTTTCTGGAATCAATTTCATAAATAAATAATTACTGGAATTAAATTCGAAAATAAATTAATTTTTGAAATTAATTTCTTAATTGATTAATTTTTTTTAATACTGTTGGTGATTGATTAATTTTCTGGAATTATTTCGATGATTGATTAATTTTCTGGAATTAATTTGATAAATAAATAATGTTCTTGAAGTAAATTCGTAAATAAATTATTTTTTTAAATTCATTTTGTAATTGATTAATTTTGTGGAAATTATTTGGTAATTAATTAATTTTTTGGTATAATTTCATAAATAAATAGTTTTCTGTAATTCTATAATTTGGTAATTAATTTTGTGGTTGGAGAGGGTCAACCCGCTGACCCGGCACATCCCAACCCGCCCCGACTCTAAATGGTCAGACAAGATAAAGAAGAGAATAGGGATGTGTCGGGTCAGTTTGCGGACGAATCAGATTGGATCAAGGGTACGACAGGCAAATTTTCAGCCTGAGTTCAGTATTCAAATGTGAAGTTTTACTAGGAAATAGCGGTGGAGCGCGTTGCCTATTCTCCAATTTGGAAATACTGAAGAAATCAAGGTCGTAATGTGTTTACACCTAAAAAATTATCTTGTACCACATTGATGAGCTACAAGGTAATTAATGATCTTATAAGGCCACACCAATTATAACAATTAATTTTATTTACAGTGGGTATTGATTTTAAGCCCAAGTCACTAAGTTATTAATGAGTATGAACATGATTCAATGAGTGGCATGAGCCTCTCGTAGGAGGCCATGTCGTGTCACGAGATTGCATAAAAACATTCTAAGTCTGGGAAGGACGTGTCGCTTCAATGAGGAGGGTCATGTCCATCTAAAATTTAGAAGCATATGTCATCTCAAGTCACGTGATCATGGCTCCTCTAGTGCACAAAAATATTCTAAGTCTAGAGAAGGGCGTGCCGCTTCAACGAGGAGGACCATGTCCATCTAGAAGTACGAGAAGGCCATGCCGCTTCAGGAGAGGGGTCATGTGCTTGATTGGGAGGTCTCCCGCCACGAATCACATACTTCAAAGGAGACAAAAATATTCTTTGTCTAGGAAGCTCATGTCGTTTCACGAAAGGGGCATGGACACGAGACATGAGATATTAGGCACAATAGAAAATACTAAGTATGAGAAGAGTATGTCGTGTCACGGGAAAGGGCCACATGCATGACTGAGAAGGCCATGGCCACGAATGAAGAGGCCATGTCGTCTCATGACCAAGACAGAACGACCCAAAATATACTAAGTATAGGAAGGACATGCTGCCTCACGAGAGGGGCCATGGACATGAATGGGAAATGCATGATGGTGGAGCATTATATCACTAGTGACTAAGTCTCAAGTGGTCCATGGTCGTGAGACAAGAAGGCCACATACATGAGTAAGAAATCCATGGTCGTGAGGCAAGGGGACCACGACCCCCATTTGTGAGACACCACATGCTTATCAAAATACTAGCATGGCACGAGATTTGGAACAAGACCAGGCGAGGCAAGCTACACTCCAAGAACCACGGCGGTTCCGAGAGAAGCACCTAGGCGGTTGAAGGAGTAACAACCACTCCGAGGAAGCAGGGAGCGATTCTTTTAGGGGTTATCCAAGAGGCGTTTTTCTATGACGGTTACCTCCTCGTGGCTATAAATAGGAGGAGGGGTCGACATAGACAATAGTTCCACAACCAAACAATTGAGGCCTACGTCAAACTTTATCCTTTTTCTCTGCAAGTAACCATAGTCGTAGTTTGGAGGTCTCACTGATCCTCCATATGAGTATAGGTAATTTAACGTAGATTTGTTCCCAAAAAATTCCATCAATCAAACACCCTCGTTCGAAATATCTTTGAACCGTGTCTTAGTGATCGTTGTCCGAAGAAGTCAAAGGTGACACACCTGGTGGGACCTTGTGTTTGATTTGATGGATCCAAGACAAAGGCAACAAGAATGTGATCTCTCACCTGGGTTTGTGATGAAGCAAGCAGCTAAGTTTGAATTTGGCTAAGACACATAAGGTGTTGCCGGAAACAATGACATGACAGAGAGTTTGCCACCGACGGCACAAAGCGTTCATTTAACCACCAATGTCATACTACTTCACCAGATGTTGGAGGAAATTCGCAAGATGATGGTTGAGAACCGTCAAGCCTAGGAGGAGAACCGCCAAGTGATGAAGTAAAACCGTCAAGTGATGATGGAGAACCTAAATTTCATGAAGGATAACTTTGCGAGAAGTACCCGTAAGGTAAGTTCTCAAATTGAGTCTCTCAATTCTTGTCTAGATATGCGTTTGAGTCAACTTGTTGAGTTGCTTGATTAAAATAGAATTGATTTTAATGAGTTGACACAACTATTAACTAGTGGCCGGAATGACCAAATATGGCAGGAGAGCTTGTCAGCGCCAGTGATAAGCCAACCACCCCTTCAACGTGAGAGTTGTTGTGAGAGGTCTGCCTCCTCATTCAGCACCCACGAGAGGAACTTGCCTGTACAAGGTGGTTTTCAACCGTCCATTATAAGACAATTTATGACACATTTCAATGATATAGGTGGTGGAGATTCATTCGGATTGGACACGAGTACCACCATCTGCTCGCCCGCCCCTAATGCCACCCTAGTGAGTAACCAAGGAGAGGATTCCAATAGACTCAAACCACCTAGGGGTCGTTTGGATTAGTGTTTTTAATCCGAGTGATTTGAGAGGGATTTGGGATGAAATAACTCTTTTTAAAACCCAGGGTTTTAATTTGAGAGATTTGTGTAGAATTTTTGTCAAATCACTCGTTTGGCAAGTAATATGAGATTTCAAACTAAAAATAGAAAATAACAATTTTACCCTTTAAGCTCCTTATCTGTACGTGATAAGAGAAAGGACGCAGATCCCTTCCTTCCTCTTCCCGAGTTCGTCTTCTCCGCAGTTCCTCCCCAACCTTTATGCCACACAATAGACAACAAGATGCAAACAATATAATGGACAACCAAATCACAATAAATTAGATTCAAGCAACACTTTCTAAGGGTCAATAACACAAGAAGCAGCTTGAAGCATATATAAACCCGGAATCGGAGCAAGGGTCAAAATAGCATGGGCATATATGGAATAAATTGACAAAATATTGAGGGATTTCAGAATAGTTGGTGGTCATCAGCTATTTCACAAACCCATAAATGTGGGTTTCTGAAATCCGGAATGTTTAAAATCTCTGATTGAAAAATTAATTCCCAAACGAGTGATTTTAATTAAAATCTCTCATTGTGAGAGATTGTGCCCAAATCACTCATTAGAAACACTAATCCAAACGACCCCCTAGAGTCCAGCAAGGGGGGCATGTAGCTCTACCATCCCACAAGCTGAAGCCGAGATGTCCATTTGGGGGCATGTGGTGTCTAAGGACGATTTTCTTATGAATATTTAGGCTTTATATCATCAAAATATGATTTTAGTTCACAAACCAACCCCCCTCCCCCCAACCATTACAAAACTACTACAGAAAAATTAACCTATCCACCGTATTATATCAATTATTTCACATCCTCTAATTTCCACGACTCGTTTCATTTTGACTAACAATTCAGCAGGGTCAAGCCTTGAACTTCCTATATGTAATCTCCTACACCTTTCCTGCCAGATGTCACTAAGCACTAAGTTCCAGAGTATAAGGACATATTTGTAAGTAAAAATGCACGTTGTAGTTTTAATTCTACGCCATATAATCATATAAGCAAATGGCAATAATTAAAAATTTTAAAAAGACGTTACGGTCTAATTTTAAACTAAAGTGCATTGTATCATCCCCAAATTAAGGGCGTCCTATAAATAGTAGTCTTAAATATGTCTCGTTTAGGTGCAGAGATTAGATTAGGTTAGATTTAATTAATTTTTAGGACCTAATTAAAGTACGGCTTGATTCGTGTGACATGGTTGCCGAAAACGATAGAAACTACCGAATCTTGGGTTGGCCGAATCAGCTCTCCAACTTCTTCATTTTGTTTTGGTGCTGTAGTTAATTATTTTGGGTTTTGCATCTAGATTATTTTATTTAAGCACGAGGGGGGCAGTATAACAGAAAAATTGTACTCGGCGTTAAATTTCCCGGCAACTAAAAATTGTAACCTAAGAAGATATGTAACGGCTTTCTGTACAAAGTCAGCTATTGTAAGAACCTATAAAATTCGTATCTTACGATTTCTGATATGAATCATATTGAGGTGATATGATTTATATACAGAATGATAAAATATGAGTTTTATAAGTTTTGTACCTTATTTTTTTAAAATATGGCGCAGTTGCTCCAGTTTCAATTAGAGTTTCACTCTATGTTTTCAGAACCGGATCGGAGGCTGAATCGGAAAAGTTAGTGGTTTAGGGTTCATCGGTTAACCGTTACAAAACCGTTGGTGAACCGTTGATAGAGCCATGATATAAAACATATAAGACTTGTATATTACACTAATTTAAGAATGAAATTATCATTGACCATAAACAAGTTGAAATTCATATCATCACCAAAATATCTAATAAATAATTCCAACCATCTCACAAAAGAAACCACATTTTTTAATTCAAATTAAAAGTTATGGTTCTAGTTGGTAGTAGACAACGTAAAGTCAACAATAAGGTTGAGGAAGCATGTATAAAATTAATAATTATGATTTGATGGTCTTAGTTTATGTTAAAGTTTTTTTTTTGGGTTAATACCAAACTCAAGTTTAACGTAAGTGTAAGTTTTGGCCCGACTTTTCTAATAAGACATTTGTGGCCTACTTTGCAAAGTATTTGACAAATTTGGCCCGAAACTTATGTTGATTGTTAAAACTAACGGTCAAACACTATTCCGTTAGTGACTCAACAAAAAATAGCTAATATGTCATACCACGTCACTAAATAATATTATTTTAATTTATTAATTTAATAAAAAATTCACTCTTTCTCCCCTGGATAATTACACCCCAACCCTAAATAAACCAAACCGCAGCCCATTCCCCCTCTTTCTCCCTTACCCAAATCGCAACCCTAAATAAACTTAGCGTCGTCGTCATTTTCTCCCCGACCCTGGCGAAAATTGCCACACTAAATTAAACCCACAACCCGCCGCCTTAGAAGGCCTCACCAGCCGCATCCAGTTCGAGACAGTCCTGACGACGACGCCACCAAGGACATGACGCTGCTGTCCAAGCTAGCTCGCAGACATCGCCATCATCTCCGATGTTTCTTCTGCCCTAAGACCGCCCCGCCGCCTACAAGTTCGGCAACGAGATAGGCAAAATCGGGACAAGGAGATCGGCAATCCATCCTCTCTCTGGTTCGGCACCTCACGCTTGTCGGATGCACGTGCGTCGCATCGTTGCCGCCTCCACTAGCGCTCCCCATTTCGCCTTCGCGGTAGAGCCACTGTCACGAGGCCTACGAGCAGAGGGATAGGGACAGGCAGAGAGCAGCATCTTCTGATCTTGTGGACGGGATCTCAAAGGAGCAGCAACAGAAGCGGACAGACAAAAGAACGGTAGGGGAGATGAAGCTCGGGTAGCTGAAAGATGGGAATGGAGGCGAGATGGGTAGCGAGGGTAGGGTTCCGATGATTGTGAAGGGAGGTAGTTAGGTGGAGATTGGAAAATGTATTTTGGGTTTTTTGTTTTTTTAAGTTTTTTGTTTTTTGTTTTTGAATTTTTTAATCTAAATAAATGATGTGGCAACCACCTAGGATCCACCACAACATTTTGATGCTGAGTCACTGATGGAGAAATAGTTGACCGTCAGTTTTAACAGTCAACATAAGTTCCGGGTCAAATTTGTCCAATACTTTGCAAAGTAGGCCACAAATGTCTTATTAGAAAAGTCGGGCCAAAACTGACACTTACGCTAAACTTAGGGTATTAACCCTTTTTTTTTTGTTAAAATATTGAACCAGTGGACTAGTTAAACCGTGTCGGTTCATCTGATTTTACTTTGATCCGTGAAAATCCGTTTGGTCCATCAATAACCGTTCAAACAATGAACCAAACCGCTATCATAACTGGTTTGACAGTTCTACTGGCCCGGCTGTTAATCCATTTCGATTCTTATAACAAGGAGTTTAAGGTATCTTTAGTATATCACATAGCTTTTTCTATTGACCTCTCATTCCTCTGATTTTGAATTGTTCCACTAATGACAATTTCTTTCATTCTCGATATACCACAAAGCAACAAAGAGCTACCACAATTAGGGGTGTGCAACGGTTCGGTTCGGACCGAATCAAACTCATGAGAACCGCGGTCCATTAGTGAAAGACATCGTAGCACCAAGGACCGAATCATCATTGCATTCGGTCCATTTGGTCTGGTTCGGTCCGGTCCAAATATCAGCTCGCCCCATCATTTCTTCAATAATTGTATACTTCATGTGGGCCAAGGACCGGACCAAATTATACTTGATCTGATGCGGTCCAGTCCAAACTTCGATTTAGTCCGGTACGGACCTCACCATTGCACACCCCTAACAGCAATTGATCATCTAATTGAGTCAACATAACCTCAGAGGCCCACTCATGACACGTAAGCTATTCTTCCCTTTTGAACATTCCAAGCAGAGAACTTGGTTGCCATATCCTTCTTACCCAGCTTCAGTTTATGAAATGTGTTGAGTCTCCATTTTGCTGAGAAATCAGAATACGGTAGAAACTGTTGTTTCTAATTATTGAAACCATATATGCTCCATATAGAATATTGAAATTGACTTCTATAAAAAGTCTGAGACTAATATGGAATAGAACACTTGACAAATAGTACTTGTACTATGACATAATACTCATACTCTAGTAACCATAAAAAAACTCATACTCTAATACCCTCCGCAAATTGATTATAATAATTTACCAACAATTTGAAAACCGAAACAAAAACGACACAAAATGACTATGAAAAATGTGACTTGAATAAAAAAAGGAAAAATATAACTACTCCGCCAAACACTCCAATGTCGTTGAAAACCATGCCTCATGCCCCGGAAAATGTCCATGGGATGAGTTGAGATAGTAAAGGCTCTTACCAAAGTCGTCTTGTCCGTCGAAAATAGAACCACGTGCTCCGAAGAACAACGTGGCGATCATGATGCTCTGAATAGCATCATCGAAACGGAAACAAAACCACATGCTCTAAATAGTAGCATGACAATCAGGATGTTCCATATATAGCATCATTGTAACGGAAAACAAACCAGAAATGCTCCGAACAACATTTATCATATCGAGATGTTCAAAACAACACCTCCAAAATCGAAACAGAGAAACCAAAGGGACAAAGCCTATGGTTATACTAATAATCAACATTCATATTTAAATGAAATACAATATTCCAAACAAAAATAACAAATACTCATATCTAAATACAACATTTAAACGTCTAGACCCAAACGTCTATAATTAAACTCAACAAATAACATCAACATTTAACTTTCAAGCTCATGAAATAAATCAAATCTAATTAATTAAATTCACTAATTACGTTTTTATGTTGTTTAAAGACCGGAAATTAATCATGTCATTCATACCAGTAGTAGTCCAATTGGTTTCACTATCGACACCGATTATACTAGGTTCAGCTGAGTGGCGTGACAACAATGTGTACAACTTTCTCTCACCAGTATTTGGAAACTGACATGACAAAGGTTATTTGAAACAAATAACCAAAATTTGAAAATTGAAAATTTTGAGGGACTATGATGTAGAGATTAAAAGGTTTGGTTGCGATCTGATAGTTCGAGTTTGACGGGCCAAGATCCATTTCAACGACAAGTAACAACGGGTTTCGTTGCAAATTTGGGTAATTTGTGTAAGCTCAATTCGCCAGGCCTACGTTAGCTGGTGCAGGCCTGCAGGCTGCAGCTCGCCCTGATGGCGCGGAAGATCATTAATTTCGTTCGTCGGTAGGAATGGCAATGGGGCAGGTCCGGGGCGGGTATCTCGATACCCATACCCGCCCCATGGCAGGTCGGGTCCAGGTCGGGTAATTTATCACGGGGCGCGGCTTGGGGCAGGTCGACCCATTGGGTATGTAATTTATGCGAAAAACATTAGAAACATTTGTTATTTTCATTAAAAGACCAAGAAAGAAACCATAATATGATAAAATGTAGTTAAATTATTGAAGAAATTGAGGTTTTCACTTATTCACATTTTTATTATAGCTAAAATATAATGTAATAAGAGGAAAATCCTAAGTAATTTGACTAATATTATATGTAATATAGGCAAGAACGGGTCAAGAATGGGGCGGGTCAGGGCAGGTCGGGTCGATGAGAGGTACCCATGCCCGCCCCGCCCCGCCTACGAGGCGGGTTTGACCTGCCCCAAAACAGGTCAAACAGGTCGGGTAAATCGGGTCAGGTCGAAATTGCCATCCCTATTCGTCGGGGGTGCGATCTCCGGCAGGGGGCGAAATTGTGCAATCTAGTTATGCTCCTAACAGGCCATTTTGTTAGGAGATACTGATAGGGTTAGATGGGCAGCCACGTCTCCAAGCCATGATCCAGCGGTGGAGGTAGATTGGCGCCAGCATGTGAGGGAGGAGAGCCGAGTCCATCGGCTGGCCCAAGCCTACAGAAAAAGAAAATGGGGCCCACCAGGCCCCCAAATTCAAAAAACACCACTTTTTTTTACTTTAAAACCCTCCCCTCTCTAATCTTTCTCCACCAGACACGTTTTTCCCCTCTCTCTCCAAAAATCAATTGTTTTCACTCCCTCTCTCTTTCCTCTCCCTCTCCCTTTCCTCTCCCGATAACGACGACGGCGGCCAGGTTGGTTTGACGGCGGCGACGGTGCAGACGAAGCGACGGCGACGAAAGGGTTGATTGACGGCAGCCATTGACGAAAGAACAACTTCATTTACTGAGGTAGTAGAGTTTTTTTTTTCTTTTGGTCATGGATACTCATGTTCGTTTTCATAGCTTCCACTAGATCTGGGTTTTCCTTTTCCTACGTTTTTACTGGATGAGTTTGATGGATTTGTTTTCTGGTAACTTAGATTTGACTAGATCTGGGTTGTTTTTTATTTTTTTATTTTGTGGATATGTTTTCTGGGTTTGTGGATTTGATTGGATCTGAGTTTGGGTTGCTGGGTTTGTGGATTTTGTGGATTCGACTGGATCTGGGTTTCTTTGTTTTCTGGGTTTTGTGGATATGTTTTGTGTGCGTTTCGATATTAGCTATGTTCGGGCAGGATATCAGTTTTCAATTGTCTGGATAGTTGTGTGGTTGAGATCTGATATTCGAATTGTAGATCCAAAACATTAGTTCCTTTCATAGTGGATAACAATTAGCATGCTTGTGGATATGTTTTCTGGGTTTGTGGATTTGATTGGATATGGGTTTGAGTTCCTGAGGTTTGTGGATTTTGTGGATTTGACTGGATCTGGGTTTCATTGTTTTCTGGGTTTTGTGGATATGTTTTATGTGCGTTCCGATATTAGTTCTGTTCAGCCAGGATATCAGTTTTCAATTGTCTGGATAGTTGTGTGGTTGGGATCTAGGATTCGATTTGTAGATCTGAAACATTAGTTCCTTTCATAGTGGATAACAATTAGCATGCTTGAGATACTACTTTTTTATGATGTGGATATTGTTCTGTAATTGATTGTTCAGATATTAGTTATGTGATGTCTGGATATTTATTTATTTCGTCTTGATATTTCTCTGCCTTATATGAATACTAGTTCACTTATATTAGTTCTGTGCAATTGAGATATCTGTTATATTATGTCTGGATATTTGTTCGTTGTATCTGGGTATTACTTATATAATGTTAGTTCTGTGATGTCCAGATATTGAAAATATTATGTCTGGATATTTGTACTCCATGTTTGGATATTTTTTCTCCATGTTTGGATATTTGTTTGCTGTTTGCTCTTTATTGTATGGATTATAGTTACCTTATATTAGTTCTGTGTGGCCAAGATATCAGTTGATTTATACGTGGATATTTATATATGCTCCAGGGATATTGGACAATGGCAAGAACAAAAACAACAACGAAGAGACCGTAAGAGAAGGATCATCTCAACCTCGTCGTGGCATGATCGAAACGTGGGGGGCTCGGAGGGACATGAGAAAGAAGATAATCGAGAATTTGCACAAGCAAGACACCATTTGAACTATTCCTTTTCTATTTTTTTATGTTGTACTTTTTTAGATTTTAGATTATGGGATTGCCAAGTTGGAATGACAATAAATACTAGTTGTATCGCAGTTTATCGAAAAGCGACTTTGTTTTATTATGAATTTGCTTAAACTAAATATCAACACAAACAAACATAGATAAACATCCACAAAAAAACAAATGCAAACCACCCAGAATAATATCCGTTCACCATAAACAAAATCCAGAACACCCAGACTAATATCCCACCGCCTAATACCAATATCGAGTCAGCCCGTAATCAATATCTTCACCATACAGACTAATACCCACCACACACAGATTAATATATTGATGTCTTAGACTAATATCCGGCTACACAGCAAAAATATCAACACATCATGAACTAATATCCTCCAATCACATAATAATATCTTATCACTACACACAAAAATTGATCACCCTACATTGTGTTCAAAATCATTTCCACAATATTGTCTTCTAAACCCGAAACCAAAACTCAAATCGTAGACACTAAACACAAAGCTTGAACCCTTAACTCTAAACCTCAACCCCAAAGTCAAATCATAAATCATAAACTCCAAACCCTAATTCTAAACCCTAAAGTCTAAACCCTAACACTAAACCCTAAATTGATGTAATCATATACAAATCAGTAGATAAACATCCACACAGAACAAATATCCAAACTACCCAGACTATTATCTGACCGTAGCAAACTAATACCCACCACACACATATTAATATCTGCCCATCACATACTAATACCCACCACACACAGATTAATATCTGACCATCGCAGACTAATACCAACTACACATAAACTCTAAACCCTAATCGCCAACACTAAATCCTTAACCCTAAATCCTAACCGCTAAACCGTAAATTGGTGTAATATGGTTGGCTAAGTGTGTGATGCTAGATGCTTAAATAAACAAAGGATCACATCTGAATAGTTACCAAAAGTGCCTCAATATCCATACTACATAAAAAAATATCCACATCACCCAGACTAATATTCATTCCTACCATAAAAAATATCTGCACCACCCAGACTAATATTCGTTTCTCCCATAATAAATATCCTGACCAACCTTAACTAATATCCATCTGTTACAAACTAATATCCTGCTACACAGCCAAAATATCCGCACATCGCCAACTAATATCCTCCGATCACATAATAATATTTTATCACCACAGACAAAAATCGACTACACTAAATTGTGTTCAAAACCATTTTCACAATATTGCCTTCTAAACCCGAAACCCTAATCGCTAAACACTAAATCCTTAACCCTAAATGCTAATCGATAAACCGTAAATTGGTGTAATATGGTTGGCTAAGTGTGTGATGCTATATGCTTAAATAAACAAAAGATCACATCAGAATAGTTATCAAAAGTGCCCCAATATCCGTACAACATAAAAACAAAATATCTGCACCACCCAGACTAATATTCATTCCTACCATAAAAAATATCTGCACCACCCAGACTAATATTCGTTTCTCCCATAATAAATATCCTCACCAACCCTAACTAATATCCATCTGTTACAAACTAATATCCTGCTACACAACCAAAATATCCGCACATCGCCAACTAATATCCTCCGATCACATAATAATATTTTATCACCACATACAAAAATCGACTACCCTACATTGTGTTCAAAACCATTTTCATAATATTGCCTTCTAAACCCGAAACCCTAATCGCTAAACACTAAATCCTTAACCCTAAATGCTAATCGATAAACCGTAAATTGGTGTAATATGGTTGGCTAAGTATGTGATGCTATATGCTTAAATAAACAAAAGATCACATCAGAATAGTTATCAAAAGTGCCCCAATATCCGTACAACATAAAAAAAAATATATGCACCACCCAGACTAATAATTAAACCTTTAACCCTAAAAAAAATTCCTAAACCCTAATCACTTTTCCAAAAAAGCCCTATTAGAATATCGAAAAGTCCAAGAAAATTTCGAAAACATGAACTAATTTCAATTCAAACCTAAGCTAGACCCTAAACCCTTAACATAAACCGTAACACAAACCATAAACCATAAACTATTATTATTTAATGGGCCTTCGGCCCATGGGCTCTCGGCGGGCAGCCATAACTAAGGTTGCAAGCCTTACGTGTTAGGACTTCCTAGTGTGTTTAATTTGATGTAAGAAACAATATTCCAATCCTTCACAAATTGAAAACCAAACCATAAACCCTAAAACTTAAACTCTAAATTGGTGTAATCAGTTTCGGGTGGTTGGGTTATTTTGGGGTTTGGTAAATATTAATTTAATGATGGCTACTGAAAACAAATAAATATCCAACACAATGATTCAAAGTAATATCAACACAACACATAATAACATCCACTGAAAACAAATAAATATCCAAACAAACATACATATATATCACATGGGGCCCAAAAATTTCATTCTCTTTCCACTCCAACCCAAAATCCAGCCCAAATTGAAGCCGGGCCCACCACGCTTTCCACTCCAACCCAAAATCCCGCCCAAACTGAAGCCGGGCTCACCACGCCACGAACTCGGCTCGCCTTCTGCGCCGCACGCTGGGCCGGCTTCTACACGAAAGCCCATCTCCAGCTCATTTAAGTGAGCCACCACTCTCCTCCGTTGAATGAAGCCCAAGCACACGTGGCCCAAAATCTGACCCTATCAGTATCTCCTAACAAAATGTCCTGTTAGGAGACTAACTTTTTCGGGTGCGCCCAGGAAAATACAACTGGTAGGTCAATTAAAGAAATGGAGTGCGCCGGTAGGGGAAGCAGAGGACCGTGCGTCGCTCCGGCCACAAGGCGATGCGGTGGATGCGGCGCAGTTGCTTATTGCTCTGTCTCTCATCAGGTTAGTTTCCCAGCTTTTTGTCCAGTAGTTTCCTGGCCAGTTTCCGGTGGGGTTTACGCTATTTCCTGAGCTAGCTTTCGCACTGGGATCACCATAAGCAAGAATGCGAGAGGTTGGAGCAGCAAATGAAGCGCGTGGAAGCCTTGAACGAGTTCCCTTTCACTTTCTCCGAAGAAGCTACTCTGGAGGTAAATTTTCCACCCCGAATCGTGGGATAGGGTTAGTAAGTTGCATGTGCGATTCGCAATTGCATATATGAGGAGAGCACTATTTCTGGTAGGTGTTTGAAAAGCGGGAGAGTAGGTGTTCGTTCTTGAGCAAAAGAGGGATCCATGGATTGGGAATGTGGAAGTATGAATGCGGCTGCGGAGACTCTCTTGCTTCTGCTGATTCCACAAGGTTTTCTGGTTTAAACCGTATCAACTATGTTGTTGCTTTGATGGAATGCGCTGCCAAACGAGAAATGACCCCATCTGATGTTGAAATTTGGCTTTCTACCAAAGAAAAAAGAAATGGGGTCAAGATTGAAGTAGTGGAAACTCATTCATGTTCAGAAGTAACAAGCAATTTTTGGCATTTGATTCGGTTAACAGGTCAGAACGAGAAAGTTGGAATCTCCCTCGCGAGCTATGCCCTTGTAGTGGTACGAACGCTGTTTCTGGAATTTCATTTTCTGCTATGTAATGGATGTGCAGTGCAGTGATTTCATTGTTCATGCAGGGCCAGCGTCTTTAAAGTCGGATGCTTTGAGCAATTGGAAAGATTACTATGAGTGGAGGTGTCTACCCCTCCATTCACCAGTTGCTCTGCTTCTTCATTGGGTATGAAAAGTTAAAAGTTCAAGTTACCAGTTGAAGGAGAGCATAGTATTAGTATATGGGTCCATGGATTCGGGTTTGATTATCTTGAAGATACAAACAGAAACTGACTGAACTGAACTTGTTTTGTTTCAGCCACTCCTTGTATATTATGCCACTCGAATTGCTTTATCGGGGAAATCAGGTTTTGAGACGACCAAGCAACTCTTTATACACTATCTTGGTAAGTGAAGTGACTGCTAAGTTTACCTGTAATTACTGTTTTCATACATTATCATGAGATTTAAAATTGAGATCCTAAAAAATTTATCTGCTCATCTAATGTGTTGGATTAGTTTAGTGTGCAACCGTAGTTGATATGTCAGCTTTTTTTAACTCTCTTTGTAATGTAATTTGTTAAAGGGCCTGAGAAAGAGCTTTTTCAACTTGCTGCTTTTGGGGAGTTGTGTGCACTCTTTCCTGGTGTACGCATCCATGTAGAGCTTGTTGGACCAGCGATTCCAGAGAAGAGGTTAAGTAGCTTTTGGTTCTTGCTGAACTAGTTTACTACCAACAGCTTCTCTTACATTTCTCATTCTACTCTTTACCCAGGGATGGTGAGAAGATCGATATAGATGATTATGCCCATTGTCAGGGTGCAGATTGCATGTGCAGATCTTCCAGCCTGAATAAAAGGTCAGCTGTTAGCTCTTGCATGTCTTCTGCTGTGACACTAAGGCTGCGAAAAGGATTTTACCATGACCGTTATAGAGATATAACTGAGGTCCTCTCTTTCATCTCCTCCTGTTATTCTGTCTGTTCCGCGATTGAGAATTGTATGGCATGTTATGTTTATGTTTCTCCTTTATATATGTTTACACCTACAATGTTCTTAACGGTATTATCCCAACTTTGCTAGTCTGATAATCTGCAAATCTTCCAGGATTCATTTCCTCACCTTGTCGTTGCTCCTAATGCTGGCATTGCAGCTTATCCAAGTTGGTTACCTACTATAGTATGTCTCTCTCTCTCTCATGTGGATTATGGCACTCGTGAGGAGTAATAATGCTTATATTTTACTAAAATTTCTCTAGTATATGCAAACAATGTTACAACCAAGATACTTAGACTATAGATTCTACATTAAAGTGAAATCGTATAACATGGGAATCATAAATTGGCATATAGTAAAATAGAATTTTCAGGTTTCATGCATCACATAAAATATATATACAAACTTAAGTTGTTTGCTCATTCTGGTTGCTTCAAAATGAACATTAGGAGCTGATAAAGGAGATGAACATTCCAGCGGTATTTTCTGATTACTGCGAAGAAGCTTGTCATCTTGCAGCTCGGTGCATACACAGTGTGACTGGCCGTCCTATTAGAATTCCTGTGAGTTAACCAGTGCTGGTTTATTCGGATACGGAGTTCAACGAACTGGTCCTCGGCTTATGTTTAATTTCTGGACCCTAATGGACTGTTTCCCTGGTTGTAGATTCAATTGAATCCTTTCAGGCAGCCACTGGTGGTAGAGAACAGCCCTCTTTTTATTCCTTGCTACCCCAATTGCTTCCTGTTTGGGATGTGAGAAGTGATAACATCTGCTGTGGAACGAATGTGGAAGTACTGAACAAAAAGCTGTACGTCGGGGAATGTGTACGTATAGGTTTGCCTTTCCTTTTCCATGGTTTTGATAATCTCTTACTTAAACACAGTTTATCAAACATCTGCAGTTATCTGTGTTAGTATATCTGGGCCTTTCATCTTTAATGGCAATTTGACGGTGGAACTTTTGTGATAATTCTACTTGAGAATGCGATGTGAATGATGTATAAATAGTAATGTCGAACCATCTTCTAGGAAAGCCAAAACAGAGCATAGCAGAAACTAATCCCAGAATCAAGCGTTTGTTCCTTGCATTCTATTACGGCTGTGTTACAATGTTGTATTTAGCATTGAGAATGGGAAGTTGCTGAGACTTTGAGATATTTTTTTAATTTAGGAAAATTTAAGAAAATAGAAGTTTGAGATATAGGGAAAACCATAACAGGCTATTTCTTTATGCTTGGGAGTCTAATAAATTTTTAAGAGTTTGGTTTGCTTTATTTCAAATTTTTTTTTTTTTTGAAATGAGAGTTAATGTAGCTAGTCTATTTTTGTTTACGATATCTAATTTTTCTATGTAAATGTGGCTCAGTGCTCTACTATATCCTGTATCCGCCGCTAGGTTCCAAAACTTCAACCTAGAACCAAAGTACAAGTTTCCATAGTTTTGATCTAGACGCTTCCTCAATAAACAATAACCACTAACAACGGCAAAAAGCACACTTCCTCCAATTCCAACCAATCATGAACACTATTCATAACAAACTTTCTTTGCTACACTTGCTATCAAACTTTTCAAGCACAAGAGTAAAGGAGATAAACAAGCATGTAAGTGTCTCAATAGCTTGCATGCAAAGAAACACTTTTTAAGAGCATAATCAACTTTTGTGGCAACTCTCTTTTCTTCCTAACCCTCTTTATTTCTTTCCTTTTATTTTCCTTTCTTTACCACTTATTGAGGGCTAGTAGAGAACTATCAACACATGCCACATTTTGAACTTAATGAACAAAGCTCACTTTTAAGAACTTCCTCCAACACTCACTTTTCCATTCTTGGCAAAATCATGCACAAATCACTCATGTGGAACCCTAATTAAGCTCAAATGATATGATGGGAGCTTCCAAACACAAAGGTGGCTCGACAAAGGTGTAGACTCGAAGAAAGTAGGGTCGCTTTATCTATCTCAATCAAGCTCAAGTAGATAAATCTACCTAACACGAGAGAGACCCTTAGACGCACGGCTCAAAAGGGTTGAGTATGTGATAATTCAATCGGGATAAATTAAATTTTGGGTGGTGGACTAAACCTATGCCTTCATCTTCCTTGACAGTGACAACGTGCATACTACACATCATGGTAAGAGGGATCTATCACACAAGAACAAAACGAGCGGCAAAAATCTCACTTGGCTACCTAGATGCTCAATCATTCATTGTAATTTCTAAATTTTGATGCACAAGCAATTGTAATAAATGAGTAATCAATCCAAAACATCCATTAGTTTGCTGACACATGAGAACTGAACATTTATACAATCCTATTGCAAATCTCAGTCATCATTATAGGTTGTTCTCAATTGCAAACAAGTCATCTATACATCAATGATAATATCCACGAGATTCAAAACAAACACCAAATGTGCTACTATGATCATGCAAATGTAGAAGTTGTTTTGCTTGGAGCTCTCAAATTTTTTAAAATTTGGGCATTCAATTAAGCTCCAAGCACTCCAAATCACTCCAATCATTCACACACAAGCATAATAGACTACCCCCCCCCCCCCCCCCCCCCCCACCACCCACACACACTTAAGCTCGACATTGCTCTTAATGGAATAAAATAAGGAGGTAGAACGATGTTACCGGATAGTGTGTGAATGTTGGTGGACGGGATAGGAGGATGGGTGAAATCTGGAAGAGCTAGGCCACGTCCAAAACACCAAAAGCTCTTCAAAGTTTGTCTTATTCAAGCGAGAAGAAAACAGACCGAGTGGTAGTTGGGTTGCCTCCCAACAAGCGCTTCTTTAACTTCGTGAGCCGGATGGTTGCACTTCAAGTCTCCGTCCATCCGAGCACCTCCTTGAAGTTGAGATTCTCCCTAGTGATGTGGTGTTAAAGTCACGAGCTTTGAACGAGTCTTTGCTTGAGGGCTCGTGAACATGATGTGAATTGAGGCTCTACCCACAAGACCTCTTCTTCTTTTTTTCTTTTCCCCACACCATATAGTGCATCATGGATTGACCGCCATCGCATCCACCAAGAGGGATTGATGATGTTTTGGCCTTGGCTTGGCAAAGAGCCACAAACGGGTCCTTCTCCAAAAGTGCATCGAGGTAAGGTGGAAAGCTTTCATAGTATTTGTAACTTGTATATGCTTCATCCACCTCGACCTCGTCCTCATCTTGGGCCTCAGTTGCTTCTTCAACCTCAACCTCCGTTCACTCTTCTTCAATTTGTTATTACCCTTGGGAACAACCAAGATCTTCCTCTTCCTTGTCCTTCCCATTCATGTCTTCAAGCACAGTTTGGAGGGCAATATACCATGCAAGATCATTGAACTGGTTCTCTTGCTCATCTACCCTCGTGACTTTGTCTTGAAAGTTGTTCTCGGGAAGAGGAGAGTGATGATAGTCATCAATGAGACACTCTTGATCATCCTCACCGCAGGAACTCTCCAGGGTGAGTACCTCTTATTCCCCATAGTCTTCATGGACCGCCCTTCTAACTTCCACTACTTCTTCCGATGGCGAGAAGCGATGGCATGCACAAGCTCGTGCAACCTTCTCTTCTAGTATCAAACCGGGTGGAGGGAGGGGTTGTAAATCCGTTTTGGAGCATGCTCTTTCAAAGTTCTCCATGGCAAGCTCCTATTTGAACTTCACTTCGGGTTGTGGGCGATCCAAGTTCAAGCATCCTATGTCGGTGCCTTGAGAAAACCACTCCACCTCGAGCTCCAATTCGCACTTTGGCTCCGGTTGTGATTGGCACATGGTCTTGAGGAATGTCCCATGAAAGTCTCCATTGCCAACTCCAACTTGGTTTTCTCCTCAGTTTGTGGAGGAATGTTTTCTTGGTATGAGGAAGTTTCTTGATATCCGCAACGGTATGCTTGTTCTTCTTCGAAGGGAGGTTGATCATAGAACACGGTTCCTAGGCTTCCAACCTCTAGATTACTACATGAAGTACCGAGGTACCCCCATTTGGGTGGTTGTGGATACCCCAACATGTTGTAGAAGCCATTGTGATCCATGATTCAATCTACACAAACAAAAACACTTAAAAGAAAATCAAACACACAAACCACCCTTCAAGATGAAGAGTGGGTCAAAAAAACACAAAAACAAAACGGCTAAAGTAACAACCTAAGCGCTTTTTTCGATAACCTAGAATTTTCCCCAGCAATGACGCCAACAACTTGGCTCCGTCTAACTACACATCCTAATCGAAGACTAAGTATAACCGACGATCGGGTGTAGCATATGGTAAGCAAGCAATAAAAATATTGAACCACGGGTCTCCTAGGTGTACTTTACTTTGGGTTAGGTTTTGTTATCTAGCCAACCTAGAATAGTGATTAGGAAAACTAAACTAACTAACCTAACTAACCACTAACCTAGCTAATTACAAGTTGTAGAGCTCTTTTAGCTTGAATCCCCCTACTTCTATCATTTGGATCAATGTTGAGTACCATTCTAGCTCGATTGACTCACTGACCTACCGTTATGAGATAGACTCATTTGGATTTAACCTGGAATGGCGAAGTGATGGATGGGTGGTGCTCTATTCAACCAAGGGATTCACATTGGATTTCGATCGAATTAACTCCCTCAGGGATTACACGGACAACATATGATAGGAGTGACTCGAAGACGCTAATAATGAGCTCTAATGGGATTATCTCCCTCCTATGTCAAAAGCTCAATTTACATGAAGTAGAATCCAAAATCATGAAAACCATCCATCAAATAGATAAAATCATCAATCAAACATAGAATATGTCACAATACATAAAACCACCCATTCATGTCTTTAACCACGGTTTGGAGGGGGAGAATAGGCCTCTCTCTCTTTCTAAAAACTCCTCTTTTGTTTTTGGGCCGAAACCTTAGAAAGAGAATCAAGTTCTCCTCCAAAAACCAGCTCTCCTTTCTCTCTCCCTACTATTGTCTTTTTATATAGCCCGAAGGCCAAAATCATTGTAAGATGTCACGGGGTGACATCGGCAGCCCGACCATGATCTCGGACGAAGAGGCATCAGTTTCCTGTTTTTTTAGTCCAATGTCACGGCCTCTTCACAATTGTCACGGTCTAATGACCGTGACAATTGATATGCTATCGAGGCATGCAAATCCTTCTGATCCTTTCAATTTTCACGGCCTAAGGGCCGTGAATATTACCTCCAAACCGTCACTTTGGCATTTTCTTCACTTTTTGACATTTTTTCAAACTCCAATCGTCTCGAAACTCGTCCTCGACTTGCCACACGTAGAAGGACTTTGAAATATAATAAAAGAAGCACAATCTAACATAAAATAGGTCGAGTGACGATGATTACGAAGTCAAATGATCAAAAAATGAAGGGTAAATATGTATAATTATGCCCGAATCAGCAACTCTGGTTCTCCTTGTCCTGCAACTCCGCTGTTCTTCTCCCCTCCAAGATAATCGAGCCCATGGAGATAAATATTGTGCCTTATGTTGTACCTGGAAACAAAAAAGATACGCATAATATTTGGGATGGGCAGAGATGCTTATAACGTTTGGAGACTAGACAAATCAGTAAGAGCGCATTTGTTTAGTGTTCTTGGTGCCCTTCCATTGGAGGGATAAGTGGCCTCCGAAGACACAAAAAAATGGCCATATCACCTTATGCTTTGACAAGTTATATTACAAAACCTAACCGATTGATTCATAAATCATAACTGCATATATTGGATTTTTAGTGGCAAAATGTTCTATTTGAAGGTGATATTTGTGAGTACCATTATTTTTGGAATGTGTTGTTGAGTTTTGTTAGGTAATGTGATTATATTTATTTTAGTGAATATAGATTTTCTGGTATGCTTTAGAAGGGTTTTTGTATGCATTGTTGTGTTTCTAATATGTATTTAGAAATTTTTGTTATGTATTTTTGTGTCTCATAAGCATATCACAAATTTCGAAAGCATACAAGAGATCTCATAAACTATACCACAATCTTATAAAAGCATATATACCAGAAATACAAGAAAGCAAACCATAAATACTTCAAAACATACCACAAACACCACAAAGCATACCTCAAATATTTCTAAAGCACACCAAAAACCTCATAATGCAGACCACAAATGTCATGATGGAGACAAAAAACACCCCAGATAATTCTAAAGCACACCAGAAACTTCCTAATGCATACTACAAATTTCATGAAACAGACAAGAAACAGTACAAAACGAATTGCAAATATTTCTAAAGCACACTACAAATCTCCTAATGCATACCACAAATCTCCTGAAACTTCTCATACACATCACACAACAAACCTCACATATTTTGAAAGCACGCCAGAAACTTCTTAATGCAGACTAGCAACACAATAAAGCAAATCAAAAGAGGCAGACCAGAAACATGAGAAAGAAAACAACAAATCTCGACATAAAATGCATCGGGTACTACTAAAATATGAGAATTGGGGAAGCTATACCACTTGAATACAAATAGGGTGTCGGGTACCATTAACGTCATTGAATTGAGTATCCGTTTAAAATTCCGTCAATCAACCGTTAACAATGAATAAAGATATAACTTTTGGTCAAATTTAAAAATGGGCAAAATTTGGCTGCTGGCTGGGTTGCAGCCCTCCGCTGCTACCCAGCCATGTGGCCGTGTCTGATTGGTTCAAATTGATTAATCATTTATTACTTGAATGCTGGATTTGGACGGAACGAAAGTGGGATTGGATGAGTTTTTTTTTTAACGGGACGCGGACGGAGGAGCTGGCCGTCGCCAAATTAGTTACTTTGCTTTATGTTTTGTTTTATTTATATTTGTGTTATCAATTTTTATCAATTAAAGTGTAAAAATTATTAAAAAAGGGTTGAGTTCTACACTATCTAGGGAGAAATCTGAGGTACCGCATACTTTGAGTATGAAAATGCTATCCAGACTTTGAATTGATTAATCTTTTGAAGATGATACTATACTCTAATACGTAAAGATCAAAATCTAGGTCTTAGTTCCTTAAATCTTATACCACAAAATTAATTTTATTAGAAACAATAATCGACGGCTATGATTCATCCAAATATAGGCAAAAAAATGAATGCTCGATCTTAGGGTTTATAGTTTATGATTTAGATAATTAGGACCTAGGGTTCACACATTAAGGGTTAGGACTTAGGGCATAGTATCAATCCCAAAAATTCTGCTAATTCGAGGTCTAGATAGTGTTTTCATACTCAAGGTATGCAGTACCTTGAATTTCACCTGGAATACCGTATAAGCCACCATTAAAAAGGTATTTTTCCTATAGGTTTTTTGCCTACGTCCTCAATTTTAATTGTAAAGTTTCATCATGCCTCTTTTTTATAATAGTTTCATCATACCTCTTTAAGATTACGTTACGTTTCTTTTATCTTTTTTAGATTTCGCTTTTAAACATAGATTTAATTTTTATTTGTCGACTATCGTATTTGGTTTCGTAGTTTGATTTATGCTATCTTATGTTGTTATTATTACACTATCTTTGAAAAAAGAGAAATACTATAATATTATATAGAGTAACACAACTATAATATCTATCTACAGAAAAGTTTAGATAGATAGAAATTAGAATTTAAAACTAATATGACCCAAACATGATGGCTTTCCTTTGATATGAGATGATTTTGTTATTATTGTACAGCGAAATCACCACAACAATATATATGAAGCATGATAACAAAAAATATATATAAAACAAAATATAAAGCAAAATAAATCATTTGACGTCGGCCAGCTCTTACGTCCGCGTCCCGTAAAAAAAAGAGCATCCAATTTTCAATTTCTGTTCCGTCCTTTTTTAACCAGCATCAAAGTAATAATTAATTAACCAAATGAAACCAATCACATAGTGCCACATGGCTGGTAGCAGCGGAGGGCTGCAACACAGCCAGCAGCCAAATTTTGCCCTTTAAAAATAACCCTCACCGCCGCTGGACTCCAATTCATACCTTTACACTTGACAGCAAGAATCAAAAGCTTTATTGTAAAAAAAAGATCAAAAGGTTTTATTGATTTTGCTATTCACTCACATAACCCAGTCGCTGCTAGCCTTGACGACGGCTCTGGCGGATTCAGCGAGCCCGACTCGTCACATCGCGGCGCTGACAATAACGACGACCTGAGCGATGGTGAGGGTTTCGCCGCCGAGTTTAACAGAAGATGGACGGGGCTAGCGCCCGCCGGGCCGTGGTGGAGACGGATGAGATTTTTTTTAATTTTTAATTTTTCAAATTATATAAATTTTTACAAAAAATAATATGTTATTCGTTATTAACGGTAGACGGACGGAAATTTAAACGGATGCACAATTCAATAACGTTAGTGGTACCCGACGTACTATTCATACTTAAGTGGTATAAGTAGGGGTGTACGTGGGTTGGGTCGTCCGGGTTTAGACATTTTAATCACCCGACCCATGCACTACGGTTTGAGAAATATTAAACCCAAACCCACCCAAAAAAGTTAAACCCTACGGTTTATTTCTAATTGGGTTGGGTCGGGTTGACGATATTTTTAAGTAAAAACCCAACTCAACACAAAATATGTAATTATTCTACACCATAAAAATATTTTATAACCAATTAAAAATTCAAATGAATAAATCAAGGTGAAAGGTATCAAAATTCACAAATGTTGTTTGAATTTTAATAAAATTTGATTTACTTCAACTTATGTCTAGTTTTTTTCACGACATTTGTTGAAATAGGCTAAAAAGGTTATAAATGAACGCATCTATAATATGTTATTTTATTAAAATTGTAAACTAGAAAAAGGCTTACGTGAATCATTGCTATATTAAATTATGTCTAAACTTTAAGCCGAAGAATGCATTAGATTAGTGAGACCATGAGAGAAAAACATGGCGAAATATCTTAATTTTCTCATAAGTATGGCTATATACGACATAAATATTTTTTTGATACGAACTCATACCTATAGTTGGAACATGGGTTGGGTCGGGTTCTACGGGTTGTGTAATCCAAAATCCAAACTCAACCTAAAAGAGATGGGTTGTACAAAAGAAAACCCTCACCCAACCCAAAACCTTCATTTTAGCAATAAATACGGGTGGGTTGGGCCGGGTTGGACGGCTGGGTCGGTTTGCGAGTGGGTTTGTACACCCCTAGGTATAACTCCCCCAATTCTCATACTTTAGTGGTACACGAGGTATTTTACCTCACAAATCTCATAATGCATGCCATAAATTTGGTTGACTATTGATTGTTGACTAGACTCTGAAGATTGTTGACCAACCTCTGGCAACTGAAGTTCGGACTCCGACGGCCTCTGTGACTGGATTCCAATGATGGTGAGCATATTTCTGCTAAGATGATTGGATTCCAGAGACATTGAGCATATTTCGATAACGATGGGCGAATTCTGACACTGATGAGCATTTCTGACCACGTTGATCGGATTCCAAATTGTGGTGATCAAATTCCGGTGACCCAATTCATGTGATCGACAACTGGATTCCGACATTCAAAATTGGGTAGTTTTTGAAAAAAAAAATTGTACCATTAATTTCTATGTGTATTTTTAGTTTAAATGTAATATTTTATATGATTATTATACACTTTTATGAATTTAAACTATCTAAATTGAGCCACTAACTAATAAAAGTAACCACAATCCTAATCTCCTGGTGGTTGGATACTAATATTGTCACCCTAATAATACAATGAGTGTTGTCATCATATCTGGTCTCGGTGAAAATGTGGGGTAGTGGCGTAGTGCATTCGACAATGAGTTCGTGCATCCATTTCATCCTTTTTCTATGGTTAAGTAAATGTTGATAGCACTGGGGTCCGAAATAAATTAACTAAGTAACTAAATAAATAAGCCAGACTATTACACATATATTATAATAAACTATCAATGCGTAATTTTATTATGAAATAAATTTAAAATAATTTTAATATGAAAATATCATACGAGTACAATCTACAAAAATATTACACAGAATATCATTGGAGTCTACAAAAGTGGAAGCCAGCAAGGCAGCAACCGGAGGGTGAAGGCTAACCGTTGGACTGGGGTTTGGTTCATGGGAACGATTGATGCAGAGGGCGTGAAGAACAACCAACCTTGTATTTTACTTTGCTTTGCTAGTGTCATAATAGCGGAGAATTGAGAATTTAGCATTTTGATGAAAAATTAGAGAATTTGGGATTTAATTAGAGTTTTATTTTATTTTAGCTTATAATTATTATATTTATGATTTTAATATAATAACAAATGATTTGCAATGTAATGACTAATATGTTATTTCTTAATTGTAGTGTCCAAATTTGAGTCACAGAGGCTACAGTGTATTTTTTTTCTAAGCTCAAACTACTATGAGAGATCCTTAATCTTTCCTCTAAATTTTGGGTTGTCCAAAAAGGCAAAAACCCACTAAAAGGGCCTGTTCTGCTACGGGTGGATACTCTTTTATTAAATATAGTTAGCAAACTTTATCGATTAGTAATTATATGTAGGGCATTCACCTTTAATGACAACTTGATGGTGTATTTTTATGATCATTCTACATGAGAATGCGATATGCATGCTGTATGAATAATAATTATAGAACCATTTTCCAAAGAGAGAAAAACAAAGCATGACAGGAAGTGTTCTTATGATCATTGTCTTCTGTTTATGACAAAAAAATAATCATACGTTTTCGTACTTTTGCACTTTGTCATGCCCTTGTTACCATATTGTTGTTTTTAGGTTGAGGATGCTAAGATTTTCAAAAATTAATAAGTAAAAGTTTGAGATATTGGGGGAAACCACAAAGTCTAATTATCTATGTCTGGTATTCTGGACGATGGAATATGCTTTTTATTTGGATCTTTTGTTTTTATTTTTATTTTTGGAAGAACATTTTGTTTTTGGGTCAAAATAAAACATTTGGCTGCACAATGATGGAATATGTTAGCAAATAATATGTAAATGTTGTATTCAAAATAATTGGAGAATGAGTTGTTATTTCCAATTAACGCTCTGAAAGAATTTTTCGCTTTCTGATATGTTTGTATATATTTTTTTGTGACATTCTATCCTTCAGGCCACAAACCATGTCTAGCTCTTTAGTTTTTGTGGCTTGCAGCTACATCTTCTGTTCCATCCGTCTTCCGGTACTACTTAGAACAAAACTTTTGTGACAACAATCATGTTGGTCTATCAAGATATTGCCACTAGTAAGCCTCTTCTCTTTCAACCTCTCTTTACTCTCGTTTTTATATTTTCATTTGCTAGATATCTTTGGTTCCAATCGGCGGTGGTGACTGAGGCTTCTAGGTTACGATTTGTTAGGGTTTATCGCAAACTTTAATGTTTCGATCCACCATGCTTGACTTGATTTGATAGTGTTTTGTCTTATGCGTGACTTTATCCTAAGCTCGTGATAGTATGGTAGACAATGAATCTTTGATGTGTAATTATTGTTTGAATCAGTGGTCTATTGTCCTGCGACTTTTCTAAAGTTAAATTAGTGTGATGTTAATATTGGTGTTGTTTTGTGATGTACAAGTGATGAGCTTCTCCATTAATCATTTCCCTATAGGGAGGGAAGAAAACTATAGCTTTGGTAATTTAATCCCTTTTTGTCCCAACCATTTCGATGAAGTCTCTTATGGATCAGTATCACATCAAATGAATGGTGGACGAATGAAGTAAACAAGAGTGTACTTATTGTATATTAGCATGATAGAAAATCGTATGGTATTCACACAAAATACTTATGAAACTCATCATTGTAGAGAGAGTAACTCGATCAACAATTAATAAGTTGCAATGACATAGAAATACAATTAGCTTTATTGGATTGTATTGTATGATGTGTTAGGACTAGCAACAAGTCTTAACTTAGAGGCTGAGCAAATGGATGTGAAATCTGCCTTTCTTGTTAGTGATTGGGAGGAAAATATTTACATCTAAGCAACCATAAGGCTTCAAGATGGAGAAAAATGAGGACTATGTTCACAAGCTTATAAACAACATGCATGGCTTGAAGCAGACACCGAGGTAGTGGTAGAGTAAGATTGAGTGTGTTATTGTGAACAAGGCTACAAGAATACTTCGAAACACTTAGCGTTCATGAAGAAATTCTCCTATAGTGATTTCATTATATTGTTGCTCTATGTGGACAACAAGTCGATTCTTGGCATAAAGATCCTTTGAGATTGAGGTGCCAAGAAGATATGATAGACACAAGAGAAGGTATACTTTTAGATACCTTATTACCTTATTTGTGGGAGCAATAAGGCTACAAAAGTGTGTAGCTCTTTCCACTACAAAAGCTTAGTGCAAGCAACAATGAAAGCATGTAAGGAGATGTTATGGATGAATAAGTTCTGAAAGAACATGAGTTCCAACAAGAATGGCTGCAACTATTCTCTAACAGTTAGAGTGTTATTCATAATGCATAATATACTTCATTTCATGTCATTAAAACATGTCGATGTTCAATATCATTAGATATGGGATGTGCTTCAAATGAAGCTACAATTGGAGAATGTCCAAATATATGAGATGGATAAGATATGTGTATCAAGATTCTTCCCATGTTGATGGGCGGGAAGAATTGTTGGGCCTGCTAGCATGTGAGGTATGTAGTGATAATTGATGATAATGAATGAACAAATAATGGTAAAAGGCATGAGACAGAGGGAATTTGGATGGTTAATGAGATTAATTTCTCAACCATTCTCATTGAATTTTTATCCTGCACTTTGCGTTTGCAAAAGGAGAAGGAATTCTCCATCTTCTACAACCCTAAGTTATCTTATTCCATCTTATTCTTATGTTTGCTTTAGCTCTGTTCATGTTTCTATTTTGTGGGTGTTATAAACGCGCTGCTACGGATCGAGAAATCACAGGAATCGACAAAGTAAGAATACGAAAGCGAGAATCGAAAACACGACACACGATTTACGTGGATCACTAACACGATGTGTGTTAGCTACGTCCAGGGGCGAGAGAGAGCCAGTTTCACTATATCAAGGAGATTTTAGATTGCAGAGGAGTGTGAGAAGTATTACCAGTCGTAGCGGCTGATAATCCGATTCAAGTCATATCAAAAGTGGGGTTTGGTTGTGGAACGTTTTCACAACTTCAGGATGGTGGGAGATTTTCTTTATGAGTGGATATAGTGAGACTGTTTGGAAAACATCGTGTGTTCTGTTTTCTTACATCTTAAAACTCTTTGAAAGCTATTGTTATCATGGTGAAAAATACCATAGAGTTGTTGTTCTCATGAACTAGCCATAAATCAATGGTATACCATGTAATCCTTGGTACCATTTATTATTGCTTGTGCTTGTTGTTATACTGAGAATAGACAATGTATTGTGTTACTAATATAATCGAAATAAACTGGTCCAATGAAGTTGGCTTAATTATCATGGTATTGTGGTGAGGTTCTGGTATGTTTTATAAGCTTTATGGTCTACTTTATGTTATTTATGATGTATTTTATCGTGTTTCTGGTAAGTTTCATGATAATTGTGGCGAGGGGCGAGATGCAAAGTAAATGAGTAGCGCCACACACGTGTGTCCCTCTAATTTTTTAAAATGACAAGGGTTTATCTCTTCAAAACTCAAAATTAATCGTGGTAAATCACTTGGAATCAGTGTTATTAAAGCCGAGCCGAGCCGCTCGGCCCGACCGATAAAACCGCCACCCGGTCACAAAATCGGCTCGGAACAGTCTAAAAGCCGCTCTGGTTTTATGTAGCGGTTGGTGAGCGGCCGAGGCGGTTAACCGTTCGAGCCGATCGAGCCGCTCGTCCGGTTTTTGCCATTCAGCCACTAAATTTAATTAAAAAAATTGTAGAAATTTGAAAATTGAAATAAATCAAAAATGCCGGGCTCTTAAATTGAATCCTTATTTCCATTTCATAATTTCGAAGGAAAGAGATGAGCTCTGACTAAGAAATGTCCACTATTTATACTGATAACGTTTATTAGATACCGGTTCTCTAACGGTTTTTAAACGGTCTAATGCCGGTTGGACCGCTAAAGTGCGAGCCGTTCTCATTACCGGGTCATACTCCGGTTCGGTTCTGACAACATTGCTTGGAATAAAGAAGTCATCAAAACAAAGTATTTTAATTGGCTGCTAACAAATTAAGTGTTAACACCCTAACATTTTTTGCAAATATAAGTCTAAATTTTTTTAAAATATATTAAAGTTGATACTATTTTGAACAACATAATTAATCAAAGTTTTTTGCACTAAAAATTTGAATTGCGAGTTCAAATGAAGAAGCAATATTGTCAACCCACCGGTTGAGCCACTTTGACCCAGACCCAGACCTAGTGAGAAAAACGGGTCGCAAACACCCACCGGGTTGACAGATAAGTATGTGGTTGGAGGTCAAATTGTGTTGTTTTTTTCTTTGGTTGCTAAATGCGTCTATTTTTCGGATTTCTTTTTCGCCTAACCAAATTTTTGGAATTCTATGTTGAACATTTGAATATTGATGTTATATAAATGTGTGAATTTTCACTATATGTTGGATCCAAGTACGACATGTTATTTTGGTGTATTGTTATGTGTTAATACTCGTATGTTAGATGAGTATTACTTAAATTTTGGATGAGATTTGAAATAATTTATGAATGTGGACAATATAATCGACTTTTTCATATATCCAAATTAAAAAATTAAGCTAAAACGATTAGATCATTAATCCTCAATCCTCAATCCACTTGCTGCAGGACGAGGCCAAGGGACTAATCGGTTGACAACCTTGTCAAGAAGTGACAAATGATGATTATGCAAAAATTCTCGCACGACACGGACCAGAGCGGAAGAAGTCGTCTCTATTGTCTTTCTTTTCCTTCAGACACTCATCTGTCCAACTATCCTTTCTTGGAGAAACTCAAAAATTTCCTCTTCCCGGCGAAGAATAAAAAGAGTTGCTACACCATATAGGGTTACATGGGACTACTACTTTTCTGCCAGCGATCATGCGTTGTAGTTTGATTCATGGGAGGTGGAATATGTATGACTTTCTTGTACAGTTTATATTTGTTTGCGTCACTGTTATGAATAGAACTGCTTGGTGGTGATGTTAGTGTTGGAATTGTTTGCAGGTGAAGCAACATGGGGGTATCGGTGTTGTTTCTAATGTTTGTAGGAATGATGGGGACCTTGCTTTCTTTAGTATATGTTTTGCTGTTGTTCTCGAACACGACTTGGGGTCAGAGTTCTAATTTAGCATTTCTAGAGAACCTCAGAACCATATGGGTGCCAAGTTCGAGAAGCGGCCTCAACCATGGCAAGCCACTATCAACCCTGCCGAGGTTCACTCTGGTGACTTTCTTACTGTTTCTAAGATTCGTGGTTGGTGGGGTGGGTTCGAGACATTAGAGAAATGGGTAGCTGGTGCATTTGTTGGTCACACGGCAGTTTGCCTGAAGGTCTGAATGACGAGCAAGGCAATCTATGAGTTGGCAAATCAGGGCATGTTTATTTGAAACCCCATGACTCAAGGGTTATGATTTGCGACAAGATTGTGTTGTAGAACTACCTGTCTATGGCTGTTGTTTGCTCATGTCATATTTGATCTTGATTCTCAGGGCGAAGAAGGTAATAGTAGTCATTCCTTGGGATGAATGGTGGGCGTTATCCTTAAAGGATAATTCCAATCCACAAATTGCTCTGCTTCCCCTGCATCCAGATGTGCGTGCTAGATTTAATAACAGTGCATCTTGGGAATATGTCTGGACCATGGCTGGAAGTACATCAAAAGGCTACATTACATATATAATGTTACTACTAATTCAACTCCAGATTCAGATTTCTCCATCCCAAAGCTCCTCAATAGTCTTGAAAGGGCCTTGGTCTGAGATGTAATCCTGTCCCTGGCATCCTCTGCTTTGGGGGATCTCACTCAGCTTCTTATTCTCTTCTTCAGTAAACGCCCAACTGAAGATGTCGAGATTCTCCTTCATCCTCTCCTGGTTGAAGCTCTTCACCACAACGCAAACCTCCTGCTCGTATGCCCATCTCAAGCAAACCTGTGGAATAGAAAAAAATGGTTGAATACTTTTGTAACCTGAACTTTGACCATATCGAAGATGGATTAGACATAAGAAAAGGGCACGAACCTGAGCAACAGTTTTCCCTTTGGCACGAGCAATTTCTCCAAGGACTTCATTTTCGAGGACCCTGTTGCTTCCCCAAACGGTTCCTTTGGCTCCCAATGGAGCATACGCGCTCAGGATGATCCCATTCGACTTGCAGAAATCCCTCAGCTTCTTCTGTTGCCATAGTGGGTTTATCTCTACCTTTCAACCAAATTCCCCCAACAGAAAGAAAAGCACCACCATTAACTCAAAAAAAAAAAAAACAGAGCTTTTTCCTCTGTAAGAAACTTGATTAACAGAGTGTAACTTACTTGATTCACAGCAGGTGGAATGTTGGCAAGGGCAAGCAGATCCGTGAGCTTTTTACAGGTGAAATTGCTGACTCCAATGTTCTTGGTCAGCCCCATCTTTTGACACTCCTCCATTGCACCCCACACACCCGCGTAATCCATCGCCATGAAATCTTCTTTCATGATTGGGAACTCGTACGTTCCCGGGCGCGAGCTCACCGGCCAGTGAATCAGATACAGATCCAGATACTCCAGTTGAAGATGGCTGTCAAAAATTCCACATAAACACGCGTATCAATTAACCCCACAAATCGAGAGAAACTAGGTATACAAAAAAAAACAGGGGAGCTGGGAAATGGAATTGTAGGGGTTGTTAATTAATATAACTGGAGGCTTTTTTGGAGGGCGGGAAGAACGAGATCGGGATGGGCGTCGCTGCACCAAAGCTTGGATGTAACGAAGAGCTCGTCGCGGGATTCGATTAACCCACGAGACAGAGCTTCGGCGATGGCTTCCCCGAGAGACTCCTCCGTCTGGTACAGAGTAGCTGTGTCGAAATGGCGGTAACCCAACTCGATGGCTTGGACGACGGCGGACTTGGTGGCGCCGGACCCGACCAGAGGAGAAGTCGCCGTACCCATTCCGAGCAACGGCATCCTCCGGCCGCTGGAGCTCAGTATCACCTCCGGTACGCTGGTCGCCGGATTCGGATCCATCTTCTAATTTGTGGCAAAAGGAATTTGGCAAATTCCCCTTTAAGAACTGAACATCGTCGTCAAGAAAACTAACCCAAAAACTAGAAATGTGTCAACGACGAGGATGTCAATGGAACGATCGGCTCTGTACTTTCCGAACAGAGACAAACCAAATTGCCCAAATGGGGGAAAAGGGTTCAGTAACTTAACTGCAGGGGAATTGGTCAAAGCTTTTATCTTTTGATTTGTAGTGAGAGCATGTGGCTGATAAAAGAGCAGGAAGAGATAATAATGGTGTGTGGAAAGTGGAAAGTCACCCACCCACCACATCCGCCATTTTTGAAGCCTTTTCTTCAGCTTCCTATCTTTGCAGGCGAGACGACAATTGTTGGCCCTTCCATCAATTATCACTATTTGCGCCAAATCGAATTTTTACTATTCCTGTAAGAGCTAAATTATATTATATTGAAATCACCATACCATATCACAAAAAAAAGCACTGAAATTCCATTTCAAGAATGAGACTGAGAAAACCATGTGATGAACAACAACAAAAAGATAGCTCCTAGTTACAAAGCAGTACCAAAATGCAATCAACAAATGTAAAGAATTTTCTCAGGCACGCACATACAGGGAGTGAAGAAAATTAAGGAGAAGCTTTCTTGGTGGTCTTTTGGTACTTGACCTTGATCCACAGCATCCCAATAGAGGCGCCCGCTTTCACTTTCTTCATCCCGGCTGTGGCGACCTCTTTTGTTTTGTTAAGCCCGCCCTTCATTTTCTTCGAGTACTTTCCTTTCCCGCCGGCGCCGTCTCCGTGGTTCTCCTGATTCCTGTCCCATTGATCAGCCCACGCATTCTCGAACGAACCCTTTGAACCCATTTGATTGCTAACTTAACTTTAATTTCCTGCTGTATATCAGAATGAACGCTGAATTGAACCTATATGCACATTCACAAAGTTGGGTTTCTTTTTAGAGATATAAGCTACATTCTCTATGCATGTTAATTGGCGTTATTGATTAAGGTTGGTGGATAGCATCTTGGTTGGACCCGAAATTCCTACACTGGGAGCCGATTAGCCAACCTGCAGGCTTCTATACCGAGGGGATGGGAACCAGTAAACAGCTATATGCCATATTTTCTTGTTACCTACTGAGCCAATGGAAAGACTATGTGAACCAAATATGGATAACAGAAGATCAAACAACACCGGGCATCTGTTCATTGTGAGAGTGAAATGCACATCCTCAACTTGGATAGTTAATGGTTCTAAAGGCACTGTCTTATGCGAAGTATTTGCACAAAAAAGCCTAGCTATTGAATAGTGCACTTCACTGTTGTATTTCGTCAAACACGTGGTGGGTATCATGTATAGTAAGGTGAGTGTTTAAAAAAAAAAAACCACCCAAATTGTACAACAAAGCTAACATTTGTTTTACAAGAGTGATATAGATTTTTACTTATTATGGTTTAGATACTATTTAAAGGATTCGAACCGGGGGATCTTCAAGTTCAAAACTAGTAGTACTACCATGGGAATTGCTATTCGTCATTCTAAAAATCCTTATTCGTCGCCCTAATTATATATATTTACTCTAATGCCCTTAGTTTATATTTTTTTTTATCTTTCGAATACTTAAACCCTAAAACAAACACATACATCCAATCTTTGCCAGAGCCGACCACCTCACCGGAGGCCCAATGGTCTCATGACAATCATCACCATGCATAGCAACTCAAACACACGCCAATAACAACAGCAGTAGCAACAACTCAAACACACACCAATAACTTTGATCTGGCTAATAGCTAAGCAGATGTCGTTGTGAGCGGTGGGATCTTGCGGTGGAGGGACAAGACACAGAGGAAAACCAGGGGGACGAGTAGAAGAGAGGAAGGTGAAAGTAGGAGGGTGATGATGGGAGGATCACTCATTGTTTTCGTATGGTCACCTAGATTTATTTATCCCTAGTCCAACAATCGCTATATTAACCCTTGTTTTCGTATTGTGGCTTGAGGATCACTCCCACGGATGCTAGGATCAGTAATGATGGTGTATGTGCTAGCTACAAAGTGCCGCAATGAAATTAGGGTTAGGGGACAAATGTGTCAATTTAGTGTGTTTTAGAGCGATAAAATTTAAATTAGGATGACGAATTGTGATTCAGATTATCACTAGACCAAATACTTTTTCGTAACAAGCTAACATTACCTTAAAACATAATTCCCAAGCATGAACAAGGTGAAACTGCAAAGAGATATTTTGTCAAACACTTGGGGGACATATAGTTGTCTAAGCCCATGCAAAACTCACCCAAATCAGTCATTAAATATAATTAAGGAACACGTGGCTGGATATGAAAACAATCAGACTACCACTCATTCGCATTCCCAACATAATTTCAGCTTCTATAGGGTTAGTTCCGAGCAAATGCTTATTTAATGTTATTAGCTAGATTGTTCTTCACTAAGGATAAGTACACCCTACCCTACCTACTACCTTGTTCACTTTGAGGTTCTCATTGGTGAGGTATGTTACTGTCAATATAATCAAATCTGAAAGATTACGCAACACAGAACACCGAGATTACGTGGTTTCTCCAACAATGATGATCGTTGGGACTAGTCTACGGAAGAAGGCTGTGATCTCTTATTCACGTTCACAGAAACTTGCATAGGCCAAAGCCCTTCACCAACACATATATACTCGACCACCCCAAGCCCTAACCCACCTAAGAAAAGAAAATTTATGTACATGACTAATTACAAAATGGTACTTAAACCTTTAACTTCTAACAATCTCCCTCAAGTTGATGGTGTTGCCGCAACATCAATTTGTGAGCCAAAAACCAATGTCATGCAGAAGAAACAACCTTAGTTAACAGATCCGCCGTCTGATCCTCTGACGTGATATAAGCAAGCTCGATAGTCCCCTCCGTCACCAAAAATCAAATGTAGTGAACATGAACCCCAATGTGTTTGGTGCGGTCGTGGAGGACTGGGTTGGTGGCCATCCGAATCGCGCTCGTGTTATCTACATAGAGACGAATAGGAGTACGACACACCACGCCAAAATTAGTGAAGAAGCGTTGCAGCCACACCATCTCAGAAGTAACCTCACTCATCGATTGATACTCCGCTTCAGTAGAGGACTTCACGACACAATCTTGTTTCTTAAGCCCACAGTCTGCGTGCCCCGTAAATAACGCAAGATCCTCTGTATGGCACACCAATGGTGAGTCCGAGGGGCAGACATGTACTGGCTGACAATCTGTACTGCATAGGCAATGTCAGTATGAGTGTGAGTACGATATATCAGACTGCTCACAATACTGCGATACAGAGTACCATCCTGTAGTATCTCGCCAGAAGACAGTGTTAACTTGAAATTTTGTTCTATCGGCGTTGCACAAGAGTCGTAGGTATCCATTTGTGCCTCCTCCAAGAGATTGACAATATATTTACGTTGGCACACATGAATACCTGCCACCGATCAATTAAACTCCAAGCCCAAAAAGTAAGATAATGTACCCAGTTCTTTGAGGTTAAACACATCTCGGAGAGTAACCTTGAGAAACTGGATACCTGCCTGATCATTGTCACTAATGATCATATCATCAATGTAAATCAGCAGGACTGTGACTGCCACAATATGTATGACGAAGAATCGGAGAGGGATCATTCTGACTCTGAACAAACCCCGACCGAAGAACCGTACTCTGGAAATTCTCGAACCAAGCTCTGGGGGCCTGCTTCATACCATACAGTGACCAACGAGGACGACAAACCATGGTCTATCCCCCTTTGTGTAACCCGGTGGACACTGTCTCCTTCAAATTTCCATGCAGAAAGGCATTCTTGACGTCCAACTGTATCAACGGCCAATCCTGTGTAACGGCCACAACAATAAGACTTCGAACAGTTTGCATTTTAGCCACAGGAGCAAACGTCTCCTCATAATCCACACCGAACTGCTGTAGGAACCCTTGAGCAACCACACGAGCCTTCTGACGTTCAAGAGACCCATCAATAAGAAACTTGAGTGCATAAACCCTTCGACTACCAATAACAGTCATCTTAGGACGCCGAGGAACAAGATCCCGAGTGTGTTGAGCCTCCAATGCATCAATTTCAGTATCCATAGTCGCCTCACACTATGGAAGACCTTGAGCTTGCTTATATGTGGCAGGAACAAAAATTGGGGACATGGCAGAGTATGCAACGAAAGTAGAATGACGAGCAGGAGGCTTCCCTTTGGTATCGAAGGGCTAGAGGAAGTCAAGGACGAAGAAGAACAAGAGGGACCAGTGGAGGCAGAAGAAGAGGAGGACGAGCTGGCTAGCAGCGAAGAAGGGGGGATCGTCATCTTCCTAAACGAGGGGAACTGAGGGCGCTGAAAAGGCAGGAAGAGGAGCCAAAAATCCCATTGAGAGCTATCAACTGACTGGTCAGACATATAATAGGGAGAATGCTAAAAAAAAACACGTGACAAGAGATACGAAAATGCTGGTTGGCAACGTCATAACACGCATATCCCTTGTGTTTGTCACTATACCCGACAAACACACACTTAGCAGTTTTGGGAGATAATTTGTTACGTTCCCAACGAGGAAGAAGGCATAACAATTACACCCAAAAACTCGAAGCCACTTATAATCTGGAAGACGCAAGAAAAAGACCTGGTAGGGGCTCTGTTGATCAAGAACCGGAGTGACTTGATGATTAATCAAGTACACTACATTATGAATGGCCTCGACCCAGAAGATAGGAGAAACTCGAGATCGAAAGAGTAAGGCATGGGTAAGCTCAAGGACATGACAGTGCTTGCGTTCCACCACCCCATTCTACTACGAGACACCAGGACAAGACTACTGAGGAAGGATCCCTTGCTAGCGAAAGAGGTCATGGAGTGGGTGAGATACAAATTCACTCCCAAGATCCGACCATAGTATCTTGATGACCTTGCAGAACTTAGTAGAAACCATATGGATATACTCACGAGCAACATCAACCATCTCTGATTTTTGCTTAAGAAAGTAAACCCAGGTGAACCGAGTGACCTGATCGACGAATAAAGCAAAGTATCAAAACCACAGCCGAGCAGTGACAAGAGAAGAGCCCTATAAGTCACTATGGACCAAATCAAAAGGCTTCGAATACATAGTAGTACTAGTACCAAAAGAGCGGTGAGAAATTTTGGTTCCACACTCATGATCAGGAATAGTATGAACAGAACCTGAAAACCAATTATTCCTAAACATCTCAAACAATCTTGTTTTATGAGGGTGGCCTAACCGATAATGCTAAAAATCGCAATCTGAGAACCGAACTGAATAACTATTATTTTGAACAGAGAAAGAAGAATCCAAAGAAACTTCAAGCACACAATTCGCCAAAGAGTGTGTACGTCGATCGGCATCACCGAACTGCCCGAGCACTCCACCTCGATCCGGCGGTTGGCGGGAAAAGTTGTCCATAATATACACACGTAGATGTCTAGTCCCTCTCCGGTCTCCCTACCCGTCCTCGTGTCCTGCCCAGCGCAACCATGAGCATCAAATATCACCTTACACCCTTCAGCTGCTAGTTGACCCACTGAAACCAAGTTCGAGACCAATTTAGGAACATAAAATATATCTGACAGCTCCAACCTATTATTACGAACAATACCCACATCATCAACAGAGATAGTGGAACCACCTGCTACTTGCAGGTAAATTCCAGAACTAGGACGAACATGAGTAAACGAAGAACAATCACTTTCCATGTGATTGGCAGCTACGTAGTCAAGATGCCTGGAGGGAAGAGGGCTAGAGATAGTACCCATAGCAAAAGTAGTGCCCTCAGCAGGAGAGGCCATCTCCTGTAGGGCCTCACGAATAAGACGTCGTATATCATCCTGAGACACGGCGGAAGAGCTATCCTAGACAGCGGGTGAGGATGTAGGTGGCGGAGCATAAGTAGTAGCGTACGCACCCCAGATGGAGTACGTCCAGTATCGTGGCGAGGGCCCGTGGAAGAAGGTCCAGACCCGGGAACGCTTCCACGAGAACGAGCACAGCGTGCAAGGATCGGGCAATGGCCAATCACGTGGCCCGAGTCCTTGCAATAGTTGCATGCCACATGTTTGGGATAGCGAACTCGAACGTGACCAGGCTGCTTGCAGTGATAGCAAATGATTTTTCCGGAGGGAGTACGTCCAAACTATGGACGACTAGACTGCACCGCAAATGTCGCGCCCGAATCAAAAGTATGGAGATCAAGTTTGGCCTGACTACGCAGGCGGGTTTCATCACGAACCAGCTCACCCAACACCTCCTCAATGGTGGAAATATTTCGATGAAGCAAAGAAGACCGAATCCCCTCAAAAGCAGGATTAAGCTTTATTAAGATATGCATAAGGAGAGAAGTAGCGCCATCTTTGAGGACTTTAGCTGAAGCAGCACTCGACACCAAGGAAGCTGTTAAGAGATCTTGTTCGGTCTATAAGTTGAGAGCAGCTTGATAATATGATTAGAATCCAATTCTCCTTGCTCTAACGAGGCAACTTTGACCTCGAGTTCAAACTACGAGAAGCGTTAGCCTGCGAGTGGATATCACAGAGGTGCTTGCACATCCCCACGGCCGATGGAAGCCATGGATGGCTCCGCCGACTTTAGAATCCAGGAAATAACTTGAGCATTTTCAATTGCCCAATCGGTGTGAGTCTTCGCCGAGGCAGATTCACCCAGCTCCGGAGATGACCCATCCAAGATTGGCAGGAGACACTGCACTTGTACATACACCCGAAACTGCATCTCCCATAGCAGGAATTTTTTCCATTCAAGCGAGCAGACACAACGTCCAACTTCGAGCCCTCCATGAAGTCACAAACAACAACCTAGCAGCAATACAAGGAACCCCAAAAAAGCAACGCGGAGGCTGGAGAATAGACACCCCAAAAAAGAGGCCCCAATCACACAATACCGCAAGCGGAAGAAAAGCCCAAAATAACCAAGATAAGACCCCAACAACCTGAGTCAGCCGCTAATAAAAGAAAACCAGAGATAGCTGGCCGGAACCAGAGTGGAAAAATACCCCAAAAAAATGAGAGAGCTGCTGAGAACAAGAACGGCAGCCGAAGAACACCAACCTAGAAGAGTCTGCACAAACCACAAACGGCAGATAGCTAACAAGCACACAAAACACTCACGAAAATTTCAGAGAGGCTTTGATACCATGTCAATATAATCAAACTTGGAAGATTACGCAACACAAAACACAGAGATTACGTGATTTCCCCAACGATGATCGTTGGGACTAGTCCACGGGAGAAGGTTGTGATCTCTTATTCACGTTCAGAGAAGCTTACATAGGCCGAAGCCCTTCACCAACACATATATTCTCGGCCACCCCAAGTCCTAACCAATGTCAGAAAAAGAAAATTATGTACATGGCTTATTACAAAAAGGTACTTAACCTTTAACTTCTAACCGTTATGAGACGAGCTATCATGTTTAATCAGCAATTTCTGAGCTCATTTATTTTTAGTAATTAGTTAGGTGCCCGACACGTTGGTTGGAATATTATATGAACACATTACATTTATAATGTCTATCCTAATTTTATAAAAGTATTAAGGATTTTTTATTTTTATATGACATTAATATGATTTTGAAATTATTTTTTATTTTTAATATCATCATACTATTACATCAATAACCGAATGTTAAATTCTTAATGATTATAGCACTTGTGAATAATATTCATGACCTATCTATTTAACAATGCAATCATTTAGTTATCTATGGTTGTAAATAAAAATGAAATAAAAAAGTTTGCCTAACAAAATGTATCACAAATACCAAAAGATAATCATGATCTTTAGCAAATATTTTTTTCCTTTTGACGTGAGATACAATGCGCATATATATACACACATACATATATGGTGACTTCTATCGTACACCAGACATATATTGAGGTATGCCATACACCAACAATCTCCACCGTCCACGTCCATCTCAACGGCTGGCATTAATGCCGGTTCTTTTTTGTAGGATTAAAAAATAAATTATCTCATTTATGCTGCCCCGTTGAGATGGACGCATATAGTGAAGATTACCTGGTGTACGACATATACCAAGTTTTGTCTGGTGTATGATAAAATTATCCATATATGGTGACTTCTATCGTACACTAGACATATATTGGGGTATGTAGTACACCAGCAGTCTCCACCGTCCACATCCATCTCAACGGCCAGCATTAATGCAGGTTCTTTTTTGTGGGATTAAAAAATAAATGACCTCATTTATGCTGCCCGTTGAGATGGACGCGGACGGTGGAGATATATGATTAGTATACTCCACGTGATCTTGTCGTTAGTTCTACTTGAATGAGCTCTGACCAATCTCAACGGTCGATTATAGTTTTCCATTAAATTGGACTTCGGGTTTGGGTTTAGAGAACTCTAAACTTTGAAGTATTATAAAAAACACGATAAAAAATCTATAGAAAAATATCATTCTTCATCCTTACTCTAAGCCATAAAAAAAAGATTGTCGACCGACATACTCGAAATGTAATTAAAGGACAATCTTAGTCCTTCAACAACTACAATTAAAACTCTCTTGTGGTACTCACCATGCTAATGCATATAACCATCATATCAACAAATCAATGCATGATTTGTTGACAAAAACAACAAATATGTCTAGACAATCGTCACAAAAAAATATATAATTAATTACTATTTGATCATTATCGTCTTGATAACTATGTTTATTGAAGCATATGTATTAATTTCTATGAGTATTATTTGAGAATTCTTATTCTAGTTTTTATTTATGTGATTTTTTCTGATTATTTTTACAAATTCTATATTTTTAATAATTTAAATTTATTACTTTTTATCGTATTTGAACTATTTACTTTTCTTCCAAACAACATTTTTTTTCATTTACTAACACCCCCCTTACAATTTACACATCAACTTGCACATTCTTAAATTTGTAGTACTACATGCCAAGCATAAGATGTAATTTGGAGCATATAAATTTTGTACATATACGCTATATATAATTAAAAAAAAAAACTCACATCTTTTGATTTCCACTGCATGAAAACAAAACAAATACGAATAGCGTCCAAAATTTGACTATCATCGCGCGTTCCGCGTGGGTAGAAAAACTAGTATAAAATAAAAATTAAATCCTTGCTCTGTTTGGCAATAAAGCGTGCAAATTGCAGGGGTGCAAGTTGAGGGGTAAATTGTTGGGGGTGCAAATTGCTGAAGTTGTAAGTGGAGGGGTAAATTGTTGTTTGGATGAAAAAGTAGGAGGGTGCAAATAGAGTGAAAAGTAAGTAATTATATTATTTTAAAGTAGATTTTAAAATTTTAAAATAGATTTTAAGATTTTAAAATAGATTTTAAAATTTTAAAATATTATCATAAAATAATAAAATAAATATTACTATATAATAATAAATATACTTTACTAAAATTAGTTATTATATAATAATGCTCAAATAATAATTAATTATAACAATTGTAATAATCATTGATCGAGCGATCTCAAAACTCGAAGCTCAACTCGTAACTGGTCATCCTATATAGGGTTTTCGTGTCTAGTTTAATCTTAAATTGTCAAACTTAGTCAAACACGTTCGAATTTACAAGTTTTAACTATTTAGTCAAATAAATTGAGTTAACCAAACAATTTCTCTCTATCTTTTCCACAAACACCTCGTATATCTAATTTTCAATGCAAATTCGATTCAACCAAGAGATTTAGATTTGACTTGACGAACATTGATAACTTGTTTCCATAGTCAAATGGTCAACCCCGAATAATGTTTACATTAATGATATTTATAAAAAGAAGAAATTGATAATATTAATTATTATATAATTATATATAACACAATTAGAAAAATAAAATTCCATAATTCCCCCTCCCCCTCTCTTCCTTCCTTCCCTTGCACCCCCTACTGTTCCAAATTAACCAAACAGGTGCAAATGTGTTGGAAACTGTGTTTACCCCTCACATTTGCACTCTCTTCCCATTTACCCTCTTCCCAAACAGAGGGGAACGGATCAGATCGTTAACCTTGTGGTGAGTAATCATGAGTAACCAGCCCACATCAGCATGACATAAGCATCCTCTCTCTCCTGGAAAGCCTTTAATTTTACCCTCTTTAATCTTTGGCGGATGATTTCTCACTCATTTTAAGTCGAAATTTAATTTTTTTTGCACAGTTAGATCAGATTAATTGTGCTCTTCAAAATGATATCCACTTTAATATATTTTTCGAACAAAAAAAATCGAGCCATTTTTTACCAGTCTATACCATATGGTATTGACTGGTATTGAAATAAAAGCATACCTATGGTTTGAAAAACGTACCATGGTGGTATGAACAAACCAAGACTGTAAGATGGTTGAATACATGATAGTAGTAGTATATTAATTGTCATTTACGACCTTTAACATTGTATACCACACAATACCACCCCGTACCAGGGTGGTATTGTATGGTATTGTGTGGTATTTTTTGATCCTGTAATTTGTTCACCCAGAAATTTGTAGATCCAATAGATGATGATGAACTCGTCCTTTCTGTGCAAACGTTTTCAAAAACGAAGAAGATACCATACAATACCACCCCGTACCAGGGTGGTATTGTATGGTATTGTGTGGTATTTTTTGGTCCTGTAATTTGTTCACCCTGAAATTTGTAGATCCAATAGATCATGATGAACTCGTCCCTTCTGTGCAAACTTTTTCAAAAACGAATTAAAAACGAAGAAGATACTATATGGTATGCAGTTGGTACAGAGAGGCCAGAATTTTTTTTCTAAAAAAAATATTGAAAATTTTTCTCATTTGGTAGAGCACGATGAACTCGTTTCATCTGTGCAAAAAAAATTAAAATCCGAGTTAAAACGAAAAAGATATGAGCCGATTAAGAAAACTAGGAAACATAAAAATGGTCCTTAATTTTCCATCCTTAGATCTGGATTTTCTAAATGAAGGGTTCAGATTTGATTATTGATGGATGCATAACCCATGGTTATGCACCCAATCTTGAGCCCAATCAGAGTGTTCAATCATACGGCATAGTCTCTTTATTTTATTAATTTCACTGTCCAACGCATTATAAATCTGATAATGAAATTCATCATCATCAATACGCACTGGCGACTGCCCCCCAAATCAATCTTTTGTTCTAAAATTAAAATTACAGAACTATGAAGTTCAGATTCAAAAAGATAATCTTCCCCGTCATTACATCTCTGCTAATCTTCTCCTCCTTCCCGCCTCCAGTTTCCTGCAGGTTCTTCCCAAACACATCCTCAATCCCACGCAATTTCCCTGCTCTCAACCCCAATTTCACCACCGCCTGGAACTCCTTCCGAAACCTCACCGGCTGCCGCGCCGGCGAGAAGCTGGACGGCTTGTCTAAGCTCAAGAAGTACTTCCGCCACTTCGGCTACATCCCCGACGCCGACGGCAACCTCACCGATCTATTCGACAACTCGCTCGAATCGGCGGTGGAGACTTACCAGCGGAACTTCAATCTCAACGTCACCGGCCAGCTCGACGACCGGACGATCCGCCAGATCGTGCTTCCCAGATGCGGCAACGCCGACATAGTCAACGGCTCCACGACGATGAAATCCGGCGGGAGAACGCCGGCGAACACGACCGGCCGCATCCACGCGGTGGAGCGGTACTCGTTCTTCCCAGGGATGCCCCGGTGGCCGGTGAGTCGTCGGAACCTGACCTACTCTTTCTTCCCGAGAAATCAGGTGTCGCGGGAGGTGAAGAGCGTGTTCGCCGCCGCGTTCCACCGCTGGTCGGAGGTTGCGCCGTTGACTTTCACGGAGACGGAGGATTACAGCAACACCGACATCCGGGTTGGGTTCTTTGGCGGCGACCACGGCGACGGGGATGCGTTCGACGGCGTTTCGGGGACCCTGGCCCACGCGCTCGAGCCGCCGAGCGGGCGGCTCCACCTCGACGAGGCCGAGAACTGGGTGCTTTCCGGCGACATCGAAGTGGCGACGGAAGCCGTGGATCTGGAGTCGGTGGCGGTGCACGAGATCGGGCATTTGTTGGGTTTGGGGCACTCGTCCGATGAATCGGCGATCATGTTCCCGAGCATTGGTCCGGGGACTAGAAAGGTTGAATTGGCGCAGGACGACATCGACTGCTGCAGTTGTACGGCAGCAACCCCGATTTCAACGGCACATCCACGCCGTCCGTTCAGGAGAGGGACACGAGTGCGGTCCATAATGTGCAAGAGAGGAGATGGGGTGTTTCTTTCTTGCTGGCCGTTGGATATATATTGCTTTTTGAATAAGTCGGTTTTGCACAATTAGTTAATCAAGAGAATCCACATAATTTTGCTCAATTGCAAATCATACATGGCAGTCGATGTACAATTGTAGAGGGGATTGCACTAATATAGTGGGCACTTGCAAAAATTGTAAATTTGCATTAAAGTGAAATTGAATACGCAAGCAACATAGGAAAATAAAAAAATTATTTTATTATCTTATTTTATTTATTATAAAGTCATTTAAACCCTCATGTATGCAATTGGAATTGATACAATGAAATAAAATTGAGTTGAATTGCAAAAAATGTGAAATGAATATAAAAATATCATTTACAATTGCATTAAAAAATCATTTTTGTCATTTAAATTTTTTTCGTTGAATCCATTCAAAAAAAATTACCTTCCTTGTTAGTTGTGCAGGCTTAGGAACGCGTTTCGGGAAAAAAACACAGAGTGGACGAAAAGTGGAGCTTGAGGACCAAAACCCTAGTCCGATCATCTGACCCCCCCGACCGGAGAATTTCATCTGAGGTCGGATAAGGCATCCAGGATACTCCCGGTTTATAACCCTTAATCCCCGATCAGGGATTCCAATTCGAGACCGAGGATTCCTGCATGATTGTGTGAGCCGCTGCGCTGCATTTTGGGTAAAATCCAAGTCTTGCCTCCAAATACCTGATCGGGGAATCGGGCCAGGGATGCCTAACTCGGGCTGTTACAAGTTGGAGACGGGAAATTGAACGACATTCGATTTTGGAGCTGGAAAACAGAAGTTTAGAGACATAAAGTGATGAAGAGTGAACCTTTAGTGTCTAGATCAAGTTTCCCCACCATTGGAGCTCGATTCAAGCCACGAGGATGTTTGAATCTTATTGCCTCAGTTAGCTTACACAGGTGGAGGCTAGTCGCCCGCTGGGTATTCAAACTGAGAGGGTTTGGAGCACTTTAGTCGAGACTCTAGACTGTTTGAGAACTTTCCGCAGTTTAAACATCAATCAGATTAACTTATGTGAATTACAATTTGGCCTAACTGCGGTCTAGGGGACTTATACTTGAGTGAGCCTTCTTAATTTGAATACAACCGTTACTTGCTTTCTGTTTGCTTTTGCTTTTGATAAACTTCACTCAAACTCAACCGCTAGATAATAGATATTCACGGAGCAGATAGTAAATCTAGGACCCGTGTTGACAATTAAAACTGAACCCACTCTACTGCATTTCTAAACTGCGATTACACTTGGTCGTAGTTTGGTGTTGTGTTTTAGCGAGTCACGTACAATGAGTACGAGACAAGCGCATTTTCTTATTACAATGGTAACATAATAACCAATATTCTTGTTAATTACCATGTGCACTTCTTTCTTTGCCCTTAGATCCTGCAATTTCCACTTCTGGGGAATATCTGGGCTCTTGGAACTTGCATTTACTACATATCAATGTACGATTGATAAGAATAGGATAGCACACAGAACTGAGAAATTAACTCGCCACTTATATTATTACTTTTCTTGTCTTTGCTACTACATGAGCATATTTTAATTTGCGATAGTGTCAAAACAAAATTTTAATTTTAAGGAATCGGTATATGTATTGTAAAAACACATTATAATATAAATCAAATTACACAACCCAAAATTTCAATCCAAATATGTGTACGTGATAAAATATCAAATGGATGGTCTACTACGAGAAAAGAGTAGCATCCATCTTGATATATTGGAATTAGATAATCTCAACACAAATAGACAATAAGGTAAGAAAGAAGATGAAGATTTGCATACCTTGATCATATTGTGATCTTACTCCAATATATTAGATTATGTAGAGAGACAATGACCAACCGTGATTTAAACAGAGTTTCGTGCTGATAACGTGTTATAAAACTAATGGAAAATATAAACAACTACAAGAGAAGATTAGAGAGGAAGACACAAAAGAAGAGAAGGGGGGGATAACTTTCTTATTCATCCTTAACTAGTGATACAATGATGTGCTCTATTTATAGGCACACTTTGGTAACCACTATATTCTAATATCAATACATATAAATGAGAGATAATGAGACATAATAGAGAATTCAAATGTAGGAAAAGGGGGTTACATGTTACTCTCATGTGAGCTTCTAATGTGGTAATCTAATAGGTCAAGGTCATCCATATATTAATATTTACATCATATTAATTAATATGGACTTTTAATTCTCACATATTATTTAATGCACCACAAATGTAATAATTAAAAACTTATAATTAATAGGGGTGTTATTTTCCAACCCCTTTAGGGATAGTCTTGCTATCTCATCACACATTTTAAATATATACAGATAAATTGGGCGTAGTTATGAAAATAACTTTCCTATAATCACTCAGAGGCCAATAAATTTAAAATTAGGGTTCCAGTTTTCCATTCCACTATAAACATGTAGATTTAAAAATCCCATTTAATTCTCCATGTAGTATTTAATAAATACTATGTTTAATACATGTATATGTACCCGTACGTATTTTATCCGTTTAAAACTTTCGTATCCGTATTACTGTCAAGCTAGTTCATTTTTTCCGTTCATTTGATGGCTACCGTACTAAACACGTATAAAACCCATATAATACGTTTAACATCCGTGTTTAATGAACTAAATTACTAACTTTCTTATTATTATTTATATATTCATTATTTTTAAAATAATTAATTTTATACATTTATGATTTTTAACGTACTATTAAATTTAATATGAGTTTAGAGACGAATTAAAAAACATATACGTATTTATTTATTACGTAACTCTCCCGTATCATATTTAAATGCTCCCCATTTAATTGCCCTTGCTGAGTTACATTTGTGCTGCCTCTAATAGTAAAAAACTACTTCTATTTTATTTGAATAATTTAATTATTACTTTTAAAAACTATATTTGAAATTTGTACATTCTTATGTTCTATTTATAATATTTTTGTTTATAAGATATCGGTTAACTAACAGTATTTTAACGATCGAAGCACTAAATTATAAACTAATCATTAAAATGGTTTACGCTTCGATTCCATTATGATAAGATTGGAAATTTGAATGAGTACTAGTCATATATAACCCGTTTGGATTCTTGCTCGCTGTTTCAAAATTTACCGCAGAAGTGGGGAGCCCGACAGGAAAAGGGCCAATAACCTCGTCGATTTTGACTTAGGTTTTCCTGTTGACCGGTTAGAAATTCCAATTTTATTCTACTCTTCGACCAAACCACAGCTCTTGCGCAACATTCTCATTGCCACCCCAAATCAAGCTTCTGGATGGAGCCTTGCGTGTCAGGCGGTGATTGGTTTGACTATGCCCTAACCACTTAGGGCAAAAAAAGTAAAAGTGAATATATATATATATTTTGTCAAGTAATTAGTGATGGGATGTTTGAAGTTTGACATTGGGTGGAGCCCTGAAAGGCAGGCAAGGATTGGACTGGGATGCGATGGCGGGGGCATACAGATACAGGACAGGCTAAGGCTACCCTATAATAAGCAAAAGGAATTAATTTGATTCCAAAGTTTGGACCTTTCTTTGTTGCCCCATAAAATGGAATCACAATCATTGTATTTTAGAAACCATTGGGGGTTTCAAATTTTTTGGAAGGCAACTCATTTTACCTTTTCCTCCCAGCTAAGTTAGGCAATAGTTTGTAGCGGTATAATCCTAGTTTAACCGGGACTCGAATACACAACTCAATCGCTACGTAGGCCAAAATCTACTAGACGACCCTTTTCATGTGTATATTTGTATACGGATGATCATTTACACAAATTGTCGCCATTTCTTAAGCCAACACAACATAAACAACCACTCTGATGACCGTAAATCGTGGCCATCAATGCCTGGGATGGCATTCTTTTAGGTAAAATAGTAAGAAGTTGTGTTTTAGTAACCCACGCGTTTCTTAGAAAATATATTTTATTACCTTCATTAATAATAGCTAAAAATATCACTCGTATACTATTATTTCAATTTCTTGAATGGTCCAAAGATTTTTAAAGATTGGAAGAAAGAAATGCATTGCACTTATAATGGAGTTCCATTACCAATCTTATTGCGACATTTTTTGGAGGTTTTGTGACCACTTTTGTTTTCCACAAATGGTGAGTTTCTCCTAGTCATAGATGGCACATGTAACATTGCAGGGTTAAATCTTATATTTGGGAGTTTCAAACTCAAATTCACACCCATGGGCGGAGGGAGAGTGTAATAGCTAGGTGGGTCTCGTGACCAAACCTGTATGTAGGAAACTATGATAAATTAGGTATAATAATTAATCAATAATAAAAGTTAGGATGTGTTTAATTGAGAATGGTTGACCTTCCAAATATTATATGTGTAATTTACAAATTATTTATTGAGACGCATATTATCCACTCAAAATTAATGGTACTTAGTCAATATCACCAATAAATTCCTCCAATATCATAGCTAATTTGTAAAAAAGAAAATCTTTATTTCAACCAAGCGAAGGAGAGTGTAACAAGATTGTCCTTGAGAGGAAAATGGATAGATTAGGTATAATAGTTAATTATAAATGAAAGTTAAAAAGTGTTTAATTGAGAATCAATGATTAAAAATCAACAAAATCTTATTTATCCTATGTATTTTTTAATAAATGAATCAAGCATTAGACGAAATCCTGCTTACGCCCCTCCTCACCCCATAAACAATAAAAAGAGACAGAAATATCATACCGGGATACCAATCCAATTCCACAAAGTAGGTGGATGGGGACTAGAACAACAGATTTGATTACTTCATGGCTAAGCATATCTTTGAGTGAGATTAACAAACGCTATAGCTTTTTGCATAAGATATCACAAGACCTTTATTTGTTAGGGGTAGCTAATCATCTTAATCAATACGCAGAGAGTTAGCTGCACTTTAACATATTGAAATGTTGTATGCAACTCTGCATGCGTGATATAATAACACCAATAACCAGTGGGAAATAAAAGGCTGGTTAAAGTATGTACCTTTGTGCTAGTGTTTTTCTAAAGTTGGTAGCATGCATATAATTTGTATGGGCCGGCCGGCCGCGTTATAATACCTCTTTTTTTCATGCACCTCGATCTCGTCCACTTCATTCTGCATCGCTACTTGCTTTTCTTTTGTTTCTGTGGATACATCTTATATCTTTTTTGCAGTGAAGCAAAAGCTGATCAGGGCCGCAAACAATGCACTTATTATTAGGGCTCCCGCGGGCCGTGGAATACTACGTACTGAACCCATATCCATCCGGCCAGTATATATATTTCGTGCCGGTTACAACTACGTCTCGTCATTATTATCGTCATCTTGAAACGACTATAAAGTTGGAGATGACAAAAAACAAAACAAAAAATCGCTCGGTGTATGTTAATCAATGTAGACAATCACATTTTAAAAGTTAAAAGTCTGAGATATTATGCTTTCAGATTACTAAAATACTTCTATGATAAATTACGCATTTTACAGACAAGTGTAATCAAAATCGCACTTTAAAAGCTTACGTTTTTTTTTGTAGTTCTAGGTCATCAAAATGATTCTAAATAGAGTCACGATCTTGACTGAATCTTGTTCAAACCTCTCAAAAATAGCAATGGAAGGTTTCTCGTGCAGAAAGCAGAAAGGTAGGTCGTCGTCAGATTGTGGAGGGGTAGAGTCTTCTTCGTCAGAGTGCCGCAACCGCTCGGTATTTTTCTTGGAGTTTGGTGAGTTCGGTTAGGACCTTATGCTCTCATGAACTCGATGTCACTGCCTTTATTGCACATCCTTGTCAACCGCCATGTAATCTCGTTCCCAAGATTCACCGTGTGATGGATGTCTTTGAGAAATCTGGAGGAGGTGGCATATGGCAATATTGTGCTCAGTCGCCATGGAATTCGCTGTTATCGAACGAGCTGGCTTTGATCTTGTTGCTACTATGGTTGGTTTGGAAATGACTATGAGAGGGGTTCTGTGTATTCTGTGTTTGGGTCAAAGTTTTCAGCTCCTTGGGTAGTTCATTTCGTTCTTTGTTTTGCTCTTCTTTGGTGTATCGCTCAAACATGGTTTGTTATCAACCGATTGCTCTGGAACACTTGACTCTTGTTTTGGATCCCGTGTATTCCTGTTTGTTCCTCTCCGTAACCGATTGTTAATAGCATAATGCAAGATTTACCTTCGTAAAAAAAAAGGAAAATAACTTATCCGCTAGCGTTGCACATAGAGGTGGCAAATGGATTGGATTGGTTGATTGGATTGGTGGATCCATGGATTAAATGGATTGGATTTAATGGATTGGTGGATTCATGGATTGGATCAAGTGGATTGGTGGATTATCCATAAATCCAAATGACATCCTCAACCAAGGACCAATATGTAAAATGTAAAAAGTTAAGATACTAAAATGTCATAATGAAAAATTTTAGGTACCAAAACGTAATTTTCCAATGATATTTTTCGTATAAAAAATTAAATTTTAGGTACCAAAATGTAAAAAAATAAAAATTATAGGTACTAAACCGTAATTTGCCAATGATCCATGGATCCAATCCATGAATCCACCAATCCAATTGGATTTGGATAAAATGGATTGGATTTAAATGGATTGGATTAGGTGGATATTTTTAATGGATTGATGGATTGGATTGGTGGATTGGATTGAAATTGCCACCTCTAGTTGCACACATATATGATATGGAGTTGTGTAAGCTGTGGCCACATCATATTCGTTAAAATGTATGTTATGTGTCTAGCTAGGGTACGGTTTTACTGTCCAAGTGCCGCTTTAGCGCAAACTAGCAACTCTTGCCATATGTACATAAATATATATGGAATCAATCAGCCAACACAAAATAGGTATGCTACGTACACAAGCAGTTATGATTTGCAGAACGCTTTGTTTAACTTTTGTGCTTGGAGTTCTGTTTCATTGGTGAGATTCTTGGGCACCGTTGCAATGCTAGCTTGCTTGCTCTCTAGTAAAAGTTATAAAAAAAAAAAATTGACTGTCGAAAGCTTTTGCGATATTGAATCAGTAAAACGTACGTTAACAATGGTATACATGTCTTCTCTAGGTGTGTTTAATTTGGTACATTATTTCGTGCAATTTAGATTTCATATACATCAAACACCCCCTCATCAAAATTGTGTTTGAATAGCTATGAATTATGTTTCAATAACTATCATCCAAAAAAATCGGAGCGCAAATCAATCAATCGATATCACACACCAAAGTTCATCAAACTATCCTCGTGAAATTCCATTGCTTACAGGAATAACAATGTGGCAAAGGTGGGGGGCGCATATAAAAAAATTACTTATCAAACTAGAGAGAAAAATAACTATTAAGTAGAAATAAAAAAAAGTGTCGATTATTTTGCGCATATCTATCATGTAATATGGTTTAAATCAACCATTAATATTAAGAGCATTGAATACTTGAACACGTAACCTCACAATTAAACTAACATTCTAATACATAATCTATATATGAGCACTTCTACTATGCTATATAGCATTGGTGCTTTAATGTACAACTTTAAGTTGTACCATAACATTAAATGTTATATACAACTTTACAACTTGAAGTTGTACCATCACATAAGGTACAAATTTAAGTTGTACCATAAAAAAATTTGTACAAAAAGTATAGATACAATCTGAAACTGTACCATAACGTTAAATGTCAATCTCAAGTTGTACTGCAAAAACCTCCTGTATATACCAATACCACTTCGTTGCACTTTTTGTTCATCGAGAAACCGGTAAAAAAAAAAAGATAGTTACTCCCCAGCCAGCTGCACAAGGAAGTCAAAGGTGGAGGCACAGAATTTGCGGGGGGTTAACCTGTGTTGTGTGCAAGAGAGAGAGAGAGAGAGGGCAGCAGCAGCAGCAGCAGCAATCATCATGTCGTTGTGTATATCCTTTCCCCCCGGGCCGGGCCATAATTATTCTCTTCTTCACTCTCTTCCTCCCTCATCATCATCATCATACATCACTTTCTTCACCCACCCCTAACCCTCCTCTCCTCTCCTCTCCTCTCCTCTATAGTACTACTTCCAGACAACATCTCGATTCTGGAGGCGGCCCAGCAAGAGAGAGAGAGAGAGAGAGAGAGAGAAGGCGCATCGATTATCCAACAATCTGCAGCAGCCTCCTCGCTAAGCTAGCTACCAAGAATCATCATCATCAGACACATACATATGGGTTCCATGATGACCACCAAGACCAACAACATGAAGTTGGAGCTGGAGCTGAAGCTGAAGCATTTCTTCTTCTCCCCAGCAGCAGCAGCAGCAGAAGACTATATATACAACCAGCTGCAGCTGAGAGAGAAGCAGGTTCCTTAATTAAATTATAAAGAGCTTGGGTTCTACTTCTGCAGGCCGCCGCCTCCCCAGAAGAAGAAGAAAAAGAGAGTCGACTCGATCTCCCTCGCCACCAGGGGAATTGAAGCATCATGGTCCGATTTTACATGCTACTTATAATTTCTTACTTACTCTATATTTCCCATACAAAATATTTGATTTGATTTCAGGCTTTGTTATATCTATCTATCTATCTATCTATCTTTGTGCTGCTACTCATTTTGTTGGTCTTGAAGTTCTCGTTTTCCATATATTCCCACCTTGGTTTGGTTTGACCAAGGCTTGTGAGTGTCCTTTTAGTCCCTCGTTCGTGTGCATCCTTCAGATCTTGTGTTCTGCTGCTGCTGCTGCATGGTTCCTTCTTCTTTTGTGTGGATTGTAGTAAAAAGGATCGAGTTTGAAATAACGGTGTGGGAAAATTAAACTACTGTATGGTTTTGTATTTGTTCATGATAATTTCCCTCCGATTTGCGTTTCTAATTTCATTCATCTCTTTCTACTTGACCTATATATAAACTGCTTTGCTGAATCCTCATCACTTTATACTTCTATACTATACATGCATATTGTTTCTATCCGATTTGCAGCTTCTAAGTACACGCGGCTTGTTGGGTGGGTGATTAGGGTTTCAGTCGATCCACATGATCATCAATCTTGATAATCTCGATCTCCAGCTAGTCCTAACCTATATATGATATCTGTATACAGATCGATAATTTATATGAAAGGAAAATAGGGAAACAGTAAAAGTTTGGGTTTTGAAAGTTGTTTCACTTTTTAAACAAATTAACCTTTTTTCAGCTCCGTAACTAATCATTCTCTCTGTCGGCCTTCTGTATAAAGTTTACTTTTGCTCATTAACTTCAGCTACAAGCGGGGTGAATAATGCCATGCTAATCATGGAAACATTTCAACCTTTTCATGAGGTTTAATGGTTTGCTCATGTTTTATAAGGTTAATGAAGATCTAACTAGATAATCTAACTAGATAATCTATCCCACTTTGTTGCAACTATTTGACTCTTCTTTTTAGTATTTGGTTTTGTATGCCCATTCATTTGGTTTTATTGAGTTAAGATGTGAAAATTTTGTTGTAAGTGGTGAATATGGAAAATGGGTAAAATAAGCCCCTTATCAAGAATGAAATCGAATAAATAGGAAACTTACATATGTCACAATTTGTGTAAAAATGAAATTCATGTAACTCTAAGTTCATGTTTAATGATGGAGAGTTGTATTTTGTATCGTTGAAACATTTGAATTCCATACCTAACACCTCATAAAGTATGGTTGGTGGAGTTGTGGAACCAGTTGATTGTATTGATGGGATTATTTCGTGAAAGTTGTTAATGAATTTATGCAAAAAAGGATGCATGTGAATATTATTTTATATTCTAGAAAATAATTTTTTTTTGGTGAATATTATGTCAAAATTTCTACAAAGCAACATCATTCTATAATTAAGACGATATAAATAAATAAATGTTTACCTATTTGGATCACACCTATCTCGATCCAAATCCAATAGTTATTTTGTCCCCTCTATCTCAATCTAGTTATTTATCAAATCTTTCAGCTACCAGTAATGTAGCCAGAGATATATTATTGTCAATTAATAATAATTTTCGTATTTTATTAACATTTAAAAATTTATATTTAGTTTATAGCACATCACATGATGTTGGATGTATATCAGAATTATATAAAAGTGTTAAAACAATTACAACAAACTCTTGAAGCTATAGCAAAATTGGTAGTAGTGATAATTTGAACCCGCCACGCCGTGTATTACCCCACATGATCCGTGTTGGGGCACCTATAATAGCATGGGATGAGACATTTGTACTACTTTCGTCTTGAGCTGCCTTGTCCCACCAGTTCTTGACCCGTTTTACCTTGATTTATCTTAATATTTATTATATGATTTTTTTATTTTTGGTTTAACTAAGGTATTAGATGATTTTTTTAATTTATAATAATTTAAAATTAGCGAATGTGTGGAAATTGTGAATTATTTTAAATATTTTATGCTAACTTGGCAGTGACATGGCGCGTTGACTAACGGTCAACGCATTTGACCGTCCAAGTTAACGGTCAAACATCGGGTTTGGCCAAATTGTTTATTTTGGTGTATAGTTCGGGCCAGGATGTTATAAATCGAAAAGATTGGCCATGATGTTTATTTTGGTCAAAGTTCAGGCCATACAAAAATATTAACCCTAGATCGTTTAATAGATCGTGGAGCCTTGTTCCAAAATTTAGATATGGTACAAATTTACTTTTTAGCATACTAAAATTAAAATAATTATATAATTGTTATTTGAAAAATGTAATATATTTCTAATATTATTTAAAATAAAAATGTTTATAATCTCTCTAATTCATATTCTCCATTAGATCATTTCCAATTGATTATCATTGCAATTCCATTAATTTTTGTGTATTGTTTTTTCAACACATAGAATTTCCGAAACAGAAACACTAGTTTAATATCAGTATATACATGTCTTGGCATAGGGACATTTTTTTGTAGTGTGGATTAGAGGTTGTTTGGATGGGGGTTGGTGTTGAGGGATTTGGAGTCAAATCTCTCAATTGAAAAATCATACATTTGGTATGTTGATTTTAAGATAAATATCTTGTTTTTGTCTACAAATTTGGGTTTTTAATGAAAAAGGCCAAGATACAAAATTGCCTTTTCATCCTCTTCGTCGTTTCTTCATCTTCTTCTCCATGAATCCACAATGCAAAATCATCGCTGACCATCACAACAAAAACAGGAGCCAGCCATTGACTGGAATTGACGCTAGGTCAATCTTCCCCTCAAATTCTAAGGCAAAGCTCTAGTCTGGGTACAAGTTACGGTGATTACTACTTTCCTCAAATTTTAAGGCAAAGCTCTAGTCCGGGTACAGGTTACGGTGATTACTACTTTCCTCAAATTCTAAGGCAAAGTAGTAATCACCGTGGTTATTAAGGGTAAATTGGAAATGAAAAATAAATTATATTAATTAATATTTTTAATAAATTACATTTTAGGTAGTTACAAGAATCTATTAGTTACAATTCTCTCTCTTTGTCTCACTTCCATAATCTCCAGCCAGATCCCCTTTCCTTATTTTTCTCAATCTTTCTGCAAAAGAAAAAAAACACGAAATCACTACCAATCCATTAGACAACCACTACCACTTTGAAAAATATCAATACCATTGCAAAAAAAAATCTATACCGTTACACGAAAACTACTAATATAAATCTATATCATTTCACAAAAAATCAATACCATTGCAGATTTAGTCAATACCAATACATGCAAATTAATACCATTACATGATAATCAATACCAATGCAAAAAAACAATACCAATGCAATAAAATCAATACCAATGCCACAAAAACAATACCAATGCGAAAAAAACATTACCATTATGGAAAAATCACTACCATTTCACAAAAATACATACCTTTACACATCCAGAGATCCAATTAATCACAGCAGCTAATCATAATCAAGATCTGAAATTCGACCGAGGGTTTGTGATGAACAATTCTTCATCGATCTTCTAGCTAGAGAGAGAGAGAGAGAGAGAGGTATGGTGGCAGAGGGGTGGGAGGGGAGGGGGAAGGGTAGGTGAAGCGGAGTGGTGACAAAGAGGGTGGCGGGAGGGTGGGGGGAAGGGTAGGCGGAGGGGAGAGGAGAGGGACGGGTGGCCATCGGCATGTGAGAGGGGGAGGGAGAATTTTTTTTTGGGGTGTTGACGGCTTGAAGGATTGTAGTAGAGTTTGTATATAATATATAAAAATTTATTTTTTATGAAAAAGTAATCAGGTGTGATATTTTTTTGTTTTCAAAGTTATCCTTCATCTAATCTTTATCATCAATATAAAAATAGAATGAAATAAAGATAATGAATGGTATAGATTATGGTAGTCACTGTGGTTACTCAAAATTGAATAACCACACTAACTCATTCCCTCTAGTCTGGCATCACCGCAAAGAAAACGAGTACCACCAACATCGACATCTACCTCGCCGGTCTAGGGTTCTCCCTCGTCATTGGCTGGAATCAACATCGATTTCAAGCTTCCCCATGGATTCGGAGGCAAACCCTTGGTTTGACATCGTCGGAAAGGGGGGAAAAATGAAGAAGGAAGAAAGCTGAAGTTGGGTTTGTTTTGTAATAGAATATCTGCGAATGTGTCATTTTGAAATAGTTGAGGGGTCACGTATTTTCGTGGAATTATAAAATGGCCTTACAATTCTTAATTTATTTAGCCCTTTCAAAATGAAGGTTTTGGCCAAATCCTGCATATTGAGAGCTTATGTTGAAATCATACACAAAAAATCCCTTATTCGAACGACTACTAGTGAATAGAGAAGTCTCGAGCTATATTATAGATCATCATTAAAATTATAGAAGCTCGAGCTTTTCATTGCATCACACAACTTTGTTCCCACGTAGACATTATAATGAACATTGATAATTTAGTTAAAGGTAAACATAAAGTAGTTGATGTATTTTGAATGGAAAATGAAAACTTTACTTTTAGAATTGATTGGAGATGAGAGATCATGTAAATCAAACTAAGATAGCTATGTCGAATGAATTTGGGAATGATGGAGGCCTACATGAACTTGAAGTATGAATGTTTACACAGATGTACAAGCATGTTTGGAAGTTGAGATTCTCCAAATAGATGCATGTAATCAATTCATGTATTATTATTTGATGTATTGATTCAATGCATGTATTAGGAAAATACTTTGTTTGGAAAGATAATGATTGAGCAAAAAGTAGGGTAGACAATCCCTTGTTAACAATCTCTACTTTTTATAGAGATTGACAATCATTCATTTTGAGTTATTGTGGGTGGGCCAGGAAAAAGGTAATACATGCATTCTAACTCAAATTGAACCAAAAAAACGACTTAATCTTATCATTACATGTATTGGCTAAATACCTCACTTGATTTCTCAACTTCCAAACGACCCCTAGTTGTTCAAATCATTCTCAAACCAATAATGAAATAGAAAGAAAATGTTGTGTTGGATGAAATTTAATTGAATTTAACAACAACAAAGACCTAAGCAGAGTAAAAAAAAACCTCTTTCTCCAACAAAGACCTAAGAAAGAGTTTTTTCATAATCATATGGTGTTTATTATTTTTTGAAGATTTACTAATCAAATATTTTGAGTACTTTCTTGGCCTACATAACACTATGTCTAACGAGCCGTTAGGTTTACAATTAATATCCATGGGCTGGGCTTGCGAGTGCTCTTCAGCCCATCAGCACGCAAGATTAGTAACAAAGCCCTAATCGAACCGCCCGGCGGAAGAGAAGAGAGGGCAAAAAAAAAAAAAAAAAGTTGACTGACGGTGACGGTAAAACGGAGTGAGACTCCCTCCCGATCAGACGTTCCTCGTTGACGTTGATGGATTGAGGTCCGAGGACTGTAATATCTCCATTCCCTACAGACAGCACAGCGGCCAACCGGCTCGCAGATTCATTTCCTCTTCCAGATCTCTCCAATTCATTTCTCTACTCCGATCAAGCTTGCAATCACTCATCCAAGTCCGAGGAAGAAATCCAATTCGAAATTCGCCAATTTTTGTTGGGAAGTATCTTGGCGATTAGGGTTTCTGATATCTATCTTCCCGGAGTATTCATCACCTTCCTCCCTTGCTTCCTTCTGCCCGGTAAACCGCTAGAGGACGCGAGGTAGCTGACAGACGAACAAGTTCTGCTACGGGTTTTTGCAGGAACCCATTGTCATGGCTGACGCTTCCAACGGTCGCGTTACTATTACTCTTGGTCCTGGTGGTCAGGTATGTATACCTCTTTCGACATCTGTTCTCGAGTTGTTGCCAGTTCTTTTTCTGCTTCCCCGATGGCGTTGGGCCCTTCGGCAGCTGTATCTGCTAATTTCATTTGCTTTTGAACCTAAGATTTTTACGTTGTGCAAGTTAAGCTGACTTCGAAGGTGGCGACCTGATTATAGGTAGTGAAGCGTGCTGTGTCGGCTGTTGGCAATTCAGATTCGCTGCTAGGTGTTGGAGGGAAGCGCTCTGTGAGGGATCGATTAGGAGGTGACTCGGAGGGTTCCAAACGGTATTTTTGGCATCTGCCTTCCCTTTTTGCTAGTCTTTGAGTTTGATAATGAGTTTGCTTTTGTTTTAACTTTGTGGCCTCTGGATTCGGCTGCTGCATTTGTGCTTAATGTGACTCTGTTACTTCTTTGATTCGCATTGGTTAGTTCATAGAGAAATTTGCTTTGCAACTGATTGATAATCCCTGGTTCCCTTATTCAGGCATCGAAGCGATAATTATTTGACTGCTGCAAACGCTGCTGGTGTTAGAGGTGATGACCTTTCCTTCCATAAGCTGCGATATTTTGATTTTCTTTCTCTTGGAATATTTATGGATCACTGACCTGGTGCCTTTCAATAACTAAAGATGCACGTATTGGCAAGGGTGATCTACGATTCAAACTCCTGCAAAAAAATGCGGGTAGAAGAGCTCAAAGTGATGATGACCAGAGGGATTTGCGAGATAAGCTCCCACGGACATCGCAATCACTTCGTCGCCTTCCTGCAAGTCTTGGTACTGGGGAGCGCATGTCAGATCCCCGGGAGACTAGTCTTATGGGCAGAATCCCTTCTTCAGGAAGCCCCAGTGAATTGTCTCGGATGGAATCATCAAGAAATTCATATTCACCTTGGACTTTGGACCATATAAGACGGAGATCTCCTGGTAGGATCATAACTGCTTCAACAGTCCCTGATAGGGTTATGCGTACGTCTAGAGGGTTTTCCCCACCAAGACACGTGGATGAAGTTCAGGGGAGGTCATTAGGCAGGTATACTGATGATGTTAGACCGGTTTCGTACATGACAAGAGACATTCATGATGCTCCAAGGTCCATGAGTAGCTCCACTCATTTCATGCCAAAACCGGGTTTGCCCACTGTTTCAAGAAAAAGTGCTGCACCGGTTTCGGCTCCAGTTGCTCCAGCGATAAGTGTTCTGTCGAAACAAACATATGCAGTATGAGTCTCTTCCTTTCACTTTTACTCATTCGCAATTGGGAGAGAAAATATTTCACACACGTCTGATCATGACATGGAGGCATACATACCATGCTCGGCTTTCTGTGTTGTAGTTGAGTTGTGTGTCTTGATGTCAGAGGACTGAGGATTGTGTGTTCCAGTTAGTATTCCCGCTGTTTATTCATTGAATTATACTGGGTTGTTTACTTCTGGTCACCTGTAGGGGGAAGAACAGCAGACTGTTGAAGGCTTATTGCATTCGCTTGGATTGGAGAAATATGCCATCATTTTCAAAGCTGAGGAGGTATGTCTAACATCCTCTGTAATTAACCCTTCTAGGATGTTGATGGATTATTCATTCCGCACATGCATTCTGTTATTACTCAATATGCCCACGAAGGCTGCATGCAAATTTGATCAGCATCTGTAAGATGTCAACTGGAGTTGCTGCAGTGAATTTTCATGTACGGTTTCATGCTTCATCTAGTATGTTGGTTTGACTGCATTTGTGACTGATGGCAGATGGCAATTTACTGTTAATACTGTTTCCATTATTCAATGACCGATTTACTCTCTAATAGCGTGAGCTGCCGTGTCGGATGCAGTGGACCTTTGATGGGCTTTCACTGAGACAACCTTATTTGTTCATGCGAAGCCAAGTTGAACATAGGAACTCTACTTATAAATTTTGTAGCTTGAATTTGTTTCACCTGTCTGCATTTTGTGATGAAGTGTTTGGAAGCATAGCCTGCCTGTTGAGTCAAAATATCTCCTGAAAACATCGTTTTGGTGTTATCTGACAACCAGGTGGACATGCATGCACTGAAGCAGATGGGGGAAAGTGACCTGAAAGAACTTGGGATACCTATGGTATTGTTTTCTTATCTTTAGCTGCCAGATGATATGCAATATGTACTATGTATTCTCAAGTCCCCGTAGCTATTTGAATATGTACTATGTAGTCTCAAGTCCCCGTAGCTATTTGAATATTTTGTTTCTGGATCTTAATATTCAAAACTGATAAGAGTCTGAACTTGTATAAGGGGGTAACTGAAGGTTTGTGAATCTCTAGTTATACTGTGTGTGAAGAATTTAGAAGGCTCCCCCCTAGCCACTATCAGTTGGCTTGAATTTTGTGCATAATGCTAGAATCTAGCACTGATGTCGAGATTATAGAGTGATTGAAACTTCACTGTTAGAGCTGGTGGTTGGTTTGTTTGCAGATGTACTCCAATGTTCAACATGTGTTCTCTTTGGGCTAGTTTAATTAAATTGTTTCCTGTGTGTATTATTTATCTTTGCTCTGGTTGTAACTTGTTACGCAATATATGTCCGTGGATGGCAGGGGCCTAGGAAGAAGATTCTTCTCTCCCTTCCGCCTCATTCTAAAAGACAACCTCGGTGATGAGATGCACCTTGCAACGTAGCGTGACGGGTTCAACTTTAGTAGCAGAGTCAAAAAACTCGCTCTCGAAACCAAGTTAGCAACAGCACCATGCGTTCTTCAAATTTTGCACACTGGACTTGGGGGTGTTGCTAAAACACTGATAGAATTGAGCTGAGAATGAGAGGAAATTACGAGGTTGCAAGATCTTTTGGTTGACATATCTTTCGCCTTTGTACCTTGTTTTTTTTGTTTCTTTTGTTTTTGTTTTTGTGATACTGTGAACTAAATGCAGGATTTGCTAAGCTGGCGGTATTTTTATGAAGAGGGTCAAATGTAAAGATGTTCCTAACTGAGTCAGTTTTCCAGTTATTGCGGAAATTTGTTATGTACCTCCGATAACATTAATTCTGTGAGCTGTGCAGTGCCTAGTGTGAACTTCTGTGTTGCCTTTGTAGGTGATTTTATTGACAAAAATCAAGAATTTCTTGGTTGCCTTGTAGCCTGTGGGTGATTCGACTACTAAATCTTTCCATCAATATGTCAAGATTAGGAACTCGGGGAAAAAAATTGAAGGTTGGTTACAGAGGAAGGGTGGGAGCTCACTAATAGCATATTACAGCCTGAGCAATGAATTTCTATCATCATAATCTTTTTTTTTTTTTTTTTTTTTTTTGAGAAAACCGATGTGATTCATTCAAATCAATATGCTGCCTCTGAGGCAGCTACATCAGCTATCTGTGAAGGGATACCTCCAATCCAAACTCTATCATCATTAACAGGGGAAGTAAAAAGATGAGCCAGCAAGTGGGCAACATTGTTTGCTTCTCTAAAAGTAAAATTCCACTCAATAACTTCCACCTCTTCACCCATCTTCAGAATGCTCTTGCAGACATTATCCGTTTCAGTTCTGCACTCCTCTTTTCCTTTCAGCAGGTTCACCAGTCTCTTGCAATCTGTCTCAACCTGAATAGTTTTAAGTCCCATCTCCTTTGCTTTCTGCAAGCCAAAAAGTAAGGCCATTCCTTCCGCCAAATCTGGCGGCCATCTTGCCTTGATCGTCTTGCTAGCCGCCATAACCACTCCACCATACCAATCCCTGACAACGCATCCCAATCCGACCTCCCCTTTCCCATTTGTTCCAGCATCAGTATTCAGTTTCAGAACCCCTCTTATTGGCTTGGTCCATCTACACCTTCTCCTTTCCTCTTTCCTACTCTGATTCTCTCCTTCCCTTGGATAGCAAGAAAATCATGAATGTAATTGTCTGCTCTAGGGAAGACTTCCCACTCCTGTAAAACCTTGTTGTTAAACAGAAAGTTGTTCCTTTCCTTCCAGAAAAACCATAGAAGAGAGCAGAACCGCTCCAACTCCCCTACCTTTGCTTCCTTAATAACTTTGAAGATCCATTCCCTGCAAGTGATATTTTCTGCTTTATAGAATAGCTCTGCCACAGGGGTTTTTGACCATATTCTTTTGATCCAGCTGCAATCTCTAAGACAGTGTTTCAACGACTCTTTCATACCGCAGTTTGGGCATTCATCCCCCATTGTCTTGACCTTCTTGCAGATTTTCTCCCCCACGGGGAGAATGTTGTGAGCCACCTTCCAAAGGAATACCCTCAACTTCCCGGGGACATTCAACTTCCATAATTTCTTCCATCCGCTGCACCTTTCTTGCTCTGCATCTCTATCAACAACTTCTTCACTGATTCTTCCCTGCTCAAATTCATATCCTGATCTTACAGTATATTTGCCATTTTCAGTTTCAGACCAGCAAAGACTGACCTTATCACAGGTTGGGGAAAGTGGAATTGCCATTATAGCTTGCTGCTCTTCCTGAGTGAATATAAGCTCAATTAAATCTCTCCTCCACGATCTGGTCTCTTGGTCAATGAGGCTCGAGACTTTCGAATCCCAATCCAGGTAAGGGCTAAAGGAGTAGACTTGGTAATTGTCCAAGCCTGGAACCCAGCGGTCGCCCCATATCTTCACGTCCTCCCCGGTCCCAATCTTCCATCTGCAGCCATGTTTAAGAAGGTCTTGAGCCCCCATCAAACTCCTCCATATATAGCTTGGTCTCCACCCCACCTTTGCTTCTAGAATACTGCATCTTGGATGATACTTTGCTTTAAGAAGCCTTGCAGCCAAAGAATGAGGTTTAAGAATCAAATTCCACAACTGTTTTGCCAGAATCGCTTTGTTGAAGTTTGAGTTGGAATAAAAATTGCATTAAGCTGAGGCAACCATCAGAAAAAACCTGATGTGCCTCTCAAACAATACAATCAAAAACCACCCAACAAAGGGCAACAACATTATAAAAGAGTAAGCTCTATAACTATAATATATCTATATACTCCAACTAGACGATGTGCCTCTCAAACAATACAATAGAAAACCACCCAACAAAGGGCAACAATACTATAAAAGAGTAAGCTCTATAACTATAATATATCTATATACTCCAACTCGGCCTGAAGAATAGGATCCCCAGTCACTCGATACAAGACATCACTATGAATTACATTCACCAACACTCCTCGCAGCATGATGGACTTTTTGCCATAGAACCTGGTACATCGTTCCCGCCAAATGTGGCTGAGAGCTGTGCTCCATAGTAACCTGCACAAACAATGCCTTGGATTCTTTGTACTCCACTGCTGCTCACACCAAGTCACAATGTCGTCCCAGTCCCCTGCAGCTGGTGGCGAGAAGCTTTTTAAGCTTTGCTGCAATACACAAATACTATACGAACAAGACACTAGAAGATGGCTTCGACTCTCCAAGCCACCTGGACACAACATGCATAAACCTGACTAGGGCTTTCCCCAAGCAATCAACTTATCCTGAGTAACCATTCTATTATGCATAGCCAACCACATAATAAAACCATGCCTGGGGATTATCTCTTTTGACCATACAAGTTTCCACCAGCTCACTTCTCGCGGTCGATCCCTTATAGAATTCCAAACCCTCTTGACAGAGTACTTTTGCATTTGTTCACCCTGCCATAACACGTGAGGAGGGATACCTGTTACGTGAGGATAAGCAAACTCTCTACACTTCAGTAACCGCCTCCATACCTATGTACCAGCAGAAGTACCAGACACCTCCCATTTAGATACATTGTATCACAACATTTATCTAATTTTTAAATAAATATATTTAAAATGTTTAATTTCATTTGATATTAAGTGACATCAAAATTATTGGTCCATTTTCTTCATTATTTATAGAATTAATTGGATCGGACCGTATTATAGTTGGATAAGTATTGTCAGGTCCAAAAGTCGGTTTGGTCTGATGAGGTCCAGTTCGTCAAGCCATTCTTGACTTGCATATTTAATAATGCAGTCACTTAGTTGTTCGTAGTTGGAAAAAACTGACACACACAACAAAAAAAGAATTTAGATGACAAAACATAGTGTAAATATGGGGAAAAACATAACCACAACCTTTTTGCCAATATTTTGTTTCTCTTAACATGAGACACAATATCAATATCAGCGAAAGAATCATAATTGTTGAGCAACTGTCTAAAGTTCATAAACAATCAAATGAATTGATTACACATAATCAATGAAGACTATAGGGTTTCTAATATGTAATCATTATTGATTAGCCATGAAATAACATAAGGGGATTTCAAAGAAGTTGAAATTAAACAATCAATTACAAGATGATACACAACATAGAACAAAGGGTTAATTGTAAGGTTGGTCACTGGGATTACTAAAAACGTTCATGTTTGCTCACTGCAAATATTTAATTTCATTTGTGGTCACTAAATTTTACTAAAACATGTCATAATTGGTCACTCTCCATTAGCCTCCGTTAACGGCGTTAATTTTTTTTTGTTGACATGGCTAATAAAAGTGCTTAATCAGCTATTTTTAAACCAACAAAATAAAATCCGACCCGCCACATCATTAAAATCTGACTGCGAACCCAACAACTTTTCTTCTTCTTCTGACTGCGACCCAGGTGAACCCAAGCAGATCGCTAGTGCAATCAACCTATGAGAACCCCAGCATCCACCTTCTCTGCCGCAATCGACGAACCCATCCCGATCTATGTTTTTAGTGTTTCAATTTCTGGGTTTTAGGCTTTTGATTCGTGCTGAGTTTTGTGGTTTCAATTTCTGGAATTTGGGATTTTGGGATTCCTGTGCCGGTTGAAGTCTTCCTAGACGGACTGAGGGATGAGGAGGCTTGATTCCATGGACGACCCCGTTGGTCCGGGTGACATCGTCGGGTCGGATGATTACGGCGGAGACGATGGTGGTTCTAAGTATTTCAGATTTGTGGGGGCGGCGATGGTTCGGGTGGCCTTCACGCGAAAACCCAGCTCTATCACATGCTTTTTTAGTTCGGGTGGGTTGGGTTGGATATATGACGTGGTGGGTTTAATGATGTGGCGGGTCGGGTTTTAAGTTTTCTGGATTAAAATTGGGCGATTGGACATTTTTGTTAGCCACATTAGCAAAAAATTAACGTCGTTAACGGAGACTAACGGAAAGTGACTAAACATGACATGTTTTAGTAAACTTAGTGACCATGAATGGAATTAAATATTTGCAGTGACCAAACATGAACGTTTTTAATAACCTAAGTTACCAACCTTGCAATTAACCCATAGAACAATACATGAATTTTTTCAAGCTGTGTTACTTAATATAAGATTTAAAAGAAGTTGAAATTGAACTATCAATAATTATATTCTAGACATTCAAAACGTAAATTTTTTGACTTGTAACAAAAGACATTAATCACTAATCACGCAGGCTTCACCATCCATTGGTTGAGAACTCAGCCACTTCGCAATCAAGAAAAAATGTAATTTTATTTCCCAATATTCATTTTTATATTCTCTTTGTTTATCAAGTTTGTTTTGCTTGAAATATATGGACATCCCATCAATAACATACAACTCTACATGTTTATATTAGACCATGATGATGACTTGAAAACCATAATATGAGAATATAAGTACATGTAATGAAACCATGTAGGTCTGTTATAACCATCCACATAACAAAAAGTAGGTAGGGATGTTATATGACAATCATATATAATTTTTTTTATATAATGTAAATTTTCTCTTACAATTGCAATCCTACGGGTAAGTTTGTTAAGACATTATTCATAAAAATGAGTGAAAATGAGCAAATTTGGACTTAAGAGATAATTATAATATTTGAGAGATATAAATGACTTATGTTTAGGGTTAGGTTAGGTTGGTGCAAATGCTTAAAATACCAAAATCGCACCAAACTCATACCTTCTTTGTCGAGTTCGGGAAAAACCACCCAAAAGTAATATCATTTGGATTTTTTCCGATCAAATCAAATCAAATTTGGTTGGTACTTATGGTGTTGAGTTATTTCGTTATCCCTAAATAAAAGGTATCACATTTCTTACTTGGTTATAGTTTCATCAACTTCACAAACCACTAGTCTAGTGCCATAAGTAAATGCCATAAGTAAATGAGTTAGGGAAGGGCAAGAATACCAAATACCCTAAGGTTGGTTACCACCAATACATTCTAAAGTTGAGAGGTCTGAAATTGACAGGGCAGACAAAAAAAAAAGTTCATTTTATTGAAAAAATAAAGTTCATAATTCAACTATACAAAGCATCACGGATACGCACGTGGTAGTATAGGGTCAACATTGTTTGGACCCAAAACCATCCGAACATTATCAGGAGCCATGTATGGCCTGGCTTGTGTAATGTTTTGCCGAGCTAAACCTTGCACAAGTGGTGGTTTCTCAACATGGACCTGAGATGAAGTGGTGTGACTCTCGCCAACATTCACCCTTTGAGGCGTTGGTACGATGGTTGTCGCCCGTGTAGGATTTCTCGGTCGTGGCTAGTCACCTCAACCACCACTGTTGGATGGTTAGTTAACATTTTCACTTTCAAGATTTGGAAAGGTTCGACCAGCTGAAGACAAAATCCTAGTTTGTAAAATTGGTATGTTCAACAATTGCCTAAACTCGCCCAAATCATTCGTATTTTTGTTCACCATCTCAAATAATTGAGCCAAACATCTATCACAACGCGAACTCAAACCATCAATGCCCTCATCCAAAGAAGCAAGACGAATGGTTACCTATTGGTAGTTTATGTTCAACCAAACCACCTGTTGGCGAGTCTCCTCCACCATTTGGCTAACTGATGGTGCTGCTTTACTAGGATTTGCATTAGGCACCATGGTTGGCGCCTCTCCTCCAGCATTTTTTTCTCCTACTTGGTCAACATCAACGTTAACCAACCGCTCCTCCTGCATAGAACCTTGCAAAGGATCACCATCTTGAATCCTTCGTCGCAGAGCCCTATCAAACACACGTTGTCCCACTAGGTGTGCCAATATGTTATTGGTGGAATTTCGCGTCATCAGTGGACCCTGACTTCAAGAAAACAAAAAACGATGCTATTCAGTTTACACCTCTTCAAATACTGTTCGAACGAGGGTGTTCGATGCATACATCAAAGGATTTAGTTACTGTTACCTCTACTCCTATGAAGATTCCTTGAGAGCTCTGCAACTACTGACTACAACTAATCGAGAAGCCTCGTGGAGGGTCCCTGGTGCTACTGCCTGCTAGTGTTGTGGTTATGGTTTTAGAGAGAAAAAGATAAATTTTGACGAGATTGTTTGTGATTTGATTTGTATGTCCCTCTTTCAAAGCCTTGCTGCAAGTTTTGTTGTGCATCACCCTCTAACCGCCATGTCTCTCTTCCCGAAAATTAGCTCCACGTAGCATCCTCTACCTCTTTTCCTAGCGTCCTTTGCAAGTCAGTTGATGCTTCCGGTAACCACCTTTGACACGCCATCATGTCACTAGACAATCAACCTTGCGTACAATGGATGGGCAATTGGATTGTCACCTTACACCAAATAACTTGGATGGTATCCATGTGACTGATACAACACTCCATGGATGGTAACCATCTTAGATGGTCACCATACCATAACATGGATGACACTATCCATTTAATAGTTGAGATAGTGTCCATGACATGGGATGATACCATCCTTTTGGGGTTGGATGGTATCCATGTTACTGGATGGCACTATCCAGTATCCACTTTGAGTTAGGATAGTTTCCATGATCTTGGATGACACCATCCAATTAGAGGTTGGATGGTCGTCATGATTAATGGGATGGTACCATCCATAATAGGGTTTGGATGATATCCTTGATGTTGGACACTACCATCCATTTGTAGGGTTGGATGGTATCCATGATGTTGGATACTACCATCCATAATAGAGTTGGATGATGTCCATGGCTGGTACATTAACAATCTTGGATGGTTACCTCATACCGAACTACCATCCACCAAACCTACCACCGAACTTGATAAATTGGATCATCCATGTACACATGGACCAACTACTTAGAGTGGCCAAGTTGGTCATACATGTAATAATTAATGAAAATTATTTTAGTGTAAACACCGGGTCAGTGGGTCGGTTCAAATCGAGTCATTTGTTTCTGAAAATTATATTTTGGTGTACAATTTTATTTTTCTTATAATTTAGTACCTAAACTTTATTTTTTACAAATATGTCTAAATTTTTTTGTGGTATAATTATGTTTTATTTCCTTTATTTTTTTAACCTAGCATTATATTAACTAAACTTTTTTAGCTTTACAAACACGTCCAATGTGTTGGTATGAAGAATTTATTATTAGTTGTTGTTATGGTCACAGGGTAAAAAAAAGTCATCCACTCTAAATTGATCTGACCCTACCCGAACTTTATAGAAACAAAAGATGATCGGAACCTAAACTAATATTATAGACAAACTGACTCAGCTCAATCCTCGGGTTGGGACGGTCTGTGGGTCTCTAATGTCAAGCTTCCTCCCCTATCAACATGAACCGTACGTGTACCTATAAGTTCTATAATCGTATTTCTTTTTCCATGAACTAATAGGGGGGAAATCAATAATGTGTAACCGAGTGAATTCAGAGCAGTTCCTAATGGCACGATGAGACAAAAACTAATTCTACTATGCTTACCTTATGAAGTGCACCTGGACGAAAATTAAAACTGAACAACCATAGATCCTATATATCTGTAAGCTACATATTTGTTAGTCTTATCAAATTACTTTCAATATTCTTCCATTGCTCAAGAGCTTTAAAATAAACTCATGCCACTTTGTTTTTTGGTCAAACTTGGCATTCCAAGATCAGTGGGATTTTCTTATGTTACGGTTTCCATTAAGTTATATATCGTGGATTAGTCGATGGGGACACCCCCAAGGATTAGGGTTATTAACATTAAAGTATTGCACCCTAGACTAATTAATTTAGACGATATGTTTACAAAGACTTTGGATTGGCTGATGGTAGGGTCTAAGGACCACACTTGGCATTCTCTCTAGATGCATCTATCTATCTCTTTTTTTATAATAGAAGAACATCCACGCACACAACGTTTGAGTAATAGCGAAACGGAACCAAATTTGGAGTTCACCTCGTTGAATCCTTCGGAATCTTTACTAAGATTCATTTTTTGTACCTCTAGGAACACCACAATTGACTTCGAAGTGAGTCGAACACATAACCTCACACTATTCGATCGAGGGCCTCCCAAAAGTTTTACCAGTTTGGGCTATTTGCCTTTGGTTCTATCTAAGTCCTCTTATAACAACAAATTGAAGATTTAAACCAATTTTGAAACGCAAATATAAAAGATAAATTAATAACTAAGATATTAAGCCAACCCACCCACTTGAACGAATAGATAAGTTCCATCCAATTTTTCTTCCCCCATTATGTTATTGGCTTATTGCAGTCCTCATTTTCCATTTCCACGTGCCGTGACACTAATAGAGAAATGCCCCGTGACCACATTCGTAGTCCTAATTTGAAAGATTTCTAATCAAATCAATCAAAATCCTTACATATCTAACATAATTCATATTTCTTAATGAGTAATTTGGCATTAACCTCAAAGGTGCATATGTATAGGTTTATATATATATATATAGTACACGGTGTCGGCCCATTGGTGACAACTCACAACCATCACTATTACGACTTACGAGTCTATTAATCATCTTAGTTTGATTATTCCTTATACGTTATTATTTAAAAATATTTATTATTATTACATGGAAATTATAGGGTATAAAATTCGGTCAAGGTAATTCGTTCCTCTTCTGTCTCGAAATAGGGTCAATAACCCTATGGTACATAACTTTTCATAACTAAATTTGTACCCTTTATTTTAAATGGGTCCCCAGATCTAAGGGTCGACAATTAAAATCTTTTTCTTTTTTCGAGTTTTTTTAATAGACTCATATGTTCTTAGTTATAATTTGGATTTTAATTTTTTTTTTTACAGATGGAACGAGTTCGTTGTGCTCTACAAAAATGAGATTAATTTTTAATATATTTCAAGAAAATAAATTCATACAACTCGTTACCACCTCATACCATATGGTATCTCCTCTCTTTTTAAGCCGATTTGAAAAAATTTGCACAGAAGGACGATTTCTTCATATGATCTATTGGATAAACAAATTTCTGGAGAAAAAAATATAGGACCATAAAATGACAGTTAGTATATTCATACTATCATGTATTCAACCATTCTACAATCTAGTATGTTAATACCACCATGATACACTTCCATACCACGTGGTATGCTCTTATGTAATACCAAACAATACCATCATGGTATAGACTAGTACTAAATGTCTCACAAAATTTTATTCCAAAAATATCAAAGTGGATATCATTGTAAAAAACACAATTAATCTTATTTATCTATGCAAATCATTAAATTTTGAATTAAAACGAAAGGGATATAAAATTATTTATTACAAAACCACTACAATCATTTATTATTAATGGGAAATGATAGGGTATAAAATTATTTATTACAAAATAACATATCTAGCATTTCATTTTAGGTACATCGAGCGAACCAAAATTAATTAAGAGACAAGGAGGGGCAAACTTGTAATTGTGCACCACTTTGTCTTTTTTTTTAACGAAATTCAGAGGAGAGATAAATTTCTTTTTTTACAAGTCATAAACTACATTTTCTAAACTCTCATTTTTCTTAATTGACTCATATAAAAATGATATAATCTTATAGAGCAAAAAAAACAGACTTCTATCTAAAACTTTTTGAAAGCTGATGTAAAACGAATGAGTTATAATCCGTTGAATCTACAAAAGAATGTTAGAAAAGTGCTTCAAAAAGCAAAAGGAGAAGATTAGAAAGGCGCTTAGGGCGCTCGAGAGGCTACCGAAGACGGATACAACATTGGCTCAAAGCCATACACTCCGATCGGAGTTAGAAGATATTGAATGTGACGAGGAGATTTTTTGGAAGCAACGATCCCGGGCTGACTGGCTAAAAGGTGGTGATAAGAATACTAATTACTTCCACCGGAAAGCCTCTGCGCGACGGAAAAGAAATACAATCACTAAGCTTAAGGATGAGAGGAACCAATGGTATCGAGGTCAGGAGGAGGTGTTTGGCTGTTTGCTGGAGTACTTCGGTCGACTGTTCAAAACGGGGGACCGACCGCTTGCGACACCAGTTCTGGATTCAATTGATCGCCGAGTCCCGGAGGAAGAAAATGAAATTCTGCGGCGACCGTTCACTAGGGAAGAGGTTTTTGCTGCGTTAAAGCAGATGGGAAAAAGGAAGGCGCCCGGAGAGGATGGTTTGTCAGTGTTATTTTATGTGAAGTTTTGGGGCATCATTGGAGACGATGTTACAGCCCTCGTTCTTCACATCTTGGAACATGAGAGCTTGCCGCCAAATTTGAATCATACGCTAATTGCCTTAATTCCAAAGGTAAAAGAACCCTCAATGCCTAAGGAATTTCGGCCAATTAGCCTATGTAATGTTCTTTACAAGATTGTGGCAAAGACATTAGCAAATCGTATGAAGAGCCTGCTGGATGTGGTGATTTCGCCGGAACAGAGTGCTTTCGTCCCGGGACGTTTCATAGCTGATAACATCATGGCAGCTTTTGAGTGTTTTCATACGATGAAAAAACAAACGAAGATTAAGAGAGGATACTTCGCGGCAAAGACAGACATGGCAAAAGCGTATGACAGGGTTGAGTGGTGGTTTTTGGAGGGCGTTATGAAGAAGATGGGGTTTGATGATAGATGGGTCCGTTTAGTGATGATGTGCGTGACTTCGGTATCATACTCGGTACTTGTGAATGGTCATCGCTCCTCCCGGTTCACGCCAAGCAGAGGGCTTCGGCAGGGAGATCCACTGTCCCCATATTTGTTTCTGTTGGTGGCAGAGGGCCTTTCGGCATATACATCGAAAGCAAGGAGAGAAGGGAGACTCCATGGAATTCAGGTGGCGCATGGAGCCCCTGCAGTATCACACCTGTTTTTTGCTGACGACTCTATCTTTTTTGCTAGGGCTACTCCACAGGAAGGTCGGGAGCTGAAGCAAATCCTGAGTGACTACGAAAAAGAGTCAGGCCAGATGATCAGCTATGAGAAGTCGGAAGTAACTTTTGGGGCGAGTGTGAAGCCCCATCAGAGCCTCTTGGTAAGCTCGATCCTGAATATGAAGACTGTGGAAAAGCATGAGAAGTATTTGGGATTAGCTACGGTGGCAGGCAGATCGAAGAAGGAATTATTCTCTACCATCAAGGAAAGGGTGAGGAAGAAGCTCTCGGGATGGAAGGAGAGGAACATGTCAGCAGCGGCGAGAGAGATTTTAATTAAATCAGTTGCCCAGGCTCAATTGACTTATGTCATGTCGGTATTTCGTGTACCAGAAGGAGTTATAGATGAGGTCCATAGTATGATTATGAGGTTCTGGTGGGGGCAAAAAGGAACTGAAAAGAGAATCCCATGGCTAGCGAGGGAGAAGCTTGTTTGTCCAAAGGCGGAGGGGGGCATTGGCTTCCGAGACCTGCGGGGTTTCAACACTGCCCTGCTAGCTAGGCAATTATGGAACCTCCATCAGCGGCCTGGCTCTCTTATTGCGAGGATGATGAAAGCAAAATATTATAAGAATGGGACCGCACTCGAGGCAAATGTCGGCTACCGACCAAGCTTTGTATGGCGTAGTCTGATGAGCGCACAAGAGTTCTTATGCAGTGGTTTGAGGTGGAGGATTGGGAACGGGGATTTGGTTCGTATCTGGGGAGATCGGTGGTTGCCGGACGTACCAGGTTTCTTCGTTCAGTCACCGCCGATGGGGCTGCCGGTAGACTCGAAGGTCAGTGAACTGATTGATGCAGATACGGAGCAGTGGGATGCAGCACTTATCGAAAGTTGTTTTCCAACGGCGATGGCTGAGTCCATCTTGCGCATTCCAATGCGAGGTATTAGCGATCCCGATCGGCTGATTTGGGCTTCGAGTAAAACAGGGAGCTATGAAGTGAGGGAGGGATACCGTGTGTGGTTGAAGGAGTTCATGTCTAATCGGGGTTTGCAGCCGATAGGGGAGGCTAATATGTGGAAGACGATTTGGTCCATGAAAACGCCACCAAAAGTCCGCCATTTTATGTGGCGGTTTGCGAGAGTTTCTTTGGCTACGGGGGACCAGGTGAGTATGAGAAGTGAGCGGAGAGGAGATGATTGTCCCTTTTGCAACTTGAGGGAGACACAAGTCCATTTATTTGGGGAGTGTAGTTGGGTCTGCCGAATCTGGCGGGCATCAACTTTAGCCAAGTGGTTTGAGATGAGGGATGATAAGGGATGCTTGGAATGGGTAGCACGAGTGGCTCAGACAGCAACAGCAGATGAGTTTGCGGACTGGAGTGTACTGCTATGGTTTCTTTGGAAAGAACGAAACGCACATCTATTCAATGGTGCAAAGTTGGCCGAAGAAGAAATAGTGGTGCGCGCCCAAGCTTATCTTGATGATTATAAACAACACCAGGAGACTTTGGAGAGCTCACCGGGACCAGTCATGGTGAAAACATGGCAACGTCCAGCAACGGGAAAGATTAAAGTGAATGTGGATGCAGGAGTCGTGGATGGAGGTTTGGGCCTGGGTGTGGTTATAAGAGATGACAGGGGGCGCTTTGTGTTAGCGGCTGCGAAGAAAGTCCGATACGGGGGAGATCCGGAAATGGGCGAGGCGCTAGCAGGGGAGTTTGGTCTCCTTTTGGTGCGACAGCATCACTTGGGATCCCCTGTACTCGAAACGGATTGCCTTACGCTGGTGGGCAAGCTATCGACAGCTAGAGAGGTCCATACTGAGGTGGGAGTTATATGCCGCAGTATATGTAAGCTGATGGAGGAAATTGGGGGAGGCGAGTGGAGACACGTTAGCAGGATGGCAAATGAGGCAGCCCATAAAATGGCGCATGTCAATACGAGATGGAATGAAGCAGAGGTCTGGTTTGATAGACCACCAATGTGGCTGCTCGATCAGTTGAAGCTCGATGATGTAACTGTTTCGTCTGATTAATATTAGCTCCGAGCAGATTTCTATCAAAAAAAAAAAAAAAAAAAAAACAACACATCTAGGATTTGTGTTAGCAAAAAAAAAAAAAAAACCATTCAACTACCCTAAGAATCCGATAAGTTTTCCTAAAAATATCTTCTCTCCCCTTACCTCTTTATGATATGGATCATTAGATCTCTCCTTTCCAAATTATACCAAATAAATCTAATTTTGTAGTATTTCAAAATAATAAATTTTGTACTAGAATCTATTTCTTATTATATTATCTGACTTAGAGGTCATCTATAGGGGTGGGCAACGGGGAACGAGTATTTTGGTATACCAATACTCGTTCCATTTTTTTAGGGTTATGAGTATCCAACTACCCGTAATTTTTTTACAAGATGGGACTTGGGATCAAGAAATTCTACAATGGATATCCACTGGTTTCTCGTTAATACACGTTTGGATATTATGGGTACACTTACTACTCGCTAATAACCTAGCCTCATTCCCCAACCCCATCCCACATCCATATCCAAGCAATAGGAGAGAAACTCTCGTCCTGTACTCCCTGGAACCATCGACAAAATTCAGAAAGCTGTCTTAGTTTTGTAGACGTGCGAAGGAGAACAACAGTTATAGCTGGCAGCTTTAGGATTTCACGTAATATCCTAAATATAAGGTTCGTTTGGAAGTTGTGATTGTTAGAGTTGTGCTTGTTGAATACATGTATTGTCCACAATACAATGTTTGGAAGTGTCAAAGTGTAAAACAATGCATGCATTATTTTAGGTAGGTCCCACCAACAATCACAAAAAAATTATGCATTATACAATCTCAACTAAAAGTTGAAATTATTGTGATTGTTGCTTTTAGATTTGTGTCAACTTTTTCTATCCATTTATATCCCTAATAGTTTTTGTCTTATACTAAAACTTGAGGGTAAATATGACATTTCCCCATAAAAGTAACTTTATGTAAATCAATGCATAAAGTAAAATCTCAACAACCAAACAATGTATTGGTAAAATACATCCATTGTATCAATATATGTATTTATATTATGGTGACTCATTACAATGCAACGATTTAACTTTCGCAACTTCCAAATCATCTCTATAATTAAAGTTATAAGCGGGTTACTATTGCACAAGAGCTTTGCTAACTTGTGTTGTAGGTTATTTTGGCTTGGTCACAGTCATTTATCTGCATGCTTCAACATGGGCTTTATGCTTTGTAGACTAGACTGGCTTTGACGATTGGGCTTCGTTTTCACCCTCTGAGTAGCTAGATATCTCTGGCCAGTCTCCAACCTATCTCACAATTTCCATCGAGCCCTCCAGCTTCCATCCCGTCCCGTCGTCGATTCTTTCTTGTTGCTCTTTCTCTCATCCGGTTGCTTTACTTGCTTCTCCGTTGACCTCTAGCGATTCTCCAATAAAAATCGAGACTTCATAGTTCATCCTTCGTTGCTTTTCTTCCTCGGTTGAGACCCCCAACCCCTAATTATTTATCCCCAATCTCAAATACAAATAAATCAAATTAGTGATCTGGAGCGAAATCGTAGCGGCGGTAATGCAAAACGAATAATCTATTGACGCCTTGACGGAAACGGGTTTCAGCGTCGACGGAAGGAGGGGCTGGCTCCGAAGATGTGATTGGTTATGCTTTGGCGAGAAACAAAGACAAAATTGACGAGGACAATGTTCGAACCCCTAAATTTTGGATTTTTCTTCTTGCTTGCTTCTTCTCTTCATCCGTCTTCTTTCGATGTCCGAGGAGGCGATTGGCGGGCGTTTTAGCTTCCTTTATTTTCCACAAGTAACGTTGCAGTTGTAGATCTCGAAAAGTTATGCGGAATAAAAAAAAAATTTATGACGTTCGGATTTTGTAGCACAAAGTTAAGGCCGCCCAAAGTTTGACGAAATCAAAAAAAGACTCGTTCGGGGTAGCAAATGACGTTTTTTCGAGACGAAAAGCGGGACCAAACCGCCTACGGCTGTTTGCGGCTTGCAAGATCTCGAAAAGTTATTTGGATTAAAAAAAAAATCGATACGATCGGATACCCGGGTCCAAAGTAACGTTCGCTTGAAGTTCCGGCCGAAATTAGGAGTTGATCGAAAAAAAAAAAGGACCAAACCACTGGGTGGGGTGGCGGTTTGGTCCAAAACCGCCAGCCCACCCAACGGTTTGGTCCGGTTTCCAAAATCGCCGCTTCGCCCTGCGGTTTGCATAGAAAACCGTGCTTCCGCCCAGCAGTTTTCGTGATGCAAACCGCAGGGTGGGATGGCGATTTTTTAAAAAGGATGGTATTTTTGGAATTTTTTGAAATTGAGTGATATTTTTGGAATATTTTTTTAAACAGTGGTACTTTTGAATTTTTTTCACAATAAGAAGCCAAAACCAAATAATATAATAGCATCTTCAACTTGAACCACATACTTTTCAAGGATTCTATGAGACGAGTAACAAACATCACTTCAAGGTACGGGCTTCCAGATCAATTTGCCAGCACAGCACTTAGCCCGCAGCAAAGTGCGGCTTCTCCGAGACTAATTAATACATAAAGGATGTACTTAGAAACTAGCAAGCAAGCACAGGAGCAGAGAGACACCATACCAAACCATGAATTTGAAGGTAGCTTTTGTCGGCTGATGGAATGTTGTTTTAAAGAAGTCTCAGAAGTCTCAGCCACCCAGTGCAAGTGTGCAACTCCTTTCCTCTGCCTTCTCCCATTCGGCATGCCGCTCGATTATGAATAGCGTGCAGGGTATTTTAAGGTGGACCATTTTTTTTTTTAATTTTAGGTATTATATGGGTTTGTGAGAAACACATTTATTTAGAGTTTCTATTATTATATTAAGTAGGATAATTATAATATGGTTAGTAGAGATTTAGTCGTATTAGGATTATTATTAGGGTTTTCCAGTATTTCCCTATAAATATGTACTTTGGGTTTACGTCATAATCAATCAAGAACAATATTAAGAAGAATCTCCTTAAACCCTAGTTTATCCTCTCAACTCCTAATTTCTCGTCTCATCCTAGTCCAAGGCGTCGGCCGATTCCCAATTCTATTCTTTCTCATCTAAATCCCTAATTCCTTATCTCAATCCCTAAATCCCTCTTTGTTACGTATAATCCCGAGTGCCGAAGATCAGTATCGAGAATCCCTAGAAGCGAGGTTCTCACAGTGGTATCAGAGCCCGGTTGCAGGCACTCGTACCATGGTTTCGACCAACTTCGAAGAGCTCTTAATCAACGAACTCACAAGGATTCTGAAGTTGAAGCTGGAAGAGGTATGGAGGAACAAGCTTACCTCGTCCTTACCGCAGCCCGGGAAAATTGCACAGGATTTGATGGCGGCGAATAAACCGGCCAGAAAAGACACGCCAACACCACCAATCATCGTTGTCGTGAAGACCGAGAGCGAGCCACTACAATCACCACCGATATCGGGATTGCTTGCCGCTGAAATCGTCGCTACTCCGCACAAGGAGGAACGGGGCAAAGCTTCAAAGACGACGGTCCCTATGATGGTCGAAGAAGAAGAGGGATCGGCTGGCGAGACCCTTGAAGATCGACAACATCCCTTGGCGCTCTTTCAAATCACCTCCCGATCACCACCAACCACCACCAATGTTGTCCCAACGTCAATCGAGGCTGCTCCCAGATCACCGTCAGTCGAATTGAATCTCCCAATTGACTGGTGGAAGTTCAGAAAGAAGCAGCGAAGCCCCAAAGATGGATGTGATCATGAGAAGTCGTCCATGGCAGAAGGCGACAAGGCTGAAAAGTCGGTGCTGCGGCAATCGGAGCCGGTAGCCGACAAGGAGACCGCCGGGAGAAGCTCCACCACCGTCACCCTTGATTGGAACGACCAGGGTTCAGATGAGCTGCTCGGAGACGGCGGGTCCCCACGTCAACAATGACCGGCGACCTGGGACCGAGTTGGCGACGACGATGAGTAGCGTGGCCTCAGGATCTAGACGCCACCGCCTGGCGAACTGCCCAACGTCGGAGAAGAAGAGGGACCGCTGGAGGGACCGTCGGAGGGACCTGGCGGCGTTCGACTGGAAGCCGGAGAAGGAGCTTCTCATCGGCATCGACCGACGAGGCAGAGAGGAGGCGATGTACCACCGGTCTTGGTCGCTGACGCCGTCAATTGAGCAAGTAGCTTGGCGATCGGCTACGGGCCCCCGAGTGGTGACGACGAACTCATCATAAAAGGAGAAGAAGTTGGAGGAGAAAGAGGCAGAGCTCGCCCACTGGAGTTGTTTGCCTGTGGCGTCAATCGACGTAGAGGCGGGGTTGGAGATGAGGCCGGAAGTGGGTGGATCTTCGGGTCGACGGCTGGGCGGTCCGCCGCCGGGAGAGGTGGTAATGGAGGAGGCGCTGCCGGCGGAGAAGACGACTGTAGACACCACATTTTGTCCGGAGCAATCATGCTAATTATATATATAACTAATTGTGCATCACAATAATTTTTGGAAAGAAAGTTGAAACATTTTGGTTGAGATTAGCAGTGGCTAGTCAATAAGTACCATTGACTCCAAGCTTCAGTCGAAGGAGGGCGGCTGCTACCCCCCTGTGCAACCCTAGGTCTCAATCGCCAACAAACAGAGAACGTGGGTTGGGCGATGGATCGAACCACCGAGCTGGATGGATGCTTGGTTGGGCCGGAGGAGCTGGAGATTTTCATCCCAACTCGAAAAGGAGGCATTGGAAATGGGCCTCACATGGATGATTGTCTTCTTGGACTTATTTTGCAGGAAGTCAACTTCAAGAAAGAAGAAGACAAGGTGGACTTAGCAAGTGGGCTTTTCAATAAGTCAGGCCCACACGAGTTTCTGAAGAAGAGGAGAGTACAAGAGGTTAACATTGGTTTGGGCTTTAACTCTTTCTTTAAAGTATTTATGGGCCAAATCAAGGATAAGAGAAAAGAAGATTGGGAAAGGTTAGAGCTTAAATCCGCCACCAAGACCATAGAGGAATTTATGGAGCATTTCATTGAAGATCTCAAGGTGGGTAATGATGATGGGCAAAATGAAGAACTATTCTCCGATTCTTATTTCGTTGATTTTGAAAAGGAAGATGGCGGATTGTTCGGCTATGAAGAACGTGACACATGTCACGTACGTGGAGAAGAGACAAGAAAGGTGGGAGTTGCGCGAGAAGAGTTCATTCAAGGGATCGAGCGCAATTGGAAACGAAGAAAGCGGAAGGTCAAGGAGGTAGAAGTCAACTACAACCTTGAGGTCAAGGTTGGTTTCAAGGGGGATGGATTGTCAGAAACACATTTATTTAGAGTTTCTATTATTATATTAGGTAGGATAATTATAATTATGGTTAGTAGAGATTTAGTCGTATTAGGATTATTATTAGGGTTTTCCAGTATTTCCCTATAAATATGTACTTTGGGTTTACGTCATAATCAATCAAGAACAATATTAAGAAGAATCTCCTTAAACCCTAGTTTATCCTCTCAACTCCTAATTTCTCGTCTCATCCTAGTCCAAGGCCTCGGCCGATTCCCAATTCTATTCTTTCTCATCTAAATCCCTAATTCCTTATCTCAATCCCTAAATCCCTCTTTGTTACGTATAATCCCGAGTGCCGAAGATTAGTATCGAGAATCCCTAGAAGCGAGGTTCTCACAGGGTTACCTGCGGGTACCCGTTTTCCGTTCCGTATAGGTAATGAGTACCTGTTAACCTGTACGAGTTTGGGACATGGTATGAAGTTTTCTCTCCAAATGGGACTGGGTACCCGTTTCAAATGGGACTGGGTGCCTGTTTCAAGCGGGACGGGTATCCAGTCTCGTCCCGTTGTCCACCCCTAGTCGTCTAAATGAGTCTGAATGAGTTATTTGGGCCCAAATAACTTGTTTGGCTTCACAAAATTGAAATAAAGGATGCAAGAGGCTCAATTCGATAGGAAGAAGCTCCGACGGCGACAAAATGGATGAAGTTTCGAGAAATTGTAGAAAAATCGTTAGGTTCATAGATGAAATTTCTCCCTTTGTTTTGGTTGTGTGGTTTTATGGGTTGGGGAATTGGGTGTTCTGGTTATTATGGATTGGGGGAATTGAGGGCTATGTTTTGGAGATTCAAGGGTTCTAGTTCTAGATGCATGAATTAGGGTTATATTCTTTTCTGTGCTATCATCATCTTCTAGGATGTCTGGTTCTGGATAATCTTTAAGTTGTCACAGAGGTGTGGTTGGAAAATTGGTGTATTAGGACATCTTTGTGTCAGCAACCATTACCAATTATTAAGAGCCTGTTGCTACTGCAACTTTGTGATCTTTTTTTTTTAATTCTTTTCTAGGTTTAGTGTTGGTTGCTGCCACGGGAATAGGGTAGAACTCAGAACTTATGTAAATTTGGAAATTTTTATTGAAACTAACTAACTAGCTGTGTTTTGATTCTCCAACTAAAAACCCTCAACATACTCGAAAAGGACTCAATTGCAACATAATAAAACTCCTAAACACTAGATTCCAGCTACTAGAAAATAACTAACTAGCTGTGTTTTGATTCTCCAGCTAAAAACCCTCAACAGACTAAAAAAGGACTCAATTGCAACATAATACAACTCAAAATCCTAAATGAACTAAATCACAACGATGTAGTTTTACTAATTATTACACATAATTTATTTTGAACTCTCTTCTTGGGGCCAGACTTCAAATCCGTTAGAGCTTCGGATTAGAAGCCTTCTCTTCTTCTCTAATAAGTCCTCCCCTGAACTAAAGTCATTCTCTCATCTTCAGTTCATCAACTTTAGTCTTCAAAATGCAGAATGAATGTCTGCTCCATCAGAGACACCCATTTCGCTCCTCAATAGTTGAAACACTTCAAGTTTTAGAGGCTTAGTCATTATATCAACAACTTATTAATGTGAAATCGTACGTCAATGTGCATAGCCTTTTGCAATAATTCTTGCTTTTTTCTTATCCAAACTGTTGTCCTCTTTGAGCTTGTTTCTGTATACCCATTTAAGACCGGCGACCTGGAATCCCTCAGGCAAAGCAGTAAGAGTCCAAGTATTGTTATTGTTTACTGAGTCCACTGCCTGATACATTATTGCATTTCAACTGAGATCAAGAACAACTTCCTCAAAAGATTGAGGGTCATCTGTGATGGCTACCACAACTAGCCAACCAGTGTATGCAAAGCTCATATTAAAGTTCTGAAAACGACTAGGAACTAGGAAGCTTACTTGCTCTTTTCCCCAAAGTCAGACTTGGACTTGGTAGTCCCAGTACATCTGTAGTTTCTTTTTCCTATTATTATTCTTCTTCTTCATTCTCAACATTCTTTGGTGACTCGGGAGGATCTCTGTTTGTGTAGTTGGATTAGGTACTATCACAACATGATTAGGGGAATCTTCTTCATCACTATCTACATCCAGGTCACCCCATTCTTCATCACTTCCTTCCAGTATAGTTGTGTTAGTACTGACTGCACTTCAGAATTCCATTCACAACCTTTGCTTTTATAAAAAAAACTTTATTTCTACTAATCACAACCTTTTTGGCCTTGAGATTGTAAAGCTTGTAGGCCTTGGATTCTGCTGAGATTCTAGGAAATGGCACTTGGTGCTCTTTTCATTTAACTTTCTTGTTTGTTGGTTGGGAACATGCACATATGCAGTGCATCCAAAAACCTTGAAGTGTGAGACTGAGGGAGGATGCCATGTCCACAGATATTGTGGTCTATTTCAACCATTAGTTGTTGTTGGACCCAAAGCAGTCAAAATCGGGATTTTATGTAAAATCGAAAATGAGGGTAAAATTGGAATCGTAAAATCGAATCTTAAAATCGTAGGATTTTAAAGTCCATATAAAAATCAAGACGGAATAATATTAGTAAGGAAAATCATGAATAACACAAAAGCACATAACACTTACAATGATAATTTTTCAAGGTTAATGTTCCAATTTATCAAGATTAATGTTAAGAGGTGGTGAATCAATGAGATCAATACGTTGATGTCAATTGATTATAGTCCATGGTGGTTAGTGTGAGAGAACTAGATGATGTTGGTGGAGGAGAAGAAAAAGAGGCGTAATTTTGCAAATTTTAGGGAAAATAAGTAAAATTGACTCAAAGATTTGAATCGTAAAATCGTGAGATTTTAAAGATTTTAAGGATTTAAATCGTGAATAGTGGAGGATTTTAAGGTCCATAGATTTCATAGTGAAATCAGAATCGAAATAGGTAAGTAAGATCGTAAAAGCGTAGGATTTTAGGATTTAAATCGGGATTTTAACTACTTGGACTCCTATTGAGGACATGAGTGGTCCAAGCAACAGCTTTTGGCCAGAAAGCAACAGGTACCTTCATGTCTACTAGCATGCATCTCACCATATTTAGCATTGTTCTATTCTTTTTTTTTTCAGCCACCCCATTCTGCCAGGGTGTTAAAGTAGCAATGAATTGTCTTTTAATGCCTAGATCATCACAAAGATCTATGATTCAGTGAGCATGAATTCCCGTTTTCTAGCAGTCCTCAATCCTTGAATCATTAAACCAGTCTCTTGCTCAACTTGAGCCTTAAACTTCTTAAACCAATCCAAAGTTTTTGACTTTGCAGATAGAAAACAGACTCATAGCTTTCTACTAAAATCATCAGTTAAGGTAAGAATATACATTTTGTCACCATTTGACATTGGAGTAAGAGGTCGACATAGGTTCGCATGAATCAGTTGCATCCTTTCACATGCTCTCCACTTGTTTTCTTGTGAAAAGGTTTCCTATGTTGCTTGCCTTTGAGACAAGTAGCATAGACTCCTAGTTCACCCTTCAACTGTGGCAAATCGACCATAAAGCCTTTCTGTTTCAGCTATTGCATATCCTTGTGGTAGATGTGACCAAACCTTCTATGCCATAAGGCCAGTTCCTTCTCCCCACTGCTTGCAGTTTGGAAGCATTGTGCCTCTTGTTGAGTTATTCCAAGTTCATAATGGATGACAAACATCCTATTCGATTTCATCTCAGTTTGCAGAAGCAAACCCTTCTCTCCATGGAAGATTTTGCAGCTGCCATCCTTAATAAGAATGGCTAAGCCTTTCTTGCAGTTGGCCAATGCTCAAGAGATTTGTTCTGAGACCAGGAAGGTAGAACACATCAGTAATAATCAAATGCATTTCGGCATCCTCAATTTTAATACTTCCCTTTGCTACCACTTCCAATTTGATATCATTTCTAAGCCTTACAGTTACATTAGCACCATTATCTAGATTAGAACCACCTCTTGTCCCCAGTCATATGGTTGTTGCACCCTGAGTCAAGAAACCAACATTGCTCATGCTTGTCTTGTTTCACCTCTTCTAGTAGGGCCATCAGTCCTAGTGTCTCCTACTCCAACTCTATTGAATCTTTGGGATCGATGCCATGAGCAACATATCATCTTTCAGATCTTCTTGTGCTCTTGTTATCACCTTAGTGGAATCAACATAATGAGCATGTTGGTCATTGTACCACTCAGGACATTCATACTTGAAATGCCCCAGTTTGTGGCACCTGAAGCACTCAATTGCTTCTTTGTTCCACCTCTGCCTCTAATTCTACCTCTTCCTGGATAGAAGCCTCTCCCTTGACCTCTTCCTCCTCTTTCATGCTCAAGAGAAATCCTAAGAACTTGATCCTCTTCTATCATAGTTGTGACAAACTTTTTGTTGAATTTTAGTTCATGCACCAGAAGAGAATTTTGAAGTGCATCAATTGTTAGGAGATCAATATCTTTGAATTCCTTGATAGAGCAAATCACATAATTGAAATTATCGGGTAATGTTCCGAGAATCTTCTCCATTATTTTCTCGTCGGGCATGTCTTCACCACAATTTCTCATGGTGTTTGCAATCACCATGACTCTGCCAAAGTACTCAGACACAGTTTCATTTTAATCCATTTCAGGGAGTTGAAAATTACGTCTGAGTACATGTAATTGTGCCTTCTGCACCCTAGGAATGTCCTGAAACTTCTCTTTCATGGATTCCCATAGCTCTCTTGTAATGCCTTTCTTTGCAATTGTCTTCAGAAGAGTTCTGTCGATGGAACTGAATAAGTAGTTCTTGGCTTTCCGGTCTTTCAACCTCAACTCTTCTAAGTTCTTCAGCTGAGCTCCAGTGAGCTCTTCTCATGCAGCTGGTTCTTTGAAACCAAGGCTAGTCACAACCCAATTCTACTTGGATCGAAGCAGGTTCTCCATCAACAAGGTCCAATGCTTAATCCCCATAAAACTTTAGACGAAACTGAGTATGATGTATGCTGATGCATGTATGTAGTTGTCTTGATGTAAAAAAATACACATGATATATGTATGATGTACCATTACATACCATGTAGTTGCTAACAATGATTTTCATGCAAAGTTAGATGACAAGTGGTATTATGGGATAGTTTGGCCCTGTTGTAGTTTTTGGAGAAGTAGCTTCTGGCTTAAACTTTTAGAGAAGTATTTTTCAAAAAAAAAAAAAAAACAGTTGAGTGTTTGGTTGAAAAACTATTAGAAGTTATTTTTGATATGAGAGGCTGTGTAAAATTACTATAAAGGACTTATAGTATAAAATATGAATAAAAATTCTAAACAATAAAAAGTAGTCAATATGGATCTTGTATTCTTGTTAGATTTATTTTATTTTAAATAATATAGTTTTAAATTTTATTTTATTTTTAAAATAAAATAAATGAAATAAAATTAGATTTTTTGAAATAAAATTAAAATTTGATAAGGATAATCTTGTATTTTCAGAACAGCTTTTCAAGCCCTTTTTAGCTTTTCAAAATCCAAAATTTTAGATGTGTTTGGCCCTGCCTTAACCTTTTGAAGGCGAAAAACACTTCTAAAAGCTTGACCAAACATAGGGTATGTGTATCATTAGATTGTCTTACCATGGGAGTGGATTGTGATATAAGACCAATATGATTAGGGATTTGTTGGTGGGATTAAGTATATAAATGATCCATCCTTCATAACAAGGGTATCATAGTATTTTCTTACAAATATCATAAGTTAAATAATTAATTTATATGGTTCATCTAAACAACATAATTTTATGGTTGAATTCCCCCAAATAATAGACAAATACCACACTTGTTATTTCTGAGTTATTTCACCTAACAAATACCATACAATTAATTAATCCTTCCAAACGAAACCTTAGTTGGAGAGGCCATGAGTTATAGTGCAAAGTGCAAACTCATACATGAAACACCTTTCGGGCTCTTAATGGATAATACATCCTTCAAATCAATCAAGATCACCGTAGTAGCAGCATTTCATAATTAAGATACAAGCCATTCAGGTTTTGCAGGTCTGAATTTAACATTTAGATTATTATCTGCTAGGGAGTTGATTAGTACAAAATTCGTGCAAAACATTAATCTACAAATGTCCATCCCAATTTTTTATTTTTTTATATAAGGGTGAATATATTACTCAAACCTGAAAAAGAAAAGAAAACAAGGTCTGCACACCCATCCCAGATCGCCAGAAGTGATCCGAGAAGGGCAGAAGGGAAGATAAGAAGGGGAAAAAAAATATTAGGAGCATATTTGATAAAACGAAATAATAAAAGGGATGTTTGATGTAAAAAATAGTAGAACAACATATTATACGTATACACAGAACCAATTACACCTAAAACCACAAGCAAGCTCCTGAATAAAAAACGAGTCTGGTTCGTTAATCTTCTTACTAAGTGTACTAATGCTTCTGTGCACAGCTCCCCGATTGAGGAGGCTCCTCCTGATCCTATGAACGATCACCTTCCACGATTTCAACTCATCCTTGAAAATTCTAGCATTTCGTTACTTTCAAATCTCCCAGCACAACGCATAAAGTAACCTCATACCAGTTAATTGGGACGATTTATTAATTTGGATTAGGATCCAGAGGAGTGATCTGGTAATTCCTACTTGATTTGTTTGTTTTAGTCTTTGAATTACACGAATTTTAGTGAAGAGAGATGAGACTTTTGATTAATCAAAGTCTTTTTTTTATAATTTTTTTTTAATATGGTCAACCTCTATTTTTGTCCAAATTCGTTAAAAATTAGAAGGTGAAATGTTTTATTGATAGGGTATGCACCTTATCAACTCTCTAGTAGGATTTGGATTTTGCTTGCTTAGATTTTGGAGGCATCCTATAATTTTTTGTATTTAAATAATAAGAAAGTATGAATAATGAATTGGCAGTAAAACAGCTGGGTTTTGTTATCTATAGAAGGACTAACATCAGGTGTATAAAGGGGTCCCTTAGTCACATTACTAAGTTAATTTCAACCATTCAACCTCATTAAATTCTAATGGCTCAAACTAATCAATTTAAATGAATGACAATATAGTAATTACAAGAATTATTTAATTTTATTTATCAATTAAAATAAATAAAAAATACAGCCCTTCACTACCATCGCGTCTCCCTTCTCCGAGGGCGTGGCCATTTTTTCCGGTCCCGCCGTCCTATCCTCCGGCAGCGTGTGGCCATTTTTCCTAGGGGAGGGGTGGCCATTCTATCCTAGGAAATTCTCTCTGCCCCTAGTAGAGAGAGATTTCTTTTCAACTTTTTCGGCGATTAGAGATAGTGGTGGATGATTTTCCGGCAACAGTGCTGGATTCGTGATGTTTGTCAACCTATATTGTAATGTTTATAAGTTCAGTTTATATTGTTTATATCAATTCGCTTTGTATTATTTATTATTCTTGTTTGTCATTTTTATCTATCATGTTTGTAATATTTATATGACTATTTTGTATATATTGTAATCTGTAATGTTTGTCGATTCCTTTTGTAATGTTTATAAGCTTTGTTATTTTGTAATGTTTGTCGGTTACTTTTGTAATGTTTGTAAACTTCGTTATTTTTGTGCACCATGTTTGTGATGTTTTTTATGTCTAAAAAACAATCTGGTTGACTTTAACATGAAACTCCTCTATATAGGGATGAAGCCTCCAAAGTCAACCCGGGTGTTTTTTTGTTTGTATGTTTTGTCAATCTAGTTTGTCATTTGTATCCACCATGTTCGTAATGTTCGTATGTCTAAAAAACAACCGGGTTGACGTTGGAAGGGAGCCCCTTTATATAGGGATGGAGCCTCCAAAGTCAACCCGGTTGTTTTTTCTTTTTGTATTGTTTGTCGGTGTAGTTTGTATTGTTTGTACAGTTCATATGTTTGTAATGTTTGTAAATCTGTTTGTATGTCTTGTCGTTATAATTTGTACTGTTTGTATTGTTTGTCTCGTTTGTAAGTCTGGTTTGTATACTTCGTAATTTTTCATAATACCCAAATTATCCCTCCCACTAATTAAAAATATCTTCCCACTTTTTAACCGTTGAATTGAAGTGTCCAGATTTAATGACAAGGAGGGACTTAGTCAAGTGACTAAGGACCCCTTAGTCATGGGATCAGCCCTCTTTTGTTATCTCTAGAAGCCAAAAAGAGTCTGAAAGCATGGATGGAAGAACAGACTTCTCTTTAAAAAAAAAAAAAAGCAAATCACAAACGAAAGGATTGAGAATTTGTGAGTTTGAGAGATGTAACGTAACACACTTCTTTAATAAAACATATATAATTAAATTAGTGGTGAGATTTAGTATAGACAAAGGAATAAACAACACAATCTAATAAGTTTCAATCATGTTCCTCGACGCAACAATGCAATTAAAAACAGATAATGGTGCGGCCCCACTTATCAATTAACAACTGTCCTACACTACACAATACCCTCCTAATAATCAATTTAATGCATAGTTTATGACTTGATTCACCACCTGAGCTGAGAAACATATGCTTTTGGTCATATTTTAGCATCAATATAATATATGGGGTTTGCCAATTGTAAGAAGATATGATCAGATCTCATAGGAGACTCTTTATTAATATATATGCTTACATCATTGCTCACTTCTCATTATTCCTTCTTTGGTGAGAGCAACTACTCTCCATTAATTAATGCATTAATCAACCATATAATATGTCATTCCCCCAATACATGGTCAAGAACTCAAGATGGACAAACTTTAAAGTATTAATTAAAAAGCTTTTCCTACTTTAACTATTGGGTGTTGAGAATTTGACTATGGTGCTTACAGCTTACTGCGTTCATCATTATTTGATTTAGTGATGGGTGCTTCAAAATTGTTGTTCAAACGTGTTATATTTTATTTGCAAAATTGGCAATATTTCACGGTCGTAGAACACCTAACGTTGGGTGGAACAATTGTAAACCATGTAAGCACGCCCTTACGAATGGAGATGGAAATGGAAGCACCATGGTCGAATTGGGTTGACGGGGGATATAAATATATTTTTCCTGTATGCACATATTCGCAGAAGAAGGTTCATCTAGATTGCTGAATCATCAGATTTCTACACAATTCAACCTTTTCTCAAAACACATAATTAGGAGATGGATGGGACTTGACATCCCACTAATATTATATAATCCAATGATTCAAAGATATGCAACTTAATTTTTAAGTGGATTGGGAGATTTGTTACAACAAAGTAATCGAGAAATTAATTAATTAATGATAACCTACCTTCCAGGTGATTGCATCCCTCCATTTATATCTTTGTTTTCTTTGACTTGTGGTAGTTTGTTTTATTTTAAATATGCACAAGTGACAATTTAATTAATTAATTTGAATGATTAAGCATTACCTAATTTTATTCAATATATTTGGTTGCACGCCCATGGAAATGTGCCACTTGATCAAATAATAATAGAAAGGCTAACCCAATGAATCCTACATTGCGCACAATCTAACTCCGCATAACCAAATTCTCGGTCCTTTGAAATTAATGGATGAACATGTTTTTCACGGATTATTAAAAATTATGTGAATTTCTCACTCCTAAAATTTCTTAGGAAATCATATATAAAGATGTTTATTAAGTATGTGCATTGTATTCCCATCAACAAAAATTATTGACTCCCCATAGGAATAGACTCCATGCACCTCGGCCCTGTAATGATCTAACATGATCGAGTACCCTAGCTATCCAGAATAGCATCCCACTCAGCAACCTGAAACGAAATTGAGCAAGCAAAACCAAACTGGAACCTCCACCTTCGGAGCTAATCCAATCTGCCATCTAAGTCCCTTAACAAGCAAATCCCGACCCCTGAATACCACTTGCCAACCCCACGATGGTAAGGATCCTGGACATGGATTCAAGACGAAGAGTTCTGAAAATACATCCACTTGTACAACCCATTCGAAGCGAATCAGGTTCCTTCCATATCAACCAAACTACCTTTGTCGACAATGTTTGATTGAACCCCTCATATATGCTTGCTCGATCACAACGACTTCCAGACCACTCAGTCATGAAAACACCGTTGTGCTTGCTTCACCCTCGCCAAAATCTGGTAAAGTGCCTATCCAACCAGACACGTTCGTAGAATAAGGATGTAAAAGGAAATATTACATCGATTCCATATATAAAGTGAGCAACTATATATAGTTTCATCATAGTATCCATCAATTAATTCAAACTTCAGTCACGATCATCGTATTTGAAAATTCCAACTATCACGGTCTTTTTAAACAAAATTCAAACTAGGTTGTCTTTAAGTAAATATACATGTGAGACAAAACCATTTATAAAAGAAACGTGATACATAAACAATATACTTTTACGGAAACAAAGAGCAAGCTAGAAAGCAAATCAAGTATATAATAATAAACTAATGTTTGCATGGGACGGCTTCCTTTGATCTGACTTTTCCTCCCCGTTTATTCATTGATTAATGCAGTTATATATTTTGACCCCTTTTGTACGTTTTCTCCTATTCATGATTACAGAGAACCTCAAAATTAACAAATTAATTAATATATTCACCACCACCAACACTACTCCTCAATAATTTACAGGTACAAAGAACTATTTCATAACATAGAATAAAAAACCCACATCACAATTATTATAATAAAAATAAATTAATAAGCAATCAACTTCTCCCCTTTATAAAACCTATCTCCAACCCTACACCATTCACAAACAAACAAACAAACACTTCCTTCGTCCACAAAAAGAAAATGTCCAGAACCCAATACTCTTCCACCGTCGATCAAATGAACAGTAACACCTCCGCCGAATCTTCCTCCTCTGGCGGCAACACCAACAAGCTCAAGCTCAAGCTCTTCGGGTTCGAGTTCGACCCCAACCAACCCATCCACGGCCAAACCCATCCTCCGGCGGCCGCCGCCGAAGCTGACGAGAGCGTGAACTCCTCCTCCAGCACCGCACAGATCGCGAACAGAACGCCGCCGCCGTCGAGGAGTAGGTTGCGGTGCGAGTACTGTTTGAAGGAGTTCGCGAACTCGCAGGCGATGGGAGGGCATCAGAACGCGCACAAGAAGGAGCGGATGAAGAAGAAGCGGCTCCAGCTACAAGCCAGGCGCGCCACCATCAGCAGCTTCTACCTTCACGCGCCGCCTAACCCGACGACGACGGCGGCCCGGTGGTTCTACGAACCGGCTACCTCGTCGTGCGATGATGATGAGATTGGCGGCGGCGGCCGTCAGATTAGCTTTAACCATCGTCCGGATTATTTATCTGGGTACGATGTTAGTAATAATGATGAGCATCGGGGCGGGTTTACTTTGACGCATCATCGTCCCGTCGGCGGTGGTGGTCGGAGGTCGGGGAAGGCGGCGGCCGGTTCCAGGGGGAGAACTGATTTGGATCTGGAGTTGGGGCTGAGGTTACAATAGGAATTCTAATTAATTAATTCATGTGCGGAATTGTGATTAAGTGATTAATCAGTGATGTTAATTTTTAGATTACATATACGGACCCATATGATCGAGTTAGGTAGGAGGCGGGAATGCTACTTCATTATGATGAATACTTATTGTTTCTTTTAGTCTTTTTAATTTTTTTTTTAATGTTATTTAGGCTTCGCTAATATTCGAAGCTGATGATGATGATTCAAGTCCATTGATAGAATGGGGAAAAATAGAAAGAAAAAGAAAAAAACAACAACGAACTTGACTATCATAGTCTAGAAAAAAAATCCAGATTGCTTGATGGGGTTATTTTGTGGGAAAAATCCAGATTGCTTAATATTCACTTGTAGAATAACAAGCTCAAAAGTCAAATCGAACACCATTTGAGATGAGTTAGAATGCTAATTCTCGTACTAACCACTATAATCACCGTTCATTACTTTTAATTTAAATATGATGGTGGGGAGTAAGAAGGGGCATATTCGGCATATCAAAAAATTAATTAAATTAATAAATTAAATTTTAAAACATTTTCTCTTATTTTTAATAGAGATTTATTTTAGACGTGAAAAATATTACTACTGGAAATCACTCTACTTTAATTAGTAGTGGTTTTGGTTATAATGTTATACTGTTAGTACTACTAGTGTTTTTTTTTTGGTAGAAAACAGGGCGCTTAAAGGGCGCCCCAACCTTAATGCATTAAAGCAATATGGGCGTTTGAGCCCCAACACGATCAAAGTACAACCAGTACAACAACATGGTACTGGGAACATCGAAAATGTGCATCCCTACAGCAAGGGTGTGTCCAAGAGAGGATAAATAATCAGCAACGTAGTTTGCCTCACGGTACACATGCTCAATCTTGACCTGCCAAGGTCTCTCTAGCCAGCGACGAATCTCAGCAACACTCGTGTAATGTGGGTGGTTGGTCGTTGCAGGTTCAACGAGAGTAATCGCCGTGTTGGAGTCTGTCTAAAGAGTCACCTTCCTAGCCCCTTCTTCCCAAGCAAGCTTCAACCCATGCACAATTCTAGCCAGCTCTGCTCGAGTGATTGAACCCCCTCCAAAGTTCGCTGAAAAAGCTTTAATGAATCGGCCATCGTCTTCCCTCACGATTCCTCCACACATTGTGCTCTCGTGTGCTTGTATCACTGAGCCATTGGTATTCACGCACAGCCAGCCAGCTTGAGGTGGTTGCCAGCCAATGAGTCGACGTTCCCGGAGTCCCCCAGCTCCGAAAATGCGACTTTCTTGCTCAAATGTCGTGTGAATCCGCTGCTTTAGCTTCTTTGCGTCGAACTGAATTTGTGCATAGGTCTTCAGCTCACCTTCGAACAAGAGGCTATTCCGGTTTTTCCACAGTAGCCAACACGTACCTGCAAACAAAGTAGGATCTACCACATTACTGCGACTAGAAAGGTAGTGTAAAGTACTACTAGTGATTTTAATTGTTATCGGTAGTAATTTAGAAATTTTGAATTACTCATAATTGGTGATTTTAGAAGGTAATGATTAAATAATTACTACTAGTGTGATTAGTTAGGAGGAAACTACTACAGGGGGGGAAATAATCTACTGCACAATCACTACTACTCATACGGGCCACATCACTACTGGAAAAACTTTATCAAATCTGTAAAATCGCAGCTACTGCTATAAATCATTATTGTTGAGAATCATTGCCATATATCTGAAAAGCTAGTACTACAAATCTAGATAAAACCAAGACTTGACTTCTCATCACTACTACACAAAATGATTTTTTTTTTACTTCTTCCATTTATAAGATTTCGTCTTTATCAGTGGTCAAGCGCATCTCACCCTCAGCGACCCACTTCTCCCGCCGCCGATTTGAAAGGAATCTCCCTGTAACCGGCCACCATGTCGAGGTAGAGGGGGTGGCAATGGCGAAAGTAGATCTAAGGCGTGAGTGGCCTTGTCGGCTTCGGATTTGATGAATCTGATGACGACCCTCTCGGTCTCTCAAATTCGTCACCACTGATTGCCTCCTCCACCGTCATCGATGTCCCTTCTTCTCTCGCCATTGCCCTCGACGAACTGCTTTGTGTCTTTGGGCTCCCGTGATGGGATGGAGATCGATGACATCTTCTCCTTTGCCGTTATTTACAATGACCACGTCGCCAATTGGCGGAGGAGAAAGTTAGGGGAGAGTTTGTGATGATCGCACCATTACCAAAATGGTCGACCACAACAAAAAAAATTGGTCGATCGATTTGAGACAGTCATACAATAAATGGTTGACCACAATAGGAAATAGGTCGACCTTTCAATTTAATCATATACAAAATGGTGGACCGTAAAAAAAAAGTCGACCACTTCAGGGTAGTCATTAGCAAAATGATCAGTATCATATCTGCAATGAGGCCGACCATTTTCAGCAATAGGTTGACCAGATAAAAGAAGAGTCGACGACAAATCAATCTATCCCTCTTGAAGTGAAACGTAGAGGAAAATGTTGATTTTGTGGACGACCACTTACAGTGAAATAAACCTACGACCTTTGAATTTTGTGCTTATGCCTGTCGATGCATGTACTTTATTTGGTCTAAAAAATTACGATAGAAACCAACAAATTCAATTTGCAATCATAATAGCAAGAAACCATAACTTCTTAATAGCTTAATCACTAACACCAAATACAATAAAACACACCTCACAATAGTTCACACATACCTAAAATAAAAAACCACAACGACTTAATATCAATCCACGATCATAGTTGCTTTAAACCAAATAATCTTTAAGACTTAACAAATTCCACAACCAAAAACACAATCTAAATCATGGAGTTCCTAGACTTCTCTCCTCTCACTCATCCGCATTCTCCTCATTGGTGTTGCTGGCATTATGGTAGTCGGATGTGGTGAGATGCATGTATCTTCCACTGAAAGATCGGAATTCTTCTCACATCTCTATTACACTCACCTGTAGTGTGCTCGTGTGGCTGGACTTTGAGCTATGATATTGTATATGAAATTAATATAATGGGTATTACGGGTACCCATACTGCCCAAACGGGTAAACTCGTGGGTACCCAATCTCAAAATTCTTTATAAAGGTAAACTTATATCTAAGTTGGATGGATGAGGGAGCAGAGAAGGAAGGTGTTGCATAGGCAAGCTCCCCCTTGCTCTCCTAGTCACGTATCCCTTGATATTCGACAACATATGAGCTGTTGATATCCTATTCCGTTAGATCCCACCTTGCGTAAAAGCATTTACCCGAACTAATGGGCAACAAGGTCCTTACGGATTTCTCCCTTGAGGTGTCATGTCGTTCATTCGAATAAGGATCGATCGAATAGGACCACCATTTCTAGTCTTAACGCTAAGTGACTTGGATTTGGATCCTTGTACCTCAAAGGAGTGCAAGTTTGACTAAGCATTCATTCGAATCGTCAAATAACAAAATAGAGGAAATCATGCATCGACACATATGAAAATAAAATAATCATATTATGCCAAACATCGAGTTTTACATGACCAGAACCCCTAGGGGTTACATACCTATGCAACTAAAGGAACTAAGCCAACCATGAGGAAGGGTTTCTAGACGATCATCGAGTAAAACAAATTCCCTAGAATACCACTGGAATCGGCAGCCACAAAAAAGAAACGGAGGCAAGTGCTGCCATTTATGGCATCGATTCCTCCTTTCTGGTTGGTTTCTCTCTAGGTCAAGTGAGTCGCTCTATTGGCAAAGTAGCATCCCTTCCTTGAAATCTCATCTCCTTCTCCTCATTTCTATCTATAGGGGTCTATTTATAGGCCTTTGATCGGCTTTCTAAGGAGAGAACCTCGTAACTACTGCATCATCCAGTCAATCTGAAGTCTCCTAACTCATGGCCAGCGAATCAAGAAGCTCCCATGTAAATTTCTAATAAAGTAGAGGTGTTGTGTAAAATGGCGGTAACGACGCTGTTTCTCATCATGGGCACCATTTTTTGTGCCATTTCTTTAAGCCCATCTTCTCTTTGATTCTCGACTCCAACAACTGGATCTCAATGTCCCCTTTGGCTATCAAGTGGTCCAGTAGACTCCTTTCAACTGAAAATGCATAAAGTGTTACCAAAAGTGCATCAAACCCTCAAAAGAAATCCTAGGGTTGCTAAAACACACTTGAAGCCATCATAACACGAATTTAAGGTATAATAATAATAATAATAATAATAATGATGATATAAAATTAATGCACTTTTAATCATAATATGGAGGTATAGAATAGTCAATTATGTGTGTCATCAAATAACCCCTCACTTGAACTTTGCTTGTCCCCAAGCACACCTGAACTCAACATCCTTCAACTCACTAGACCTCTACGATGACACGTGACTTTCGATCTTAGGTATTGGATCATAAGAAGCTTTCAAGGTCAATTCTTGCACTCAGAAACTTTTGATCCTTGCAATGATGCTCGAAACGTACTTCATAAGGACAAAATGATTTGCCTCTCAATAGATGGAGTTCTCTTTCTCTTACTTGGGTCTTCATATATGAGGATTAGGGAAGCTTATGTAGCTTGATTAGGAAGTATTTGTATCCCTAGCCACATAAATATTTTGAAATTTTTTCACATGAAGGCGATCATGCATGCGACGCCGCTTTGCACACAACATACCCTTTAATGCATAGAAGGGGGTTTATTCTACTTTGTGCTTTGGTACTCAGCAAGCCTTGATTAAGCAAGATTGGTTTTTTTTTTCCAGCTCATTTTCCTCGATTGTGCGGAGGGTCAATGAAGTCAAGGGGGTCTTGGAGCTTTATCCATGCCCTTGAAAACACATTCTTAAGTTGGCAATCCTATCACACGGGTGGAAATTTTATTTGTAATAGAGAGGAAATAACATAATCTCATAGGACTACCCTACAAAGACTTAACTAGTATCTCTTTCAAAACCCATTTTTTCCAAGGATAGGACGCTTCAAACTTGGCTTTTACCCCACACTTAATTGGTGGAAACATCATCTTTTGATTTAGACTTGACATGGTATGATTTCGGATGTATGAAGATACATATCGACCCCATTTTAGCTTTAAGCGTAGAAGACTCATTTCTTTGAGGAGGAGTTTGAGAACTCAATAATGATGGTATGAAGCACCAATCCTTACGTTCTTAAGATGGATTCAAGTCTCGTGACAATGACATCCTTTATAGCCCCTACACTAGCCTCCCTAGATCATGTATTAACGCAAAGAATGTTTATTTCTTTCCAGCTTGCCGCCTTAACCTCTTCCCCGATGGGATGAACCTTAAATACGATCGTTTTCAACCTGATTTCCATAGGTGAGCATTGCAAAAATTGATCAACTCGGCTTCTAGCTCAGCTATACGTGCCTCTATGAGAGCAAGCCCGTGTTCCATCTCCTCTATGGTTTGTTCTTCATTTTGAGTTTTTGTCACGACGGAGGAGATTGAGTTGACAGTCTCTACTAATGGTGATTAGACTACTGGCACCTTACCATAGATGGGCATTGAAGTGTTCATACGTTCAGGGTAATCAATGATCCTATTGCGAGGATCACTTTCTGCCTACTAGTTTGACTGCCCTTAAGAAGGATAGCTCTTGCCCTAAGGTGCGAGTAGGCTCCTCTTCGATATAGCTCGTTGGCATATGCGAATCTCCCCAATTTTTGATTCCTCGGAATCTCCCAGATATTGCCACAAAAAATAAAGTGCAAGAACTGTTCTGACTCATGGTTCAGTCCGTCAGCGAACAAGTGAGCAAGCTGAAAAGGCTCAAAATTATGATTGGGATAGTCATCGATATTACCCCATGTATCGGTAGAGAGGCTCCAAATCTCCTTGTCTGAAGTTTAGAATTTTATGTGCTAGAAAATATTTACTCCACGGCCAAGCGTATTTATCGAGAAATGTTTGAACTAGCTCATCCCAAATAAGGGCGACTTCGTGAGGCAAGTTGTTGAACCATCTCTTGGTGCCCTTTTTAGAGTATAGTGGAATAGCCCTATAACCCCATATATTCGGGTGCCTCTTTGAAACACTATTCTGATCCTAATAGGGCTTGAATCTTATGGAGATGGTTTAATGGATTCTCATGAGGGAAACAAAAGAAGGGTTTCATGTAGTAGAGTTCATGAATGAGAGATTCCTCTATTCCTAGTTAGTAGTAAGGTTGGCCACCTTGAATGAATTAAGGTGTGCTCTGGGTACGTCAAACTTGAAAACAGCCCAAATGTCCATGATTTTAGGCTCATATGCTCCTAGAATCTCATTATTCGTAGGGGTGGAACTTTGGGAGAATATGGACAGTTGAAAGGTATGGCGAGATGCAATCAATGTTTAGAAAGAGGCTACTCCTAAAAAAGGGTGCCATGAACGCCAAAATCATAGCAATTCAGGCGCCTGGGACCGATTTTGATTCCCTCGGAGTGAACAGAAACTTACTCGATACGACTAGAATCAGAAAACTAGACTTGACATGAAAAAAATAGCAATAGAATCCGAAGAAGAAATAGAACTCATACATAGTCCCTTTTCCGAAGTTTGCGAGATGTCCCTAGAAATGACGTCAATTTTTGATTGTCGTAGATTGTAGCACAGACTAAATTTACATGCCCGAATACCAAGATTGTATTTCCGTAGATCTCTTGGAAAACCCTTACTTTAGTGGTAAAGTACGATTCTATTTGAGTTGAAAACAATGTAAGAGACGGATGTGCCTCCGGTTTTGCAAAACTAAAATGAAAAGAAAGAGAATGTGTAGAAAGGTAAACCTATAGCTAAGTTGGATGGATGAGAGAGCAGAGAAGGAAGGCGTTGCGTAGGCAAGCTCCCCCTAGGTCTCCTAATCACGTATCCATCAATATATGGCAACATACAAGCCGTCGATTTTGTATTCTTTTAGATCCCACCTTGTGTTGAAGCATTTATCCGAACTAATGCACGACAAGGACCCTACAAATTTCTCTCTTGAGGTGTCATGCCATTCATTCGAATGAAGATCAATCAAATAGGACCGGCCTAGGGGTGTTCAAATGGTTACCGTGGTAATAACCAAACCAATTAAGCCTAAATTTCATTAACCATGGAATAAAATTTCTTAACCAAACCGTCCAAATTAACACCAAAACCAAATTAACCAAACCAAAGTTTAATTGGTTTGGTTAATTGGATAATCGGATTAACCAAATAATTCACATAACGTTACATGAAAATAATTATCATATTAATGAATAAAACATAACCATATGTTATTACTATCATAAACTATCATTAATTGTCAAAAAAAACATAATTATCATTATATATAAGCAATAATAATAAGACTAACCATCCATGATTATCATCATCATTGGAGTTAATACACCATTCATCATCTCTGCACCAAATATAGTTAGCTTACAACAAACCCTTAACTTAAATATTAAATGCATACCAATACCACTCATCAGGAAGATAAAGCTCCCCTACAAAACACTTAAACTATAGATAGTTTGAGTTTAACTGTCATGGTATTTTATGTAATCCTAAAGTCTAGTAGTTGTCCAAAATGTTTTGGTTTAGTAAATAGGCAACCCATTTAATTTTTTACCCATAATGCTTTGGTTTGTTGTGCATATGGAAATAAAATAGGGAATCACGAAAGTTTGGTTTGGTTGGTTGCATGGAAGTATAAATAATTTTGTATATTAGGTGTATCATTAATTGGTTAATTGGTTTCATTGGTTAGCAGTGTTGAAACCAAACCAAACCACCTAAACCAAATAAGCTAAATTGTTTAACCTAACCAAGCCAAACCAATTATCCAAAGTAACCAAACCAAATTAACCGAATGCTACCGGTTAATATGGTTACCACGGTAACCAATCCGTTTGAACACCCCTAAGGACCGCCATTTCTAATCTTAATCCTAAGTGACTTGGATTTCGATTCTTGCACCTCAAAGGAGTGAAATGTCTACTAAGCATTCATTCAAATCAACAAATTATGAAATAGAAGAAGTCGAGTATTAACACATGTGAAGGAAGGATAATGCAGCATGTATCGCACGATTGAAGGAATGATACATCAAAGGGGACCAGATAAAACATATTTCACCAAAAAATTTCTTCGCTCATGACCTTCAAAAGAATGGTGAAATAAAAGTACTTCAGATTCGTTTATGTGATAATCTGGCAGATTTATTCACAAAGTCTCTTCCTACTTTAGCATTTGAGAAGGTAGTTCACAAGATTGGAGTTCGACTATTCAAAGATCTTCAATGATGTCACGATGAGGGGGAGTACATATGTACTGTACTCCCCCCCCCCCCCCCCCCCCCCCCCCCCCCCCCACACACTGTGGTTTTTTCCACTAGATTTTTCCCGGTAAGGTTTTTAATGAGACAGTATACAAAGGCGTATTACAAATTATGGACATCTAAGGGGAGCATTATAATATATACATTGCATGGATGTCCACCCTACACATCATCATCTCCCCAACCTCCTCCTAGCTACATTGATGAGAATGACTTGCTCATTGCTTATAAAAGCAAGGCTAGAGAAGAAGAGAAGATACACAAAAAAACATCAAAGCTTATATACCTCTCTGTATTCAATTGTATCACGAGAATATGTATCTCATCATCATATTTTCTCGTGCATTTCGAAATAATTGTTTCACGCAATAAGAATTTTTATTTAAATACAAGATTTATAAGAATCAGTTATAGACCGTTTGGTACCAAATGAATAGAGAATTCATTTCATTGTAAAATGAATTACCGTGTAGAATTCATTGTCAAATGAAATCTTGTGTTTGGTATGTCTTATTCAAATCCTTAGAAATAAAATGAATTGCAGTGTACAATTCATTGTCAAATGAATTCTTGTGTTTGGTATGTCATATGTATAAGTAATTTAGTTAATAAAAGAGGATAATTATGTCATTTTATTATAATTAGTAAATACTTGAGGAATTCATTTGGAAATTCCATCTCAATTCATCGGAATTGCTATAACTAGTTTCAATTTTATAGAATTCAAAATTTAGAATTGAAAATAAATTTTTTTAAATAACAAACATAAAAATATTTCATTCTGAATTTATCAAAACTTATGAACGTAAATGTCAAATGTATGTTATTTAATTTTTGATTTGACACCTAATTTCCCCTCCAAATTGCTACCTTGCTTGGTTTGTCTCATTCCTTTCTACGTCTGCCTTTCTCTCTCTCCCTCTATATTAGCTCCAGCCTCCAGCTCAGGTGGAGGAGGTCCCATGGAGTCTTTCCCTCCCTCAATCCTTCTCTAGGGTTTTTCTTCCTGGCGCTCTTTAGCCCTTTTCGTTTATATTCGAACGTTGGCGATTTCTTTTATGTTGCTCCACGTGAAAGTCCCACGGGGATTGATAGAGATATGTTAAGAAATTCTTCGAGCTGCATTGGTGAAGATTCTCGTTAGGGTTTGTTGCTTCTCCTTCCTCTGCAGTTATCGGGGTTTTAATTCAGTCGAACGTTCGATTTGGAAATGCCTGCCCACAGATCGAAGTCGGAGAAAGAGGATGCCGGGAAGCAGCTCCGACGGAGCCCTTACGAGGTACTCGGCATCTCGAGGAACTCTTCCGACCAAGAAATTAAGAGCGCTTATCGGAAAATGGCCCTCAAGTAAGCTGCTGCTTCCTTTATCTTGTATCCTTTGCTAAGGCATCTTTCTGGGTTCTGGAAGTCTTTTCTTCTCTTCTAGGAGTTAATGGAATTGGTTTTCTGGTTGTAAGTATTGAAAAGCCTGTAATTGAGCAGAGCAATTCGCAGTCTCAGGGTTTTTTTTGTAGATTTTTTACTTAAAATTGTTGATGTTCTATGTGTTCCTGTCAGCGAAGTGTCAATTTTGAGTCAAACACGGGGCAATAGTTTCTTACCTTTGTGTTCCGGAAATGGAAACTTCGAATTCAAAGTTGGATTTTTATCTCTTTTTCAAATGGACCTGGTTGAAGATTTACAGAAGAGGGGCCTTTGGCAGCAAAAAGGTGTTAGCTTTTGATCTCGTGGCTCCAGACTCCAGAGGCAAGGAGTTGGGAATTAAAACTGTTGTGAGATTCAAATAGTTTGGTTTTGGTGGTGTATCTAGGATAATTGGATTGGTGGGTGGGAGGGACTAACTGTGAAATGAATAAGGCCTCTTGCTGTATTAGCTGAATAGCAGAAGGGCCAAGGTTATTGCACATGCTCGTATAAATCGTGACACTGCAGGTAGAAGAGCATGGTTAACTAGATTTCAGGGGGGTTGATAAATTTACTGCTGATTAGGTGGTTGTATGTCTTGGAAAAAAGTTTAAAATAGGTTTAAAGGAACCGAAATACTTCATGTTTTTGTACCATCCTTCAGTAGACGTGGTTGATAGATTGCTATTTGGAGTTATCACAACGGGTATTGAGCTTGATGTACTTGATGTGGTTAGTGGTAGAGGCGAAGGGAATCCAAAACATGTTAGCTATGGTCGTGCTGTTTTTTTATATCACACAGGAAAGGTGATTCTATTATCCCTGCGACTGAATATGTGTGGCAACTACGATTAACAATCACCATTCATGTATACGGTGATTTGGTTATGCAATTGTTTTGTTTCTCCTACATTTTGTTTTCTCTTAATTTGAACATTCCACTTTCTTTGAACTAGTCAAGTGTGCGGACGCTGATGGTATAGTGTCTCAGGTACCATCCTGACAAGAATGCAAACGATCCAAAAGCAGCTGATATGTTCAACGAAGTTACATTTTCATACAGCATACTGTCTGATCCGGACAAAAGACGCCAATTTGACAATGCTGGTTTTGAGGTAAGGTTGTTGGAGTGTTACCTTAGCAGTTATAGAATCCTGACGAGGGATGTTTGTGTATCTTCTGACATGTATATGACATTAAGTCTTTTTTTTTTTTTTTTTGTGTGTGGAAATATCAAGATAATTCATTGGCCTGGGCTTTCCTGATCCAGTGCAACTCAATTGATGTTAGAAGCATTTTGCAACTTGCAATTTTCTCCCCGATTGGGGTCATGTGAATGCTCCCTCTTTGTTGCATCAGGCTGTTGAGGCAGAAAATCAAGATCTGGAACTGGATCTCTCAAGTTTAGGAGCTGTGAACACTATGTTTGCCGCACTATTTAGGTAATTTCATTGATCTTATGATTTAATCATTGGTTTAACATGTAGTTTCTTGTGCTTGACTTACAGAAATGCTTTTCTATTAGCATATTTTTCATGTTTGCATTTGTGTCATCTTGTAGTAAACTTGGTGTGCCCATCAAGACAACAGTATCAGCCACTGTATTGGAGGAAGCACTTAATGGTGTGGTTCCAATTTACCCACTTGAACTCGGGCATCCAATTTCTCGCAAGGTGCGATATATCTCCTGGTTCAGATGTTAGTTTTACCAACTTCATTTGTGCTCACAGAGATTGCACTTCGAAGCAGGTTGAGAAGCAAAGTGCTCACTTCTATTCTGTCACAATCTCAGAGGACGAAGCAAAAGCTGGTTTTGTTTGCCGAGTGCAATCATCCGAAAAAAGCAAGTTCAAGGTTTGTAACATCAAACAGTAGTGAATCCCTGTACAGAAATTCACTGAAGATCTCTGCCGGCTAGTTAATTTGACCATTAGTCTTACTACTTCAATGCCTTTGCAGTTATTGTACTTTGACCAGGAAGAAAACCGTGGATTGAGCCTTGCTTTACAGGTACAGAAAAATTGTCACTTCTGGTTATCCGTAATTTTTCTTAGTAGGACAGGTACAGTTTGTCCGATTTGGATCTTTAAGAAATTCTTCTGTTACATATTGCTATTCCCCATCGGTGGTCTACACAAAAAGCTTCTTTTACTGTAGCTGAGTCTCCTGTGGGTCTGGGGGATGTTTTTCCTAGAGCATGTCTTGGATACGTTTTCTAATGAAGGTATAGAAACAGCATTATGCTCTACGTTTGGTGAATGGTTTAAAATCACCAATAAGGAAGTCATATTTGCAGAGATTGTCTGCTCTGGGGTTGTGCATGTTGTAGATGTGCTCTCAAAAATGGAAGACTATGGATAATCTTATATATGATGAATTCCAAATGCATATAAATACTGAGCACTTTTTTCTCCCATTTCTGGTATAACAATGTGCTTACGTTTGGAGTGTAGGAGGAATGCACTAAAACAGGAAAAGTCACATCTGCTGGAATGTATTTCCTTGGGTTTCCTACATATCGGTTGGATCAAACTGTGAACTCGGTAAATTGATGGTGCTGTGGAAGATACTACATTTGCCTTTCTATTTTCAGCTTATATGTTTGCTCAATTTCTCCGTTCCTTTTGTTCTTTAAGCTTGCGGCTGCCAAGGATGCTGATGCTGCTTTCTTTAAAAGGCTAGATGGCTTTCAACCTTGTGAAATAAATCAATTGAAGGCTGGAACCCATGTTTTTGCTGTCTATGGTTAGTTCTAGTTTTTCCTTTTCCTTTTTTTTCCCTTTGTTAAATATGTATATCTCCTGATTTAGATGCATTAATGACTTCTTTAATTTGGTCGCTCGTTTCAGGTGACAATTTTTTCAAAAATGTAAATTATACTATAGAAGCTGTTTGTGCTGTACCTTTTGTGGAAGAAAAGCAGACTCTTAGAGCCGTTGAAGCTGAAATTCTTGAAAAAAGGATAGAAATATCGAAGTTTGAATCTGAATACCGCGAGGTCTGTAATTATCCCTTGGTTAAAGTCCATCGTAGATGTGATTTACTTTTGCTAACTTCGTTTGTAAGCTTGACAGGTGTTGGCGCATTTCACAGAAATGACGGGTAGATATGCCCAGGAGATGCAAGAGGTATGACGTATGCAGATTTTGTCCGATATCATTAGTTCACATCACTGTATAGTCTTCTGATCTATGTCTTGATCAATGCAGATTGATGAGCTTCTAAAACAAAGGAATGAAATTCATGCAGCCTACACAGTTGTACCACCAATGAAGCGGAGTATAAGTAAAAGTAGGAGTAAGGGTTCCTTCAAGGAGAACCATGAAGTTGGACAAGCAAAAGATAAGAAATCTTCAACAAGAGATAGACCAAAGAAAAAGAAATGGTTCAATATCCACATAAAAGTAGACAAGAGAAAGACTTGCTAATCCATGTAAGGGACACAAACTTCACTGCCGTTCTTCTTCCCAATTGTGTTTCAGGAACTATGCTTCCTAATCTTTGATTCATCGCTGCAGAATAATTCCGGAGGCCGAATCAGATACACATTAGTTTTTGAACAAACTTTTCCTGGTGATTCGGCTCTGATGGCTTTTTTCTACTCCGACCATAATTGGTTGCTGAATGATTCCTACTATACTTCATGACTAATGTTGAAGTGCGAAGACGGTCTTCTTGTGTATATTGCTACGTCAACAGCTCAATGTTATGTAAAATGTAATCTTTTTGATGGGGAGTTTCCCCTTTCCTAGGCTTTTCTGGTGTCTTTTCTTCCCCGTGATTGTAAGAACCATACCTGTACATTTGCATAATCTATGCAATATATTTTTTGTTCGTTCATGGCGAACTACGTTGTCACCATTGGCTGCTTGGCAAATAGGTAAGCCTCTCCAAAGCTACTATTTAGCTGCAAGCTGTTGTAATGGGCGTGGTTTCATTTTTGGTTTCCACACTCTTGACAATTGTGATTATTCATTAGTCCAATGCCTGTTCTAGGAGTCGGAGGGAAGTTAGTGAACTGAAAGGAGTGACTGCTCAGGGGCATTAGTTTTTCTCATGAGATAGTTCTAGGTATGTCTTCTGTGTTTCCAATTTTTGCAGGATATTTCATGATGGTTCTGCAGGTAACATGCAACAATGTTCTTCGACGCATTGGGCGGGTAGGCATTCATTCATTCATAATGAATTTGCCTTTACATGTTCACAGTATTGATCTAATCACACCTGTCCCTCACCTCGCCATCTTTTCCTGTCTTGATCTTGTAGGTGCTGAGCTTCTCCATCACTTGAGCAAACGCTTGGAAGAAAGCCTTTTTGTTCTTTGCATAAAGCTCCACGAAAGGTTTCGTTCTCCGATCTGCAGCCAGGGCTTGATCCGAAGCAAGCAGCCATAGCCCCTTGTCCAGGTTCTGATAGTACATGTTGTCGAACTTCCCAGGGGTCATCACATCGTTGAAGGCGCTCATTGTCGGGTCCTTGGTGTAGTTTTGACACAGTTTCTTCAGCCCCTCCGCGTACTTGGGGTTAAGCGCCAGATCAGTTGGGGAAGTCCTGCTGAAGTTGTAAAGCCGGTAGCTGAACTCTGTATCGTATGGGCTCCGATCAGCAGTCACCATTTCTTAGACCGTGTTCCCTCTGGAGACAACTAAGGCAATGACCTGAGAGATGGGCATGGTCGGCTTCTGGAGGTTGGGGTTCACACAGGAAGCGTCGGAAAACAGCCTGTCTTTCCGGCCAAGACGGACACAATAAACAGGGCCACCGACCATGCTGATGAGGTTGCAGGCTGCGGCAGTGAGGATGTCGACAATGTCGGGGCATTCGAGCTCGTGGGCGGTCTTGGCACGAACGGCCGTCTCATATGCATCGCTCGGGAGTCGGGATGTTGAGGTTGAGGTTGGGGTCACGTTCTGTCTTGTGGAAAGGCGATGGTGCAATGAGGGTGGAGGCGTCGCATCCCTCAACCATGCAGTGGTGGAAGGAGAGGCGGAGGAGGACAGCTGCGATGGTGGTCGGGGTGATGTTTTGTTTCTGGGTGGCGTTGGATTGTATTTAACTTGCCAATTCATCTTGCCATAGTAGAGAGATATCCTGCCGTGACTTGCATTGAAATTTAGATGAAGTTGACAAATCTCAACCCAGACAATTGATTGGAACTGGAAAAAGTTTCTGAATTGCTATTTGTCGTCCTAAAATTTAAATATTTTCGTCCTAAACCGTATGAAAATGACGTTGATGCCCCTATCCCAAATTCAAACCCTAATCTCTCTGCTCCTTATCGTCCCGTCCACCTGCCGGATCTCGGCAGCCGCTGCCGTTTGCCAACCCGTCATGACTCCGATTCCCCCAACCCGCCATCGTTGCATTTCGCCGAGCCGGATTCTAGCCGTCGTGGCCATTTCGTAGAAATCGAAAGAACCATTATTTCTTGAGATGCAAATTCCAAAGACCTAATCCCCAAATTAAGCAAGCAGCTCTGGCCTAGCAAGCAGGCGGGGAGTCGGCACTGCGATTAACGACCTTTTCTTCTTGATCAACAGCGCAAACTCGTCGGCAAAATCAACAACTCCTCCTTCCCCGTCGGCAAGCTTCCACTCGAAACAATGCAAGAACGAAGCCAATACATACTTCATCAGCCTCTCCGTCAAATGAACTCCCGCACAGCTCCTCCGACCCGACCCGAACGGAATGTACCGAAAACCACTGCTCCCGCCGCCCATGAAATCAAACGCCGGCGGCCTCCCGTCCCCACCGTCCAGAAACCGCTCCGGTCGGAGATCCGACGGCTCGTCCCAGAACTAAGGGTCCCTGTGGATGGCCCAGCCGTTGACGACGACTTCCGTCCCTTGGGGGACAGTGAATCCGCCGACTTCCAGTATCTGGACTTGGGCTTTGAAATGGGCCATGGAAGCCAAGGACGAGGCAGCACCAGAATCCAGCAGAACCTGCAACAAATCCTTCTTCTTGTTATTAACCCCATCCCCTTCCTTCTTCTTTCCACCACCGCCCAATCTCTTCTCAATCGCCGCGCTCACAATCCGATCAAACCGTTGAGGCATCCGGCGCTAGAGGTGTAGAAGATGTAGCTGGGGAGGCCGAATTCGTCGGCGACGTCGATGAATGTGGTGCAGAACATGTCCACGAGGAGCCCGGAGACGAGAGGGGAGGCCTGGACGAGCTTGGCGACGGCGTCGCGGACGTGGGATTTGTATGAGTCCATGAAGAATTTGACGACGTCTTTGACGGTGGGGTCGACAGCGGCGTCGTTGGGTGGCAGGTCGACAAACTTGACCCGGTCGGAGAGCGCAGCGGCGGCGAGGGATTTGGTTAGGACGCAAAGGGAGACGATATTTTATTTTGTAATAGTTGTAAAATGAGGTGTAAATTGTAAATATTTAAAATTTATTATTTTATTATTTTTTTAATGGCCACGTCACTCATTTAACGGTCAATTATAATAGTTGACTGTCACATCAGCAAAAACTAACGGAGACTAACGGAAAGTGACAAACTTGAACTATTGAACTAATTTTAGTAACCATAAATGGAATTAAATATTTGCAGTGACCAAACATGAACGGTTTTAGTAAACCCAGTGATCATCCTTGTAATTAACTCTAAAAGTTATTCACATTTCTTTGATAGTGTTTTCAGGCAGTTAATCTTTTTATAAAGTAGGCTTGGTCATAACAATGAATTTCATTTGAATCGAATCTTTTGGAGTTGGCTTTTATGGTCGGGTATTTTATGGGCATGAACGTTATATTTTTTAGGGGTCGTTTGCTTCAAGGATTGTTATCATGGATTTGACACTAAAAACCTAACCATTAGGAATTTAACCACAATCCCTTGTTTGCCTGTCATAAAATTTTTAGACAAATCTGTGGGCCCCACGGATTTGGGTTATTTTTTTTGTTCCAAATCCGTGGGGCCCACGGCTTTATAAATCCCACATGATTATTAGGGAATTGGTGATGTGCAGAAAAACCAAGATGCCAATTGACACTCCTATCCTCATTATTTTTCATTAACCCAAAATTGCCCTCTCTAACACTCACATATCTGTCGTTTCCACTCTCCCTCTGCCCATTGAACGCCAAACAGAGAAGTTGCTGCGAAGAGGAGTTCTCCACGGGGATTTCTGGAACAGCGGAAGAGGAGTAGCGCGCACGATCAGGCTACGTTCAGGCCGGCGATCAGGCTACGTTCTTCGGCCGGCGATCAGGGTTGCGTTCAGGCGGCATCTCCGGCAGCGAACCTGAAACCCAGGTGAGCACTCCCTTCCTTGCAATTCCCCTCTTGTTCGATGAACCATTACCCTTTCTGCTATTCCCAACCATTACCCTTTCTGCTCCCAACCATTACCCTTTCTGCTATGCTCCCGTGTTCCAACCTTCAAAATAAAAAGAGAAGACTACCACCAGCCCTGCTTCCGCATCGTCAGGCAGCATCATATGTTGTGTTTGTTTGCTTAAAATGTTGTGGTGTTCAGTAATGGAGAAAGTTTACTGCTTTGTTTGACTCACCAATCGACCTGGATTCCCAAAGGGCCACAGAGATCATGGATGACTTAATTACCGAAGGTATTGAGCTGCAACATCCTGCCTTTTCACCTCCATTTGAACCAGTAGGAGCTCCAGCCACCAAGATTCAGCCTTGTAGACCAAAGAAAGCAGCTGGCAGCAACATCTCTGTTAAGAAGAAGGCAAAAAAAATTGAAATTAACACTGATGAAGCTATAGTTAATGTGTCATCCCAACTTGGTGAGCTGAAACCATTAATCTTCAAGGCTGTAGAAGCTCTTGGCTCGATCACAGGTGAACGTGATCGTGATGGTGACCACAGCAAGCAAGCTGCTTTGATGAAGGAGATAGGAAAAATTGAAGGACTCACTCGTGACCAAGTCATTGATGCTGCTATGGCTTTAGTGGACAACGAGGCAAAGACTGGACTTTTCTATGCCCTGGAGAACGAGGAAGACCGGTGCTATTTCATCAAGAACTTGCTACGTTGATAATGGTGGCGTAGGTGGTAGTCTATTTTGCAGAACACCGTTGGGATGAATGTCAAACTTCCTTTTTTGTGCAAGGTTAGAGAAGGAACTGTAGTTAGCCATTGCAAGTGCTTGGTGGTGGAAATATCACCATTTTGCAGAAGTTTCCTTTCATCCCAAAATGTTAGAGTTGTGTTAAACTTATGGTTGCTGGTTTTAAACAGTTGTGATGGCTACCTTGTTCATTTCATAACTGATGTAAAACTTTCTGCAGATATGTTCATGTCATTATCAGTGTGTTTTAATGGGATCTGGTCCTGCCATGATCCAAGAAAAAGTGAATCTGAAATTACGGTCCTTTTGTTTGGTTATCTGATTCAATGTGCGGTAAAGAGAGCCATAAAAGTGCAGCAGATGCTCTGCGTGGCTTGCAGCAGTAAAGAGAGCCATAAACAGTTCTGATGGACATGTTCTGCGTGGCTTGCAGCAGTAAAGAGAGCCATAAAAGTGCAGCAGATGCTCTCGGCTTGGTTCGTACCAATTCATCCTCTCCTTAAGATACTCCCTTCCATACACTCTATCCTTAAATGTTTTTTTTCCCTGTGTGTTTTGTGTTTGACTTGGGTTGTTCATTGTTCATGCATTGCTGTAGACGCTCTCATCTGAAGTATCTGAAATTGGGCGGCTTCAGGAAGACAGCAGCAGAAGTCCGGTAGAATGCTCACAACCTATTGTGATGTTTTTATGAGGTAGAATTTGGAAGTACTGATGATCAAAAAAAGGGCAATAAGGTAAATGCAATTCTTTATTTCTAAATCCCAAATTATTAAATCCATGATCAAAATGAAGAAACAAACAAAGGATTTTTCCAAATCCAAAATGCCCCAAATCCCAAATAAAACCTTAGGTTTTTAAATCCCACGTTTAAGTGAAAACCCTCATTTTACAATCCTTGAAGCAAACGACCCCTTAGTTGTTGCTGTTTTTCTATCCTATATTTTTTTTATTACCGAGAAACATTCCCACACATTGTTGTGATGCTGGAGGTTCACCTGTTTGAGTCATTTTGGCTTTCACAAAGATCTCCATTAAATACATCCCTGAACACCATAGCGGGCCTTAGTGAGGTCAAACACAAGATTCATTGTATATTAGATTTTAGTTTCAAAATTTTCAAAACTCTAAAATCTAGAGATATCAAATTTCTCATAGTCAACGAGATTCCATATTTTAATTTGAGAGATTTTTTTGTTACTACTATTTATCTCTTCTTTTTATATTTATCCCACTAAATACTCTTACCAATAAATACTCAATATGTTTTTAGGGTATGACCAGCATGATCGATATACGAATCTCTACGTAAATTGATCTTGTTGTAGTTAATTTAATTGATAAAAATTATTTTATTATTTATTTTATGAGCATAAAAGTTAAATATTGATGTTATTTGTTGGATTCAAGTATAAATGTTTAGGTATTGATGTTAAATGTCATATTTAAATATGAGTATTTATAATTTTATTTGTAATCTTGACCGCCATGAACCGGCACAAACGGGTATGTGCCACCGGTCAAACCATTCTACTTATAAACCGGCACACTGGCATAAACCGGTTTGACAACCTTAGTAAAGTCCCATTTTTATTAAATACAAAATAAAGTATTTATTTTGACTTTTCTTCTCGATAAAAAAAAATCCCGTCAGTCTGGCGTCTGAAAAATACAAAATCGGGTGACGTCGAATACCCTACGTCACGTAGAACAAGTGAAGTGAACAACCTAACACAATTAAATGAAATGACGTCGAATAGCCTTACGTCAGATTAGAACAGAAACAGCTCAACAGTCCGAACCACCGAGTTTATGGCTACCGACTGCTCCATCTACCAAACCAGCAATTCCTTTATTGAACGCAGACATCAGCACCGCCTCTCACAAAATCAAAGCCTTTTTTTTTTCATTCCAAAAACGGCAGAAGCTTTCTCCACATTGAGTTTGTCATTATAATCGTGACACGTGACAATCGTGAGAAGAAGAGGAAATGCACCACTCTCGCTTTCCTCGGACCTTTATAAAAACCCGCCTGAGTTCCACCTCCAAAACCACCATGAACAGGAAGCAAACCCTTCCCCTGAAGAAAGCTAAAACAGAGTGAGGAAAAATGGGAGAAGTAGCGCCGCAGAGAAATGCACACGTTGTGCTCCTTCCATACCCAAGCCAGGGCCACATCAACCCGCTCCTCCAATTCGCCAAACGCCTCTCTTCCAAAGGCGTGAAAGCCACAATGGCCACCACCCACTACACCGTCGGCTCCATCACCGCCTCCCCCGCCGTCGTCGTCGCCGTCGAGCCCATCTCCGACGGTTTCGATGCCGGAGGGTTCGTTCAGGCTCGAGACGAGCGGACGTTCCTCCAGTCGTTCGAGACCCACGGCACCAGAACCCTGTCCGAGCTCGTGGCGAGGCACGAGAGAACCGACTCCCCTGTCACTTGCATCGTCTACGATTCTTTCCTGCCGTGGGCGCTTGACGTTGCCAGGGGACACCGCATTTATGGAGCCGCGTTCTTCACGAACTCGGCCACCGTCTGCGGCGTGTTCTGCCGCGTCAGCCGCGGCGTGATCACGCTGCCGTTGGCGTCCGAGGAGGATGGGGTGGCTGTCCCTGGGTTGCCTAAGCTGGGTCGTGCTGATCTGCCGACCTTCGTCAGGTTTCCGGAGAGCAACCCGGCCTACTTGGCGATGGTGCTGTGTCAGTATTCGAACTTGGACGAGGTCGATTGGGTTTTCTGCAACACATTTCAGCAACTGGAGAGCAAGGTTCGTAAACAGATTCCTTCTCATGATCACTGTTTCATTCATTGTCCTCTGTAGCTGGCTAATTTTTCTATCCAACAGTCAACTCTACAGCTTTTTTCCCCCAACAACCAATAGTCAATAACTCTCTTCCTTGTTGACATATCATGATATAGCTGTACGAAATGAACAACTATTTACCTCTCTTTTCCTTTAGTGTTTACAACTCATGTTCAAGCAACGTATTCTTACTTGCAGCAGAAAACCACCTGATTCTGTTCTATGTAATGATTTCAAAAAACAGGAGGCAGGAAGTGTCAAAGAGCATTGGCCGGCGAGACTGATTGGCCCGATGATTCCTTCGTCCTACTTAGACGGCCGGATTGCCGGTGACAAAGGATATGGAGCGAGTCTCTGGAAACCACTCAGTGATGAGTGCCTAAAATGGCTGGAGAACAAGAAACCCAGATCAATAGCATACATTTCCTTCGGCAGCATGGTGTCTTTGACAGAAGAGCAGATGGGAGAGATTGCAGCGGCGTTGGAGGAAACCGGCATTCAGTTCCTGTGGGTGGTTAGGGCTTCAGAGCACAGCAAGCTCCCAACTCGGTTCAGGGAGTTGAATGCTTCAAAGGGTCTAATAGTGCCATGGTGCAACCAGCTTGAGCTGTTGGCACACAAGGCCACAGGCTGCTTCGTCACACATTGCGGCTGGAACTCGACCCTTGAAGGGCTGAGCCTGGGTGTGCCAATGGTGGCTATGCCGCAGTGGAGTGATCAGGTCACCAATGCCAAGTATGTGGAGGAGATTTGGAAGATTGGTGTTAGAGTGAAGGAAGACGAGACGGGGGTTGTTAGAAGGGAGGAAGTAGCTAGGTGCTTGAAGGAAGTGATGATGGAGGGGAGTAGAAGCCTGGAGATTAAGGTAGCTGCAAGGAAATGGAAGCAGATGGCTATGGAGGCGGTGAGCGAGGGAGGTGAATCGGACCGAGAAATCAACAACTTTGTTAAGAAGCTGCTTTCTTATAGTGACCATTCAAGTCATACAAGGATACAATAAATTTACAAGGCGACGATGAGAAGGAAATGAAAAAACATGACAGAATAGTCAAATGCCCACATTTCCTTTTAGGGAGCAGCCAATTCAGCAGTTCGTCATGTTCCAGTGTACCTGCTAATGATTTGAGAATCAGGCTAACACCTTTATATAAGTACCTCATGGTTGCAATCTGATGTTTCCTTTCCTTGCATTAGAAGCTCACTGCGACGCGAATTGAAGTTTGCTTCTCTTCTTGAGTTTGTTCCTGAAGCCTCTTTTCCTGCTAAAAGCAGTCTCCTGCAACCCATATAAGACAATTATCAATCTACTGCTCTGGAATCATAACAGCATAATTCGTTAGATAAAATTACACTACATAGCTGCAAAAGGGTTACTTAACAGTTGGTGCAAATATCAGGATAGAACAGCAAGTTAGGTTTTGATAGTTACCACTGGGCGTCCCAGTTTCTCCGCTTCACGAATTGCAGAAACAAGATCTCGATTGGACTCGGTGTACAGGCTAGTAACAACCCCATGTTGACCAGCTCGACCTGTGCGGCCAACCCTATGCAAGAAATCTACAGCTGACGTTGCAAAGTCTGCCTGGAGGATGAAGCCAACAAATCTTCAGAAATTACTCCTCTGAAGTATGTTCACCAGAGGTGTTGTTCATGATTATGTAAGAAGCATATGAAGGAAAACATCTCCATGGCTAACACAAAGAGAAGGCACCTGAATAACATGCGAGATATTTGGAATGTCAACCCCACGAGCAGCAGCATCAGTGCACACAAAAATTCCACCTTTCTCCCTGAAATCATCCAACATCCCAGCACGTTCTTCTAAAGAGGCGTCCTTATGGTATCTGTAACACTCAATTCCAGCTCTTTCCAGTATCTTCGCTACTGCTTCAACGGCCTCAACGGTATTTGCAAACACCATAGTTCGACTAACATCATTATTATCAGGCGTTTCAGATTCAACTCCATGTTTCACAGCCCCAATAAGTGCATCCACCTGGCTATCTACGGTTACCTCAAACCACTTCCGCTCCAATCTGCAAAGCAAACGTAACAAATGAGTTATCAAAAGTGGCCAGCTAGGTGCAACAATTGGAAGAGGCTTTGAAATCAGTGTGAGCACCTGGGGTTATGGCGGTGAAGGTAGTTTCCATTAACCCATCTAGCATCTGGGAACATCCGTTTCAGCACTGCACCAGCAGTTCTCTTCCCATTAGCTGGGAGTGTAGCTGCCACAAAGATATACTGCTTGCTACGGTCGTAAGGTTTTAGAACTCTTCTCCAACCCTTTCTCTGAACTGAAACACCATCTTCATTTCCCTCTTCTAACTCTTCCTCTTCAGAAAGACTTTCGATCTCTTCATCGTCGTCTTGAGGTGCATCGTTTGGCGATTCTTCATCCTGTTCCAAGGCATCCTGAGGCAGGGTCTCCAAGTCTACTTCAGAAGCATTATCAGCGGTGGATTGACTTGTCCAGGAAAGAAGCTTCTCATCATGACGAAACATGTTTATGAGACGGATCACTTGATTCTGGAAACTGCCACAGAGAAGCATGTCTGCTTCATCAAACACCTGACAGTTAATGAACAGCATACCATTAAAAGTAAACATGAACCCAAAATTGAAAAGCTCCATCAAACAGCAAGGTTCAGAGAGGAGAAATTTGAAAGAGAAAAAATACCACATATTTGACTCCACGAAGGAAACTCATCTTTCTCTGTTTCTTTGGTTCAATGTTGTTCAGAAGCGCAGCTGGAGTCGATACAAGGATGTCTGGTTGATATACTGGCCATCCCTTCATAAATTCAAATTAAAGGAAGCAGGTTTAAGGAACTAAAACTGAGCTAAACTGACTTCAAAAGAAGTAACTTTTTTGTATGTACTACAGAAGGAACTTGAATTCAGCTGGAATATGCTACTACCTGTCTCCCACAAACTGCTGCGACTTTGATAAGTGGGTCACCATTCTCATCACAAAGACCACTCGCCATTCGAACCACTTGCTCGCATAGCAGCACGTTGGGGCAAAGAACAAGCGAAACTTCACGGGAAGGTTTGAAACCTTTATCAGAAGCAGAATCACAAACAGAGCCGCCAATGGAAGCGGAAAGCTTGTGAATCAGAGGAACTAGATAGGAATGCGTTTTCCCACTGCCAGTCTCCGCCGCAATGATCGAATCCTTCCCGGAAAGAATCGATGGGATGGACTCGGCCTGAACGAGGGACGGCCTGGTGAATCCGGCATTCGATAGAGCTTGAGAGATTGTGTCCGGCAAGCCGAGAGCATTCCACGAAACGCCTTCCTCGGCGAAGAACGTCTCGCCGCCGCCACGATCCGCGGTGGTGGAGACGGCGGCTGCTGTAGCGAAGCTCCGCACTCCTCCGTCGTTGGATTGGGCGAGGCAAAACAGATGAACCCGAAGCGAAGTCGATGAGTTGGGAAACGAAGAGGAGAGTGAAGGGGATGAGAGAAACGGAAAAGTTATTCTCAATTGAGGAAAGAGGAGCTTTGGCGACGACGAGAGCTTGTAGAAATGGAGCATTGGAGCAGAGCTATGACGAAAAAGCATCTGCCTTGCTGTGTAAGAAGAAGCAGAAGGAGATCAGGTTTTCGGGGTTTAACCTTGAAACGATAAACCCTTCCAGTTCCAGAGGTACGGCTCGGGTTGGATCCGGTCTTTAAGTCTAAAACTTAAGCAGTTTCTTAAGTTATTATTGGCCAATAGGAGGAGGAGAGAGAAAGTGAAGTCTAACCACCTAAAAGGACGATAAAAGATATTAATTAAATATTAGTATTTAACAATTAATGGAAGTCCAAATTAAAAATCAAAATTCATAATTAATATTTCATGTATTAAAAAGGTAATTAAAAATGTTTACACTCTCTCTCCATGCCGACTGCCATTGATATTATTAATGTTTTTCAATTGCATTATCAACGATTATAAAAAAAATTATTATTGATATACCTAGGGGTGGTAATTGGTCGGTAACCGGTTAACCGGTTACCGACCGACCTGGTTACCGGTATACCGTTCACGACAGGGGAGAAGCCGGATACCGATACCGGTTTGTAACCGGTTAATCGGTTACCGAACACTCAGTTAACGGTTACAAACCGGTTATACCGGCTACCCGCGAGACACACCTCCTCCTCTCTTTCTCATTCACCCATTCTCGACAATCGGACTCTCTCTCTCTCTCTTGAACCCTCCCCAGACCACCTCTCTCTCTCGTTCACCTCTCCCCAACCTTCCCAGACCTCCTCTCTCGATTTCCTCTCATCTCCCCATCCCTACACTAATCGCCGCCAACCGCTGCCGTCGCCGTTGTCGCCGCCGCATCGAACAAGCTTGCTCTCTGCCCTCACCACCATTCCAGCCTCCAGTCGTTGTCGCCGCTCGATTAGGGATTTTTTGGGGGTGTCAAGAAATCCGGGTGCCTCCTCTCTTGATCCAGATCTCCGGCAACCATCCCGCCGCCATCTCGTCGTAGCCCTCCCTCTCGCCGCCATCTAGACTGACTGAGAACCGTTGCGGGTGGGAGACTGCATCTCGCCGAATCTGACCTCGAGAGGAAGAGAGAGCCGCCGCACAAGGGAGTTGCTTGGAGCCGAATCTGGAATCTAGAGGGAGAGAGAGTCGCCAGATTGGATGCTGTGTTTGAAAAGGAGAGCGATGCGTCGGACTCGGTTCTGGGTTCTTCCAAAGACGGCGGCAGAGGAGTGGAAAGAGGAGCAAACCCATCGCTCTTTGCCCTCTCTCCGGTGACGACGCATCCCTTTGACGATGACGAATCGGCGGTCATGGTCTGAATCAAGAAATCGAGAAAGAGAGGAGGGGGTTTCACAGAATCTCTCACGGTGAAGGTTCTGTTTGTGGAAGGAAGAGAGAATTTGAGGGAGATTAAGAGGGAGGAGGGAGAGAGCAGGTGGAGTGAAGGAACTGATTGAAAAAGGGGAGAGGGGTTTTGCCTTCTATCGGTATACTCGGTTATACCGAGTAACCGGCGGTTACTTATAGATTATAGGTCGGTATACCGACAGCTGGATTTCTCCTGCCGTATACCGATACCGCCAGTTAACGGTTAACCGGCAACCGCCGGTTATCGGTACGGTTACCGGTTAAACCGTTAACCGGTTACCAGCCCTAGATATACCCCATCATTATTAACACTTTCAGTATACTTATCAATATTTTACGGTTACATTATCAACGAATTTAGTTCAATTGCCAACGAGTTATATTTTCATTATCAACGCTTATTAATGTATTATTAAAGTTATGTTATATCGTTAGTAAAGAGTTGAATAATATTACTATTGATTTACAATATCTTTATTGTGATTCAATATTAAGTGTTAATATACAACATTTGGATATTGAAAACCATTAATAACCATTTGCACTCCATTGATAAAGAAATTGAATTTCATTGAGAACCAACACAAAATCATTAATAATGTTTGGATTCAATATTAAGTGCCAAATGACATTAAAAATATTCAAATATTGGTGTCTTTGTTCAAAACTAAAACAAAGACATTAACAATAATCGGCATCATTATTAAAAAATGACATTAGACCGTTAAAGATATAAGATAAATTGTTAACCATAAACAATTTCATTATTAACATTTAAAAAGGAATTATTAACATTATATAACATCAATATTAACGGTTCAAATAACATTATTAATAATTTAAAATATATTTATTAATGATTTATATTTTTATGTCTATCCATAATTAAATAGTCGAAGAGGCAATCGAATGAAGAACCAACATCAGGGATAAAAAGCTTACGGTACGGATTTTGTAGTTTTTAAAAAGTGTGTCATTTGCATAGCCGCATAGGAATTGGGAAGGTATGAGTGCGGCAGGCTTTTAATTTTTTAATTAATTAATATATTAATTACCAGTAACCACCAATTAATTACTAACAACCTATTAACTAACTAAATTCTATCAGCCAATAGAAATCACTTAAGATAATTCTTAAGTTATGAGCTTTAAGGACCTGAACCTAGCCCAGCTTCCCTTCGCACGGACCGGCTGAATGAAATGACGCCGTATTGTTGTGGACGGTCGATCATCGGTTGGTTCCAACTTCCAATCCAAGGGATTGAGTGATTGCCGATTGGGCTGCAAACTCAGCAAGCCCGTATGGGAAGCCAAAGGCCAAAGTGAAAGTATAAAAGTTAAAAACTTTCATCTTCCTCAGAAAACTTTGCTGTCATTCTCCACTCTGTTTGTGGGGTTTTGTTGGAATTGCGGTTTCTATAGCATAATGGCGCCAAAGGTTTTCAGAAAAAACATATGGCAATGGCGTCGAGGGCGTGCAAAAGCAAAACCCTTGATCGACCCAAACGGGATGTTCGCCGGGATGGTGGTTCTCTTGGTGGCGAATGGAGTTCAGCCCCGCCGGCTAGAGGTTTGTTTCTCTTAAAATTCCCATCGCAAACTTTTGAAACTTGGATGCTCGGAAGCAAGTAGTTTTCCCTTCAACTTATTGCTTCTCTTTGCATTTCATCGTTGGGGTTCGGAAGATTTGGAAGCAGAAGCTGGTGCAGAAGAGGGCTACCGTCGAGGACTACTTCTCCAAGAAGGTTAATTGCGTTTTTGCTATGAGCCCAGAAGCCCTTCTCAAGCAATTGGATAGACAACGCCTTGAAAGCTTCAAGGGAGTGAGTTTTAGGCTTCGTTGGTTATCCTCTCTACTCTTAGATCAATGCGTGTAATTCTGATGCTTCAATTCTTTTTAACTGCATCTCTTCCCAGAGAGTTCTCCTTTTTCAGTGGCTAGAGGAGAGCCTGAGATTAGGGGAAAAGGTTTCTGAGGATTTATACCGCATAGACATCAATTCAGAAGGAGGGGATACTAGAAGTATGTCTCAAAGTGCTAAGGATAGTGAAGAACCTTCTCTGAAAAAGGCGAGATATAATCCAGAGGACGTGGAAAGTTTAAAAGCTGATAGCAGAGATGATTCAGCGGATAGTCCCAGAATCTCTGAGAGCGTAGACTACTCTCTTAGCCCTGGAAGGACCAGCCCGAAATCTTATAGCAGTTCGAATATGGATGTAAGTTGCAGTAGTGTCTAATAGCTGATATGGATGCAGTGGAGACTGCCCTAGTTGATCGGTTGCCTGTATGTGCAGTTGTCCTTGGAGTATAATCCACCTGATTTAAACAGAAACATCACTGAGATATTTGGAAAACTTATCAACATCTATCGGGGTAAGCCTGCATACTCTTGCTAGAATGCTCAGTTCTTCCCCCTTTGTCTTTACTTCTGCCATGAATGATATTGATAACACCTTATCTTTCTGTGGAAAGCGTTGGGTGATGATCGGAGGTCCTTTAGCTATCACAAGGCAATCCCAGTCATAGAGAAGTTGCCATTCAAAATCGAGAGCGCAGAGCAGGTGAAATGTCTGCCTGGGATTGGAAAGTCATTGCAAGACCACGTAAGTTTAGATTAAGTCCTTAGTTGTCCTTCTGTTTATTGCAGTAGTTGGCAGATGTTATATGAGTGGTGGAGAAGCAATGTTCAACGTTATCTATGCATTCTGGTAAATTGCAGATTCAGGAAATAGTGACTACTGGAAAATTATTCAAGTTGGAGCACTTTGAAACGGATGAAAAGGTAATAGAAATGCTTTGTAGAGGAGATGTTCATAAGTGTGGTCGTAAACCATATGATGAATATCCTTGATTTTATCTTTATGAGCTGCAAAAGGCTTTATATGAATTTTTAATTAGTGAAGTTTTCTCTGGCAAGTAATTCCAGGTATGTGCCATAACTTTATTCGGAGAAATTTGGGGTGTTGGTCCAGCTACTGCCCTGAAGTTGTACGAGAAAGGACATCGCAGGTTAGAGGATCTGGAAAATGAGGATTCATTGACTACTTCACAGAAGATAGGGTTGAAGTACTTTGATGACATTAGGACAAGGATTCCTCGCAACGAGGTCAAGTGTCAGGCTTCTCTCTCAACTTCTGTGGATATGGATTAAAATGATTTTGGTATTTGTTCTCCTGATGTTGTTTACATAAATCGAACTACCAGGTTCAAGAAATGGAAGGACTGCTGCAGAAAACTGGAGAAGAAATTTTGCCTGGGGTGAGTAGTTTTGCAGCGGTACATGGACAAAAGATGATTCTAAATACTTGAGAGGTTCCAAAGGGACGTACTTAATCCAGGTTTAATGAAGTAGTGTTCCGTTGTTATTCAATGAAAGGACGTTGGCTGCATATTTTGTGGGTCCATTTCATATTTCAGATTCAGTCTGCCATGTAGAGATGTTCTTCTATTCTGTTATCGGTTTAAGAGTCACTGGTATTTACTTTTGTCTACACTCTACAGGCAAAGCCCAAGGCCTAGGGATTCATTATCTGATTTCTGCTTTGACATGTTCTTAAGGTACTTATTCTATGTGGAGGATCTTACAGACGTGGGAAAGCATCTTGTGGAGACATGGATATTGTAGTTACTCACCCCGATGGAAAAAGGTACAGTTTGTGGTATTTTTTCCGGAAGTTCTTAACAATATTTTTCTGAGCATTCTTGTTCTTCTTGTTTAATCCCTTCCTTAGAACAGCCATAAAGGATTTTTGTCGAAGTTTGTGAAACGGTTGAAGGATATGAAGTTCTTGAGAGAAGATTTAGTTTTCACCACTCACAGTGAACAGGTATGGCAATTTTATTCCTCCTTGACCGTTTTTACTTTTCAGGGAACTGTCATCAGAACCATTTGATAACATAAATAACCATATATATCAACGTCCCAGAGCACCAGCTATTTTTCGGATTAGGTCATCTGTATCACTTGCTTGCAGTACAGTTGTCTTCATACTTTACTGAACCTTTTTGTGTGTGCAGGGTACTGATTCTGGTGTTGACACATACTTTGGTCTTTGTACATATCCAGGAAGGGAATTGCGACGCCGGATAGATTTCAAGGTGAAAAGAGTGCTGATATGTCATCTCTCCAGACCATAATGGTTGATTCATTAGTTTAATCCGTCTCATTCTGTAGGTATATCCAAGAGATATATATGCTTTTGGTCTCATAGCTTGGACTGGGAATGATGTACTGAACAGAAGGTAAGTTGCAGTTTTTCAAATCATGAATGGCCTTTCCTATATCTCCATTATCATCTTCATTGAGCCTCTCTTTCTCATTGCTGCTGGTCCACAGGTTGAGGCTCCTAGCAGAGTCCAAAGGTTTCCGGCTTGATGATACCGGTCTATTTCCAGCTACTCACTCCTCAGGTGGAAAACGGGTAAATGAATCTGATCTCACAGTTTTCAGAATCTGCACCAATAGGCTAGGGCAGGCTACTCTTACCGGCATTCAACAAATCACAATTTTGTTGCAGGGTACAAGGGCAACAGCAAGCTTGAAACTTCAGACGGAGAAGGAAGTGTTTGACTACTTGGGTTTCCCATGGCTTGAACCCCACGAAAGAAACTTGTGAGATGTGTACATACATGCTCTGCTTTTGCAGTCATCTATGCAGACACAAGCATCCAAGACCATGTGCAGGGACTTAGTAGTACTAGCAGTCTAACCGTCGTCGCCCTTTAGTGGCGCCTGGAGAGGAAGTGAAGCCGTAGAATTGTGATTTGGTAATGACTTCCACATGATAGTTCTCCAGCATAACATTTTTGCTAACCATTCCATTGTCTATATTCAGCTCGAGAGTCATGAATGTGCATCGCAAACTGGGCTTTTGTGCAGAATGAAGGAAATTTTCCATTGATATGTTTTGATAAATTATAATTATTAGCTCATCTCTTGGCCTCCTGCGGTCCACGGTATAATATTAGCAACTTTGGCAATTTTGATTAGGGTTAAAGGTATTTATTGCCTTTTCGCTATGCAAAATTATCAAACATGCTGCTTTATAAATTTCACCATGTTTTGCCCTTCTATTACAAAAGCATATGATGTGCTCTTCTATTTTCTATAAAGTTTTCCTTAGAAATGGTAATGGTCGATTCATCGTCCAACTGTGGTGAAATATTGAATTTGCTCCTCAAAAACTCACGAGGTGTTCAAACGGTAATATTTGGTTAATTTGGATAGCGGTTTGGTTTGTTTAAATTTTTTAGCTTGTTTGGTTTGGTTTTACATCCTCCTATTTAATCAAACCAACTTAACTAGTTAAGTAATTAGTTATATATCTCATAAATATTATATACACATAATTAATACTTTGCATAACCAGTCAAGTGTGAAACGTTACTCCCTCTCCGGCTTATAAAAATAAAGTACAATATTGTTCCTATACTGTATATTTGTATTTGTAGAATGTAGACCACAACATATGGACTCCTATTTTAGATAATAGATAACACTTAGACAATATGTTCAATGAAAACCTGAAAGGAATGTTTATTTCAGCCTATGATAATTGTTAAGAGAATAAGTCAATTTACAAAACACAACAATTCATTAACCCAATAGCATTATTCTGCTTCTATTGACAGTAAGATAATCGTATCAGTTACATGTATTTATGTTAAGGATTAACTATAACTATGCGTTGATTGTTATGTTTTATTTATTATATAAATTGCAAATTGATAAAGTAACCGGAGATTTACTCACTTAATGATAATTTGATAATATATTGTTTAGTTTGGTTAATTTGGTTGTTGTATTAGTTTGGACGGTTTGGTTATAAGATTGTATTTCATAGTAAATAAATTTTAAACTTATTTGATTTGGTAATTATCATGGTAACCATTTGAACACCCCTACTTATCTTTATCGGCTTCATTATGGTGGCAAAATTTATTGATATATATGACAAACTTAACCAAATTTTGGTAAGTGATAATCGATGAAATAGAGGCAGAGCTCAAAGCAAATAATTAATAAAAGAAAAAAAATTAAATGACTATCATGAAAATAATTGATAAATCAAATAACCAAAAATACTAATTTAGTAAATTTTCATGAATTACCATTTAATCTACTAAATACATTGATTTCGAATCCATCCATTCTCTTTGAACCGTTCATTCTGGCCCATCAAAAATAACCGCAAGGAAACAACCATCCCATTCAAAACGAAAGCGAAGGCTAAAACAACAGAGTCAATAAAATTTATTAGACAAAATTTTCACCACTTGATCATATTATCATCATATATTATCATACCAATTTCTATTCTACTTTCCCTGAATTAATTCTACAAATAATTCCATAAAAAATCTTCAGATCACCACTCTTTATTTGAAGATGTCATTAGAAATCATATAAAAACAATTCCTATTTAGTATATTTATTTGTGCAAGTATTTTGAGAAAATAATAATAAAATATTTGAAGATAACAAAATATTAGTCAATTGTTAAATTTTTGTTAACTCTTCTATTAGACAATGTTTAGCTGTCAAAGGTGATGCTGAGTTGAAAGAGTTTATGTGACATGACGGTCAGCCAGTAAATATAATTTATTTGTCAAATTTTTTTACTTTAAAAATAATTATTAATTAACCAAACTTTATAACTTTAGCAAAAATATTAGCCGAACCTTTAACAATACAAATTAATTGCCTAATGCAAAATTTTAGCAGTTAAATTGCTAAAATAAAAGTTAAACCTATCAAAATACAGAAACAGTACACTAATAACTTTCATATGTAAACGAAAGATTAGCTATTTTTTTAAGGAGATAAAAAAAGAACTTACTATTTGGAACAAGAGAAAGGGGAAGATGGGGTAAACTGATTGCTAAGCTGGATATGACAAAGACGTTCAATATTGGCAGAGTGGTGTTTCCTAGAAGATATGGTGAGGAAATTGAGGTTCAATGATAATTGGATCAAGTTGGTCGATGTGTGTAAAATTAGTGACTTATTTGGTGCTAGTGAATGGGCACATGTCTAAAGAATTTCTACCATCATGATGACTTAGGCAATGGACCCTCTATCTCGTACTTGTTCCTTTTACATGTTGAGGGTATATTGACATTAATTAAACCAACTAAAAGAAGGGAGGGAGATTTATGGAGTGAAGGTTTTGACTCGCCAATACCGTCACACTAGAAAGTGATCAAGTGTAACCACAAACTAATGCCTAGTATAGCGGGTTTAGCTTTATTTGTCCACCTGGGTCCTAGATGTGATGACTACTCCGTGAAGTTCTTGTTATCTAGTTGTTCAAGTGTAGTGAAGTTGTAACTAAACTAAGCAAACACTAAGCAGTAAAAGTGTGATTCAAGTTCGAGAGAGATCACCCAGATATGGTTCCCCCTAGAATGCAGTCAAGCCGGATTGTACTTGACCAAGTTCATATATAATGATAGTTATACTGCGGAAGGTTTTTAATCAGTTTGAAGTCTCGACTAAAGGTCTTCATACCCTCTCAGTCTTAATACCCGGTGGGCGACTAACCTACACTGGAATAGACGAACTGAGGACCTAACGTGCAAAACCTCCACTGCTGGATTAAATCCAGAACAGAGCAGTGAATTGACTCATCGACTAAAGTAGTCAATTCACCACCTTCAATTAAGGGTGCTTTATCAACCTATGCAGATATTCTCTTTCTAGGTCAAAGCATAAACTACAAGAATGTGATCATGATTCATGCAATTCAGAAATCATGCCTCAATTGAATATAATAAATATAAAAAAATCATGTACTTGGGTTCATACAACCAAACCTAACAAACAACTCTAGGGTTATTCATAGTTCATACCCAGGTGAGAGAGAGAGAGAGAGAGTTTACTCCATAGAGAGAAGAGAAATCAGCTTCAGATGCAGAAATCATCATGTGGAGGATGAAATTCAGCTTTTGGTTGTCAATTAGTGCTTCACCAGGCTTCAATCGAGCTCCAATGGTGTCAAAGCTCAATCTAGGTCACCTTGGAGGTTAGGTTCGTCCCTTTCTCTCTCTAAAGCTCTGTTTTCAGTTCCAAAACTCGGATCCCTTCTCAAAGACTCGAAATTGGGTTAAAACCCAGCTCTACCCGAAACGCGACCTTGTGAAATCCCAGTATGTCAGTGTGAATCCCGAAATGCGGCGTTGCACATAGTTGGTCGAAGGTCCGATTACACGGCCAGACCACACGACCGTGTGAAATCGGCCCTTGCCCGTGTAACTCTCCTGGAAAACCCGCACGGCCAAAAGGTTCCTTTGCACGGCCAGTACGGGCTTGGTTGGGTGACGCCTGTTGCACGGTCAACCTACACGGACGTGTAGAATCATGCACATGCCATGTAATTCCCCCAGCTCCTTAGCGAACGTCCTAACTTCGTCCAACCGACCCCAAACTCGTTCACAAACCTTCATTCATGTACTAGGACATAAAATATCACAAACGAGCACAACCTAGCATGAAATCGGCTTAAAACCTGGGAAATGAGTCACAAATATCGTAAGAGTGGTGGTCAAAATCATGTGCAAATACCGAGTTATCAAATCCCCCACACTTTTCAGAGCAAACCAAGTTAGACACCAGGTAAGCTCAAAACATTTTAATCATGCAAACTTGGGGACATATCATATAGGCACAAAACACATGAACCGTACTGGCTTTTAGACATCAACACATGAACAACAAGAACAACAACCTAGGCAACCACCACAGATGACATTCGAGTGCAGCAAAATCGGATAAAGGAAAAGTCTCCCTTCTGTTTACCGACCAACATAGACTGGACTCAAACACTCATTCAACACAGTCACCTCATGCATAGAATTCAAGACATCAGAATCAAGACCGAGCAATCTAGGTCCTCACCGGGGTATATAATATGGAAAATGAATTACTCACTCTCGACCAGTGGGGTCAGGACAAAATTTGAGGGCTATGGTGTATACATAGCCTTCTCTTAGTAATCCTCGTGGAGGAATGGTGAAAGTGTACCTCAAAAGTTTCTTGTCCACCAGCCATGCTGGGTAAAGCCATCAGATATGTACCAAAGCATGATACAAAATCATGTCACTGGTGGTTACCTTCCCAGCATCTCGCTTCTTCCTCATGTCAAAGCTTGTTCGGCCAAAGTAGTGTACGAACCTTATGAATGGCAATTGAATGATCGTTAGGGAGGAGTAGCTGATAGCAAACTCGGCTCCTTGATCTCGTGTTATCCTCTTCCAAAGCTCTCGAAAAAAAGCCATTTGTGACGTAGGCTCCCAATAAGCTCGAAGGCTATGAGAGTGTGTCTTTCCTATGATGGTACAAGATCCTTAGATTACTCGGAAAATCTATTATAACTGTCGGTGAAGTATCGTCCCACCAATCTATAGGAGATGCGCCTCTGACTTGAGCTTGTCATTGCTTCTACTATCAACATAGCCAAGAACTCTGGATTGAGAACGTCGCTGCTCTCTCCTCTAATTTTGAATAAATACAAGAGACCAGCATCGCCGAGTCTCTGCCTCAATTGTGTTTCCCAACCCTGATACTGGTTGAAATATGCCTAGTTCAACTCTCCTTGGTGGTCCATCGGTATGTCTCTCCATCACTGCACCTTCTTGGCACTGGAACTGTCAATGGGTAACTAGAGGAAGGGGTACCTCCAGTGTGTCTTCGCGTATCTCCAAATCGCTATCAATCTCCCACACCATGGCCTCTAGTGGTAGTTGTCCACTCCTGCTCCTTGATCTCCCACTATCCAATGATAGCCTTCCACTACTATTGCTAGCGGATCATCGAACAAATCAGAATTGATAATCGACTCGTCGAACTCTCATCCTCCTCTTTATCAATCACTAGCTCCTTCCTGTTGAGTCGTTTAGACCATTGGGGTGCTACATGTTGTAGCTCAGCTCAGGATGGACTAGGATCCCATGGTCCTCGTGATGAAGAAGCACCATCGTCTCCTTTCTTCTTGTGTTGACCCATTTATTTTTGAAACCAATTCATTTTCCTGCTCAAACGAAACCAAGATAGTATTTATCATAGGGGATAACCCCACACTTTAATAGTGTGCCTTCTTCTATAAGCTAATAATATAACTTCTTAAGTATGTATTAACAAGGTAGTAATCCATACACTTCATTTTAATCATTGAAGTTCATGTAAAGATAGGAAGTATTCTAGTTCAAAATGTAGAAGTAACATGGAGTACGTATCTTATGCATGAAGTACGTACCTTCAACTTGGGTGTTTAGTCCTCGAACAACTCCAAGAGCTCTGCAAGGGTTGTTTTTGGCTAGCATCATTTGTACGTTGATGTACTCCATGTTGGCTAGTCCCATCTGTTCGTAATTATGCAGTATCACATCGACGAGCATAGGGAGGAATACGTATTTGGTCTCTGAGAGACATTTGCGAGTGAAGGACCTATCTATCGTCATCTGTCTTTCATCTTTGGAGTTGACAAGGAGATAAGCAAGGGAGTAGACCTTGCCTGCAACACTTTCCTAGCATACTCTGCGTGGACGGCTGCCAGGAAACCAACAATGCATTTAGTAAGATTACCTGAGAATGGATTTGGAGTTGGACATCCACCACCACCACCATCTCGGTATGGCGACTTTCAGCGGCGGATCCAGAACACAAAAGAGTATTGGGCCGCATTTCATTAAAAAATTAAAATCGTAAACAAATATAATGATTTTTTTGCAATATAAATTGTACACTATCGTATTTTAATTTAGCGATTGCAACAATAATGGAGTCCACATCCATACCAATAGTATAAACTGTTTCAAATAAAATACTTGATCAATCGGCGAGAAATCCATCGCTCATTTTGTTGCGCAAATTTTGAAAAAGTTCTCCCGGTACTAGCTGTTGAAACGAGCAGTGTCAACACTAGACAAATTAATCGTGCATTGTGTGTCCATCATTAGATTCACCAACTACTCTAGTAAATTTTCAAGGAAAAAACCTCATATTTCTTCTAGTATTTTACGTTTTAGACTTTTAGAATTTTAGATTTCATTGGGTTTTTAGACGAATAATCTTTGGGACTAGAATTTCTAGTCTAAATAGAATAATGATTGGAAAATGTTAATTTCAATGATTTTCCTAGTTATACCCAATCTTATTATAAAATAACATTGAGCCGGATGTCTAATATAAAAAAATTCATAAGGACTATATTAATGTCGGATCCAAAGGAGGGCTGGGTCGGGGCCCCGGGGTGGCCACCCCCTGGATCCGCCACTGGCGACTTTGGATACCAGTTGACAGAGTTGAGAGCAGCCGTATGACATACGAAGGAGATCCTGGTCAACTATCATTCCCTGAATGAGAAATATTGGGATGCCCTGGAGTAGGAAAGATGGATGGAGCTTGAGCAGACTCGAGCATGGCCCAGGAGACAAGAGGAGGCACAAACAATGGAGTCGTTCATGGATGGAGGACTTTAACAGATCATTATGAGTCCTCTGTCCGAGTAGTGCTCCACCATCAGAGGGACCCAACATGTAAGAGATGGAGAGTTGATGTAGCCACCTGTACTTTTCTTTTGTTTAGACTTTAGACTATTTCGAGTCTCTTCAAAACATTTATGGAGAACTAGCTACAATGGATTATGAATTTGGATTTTAACGACATTCTAGGTAATTCGTTCCAACTTTACCATAACTCACTATCTTTTACTCCATTGAGAAAAATATTCATTTTAAAGTGTGGGGTGGGAATGGTTGATATGCTTTACCTTGTTATGTCGATTAGGTGTTATATGTTTGGTCATTAAATTGTACTATGTATTTAAATGTTTTATAAAGAACTAAAGATGTTTGTCATCTAATGACTTTAGTCATTACCTACAAGCATGATCACTTTTCATCTTACTTTGAATTATTTAACCTAGTTATCATCACTTGATATAGGGAGGATAGTGTAGTAACTATGACGGATGCGATATTCAATTCGGATGTAATGACCATTTGATGTGTTTCAATACCATATTATTTTATCTATTGAAATATTTTTTATTATGAAAAAGAGTCTCTTGTTTTCAAAAGTGTTCAAAGGGTGAACTGTATCTTTAGAAAAATGCAAAATTTCTACCCATCAAGAGATTGTTTCATTCAAAAAGTTGTCATGCCATGTAAAAAATAAAGTGTGGGGTAAGACTAACGTGTGAGGAATCTTTTCATTGCACTAAATCAGGTTTTGGAAGAGATTCTAGTTGAGCTTCAGTGGGGAAGTTCTACAAGGTGATGCTAGTTCCTCTCTAGACTCTAGTACAAGTAAAATTTCCACCCGTAGAATTAATTGCAAACTTGAGGATATGTTCTTAAGGGCACAGATAAAACTTCTTATACCCCCTTAATTTCATTAACCCTCCACACGAGTTGAGGTATAGGAGCTTCTAGTTCTTGGTCAACCAATACGGGTAAATTTCAAAAAGAGCTCTCCACCATGAGAAAAAAATATGAAAAGGAAAAAAATAGTTGTTTGCAAGAGAAGAAAAATTCAAAAAATCATAAAAAGAGTTGCAAAGTGCCTAAAGAAATGTCTAGTTGATGGTAGAAAGCATTCAAAGACTAAGAGTTTATCAAAGTTTCACCCTACCATTACGAGACTCTGATGCATGGTTAGTAGTTGATGATTGGATTTTGTGGTATGATGTTCTTGAATATTGATGTGGTTAGAATTTTCAAGTGTTATTGTTGATCTTGTAAGTTGCTTATGATCCACTACCTAAGATCAGGGTTAAGTAATGATTCCTAATTCATTGGTTATTTGAGTTGTATGGTTATTAGTAGTGTTTGCATGGAGACAAGCAAAGCTGAAGTGTAGGGTATTTTTGATAACACTTTATTTATAGTGTTTGTCACTCCTATTTTTATACATTTTCCCAATATATCAAGGCATCTTTAGTCATTTCAATACTATTTCCTATCTAAATTATAACTATTTGATTAATGAGCCGTTAATAGACCTAGGTTATGCTTTTTGTAGTCTTTGATGCCTTCTAGGTATATTTAATGGTTTTGAAGGTACAAAGCAACTCAAGAAAGTTTGCATCAAGCATTGGAGAACTTTGGAGGATCAAAGAGGCTATAAAGAGAAAAGGATGGAGCATTTGTGAGAAAGATGAGGTCCAGTGGTGAAGAAGTCAATTAGGAGTCGCTTAATAATATCAAGACAAGCCCATAGAAAGAAGACTCGGCCCAAGCTAATGAGGAAACTAGCGGCGGTCCAACGACAAGTCCAACCGCTATTGGAGAAGAAGTTTCCAAACAGCAGGGGAAGATCGTCCAAAGTCAAAGGAGCCCAGCCCATGAAGAAAAAGAGCGATGGTTCCAACCGCCACAAAACCCTAAGCTTGTGGGAATATTTTACTTAGCCACAAGGTTTATGAGACTCTTGGCATGACTCATTAGTTTAGGAAGGCTGCACAAACACACTAAAACTTATATACTCTGCTCGAGTAAGAGCTTAGCTTTCGTAGGAGAGTCTACAGCTAAGGAGATTATATCATCATCGATGGTGGCACCCATTGGGTTGGGTTTGAGTGTAGAGCAACTCGACTCATTGTCATTCCTACTTGGAGAGCTGTCTATTGTGATCGGTAAGTTCTCTAATTTTGATGTGTTTACTTCATAAGTTTAATTGAAAAATACAACAAATTTGTTGTAGTCTAATTGGTCATAAATAACTGGGGTTCAAGTTCTGGTGATGGAGATCTAAAATTAAGGATGAAGCAAAAAATGGAAATGTAAAGACTATACAAAACTACAAAAGTCTACCATTGGAGGGATTAAACCCATCCACGACTCCTTTTCCACCATTTCAAATTTCCTCAAACAACACCATAACTTCTATTGACCATGACCCTCCTCACCATTTTAAATTACCTCTAATGAAAGCGAAAGTAGGAAGGGTAGATTTGTCCTAACAATTATTTGTCTTAAAATACATCAATCCCGAAATTTGATCCATGATCTCATTAAACAATGACATAAATCATTAATAATTATACTAAACGAATTTGATCTATCTTTTTAAAATAAAAAATCATACAGAAACCTAAAATCTTAAAAACTTATGACTTTCCCACTACAATTTAACTTGCCCACTAACTATTTCGTAAGTATTTCTTTGATGTTTGATACATTGTGATTTTCATATTTTGATTATTGAATTTGATTTTAACAATTATTTTTTTTTTATGAAGCGGGTGGGATTTCATTTCATCAAAAAACCAAGTACAATGCTGGCAACATCTCTACCAGCTGAGCAAAAGGGAACAACAGGTCCCTGTATATTAACAAAACTAGACTAAGCACTCACTCCTCTATTCAAAAGAAAGAACACACTGCTGCTGGATCTGCAACCACCCTTATATCACCTTGAACCCTTTGAATCAAAGCATGGAAGGCAGTTTTCTTCCCTGCAAACTTTATCAAGCATCTTTCTCTCCAAATTGATGCAATTAGAGCCTGCCAAATCAACTTTCCAGTTTGTGCTAAGACAGTGGAACCTTTGAAAACATTTAAGGCCCACTGAAGCTCCCCCTCCCATTGATCTCCAAGGATTCGATATGCAAATTTGCAAAACAAAGCTACATACATCTGTTTAAACATAGAACAAGCAGCAAAGAGATGAGACCTAGTTTCCAGGTTGCAGGAACAGAACACACAACCAAAGTCACCAGAACCCCCCCCCCCCCCCCCCCCCCCCCACCTTTGTACCTTCTCTCCAGTGGTGATACAGTCAGATATAACTAACCAAACCAGGAATTGGTTCTTTGGGATGCAAGTACCTTTCCATACTAGTTTCCCCCAAGCAACCTTATCCTTCTTTGGTCGAAGCTCCTCCCAGATCCTCCTTATGCAAAAAATTTTCATAAGTTCACCCTTCCAGTAAACCCCATCAGCAGCAACAGATAGCCACCCCCTGATTTTATCTCTTATTTTCAATACTTTCTGCCATAACCAAGACCCAGCTTTAGAGGTAAGAGTCCAGAAACTGACTCCTTTAATGCGATATTCCCATAGCCATGCAACCCATAGTGACCCTTGTTTAAGTAGAACAACCCAGATATGTCTAACCACACAAGAAAGGTTCCATGTATACATATCTTTAAGTCCAAGCCCCCTTCATGTTTAGGATATGTAATTCGAGCCCAAGCCACCACAGCTTTCCTCCTGGCACCTTCTCCTACTCCCCATAGAAAATCACTACACATTTTCTCAATAGCCTTAATGATAGCCTTGGGCAGAATAAAAATTGACATCCAGAAATGAGCAAGGCTATACAGCACAGACATCACCAGTTGAAGTTTGCCAGCATAAGAGAGTGTTTTTGACTTCCAACTACTGATTCTACTCATGACTTTGTCAATAAGAGGTTTACAAGCCTTGATGGAAAGTTTACCAGGGAGCAAAGGGAGGCCTAAATATCTAACTGGGAGTGACTCTAGCTTATACCCTGAATGTTGAGACATCAACTCCTGCCATTGATCATCAATACCACCAACAGTAGAGTTCACATTTGGATGGATTTGATTTCAATCCAGACATGTATCTAAACTCAGTCAATACCTTTTGGATACACTGAATTCCAAAATTTGATCCATCAGAGAATAATAAGAGATCATCCGCAAACATTAAATGGGTAATCTGCAATCTTTTGCACATAGGGTGGAAGGGCATAGCATTTTGAGTAACAGCCTTATGCATTAAGCAAGAAAAGACCTCCATGGCTACAGCAAAGAGGTAGGGGAAAGGGGGCCCCCCTGCCTCAAACCTTTCTTAGCTGGGAAGTAACCTACTGATCCACCATTAAAACCAATACTAAACTTTGGTGTAGTAACACACATTCTCAACCAATCAAGAAATTTTTTTGGAAAACCCATGGCTGTAAGCACTCTAAACAGAAAAGCCCAATTTACCGAATCAAAGGCTTTCATTAAATCAACTTTAACTAAGGATCTTGAGGATATGTTTTTCCTACCATACTTCTGGACTAGTTCACGAGCCAACAAGATATTTTCCCCAATGATACGACCTTTAACAAAAGCAGTTTGGGATTCACTAATGACACAAGGCATAACTGCACTTAGTCTGGTTGCAAGAATCTTTGCTATGCACTTATAAAGAATGTTGCAACAAGCTATTGGTCTAAAGAACTTCATTTCTTCTGGGCTATGAACTTTTGGTATAAGGGCTAAAAGTGTAGAGTTAACACTTACTGGGATATTAGCCACTTGAAAGCAGTATAAGATTGCACTTGTTACCTCTGCTCCCACAATGTTCCAAGCTGCCTTGAAAAAACAAGCTGGATATCCATCCGGACCAGGGGCTTTATCCCCATTAAATCCAAACATTGTGGCCCTGACTTCCTCTGCAGTGACTGGTTTGCATAATTCAACCCCCTGAGCAGGGATTAGTTTCTTTAACAACAAGCTTTCAATATGATTAACAATTAATTTAACTATTGAGTAAAAGTACACATTTTAAATATTTTCAAAACTTGAGAATGGACATTGTAAATACGTCATATACAAATCATATTCACATTACATTACAACCAACAGATGATACATCAGTTAAAAAGGAAAGCATTCCCCTTGGTCAATCAGACCTTTTTTTGTTCTTTTTTTTTTCTTTCCTATTTCGCTTTCCTTTCATAAAACGGGCAATCTCTTGTTTCCATTTGTTACATTATCCTATTGGGTAAATATCACATCTGGTCACTGGGATTACTAAATCGTGCTATGTTTAGTCATTAGAAAAAATTAATATCAAATTTGGTCACTCAAATTACTAAAATAGGTCACATTTAGTCACGTTCCTGTTAGCCTCCGTCCAACTCCGGTCACTCGAATGATGATGATCAAACCTGCACATCCAATACCACATAACACTTCCAGCAAGTATAATATGCAATCTATGGCACTCAAACGATGCTAAAATGTCGGTGCTATGTTCTCAACATCTCGGGTAGGGTTGGATAGAGGGAGAGGAGTTGTACAAAATGGTTAAGAGAGACCACTGCTTTGTTTAACTACACTTCACAACCATGGTGTTACAGGTAAAAATGCGTTTCTGCTAGTATATATAACCTTGGTTGTACAGAGAAGTTGGGAGCTTAGGCAGGCTAAAGGTTTATAGAAGTGATACGGAAGAAAGTTTCTACTTGCCCAACATTTCATCCTTATCAATGAACCGGTGGAGCAGCTCTTTGTCATTCAACACCAAGCAATTGTCTGCCTTTCCAAACCAGTCGTAGCGTCGCTTGGCCACGTGGTCATACACAGCATCAAGGAGGGGAGCTGGGACAATCAAGAGCGAGCTCAAAGCTGAGTATGGGAGAGGGAGGTGGGATAGCACTTTCAGAGCAGCTGCAGCAACAGGGTGTCACAGTTCAGACTTAGTTCTAAAAAAGGAAGGTTCGATCAAAAGAAAGCTATACCAAAGATGATCACATACACAAACTGACACACACAACACAAATCATGAAGTATGCAGGCATGCCGTCTCTAACTTAGTAGTTGCAGTATATGCCTCCTGCTGCTTCATCATGTAACTCAGAGTAGCCTACGCATTTGCCTTTGCCATTCTTCTCACAATGACAGTGGTTGTTCTTCTTTTCCATTTCAAAATGCTTCTAACTTCTAAGAATACACTTCTCCACAATGGGCGAAATGTAGCCGAACGGCTGAAAAGGAGATAAGAGGAGACTAACCAGTGGATCCTTGGTAGTACAGGCCTGGCCCTTCAACAAACAGAAAGCGACGAAGAACATCTTCGCGCTCAAGACCGCACAACCTCAGGTATGGCTCAGCAGCTAGGGACTGGACACAACAGAACTTAATCTTCGCCTGCTTATCCACTTGAATCACCCACTTCACCCCTGCTATAGAGTATACAAATAGACAGTGACTCAGACATGAATGTGAAAAATATAGCTAGCTGGGCAGGGCTTCAAGACAATTATAGTAACAGTAGCACAGCTTTGGCCTTTGAGCAGCTTACTACTGAACTAGCTTTGGCAATCCCCAAATCACAGGAAATTAGCCAGACGCAGTGGTGTTCCCTAAGCGCGAAAGGATCGATGATTCACGGGCAAGTCCACATCCGCCGGCATGAAATTAGGGTAAATTCCGGATACACCGTTCACGATCCCTAACGATTGGGGGGCAAAAATAGACATAATCAGAAGGATCAAGTGAGTACCTCGGTGGCAGAGATGGCAGACGCCGTCATAAACCACGACGCGAGGCTCGAGAAGCACGGGGAACGTCACTGGCCTCACGGAAACGACTGACTCGAGCAACTCTTCGTCGTCTTCCAAACCGTCGGCCGCTCCTGCTGCTGCAGCTTTGGAGATCGCGGCCGAGGAAGTGGAACGAGAAGTAGAAGAGGAGTACGAGAAAAACTTCAATGGCGGCCGTACAAGCGATGGAACGCAGCGGAGCCGCCTCAGCATCATTCCGCCCAGCATCTTTTGGGGCTACTGGAAGCTTCGAATTCTCGGTCTGTTGCTCCGATGGATGGAAATGGTGGAGGCACACGTCGACCCTGTTGGTATTTTTGGTAGTTATATTTTACTTTCTTTCCAAGTCTACTTTCCTTTTGCAGTCTGTAGATGCTGATAATCTATCGGAAATAAACGGAATTGAAATGACACATACAACCAGATTTACGTGGTATCCCTGGAGTATCCAGAACTAATCCACGGAAGAGTGAAAACTCTTCAGCTACTGTTCTTATTCTCTTGTGTTTTGTTACCCGATACAGCAGCCCCCATTCTCCAATATATACAACCCGAAAACCTCACAAAGGAGGCAGAACAACCCACGATCAACCCACGATCCCATGAAACCCTAACCCACGTTGCATGAGCTTCATGGACCCGAAAACCAAAGTAAAATGGGCCTATACTCTACATACATATGTACAATAATTAAATGGGCTAAATGGTCCGCTAACAGCCTCCCCCAAATTGATGCTGGTCGGTAAGCATCAATTTGCTAGACAAGAACCAATGACGACTGGTAGAAAAGGCCTTAGTGAAGATATCTGCCACTTGATCTTCAGTACGGATGTAATGTAGAGTAATGTCCCCAGCGCTAACCAAGTCACGAACATAATGCACATGAATTTCAATGTGCTTAGTCCGATCATGTAGCACAGGATTGGCAGCAATCCGGATAGCACTGGTATTGTCAACAAAGAGATCCATGGGCAAGGAGCAAGTAACACCGAGATCCTGGAGAAGACGACGAAGCCAGACCAGCTCAGAGACAGCATCGGACATAGCCCGATATTCAGCTTCGGTCGAGGACTTCGATACCTTATCCTGCTTCTTACAGCGCCAAGAAATAAACGAATCGCCCAATCTGATACACCACCCAGTAGTAGACCGCCGAGTATCAAGACAGCCAGCGAAATCAGAGTCGGAGTAAGCCTGAAGGCGCAGAGAACCACCGGACGGAAACCGAAGACCAACATCACGAGTACCTTGCAAATATCGTAGAATACGATGCACAGCTGCAAGATGGTCAGTGCGAGGAGACGCCATGAACTGACTGACAATCTGTACGACATAAGAAATATCCGGACGAGTAGCAGACAAATAAATCAGGCTACCAACGATTCGACGATAAGCTGTCCCATCCGGTAATGCATCTCCTGAGTCACGATGAAGCTTTACGTTAAGCTCCATGGGGGTAGACACCGGTCTGCAGTCGCTAAAACGATGATCCTCGAGTAAATCAGAAATATATTTATGCTAACTCAAGAAAAGACCTCGTGAATCACGTGCAACCTCCAGTCCAAGAAAGTAGGACAAATCACCAAGATCCTTGATCTGAAAAGCAGACTGAAGACCATCTTTAAGTCGTTGTATCCCGTCCAGATCAGAACTAGTGATAATCATGTCATCAACATAGAGGAGAAGTGAAACGATCCCAGCAGATGTTGTTCGAGTAAACAATGAAGGATCATTCTGACTCTGACGGAAACCCAGCTGAGAAATGGTAGAATGAAACTTCTCAAACCAGGCACGAGGTGCCTGTTTGAGACCATATAATGATCGGTTAAGACGACAAACCTGGTCAGGTGTGCCAACAGTGTATCCCGGTGGTTGTTCCATATAGATAACCTCCTCCAAATCACCGTGAAGAAAGGCATTCTTCACATCCATTTGATACAAGGGCCAATTACTGTGAGACGCCACCGCTAACAAAGTACGAACCGTAGACATCTTGGCAACCGGGGCAAATGTTTCACCATAATCTACACCGAATTCCTGAGTAAATCCCTGAGCAACAAGACGCGCTTTATAACGATCAACGGTGCCATCAGGATTCATCTTGACTGTATACACCCAGCGACAGCCAACTACAGAAGTAGACGAAGGAGGGCGCGGAACCAAGGTCCATGTATTTTGAGCATGGAGAGCCTCCAACTCCCTTTTCATAGCCGCATCCCACAGGGGATGGCCCTGAGCTTGACGATACCGGGTTGGAACTACAATAGTATCAACGCCATGAGCAACATAATCATTGAACTTCGGGGGCGGAATACCTTTCGTGGCTCGAGTAGATAGGCGAGGTGGTGGCGGAGCTGTAGGTGAGGAGGTACTAGTCGCTGCGCTGTGAGGTGGGGATGAAGGGCTCGAAGTGGATGATGATGATGAGCTCGACGTCCCAGGAGAGCTCTCATGAGACGAGGTGATAGAGGGCGACAGATCGTGCAGGGGAGAATCCGGAGGGTCGAGCGGTGGAGGAAGAGCATCATGGTCATCATCAAATGATGGAAGAACAAAATCGGGGCCAAGAAATTGAGATGGAGAGGAACCAGGGGAATGTCCCATGACATTTTCAAAAAAGATAACGGTACTAGCAATGCGCATACGCTGCGAGGAAGAATCATAGCACAAATACCCTTTATGCACGTCACTGTACCCAAGAAAGACACACCGAGCAGTTTTAGAAGTGAGTTTAGTTCGTTCCCGCTTAGGACGAAGCACGAAACAGAGGCAACCAAAGACGCGAAGACTGGAATAACGAGGATGACGACCATACAAGGCATAAAAGGGGCTAACATTTTTGAGGACGGGAGTGACCTGATAATTAATAAGTTGAACAGCAGTAGCAACCGCCTCTGGCCAAAAACAATCAGGCACATGAGAAGAGAGCAAAAGTGCTCGAGTAAGATCCATAACATGCCTGTTTTTTCTCTTGACTAAACCGTTTTGCTGAGACACTCCAGGACAAGATTGTTGAGTCAAAATCCCCATAGACCTATAGACATCATACAACGGAAAAGAACTAAACTCACCCCCAGGATCAGACCGAATAATTTTAACAGTACGACCAAATTGTGTCTGGATCATTTTCAAAAAGTCAGTGGCCACGGATTTTAACTCTGATTTAAGACGAAGGAAATAAACCCAAGTATAACGAGTGGCATGATCAATAAAAAGAGCAAAATACCGAAAACCACGACGAGAAATTTCAGGAGAAGGACCCCACAAAACGGTGTGAATGATATGAAATGGCTCGGTAATAACATTGGTACTCGAAGGATAAGAGGAGCTAATTGTTTTAGCTTCAACACAACTTGCACATGATGGTTTAGGCAAAGAAGAAATATTGTGTTTACCAAGAAAATCTTGCCGAAACATTAATTCAAGACGACCAGAATGAGGATGGCCCAATCGAGAATGCCAAAGATCCCAGACACCATTGTTTGACAAAGTAGAAAAGCCAAATGACTGCGAACAAACTGCAGCCGGCAAAGTTTTAAAAGGACTACTGACATGTCTATCAGAATGATTATTGATACCCGACGAATGACAACCATGAAGCTCTTCCAGTTGAAAAATCCGACCTCGTTTACTCCCCTTTCCGATCTGCCTCCCCGTCTTCAAATCATGTATAACACATCCAGTCGGAGCAAACAAAACAGAACAGCCTTGCTCAGTAAGCTGACCCACAGAAACTAGATTAGGAACCAAGTCAGGAACATGTAGGGTATTAGGCAAAGATACATTTTTGTCACGCACCATGCCTACACCATGTACCTTTAATTTTTCTCCATTCGCAACACTCAATGACATATCATTAACAGGAGTTATATTCGTTAACTGAGCACGATCTTGTGTCATATGATTAAAGCAAGCAGAGTCGAGTAGCCACGGAGAATCATTACCTGAGCCTTGGAAGGTGGCAAACGCAGCACTTATAGTTGTGGGCAGTGACTTTTGGATAGCGGCATGCACGAGTTGCTCCACAGTGGCTGCGGTAAGAGGTCCACCATTACTGCTGCCTGTGTCCAGCAATGTGGCCGAGTGAGCAGCTCTATCTCCAGGACACTCCACTCTTTGTCCCTGGCTGCGAAAAGGAGGTGCGACAGGTCCTGAGCTGGGCCGAAAATGGGATGCAGCAGGCGCTGAGTTGGGGCGGAATTGTGACCCAGAATTTCCAGCGCCATTTAAGCTCCCAGCCGCTGCACGAGCTTCGTTTCTCTGTCGGGTACGGCAATCCAAAATTATATGTCCCGACCTCTTGCAATAGACACAATTATTCCACTGACGGCAGTGCTTTTTCGGATGGCCACGTTCATGGCAAAAGTGGCATTCAATGAAATGCAACCACCTACGTCATCGACATGGATCCTAGATGGTCTTATATCTAGAATGGGCGGTTGAACTCCACTTTGTACTGACAAATCCCCATCGTGGTTCTTGAACGTGCAAGCCAAATTTTGGCCACAACTCTCATGTTGAGAAGGCAGTTGGCTTGTCACCAATGTCGACAAGGCTCCTACCCATGGTCGACCCTTTTGACAAACAGTGGAAGAAAAATTCTCACTCCATGTAACACTATTTAGTGGTGGATCTTTCCTATTCATTGGCAAAGTCTTTGATTGAACCACAAATGTGTTTGAGACATGTCTAGACTCATAAAAATGGTTCTGAGTCTTGCTCAAGTTGCCAAACCAATTATATAGACATGTATCCATCAAAGAAATGAGAGAATCATGACGTTCAATGAGAGAATCGATACGTTCAATAAGAGAAGCATGGCGCTTAATATGAGAAGTTAAACGTCGGTTTACCTATTGGGGGTCAACCATACCCTCCTCAATGGATTGATGGAGCGAAGTGATGGAAGCTGCTTCATCCAAACTTGTCGCCGGTGCTGGCAGAGCCTTCATCCCGCCATTGTTTCCAGCAACAACATCCACTCGACCAACTTTGAAGCTAGTCACTTGATCCTCTTCTACAACGACTTGTAGAAGGTCTTCATCTTATTGTCTAAGTCTTGGAGCCATCATATCAAACACAAGGTCCCACCAGGTGTGCCAAATTTGTTTTCTGGTGAGAAAACTTGCGTTGAAATGAGATTAATGCACATTTGACTTCTTTGGGCACCGATTACTAAGACACGGCTCACACCTCTTCAAACAAAGTTCGAACGAGGGTGTTTGATTGATGGTTTATGGGAACGAGATCTAAATTAAACTACTTCTACTCCTATGGAGGTTCGGCGAGAGCTCCAAACTACGAGCTACATCTATGGCTACATGATAGAGAAAAGGTAAAGGATAAACTTGACATGTGTGTCAGAGTGTTGGTTTTGGAACCTCTGTCTCTGTCGACCCCTCCTCTTATTTATAGCCCCGAGGAGGTAACCGCCATAGAAAATCGCTTGTTGGATAACTGCTACAAAGAACTGCTCCTCTTTCTTCGGTGGAAAAACCGCTTCTTGGATAACTCCCAAAAAGAACTGCTCCCTGCTTCCTCGGAGTGGTGGTTACTCCTTCAACCGCCTAGGTGCCTCTGTTGGAACCGTCGTGGGTTTTGGAGTGTAGCTTGCCTCGCCTGGTCTTGTTCTGAATCTCGTGCCATGCTAGTCTTTTGACGAGCATGTGGTGTCTCACAAAGGGGGTCGTGGTCTTCTTGCCTCGCGGCCATGGACTTCTTACTCATGTCCATGGCCTTCTTGTCTTACGGCCATGAACTTCTTACTCATGTCCATGGCCTTCTTGTCTAACGGTCATGGACCTCTTGAGACATATTCACTAGTGATCCATCACCATGCCCTTCTCATTCGTGTCCATGGCCACTCTTGTGAAGTGGCATGGACTTCTCAATCATGCACAAGGCCCCTCTCATGAGGCGGCATGGCCTTTCCATACTTAGTATTTTCAATAATTTCTAACGCTTCTTGCTTCGCGTCCATGGCCATCACATGACACGACCATGGACCTCTTAATCATGCACATGACCCTTCTCGTGAGGCGGCATGACCTTCTCAGACTTAGTATATTTTGGATCATGAGGCGACATGGCCTCCTCATTCATGCCCTTCTCGAGACTTAGAATATTTTTGACTGTATCGAGGTCTTCCTTGAGATGGCATGTGCTTCTAAATTCTAGATGGACATGTTTTTGTGTCGTTTGGTCTTGGTTATGAGGCGGCATGACCTCTTCATTCATGGCCATGGACTTCTCATACTTAGAAATTTTCATGCCATCTCGTGGCATGGCCTCTTACGAGAGGCCCATGTCACTTATTGAATCATGTCCATTCTCATTAATGAGCTAGTGACTTGGGTTTAAAATCAATATCCATAAGGCCCAATTTAAACAACATTAATTGTTATAATGGGTGTGGCCTTATAAACTCCTTGATTATCTTGTAACTCACCAATGTGGTACAAGACAAAATTTATGATGTAAACAAATGCCCCCCAACTACTTAGTGCATAAGGATTATGGACTAAGTAGTTGAGACCAACTTGACCACTTATATCCCTTCTCTTACTGATCCTCGAGTACCAAGGCTTGTCTCTACTCACCCATGACCACAGGTTCAATAAAACTTGAAATTTTTTCCCCTAAAACAACACCATGATACATACGTCTTTCAAGTGGCTAGCTATGCCGCCTATGTTGTCTTCATTCATGTGTAGCCACGAGAAACCCTGCCTTGTTGGCTTCTCGTCAACAATTCAGTGAGGCCCCTACACTTTTCTTATTGTACATGATCAAGTTGGCCATCACTCATCTCCAAGCCCCGATGCCCTTAGGTCGTGGCCAACATCCAAACTGGTGGCCACTTGGGACAAGACGACATAGCATGGCAAGACGCAATCTACGACTCGGTATGCCAAGCCATCACTACGACTTGGTGGTAAGATCTTCACATCAAAGTCTAATAACTTCGACTCAAAATTTCCACTTTGTTATTTTCTCTCTATTTTTTCTTATATAGCCATGATTGGCTTTTATTTATTAATTAATATATATGATATTTATTTATTTAAGATAACAAGGAGTGACAAACGTCACTGCTCTCCATCGCCTCTGGCAACAACTAATGCGCCAAAGGTGTACACCCACCGCCAAGTCCATGGATTAAAACATGCAAGCCATCCATATACCACATGCCTCTTTTCCTCCATGGAACATGATTCTCCATACATTAGCTTACCAGTGGGTGGTATATGATCAATATGTTTAGCCTTGGTGGCCTTACATGGGGTCCCATGCTCCTGTGCTTTGGCCACCTTACTTGACATGTCAAGACAACCATGAGTTTTCCTCTTCCTTGGATGCCTCTCGATTGAGACATGCTTACTCTCCTCATGTTGTTTGAGACGATGTTCAGTCTTGACAAGTCGGCGACCACCCATGTGGACCACTTGACTTTGTCTTTCAACCTCCAAACCTTGTTGGCTCCTACCCTTAGCACGCGACCATCTTTGGTTCTTTGTGAGGCCATGTCTGGTTTGTGCGTATGATACCTTCTTATGCATGCTCCTATGTCCATCATTCATGATTGATGGCATGTACTTACTACTCATGGACATGGACTTGCCCCCCTGTCCACACTTAGCCAAACTTGCGTACTTATCACAAGCATGTGTAGGTTGGAATTCTTTTAGATTCTTGGACATGCCCCCTACTCCATTATTCATGGTGGGTGACATGCCTCCTTGCCCATACTTAGCTAAATTTTCAACACTACGAGAACTCTTTTTGGCTTTCCCACGTCTTTTCTTGTTGGACTTGACCTCATGTCCACTGTTGATGATTAGTGGCATGCCCTCTTGTCCAGACTTAACCGTAGTTTTACACTTGTAAAAGCCTTGGATGGCTTGGAGATGTTGTGTCTTCCAACACATGACCCCTACTTCATACTTCAGGATGGGTGACATGCCCCCATGTCCAGGTTTAGCCAGACTAACATGCTTATCATATGCATGTATGGCTTGGATTTCGCGTGGCTTCTTGGACATGCCTTGTCCATAATTAGCTAAATTTTCAAATATGCAATAACTTTTTATGGCATTCTCGCGTTGTGACTTGTTAGATATGCCCCAATGTCCACTACAAGTGGTTGGAGGCATGCCCCCCTTTCCAAACTTAGCCAAATTATTATGCTTAGCACAAGCATGTGTTGCTTGTGATTGATGTGGCCTCTTAAACATCACATGCTCCCCAAATGGTCTTCTCGATTTCATCTTGTGGAGTGGTAAACTTACGTGCCCCCCTTGCTGGGCTCTAGGTGGTTTGAGTCTATTAGAATATGCTCCTTGTCTACTCACTAGGGGTGGCAATGGGGGTGGGCGAGCATAATGTAGTATTTGGTTCAGTTTCAAGAAATGCAACCACCTACGTCATCGACATGGATCCTAGATGGTCTTATATCTAGAATGGGCGGTTGAACTCCACTTTGTACTGACAAATCCCCATCGTGGTTCTTGAACGTGCAAGCCAAATTTTGGCCACAACTCTCATGTTGAGAAGGCAGTTGGCTTGTCACCGATGTCGACAAGGCTCCTACCCATGGTCGACCCTTTTGACAAACAGTGGAAGAAAAATTCTCACTCCATGTAACACTATTTAGTGGTGGATCTTTCCTATTCATTGGCAAAGTCTTTGATTGAACCACAAATGTGTTTGAGACATGTCTAGACTCATAAAAATGGTTCTGAGTCTTGCTCAAGTTGCCAAACCAATTATATAGACATGTATCCATCAAAGAAATGAGAGAATCATGACGTTCAATGAGAGAATCGATACGTTCAATAAGAGAAGCATGGCGCTTAATATGAGAAGTTAAACGTCGGTTTACCTGTTGGGGGTCAACCATACCCTCCTCAATGGATTGATGGAGCGAAGTGATGGAAGCTGCTTCATCCAGACTTGTCGCCGGTGCTGGCAGAGCCTTCATCCCGCCATTGTTTCCAGCAACAACATCCACTCGACCAACTTTGAAGCTAGTCACTTGATCCTCTTCTACAACGACTTGTAGAAGATCTTCATCTTGTTGTCTAAGTCTTGGAGCCATCATATCAAACACAAGGTCCCACCAGGTGTGCCAAATTTGTTTTCTGGTGAGAAAACTTGCGTTGAAATGAGATTAATGCACCTTTGACTTCTTTGGGCACCGATTACTAAGACACGGCTCACACCTCTTCAAACAAAGTTCGAACGAGGGTGTTTGATTGATGGTTTATGGGAACGAGATCTAAATTAAATTACTTCTACTCCTATGGAGGTTCGGCGAGAGCTCCAAACTACGAGCTACATCTATGGCTACATGATAGAGAAAAGGTAAAGGATAAACTTGACATGTGTGTCAGAGTGTTGGTTTTGGAACCTCTGTCTCTGTCGACCCCTCCTCTTATTTATAGCCCCGAGGAGGTAACCGCCATAGAAAATCGCTTGTTGGATAACTGCTACAAAGAACTGCTCCTCTTTCTTCGGTGGAAAAACCGCTTCTTGGATAACTCCCAAAAAGAACTGCTCCCTGCTTCCTCGGAGTGGTGGTTACTCCTTCAACCGCCTAGGTGCCTTTGTTGGAACCGTCTTGGGTTTTGGAGTGTAGCTTGCCTCGCCTGGTCTTGTTCTGAATCTCGTGCCATGCTAGTCTTTTGACGAGCATGTGGTGTCTCACAAAGGGGGTCGTGGTCTTCTTGCCTCGCGGCCATGGACTTCTTACTCATGTCCATGGCCTTCTTGTCTTACGGCCATGAACTTCTTACTCATGTCCATGGCCTTCTTGTCTAACGGTCATGGACCTCTTGAGACATATTCACTAGTGATCCATCACCATGCCCTTCTCATTCGTGTCCATGGCCACTCTTGTGAAGTGGCATGGACTTCTCAATCATGCACAAGGCCCCTCTCATGAGGCGGCATGGCCTTTCCATACTTAGTATTTTCAATAATTTCTAACGCTTCTTGCTTCGCGTCCATGGCCATCACATGACACGACCATGGACCTCTTAATCATGCACATGACCCTTCTCGTGAGGCGGCATGACCATCTCAGACTTAGTATATTTTGGATCATGAGGCGACATGGCCTCCTCATTCATGCCCTTCTCGAGACTTAGAATATTTTTGACTGTATCGAGGTCTTCCTTGAGATGGCATGTGCTTCTAAATTCTAGATGGACATGTTTTTGTGTCGTTTGGTCTTGGTTATGAGGCGGCATGACCTCTTCATTCATGGCCATGGACTTCTCATACTTAGAAATTTTCATGCCATCTCGTGGCATGGCCTCTTACGCCCATGTCACTTATTGAATCATGTCCATGCTCATTAATGAGCTAGTGACTTGGGTTTAAAATCAATATCCATAAGGCCCAATTTAAACAACATTAATTGTTATAATGGGTGTGGCCTTATAAACTCCTTGATTATCTTGTAACTCACCAATGTGGTACAAGACAAAATTTATGATGTAAACAACTCTACATACATATGTACAATAATGAAATGGGCTAAATGGTCCGCTAACAGATGCTTCCTTTTCCAAGTTCCAGCTCCGTTCTCAAGTCAAGAAAGCTGCGATCGCTTCGTCCTTGGGTTAGCCCAAGGTTCGTAGAAGAACGTTAAAAGCAGAAGTTGGGCTTGAGCCCATTGATGTAACCAGGCAGCACTACCCCAAGAGAAAAAGGATTTAGACGAGGATGAATTTCAACAATCCTCCATTTAACATTCCCACTACAACTCACATTTCATAGCTTTCTCAAATTTTCTTGCCCCTTAAGTTCGATGACACAACAAGGCTTCACGATCAGTTACACTGCAGACTTCCTCCACAGCGACGGCAAGGAGCATTCTGGTTGTTCGTCGCCGTTCGACGATCATCATCGCCCTAGAGAGACAAACTCGAGAACATATAATACCCAAATTGAAGTGAACCCAGGTTTTAAAACCATCCCACATAGAACCAGACAGAAATGTATTAGTATCTGCTATAGGGAGCTATTGCCATCTATCTTCGCCCTGAGCCATCCACCTGATCAACTCCCCTGATTGCAAGACAGCCGACTGGATTTTTCATGATGTAATTGGTGTTCGAAGTAGTTATAATGGTGAGAAAATAATGGCATAGCCACGTTTTCGAACCAAAAGAAAATCTCAATGATAACAAACTGCACCTGAGGTAACCGAAAAATATGTCTATCACAAGCAGGTTTACTCCAATGGGATTTGTACTCAACGTTCGTGAACGAAAATGTTAGAAACAAAGTTTCTAACGGTTGTAGAATTAGGGAAATTAGCTAGATCAATTAGGGATTGATCAAACTAGGGATTAGGAGTAGGAGAATTTAGGAAGAAGAGAGGGGAAGAGGCTGCTGCCGAGCAGCAAAGGGAGAAGAGGGAATAGGGGAGTTCGGCGCAGGGGGGAAGGAAAAGAGAGAGAGAGTAGTTTAGGTTTTCTGTAATTGATTGCTTAATGAGAAAATAACTCCTACTGCAGATTATATAATCCGCATAATTCCTATCTACTACCCAACAAATAAAACATAGTAATCGACTCCCGGTTTAATGCCCAAATTCCCCAAATAATCCCCCAATTAACAAAACCGACAAATAAAGCAAATTAACCAAAAGCTGCAAATTATTTGTTTCTAACATCCCTGCCTCCTTGGGAAGCAACCTTGTCCTCAAGGTTGAGGCTTCTCTCGCCCAGCGCCAGAATCCTCTGTGACTTCGTCCTCGGCCTCATCTTCCCAGCGCCCCACCAAGAACATTAGATCAGGTTTCCCGCATTTGTGACCAAAGGTGAACCTCTCATCACAATTAAAACATTTTCCCTCCCGTCTCTTCTGCTCAATCTCGGCAGGTGACAACCTAGTAAACCCCTTGGGCGGAGCCCTTGGTCCCGCTCGAATGGCCGCTGTGGTTGGACCAGTCGTCACTCCCCCTCCAGTGCTAGGGCCCAGCGCCGGGACCCCTGGGCTGCTACTCGGTCCGCTTCCACTTCCTCCTCCACTCGGCTTTTGATACCGGCCTATCACGCCCCGCCAGCTAGCCAGTTCCTCCTCCTTATTACCTGCAAGACGGAAAACAGCTCGCAGTGAATCAAGCTCAAATACCCGGACAGCCGCTGCAATCTCCGGTCGGAGCCCCGCCATGCACAAGCCCACCAATGTCTCTTCTGGGACACCCTTGCATTGGTTTCCCAGCTTGAAGAACTCGGCCCTATAGTCCGCCACCGTCCCTGTCTGGCGTAGCTTGGCTAGCTGCTCCGGGGCCCACCCTTCGGATTTCCCGAACTGGTACCGCAACTCCTCCTTGAACATCGGCCAAGTGATTAGCGTATGAGCCTCGGCATAGGTCCGCTCCATCCACTCCCACCACTGCAGGGCATCTCCCTCCAGGTAGAAGGAAGCTAACTGCGCCTTTCGTTCTTCCCTAGTGGGATGGTTCTTGAACCATCGCTCAGCTGAGTACAGCCACAATCCTGCATCCTCACGACCATTGTACTTCGGGAACTCAATAGTGGGAGGCCGCGCTCGAAACACCATCTCATCCTCTTCCTCCCCACCCCGGAAATGACCGGCATTCCTTCCCGAACTTGGGCCCCCGCTGTAGTAGTGCTGAGTGAAGCGCGGGTCCCCGTCACACCCCCAGTCGTCGCCCTCATCCTCCTGGTACCCGGCCCTTCCGCTTAACTCACCCTTCAGCCTTCGATCCCCCGTCCATATCCTCCTGGAGTCCTTCCCGGCGCCCCGCTGGAATGCCGAAGAAGGAAAGGGCCCACAATACTCGTCGAACTGGCCTTGCGGCCCTGGGTAGCACCTGCTGCCCGCCTGATTCTGATACCCAGCCGGCTGGACCGGTTCGACCATGGCCCGACCGGATTCGGTCCGACCAGTCTCGGCCCGACCGTTGGGGACCCGGCCCATCCCTGCTCGGCCCAAGTCACCCCGGCCCGATTGATTTCGGCCTGTTGCTCCCGACCGGCCAGGCTCCCACCCGCGGCCCGACTCCCTCCAGCCTCCTCCTGGTCCGCCTTCCCACTGGGCTCGGCCCATTGAGCTGCCCTCCTCTCTCCAGCCATCCGCGCCCAGCCCACTCTGCTTGTTGGGCCAAGGCCCGCGATCTCTCTCCTGCCCCGGGTCCACCAGCTCCTCCAAGTTCAGGCCCGCGTGCGAGCCCGGATCCACGTACTCGGCCATCTTGGCCTTGCCACGCGCACGAGCCATCTCCTGGGCCGATGGAGTAGGCAAAAGCCCATCCTTGATTGTTGGGCCGAACGAGACTTGGCCCGGACGCGAAACAGGGGGTCGGCTAGGGTTACTTGCCGCTGCCCCCCCTTCCGCCAAACCCTTCTCGGCTCCCTGGCCGCCGACCGCCGCCACCGAGGCGGACTCCTCCGCCGCGCCCTTCTCCTCCGGCGGCTTCTCGCCATCTCCAACCGCTGCCCCGCCTCTCTTCCAAGCCTCCGTCAGACTGCTCACCTGTCCCTGCAGCGCCTCCACCGCCGCCAACAACGCTTCGAGAGTGCGGCCGTGATCTCTGACTTGCACCTGCAACCCGTTCAGCTCTTCCTCGACCCTCGCCTGCCTCTCTGCCTGCGTCTCCACGACCTTCCTAGCCCTTCGATCTCCGTGAGATCCTCCAACTCCCCGTCGAGCCCTACGTCACCCGCATCCGTGCCCTTCTCGGCTGCCTGAGCCGCTTTCTCTGCCGCCTTCATTGACTTCGTCGATACCATTGCTGCTTTCCCTGGTTCAAGAGCTCAAAAGAACTCACTCTCGAGCCAGGCTCTGATACCATATGTTAGAAACAAAGTTTCTAACGGTTGTAGAATTAGGGAAATTAGCTAGATCAATTAGGGATTGATCAAGCTAGGGATTAGGAGTAGGAGAATTTAGGAAGAAGAGAGGGGAAGAGGCTGCTGCCGAGCAGCAAAAGGAGAAGAGGGAATAGGGGAGTTCAGCGCAGGAGGGAAGGAAAAGAGAGAGAGAGTAGTTTAGGTTTTCTGTAATTGATTGCTTAATGAGAAAATAACTCCTACTGCAGATTATATAATCCGCATAATTCCTATCTACTACCCAACAAATAAAACATAGTAATCGACTCCCGGTTTAATGCCCAAATTCCCCAAATAATCCCCCAATTAACATAGCCGACAAATAAAGCGAATTAACCAAAAGCTGCAAATTATTTGTTTCTAACAAAAAAGCTACAATGTAAGAGTTAGTTGTCTTCCTTTGAAGCATCGACAGCTTGTAACCCGTATTTGGTGAGGACACTAGTCAGCACAGCCATGTCCCTGACCTTTACCCTGCAGAGAGGAAAATGGTGAAATGGAGTTAAAAAGGTGAGAAAGTAAGCAAGGAGCAAACGTCCAGCAGCAGGGGATAGTGATCAGAAAGCACTGCACAATAACCTTTTGGCCGATCCTGGAATGTCTAACTAAGGAACCTTCTGCACTTTCTTTTTAGTAGTTTGCACTGCTCTTCTTAGTTCTCTTCTTTGATGAAGATGATGACCCGCTTTCACCTTTCTTCCTTTCTATAGTTTGCAACTCTGATACTCGGAAAGATTTCATGCTCTCTATTTGCACTTCCCATTTGTGTTTTAAGATATCATGGTTACTATAATCATCATCGTCATCATGATTGTCTACTGTCTTATTGAATTTATCAGACATTCCATCTTCAAAGGCAGAACCATCCATGTCCATGTCGGCCAATTCGTCATCAGATGCAGTGCTCAAGCTGGAGTTTTGAATCCTGCATTTTAGCAGCTTCTGAATCTTAACAAACACTATGCTTTCTACAGAGAACTGTTGCACAAACCTGCAAATGAACACTCGAAGGATCAAACTAGAAACAACAAACTCGCAATCATTAAACCATTTCGGGATTTGGGTAGTGGTTCAGTTGCTTTGCAAAGAGATTAAGAGAATGTAAGTAAATTCTCGGACTCAAAATCAACATAAGCAAACCCTTTGCCAATAGGGTCCTTTGTCCTCTTGTTCCCAGAAACAACAGGAGCAAATATCAACGATTGTGCTGAATTCCTTGAAAGCTGATCTCAAATCTCTTTGAACTTTCTTTTTCTTTGGGAGATTGGTCAAAAGCACCCGAACTCCACTTGGTACAGTTTCGGCAGCTACAGCATCGCAGAAGGGTGTTAGATTCCTCGCCAGCGGTAAATTAGCAATACCCAATTGGAAAAAAGTGAAATTTACAGACAGCACTGACCTTTGAGCTTCGAATCCTCTATCTTGGGACTTGGCTTGATAGGGTTACGGTTATTCTTCAGGTTATTAACATTGGCAGCTTGAGCCATTTGGCTCTGGAGCATTTCTTCGAGCAGCTTATCTTCAAGAGAAGTGTCGTAGACCTTCCCTTCCCCAATCCACGGGGCTGCTCATGCTCTCCAGCAATTTCTGCATATTCTCAAGCGGCAGTAACATCTCCCCATCCTCTACTTTGTCGCCATAGCCGCCGTCGTCATCCATAAAATCAAATTCCTCTTCGTCTTCTTCCACTACGTCATTGCACCGGTGGTTGTGTGAATGATGGCAACGGAGGGTGGAGAAAGAGTTGTTGCCGCCTGTCAGCGAATCTGGGGGGGAACAAAATGCACCTAGCGTTCAAGTGTATAAATAATGAATTTTGCTTCACATAAGCAAGAGGTTTCGTGGTGTAGTTGGTTATCACGTCAGTCTAACACACTGAAGGTCTCCGGTTCGAACCCGGGCGAAGCCATTGTTAAAATTTTTTTTTTCGACAGGCTGAATTTACAGCATTGGTTCCGGCCCAATAAAGTCGTTAACGTGGGCTGCTGACGACCATAAACCCGGCTCAGAGGTCCTAGCAACTTGCAGCCCTAAAGTCGTTAACGTGGGCTGCTGACGACCATAAACCCGGCTCAGAGGTCCTAGCAACTTGCAGCCCAAAATGGTATTTGAGAGCTTCTGGCTTTTTTATATGGTATTGTGGGCTCTGTTTTACGTAGGGATGGCAACTTTGCCCATACCAATGAGTTTCTTACTATCCAATCCAATTGGATTGGGTATGAAATCCAAATAGATAAAAATCGGTAGAGTTTGATGGGTTTGTACCCATACCCATTTAATTTGGGTTTAGTTGGGTTGGGTATGAAATGGATTTGGGTTTGTACCCATGCCCAAATACAAATTACAGTTTGGTACCCAAACTTAATAGATATGCATATTTAGTACCTAAATTTATTTTTTTTGCATATAAGTCCTCAAAATATCGATGGAAAATTACGTTTGGTACCTAAATTTTATTGGTCTTACATTTTGGTACCTACACTTTTCAAGTTTTGCAAATAGGTCCAATTTTTGCATGTGTAGTTAAAACACCCTCAAGTAAATGGATATCCATATCCAACCCATACCCATTTAGATTATGGAAGCCCCAAACCCAAACCCATCTATAAACCCTCAAATCCATATGCACTTAACCCATACCCAACTCATTATCAATGGGTCTACTTGGGTTTGGGTATAATTACGCATGGGTGGGTAATTTGCCATCCCTAGTTTTGCGTTACAACTTACAATTACAAATCAAAATAGTCCCTAAAATTAAAATGTGATGAATGTTATTAAAAATAATTAATTGAATTCAAGATTTTTTTTACAACAATTGAATTCAAGATTTAAACTGTGATGAAAGTTATTAAAAAAATTTGATTGAATTCAAGATTTATTAATTATGTTGCTTGAGTCTCTCCACCTATTTATATATATATATGGTGGCTTCTATGGTACCCCGGGTGAAATCCGGGGTACCGCATACCTCGAGTATGGAAACTCTATCTAGACCTCGAATTACCAGGATTTTTGTGTCTGATATTATACCCTAACCCTTATTGAGTGAACCCTAGGTCATAATTATCTAAAGCATAATCTATAAACCCTAAGATGGTGCATCCAAATTTTGTGCCTATATTTGGATGAATCATAACCGTCGATTATCATTTCTAATTAAATTGATCTTGGAGTATAATATTGGGAGAGTTAACACCTAGATTTTGATCTTTAAGTGTTAGAGTATAGTATCATGTCCGAAAAATCGGTCAATTCAAGGTCTAGATAGTGTTTTCATACTCAAGGTATGCGGTACCCCGGATTTCACCCAGGGTACCGTAGAACTCGCCATATATATATATATATATATAATACTAAATACGTTTAAAACACTCTCTTACAATAGTAAAAACATCTTATTTTTCTTGTTTGTTTCATGCTTCAAGTATTAAATATGTATAAAATACATATAACTTGTTTAATACACATAGTTTTATATATTTTTATGTTTAAATGAATAGAACTTAGCAGGTATTAATATCATAACATACCCATACAATATTTTACTCATTATATTCGCTTGCTATCATTGTCCCTCGTTTTGCTCCCTCTTTCTTTCTGTAAGAGACTGGTATAAAATCAATAATTAACATTCTCACCATAACACGAGTTATTCAGATCAAATAGATTCTTGAGATGGTATAAAAAATGGTTTAGCCAAGTGGTTGTTTGTTAGAATCTCCACAACCCCAAATATACCAGTTGATTCAAGCATAAAGGTATGATGAGCCTCTGCAAACTTAAAACTCGTGAGTTAATTTTCATTTGAGTGGGCGTGTAAATAGATTGATATAAAATTCGTAATTAACAACCTCCTTATCTAGAATTCTACTCCAAACCCCAGTCCCCTCTAGCCTCACTAGTTTTTCCCCCTTGCTCCCTTGTCTTTGTCGCTAGCCATGTTCCCTCGACCTCCTTCGACCATGCTACTCAGAGTCGATCTCCTGTAGTACTCCCAATCTCTCATAATCATCATTCACTTCCCCTCAAATCTCAATGCAAGTTACTTCTCTTCTCAATTTATAGTTTCATAATATTTTTCCCGCGCCTTTCAATCAACTATGCATTCATAAATATTCTAAAGCTTCGGTAAATTGACGTGACGACGTCTACAACACAAATGCGGAAATACATAACACAAACATATCTATCTAGTACCAAATGTCATATTTTACTATAATACTTTTACGAAAAGATAACAACATTATTAATTGTGAAGGCAATTCCCTAATATATAACCAACCAATTGCAGGTATAAATCAAGGGCTATTTTGGCACGCGGATTATGGAGCGTAAACCTATTTTATATTGGTCCATGTTGTTGCTCATTGTTTGTATTAATTAGTATATATATGTTTGTATATAAAGTAAAAGTATAGAGATGGAAGTTGTCCTCTATTGTTGTTATGGCTTGTCGTATGCACTGTCCATTAAGACCAATCCGTGCTTTCTCTTTCCGTTGTGGGTTCGTGGGGTTGGATTTTTTTTTTTTAATTACGGTTTATCATCATCAATCAAACGCTTTTTAATTAGTTTCCCTAAACTTAATTTAATGGCCACATCTTTTGTTTTTAGTTCACAAAACCTTTATTTCTGCGACGAGATGGATTAAAAGGAATTAAAAGATGGGACCCTTGTAGTTTTATGTTTGGTACATGTAAGTCCAAATCTTCAATAGGGCCGCAGCCTGCAATTGCTGGCCGTATGGCAAAACGACACATCCCCACTCAGGGAAAAAGAGGCCACTCAGTCACCCGCTGGCTGCATTACATTTTGGTTATCTTACGCTTAAAAATAAAATAAAATAAAAAACTCACCGAGTGGATTCCGACACGAGTTGCTGCTGGGAGCCACGATGCAGATCCATGGGTCGAGCACAGCCCATGAGGACGAAAAGAACAACTAATACAATTAAATTATCAAGTGAAAGAGCTCATTTTGTGGCCAATCATTTTAACGCTTCCTACGAGTATCCTTAACCAGAAGTTAATCAGCGTTATCGGTAAATAACTAAATATACACAAGAAAACCAAGTGCAATGAAGAAACGTGTATTCTCATGGGATTCTACTTTGCAAATACACTTGATGCATGCAGGCTTTGAGTTTTTTTTCATGATCTAATTAAAGTTATTGTAAGTAATAAGCAGCTCATCATCGTGTTTCCATCATCAATTTTTCGTTAGATTGTCATGAAAGTGGGTCTAAACTTGCTAACTGAATTTTGACTTATCTCCCAATCTTTTTAAAGTCAACTTAAAATGATCATGCTACTCTTCACTTAATTCATGATTTACACATTAAAAATAACCACTATAGAAGAATGGATTCGTGACAGGTTTAATTATTCTCATTGTCGACCACTAAACTTTCCTAAGCCATTTTTACAAGTTGGGTAACCAAATTTGGAGATATATAAGGAAAATAAACATTTATATTGAAGAATAGACAATGCCTATTGGTTATTCATTAAGTTTTTAATCTATAGATTATCAAATTTGTGCTGGTTACTAGGTTGTTTATCATCAAAGGAAAAAAATCACATAAAATATTCTTGAGATGTAAATTTTAATGTGTGTAATGTACAGTGTTTCCAATCATTTTACTATTAAAGATTGGCTTCCAATGGAAAAAAGTGGAACAACCTATTGTGAAGAAAAAAACGTTAAGGAAGAACAAGGCATTGTAATTGGTGGAGATGATGGTACTTTAAGTAAGGACTTCCGTCAATAAACCGAGTTAACATGCTGAAAATTATATGAGGATGAAATTTTCAGTAACTAATCAATCTGAAATGTTTATGCTATGAAATCAATAGGGGTGTTCAAACGATGTGGTTACCATGGTAACCGTACTATTTGGATAATTGGTTTGATTTTGTTAAAGTTTTTAACTTGTTTGGTTTAAGTGGTTTGGTTTGGTTTTAGACACTCCTAACCAGTCAAACCAAATTAACCAGATAAATAATTAGCCATATATCTATTATATACACATAGTTAATACTTTGAATAACTATTCAAGAGTTAAACGTTCATCCCTTTTAGACTCATAAAATACAAAACTTGATATTGTTCCTATAATGTATATTTGTATATGTAGAGTGTAGACCACAAGTCACAACATATGAACGCCTAATTTAGATAAATTTCATACATTATGTTGGATGAAAACTTGAAAGCAGGGTCCTTTTCTGCCTATGAAAATTGCTAAAAGACTAAGTCAATTCAAACAAACACAACAATTCATTAACCCATACCATTGTGATAAATTTTTGCTAGGGGAATACTTCTATACTAATCGTAGGATAATTGTCTTAGTTGCATGTATTTATGTTAAAGGTCAACTATAACCAAGTGTTGATTGTTATATTTTATTCATTATATAAATTGTGAATTGATAAATTAACCGAAATTTTTATCACTTAATCATAATGTGATTTTATATTGGTTAATCTGGTTAACCAATTAACCAAATCGATTAAACTTTAGTTTGGTTAATTTGGTTGTTGTATTAGTTTGGACGGTTTGGTTATGATATTGTATTACATGGTTAATGAAATTTAGCCTTATTTGATTTGGTAATAACCATGGTAACCATTTGAACACCCCTAGAAATAAAACATGCCTTACTTCAAACAATTATTACGGTTATTTCTACCATTACCAAAATTCATCCGGCTAACGGGCGGACCCTAATCTAGTTACTAATTAGTGGGGACAGAGCAGCTGGGTAGATTGATGAGAAGCTATCAAGCGTATAAATGGATCTAATGAAAATGAGGCCGGTCCAACTAGGAAACTGTCCGAAGTCAGTTAGTTCGTAAACACACTGGCAAACACAAGCGAACGACTTCATTGTGGTTGAATATTTTGTGCTGTTCTGTTCATCACATCAGTAACTGTCTCTGGTTGTGGTCCATCTCCAAGCACCAGAGAGAGAGAGAGGGAGGGAGCGGGAAAAAACAATCCATTATTAATACTCCACGTAATACTGAACTAAAAAACAAGAGCACAATACAGAATTACAGATCGACAATATAATCGAGGAAAGAAGAAGAAGGTTAATTGCTGGCAAAAATTTAATTGCACTCATTCCTAAATCAGAGAATATTTTATGATACAGCGAAATGGGGCTTAAAATGAATGTACATAAAATCTAGAAGATTGTGGTAGCTCGTAATTAGAGATAGCAAATGAATTGAATTTATGGTCTGATGGATTGGATTGATGAATCTACTCGGATCAAATGGATTGATGAATTCTTGTATTGGATAGTGGATACATATAGATGCACTACAATATCTATAAAATAGTAGTTTTTTTTTTTTTTTGTAATATGTTGGGTTTTTTGGGATGTGTTTGATTCACGATATCAGCAACCACCGACTGCTCACATTCATTTGCGAGCTTTAAAGGGAGACTACTCTGCACTGCTGCAACAGAGGGAATAAAGAAAAGTGAAAAAAAGGTAGTGTGGGGAGAGAGGATTTTGTTTATTCAGATTCAGCTGAGCCGAGCAGTATTATTATGGGTCATAACTCATAACTCAGAAACTGGGGTATGGCACTGCATGAAGCTGCAGGAGAGGAGAGGAGTTAATATACATTGACCAAAAAACAAAGGCAGAGAGAGAGAGGATTTGGGGAAAATTCATGGTTGTCATGCCGCCATGCCGGTGGCATGCCACCCGGTTGAATCTGGTTCAACCTGTGTCAGTCATGAAACCGGCATGACACCACCGGTATAATCCGGTTTGATCGACTTAACCATTCTAAGTAAAATGACATCATTTTAATGAATTAATGAATAAAAAAAATTAATTTATTATTCATTTTATGAATATAATAGTTAAAAGTTGATGATATTTATTGGATTGTAACTAAATTGTCCACAAATATGTTTTATATATGATTGGATACATTGGATATTAATTGTTTTCGCATTTTTTTAAACCGGCACAAACTGGTTATACCACCAGTCGTACCATTCCACTTGCCAAACCGACACAACGATATAAACCGGTTTGACAACCTTGGGAAAATTGGATAGGTACGTATTTTGGTTGGGAGGCCCTTTTCAAAAGCAATTAGTTAAAACTTAAAAAGGACCATTCTTCTTTTTTCTTCGATCTCAAGATGCTCTGTTTTCCTTCCTTTCCTCCCCCCATCTTATATTTTTCAGTACTGTGTATACCAGCAAAGCAATGCAATAATGTAATGTCGTGTGTCGGGGATCCAGGGCTATATGACAATCTCATTTAACTGCCCCCCATCTCTCCTCCTGCCTTTTTTTTTCTTTCTTTCTTCTTTCCTCAGCACATAGGTGGAATATATATTTTGTCCCTCTGAATCCTACTCTTAACCTAAGCTGCTCCCCATAGAACTATATCCAGGAAAACTTTGTTAGAATGCAAACTTATCTACAGAATATTTGGCCCTATTGAGCATGGTAGTTGTCATCCTTGACAATTATTGACTTTTAAATAGTCCCACTCAAACGATAACATTATTCATCGAATAGGTAATGGCGCATATGAAACTAAAGTGTGATGGTCTGTCGCTACTTTTGAAAGTTCAAAAGTCATACCACAATAGATCAATAGTTTTCAAACTGTGTTGTATAACCATGATTGGTAATTGACAGAAATGGTGACTTAAAACTTGAGCTTATGACAAACCAGTCATTCTCCTCGATCCATTTTCCCGAACCTCACTCCTACACTAAGTTAGGTTCAAACATAATACAATGATAAACCAATCTCCTTCCATTAGTGGAAATTTGCCCACCTCCCATGATTATATAGTCGGGGAAAAAATGAAAGAACTTTATAATCAAAGGTTAATATCTTTAATATTGGTTTCAGAGTAGATTTGATACTTTTGGGTCATTCAATTTGAGCAACAATAACACGGTGTGGTTACTAAAACAATAATACAGAAGATCAAAATGAAGAGATGGGCTGACGACTAACGATTCGAAGTATACAACACGAATAAATTGTTACGAAATGGTATTAGATTGATCGATGATAATATAACGATTCAACCGACGAACCGGTGGTTACATAAGAGGCAGGGGTGTCCACCAACTACAACAAACTAAAAGAGAGAGAGAGAACAGTAAAAAAATTAAAGGAGCTAGAGGGATCGCAAATGGAGAGGAGCGGGGGGAGGAGCGTTGCTATTGCTATTGCTATTGCTATTGCATTCACGATGGAGGAGAAAGCAGAGAGGCCATCATTATTGGAAAGCAGCGGGGCCAAATTGAGGGCCGAGACAGAGTCGCTTCACCAGGGCGCGCCAAAGGCAAAGGTCGGCAGATATGGCCGCCAGTGGGCGCTCCCTCTCAGCCTAGCTTAGCTTCTTCACTAAAATCCACACTTTTCCTCTCCTCTCCCTACCCTAATGACTGGCTCACAAAAAGCTGATTGTGGCGCGCGCAGTAATAAAAACAAATCGCAAAGCTACAAAAAAAAAAAAAAAGGTTGCAATCCAAATCCTCCTTTCCTCCCCTCACATGCCCTGACCCATTCGCCAGAGAGAATGAAGTGATGAACTGATATGATACAATTTACATACACATACACTATTTATATATTTTATTATTATTTATTTATTGTCGATCAAAATCTGATGGGATACGATTACAAAGGAAAGTAAACAAACCACGCCATGGATGAATGAACACAAAAGGCCCCAAAGACCCTTTCATTTCTTCTTCTTGTATTTGTTTTTTTTTTATCAGGGGTTTGTTTCAATGAGGGCCCCCCTCCCTCTCCTTTCTTTTGGAAGAGAGATCCTTAATCTCCTCCATCTTCCAAACCAAATTAAAAAAATAAAAAAAATACAAAATTTAAACAGAAAAAATAAAAAGATTCTACATACACACGCACACGTATACTAACTCCATTCACCACCGCCGACGCCCGTGGCCGTGGGAAGGTAAAAACTAAAAAGGACCGGAAGGAGTCTTCTTTCTCTAGTATGTTTTATGAGTAACAAAAAAAAAAGGGGTTCCAAAAAAGTTTCCCGCCAAAAAAGCACACATACACACGTGTGATGACGAGCCCAGGATGTTGTTGCACCACCGCCATGGAAAAAGCGCACACACACACAGTCTTGGGCCTCCCATCACAAATCCACTCTTCTCGAAACGTTTCCTTATCAACAGGGCATTGATCGATGAAGCCACCATGCAACTATTTGTTTGTTGCTTGCAGCAGCACAGTCGCAGCAGTAATGTAGACTTCCATTCCATTAGTCTCTCCATACCATAGACTTGCTCGCTTGCACTGCACACATCAAATCCGATTTCTGCCGAACCCATTTTGAAAGTTCCGCCTTAATAAATGACCAAAAGGGTCCCTCCATTGACGCTGCCAGCCAGCCAGCCCGCCCTTGTTTTTCAATAGTCGATTGATGCTGCCATTGAACTACAACCCACTTCTTTGACAGCTTTCTTTCTCTCTTTTTTCTTCCTTTCCTTCACTGACTTTCTCACACAAGAATAAGAATACCGAAAAAAATTGCCTCTCCTTCTCTCCCCACCAATGGGAAATCTGCAATGCCATCAATATTAATCAAAGTGGCAAGGCAGCCAGGCAGGCAAGGCTTATCTACTCTCTAGCTAGCTCCGTTGCTGCTCTCCAATTCAAAAGCTAGCAACCTCTCTCTCTCTCAAAAAAAAAAAAAAAAAATCAATAAATCTGCCAAACTCTCACCAAACCCATAACCATATATATACATTATTATATTAATATATATAGTTTATGTATAATTTATGACGACTCGCTGGAGTCAATGCTTGCTGGCTCAGCTTCACTCTCGAAACCCATCTTCCAACCAAAATATTTCCGAGGATTCTAAAATGCCAATAATTTTTGGATGTATATATAGAGACTTTTTTTTTCTCCCCCTCTCTCTGCCCCACACCACCACCTTCTCCCCGCCTCTTTTCTCTCGTTTTTTCCTTTGTTTTTGATTCCCTTCTTCCCATCACTCGGAGCTTCCTTTGTCACCATCTTCCCACAATAAGTTACTCAATTTTTGCCTTTTAATAGACGGAGATAATGACGATGATGAACAAGAAGAAGACGAAGATGATGACTCGGTAGCAGTATCAGTATTAGAAGTATTACTAGACCTCTTTCTGCCACCGAGTACCGTTACCCGTAGCTGCGGCGGCGGCGGCGTCGACAGTACCGCCGCCGCTTTTGATGACCGCCGGCTGCTGCCAGCTTCCTGCTCCAGCTCTTGCATTAGCCGGTAGCAGCTCAAGATTTTCTCCTGCAAAAGTTCATCATCGTCATCCATCAGGACCACATACCCCATATCCCGTGAAGAAGATTGCTTACCAACCACCGGGAAATTTTTTATCATCATTATCACAGCACACAAAATATAATAAATACGCTTCCAAGTTCGTACAAATAATATTCATAATTGGCACAACGAAGAATCTACAAGAACAATGATGATTTAAAATCATCATAATGCATGGCAACGAATTTAGTATAGCACAATTAAGACATTTATTGATCCAACTGGGGAATCATTAAATATTTTTTTTGGTCATGTTTCCTACTTACTTTGCTTAGCCCATCACACCAAGACTCGGCGTGTTCGGGATTGGCGAGAGACAAGCTTGGGATCTCGTCGGCGGCACATAGTACTGCCGCGGCGGCGATGCTCGACGGCCGATACTCCACGAAGCTAGCCTCTGTTATTTTTTTTTACGTACACCACATTAGTATAATACACGAATGGGATACGTATATATGGATAAATACGGTATAGTGTATTTAATTTGTTTCCCCGCTACCTTGGATATTCGACAAGATGATATCCGTAGCTCTTGAAACGAGGAAGCCGGAGTAACTCCCGGTGGGGTCCAGCTTCCATGCAAAGAACCCAATGAAACTAAACGGAGTTACGGACCGCAGCCTCCAATCCAGCTCCGTCAGGACCAGAAGCTCCATCCGTCCGATCGTTCTTGGTTCGAATACGAACTTGGCGCCTTCCACCTGTAGATCCAGCAGCGCCGGAACCATCGGCTCCTCCATCTTCGCCGCCAGCGACAAGCATGCCGCCGATAGCAGCTGTAACGGCCATCCATCCGTTTGCTGCATCAAGCAAAAAAACACCAAAACATATATTAATTAATAAAATAATAATCATCCCCGGAAGGCGGAAAACACGGAATAGTCGTTTAATGCACGACGTCGTTTCGCACAAGGTTTGAAAAGTCAAACTTAGTTACCGTTCCTAGTCAAATACGGGAACATGGATTTCCTTGAGACCTGCGCGGTTTTCCGTTTCCCGAGGAGAAAAAATATTATTTATCAAGTTATGATTATCTTTTTGTCTTCTCCACCTTTTTTTTTTGTTTTGTTTTATAATAAAGAGATAAATAAACGGCCGTAACGGGCGACTCTTCTTACCGGCAAGCGGCGGGAATAAAGGAACCGATCGAGGTAGTTGACGGCGAGATACGCCGTCAGGGGAGCGAAGTTGTAATACGCCCGGACCTGCGCGGGCAATAATTATGGATCGACCACATACGGTTCACATGAGTTTCCACAAAGTGACAAGAAAGGGATCCAATTTAAACGGCAGCCAGTCACCAGTGGCGTTAAAGGTAATTATTTTTTTCTGTGGGTTTTTTAGAGTTTGTACCTTGAGAATCCATGCAACAGCTTCCTCACGAGCGGAGGCATCGAGAGACTGGGAGTGGAAGCGGGCCAAGTAGCCGAATCCGGGCACGAACCGGTCCTCGCCCTCGATGAAACAGGCGATGGATTCCTCCGAGCAGGATGACGACTCGATGTCCGACGAGCAATCCGCCGGCGACTCGCCGGAGAAGATCTCCGATGAGTCCTCCTCGCACAGGAGGTCCGAGAAGCAATCGGAATACGACGTCAGCGCCGACATGATGACTTGGGGTGCGGTTGTGGGTGACGACGGTTGATCATCCTCTGCTTGCCATTTTTATTAACGGTTTTGTGCTCGCCGGACTGAAGAGGCCTGCTAGGGAAACTGAAAGAAGGGGAAGGGGAAGAGGAAGGGGAAGAGTGAGTGTGTGTGTGTGTGGATTGATTGTGGTAGAATGTGGATCAATCTGTTGGGTTCGATATAAATATATATGAGGTAACGAGGGGATGCAATTTTTTATTCAATCTTTTCTGGGTTTTTTTTTATATAAATTAATTTGCATTTCCCGCTTTTTGATATTTTTGGAGGTAAAATTTTAGGTAGGGACTTGGGAGGAGACTTGAGATGTGTTTTTGCCGGGAAACTGTAACTGTTTTTACATTTGAGAGATTTTTATATACACACATAGTTACATACATCTCCGGTGGATTGATTAATTGAGTTTGGACCGTAATTATGAATTAGAAATGATTATACACTAATTTGTTTCTATCATTGAGAAGGGGTATGTTCGGATTAACGAATGTGGTCTGTGCATCAACAATTTCGGCCAATTACAATTGGATACATTGTTTATATCCGTTTCTATAATATAATCCCAAATTGCTTAATTATTCTAGATATAAATATATATGTGTATGATCCTACACATGATTCTAGATGAACACAAAAAAGCATCGGTAACAAAAGAAGGTGAACAAAATATGTCTTACTTCGATTTTATGTTGAGTGATATCGTAAGACTTATCGATGTTTCATGCGGGATCTTTTAGGTCGATCTCGAAGTGAGAACCGAATCAATAGAATTTGGCTATAGAATTCCTTGTCAAAGAAAAATAAAATCGGATGGGTTGGTGTCTAGGTCGACTAACCAGCAAGGTATGACAAAATCTAGGTTTGATAGCTCGAGATCGTCCTCCGGCGATCCAGTCAATGGAGGAAATCCAACAAAGGGATGACACAGAATGAATGTAAAGTGCAGAAAAATATGCATGAGAGCCCATAACGAGGGCGAGAGGCCTGATGTTTGTAGGAAGGTGGGAAGCCTTAGGATTTTCCGTGTGCTTGATCTTCTAGATCTAAGCCATACGATCAATCCAAGAATGACCAGACCGTCCAAGTGTCTCTTGTGATTTCCACATCCCTGACAAATACTGCATAAACAATTGTTCTTTTTGTTTGCAGAGAGTACTCTCACAGGGAGGGGAGTACTCTCACCGTGATTGAAAATGGACTATAAGAAAATCAAGAAGCATCCATCATATTCCATTCATGGAACTCTTGAAGCTCCTCCTCCACCCTTTTTATTCTCTACCATTAAAAATGATTCAAGAACTTATGATTCTTAAATCATATTAAATATATTGTTTCACATTATTGTTGACACGCTTACTCAACTGTTTGCTCTTCGTTAGCGCACCAAAATGAAACTTAACCCATACAGAGTGCCACTTTTGCCTCAAATTATAGATTCCTTCTAGCCATTCAGGTCCCACGAGACTCTCACCGGAAAATATTTCTCAATCATTTCCCCCAATTATACCTAAAATCACTATCATTCTCAACATTGAACGTAAAATAACTAAGATCTATAAGAATTTCAAAATCATAGCATGAACCAATCCTAGACATTGCTTTTTGTGTGATGAGAGGAATGTGGACTAACCTTCAAAACATAATAGAAAACAATCCATATACCAAGAGCTACTGTAAGAGCTTGGTCAATGTAGATGGACTGTGGTTCTTCTTTCCAATGCATTTGAGAACGACACCTATATCCTTCGACACCCTAAAGTCGAGGATTAAGATTGTAACTCTGAGCAAGAATGGTATTTGGGGTCTTCAAGGTTTTTCCTTTCCACCCACAAATACATTAGATGTGGAGGGCACGGTGTTTCGTCTTCGGGTTCCTACCAACCAACGTGCAACTAGACAATAAATGGAAGTGGATGGCAAGGAAAGCCAAGAAGAAAGCATGCAAGAAGAGGAGGTGGCACATCAACCAATCTATCTCCCGACAAACTAAACTATCAAGCAAGCTAGAGACTATTATACCGAGGGAATGGTAGAGGCCATCCTCCAGAAACAAATATGGGAGGAGGAATCAAGGGAACACCTAATGGCGTGCATACATGAAATCATGGATAAAATGGGTATCTCTTTGGCGGATATCCTCCCACCATTTGTCCACTCGCCTTCCTCCGAACATCATCAAGAAAGAGGAGGAAGAATCCTTCAAGGAGGAATCAGGTTTAGGCATCCAAGACCTACTTTTTTATCTTTCATTTCTTTACTTTTTTCTTCTGACTTTGAACAATGTCTATTATTATATCTTAATTTCCGTACTTCGTATTTCTTAGTAGTAGTAACTTAAATACTTATTATCTATGTTTATCTTGTGCCCTATAACCTTCTTCTTTTTACTTTTATTCTACTTATAGGCTTCATCATTGTATAGAAACCAGGAACACAAAGACCTACACTTGTGAACCAACATCAACCCAACGAAACACCCTATGGTAATGATTCCCGAACCTACATTTGAATTCCACATTGAGGATAATGTGTCTCTCAAGTGTGGGGGATTTGTATGCTTGATTGAATGATTCGTGAATGATTTTTGTCATAAGTTGGTAGTAGGCTCCCTAAGTGATGCATGTAAGACGTTGATGATCGTTTGTGGGAATGGTTGCTATCAATTAGTTGTGTTTTTGTAGTGTTGAATGACATATATTTGGTGTTCGAAAACTTGATGGCATAACCAAAATTTTCCAAATTTGAGGGGTCCAAACACCTTGTCCCTAGCATCTATCCTCTTAATGTGCTTTGAATTGCTAGATAGTCACTATGGCGTGTTGTATAAGGAGTAGTAAGCATTTACCATGATTGTCGGTTTATGAGGGATTTTACTCTTATCTTCCTTTTTTGTGAGTCGATAAAGTTTGCTACTTAGGTAAAAGACATGTGTGTGAGACTTTCTATCTTTTTGGAATAAAAAATGTTTGCAAATTGTGCTCATTTTGAAAAAAATTAAAAAGGTTTCTTGAAAAATTACGGTTCTCATATGATAGGCAACCGAGAATAGTGTTTGAGTTGATCCATCAAGGGCTCTTCTCTCGGTTTGGAGTGCCGATTGAGAATGTGTTTGTGGTTCATCTGTTACTACTTTACCGCATCCCGATCATCTGTTACTACTTTCCATCACCCAAACACATCTCCTACTCATGGATTCGTTTGAACCCGGCATGTGTGGCACACCCATCTGTCGTTGAGACGAGGTATGCAGGCAGGGAAGTGGTGCTTGGACAATGAATCTAACCATCATGTTCCCCACATGATGCCAAGTCTAGGAAGGCAATGTTTCTTCCATGCTTGGTTATGAGGGAGAGATTCCAATTTGCAAGGAAAATTGCTAATGTTTCATGCCAATGCAGTAAAATTGGAAAAAGAGGAGAATCAAGGTAAAATTAATTTCTATCTTAAAAGAAAGAATAAATAGCATCTATAGAGTCCAATGTTTTCATTGTTTTTGAAAGTCCCCCGGTGCACACTTTGTATGTCAAAACCTACTTAGTTAACATGGTCCTCATCTGGGAGTTTGTGTTTACAAAGTAGAATAGGAGTAGCATTCACACAACCCCAACTATTTAACTAGTGCAACGAATAACTATAGATCACTCCACATTGATTGGTTATCAAGTTGTACTAGTTTGAGTATGATTTCTTGGGGACAAGATAACACCTAAGTGTGGGGCAGTTGATAACACTCAAATTAGTGTTATTTAGAACCCATATTTAGACTTGTTTCAAGTCATTTTGTGTTCTTCATGGTTAACATATTGCCAATTATACCCCTTATTCGTTCATTTGAGAAAATGTTAGTATATTAGGGTATATTTGATGGTATGAATGTTTTTAGGTACAAAAATGTGCACAAGCGTAGAGAAATAGTAGAAATCCAGAGATCACAATTGCAAGATGAAAGATCACGGTCAGGAACTTAGGGCATGAAGCCGAGGACCGTGAATGCAACCCACATGCAAAAGATCACATCCACGAAGATGGAGGTCCCAGACGTGAACATTTGGAGCAGCCAACATGGAAGGAGTCGAAAGTCTTGATTAGGGATGGCAATGGGTCGGGTCGGAGATGGATAGTGCATATCCGTTACCCTATCCAAAGTAGTCGGGTTTTACCCAAACCCATACCCATATAAGAAACAGGTAGAAAATCCAAATAATAATGGGTTTCGGGTATTCACGGTTATCCATGGGTAATAGTTTCTCTTTATAACTATAACCAATATGTTAATATTCACACGTATTCTCACGTTATGTAAGACGAAAAGTACGACAATAATTCACTATAATGAAGAAAATTAATTAAAACAACACAATTTCATAAAAATATTATATTTATATGCTAAATATAAAATATGTTAGAGAAAAATATTGATTATATCTAGACAAAATACATATGCATGTGTATAATCGGGCGGGTTCGGGTTGGATAGTGAGAAAACTATGGCCACCCATTACCTGTAATATTTGGGTTCGGGTTTTACCCGTACCCACTAAAAGTCCTTCGGTTTCAGGTTTTACCCTACCCAATTAGATCGGATTCGGGCGGATATCCACGGTTATCGATATTTTTGCCATCCCTAGTCTTGATAGTCGGCTCGCAGCCTTCTTCATCAGAGCCCACGAGAATGATCGTCGCCGCGAGTTACGGATTACGACTGTGAACTCGGGCCGTGAACTACCCAACTTCATAACACATAACGGCAGACTCAAGATCGCGATCTTCCTTCCCAAGATCGAGGCCGCAAACTTGGCCTCGTTGACCATGAACTTGCCCGAATCCTAAAAATCTATAAATAGGGGGTTCCTCCCTTTGTCCCTCATACTTGGAGAGATGAAATTGATTGAAGATTTCTGGTTTGAAGAAACAGAAAGTTAGAGAGAGAAGCCGAAGGAAGGAGAGGAAGAGAAAGATGAGGAGAAGAAGGAAGGGATCTCTTTCACCTAAAGACTTCTTCTATTTTCTTCCACGTGTCTACTCCCCCCCCCCCCTCCTTTATGGGGTAGTTCTCTAAGGTACTAGAGGTTAATTATGTTAGGGTTTGTGAATGGATATGTTTATTTTAGTGAAGTTATGCTTTATTGATTCTTAATTATGCTTGGGTAAGTCGCCAAACTCTTCCCTACTAGCCTACAACCGAGTTAACACTATGTGGGAGTTTTAGGGTTAGACTCAGTAGTGCTAATTGGCAGATTAAGACTAGATGAATGTTCTTAGGGTTCCTTAGTAGATGTGGGGACCGATCTCTTGCTATATGAATGCCTTCCTAGAACAATTCTAGAGAATTCGCACGTCTTCTGACCAAAGCATGGCTCTAGTATGGATGATAGGTTGAACCTATTGAGAGGAACAATGAGAGTAACCCTAGCACGTAAACTTAGACTGAGGTGACATTTGGTCTTTGTGGGACGTGATACGGTGTTAGGAGGAGGGAGAGTAGTTATTGAAATCCCCACATAAGAGACTTATGCATCCTATCCCGACATAGTTAGCAATTTGGATAATGAACCTAGTATAGGGCAAGGGTGGTAGCCCAAAGTACCTTGCTTTTGAATCATGGTGATAAGGGCGGGCTTGATCTAAAAAATATTGGCGGCCACAGGTGGATGTCGAATGGCGGGTTGGATATCCGTCGGCCTTGGAGCCATGTAATAGCCCATGGTCCTTGGTTGCTCCTCCGCGGCCGCTTCTTCTTGAGCGGGTTGATTAGCCGCCATCTCAGCTTCACTTCCTTCCTCTTCGAACTCAACCCCTTCCTCAACTACAACTTCCTCTTTTATCCTCCTTCTTGCCTCCGCTAGTTCCCTTTCACGAGCCAAGTGTCGGAGAGTGCGTTTGAGATCCTCGTCTAGTGGCGCCAAAGGTGTCGAATTACTCTGGGTCATACACCTTCCTGCACACACTCAAAAGAACCACAACACTTCTAGCATAAACAAGATTTTCACATACAAAAACAAAATTAAAAGCTAGATTAACACCAAACAATCTTTCCAAAATAATGAACCGTTGGATCCCCGGCAATGGCGCCAAAAACTTGACTCGTCCCGAATACCACAATAGAACTTCCAATTAACGCCCAAGTATAAACCTTAACTAGGTGCAGTACAGGGAAAATATGTTTAAATATCGACTCGGGCCGATTCATGTACCCCCTACTTCGATTGCTTGAAACATTATCTAGCGGTTGATTTTTGGCGAAAACAACAATCTATAGCTAAAGCGTTTGCAAAGGTAAATGGATTTGACACTAATTGAGAAGGTTTCACCCGGGTTTTGCTCCCCCTAGCTAACAAGTACGACTTGTTGGATCGGATGGTCGTGTGTGGTGAGTGGGTTGTAAACCGTAGGGAAGTGTAACAAGTAGCCAAGCGCCATTCTCTTGGTCTCTAGGTAGAGGGAAGGGGATATGATCCAAGCCACCAACGTGACTCTCTCGACCTATTGACTAAGGGTTGGTTAGACTTCACCCTCGAATCGGAGTTTGGACAGCCACCCACAAGAAAAGCCTAGGTGCTAATACAAAATAAGAGGTTTGCCCTGCATTAACCTAGATAGGAGACAATGAATTGCCTAAGGAAACCCAGCATTCAAGCCTCTTTCAAAGAAAGTAAGGGGGTTTTCTCTCTACTTACGTTAGAATGGCAATTAGATTGATAAGATTTCACACAACACAGTCATTCATGAATAATACCTCCACATTCACATTAAACACAACCACACACAAATCAATCAATCCCCTTGTTATAAGAACCGAACTGGATCAACGGCTGGGCTAGTAGAACCGCTAAACCAGTTATGATAGCGGTCCGGTTCATTGTTTGAACGGTTATTGATGGACCAAATGGTTTTTCACTTTTCAACATAAAACCATAATTATTAATTTTATATTTGCTTTCTCTTATTATTTTCCAACCTTGTTTCCGACTTTACGTGGTCCACTATCGACTAGCACCGTAATTTTTAATTTGAATTAAAAAATTATGATTTCTTTTGTGAGACGGTTTGAATGATTTATCAGATATTTTGGACTTTTGGTGATGATATGAATTTGAAATTTTTTATGAGCAATAATAACTTCATTCTTAAATTAGTGTAATATACAAGTCTTGTATGTTACATATCATGAACGGTTCTGTCAACGGTTTTGTAACGGTTAACCACTAAACCCTGAACCACTAATTTTTCCAATTCAGCTTCCGGTCCGGTTCTGAAAACATCAATCCATACAAGCATTCACATAATTGTAGCTAGGATTTACAAACACCAAAGTGAAAGAAGGGACTACTCCATGATAGGAGAAGGGAAAACACAAAAGAGAATAAGGGAAACAATCAATGAGATGCTAGCCTTGCTCCTTGTGTTAAAGGGATCCTCCTTTGGGAGAGGAATTCCCAATTCCTGGCTTGAAGATGAAACCCTAGCTTCTCCTCTTCTTTGGTTCGTCACTTTGTCACTCTAGAAATCTTAAGAAGTTTCTCTCCTCTTTTCCTTCAGCTCAACCTCCTTTATATACCCAGATCAGGATCAGATTAAGGTCTTAGTTCACGGCCGTGAACTGAAAGCCCAGACCGTGATCTCAAGTTGAAACGCGTCGCATCACTAATTCCAGTTCATGGGAAATGGCCTGAGTTCACGGTCTTACGATCGTGAACTAACTTGTGTCCAATGAAAGCAATTTGTGTTCTGGATGCCTGAGTATTCACGGATAGCGCCTCAAGTTCACGGTCTTAGTGACCGTGAACTCACAGCCCAAACCGTGATCTGCTGCTGCTTCCACCATTTGACTTGATTTTTTGTCCTTTCATCCAACTTTCGGCCCCGGGGTTGGTTCTACCTGCCAAAGTTTGAAAAACACCAAAACAAGGCAAAACCCGGCGTAAAACCAAACCTCTTGGAGTAAAAATGCTTCAAACAACTAAGCAAACCAGGGGTAAAAAGTGTAGAAATGATCATTGAGGCACCAAATCCATAACCACAACTACCTTTGGAGCAACCTACTGGAGATCAACTAATTGTACAAGATGAATCCGGATTTGCTATGGAACATGTACTTCATTACTATCTTGAAGCTATTCCAGAGCGCTTCACTACCAAAATTCTATGGCTCCATAATTTTCCCTTTGGCGAGAGCACTTGTCTCAATTGGGTTCTCTTCGTTCAACTGGGGATTGAGGAAGTCATTGAGGATAGAATCAACAAGCTGGAGTGGTTGAAGTTGCTAAGCATTCAGAAGACCATCTATAGAGTGCTCGTCTTGGAATTCCTTAGTACACTCACTATTCAAGATCTTCGAAATGCTGTAGATTTAGAAAACAACATTGAATTTAGACTTGGAGGAGAGCATCACCAATGTCAATTCGTGAATTCATAAGAGCTTTAGATATATATCCACCAGACTTTGTGGATTCTTTGGATGAATTTCCTACCTTGACTAAGGAGAGTGACTTTCTATGATTCAAGACATTTTATGAATATGAAGTCAAAGAGGCAGCTAACTGACACTGGGATGTTAAGTTGCCTAAGGCTAGTGAGCTAAACCGGAGTGGAGATTGACCCACAACTTGATTGCTAGGTTCGTGAGTAGACAATACAATAGTAAAGGCAACTTGACTGCCAGGGATGTCACGTTTCTTCGTAGTATGCATACTTCTCAGCCCTTGAATCTAGGTTTGGCGATCCTCAATACCCTGAATTGATATGAGAAGGATCATCGACCTGCAGCATTGCACGGAGGAGTGTACGTCACCCGAATCTCTCGGTTCTTCGAGGTTGACTATAGAGATGTTATATTTTGCATGGATTCGAGAATGACACCTATATCCTTTGAGACCCTAAAGTCGTAGATTAAGATTGTAACTCTGAGCGAGAATGGTATTTCGGGTCTTCATGGCTTTCCCTTTCCACCCAAAAATCAATTGGATATGGAGGGCCCGGTGTTTCGTCTTCGGGTTCCTACCAACCGACGTGCAACTAGACAACAAATGGAAGTGAGTGGCGAGGAAAGCCAAGAAGCAAGCATGCAAGAAAAGGAGGTGGCATATAAACCAATCTATCACCCGACAAGCTCAACTATCAAGCGACCTAGAAACTATTATACCGAGGCAATGATAGCGACCATCCTCCAAAGCCAAAGATGGGAGAAGGAAGAAAGGAAACACCTGATGGCGTGCATACATGCAAACATGGAAAAAATGGGAATCCCTTTGTCGGATATCCTCCGACCATTCGTGTGCTCGCATTTCCCCAAACATCATCAACAAAGAGAAGAGAAAGAATCCACCAGGAGAATTAAGTCTTAGGCATCCAGGGTGATGCGAGACCAAACCTCACTTCCCAAGCCCAAATCCACAACAGGAGAGGCGAGAGGGAAGGTGGGACAAGCAGAGCCAAGCGGGGAATCACAGGCTACTTTTCCCCAATCAGGGAAAGGAAGCAAAGACCGCGGAACGCAGGTTGGAGGGGCCCTTGTTAGTGGACTTCAATACCCGACTAGGTATTTTGACCGGATTTCGGGGCTGAGTGACGGGATTTTGTAATTTCTAGTTATTTTAAATGTCCAAACCTATATAAAGGTTGAAACTCAGGGTTTATGGTTAGTTTTTAGCCAAATATTGATTTTTATCTTGGTTTTGAGATTTAGACTCAAACTTTTCTCTGTATCAATCAAGTATTTCACTTTATTGTGGTAGAGATTCTACCTATTATATTGATAGAGCCTTCTCCCGATTTCGTGTTGAGATTGCACTTTCAATTCCATCCCATTTCAAACAAACAAAAACCCCAAACAATACCTTTCTAATTCGTTCTTGAATTTGCGTACTTTGATAACTACGGGTACTGTATACGTGCTCGTATCAAGTGGTATCAGATCCCCAGTTCAACAGAGTGGTGAGATCGAAGGCGAAAGGACCTGTTTCTTCTTGTACGAGGTTCAAAGATCCCATAGCACACCGCATATTAGAAGAGGAGTCGTCGTCCGAGGAAGAAATCCCATTGAAGAACCCACAATGGTTAAGTCGCAGGTTAATATGTCTGAACTATTGAAAACCATCTTGGTGCAATTGAATGCAACCTTCCAAGTTCAAATCGATCAGATTAACTAGCGACTGGATACCCTAGCACCGCCAAACAACGCAGTCCCGCTGGGAGCTATAGTAGGACTCCATCTGATGTCGAAGGGAGATCGAAAGCAAGGAATTCCGACTAGAACCGATCAAGGCCTAGATGAAAGACTTCGCAACCTGGAGCGAAGATTGATCACAACAGAGTCCTATCAAGTGCGTCAAGAACACAAGCTTCATGATTATGGTGGGAGACCACTAGAAGCCGGACACGCATAAACTGTTGCAGGATTGCGCGAAATAAAGCTGTCAATTCCGTTGTTTCAAGGATCTCTCAATGCTTCTGCATACCTGGATTGGGAGTGGAAAATCATCTTGTTCTTCCAATGTGGCAAATACAACGAGAAACAAAAGGTATCCCTAGCCACATATGAATTTATTGATTATGCTAGCGTATGGTTGAATTTATTGATTATGCTGGCGTGTGGAGTGAATTGAGAGGGCTCATGAGAGAGGTTCGTGCCAGGATACTATCAAAGAGAGCTCTTTGATTCCTTATAGGTAATTCGGTAGGGAGCATGATCTGTTGAGGAGTATTTTCGGGAGCTTAAACTGCTCATTATTAGATTAGATGTGAGTAAGGACAAGGAAGCAACAATTTCTCGCTTCTTACATGGGATCAACAGAGAGAACAAGCACAAAGTTAAGCTTTGTCAGTTTGTGGAGCTGGAGGATGTGCTCGGGAAGAAGGTACAACCTTCGCCCAAAGCATTTACAGAGGGCAATACTGAGGCCAATGTAAATCACTCTAGGGTAGAAGGTGGCAGACTAGCAGCTAGGAATACAACCCTAGTCATCCAAGCTAAGAATGAAGGCTCAACTAGAAGCACCCAATGCTTTATGTGCTTTGGACGAGGTCACAAGGCCAATCATTGCCCCAACGAGAAGGCTCTGGTCTTACGAGATGAAGAATATTTTTTGAGGAGGAGTATAAAGAGAATCCCATGGGGAATGGATGCGACTCTAATGATGATTCTGATGATGATGATGATGTGGATGAGCACATCAAGGCTGAGAAACCTCCAACCGGTAAACTTCTTGGAGTGAACCATAAAGCTTTATCTATTGAAGCTTACATAGAGACAAAGCAGAGGGATAATCTTTTCCACTCTCGTTGCCTGGTCGACGGGAAGGTGTTGTCTGTGGTCATCGATGGTGGTAGTTGCACCAATGTGAATAGTCTGGATTAGGCCTATCGGTTCGGTTCGGGTAACCGAACCCGAAAACCGCAAAAAACCGAAACCCAAAACCGGCTCCGACAAACCCGAAACCGAATTTGTGTGGCTGCGGGTTGCGGGTTCAGAAACCCGAAAAAATCACTGGTGGTTTCTTTGGAACACTCTTTTTTGCATTCGGTGCACCGTTCTTAAATGTCAAACCCCTCAACAACAGAAACTTCCTTTCCACCATAACACAAAATCCATAGATGGCATCCCTCATAGCTCTTAGAAAAACGACCGCTGCCCCTGCCGGATTCTTCAGGAGGCTCACTGCAGGCCGCTCATCTGCTTGTTCCCGCTCCTTCGACACTGGAACACCTGGGTACGCCGGAGATGAAAACGACACCGGTCAGGTTGACAACGCCCCCAGCCGCCGCAACGACGACGACTCCAACCGCCAGGGCCTCTCTTCCTCCTCGGATCGTGGACTTGCTCCCCGACGAGACTCTGCTCCAGCTGGCTTCTTCCTCAGAGGTACAAACAAGCTACCGTTTCTATAATTTCTTGTTCGGTTCGCGTCAAGGTTTGACCTCCGGTATTGTGCACAGATATGGTGGATGCATGCTTCTTTCTCTGCATGCAGTTTCTTTCTGGTCTGGTCAGAAGAAATGAAGGATGCCCTTCTGGAAGTCATCCCTCTGGAGCAGAGAGGCAACAGAAGGAACTGATCCAGCACCACCATTGCTGATACTGCTGTTAGTGTTGTTATGATTTGTGGTAGAGGGGTTGTCGTGGTTCAGATGCATACCCATGAGAAAAGGCTGGTTTTGTTGGTGATGCTGCATGCAATTGCTGGATTGGGACGATGTTGGAATCACTTATTCATTGATCCAGAAAAACCCAATTCGATTTGATTCTGCTTTTTTATTAGATTGGCATCTGGGATTTCTTTTGCTGTTTGGACCAAATCAACACCAGTTCGGTTTCATATCGCAGAAAGCAAATTGCAGAAGCAACGATCAACACCAGTTCGGTTTCATATCGCAGTGGATTGGTCTCCTGAAATCGTCGAAAAAGATCAACCGACACTCAATTGAGGGAGAATCAGAGAAAAGGAAGAATTGGATGAAGGGGAAACAGGGATCAAAAGGGGTTACTTCATCACAGATGGAAAATCGGGAAATGGGTTGTTCGAAAGGAGGAGAGGAAGAAGAAGAAGTATTGATGATGACGAAGAAAAGGAAAAGATAAGGGTAAAGGGTGATCGGTAGCTTGGGATGGAAATTGAAACAGAGAAGAAAGAGAAATATAATTCCCTGGCAGATGTTTATTTATTTGTAGATAGGGCTGAGGCCTGTCAATTTTCGGTTTTTCGGGTTTCAGTAACCCGAAACCGCTATTATATATACCAGGTTGAAACCGCAAAAACCGAAACCGAGAATGCAAATACCGGTTCGGGTTCGGGTTAAACCGAAAACCCGAAACCGAATTGACAGGCCTAGTCTGGATGCAGTCAAGAAGCTGGGATTGAGCACCATCAAGCATCCTCAACCATACACCATGCATTAGATGAACGATTATGGGAATATCAAAGTCAACATGAAGCCCAAGGTTTGTTTTCAGATTCCTGATTATGCATATGAGATTTGGTGTGATGATGCTCCAATGCAGGATGTTCATCTCCTATTGGGTCTTCCATGGCAATATGATCGAGATGTTATCCATGATGGAAGCCACAACAACTACCGGTTCAAGAAAGGAGATCAGAAGTTTCTGCTGAATCCATTGTCACAAGCTAAAGTTCATAAAGATCAATGACAAATGGAGCTGAACTGGGCCAAGGATAAAGGAAAAGCCAGTGGTTTGACTTTGGAGGACGGAACTGGAGCACATTTGCTGGTTCAAAAGAACATGTTGACTGCAATGAGGAGATGTCCATGTGGAAATGTTGTTGATGTTGTTCCTTGCAGGAAAACACCAGTTTTGAGCACAATGCTTCTCCAACGGGGAGTGACTGATGTGAGTCAAAGCCTCATTTTCTAGGCCCAAATCCAAGACAGGAGAGGCCAGAGAGAGGGTTGACAAGCAGAGCCGAGTAGGGAATTGCAGGCTATTTCCCCCGTTCGGGGAAAGGAAGGAAAGGTCGGGGAACGCAGGTAGGAGGGCCCCCGGTCAGTGAACTAAAATACCATATCAGGAATTTTGACCGGGTTTCAAGGCTGAGTGACGGGATTTCGAGATTTTTAGTTATTTTTATTATTTTGTAATTCCAGACCTATATAAAGGCTGAAACTCTGGTTTACGTTAGTTTTTAGCAGAATATTAATTTTTATCTTGGTATTGCACTTTAGGCTTGAACTTTTCTCTGTATCAATCAAGTTTTCCCCTTGATTTTGGTCAAGATTTTACCTATTATATTGATAGAGCCTTCTCCCGATTTCGTGTTGAGATTACACTTTTAAATCCATCCTATCCCAAACAAACAAAAAACCTCCAAAAATACATTTCTCGTTCGTTCTTGAAGCTGCTTACTTTGACGACTATGGATACCAGATTCGTATTCGTATCACAAGGCCTACTTTTCTATCTTTCATTTCTTTACTTTTCTTCTTTTGACAATAAACAATGTCTATTATTATGTCTTATTTTCGTACTTCGTATTACCTAGTAGTAGTAACTTAAATACTTATTATCTATGTTTATTTTGTCGTGTAATACTTATTATCTATGTTTATTTTGTCGTATAACCTTCTTGTTTTTACTGTCGTTCTACTTATGGTCTTCATCGTTGCATACAAACCAGGAAGTTAAAGACCTACAATTGTGCACCAACATCAACCCAACCAAACACCCTATGGTAACGATATACAAACCTACCTTCGAGTTCCCACATTGAGGACAATATGTATCTCAAGTGTGTGTGTTGGGGGGGGGGGTTGTATGCTTGATTGAATGATTCGCGAATGATTTTTTTCCATAAGTTGGTAGTAGCCTCCCTTACTCGTGAATGTAAGACGTTGATGATCGTTTGTGGGAATGGTTGCTATTGATTAGTTGTGTTTTGGTGTGTTGAATGGCTTATATTTGGTGTTTGGAACCTTGATGACATACCCAAAAAATTTCAAATTTGAGGGTTCCAAAAATCTTGTCCCTAGCATCTATCCTCTTAATGTGCTTTGAACTGATAAATAGTCGGAGTAGTTTGCATTTACCATGATTGTCAGTGTATGAGTGATTTTACCCTCTTCCTCTTTTGGGAGTCGATAGTGTTTGATACTGCCCTACTTAGTTAAAGACACGTGTGTGGGAATTTCTACCCTATTGGAATAAAAAAGTTTGCAAATTGTGTTCATTTTGAAAAAAAATCAAGAAGGTTTCTTGAAAAATTGAGGTTTTCATGTGAGAGTCAACCGAGCATAGTGTTTGAGTTGAGCTGTCAAAGGACTCTTCTCTCGGTTTGGAGTGCCGATTTAGGATGTGTTTGGGGTTCAGATAGCTTTACCGAATCACGATCATCTGTTACTATCCACCCCCCAAACACATCTCCTTATCACGGGTTCGTAGACAAGGTTTAAATGCACCTTTTAGCTAACCATGAGACCTCGCCTCTTGTTTGAACCTGACATCTGTGGCACACTCGTCTGTCTTTGAGAATAGGTATATGGGCTGGGAAGTGGTGCTCGGGAAATGGATCCTACCATCATGTTCCCCACATGATGCCATGCTCGGGAAGGCAATGTTTAATGTGGCTTGGTTACGATGTAGATATGCCAATTTTCAAGGAAAATTACAAATGCTTGATGCCAATGCGGGAAAGTTTGAAATAGAGGAAAATCATGGTAAAATTGACTCATATCTTAACAAAAAGAATAAAGAGCGTCCATAGAGTCCATTGTTTTCATTGTTTTTGAAAGTTCCCCGGTGCAGACTTTGTAAGCCTAGACCTAATTAGTTGACATGATCCTCATCCGGGAGTTTTTGTTTACTCAGTAGGATGGGAGCAATGTTTACTTGACCCCAACTACTCTAACTAGTGCAACGAAGAACTATAGCTTACTCCATATTTATTGTTTATTAAGTTGTACTAGTTTGAGTTGGATTGCTTCGAGACAAGCAAACACCTTAGTATGGGGGAGTTGATAACACTCAAATTAGTGTTATTTAGAACCCATATTTAGGCTTGTTTCAAGTCATTTTATGTAATGCATGGTAAACATATCGCTAATTATACCCCTTATTTGTTCCTTTGACAAAATGTTAGTATATTAAGGTGTATTGGATTGCATGAATATTTTTAGGTAAAAAAATGTGCACAAGTGTAGATAAATGGTAGAAATCCATAGATCACAACCGGCGCATGAAACTCACGGTCGAGAACATAAGGCACGAAGCTGAGGACCAAGATCGCATTGTCTTGACCAAAGATCACGATCGCGAAGATGGAGGTCCTAGGCGCGAACATTTGGAGCATCGAACAAGGAAGGAGCAGAAAGTCTTGATAGTCCCCTCACACCCTTCTTCATCCTAGCCAGCGAGAAAGATCGTGGCCACGAGTTACGGATCGCGATTGTGAACTCGGACCATGAGCTTCCCAACTTCATAACACAAAATTGCAGGCTCAAGATCGCGACCTTCCCTCTCAAGATCACTGTCGCGAACTTTGCCCCCTTCATCTTGAACTTGCCTGAATCCTGGAAATCTATAAATAAGGGGTTACTCCCCCTACTTGGAGAGATGAAATTGAATTGAAGATTTATGGTTTGAAGAGAGAGAAATTTAGAGAGAGTAGCTGAAGGAAGGAGAAGAAGAAGAGAAGGGGAGGAGTAGAAGGAAGGAAGCTCTCCCACAACAAGGCTTCTTTTATTTTCTTCCCCCCTTTATGGGGTAGTTGTATAAGGTACTAGGGGTTAAACCCCCAAATCCTATATTTAGGTTTTGAATGTAGATGCAATTATGTTATGGTTTGTGAATAGATATTTTGTTTTAGTGAATTTATGCTTCATTGATGCGTAATTATGCTTCGGTAAGTCGCTTAACTCTTTCGTACTAGCTGATGACTTGATATATACACATGTTTTTATCCATATTCTTAAGCTGTTTGAGCCTCATTTCTCGTATCTTAAGCCGATTTCATGCTAGGTTGTTCTCATTTGTGTTATTTCAGGTCCTAGTACGTGATTGGAGGTTTGGCAGCGAGTTTCGCGTCGATTGGACGAAAGTTGGAAGTCTGGCGAGAAGCTGAGGAATCCACACGGCCGTGTGGTGTGGCCGTGTGCAATCCCATTACGCGGCCAAGCCACACTGGCCGTGTATTGGACCCCTTGTGGCCGTGTGGAAATTCCAGGGAGCTCACACGGTCAGGCTGAGAATCCACACGGCCGTGCGCTTCTGGCCGTGCAGCGTGCCTGAAGACCACTTAATTGAAACGCGGCTTTTTCGCATCCACACGGGCAGACTGGAAAGCCACACGGGCAGACTGGAAAGCCACACGGACGTGTGGCCTGGCCGTGTGGTCGAGAAATTCTGGGTTTTAACCCAATTTCAAGCCTAAGGAGAGGGAATGGATTTTCTGGAGCAAAAACAGAGCCCTAGAGAGAGAAAGTGCGAAGAACACCCCCTAAGAGTGATTTTGGAGCTGGGTTTCATCAATCAAGATTGGAAATCATCCTTGGAGTGAAAATCATCATCCCAGAGCAGATTCTTCCCATCTTAATGAGTATGACTGTTTTGTTTGCTGTTTTCCTCTATCTCTCTCTCTCTCTATATGAGTCGAACCCTCTCTCACTTGGGTATGAAGAACCCTAGTTCTACGTGTTAGGGATCATTGTTGTAACGACGTTTGGATTGTGATATTGTTTGATTATAATCGATTGAAGTGTTTTGATTGAGTCAATTGAAGCCTGATCATCTTTTATTGATTTCTGCTGCAACCTGAGATAGATAGAATCTGATTAGGTTGTTAGAGCTTCTTCAATCGGTAGTAGTTAATCGATTATACGAGAGTTAGTCGATTCAATTCTTTGTACTAGATTTCAGTTCCAGTAGTGGAGTTCTGTGTTCATAGCCTCAGCTTTCTGTCCCGATGAAGACTAGTCGTCTGCCGAGTAGTTTGACTGAGAGGGTTTGGTCAGCTTAAGAGATTCCAAGCTACTGTCCGATCTTCTGCAGTATAGTCAACAGTAAAGCAACCAATAGTATTCCCGAGTGACTCTTCCCTTGCTTTAGAAAACCGAACCATTTCCTGCTTTTAGTTAAAATCACAATCACTCGACTTAGTTTGCTAGATAATAAATAATCGCGGAGTAGGCAGTAGAGCTAGGCCCCGGGTTGACAAATAGAGCTTGTCACTTACTGCATTTCCAGACTGCGATTACACTTGGTCGCAGTTTGGTGTTGTGTTTTAGCTTGTCAAGTTTTTGACGCCGTTGCCGGAGACTCTATGTTATTGTGGAAACGTGAGAGTTTATTACTTTAGCATTTTCTTTATTACATTTTCTCTCTTCCACCTGTGTGCCTTCACGGGTTGCTTTTGCTGACTGCGTGCAGGTAGTGCATGACCCGTAGCCAGTCAGGAGATCTACTAACATAGGACCAAGAGCTTGAATGGACCTGTAGGAACTTCAAGCGGGCTTTAAAGGCGTGAATGGCTGCGGAGGAGGCTCTAGCACAGTTGCACATCACCGAGGAGGAAGAAATGGGTGAACCACAGAACAACGATGTGGTCTTTCCCGAGGAGCAAACCATGGGGTACTACTGGACCGCTAGAGCAGCAAACATGAGGTCGCCCATCCAGCACCCTCAAGTTCCAGCAAATAACTTCGAGATGAGCACCTCTGTCATCACCATGTTGCGCGGCTCGGTGGTATTCCATGGCAAGGAGGGGTAGTGCCCCCGATCACACCTGAGGCGATTCCTCGAGCTCATCGATGGGATCAAGATCAATGGGGTTCCAGCCAATGCAATCCAGCTGAGGTAATTCCCATTTAATCTGGAGGGGAAAGCCAAGGAGTGGCTGGACACTCAACCTCCAGGCTCGATCACCACGTTCGCCAACCTGGCAGACAAGTTCCTCACCCGCTACCATCCTCCGTCCAAGACGGCGGACCTGCAGAAGCAAATTACCCACTTTGCTCATGATGAAGATGAGACCATTCGGGATGCTTGGGAGAGATACACCAGTATCTTCCTCAAGTGTCCCAACCATGGTTTTACCGACATCTTCAAGGTGGGCACCTTTTACCATGCCCTCTTCCCGGAAGACAAGCAACTGATTGACTCAGTTTGCGGCGGGAATATGCTCACCAAGACACCGCCACAACTGAATCAACTTTTTGAAGAGATGGCAGAGCAGGGCTGTAATTGGGGAACTGCGAGGCGATCGAGACGAGCACCAGGGCGGGGTGTGCATGCTGTAGCCACCCAGTCGTCTGATTTGGTGCAGGTGGTATCAAAACTGGTTTCAGCCATCGATCGCTCTGGAATGATTTCAGGGACTGGTCAGCAGCAGGCGATGTAGTGCCAGTGGTGCGAGAGCACCCATCACACTTTGGAAGACTGTCAGGCGATGAGGGAGTCGACTACACCCCAGGAACAGGTGAACTTCATCAACAATGCTAGGCGCAATGACCCTTACAGTAGCAGTTACAACGAGGGGTGGCGCCAGCATCCCAACTTCTCCTGGGTTGGGGCCAATCCTAGACCACCAGTCTCCCAGGGACCGCCAAGCTCCCAGAGATTGCCATATCAGCCCAGGCAGGGGCAATTCCAGCAACAACAGCAGTCTCTCTACCAGCCCATGCAGGGGCATGCTACTCAACCACAGTCGCGACCCTTCCAGCAGCCAGGTGCAGCCCCTGCAACCCTAGTGTAGAATGATCCGATAGATGAACTGCGAGACTTGGTGGGTTCTCTTGCCAGCTCCAGTGCTCATAAATTCAACACTATCGAGCAGTTCATGGAAAAGGCCTCGGGTAAATTTCTGGCTCTTGAAGCTTGCCAGAGGAACACACAAGCTGTCTTGCAGGATATCCAAACCCAGCTAGGGAGTGTGGCTCAAGCAGTGTCGCAGAGGGCTCCGGGTACCTTGTTGGGTCATACCATTCCTAATCTGAGGACCCGAATGCCCACTATAATGTTATCACTACAGGGAGCGGCAAAGTGATTTCAGACCCACCTGTCCTGGCCAGACAAGCAGGAGGGAGAAGGAGGTTGAGGTGCCTGCTCCTAAGTCACAACCAGTAGTGAATGAGTATGTCCCTAAAATCCCCTTCCCTACTCGATTGCACAAAGACAGGCTAGAGGCAGAGTTCGGGAACTTCATGTCCATGCTTAGGAAGCTGAATGTCCAAGTGCCCTTCCTGGAGGCACTATCTCAAATGCCTAAGTATGCGTAGTTCCTGAAGGATCTTCTCTCAAAGAAGCAGAAGCTGAGTGAGCTGGCCACTGTGGAGTTCAGCGAGGAGTGCTCGGCCATTCTGCAGGACAAGCTTCCGCCGAAGCTGAAGGACCCAGGTAGTTTTACTATCCCGTGCTCTATAGGTAAATTGCATGTAGAGAGGTCCTTGGAGGATCTAGGTGCTAGTATCAATGTTATGCCATATAAATTGTTCAAGAAACTAGGCCTAGGTGAACCCAATGGAACTAGGATGAGTATTCAATTAGCTGACCGATCTATAGTTCATCCTAGGGGCATATTGGAAGACCTTCTGGTTAAGTTTGGCAGATTCTTTTACCCTGTGGATTTTGTTGTCTTGGACATCAATGAAGACACAGAAGTGCCCCTTATACTGGGAAGGCCTTTCCTGGCCACCGACAAGGCTCTCATAGATGTACATGATGGGACCTTAGTCTTGAGGGATGGCGAGGAGCGAATAACATTTTCCCTTGCTAATACTCTCCCTGCTTCATCGCCTTTGCATGTTGTCTCTCACCAGGAGCATGAGTCTGTCGTGTATCCTTCTGTGCTTCCCATTTTGCAGGATCCCCCTCCCATATCTTCGCCGGCACTCCCGTCCACTCCATTACCAAAAGAAAAGATCAAGGAGGAGTGGCGGCCGAAATTGCAGGTAGCTAAGCCTGCACGAAAGAAAGCCGGAGACCACTGTGAGCTGGTCCCGCCTTCTAAGCCTCGACCGCCTTGGCCATCAGAGTATTCACTCGCTTGCATCCTGCCGGATGGCCAGGTCGAGTTGATGAGTGTTGGTGGTTACACCCGTCGTGTGCATGGCCACCATCTGAAGTTGTACCTCAAGAGCGACGTGGATCCGCTCTTGGAGGCACCTGTTCCTTCACCTCTCTAAGTATCCACCCTACTGGCGTCCAGCTACAAGACGGTAAAGAAGCGCTTGTGGGGAGGTAACCCCACCAAGGTTTGTTTTCCTTTCGTTTGTTTTAGGTTTGTCCACTTAGAACTATGGTTTTTATCACCCAGTGTGTTTTGCTGACGCTAGCCCTGCTGACTGGTCCCATTTCCCGTCCCCCGACAGTCTTTCCTTCTAGTAACATCATTCCCCTTATCTTTCCCTCTGCTCCATTGAGGGCAATGTCGAACTTAAATGTGGGGGGGGGGGGATGCTTTGTATTGGTTGGAATCTATATATGTGTGCTTGGAGCCTAGTCCGCTGTCAAAATCTCGAGATTTGAGGGCTTCAAGTACTGAGGTTTGCATGATCATATTGGCACTGTGGATTTGATTGGTGAATCGAATGGCTTTCGAATTAATGCATGAAAACTTGATTGTAGCTAGGACAACCTATGATGATGAATGAGACGTGCAGTAGAATTGTGTAGGGGGTCAGTTTTTTTCCAACTGTTTGCTTACCAATTGTGACTTGGATTGATCACTTGCTCTTGACATTCATTTATGCATCTAGTTCAGGGAATCAGAATGAGAGATACAGCATATAGGTAGCCATGTAAGATTTGAGCATGCTCGTTTCTTTCTTGTGCGATAGATCCCTCTTCCATGATGTGTAGCATTCACGTTGTCACTAGCTGAGATGATGGAGGCATAGGATTAGCCCACGACCAAATTGACTGTCCTGGTATGTCATACCCCCTAGTCAGCCCCTTTGAGCCGTGTACCTCTCTTTCTTTCGGTCTACAATGGAAAATCACCCTTTTGCATCTCTTAGAAGGTTCCACAGAGTGGTTTTTGCATGTTCTCTGCTGTTTCTGCTAAATATAATGTGAGGGTTTGAGGTAATGCTTAAAAATTGGGCATGTGTTTGAAAAATGTGCAGAGCCTGTGGTTCTCTCAAGAAATGAAAAAAAATGAAGAAAAAAATGAATGAAAGTAAAAGAGAGCGACTACCCAAAAATCTGAATAATGCTCATTAAGTAGTGTTTCTTAGCAGTCTGGCTTGGAAATACTAACATTATTGTGACCTCCTTCGCTCTTGTGCTCTAGAGAATTTGAGTAATGCAGAATGACAGAAAGAAAGTTACTGGTTTGATTGGCTGTTATGTGGGTTTGGAACTGTGGAACCTTGTGCTATGAATACTTTCACCACCTAAAAGGCGTTTTCCCCATGTCCAAGACCCTAGCCAGTCACTTGAACATGTGTCTAAGACCTCCGGATTAGTTAGTGGTGACATCCCTTGTGTGAACTCTAACATTTAGAGGCTGCCATCATAGTGAAGAGACGTTAGGATCGGAGAGAATAAGCATGCACATTTTTCGCATCAAATTGTCCTGACCCCACTGGTCGAGAGTGAGCGATTCATTTCCTTGTTCATTATGCTCTTTACCCCGGTGAGGACCTAGATGGCTCGGTCTTGATTCTGATGTCTTGAGTTTAATGCATGCGATGACTGTCTTGGTCAAGTGTTTGAGTCAAGTCTATGCTGGTTGGTGAACAGAAAGGATTCCTCTTCCTTTATCCGATTTTGCTGCACTCGAATGTTCTCTATGGTGGTTGTCTAGGTTGCTGTTAAGTTGTCCATATGTCAATGATCAAAAACCAGTATGATTTACGTGTTTTGTGCCTATATGATTTGTCCCCAAAGTTGGTGTGACTGAAATGTGTTGAGCTTACCTAGTATCTGACTTGGTTTGCTTGGGGACAAGCAAGCGGTTAAGTGTGGGGAAATTTGATGACTTGATATATATACACATGTTTTTATCCACCATTCTTATGTCGTTTGAGCCTCATTTCTCGTATCTTAGGAAGATTTCACGCTAGGTTGTTCTCGTTTGTGTTATTTCGGGTCCTAGTCAGTTATTGGAGGTTTGGGAGCGAGTTTTGGGTCGATTGGACAAAAGTTGGACGTTGGCGAGAAGCTGAGGAATCCACACGGCCAGACCTAGCAGCCACACGGCCGTGTGGTGTGGCCGTGTGGAATCCCATTATGCAGCCAAGCCACACTGGCCGTGTATTGGACCCCTTGTGGCCGTGTGGAAATTCCAGGGAGCTCACACGGTCAGGCAGAGAATCCACACGTCCGTGCGCTTCTGGCCGTGCAACATGCCTGAAGACCACTTAATTGAAACGGGATGTTTTCACATCCACACGGGCAGACTGGAAATCCACACGGCCCTGTGGCCTGGCCGTGTGGTCGGGAAATTCTGGGTTTTAACCCAATTTTGAGCCTAAGGAGAGGGAATGGATTTTCTGGAGCAAAAACAGAGCCCTAAAGAGAGAAAGTGCGAAGAACGCCCTCTAAGAGTGATTTTGGAGCTGGGTTTCATTAATCAAGCTTGGAAATCATCCTTGGAGTGAAGATCATCATCCCAGAGCAGATTATTTCCATCTTGATGAGTATGACTGCTTTGTTTGCTGTTTTCCTCTCTCTATCTATGGAGTAGAACCCTCTCTCACTTGGGTATGAAGAACCCTAGTTCTATGTGTTATGGATCATTGTTGTAACGATGTTTGGATTGTGATATTGTTTTATTATAATCGATTGAAGTGTTTTGATTGAGTCAATTGAAGCCTGATCATCTTTTATTGATTTCTTGTGCAACCTGAGATAGATAGAATCTGATTAGGTTGTTAGATCTTCTTCAATTGGTAGTAGTGAATCGATTATACGAGAGTTAGTCGATTCACTGCTTTGTACTGAAATTCAGTTACAATAGTGGAGTTCTGTGTTCATAGCCTCAGCTTTCTGTCCCGGTGAAGAATAGTTGTATGCCGGGTAGTTTGACTGAGAGGGCTTGATCAGCTTAAGAGATTCCAAGCTACTGTCGCATCTTCCGCAGTATAGTCAACAGTAAGGCAACCAATAGTAATTACAACTGTGAACTAACTAAGGAGCTAGGGGGACTCATTCCCGAGTGACTCTTCCCTTGCTTTAGAAAACCGAACCATTTCCTGCTTTCTTACTCCTTTTAGTTAAAATCACTCGACTTAGTTTGCTAGATAATAAATAATCACGGAGTAGGCAGTAGATTTAGGCCCCGAGTTGACAAATAGAGCTTGCCACTTACTGCATTTTCAGACTGTGATTACACTTGGTTGCAGTTTGGTGTTGTATTTTAGCGTGTCACTAGCGTACAATGGAGTTAACACTAGGTTTGAGTTTTAGGGTTAGACATATTGAGAGAAATTATGAGAGCAACCCTAGCATGTAAACTTAGAGTGAGGTGACATTGGGTTTTTGTGGGCCGTGTTAGGAGGAGGGAGAGTAGTTATCAAAATCCCTAGATTAGAGAGTTCCGCATGCTATATCCTCCAAAGCCGACATAGTTAGCCATTTGCATGATGAGCCTAGTCTAGGGAGAGGGTGGAACCCCAAAGTGCCCTGCTTTTATCTTAGCTTTTCCCACCAGTATCTTCCAATCAACCTCCAGCCCAAAACCTAAATCGGTTGACTACAAAACAACAAGATGAGAAGTAACCTAGGATATTGAAACCCGTAGAATACTACCTTGATAACCACTGTACTAGAAATACCATTATAAGTTATATTTAACTCGAAATGAGTTCGTTAGTGAAGTCGTGTAATCGATTAACAACCGCTACACGGGGTGGTAGAAAATCTGTCACCAAATATCCACGATCCAAATACTTTTATGTAGTTCTACGTTACTATGAGATGCATATTACCCTGCTTAGGGGTGGGCAACGGGACGGGACGGGATACCCGTCCCGTTTGAAATGGGTACCCAGTCCCGTTTGGAGACCAAAGTCCTTCCCATATCCCAAACTCATATGGGAAACGGGTACCCATTACCCGTACGGGATGGATAACGGGTACCCATACTACCCATAAATACCCAAAGTTTAAACTACTAAAATTTTAACAGCAAATTAATAATGCATAACAGCAAATTAATTAAACCACTAAGAAGAGCTGCAATTGGAAATGGGAAACGGCAATAATTAATAATGCATACCAGCAAATACAATTAGGTAGCTCCAATTAGTAGCACGCAGTAACAGTTAGGGCAAGTTTAACTAGACTGTTAGGTGGCTCCAATTAACAGCAGTAGTAGCAGCTAGCTAATAAATCAAACACAATTCAGGACATGTAGTTAGAAATGGTAATTGAAAGGGTAACTGGGTAAGGGCCGAAATGGGTTGGGTTGTGCTGGGTAATTGATTTCTGAATTAGTGAATTGGGCTGGGCTGAAATGAATTTCTATTGAATGGGTATAACGGGTACCCACATTACCCAAACGGGTATTTGCGGGTAACCCGCGGGTACCCATATTAGGAATGTACAATCCCAAGTCCCATCCGTTTATAATATTACAGGTAATATGGGTACCCGTAACCCTTAAAAAACGGGACGAGTACGGGTATACCCAAATACCCGTTTCCCGTTGCCCACCCCTAACCTGCTCACTAAAAATTACAATAATTAAATGACCTGAATATACTAACTAAACTAAAGTTTAGCGCATCATCACGTAATAAAATAACTATAATAATTATGGATGGTGGTTAAAGTGAGCTTGTGGTCTAAATGGCTTGGGTCGAAGCCTACAACTCATCAATATCAGAACTCTTAAAATTGGTGGAGAGTACGAACAACTACAAGAACAAACTCTAGAGTGAAAATCACAAGAGAAAAGTGAGAAGAGAGCTTTCTTATTAATGTGTCTTGTTGGTACAATGTGTGCTTTATTTATAAGCACAAATCTATACAATATAAAAATCTATCATCAGTATCCATAATAATGAATAATGAGCAATTAAGCACAAATTTAAATCAGAGGGGAGGGGTTACATCTAACCACCTAATGTGCAGTGACTCACTAAAACTACACTCCTTATTATGCCAAGCGTAACAAAGACTGTATAGCATTATAGTGGCACAAATAACAAAATATTGAATCCACGGGTCTATAGATTTATTATTACTAAGATTCAGTTTATTATTAAGCAAATCGTATTCGTGTTAAAGAACTACAAGTACTCTAACAAACTATACTAGGTTAGACTACTAATTACAGGTTGGGAACTCACCCAGGGAATGATCCCCCTAGCCACTAGCCGGATTAATTATTGATGATTCTCGAAATTGTTTCAATATTCATTCACAATGCGGAAAGTCTTTTACTAGACCTTGAATCTGGATTAAATCAAATCAAAACCCTTTTGAGTCAATTTCCTAGAGGGACGTATCCTTAGAACAAATGATCAAGGAGTTCTACACTAGAATCCATCTATCAGATGAGGTTCTTAATCGATACATATCAATGAATCGAATCGCTCTCATGTTATCAATGCCCTACTTTCAATCCATGGTGCTCTATTGACCTAATCATGTATTCCCTCTCATAGAATCAAAGCAAAATCAATAATCTCGACTAAAGTGGAATTGACATCCAAACATGCATAGATTGAATATGAACTCAAGATAATCAAGAGAGAGTATTCATACAACCATTCAATCAAACAAACATAACTAGGGTTCCTCAAAACATAAATGAAGGAAAGTTACTCCATAGAGAACAGAGAGAATAGAGTAAGCATTTTCATATTGTCAATTTCATAGTCTAGGCTTGACCCTCGAGCTTCCAAGGCAAAGAAAACCTCCAATTCCACTCCAATATTGTCATCGAATCGCTCTCCCTCTCTCTTTTTTTTCCTTGGGTGTTTGGCATCCAAAACCCAGCGCCCCCTTCAAAAAAATGCACAAAACGACCTTTATGCACACTGTTGGCAAGTTCCACGGGCTTGAGGGCCTATTCCATGATTGTAGAATCCTATGTCCAGATGGTGGAATGTCCAGAACATGCTGATTCAACTTGGGAAATCCCCGATCTCTCCCTTGAGTTCCACGGTCGTGGAATAGAGATTTCAGACCCTGAAACTCTCTGTTTTGATTCCACGGTTGCAAACTGAGAAGCACGATCTTGGGTTTCATACCCATGTTCGTGGGAATAATTGAGGCCTTCTTTTGATCCTTTTTTACCTCCAAGTGCCATGGAACTCACTCTTAAACTCCCTCTACATGCTAGGACCTTAAATAGGCCAAAATGAACACAACCTAACATGAAATGGTCGAAATATGCAAGAAACCAAAGTGTGCATCTAATATGACTATCGGCACATTGAATATTTTCATAAAATAGCGACTAAGAAATGAGAGAATAAACCTGTGTAGTTATGGTGTTATCATGCACTAAAGTGTGCTTCTAATATGACCATAGTGAATATTTTCATAACAACCCCCTTGGATGAAAATTAGATATAAGTATGCCTCGTTACACCTTACTAGGAAAAACCCAATGCAATAAAAATCTTAGTGAAGGAAAAAGATTACATACTGATTGCACTACGCTATCGAATACTGCCTCATTGAAAACTTTACCAAGAAAACCCAGTGGGAAAAAAATGGTTAAGAGAAAAGGAGTGCAATGCATATATGCTCCCCTCATAACAACAACCAGTCCATATCTTTGCATGTTGAACCCTAGTTTACAAAGGTTGTTGTTGAGAGTGGCTCTTGAATAAATCTTCTAAATTATTAATTTGATGCATGACAGTACAATCATTTTCTTCGTATATGATCATCATGATCATTTCCTTTGAAAATAGTTCAGAGCCACAAGTCTAGTATAGTTTGTTTTGATTCTCCATGAAATAATCGCATCACCAAATATATGAGATAACTCGTCTCCTATCAGCCAATATGTGGATCAAATGATCATCATGATCATTTATTTTGAAAATAGTCCAGAACCACAAATCTACTATAGTTTGTTTTGATTTTCCTATTTTTAAGCACAAATTGTAAAAGTTCCTAGTTCACACGAAGAAGAGAATCCCGCACACAAATCCTTCCTAAGGTAGCAAAAATTATCAAATCACTAAAGAGGAAGAAAGTAGTAGAATCCCTCACGTACTGATACTCAAACTATGCAACTATCACCTATGATGCGCAACACATCAATAAATCTAATCAAGTCAAAGCACATCGAGTAGGTAATTGCAAGGACAAGGTGTTTTGGAACCCTAAAATTTGAAAAAATTTGGGTGTAGCATTCAAGGTTCCAAAAACACTAAATTTCACCATTCATCACCACAACATAAAAACGATTACTAGCACACACTCCCACAAGCGTTTATCAACGTCTTGCATTCATAAACGAGGGAAGATACTAGCAATCAACGGTTCAACCAATCATGATAGACATTCAAACAAACACAAACATCCCCCTTACACTTGAGCAACACATTGTCCTGAATGTGGGAGTTCCAAAGAAAAGATCGTGAATGTTACCATAACACGGGTTGTGGGTTGGGAAGGTTCACAAGTGTAATCTTTGGTCTCCTGGTGGTTTTGCACAACGATGAAGCGCATGAGATAGAGAGGAAGACAAATAGGATTTATAAGTATGATATATATATATATATATAATGACTGGTGTACGTCAGGCGTATAGTATAAAGCAGGTGATCTAACCGTTAGATGTACTTAGATGAGCTACGGCCAATCTCAACGGTCAATTTTTGTTTTTAATTAAATCAAACTTCGGGTTGGGGTTTAGAAAATCTGTGCATGTGGTTTATCCATTAGAGGTTAGGGTATAGTATCATATCCCAAACTCGATTTAATTCATAATCTAAATAGAGATATCTCACTAGTAGTGTCTGACGTACACCTGTTATTACACACACACACACACACACACACACACACACATATATATATATATATATATATAAATAATAAGTAGTACTACAAGAGTAATTAAAGTAAGAAAAGTAAAAAAGAAAATTAAGCTTTAAACATTGTTTTAATTGAAATAAAGAAAAAGAAAAGATAAAACGTAGGTCCTGGATGCCTAGAACTCATCCCTCCTTAGAGTTGTCGTAAAGATGGCAGTCGTCCTCTAAGTTGAAACTAGATGTTATCTTCAAGGTCGGCGACACCCCTCATTTCTAGAATAGTGAGAGTACTGATAAACTCTAGAACAAACACCTGATATATATTTTCTTGAATAGAAAGCAACTTGAGCCATTCCAATTTTTGTACTTGAGAGCGGATTGCATCTTCAATTCCGAGTTGGGAGAAAAGGGTCCAATTGAAACAATAACTTTTTCCTAGAGGTAATCCTTGAAGCCACATAAGGTTGCTCTTGAATTGCTCGGGCGTGTGTTCCAAAAAGAAGTGAGTGATTTGCTCAACGCCGCCTTCCACATTTGGTTGATCATCTTGATGGAGTATCCTTGTTGGATGGTGAAGATGTGATGGTGGATGAGGTTCTTCAATAAACACTTCTTTTGACTTGGATTTCCTTGTTTTCTTCTTTTAACCTTGGTGAGGACGAGAGGATGAGCTCTCACCATGAGCCATGCCTTGGGATTTGTGTATTATCCTACAAAACAAGTGGTACACATTTGCACAAACCATCAATCCAAAAATCACATTTCAAAAGGATAGCATTCTAATGAACTATCATTAGACCCCTAAATTCTTCCACCCACACCTGAGTGAAACTAAGAATTTGGCAAGAGGGGGAGATTAAATAGATGATAGCTCCATGATAATGTAATAAAGGATATCCCAAATCAATGTAGAAAAAATTAAGGATCGCCACCCCCATACTATGAAGTTGGTATCTAAAGAAAAGGACTGAAAATAATGAACTCTATGCGATTGAGGACTTTCTATGTACACTTGGTGGGTGGTTTTTGAAAATGTCATAAATGCATGAGAACAACCCGCCAAAGTTTCTAAAGTAACATAGGTGGTTCATTAAAGAGAAGAAAAACACTCTCGTGCCAAAAAGATGTCATCCTAGGTAGAGAATGGGCATCAAAGGTTCCAAGCATTCAACACATGTTGGGCAATATAAGGTATTGAAAAACATAAAAACATGGGAAAATGTACCTTATCTTGCCACGGGACATGTTGGGAATCCAAAAGCAATTAATAATCCTTCTCAAACTCTAAAGATGCTAGAAAATGATATTAAAGAAGGTGGGTCGGAAGAGTAAAGAGGGGTGGAGAGTAATGGCATGTAGATCTAGAAAGGTGTGAGAGAATGAACACACATAGATCTAAATAGGCTGTCATTACTTAAATAGAGACGGGCAAGATCACATGCTAGGGCACCCAGATCGCGACCGCGATCTTTGGCCCCACAATCGCGAACTTTGCTTTCTTGATCAATTTGGTTTTCATTAGTGTTCTCCTTGGCCTATTTTACTCTAGGTTCTGTTATTTTTTCATACTTCAGGTTCGAGAGAGTAAAGGGAGGTATAGGCGCAAGTTTCGGGTCAATCGGAGGTCGTTTGGTCACTCAAAAGCCTCTCAAAAGTGGAGTCGAGGAAGAAACACGGGCATGCTCTCCACAAAGCACCACCATGTTTCATCTGGCACTTGCCAGTGTTTTTTATGTCGAGCATAGTGACGATCCAGGAAAACATGGGCAAGCTTCCCTTAAAACAAGACTGTGTTTCACTCAGCACCCCACCAGTATTTTTTATGTCGAGCGTGTCTTGTGAAGACTATTGAAGGGATGCAAATCACGGGCGGGCTAAACACGTTCGTGTTCCCGACCGTGTTTCTGCCCATGGCTAGGTATAAGTATGTTTTCTGCGATTTTTGAGAGGGAGAGATGGGTTTATGGATCCCAAACACCCAAGGGACGAACCAGAGAGAGCGACTTGGGAAGATTCTTGGAGCTATTTTGGAGGATTTCTTCGCCATTGGAGCTTGGGAATCAAGCTTGGAGATGGAGTTGAAGATCTAAACCATATTTATGCATTCTCTCTCTTCTCTATGGAGTAACTTCCCTTCACTTAGGTTTTGACGAACCCTAGTTCCATATGTTAGGATCTTTCTTGTTTGAAACTTCGGATGTTATACTGAATGGTTTTAATCAATTGAGGCATGATTGTTGAGTCAATTGAATCTTGATCACTTTTATTTGATTTCTGCTTTAACCTATGATAGATAGAATCTGATTGGGTTAAGAGAGCTTTCTAAATTGGTAGTAGGGAACTGATTGTACGAGAGTCAGTGAATTCACTGCTTTGTATTGGAATTCATTCAAGTAGTGGATATCTTTGTGTATTACCTTAGCTTTGTACTCCGGTGGAGGTTAGTTGCCCGCCGGATATTCGGTCTAAGAGAACTTGGTTAGCTTAAGAGATTCCAAACTATTATTGGATCTTTTGTAGTTTAATCAACCGTAAAGCAACCAAAGAGAATTACAACTTGGACCTATTTGAGGAGTTAGTGGGAATCATACCTAAGTGAGTTCCCAACCAGTAATTAGTAGTTTAACCTTAGTTTAGTTAGTAGAGTAGTTTAGTAAATCAATCTTTAATCTGGTTTCCTAAATAATGAATTGAAGCTGAGTAATAGTAATTCTAGAGACCCGTGGATTCGATATATATTACTTGTGCCACTAGACTGCAGCCTCTTTCGGTGGTTACACTTGGCCATTGTTAGGAGCGAGTCATCAGGACAACTCATTTTCTCCAATTCACTAAGTTCAAACTTTCATCCAAACATTCAGCAAAACATCAAAAAGCCAGGGCTAAGTCGTATCAATCATTTCGCATGCATTTCTAAGTACTAATCAAATTATTATTTAATCAAAAAATAAAAGGAAAGATACGCAAACCGAAACATTGGGTTGCCTCCCAACAAGTGCGTCTTTAAAATTCTTTTCGCTGGACTTGAATCCTTAAGCTCAAATGAAGAGATCTCCATTCTTCACCGATGACCCTTCGTAGAAGTCATACTTGTGGTGAAGTCCAAGGTGAAGACCATGGATTCTCTCGGAAGCCGCATCCGGTACATGAGATAGAAATGGTCCATTTGAGTTAAGCTTCTTAGAAGAGATGTCATTATCCGTGAATGAATTGTAGTATTTCCGGAACTCTTCATTTGCAAGAATAGGAGCTAAGTCGCCTTTTACAAACCGGCTTCCCTTCTTTGGATGTCTCTTCTCGAAGATGAACCTTTGAAGCTTTCTTCCATGACCACCAAAAAGATGACAAATCTTAAACACCTCTTGTGTTTTCCTTTTGCAAGAAAACTTTTCCTTGCCCGGTTTCTTCATGGCCTTGCAAGAATCACTCACTCCTTAAACTTGATTGTCGTGGGGGTCAACATAGGAAACCATATTGAACCATTCTATCTCGGGGCTTGAAGGTGGTGTGATAGGCGGTGTAAGTGGCTCACAATCCATCTTGACATAATCTCATTTGTAATACTTGTGAAAATTTAGGATTGGAGTCATCTTGTAGCTTATTTCCTATTCACCAAAATTTAAGGTGATCTTGCTTCCACTTACATCAATGATAGTATGTGCCGTGGCCAAGAATGGTTGGCCTAGAATAATGGATGCATCATACCCCTCCGTGTCTTAGGGGTGGGCATACGGTTTGGTAAACCCGAACCAAACCGAATTTAAACCAAACCGAAACCGAATAACATTAATTTTGTTCGAAATTCGAAAGGGAAAATGGTATATTTCAGAAACCAAGGTCCTTTAGACCAAACCGAATTTCCGAATTACTATAATTGCAAGCTCCAAATGGTGGATTTTTATGTTTGTACTTATTATGAGACTTAAATATTTGAATTATGTTAGTGTTTTATGACTTATGTGTTAAAATGTTTGATTTTATCATTGATAATGCATTTAATTGCATATTTATTGTTTACATTAGGGGTGAAAAATAATTCAAAAGAGAAAAAATACAAGCTAACCTCACAAGTTCGGTTTTCATACAAAACCGAACCAAACCAAATTATAATTTGCTTTGAATCGACCGAACCAAATTATAATTTGGTTCAAATTCAGTTTGAGGTTTGATGGAACTCGGAAACCCGGTATGCATTATTTCGGTTCGGTTTGAACCAAACCGACCGAATGCCCACCCCTACCGTGTCTAGAACCACGAAGTCCACCGGATTAACGAAATGAGCATACTTTACCAAGACATTCTCGATGATTGCTCTTGGCTTGACAACAAATCTATTGGTCAACTGAATTTGCATTGAAGTAGGAATGAGTGGTCCAAGATCCAATTCATTATATATCCTTGTAGGCATAATGTTGATGCTAGACCCCAAGTCGGCTAACGGATTCCAAAAAGTTTTATCTCCAAAAGTGCATGAATAGTGAAGGTTCTCGGTTCTCTTAACTTGGGAGGGAATCCTATGTAACCAATGGATGCTGAAACAACTTCACTAACAGGTAACATAGCCACTTCTTCCATTTTCCTCTTTCCCGACAATATTTCTTTCAATAATTTAGTATATTTAGGGATCTATTACACCATGTCTAGGAAAGGGACGGTTACATTTAATTTCTTCAAGATGTCTTTCCATGCAGCACATTCATGATAGAGATCACTTTCAAATAATCGTCTAGGATAAGGGGCTTTTGGTGTTGGCTCGGGTTCATGAGTCTTCTTAGACTTTTCCTCATCTTCAACATTGACCTCAACGGAAGGTTGAATTTATTCCCGAGCTAACTCTTTCTCTTGAGCAACCTCTTGAGGGACTTCTCTTACCGGGATCCTTGGAGTTGGTATAGTAATCTCCTTCAACAGTCGAACACTCCTTAGAGTCACCGCGTGACATTCTTTTTTTGGATTAGGCTCGGTATTGCCTGGTAGAGCTCCTTGATATCTCAATGAGATAGTTTGAGACGATGAACTCAATTGAGCTTCAAGATTTTGAAGTGAAGCTTGTTAATTTCTTTGTCACACTTCTAAACTAGAGAATTTGATTGAGGTATTTTCTATGAACTTGTCAATAGCTTCAAACTTCTTGTTAGAATGTGCGACAAATTGCCCTACCAAGTCTTCAAGTTTAGCAAGTCAACCATCGGAGGGCCGGCTTTTTTCTTGAAATTCCCCTTGGTATGTTGGTTGACTCGGCTTCGGATATGCATTTCGCATTGGATCTTGAGATTGAAACCCCGGAGGTTTCCTTTCCGTCAGAGAAAACTAAAGAAAGTTCGGGTGATTCCTCCATCCCAAATTATAAGTCGAGCTATAATGGTTATTTCCTCGGGATTGACCTCCAACAAAGTTGGCTTGCTCGAATGGAATATAAGTTTCAATCATCGACTTGCATTCTTCCATTTTATGACTCGAGTCGCCACACCAATCACACTTCATAAGTTGCTTCCCATTGCTCTTCATTGATGCAACTTGATCGATCTTCTTGAAAAGTTCTTGAACATAGGCCGGCTTTGTTCTTGAAATGCCCCTTGGTATGTTGGTTGACTCGACTTCGGATATGCATTTCGCATTGGAGCTTGAGATTGAAACCCCTGAGGTTTCCTTTCCGTCAGAGAAGACTAAAGAAAGTTCGGGTGATTCCTCCATCCCAAATTATAAGTCGAGCTATAATGGTTATTTCCTCGGGATTGACCTCCAACAAAGTTGGCTTGCTCGAATGGAATATAAGCTTCAATCATCGACTTGCATTCTTCCATGTTATGACTCGAGTCGCCACACCAATCACACTTCATAAGTTGCTTCCCATTGCTCTTCATTGATGTAACTTGATCGATCTTCTTGAAAAGTTCTTTAACATAGGCCGATGGAGATGATGGTTCTTCGATCTTCAATAAACTTCCCTTCGATATGCTCTTACCCCTTCTTCCGTCACCCCAATCGTAGCTATTAAGGGTCATTTCTTTGATCAGTTGTTGAAGTTCTTCGACATCTTTGGTCCGAATGGCACCTCCACTAGGTGCATCAATGAGGCTTTGTGATTCCTTTGTTAACCCATTGTAGAAACTTTAACTTGTAACCAATCGGCTATGCCATGGTGAGGACACTTGAGTAGGAGAGATGTGAATCTTTCTCATGCTTCAAATAATGGTTCATCCTCCTCTTGACGGAACATAGTAATCTCACTTCTCATCAAAGCCGTCTTAGAAGGTGGAATGTACCTTGTGAAGAAATTGTTGCATAGGTCATCCTATGAAGTTATATAGTGATGTGGTTGATTATTAAACCACTTCTTTGCCGCTCCATTCAAGGTAAATGGGAATAACCTCAGTCGAATAGCCTCTTGAGGAACCCCGTTCACCTTGATCACATCTGTCAACTCGTAAAATGACTTGACATGCGCATGTGCATCTTTACTCATCATCCCATTGAATTGAACCGCACTTTGAAGCATCAAAATTGTGCCCAGCTTTATCTCATAATCATTGTTGGGCAACATAGGATAACGAATAGGTGATTGAACATTGTCCACACTTGGCCTAGAGTAAGAAACCATTGTTCTTGGCCTTGGTGGTATTTGAGCTTGACGTTCTCCCATTGGTTGAGGTTGAGGTCTTGCAACTCTTCTTAGATTCCGAAGAATCCTGTCGATTTCATAATCAAAAGGCAATATTTCCACTGAATCCCTTCTTCGCATACAATGGTGTGACTCGCTAAAACACAACTCCTAACAATGACCAAGTGTAACCAATGAAAGGGACTGCAGTATAGTGGTGCAATTAATAAATATCGAATCCTCGGGCCTCTAGATGTAATATTACTCAACTTCAGTTCATTATCTAGCAAATCAGATTAACGTTTGATTAACTAAACTACTCTACAAGCTAAACTAGGTAAAACTACTAATTATAGGTTGGGAACTCACTTAGGTATGATTCCCCCCTAGTTTGCAGTTACGCCAAGTTGTAATTCACCCAATCCAATTCAGTTGAAAAATATACTGTGGAAAGTTCTTTACAAGTCTGAAATCTCGACTAAAGCAATCGAGTACAGAGCAGTAAATCAATTTCTCGACTAAAGCAATCGATCCACTACTTCCAATTAAGGTTGCTCTATTAACCTATGGAGAGACTATCGTTCTAGGTTAAAGCAGGAATCACAAAAGTTTGATCAGGACTCAAGTAATTCTGAATCAATGCCTCAACTGAATATAAAATGTCAAACAATCATGAATTCAAGTTCATACAACTCTTCCTAGCATACAAATCTAGGGTTCCTCAAAACCTAAGTGAAGGGAAGTTACTCCATAAAGAAGAGAGAGAATGCGGAAATTCGATCTAGATCTTCAATATCCATCTCCAAGTTTGATTCTCGAGCACCAATGGTGAATAAATCCTCCAAAATAGCTCCAATAATGATCCCAATGTGCTCTTTCTCTATAGGGTTCGTCCCTTGGGTGTTTGGCATTCAAAATCAAGCTCCCCCTCTTCAAAATCTGCAAAAACGCATTTATACAGCTCCTAGAGGCCAAGTTAAGGGCAAAGTTACGACCATCCCGTAACTTTGAAAGCAGCCTGTAACTTTGGAAATTATTCTGCTTCCCGGGGCAAAAGTTACGGCCAAAATGGAAAAGTTACGGTCTGAACCGAACTTTGAAGACCAGCCCGTAACTTTGGATAGGCTGCGGTCTTTCGGTCCTTTCTCTCTCGTCCGAACTCTGAATCAGTCGCTGTTTGATCCTAGACGCTCGTAGTCTCGTCCTATTTCTTTACATGTCTAGATTATATGATTCTTTGTCCATTAAATGAGGTAGAAATCCATTCTTCCTTGGGTCATACCCGATTCTTCCCCCAAGTCGCCAATTGATATCCGATTGACTTGAAACTTGCGCCTATGCTTCACTTTACATGCTAGGACCTGAAAATATGACAAAGGAACACAACCTAACATAAAATAGACCAAATTATGATAAACAACAAGCTAAACAATCAAGAAATGAGGGGTAAAAACATGTGCAAATTTAGTGGTATCACGGTGCTACAAAACACAACCTCAACAACTCGTGACGTACGAAGTTGGATAACAAAACAAACAATGATAAAAATACAAAAAGAACAAAACACGAAACAAACACACAAAAACAAACACAAAAACAACACAAAACAAATAAAGCGAGGGAAAGACTAACTAACAACCTCGATCTAGGCTATGGTATCTGGGGCATTAAGCTTATGGCTCATTTCAATAGAAACTATCCACCGTCCACACCAAGGTTTCATCCTGGATTTCATCTTGGAAGGATACCTATAGCAGGGGTTCGGTTTCCTCGACCCCTATAGTCCCCCATTCACACATCTAACCTAAACTCGCCAGATGGCACATACCCATCTAACCCTAGAACTTCGTACCCAGCGCAGTAGCATAAAATAGGCTAAGTGGGAAGATTAGGGAAAATTACCCAAGCGTCATCATTTAGGAAAGAGTGGCATTAAAATCAACTAGACTAACACATTCATTCATTCAAATCCTAAAATATCCATATATACATAGTAAACCCTAATTTTAGGGTTTGGGGTTTAGAACCCCTAGTACCTTAGAGGACTACTCCATAACGGAGGGGAGAAGATACATGGTAGAAATATAAGAAGACTTGGGGTTGGAGAAGATGCCTCCTTGCTCCTAACGCCTTCTTCTTCTCCTTCTCTTCTCCTACCTTCAGCTTCTCTCTCTTCTCTCTCTCTAGAACCAGAAAGTTTCTCTCAAAATCAACTCACTTCAAAAAGGGAAATGAGTCTTTATTTATAGGCATGCTATACTGGGGAAAGTTCGCGGCCTGAGAAAGGGAGATCGCAGGCGGGATCTTTGGTCTCTAGGTCGTGATCTCAAAACGTAGTCGTCGAGGCCTTTGGGACGGGGAAGATCGCAGGGTGAATTCGTGGTCGCGATCCGCGAGTCGTGGCCACGATCTTCCTCGCGGGCAAGATGAACGTTGACCATGACTTGACTGTGGAGACTCTCTGTTTCTCCAAAGCTCCTTCCCTGCGAAGTTCGCGCCCTAGGCCTCCAAGTTCGCATTCGTTATCTATGGCTTCTAGGCCGCAAACTTCAGCTACTCTTTGCGGCTTGTGATCACGATCGTAATCTTCGGCTTCTAGGCCACGATCTTCAATTCCTGCCCCTTCTCCACACTTGTGACCTTGTTTTGTACCTAATTCGCACATATCGACTAATACATCGTAAAATCATATCAAAATCAAATAGGAACGCAATAGGGATGTATTTGACGATGTTCAAGCATTTAAACGTATGAATTGGCACAAAACACACCTAGATATGTAGGGTAAATAACACCAAGTTTGATATTATCAACGACCGAACTGGCGATACGAGGACGATCAACGACGGGGTAGCAGGTTGCTAGAGTGGGTACCTCTTGTGTCATTCCATAGCACATGGTATGGTATATTACCAAAATCTGTAGGTCACTCAAAATTTTCAACAATGCATGGGTACCACCAAATTCTCACTTCCAGGCAAAAAAAAAAAAAAAAAATTCCTAGCCGATTGAGGTTATTAGAAATTAAGATAATGTACTTACGGTTGGGTTAAAAGGAGATTAAACCTGAAGTTGTGACTGGAGGAACGAGTTATCCTTGTGTCTTTTCTCCTTTAACACGTAAGCTTTAGCATGAAATTTTTGTTGATTTGTAAAGATTGCTCAAAAGCTAGTGAACAAAAAGGAGCTAATCAGGGGGAGAGAAGAGAGGTCGGGGGTGGGGATGATTGAATCATGAAGTTTGGATTTTGTAGGCAACTCGCTGTTCCCACCGGCACACACCATTTCAATTTTCATGATGTCAGTCAGAAATCAATTCTAAAGGGAGAATTCATTAGGCGATTGCGATTGCGGTTAATTCCTCTAAGTGGTGTCTGAAATCAATGAGATGGCTGAAGTAGCAGGCAATGCAATGAAATGATGGAGAAAATATATAGTAGATATCGCTCACTGTGGTCAGCATTCTGTTAATATTGTAATCAATGCCCAAGTCCCACCAATAATTACATGCCCACCTCATCAAAATGACAAAAGGGCCAAAAACAAAACATGGGTTACAAGACCTTGACTGTCAACGGTCAGAAGTTTTTTTTACTAGTTATCTGTTTGTAACTTAATTTGACTAGATTCGACATAAAATGCTTGGTTCAGTCAAATATGCTTAGTTATTGGTTTGTCACCTCTAATTGTATGCAATAGCTTTTGCCCATGAACGGATCATTTGGAAGGAGCATTTTAAACATAAAAAAATTTGGGGATGAGTAATTTATTTTACACAAAAAAGACATCTTGATCTCCTAGGTAATATTGGATATAGTTAATTACCGGAGGAAAATATTGGATATAGTTTAAACTTGACATTCTAAACCCGAATATCTCCTGCTTAACCCAAGGATGGAAATACCGTAATATTGGATATAGTTAATTACCGGGGAAAAAATATTGGATATAGTTTAAACTTGACATTCTAAACCCGAATATCTCCTGCTTAACCCAAGGATGGAAATACCGTACCGAAAGTTCTCCGGAAATTATAGCGGTAGGATATTTGATTCTAAAATCGTGGTTTAAGTATGGCTCAATTGCTTCATACCGCTAAATACCGTCTACCGGTTTAGCCTCCGGTAGAAGGTTTTTCTGGTTGAACCGCTAGTACGGTACGGAATTTCAATACTTGCTTAATCCATACTTTTGCGTCTATGTTATGAAGAATTTTTATGGAAAAATCCAGTTTAAAGAAATGCTTGATATGGACTCATAATTTTAAGTACAAATTTTCATGAAAAGACTGAGTCAAACTCAAACACATAGCATTGGTACATAATTATATCTCCCTAGTAAAAACAGTAAATATCTATAGAAAAAGGTTAGTTTCTATATATAAAAAGCCGGGTCAAGCAAATTATACTAGTGATTTGCACCTGCTTTTTTTAATATATATATATATATATATTACCTGCTGCAGGGCATGCTTCATTCACTTGGACTAGCTAGCTTGTAAGCTTTTGGTTCACCCCATTCATTCTGCCATTCACTTGAAATCTCATCCATTTGACTCATTTCCCTAGTTGAGCTACCTCACATATTAATTCACATACTACTTTTTGCTTTACTCAGCTTAACAAAATGGTCTTTAAAGTCAGGAATCCTAAGTATAACACCCAAAAGCCAAAATTTCTTTTTATCCCAAAATGTGCCCTTTTGCTTATAGGTATAAACTCAGCCAGCCTTTAAAAGATGTGGGCTTTTGGCTATGCATGAAAGGAAAGCATCCACTCCAACTCCAAGGCTGTAAAAGGGTTTTTTTCCCCTCCTTTGCACCCTCCCTTTGCTGTTTTGCCTCATGGCAGGGTAGGAAAATCAAAGTGATTCACATCAATGTATAGTTTTTTTGTTTTTCTTTTAGGGTTATTGCTGAATGCAAGACAGCAGCTCTCTCTTCTTTGCAATCTTTTTTCCTCTGTGATCTCCTTCTCCTTTATTCTTTTTTCAAGTTCTTTCTAGCTAGTCCATTGGTTACTCGAAATAAGAGATGTCACCATCGTGAATCCCCCCTTGTACGTGATGACCTTGCTTTTGCAGATACAGTAGTGTGGGAGAACAGCAAACATGAAAAAGGAAGAAAAAGAGGAGGAGAAAAAAAAAAAGGAACCCAAAAAGAAGAGAATACATGTGTATCATGGCCTCAATAATTTGAAACCCTCAGCCTCAAGGAATGAAGAAATTCACAGTTTGTCCCATTTACAAAGCAAAGAGAATATTGTACAAGCTGCAAAATGCAAGAAACAGGTAGCTAGAGTACTTAAACTGTCTACTACTTCTAGATTAATTAGTGTCATCAATCAAGAAACATTTAGGCAGCATTTCACGAGTTGTTTGGTACAAATTGGGATGTCTGTGTTTTCCATATATAGAGAGTATCGAGATTAATTTGCTAGTCAAGGATGTAATTACCTTTTTTTTTTAGTTTCATATTCGCTTTGTGATTCACGCTATAATTTTGTTGATTCTCTGATTGGTTTTCCCGATACTGTTCGATTTTGAATGATATGGTGCATGCTATTTCAATAGCTTAAACAATATCCAACTATTACTATGACATTGATAAGAATACATTTCATCCACTCTCAAACACTATTCACCTGTAAATTAATTACCATTCACGTAATCATTTATTTATGCACTCTCTCTATTTACAAAATCATGTACCACTACCTCTTGTATAAATAGATTTTGAATCCATGTCCATCAAGTAAGTAAAAATTAAGTGGTTAACATTCATACATGAACATTTTTCATCGATTCGAGTTATTGAGACAGATTGATTTACGAGTTAAAGCGACAATTCGTAACAAAGTATTAAAACAGTTGATATCTACTAGGTAGGTAAGCCCAACTGTGGACGACAATAGGGGACTAGGTAGATGGCCTAGATGTATGATTGGGTTGTGGAAATGGAGAAAAGATGGGAAGGAGCGTTCTCGTTGAGATGAGGATGGAAAGGAAAGAGCTTTCCAACTCACAAATTGCATAGAAATATATATATTACCTTAACGTCGTCTTTGGATGCGAAAAGGAAAAAATGGTAGGAGTAGGAAGTTGAAAGAGAAAGGAAAGTTTAATGGAGGGAAGAAGTGGGCAACTCAACTCTCGAGGGAGCGTGTTGAACGTTGATGGGTATATATATTATGTTTTTTCTTTTTTAAGCAGAGCAGAGCGTATTGTTGCACTTTGTGGGGAGGGATGATAGCTGCAGCTCAGTGCCACCATGGCCCCTGCTGCTGCTGCTGCTGCGGATGATGATCTGCTCTCTGCTCTCTCTGGACCTGTAATGTTTCCTCTCTATTTCCACACACACACACTTCATTAACAAAATTTTCTTTGGGTTCAATCATCAAACACCTTCACTGCACAACTGCAAAGTCTAGCAAGTGCTACGTACTGCCCATTTTCGATGATCCCCCAGAGAGACACACCCATATTCTAATTTTGTTTATGAAGAAAATAGGAAAATTCACATCAGTATCCTTAGAATATTGTATACTCCTTGTGGTGGGTGCATCTCATATAAGTTGGAAATATTACGATAAACCAAAATCATTGATCATTGTTCAGTCATTTGAACTAAGGTATGGTATCGTACCTCTAATTCAAGTTAATTAATGGTTGTAACCTTACTTAGTTATACATCCATACCCCTTAATTCATGTTTTGGTCGTCGTCCAATCGAGTGTTAAGTGCTCTATTAACGTCGGATGACACGTGGCATCTTATGTATAAAATTATCACCTCCTTCATTGATGACGTTATAACCACATGTAAGCTCACTAAGCCCGATTGTGATAAGCCCATATATATACATATATTGTTCGGACTAGCGTACGTCAAGCGTACATTGTTACGCTCTTACTATTTAGAGCACGAATTAAGCAGAGTTTTGGGCCTGATACTATACCCCAACTTCTAATGGGTGAACCCTAGTCTTTAATTCTCTAACCCAAGCCACAAAATTCATTTTATCTAAAATATTAATAACCAATGGTTCTAATTCAACGAAATATATTAAAGTGCAAAAATCAAATGTAAATACAAGCGTTAGCTTCTTAGCTTTCCTAGGTCAGCATTGATCAGTCGGGGAATATGGAAAGGGAGTGGGCGGGAATGTAGAGTTGATGGACGTGGAAGGGTTAAAAGGCGCAGGAGAGGGAGTTTGAATTGAACTAACTGCTGTTTAAGCCGAAAGCAATTTGTACTCTTCTTCTTAATTAACTAATAATTGATCCGTATCTTAAGTGCTATTGGAAGGTGATCGGACAAAGATGTGTAAAAGTAGAGCACGAAAATTGTTGGGATTTGGAACAAAAGAAGGATAGAAAATCAGCATAAAAGTAGTTACGACAAATTCATAAAGCAATAATGTTTGATTAGTTATTACCATTAGTGTCTATCTATCTTGAGCTTAGTTTTTGGATTTATATATCCATCAATCAACTAATGGTGGTATAGTAATGCCGCTAATCCAACTTTTAATTGAACACGTGTGCACATTAGTTAGCCCACCAAGGCATTAGTAGATTAGCAAACAAAGGAGATACAAACTTCTGTGGATGGGTGTGGGAGAAGTCTAGTCTAAACCAAACCTTGGCCCATGTAAAGGCCCAATGGCCTAGAATCACACTAATCTCCCGCAACGTCACATTTGATATCCAAAGATACATCTGGGAGGACTAAGATCAGGTGATTAAGTCAATTTCAGCCATTCAACCAACCTCAAGATCCTTGCGAAGGTTTATCATATGTGAGCTCGCCCACGCAGTAGGGGGAAGAGGGGTCAATATCCTTCGGTTTGGTGCGAAGTGAGGAGCGACCTGCGAATTCGCATTCATTATTGTGAGGTAACAACGTCGCTATCTCGACATAGGTTTTTCTTCCTTTTTACAGGAGTTCCATCTGGAGCTAGTGGGAAGACAGGGGAGAAGTTTTTTTACTAATGAATTGATATTGAAGGGAGAGGTTATGCAATGTACTCGACCGAAGGGAGAGGTTAGAGCTCGTTCTAGTTCGAATCCTGGTCTTCCAATCTCTATTTGACAGGGCTTCTTCCTATACCTATGAATTCCATTGAACCCAGAAATGATACATTGGAAGAATCCTTTGTGTGTTCCAATATCAATAGGTTGATATTATCGCTCCTGTATCTTCCAAAAGGAAAAAGATCTTTGAGAGCTCTTTCTTGTCAATCGGGGAAGATTTTTGGTGACAACCCCTGGAGATATCAGAAGTGAGAATGCTGACATGATTAACGATAAATCATGTGAGGGACTCTCTATCTTCTTGGGTAGATAATCAATTGTTTTTCATTTTTCATGAGCACTAAGACTACTAACATGATCTGCAAGTACTGAGCAGATTTACCCTTTACTTCTTCATAAGATGTCCTAACCGCTCATAAGCTGTTTTGAGCGTGAAGATCCCCGATCCTCATTGTGATTCACTCACCCGTAACCGGAGAGACTAGAATAGAAGCGAAAGAACGAAGTAGCTCGCCCATAAGCAGGTGGGAGAGATTTTTTTATTTTCGGACCCCAAAGAAAATAAACTCGATTTAGAAAATGGGTCTTTTTTAGTAGATCATGAGGTATGAGATTATCTTTTGGTAATCCCCCCCCCCCCCCCCTCCGCTTTTGTGTTCAAGAATCGGTAGCGGTTTTTAATTTAAAGAAGACTATTGACATTCAGCACCACTACTTCAACTACATTGTGTCCGTAGGGAAGATCTATTGTAATGAGATAATGTTCGAGCTTGTTGATGGCAAAGGAGACGTTAGGATGAGTCTTTGAAAACTATTGCATTCTTTGCCCTAACGACTATTTTCTCTAACAGGTTTAGAATATGTTCCACCGAAGGCACGAAGTTGCTCGACTATTTCTTTCTTTTGGTACGAGGAACTTATCATCAGTTCTTGTCTTGTTCTATCTCCATTCCATCAGTGTTGCGTGTGATTTCTTGTTTGAAGTAAACTAATCAAACTATGTGTGAGTTATTGTGTGTCATAATTTGATCATATACACACGATATTATAAATAGCATACAAGATTTTGGTAAGACATGTAGTTTCTTGCATCGGTGGTTCGTGTTTGAATCTCTATCCTGAGGTGTAGTGTTACATTCTCTATTTCGAGGTTCCATGAGAGTAGGAAGAGCAAATTCGTAACCTTAATCAAAGACCTTAGCAACTTTAGTGGCATAAGGAGTTCAAAAAACTCGAACACCGGTTAAGGACGCGATGGGAGAATTTTTCTCTTTCTAATTTAATAGTGATGCCTCAACTTAGGCTTACTTCACGAAGAGGCAATCTCTACCAGACTACCAGTTGATTGCTTTTACTCTCTTTTTTTGTCGAGATTGGCTTGGTTTTACTCGTAATTGCAACTTCGTGTCATACTTATTAAAATCAATGATCAATCACAGATTTCTCTCTTGGATTAATACTAGGAAAAAACCACAAATTTAAGCAAGAATAACGAGATTGAAGAAAAAAACTCAATAAAGTATAATAATCAAATCATAATATCAATAGTTGAACAACTCTAGGTTTGACAATACTAAACAACAAGGGTGTTCTAGTCACACAGAGAAAAAATAATACACAATGATAGTGAATTTTGAGTGCGAAGAGATGTACTTATAGGCTTTTACTTCAAGTTTATCTTCACCTAGGGTTAGCATGTGTACTGACCTGGACATCTTCTATGTAGAAGAAATGGAGCAAAAACAGGAAAATTTAAGAAATGGAGCAAAAACAGGAAAATTTTGAGTTCGAAAGAGAGAGAGAGAGCTCGCGGCAGTGTGTTGCCTAATTGTCTTCTCCAATTCGTCATCCAAAGTTCTTAATGGGGAAGGGTATTCAAGACCATCCCTTATCACAGGTCTGATCTATTATGGCGGACCAAACCGGTTGTGCTTTTTGCGTCCACTTGTTCACAAGTTTTTTTTGGTTGAAGAGTTTCTGTTTTTCTGGGTCGGGTGGTAAATTGGTGGTTCAATTCAAACCCTACAAACTTACCTGGAAACCATGAAAAATGAAATGAACCTCTTTGGAAAAGATGGAACCCCTCAGCAGTTCGATAAATCTTTTTACTTGACCATCACACACAATACAACCTCTAAAGAGCGCACCAAAATCAGACTCATGATAAACTCAACAATGGTAGATCCCCAGTTGCTTCAGTAGTATGATTGTCAAAAATTGAAGTGCTAAATGACCTACTGACTAAAAGGTAGCAGCTAAATTAAGATCTATCCCAAAACCAGATTCCTCAGGTCAACAGACCTCACTATGGATCACAGTTAGGGAGGTTGCTGAAATATGCTTGCTCACACAGACTGTAGGGACGAGCCACGCTGCATTTCATTGCTCATCTGGGCAGCCTATCGAAGAAATTGCATGGGATCCCAAAAATTTGAACGTCACGGGCCAGGGCCACGAGTTTGCAACCTTCTCCTCTCCAACTCGAGCTGAAATAAAGGCAAAGGTAACCAAAGCAAATAACTCGGCAAACAATGTCAAGAACAGAAGTCGAATCGTGAGATGCTTACCACTTTTTTCACTCGGTCATTGGCAGCAGGAGTTCCTCCAATAACATTTTCAGGGAGATAAGGGCTACTGACGCGCACTTCATTCATAACAACTATAGAAGTCTTGTCCCAGCGGACCGGAAGCCTGGTTTATTTTACATCAGAATCAGCAGTAAAACTAGTCATCTTCAACAGAAGCCTCTTTTTAGTTAAGAAAGCGAGACTACAAAAGTGAAAGGAAGCATCTTCGAGTCTACAAACAAAACCATTTAGGAGCTAATTCAAACAACACACTCGCAAACATGAGGCCTAATAACCATGCACATACATAGAAGGACAAGTACAGGACTGTGAAGAATACTGGTAAACGGCCCTTAGCCACCCAGAGACACTGGCGTCGAAGTGAATAAGTCATCTCAAAGCAGAAAACACCAACACTAGAATTCGAATCACTTCCATTCTGTCTAAGTCACTCCTCATTCAACCCCAAAATGAAGATCATTCATCAAAACATCAAAAAGAACGGGACACTCTAAGACTACCAGCATACATCCAATATCTGAACCTACTGATTATCATTGAAAGTAGAATTCATGACAGTTGCACGACCACAATCAAAATGGATGATGTAAAAATGAGCATACGTCTTAAACAAGGCGTCAAAGATTCCCTGAGCCTGAGTAGTGACACCAACTCCAATCCTCTGGGCATCTGCTTCCGCTTGCCTGCAAAATTCACATAATAACAGAAGTGAGAAATTCAATAGCAAGACCCATCGAAATCCCTAAGCTAGACGAACAAAAGAAGGCATATTTACCTCAAAGCCAACTCCTCACGAGCTTGGAGGCTCTGGAGATCTATATAACACTTCTTGAAGTCAAGTGGGTCTTCTGATTGCCCTAGGAAAGAGAACTCCTTGATGTAATTCGTCTTCAGGAACCGTATGTTCCTCCTCGGCCCAAGTTTCGATCCCTCTTGTGAGAATCAAAACAACACAGTTAAGGAATCCAGAGCACAGAGGGTTTCAACAGATACTCAGCATGGGTGAGAAGAAAAGGCAGAGCAGGAAATGAAGGATGGTTGGGAGAGAAGGATATGAAGGACGAGGATGTTGGATGGGCGGTCGAAGGTGACGACTTGGCCGTCGAATTCGTCGCCCAAAGTGGTTTTGATGGAGAGCATACAGCCCACTGCGAAATCCTCGTCGCTTCTGCTGCTGCTGCTGCTACCTTCCATGGCTGCTCCCTCTTTCTCTCTCGACTATCGCTGAACTCTCAACTTCTCCGGTTGCTCTTCCTTGATTCAATTTCTTCGCTTCAGGGAAAAATTCAGTTCTTCCGGCTTTCCTTTGTGTTTTAATTGGGCTTCATTTGGGCCCGGAGATAGTTGAATTGGACTTTTTAAAGTACCATCTCCCGCCTCCTTTTTAGAGATGGCAACAACATTCGAATCCACGGATACCTTATCCGATCCAACCTGATCAAAGTGGGTAAAACTCACGTTGACGAATTGTAAGACTGTTTGGGTTGAAACCCGTTGCACTGTTCAATGGGTTGGGTTGCATTCGGCTTTAGTTATATGCGACCCATGGATATCCACACACCCACATTCCCACAACCGGTCGATTAATTGTGTCGTGGCTGTTTATCTTTAATATTGAAACATTTGTATAGATAATTTGTGAGTTTACTTGTATTTACTAGATTGGTATTTTTATTATATGGATAATTTGCATGGGAATATATGTGTGAATTTTATTTGATAGGAGATTGGTGTTATGCATTTTTTGTCCATCGGAAACCATGGGTATCCATGAATCTAGGGGGTGAGGAGTGGGTGAATTTATGAAGATTTTGGTGGGTTTGGAACTACGTGGTAGGTGAAGGGTAAAATGACCGACACCCACCCAAGCATTACATGTGGGTGGGTTGGGTTGGGTGGTTGGGTGGATTCGGTGGGTTTAATAAATATATTTCATATGATCACATAATTTCAATAGTTTTAAACTTAAAATGAATGAGATTTTCAAATTAAATAATGCCTAATTATGAAATCAAGTGAATCGTTTATTTTACAATATTAGTATTGGTAATTGTCCACAAATTACGAAATATTCAATTGATAAACATGGTCTAAACTTGATAATAACCAAAGTTAAAGAAGACACTAGGCATAAGGCAAAAAGTCTGGTCTTGTCTAGCGCCTCATTCGCCTAGGCGTTGGGAGCGTAATTAGCTTTTTAACCTATAGTCACAAATTACAATTCCAAATTGATGGAAGGGATGAAGGACGAATCAGTGGTAGTTTGAGATGGTATTATTTTGGGGGAAGATAACTGTTTTTTCTGCCATTTTGTCTATTAGTTATGCTAAATCGTACCTCCAATTGCCTAAGCACACCTCAAAACACAATCCTTTGATTGAAATCGAGAAGAAGTTTTGTGATTTTAAAGGTTTCATTTTCGGTAAACTTATATGTTAGAGATTTGATGGTTTGAGGTTAAAAATTTGGGTGAGTCGTGGGTCAACCACAGTCCACCCACACCTTCCATAAGAACCACCCACATAATAATGGGTGGGTCGATTGCGGGTGGATTTTGGTAGATTTGTGGGTTCAACAACCCAATGCTCACCCCTACATGAATATGTGGATACCCAGTGGGTTGGGTAGGGTATAAGTTTAAGAACAAGTTGAATTTTTCCCGGTGGTTTTTACGGATATACCCATTGCATTGGATTTGGATTTGGCAGAACCCGACCCAACCCAATCCGACCATTGCCATCCCTACTCCTTTTTCTAACCATAGCATCATATTTTACAAAAACTATCAAGACGGCAAACAACCGAAGAGCCCCCCCCCCCCCCCCCCCCCCCACCCCCAACCGAGCACCACTTTTATCAAAATGTCCTTAATAAATCAAAACTTCACGTTAACAAAAACTGACATAATGAAAAGCGACTCAATTTGAATAATTTAACTTAGTAAATATCTTTCATAAAATCTCACCAACTACTACACCTAATTAATAACTTCATGCTCAAGTTCTTCAAGAGTCATTGATCCTCGTGATGAACTACTGATTCCATGGCATGCTTCTGTTGCTTCTAAAAATTCTAAGAGCGGGCGTTGGGGTCAGTACTAATACTAGTTCCATTATTTACATAACAAATAAAATGAACTAACATACATAACGAGTACAAATGCTCATACATTAAAATATTTACTTGACTTGGAAATGATTTATTGAAAAGGTTTTTTTTATAAGGGTCCCCCGAACTCAACTAAAATAGCGCAACCGTCTTACCATCAAAACGTGATAATCCTAATAAACTTGATAACTTGATAAATTTATCACAATGCCAAGGGAGCTTGATTACCTTGATAAAATCAACTTACTCACAATGGCAAGTACTATTTAAAGCTTATGAAGGTATAGTTAATTCTTATACATAAAGTAAACAAACTGTTTGAGACTTGATACCCTTTGCCTGATTCCTCTGAATCCTCTTTCGCCAGGCGCCTATCTGCACACACTAACAAGGAGGGGGCGCCTTGGCCCGTTAATCCTCCGACGCCCAAGTTAGTTTTCAGGAAGAGAGTAGAGTCTCAAAGCTAGAGTTTGTGTGAGAGTGTCCAACCTGCGTAAATGCTACCAACTGCCTCTATTTATACTTACCCGAGTTCGAGGTTGATCCTCTCTGCCTCCCTGCCCTCATTCAATGCTTTTGTCTCTTTCTGGCCAGACATCCTAACCGCCTTGTCAGACTCCTGACACGTGACAGGCGCCCGCAGGCGCTGGACCACATGACAGCCTGGCCTCCCTTGGCCTCTTGTGCCTTGTCTTCATGTGACCTCCCCTTTACTTGGGCCTTGCCCCTCACTTGGGCTGCTTGGGAGCCCAAGTTTGCCTAGGCCTTGCCCCCCACTTGGGCTTTGCCCATTATACCCCCAACAATTGCCCCCCCAGCTAGGTGCTCATTGCTCTGCTGCTGAGCGCCTAGCTGACTCGGTGGTTGTTTTGCCCCTACTTAGGCGTCTGACCTAGCTGTAGTCCTTTTCGGGGCGCCTCGACCTTCCTGTAGTCCTTTTCGGGCGCCGGGTTTAAGGCGCCTCAACCCCTTATGCCCCCCTCAAGGGGGGGCGTTTGATATTGACCCCACGTTTTCCTTGTTCGAATTTTGGCCTTTTTTTTTTTTTTTGGCCAAAATTCCAATCAGAAAAGGAAAAGGTGGGGGGAAACTCAAAAGCCCGCCCTTGACGATGACACGTGGCACGCTACACGCATCTACCCTCCTGCTCTTCCTTTCCTTTAAATACCCCCCTTCCCCATCAGTCCTTGTCACTTTCCACATTCTCGCCTCTCTCTAAGATTGTTGCTCTGACTTCTCTCTAGATTCTCTCTGACATCTCTCTAGATTCTTCTGCTTTCGTCAGCTTTTCCGTCCATACATCCAAGCATGACTTCGCAAGGAGACAAAGTTGTCGGCCAGGGCGCCTCCCCTGTTGGTGAAGAGACTAGGCCAGGCGCCTCTAACGCTGGCGGCGAGGCAAGGCGCCCCGCTCGAAGTGGTAAGGAATTTTCTTGCTCTACTAGTTGCGTTCCTTACTTTTGTTCTAGTTCTCTAGGGTAGGGCGTCACTTACTCTGCGGCCATATTGCGCCTGGGTCGTTTATTGGTTTAGAGAGGGCGCCTGGGTCGACGTCCGCAGGTCCGTCAAGCGCCTCCACCCCGGGCTTCATGCCCGCCGATGGATCTTACAAGATATCCGTGTGGGAGAACTCGTTTCCGCCTGATCACCTCCCGACGGAGACCGAGTCGTTGCCTTTCGACGTTGCGGGTCCACAGCACACCTCTACCGTCACCTTGGCTCGTGTTCATGAGCTAGTGACCAGCCTCCAGCTGCCCCGTGATTGGTGGTATGCGCCTCCCTCCCCTATCGCACGAGTGGGCGTCTGTGGGCCCAAGTGGATAGGGGTGTATTAAGAGTACTTCCGCTTTGGGCTGCGGTTCCCCCTTGACCACATCATGGAGGGGATAATGACGACCTGTGGCTGCCCATTGGGGCGCCTGTCTCCTTCGGTGATCATGGTGGTCATCTTCTTCAAGCTGCGCTGCCGCGAGCATAACGTGGAGCCTACTTTCAATCTTTTCCGATATTTTTTCAAGATGGCGGCTCATGATAACTGCTTGTCTCTTCAGAAGAGGAAAGGGCGCCCTTATCATTTTGTAGAGAAGTGCCCGAAGTTGGGGCGCAGCTGGTTCAACGGATTTTTCTTCATGAAGGCATATCGGGACTCGTTTTTTGAGAGTGGGGGCGCCTTCATGAGAGAGTGGGCGCTGGGGAGTGTGGAGGAGTTCAACGAAGACGTGAGGTTGTCTCCAACAGAAAAGGCAGGCGCCCCGCTGATTTGCGAGACGCGCGTAAATTTGCGCAAGACCGTGAATCGTCCTCCTATTTTGGAGGCGTATTATGATGATGGTCCGTAGGCGCCCATATGTTGTGCTAACGTTTTTCTTGCCTTGTCCTGTTGTCGATGAATGTTTTCTGTGGTGCTAACTCATTTAACGATGTGCAGGATCAGATTTCACCAGCATCGCGAAGCTCATGAAGAGCCGCCTTGCTGCCATGGCTGGGGGAGCGCCCCCACCACCAAGGCCCAAGGCGCCCGTTCCGGCTGCGCCGGAACCGCAGGCGCCTTCTGCTGCCCCCAAGAAAAAGAAGAAGAGGGCAGTGAAGGGGGGTACCACGAAGACTGCCAGCGTGGCTTCTTCAGCACCGGAGGAGGAGGAGGAGGCGCTGCACACAGAGGCGCCCACTACAGAGCCTGCGGAGCAGGAGGGGAATTCCGGGGAAGAGGAGCCCGAGCCCCTAGTCAGGCGGGGGAAGCGGGCTGGGTCCCCCTTGGGCAATGTCAGCAAGAAGGCTGACAAGGGGAAGGAGAAGATGAGCGCTGGCGCCCGAAGTGGGGGAGGGGGCGCCTTCGAGTATCATCTTACCGAAGAGGGGCAGTGGGTGGGCCCCGACGGGCGCCCCCCCATTTTCCAGCCCACACGCGCCGATGTTGGGCGCATTGAGCTGCCATGCTCCCCGCTGGTGGCTGTTGACCGAGGCTGTGCCATGGGCATGGCAATTACGGCTACCAAAATGTGGCAAGTGCCGTCGGAGGTGAATGGGGATCACCTATTTGCTGAACTGGCGAAAGTGGGCGCCAAGGTACGTTCATCGTTGTTTGTGTTTTTGATTGTTGGGTTTTGTTAAATTTTGCACAAGTACTAACTCTTTGTGTTTCGTGTGTGTTAGATTCTTCTTTTTGCTGAAAGAGGCGCCCGGCGCCTAAATGAAACAAAAAGAGAGGCGCTCGAAGCCTCTTCTTCGGCCTCCCAGTTGCAGCGCGACCTTGATAACGCGACGGAGCGTCGTGAACAACTTGTGAAGGAGTGCGACGAGGCGCAAATGAATGCGCCCTTGCAAGTGTCGCAACTTCAGGGCGCCCTCGACGAGGAGCGCAATAAGTCGGCCACCCTTGCAGCTGAGAAGGAGGCGCTGGCGCAGGGGGCGGGCGCCCAGGCCAGCGAGATTGCCGCCCTCAAAGAGGAGAAGAAGAAATGGCAAGACGCCTACAAGGAGTGCAAGAAGGAGCTGAAGGAGGCGCGGAAGGAGATTACCAATTTGCGCCACTCTCTGGACACCTTCGAGGAGTCCGAAACTGGGAGGAACATGAGTGCAAGTGCTATCTTGTCTGGCCTGCAGATCTTCCACGGCAAACTGGTGAAGGATCACCCTGACCTTACTTGGGATTTTACTGAAATCGCCGAGTATGTGATTGGGGAGTTGGAGACGCCACCGGACACGGGGAATGCGCCCCAATCAGCCAATGTGGAGGAGCCTAAAGGTGACTCTGTTCCTGTCTCTCCTTCTCCGAAGGCGCCTAGCGCAGGTGATGCCAACTCAGGCGCTGAGTGAGTGCAGCTGGGCGCTTTGATTTCCTCTGTAATTTTTATTTTTTTTATTTATAATAAAAATGTTCTTCTTGGATGTTGCGACCATACTTGTGTTTATTTTAGCGTTGAGTTTGGGCGCGAGTAGTGCGGGCGCTTTTACACTTCGGGGGCCAATTCACTGATTGCTATGTCCCGAGGGCGCTAATGTGGGCGCATTGATTGTTCTGATGTTGGGCGCAGAATAGAGGGCGCTTTGGTTTTGACGGGCGCAAACTTGGGCGCTTTACTTACTCACATGCCAACTGACAATCTTACGATAGGGCGCAATTTATAGGGCGCTTTGTACCTCACCAAATTTCCGGGCGCGAAATTAGGGCGCTTTTACTGATTAAGAAATAGGAATTGAAAACATAATTCTTCAAACGAGCGCTGCAACAAGGGGCGCTTTTGGACACAATACGGCGCTACTTTTACGAGCGCTTTTGAACACAACACGGCGCCTTACACGACTGCCTCTATCACAAACAATGCTCTTGCCCACGGCCATCCTTTTCCTTCTTGGCCCTTATCGAACGGAGGCGCCCTCATGGTAAACCCGCAGGTTCTGTGCATTCCAAGTTCGTTTCACGCTTTTGCCGCTGATATGCTCTAGCTTGAACGTACTTGGTCCCACCACCTCTCGAACTCGGTATGGCCCTTTCCATTTTGGTGCTAACTTCCCCTCACGGGCGTCTGGGCGGAAGTCACGCTTGAGAACTAGGGCGCCCTCGGTGATTCCATGCGCTCGCATTTTCTTGTTGTAGTACCGAGCCACTTGGCGCTTCATTTTCTCCAGCCGGATGGCCGCTACTTCCCTCACCTCATCTGTCATGTCTAGCTCATCAATTCTTGCTTTGCCATTGCTGCTTGGGTCATACTGGCCAACGCGGTAGCTTGCGGTGTTGACTTCCACAGGGATTACCGCCTCACTTCCGTAAGTTAGGGCGAAGGGTGTTTCTCCCGTGGCAGTTTTGTAGGTTGTGCGATGCGCCCACAGTACACTTGGTAGTTCCTCCACCCACCTGCCCTTGGCGCCTGCTAATCGGGTGTGCAACCCGTGGAGAATACACTTGTTGGCTGCTTCCGCTTGGCCATTTGCCTGCGGGTATGCCACTGAGGAGAACCGCAGGACGACCCCGTTGTCATCGCAAAACTCAACAAATTTCTTGCAATCGAATTGCTTCCCATGGTCCGCGACAATGGACTCGGGTAGGCCGAACCGGGTGAATATGTTTTTCTTGGTGAACTTTCGCACTTGCGCTTCTGTAACAGTGGCCAAGGGCTCAGCTTCTATCCACTTGGAAAAGTAGTCGACTGCCACGATCAAGTATTTCATTTGCCCGGGCGCCTTGGGAAAAGGGCCTAACAGATCCATGCCCCATTGGGCGAAAGGCCAGGCCCCTACATTGCCTTGCATGGGCGCCGCCGGGACATGAATGTCGTTTGCATGAATTTGGCACTGGTGACAGGCGCCCACGTGTGCCCTTGCGTCCCGCCTCATCGTTGGCCAGTAATAACCTTGTCGCAGCAGCGTTTTTTCCAAACTGCGCGCCCCCGCGTGCATTCCGCACGTACCGCTGTGCACCTCTTCGATTGCCCCTCTGCTTTCCTCCTCGTTTAGACACCTCAAATATGCGCCCGAATGGGACCTCTTATACAACGTTCCTTCAATCATGGAGCAGCGGGCCGCCTTTCGACGGAGGCGCCAGGCCTCCTTTGGGTCCTCCGGCACCGTTCCTTGGGTCAAGAATAATATGATCGGTGCCATCCACCCTGAGCCGGCACCCTCGTCCCCCAAGATTGCGACCACATATTGGCGGGGCACTTCCGCAGTGACAATGACCTTCCGATCCTCCGCGAACTCTACCGCGGTGGCCAATTTGGATAGGGCGTCTGCATGCGCGTTTTCCTCGCGCGGGATGTGTATGAAAGAGATTTCCCCAAACCAGGCTCCCATCTCTCTGACCCTTTGCACGTATACTTCTAGCGCTTCCTCCTTTACTTCGAATGCTCCGTTAAGTTGGTTGACGACGAGGGTCGAGTCGGACTTGACCTGGATTTTATGGGCACCCAGCTCTTTAGCCATGGTCAGGCCAGCGATCACCGCCTCATACTCTGCAGCGTTGTTTGTTTTCAAGGTGGCGAATCGCAGCGCTACCTCATGCATCGCACCTCCCGGACTTATCATCACAATCCCTGCTCCGGCGCCCGTTCTGCTGGCCGCACCATCGACTTGGACTTGCCAGCAATCATCTGTCTCCTTCTCGGTCTCAGCTATTCCTTCCGCTACAAAGTCGGCCAGGACTTGGGCCTTGATGGCTGGTCGAGGCGCATACCTGACGTCGAACTCGCTTAGCTGGACTGCCCACTTGACGAGGCGCCCGGCCACATCCATTGACCCCAACGTGGATTTCAGAGGGAGGTTGGTAAGGACTGTGACGGTGTGAGCTTGGAAGTAAGGTCTAAGCTTGGTTGCAGCCATCACAACCGCCAGCGCGGCCTTCTCAATGGGCGCGTATCGCCTTTCGTGGGGAACCATAGTGCGACTGACGTAGTACACCGGTCTGTCCTCTCCAGGGTGGGCGCCTCTTGTGACGAGCACTGCACTTACCGACACCTCCGAAACAGCAATGTACAGGTATAGTGGCTCTCCCGCCCTAGGCGCCGTCATCACGGTTGGGGCGCTTAATAGTTGCTTCAACTCCTCGAATGCTCCATCACACTCGGTGGTCCATTGGAAACGGGCTGCCTTTTTAAGCGTTCGAAAGAAAGGGGCGGCCCTGTCCGCGGACCGGGGAATGAAGCGCCCCAATGCTGCCAGCCTGCCCGCCAGGCCTTGCACTTCCTTGGGCGTCTTTGGGGGGGTCAGCTTAAGGATCGCATCCACTTGCTTCGGGTTGGCCTCTATACCTCTTCTGGTGATCATAAATCCCAGAAATTTTCCCGCTTCGGCGCCGAATACGCACTTGAGGGGGTTTAGCCGGAGCCTATGCGCCCTCATGGCCTGGAATGTCTCTCGCAAGTCTCCAATGTGGTCTTCCCGTTTCCGACTCTTGACTATGAGGTCGTCCACGTAAGCTTCCACAGTCTGGCCAATTTGCTGCCGGAAGACGTTGTTGACCATCCTTTGGTATGTGGCGCCCGCATTCTTGAGCCCAAAGGCCATGACCCGATAGCAGAAATTTCCGAAAGGCGTCATGAAAGCCGTCTTGGGCCGATCTTCCTCTGCCATGGGGATTTGATGGTATCCTGAAAACATGTCCACGAAGCTCAGCATCTCGTGATATGCCGTGGAGTCCACCAGCAAATCTATCCGTGGCATTGGGTAGGCGTCCGTTGGGCACGCCTTGTTGAGGCTCGTGTAATCCACGCACATCCTCCAGTCGCCCGACGGCTTGGGCACAAACACCACATTCGACAGCCAGGTAACATAAGATGTTTCTTCCACCAAATTGGCGCCCATAAGCTTGTCCACCTCAACCCTTAGGGCTGCCTCTTTTTCCGGCGATAAGTTCCTGCGCTTCTGTTGCACAGGACGTCTCCCTTCCTCAACCGCTAATCTGTGCACTGTTGTTTCGGGTTTGACGCCCGGCATTTCCATGGCACTCCAAGCGAAAAGCTCTGCGAACTCTTTTAGAAGCGCGATGAGCCGCTCCTTCATCTCGGCAGGCGCCTCTGCCGAAATCCTAACGCACCTTTCTGGGCGCCCTTCCTCCAACGCTATCAAAAGGTCCTCGTCGGCTGCTTCGGCTCGGGGCGCCTCGTCTTCTCCTACCTCAATTACATTGATTCTCGCATCGACGTGCCTTCGCTTGCGCTCTGTCTCCTTCGCGTAACGCGGGGCGCCTCGTCCTCGGGCCACGCCCACCCCTTGCGGGGCAATGAACTTCAAGGTCTGATGACAAGTGGAGGCCACCCCATTAAACAAAGCCAGGAGCGGCCTCCCAAGGATCGCATTGTATGGGGAAGGGCAGTCCACTATCCCAAAATCTATGGCGCGCGTCACCCTTTGCTCTCCATCTCCCAACGTGACGGGCAGGCATACCCGCCCAATCACTCTGGCAGGCGCCCCTGAAAAGCCTACTAGTACCGACTCCGATGGTCTGATCATCTCTGGAGATAGTTGCATGCGAACCACCGTATCCTTGAACAGCACATCCATGGAGCTTCCTGTATCTACCAACATTCTCCTTACCCTGCACCCGGCTACTACCCCTTGTATCTCCAAGGCGTCCATGGACGGGAGCATACACGCCTCCTCAGGCGCCTTGTTGAAGCTAATGTCGATCGACTCCTGCACATCTGCCGACGCCGCCCTCAACCGACGCTTTGCTTCTATTTTCTCCCTCAGATCCATTGTCCATGAAATGGCTTCGATCGTCAAGCGCACGCGGTCAGGCGCCTTTTCTTGGTCCAAGTCATAGGGTGGTGGTGGCAGCTCCTCCCCTGTTCTCACTACTCCAGCCACACACGCCCTATGCACTCTTTCCTCGGGCTTTCTGATGAAGTCATTGAGCATTCCCCTGTCCGCAAGACCCTGCAGCTCTGTCTTAAGTTGGTAGCAATCGGCTGTGTAGTGCCCAATCTCTCGGTGGAAGTCGCAGTACCGGTCCAAGTTCCGCTCGTTGGGTTGCCCCCGCATCGGCCCTGGCCACCTGATATGGTATCCCTTGTCCTTGACGTGCTGGAGCACATTCTTCAGGGTGTCGTTATACTCGGCGAAGGGCCCAGCCCCTCTAGGCGCCTGGCGCCCCATATCGTTCCTCCTTGGCGGTGGCTGGTTCGTGGGCGCATAGCCCGAACCGCTCGTCGGGTACTGCCTCCTTGGTACCTCGACCTCCTCTACTCGTGCCTTCCTTCGATCTGCCCTCCTGGCCGCTAATGTCTCCTCCAGCACAATTACCTTTTGCACTCTATAATCCAGGTCTTCTGTGGACACCACATCTCTCTTCGCAAGCGCCCTGCACAACTCCTCACTGGAGGTGCACTCATTCAGACACACCCCCAGCACCGACGGCTGGGCATCCTTCACTGCTAGAGCCACAGATAGCCACCTCTCGTAAAATTCCCGTAACGCCTCTCCCTCTTTCTGCTTGACTTTAAACAAGGCGCCTATGGTCAAGGAGCGCCTTTTTCTGCTGGCAAACTTCGCCAAGAACATTGCTGCGAACTGTTCGAAGCAGTCGATGCGCCCTTCACCGATCTGATGATACCAATCGAGAACCACACCCGAAAAGGTGGACGGAAACACCTTGCACAGGGTTGCATCTGTGCTGTTATAGAGTTGCATTTTGGTGAAATATCCGTTGAGGTGGTCCTCGGGGTCTCCAGTCCCGTCATAAGCTGGGAGTGGGGGGATGTTGGTTCCGGCTGGCTCCGATAATATGCAACGCGCCAGAGGCTGTCTCACAGGACAGTGGCGTGAAAGGCGCCCCAATATTCCTCCATTCCACCCACTATCGTCCGGCGCCCCGTGATCACGTGGGCGCCATAGGCCGGGACGCCTCGGGCACCTTGATTCAATCTCCGTCTCTTCCGCCCTTTCTCTTTTCTTCGTCGGGCTGGGTGTCATCCCCTCACCCCTTCTCAAGGCGTCCACTTCACGCCGCAGCGCCTCGATCGCCTCATCTTGATTCTCAATGATCCGGAACAATTCTTTTTTCGTGACCGAGGCGCCTTCGGATCCCCGCAACGTGCCTTCACTTCCTTCGCCTTCTTCCTCCTCGGGCGTCTGCCCTCTCATTCGCTCCGACTGTTCTTCCGTAATTTCTTCCCTTTCTTCGTTCATGGGCGCCTCTTCACTCATGGTTCCTGGCTATATTCCCCTTCCTGGCGCGCCAATTGTTTGAGACTTGATACCCTTTGCCTGATTCCTCTGAATCCTCTTTCGCCAGGCGCCTATCTGCACACACTAACAAGGAGGGGGCGCCTTGGCCCGTTAATCCTCCGACGCCCAAGTTAGTTTTCAGGAAGAGAGTAGAGTCTCAAAGCTAGAGTTTGTGTGAGAGTGTCCAACCTGCGTAAATGCTACCAACTGCCTCTATTTATACTTACCCGAGTTCGAGGTTGATCCTCTCTGCCTCCCTGCCCTCATTCAATGCTTTTGTCTCTTTCTGGCCAGACATCCTAACCGCCTTGTCAGACTCCTGACACGTGACAGGCGCCCGCAGGCGCTGGACCACATGACAGCCTGGCCTCCCTTGGCCTCTTGTGCCTTGTCTTCATGTGACCTCCCCTTTACTTGGGCCTTGCCCCTCACTTGGGCTGCTTGGGAGCCCAAGTTTGCCTAGGCCTTGCCCCCCACTTGGGCTTTGCCCATTATACCCCCAACACAAACTTATTAGTAAAATCTGCTATAATGATTAAGACACTACGTAAGATTATGTAGGAATAATTATTCCTCATGTATAAGTTAAACAAATATACGAAGTAACTATATATTATGTAATTATTAATACACTACACAAAACCTATAAAGATATTTAACTCGAACGATTTCTAAATTATTTTATTTCAACTAAATCATCAAATAAATTAATAAAATTGTAAATATAATTCATTTTTACCACTTCAAAAGAGGAATAAAAAACTAGTAATTAATAATAGAGATTATTGGGGAGAGACAAACGAGGAACAAAACGACAATCGGGCACCAAGTCTAATCTGATAAACAAAAAAAAAAAAAAAAAAAAAAAAAAAAAAACAATACGACAATTGTTTCCATCTTCAGACCGACGCCATGTGTTAGCTAACAACTTGGCATGTTGCCGTTACAGCATATACTTAATTTAAGTAACTTAAAACAAAAGGACAAATTGCTGATAATTATTAGTGTCTTGCTATAATAAGATACATATACTTATTGCCTCTGTCTAGATTGCATCTCATACGTACACTCGATCTCCATTCCCACCTAATAATACCAATGTCTCGTGCGTACCAATAATTCAAGCGATCATTATTATTATTTTAAAAACGAAAAATCATCACGGTAATCACAAACAGGGCCACAATCTAAAAGACGGACCACCTATTTCTCCCGTTCCTCTCGTTGATAGTCATGTTCTCCATGAGTATAAAAATGCCATTGAAATGGTTCCCATCAACAAGCTGTCAACGAAAATGGGAAACATTATTACCAGTCCAGTGAACCAAAACAATAATGGTAGTGAGTTCCACTGGACCACAAATGTGTTAGCGGAAGCACGATCAAAAACCTGAAAGGTGTATGCAACGGTGAAACTATGTGTAGTTTGGAAGCGGTTGCGACTTAATTATAATGTATATGTGTTCATATGATGAGAAAAAAATTAGAAAGAACTATGATAAGGATAGTAATAGTAGCCCCCTCGTCTAATATTTAGACTCAATTGTAAGACGTTATAATAGTTTATCATTTTCAGCCTTTCCTCGCTCTAAAATTTATCTTTATCATTGGAGTTTTGCTTTTTCGTTAAGGAATTCATAATATTGCATTATATAATTAATAGCGCAAGCACTTTTCACTAAAAAAAGGTTATTTTCTATCAATGCGGTATTGTTTACAATGTGACTTTACTCCTACAAACAATTCTACGGTAAGTCGTTTTTCTCCAAAATAATAAGAATAATATTAGGTTATTCTTTTATTATTAACCAAAACTCTATTATTCTTAATTAAAATATTTAACATATCATTGTGCATTATACAAATGTTTAACTAGGTTAGTTAACTTTGATATAACAGTTTAATCATATGTTACTTTCTAAAATTTGATTTTATCATCAGATCATTATAATATATTTAAAATCACAAACATTTTTCACTGTTTATTAAATATTAAGAAAAAAATAGACAATTTTCTCTTTCCCGGTGTAACAACTAATTCTACGATGCGGTACAACGAGTTCTACGTTAAATATTTTTCTCACAAATAATAGGAATAATATTAAAAATAACTATTTATTATTAATCAAAATTCATTATTGTTAATTAAAATATTTAACATGTCATCAATTTGCACATGAAAAGATTCTGCAAGGTTAGTTGATTAAGACATAATAATTTAATCATATGTTACTTTCTAAATTTGATTTACATTATGAAAGATTAATGTAATAATCATTCTATAGCAGTTACATAAACAACATTATTCCATTATTGTTGATTAAAATATTTAACATGTCTCGATTCGTATTATACAAAAGTTCCACAATATGTCTCGAATCACTCTAATTTTTTAGGATAAACATGACATTTATCTATTCCATTATATAATATTAACAATCACAGTTACCAAGCAATTAACATTGTAAGATCTTTTTCAACAATCCGAAGAGTTAGAATCTTTGAATTGTTTACAATCTATAAATTTAGACTCTTATTCTCCTAACGACCCCTTTTTTAATCTCATTAAGTTATTAGCTTGCCACCATGCCAGCTTAATACCCTATTTCATACTTCCATACTTAGTTTTTGGGAGGTTTGCCAACTTGAAGTTTGTCTTGTCGTCTTGTTACCTTCGTGTTGCTACTAAGTCATCAATACTCCACACTAAGCCAAATTTTATATCTTGCTACTAAACTCATCTTGTCAACTTGGTACCCTGTTGCTAGACCGCCAAATCTATTTCACTCGCTTGGTATGCAGACTTAGCCAAATTTTGTATCTTGCTATCAAGCCTGTCTTTTCGACTTGATATCTATAAGTAGTTTTTTGGATGACTCTCTAGATGGTACTTGGCTTGGTACCTCGTTGTCTTGATACCAAGCCTGCTTGTTACCAAACACAATTTTTTAGAGCAACAATTCATACCGACTAGATGAGTACAAGAGAGAGAAGGAGGCATCGGCTATCGAGGCCATGGGGGGCGGTAGATCACCTAAACCAAGAATAAGGAGTCCAACCACTTAAACACAAACACCCAAAGTCAATAAGGCGCAATTAGCTTATTTAATATTTAATGTTGAGTAGCGCTTATAAATCTATTTGTCATGACTATTTCTACGGATCGGGAGATCAGAGTGTCGAAAGAGAGAAAAACGAAAGTAACAAACTAGCAAGACACATAGACAGCGGCGGATCCAGAACACAGAAGTGCACTGGGGCCGCATTTTATTAGAAAATTAGAATAGTAAAAAAATATAATGATTATAATTTTTTTACAATGTAAATTGTACACGACGGTATTTTAATTCAGAGAATGGATTAATAATGGAGTCCACATCCATACCAATAGTATACACTGTTTCAAATAAAATACTTGAGCAATCGACTAGAAATCCATCACTCATTTTGTTGCAAATCAATTTTCACATGTTTCGTTGTTGAAAAGGTTATATTCGTATTAGCTGTTGAAACGAGAAGCATCAACACTAGACAAATCAATCTACTAATCAATTTGCATTGTGTTTCCATCCCTATATCCACCAGTTGCTCTAGTAAATTTTTCAAGGTAACAAACCTCATATGTTTTAGTCTTTTACGTTTTAAACTTTTTGAATTTTTAGGTTTCATTGTTTTTTTAGACGAATAACCTTTGGGGTTAGAATTTATAAGCTAAATTTAGAGTAGTGATTTTGAATATGTTTATCTGAATTATTTTTCTAATTATACCCAATCTTATTTTAAAATAACAACGACCCGAATATCTAAAATCAAAAAATTCATAAGGCCTATATTAACTATGGATCCAGAGGAGGGCTGGGCCGGGGCCCGGGGTGGCCACCCCCTGAATCCGCCGCTGCACATAGATTAATGTGGTTCACTAACACAACGTGTGTTAGCTAGCCCACGGGGAGAAGAGACCCAGTTTCACTATATTTTGAGAAGATATAGATTATAGAGAAGTATAAAAAGTATTTATAGCATTTCTCCATGTAGTATAACTCCAATCCAATCTAGTAAAATAATAAGATCACAAACTAGGCCAAGAATAGAAACCCAAATATGTATCGGCCCATAAAAAGTGGACTTCCAATCGTAGAAAGATAATTTTATTCAAAGTTATATCAACACTATTAAATATTTTATAATTAATCAATGATACAATTTTTTTTATTATTATTATTTTTTTTTCAAAAATGGACCCTTCTTGACTATTACTCTCTCGCTAACACCTCAATCAACAGCTTGGTCCCATCCCTTAATTCCCATCCAGAAAACATTTAATACCCGCCGTGGAGCCTAATTGTGGATTGACTTGATCAGCACGGAAACAGACAACTACACAACTGGACATACAGAAAAACAAATACGTTTTAATTACATTAGTTCGCTATTCGACCTTATTGGGCCTATCGAATACTGAAAAATTTGAAGGTAACAAGACAAAACTCCCACCAGGGGTTCTACTAATTTCTTTTTAATCCAAGATTAAACAAATGAAATCCTGAAAGGTGGCTTAGCTTTTTAGTTAATCATTCATAGTAATAAAGTAAGTTGGAGTTTGGAACATCTTATAAACTATAAACTGAGAGATTTCTTTTCTGTTGTTTCACCAACCCGACAACCACGTTAAGTTAAGCTTCAATTGCCTCAGACGTTTAAAATCTGTCTGTGTCTTGTTTTGGCAGTGTACGACTTTGACTCGTGTAAATCAATCGACTAGAAAGCATAATCAAACAAGCGATTGGGTATGGTATAGTTTATGTACCCTTATGGAGTTTTGTGGTGTATTTTTTTTATCGCATAATATAATTTTTGAGATTTTCTACGGTAACTTGAAGTAAGGTAATTTGATTTTTTTTATCAGTTATAGCAGGTTTCACAGGTCTCATTACGTAAAATACAATAGGCATTACGTAATGGTTACGTAACATATAGTAATCTTACGTTACAGTTGTAAAAGATAATTACGGAAGCCTTACGTAGAATGTCTCTTTACGTAATGAGTATTAACCTCACGTTACGTAAAATGCTAAGTCATTACGGAAGCCTTACGTAACACTACTTATTTAACTGTTACGTAAGAAATAATTTTCGTTCCGTAACCTTTAGGTAATGGAAGATTTTTTTTACGTAATGAGTATTAACCTCGCGTTACGTAAAGTGGTAAGTCATTACGGAAGCCTTATGTAAGGCTTCCGATTTAACTATTACGTAAGAAATAACTATCGTTCGGTAACCTTTACGTACTGAATGTGTATTTTACGTAATAGTTGTAAAATATCATTACGGAAGTCTTAGGTAATGGAAGGTCTCTTTACGTAATGAGCATTAAGGTCGTGTTATGTAAAGATCTAAGTTATTACGGAAGCCTTACGTAACGAGGAAAGTTAATCTGCTAACTTGAAGATTCGTTAGCAGATACTAACTGATATTCACAATACATGAACTAGTATCCAAGTACTAAAGTATCTAGAGAGCACATACTAGTATTCAAGGTTTGCTAACTAATATCCACCATGAATCAACTGTTATCCCAAATTCACAAACTAATATCTAGACAACACAGACTAGTACCCATACAACACATAATTAGTATCCAGATAACACATAAGCGTATCCATATTGAATGCTAGTTGGATATTAGTTAGTATATACTAACAACTTATGCAGTTAGCAGAATAACTAGGCTGGTACGTAACGCTTCTAATTCAATAAGAATTAAAAAATGAAAGAATAAAATATGGAAAAACAACTAAATTTGAAATGAAAAAAAAGAAAGGTAAGTTGGGTAGTGGTGATCGGCAACCCCTGTTGCCATTTATTTTCTTGCTTATTTTTTTTAATTTTTTTAACCAATGGTTTAAAATAAGTTTGATAGATTTTAACGGTTTACATCTATGCAAGTTACCTAACTTGAAATTATACCCAAGTTAATATAGGAGTTCTCTTTCTGTACCATATAGCATAAGTTAAGCACCATATAAGATGTTTTAATTGCCTTTTTCTCTCCTTATAATATATCAAGATGAATGTTATTATCTAATCATAATTAATTTAATTTATTCGTGAATCAAAATAAAAAATTTAGTTAAGAAAATATGACGAGACGCCTTGAATCCGGTAATCTTGCATATGATTGATAGTGCAAGGTTTTTTGCATGCATAATGTGTTTAGGGGAGGTACTAATTAATGCCCTAACTTTTTTAAATTTATTCGTGATTTTTCTCATATTGTGTCTCGCTCTTCGACGGGAAGAGGAACGGGGCTCTGGCGACGAGATGAGCAAAATTAGGGATTAGGCCTTAGGGTGATGGATGGGCGACCGTGGAAGGAACTGGGGCAATATCGTCTGTTTTATTAGTTTAGGGAGAAAAATTTAAAAAGTTAGGGCGTTAAATAGAAATCCAATTAAGATACGGGTTCTATAATAGCCTTCTATCCGGCTCTATTATGTAACTCGTAGTCCCTATTTTTAAAAATAGAATAGTGGATCTATTAATCTTCTGTCCGTTAATCAGTTAACATAAATTATGCTAATAAAAATCACATAAATTATAAAATCACATAAATTCTTAGTGTGATGTTTCTTCTTACTTTATCGATTGTTCGTTTCATTGTAACAAAAATAATAACAACATACACTATCACAAACATGAAAATGGAAAAACCACAGCCTTTTCTTCACTCAAACAAAAACCCACCCATGGGCCATGACCCAACCATTTTTTTTCTTCTTCAGCATGGGCTCATAGGCTGATAGCAGCAACCCATCAAAAGACAACGTGGCAGCCACTAGCCACTAGCCATATTGTTATAATTGCATATTTCTTTTTGGCCAAAAAAGTACCAAAAGCAATATGAGAACTAGAAGGGTAAAAGAACAGAGATAACAATGGGATTCTCAAGGTTACTTTGACTACATCGCCACCTACACACAGACACAGCCACAACCACTCCCTGCTACTTCCTCCGCTCCATCCATACCAGTACAAGTGTACAACCCAAGGTCATACAAAAAATATAAACTACTCCACTTCCCCCACCTCAAAACAATAAAAACAAACCAAAAGAGCAGATATCAGCTCTCTACCCTCCTCCAGGCTTCTCCTTCCTTGCCCTTCCCCACCATTCCCCAGAGCCAAAAAAACTAACACAGACATTCTCATTCCCTCCTCCCCAGATCGATAAACACCATGCTGGAAAAGCACAAGGACGACAGGAAATCACCAGGAGCCTGGAGAGCAACGAAAGATGGATTCGGAAATGGCACATCCACCTCCTTCTTCCCTAAAGACCACCCTTTCCCTTTCCTCACCAGAAAGTTCCTTCAATGGACCTTCTACCTCCTCCTCCCCTTCATCGTTTTCCGCTTCTACTTTTACCCTTCTCCTCCACCTTCCCACCTCGCGATTCCCCTCTCCTCTCTTCCCGTGAACTCCTCTCCTTCTTCCTCCTTCCCTCCTCAACTGCCAGGTATGTTTATGAAACAGGAGTTCTCTGACTCAAAAAGGTCATACCTTTCTTTCTGGGTTTCACTCTCTGCCCAGTATTCAGGTCCTTAAATTTCGTGGGTCTCTGTTGTTTTTATGTTTTCTGCAGAGGAAGAGATGATTCTGAGCAAGGAAACGGCATGTGACTACACCCAAGGTAAATGGGTCCCTGACAAAATGGGTCCTCTCTACAACGGCACAACCTGCGGGACAATCAAAGACGGCCAGAATTGCATGTCCCATGGAAGGCCCGACCTAGGTTTCCTCTACTGGAGATGGCAGCCGCAAGACTGTCAGCTTCCGAGGTTTGATCCAAACGAATTTCTCCAATTTTTTGCTGACAGGCACATCGCCTTTGTGGGCGACTCCATGGCCAGGAACCAGCTGGAGTCGCTGGTTTGTATGCTATCCTCTGTTTCCCCTCCCAATCTCGTCTACAAAAATGGCGACGACAACAAGTTCCGGAGATGGCATTTCGCTTCCCACAACGCCAGTGTCTCCATTTACTGGTCTCCTTTCCTCGTCAAGGGCGTGGAGAAGTCGAAAAACGGGCCGGATCATAACGAATTGTATCTCGATCGAATCGACGAGCGGTGGGGGAAGGATTTGGATGGGATCGACACGATTGTCTTGTCAATTGGGCACTGGTTCTTGCATCCTGCGGTTTACTTGGAAGACGGCAAGGTACTAGGTTGCCACTACTGTCCTGGTCTGAACCATACCGAAATTGGGTTCTATGATGTGCTGAGGAAGGCAGTCAGGACCACAGTCAACACCATCTCCGATAGAGGAGATGGGATTGATGTGATCCTCACCACGTTTTCGCCATCTCACTTCCAAGGCGATTGGGACAAGTTCGGTGCTTGTCCCAAGACCGAGCCTTATGGCGAAGGGGAGAAGCTGCTGGAAGGGATGGATGCTGATATGAGAAAGATCGAGGTCGAAGAAGTTGAATCAGCCAGACTTGGAATCGGTGGCAACCAGAAGAAGGTGAGATTAGAGGCATTGGATGTGACCAGACTGTCATTGATGCGGCCCGACGGCCATCCGGGGCCTTACATGTACCCTTTCCCATTTGCTAATGGTGTTGGTGAACGTGTTCAGAATGATTGTGTACATTGGTGCCTGCCTGGCCCTGTGGATACTTGGAATCAAATACTTCTGCAAGTGATTAAGAGACTGAGGAGGCAATAAATCTCTTGTTGCTTGAGGTGTAGATTGGGTTTAGTTGGTTGTCATGTTCATGCTCTCTGCTGAGAGCTGATTTGTTATTGTACAAAGGACATCAAGTGTGTTTTACAGAAATGCTGTCCATTATTGCCAGAGTTTCAGATTCATTGTGACTCGATCCAGTTTTTGGTTCTATGAACCTTGTCTAGTTGACGAGCGTCGAGCTGTATTTTTTGTTTCTTGACTTTTTGAATAAATAAACAACAGAAAAGCCCCTGGCGGTTTGAGTACCTTGATGTGTTGTTAACTGTTCTTCGCTGCTGCGTGCCTGTAGTGAACATTAGAGGGATTGACTTGAACGAGTCAAAATTGCAGAGTTGAGAGTTTGTTGTATAATACTATTTATGGCTCACTGGAATCTCAGAACCAAGAGGCGAAATTTGTTAAACAACTCCATCTGAGAGCTTGAAAGTCCAAAGGAAAACAGAATCACTTATTCCAAGTTGGAATAATAGGTTGGGGACTTGGGGTTGGGGAGACTTGACGATGAGAATTGAGCTGGATGTCAATCCAACCCGTAACCATGGGTACCCTACTCGACTGTAACCGGTCAACGAGGGTAATTACCCGCTTTGACGGGTCAAGGGGCGGGTACGGGTAATACCTGGTTTCAAAATAAAGGGTAGGGTACGGGTATGGTAATTGATAATACTCGCCCATGATACCCGCCCCGCTAATCAAATGGTCAATTTTCCTTGAGAAATTTATTTTTGCTTGAGAAATTGACGATGAAGATGTAGACGATTATTATGTTTGTGTGGATTGTAGAAGCAAGAACAATTATTATGTGTTTGCTGTTATTATTTGTGTGGATTGTTGAAACTAGAACATTTACAAGTATTGAGAATTTTTAATGGACAAAAGTATGTATGTGCATATATGTGTATAAGTTCATAGTTTAGGATTCGTACCCATGGTTACCCGAATACCCGTGGTTACCCAGTGAATAGAGTATGGTTATATAATTTTCATACCCGGTAGTTATTTGGTCGGATATTTTAAAATCTCTACCCAACGAATTAAGAATTGGTATAGGGTAAACCCGCACCCTACCCTAACCATTGCCATCCTTCAGATGGGGCCATTGCCCTGGCGGGTTCGAGGTATCCAAGGCTAAAATGGCCGCAATCATTTTTCCATATGGCAATGCCACTGATTTCACATTATTGAACTTGAGAACCCATTTCACAAGTTTTCAACTTTCCCGTCACATGGGTAAAAAACGATTAATTGCATCGGATACCACACAAATATTGATTTCGTTGCATACTAATGATTTAAGTTTTTTTAGTTGCAATTAAATCACATAAGTCGACTTCCGATTGGACAGTTATATTTTACATCCTTCTTAACAGTAGGTATCAAATTGTAATTTTCCAATCAAACTTAAAGGAGGTTTTGTTCTTCAACTTCAGGCTGAGCTAAGGATAGCAATAGGTCGGGTTGGGTCGGGTTTTGCCAAACCCTTATCCGTAAAAAAAATCCGGGGTTAAACTCACTGGGTTTGAAAAACTCAAACCCAACCTAACCCGCTGGGTATCCGCGGGTTCATGAGTACTCATGGATTTTTGTGGTAAAAATTTACAATAACAAGTTCCTATCAAAATAAAATTCAAACATTAATTTCCCCATAAAAATTATCCATACATAAAACACCAGTCTAGAAAATCCAAACATATCATAATTACACTAAATAAAAGCACACATAATAAATGTAGTGAGAGTTAGATTGGGGAAAATTTGAATTATGGTAGGGTTTGGGTAGAGTAGGATGAAATAAGTGTGGACGGGTATCCATGGATCGAGTATCTCTAAATCCAAACCCAACCCGGTGAATAGTGTACGGGTTTAAACCCAAACCCGTCCCAAAACCCGTCAACGCGAGTTTTACCCGCGTTGACCGGGTTGGGTAGGGCAGGGTACCCGTGGGTTCGGGTTTTGTTGCCATCCCTAGTCAGAGCAGCGGTGATGGGTTTATGTCTCATCTTCCCGCCGACGAGTTCTTCAGCTTACCAGAGGTTTTGTTACTTTATGTAAACATTATTGTGAAAAATTACAATTTGATACCCACTGTTAAGTTTAAGGATGAAAAATATAATTTTGCAACTGGAAATCGACTTATGTGAATTAGTTGCAACTAAAAAAACTTAAGTGGTTAGCATGCAACAAAACCAATACTTATGTGGTATTTGTGCAATTAACCCGATAAAAAAGAGGTTGGGGGCCATGCGTATGCTTTGCGCTGCGGTGCAAACTGCCTACAAAAATTATAGGCAGAGATTATTTTGTGATAATATACCCTTTTCGAGATTTTCTACGACGTGTTGAACGTGTTCAAGTAAGGTCATTTGAACTTCTTTTAGCTAGGTTTTATAGGTAGCATTACATAAAATACAATAGTAATAATGCAAAATACAATAACCAATATATAATGGTTAAGTGAGTTATGTTTATCTTTGTAAATGGCACAACTGAAGGCTTATGTAATACACAGTCTTTCATGTAATGAATGTTATCCTCGCGTTACACAAATTGTTAAATCAATACGTAGTCTTTTATGTAATAGATGTATATTTTATGTAATAGTTGTATATTTTATGTAATAGTTGTAAAGTTTCATTCGGAAAGCCTTAATTAATGAGCGGTCCTTTTTCATAATGAATATTAACCTCACGTTATGCAAAGTGCTAAATCATTTCAGAAGTCTTACATAACGCTTCTAATTTAATTGTTACGTAATAAATAACTATCATTCTGTAATCTTTACTTAATGGTGTGTATTTTTGTAACGTTTGTAAAGTGTCATTACAGAAGTCTTACGTAATGGATGATCATTTTGCATAATGAAAATTAACCTTGTGTTACGGTTTGGGAAGACCCACCCCTTCAACTCCGCCGTTTGGAGTTAGCTTTGTTGCCACTCCGCCTGGCAAGAGTCAAACATGATGTGGTGCACTCTCCCAGATTGTTCCGTGACAGAGAGCTTGAATAGGGTTCCATCGCGTCCGGTAATGGAGTCCAAGAAAATATGCTTGTGGCCGATCTCGATTTTTTTCAGATGCTTTTCCAAAGTTGCGCTACCATCCAATCTTCTAGACGACGAGTACCTGCAAAAATAAATAAATAAAAAAGACGAAAAATCTCTCTCTCTAAGGGGTTTCTCTCTCATTCTCTATCTTCGGTGCTAAACACATGTTCAATCATTATTAATTTGTTAATTGATGCCGAAAATTTTTCTAACAAGATGGGATGCTTCTTAAAAAATTATGAATCCTTGCGGGCGAGGCATACGTTCTTTATCATCATTCCTGCGGAAGACGACCAGGTTGGATGGAGAAAAATGATTAATCTTTTGCAATCGCGCCTCGTTCAGCCTTCGTGTGTCAGTACTGAAGCTGAACAAAACCAGAGTCAAAGCCTCCCCAAATCTTACGCCAACTCTGCCAGCATCAAATATTTTTGCACTCTCGGAGAGGCGAAGATCACAACTGTGGGGAGAGATAAATCCATTGAGGTGGGAAACGTTGGGGTTGAGGAGATACTGGAGCTGCTAGGATGCTGCTTGATTGTGTCCTTTAAGGTAAGGATGGCGAGTTCCTCTCGACTCATCGCCTCTCCGCCTTCTTGTCCTGGGCGACTACGAAATGAGCTTGACCAACCATGAGTTTAAAGATGATGGAGATGGAAGGTGGATGCTTATTTGTCCTTCCTCTGAGGATGTGAATCGCATCTACATCATAGGTGAGGATCGCTTTCAAATCTTAGTGTGCGTCTTGAGCATTGGTCTGATTCAAGCTCGATTGCCCCAGAAAGAATACTCCAGCGCACTGGATTTTTGTGTTTGGTATCCCCCTTCATCTAAAAAGTCCACATCTCTGCAAGATAATAGGTGAATTATGTGGTAAATTCTTGGAGGTTGATTGGAATTCTTGGTCCTCACCCTTCGTCAGAATTAAGATCGAAGCGCAGGGTTGGATCCCTAAGGAGGTCCCGGTCTTTTTTGACGGGAAGTTGTTCATCATTAACGTCAGATCCACACCCCATCTTGATTCAGTGATTGTCACTGGTAGAAGTTCCATTTTTGCTGGCTAGAAGGCGAAAGGCCGCGGAATTCAGGTTCCCTTCCCCGAGGTTGCGCATGATAAGCCAAGGCCATGCACGTCCACGCTTTTCGATAATTATCCTTGCTCCATGCGTGTGGCCAGGTTAGGTGAATCTTCGACTCGTTCTAGAAAGTTTGGAAAGGAGGACAACATGCCCAGATCTATTTGGATCCGCAAAGCCGGGCCCATCCCAAACCCGTTTACTATCTCCTGCCCCAACCGTGAACATTCCACCAGTCCTCATAGCCAAAGCCTGATTGTCAAGCCCACTCCCTCACGTCCAAACCAAAATCCCTTGCAACCCATTTTGTCTCAACCTTCATCTCCCTCCCGATTCCCTTCTACTCACCACCCGTACCCGGTCACCCCATCCACAACCTACTCTTTAATCATCGCCCTCCTTTCTCCTCTCCTCTACCGAACTCCAATATGCTCAACCATCATTGTAACCGCACCAATCATCCCTCACCTTCCAAGACCAACCCATTTATGTTACCCTTCATTCGTCGACCCGTAGCCATAGCCACTCTTCACTGGCTCCACCTACCCCTGTTGTGCCTGTAGGGGATATCTCCCCTGACCTACACTCCCAATTACCATCACAAGACACTCCCAATTCCCCTTTTCCACCAGACTTCCCAACCTTCATCGAGCCGGATCCCCCAAGTATGATTGTCCGGGGAGAATGTGTTGATTTCGACCCAACTTCTACACCTTTTGACCTTGATAGCCTTTCCAGTTGTAGCCTCCGCACGAGCAGATTATTTGAGTTAAATCTTGATGGCGATGTAGCCACCTTTGTTCAACAGAGTGCATCCTCCACCCATGGGAGGAAAAAACATGTGACGCGATCAAAGACAGAGATGGAGAGACATCAATTAGGCCTGGGTATCAGCCAAGCCAGAGGTCCTAGATGCAAGAGGAAAAGAGATTTGGGTCCAACCCAAATGTATCATAATGGTTAAGTCTATTATTGCTTGGAATGTAAGGTTTCTGGGATGTGAGCAGAAGAGGTCAAGGATAATGAGAATTATGAGCAGAAGGAGGTCGACTTTAGTGGGTCTTACTGAGACTAAATGGATTTCATGTGATCAAACTCTTGTGAACTCGATTAGTGATAACAGAGAATCAGTGTGGGCTGCAAGAACGCTAGTGATAGCAAGGGAGGTATTGTGATTTATTGGGATAGATTTGTTTTCAGGACCTGGATGTGCATGAGAGTGAATTTGGGCTTATGGTGATGCTTGAAGATATTCAGAAGAGGTAAGTTTTCAATATTTTGATTGTTTATGGGCCTCAAGACAGGAGGGACATATCGTCAATGAATATAACCCCATCTGCGTGATGGGGGATTTTAACCTTGTCCGAACTCATGATGATTATAGATGAGCTACTAGGAGCTCTGATTTAATGGAGAAGTTCAATTCGTTCATTAATGATTCAAGCCCCATTGAACTACCCATGGTGGGAGCCTCGTTCACCTGGAGCAGGGGTGGTGCTTCCCCTTCAATGTCTAGAATTGATCGATGTTTGATATGCATCCAGTTCGACTCCTTATTTCAAAATTGCATACTTATTTCCTTGGACAGGGTCGTTTCGGACCACAATCCTCTACAACTTTTATGGGGAGAGGATAACAAGATTCACAGGCCATGAAAATTCGAAAACATGTGGCTTCTTGACAACTCCTTTGATGAGCAAGAGTGGTGGAGTGTCCAGCCCTCCGGAAGTGGAGACCTTTTCAAGCTCGGGAAGAAGTTTAAAGAGTTGAAGAGTCTCATAAAAGTTTGGAACATAGAGGAGTTTGGGAAAGTGGAAAAAGGATTACGGAAATTTTGTAAAAAATTAAAGAGATCGATTTAAAGGAAGAGGTGAGTTCTATCAGTGAGGAGGATCTCCTTGCAAGAAGCAACCTCAAATGCACTCTGAACCAAGCTCTGATCATGAAAGAGATATCTTTGCGTCAGAAGTCCAGAGAGATTTGGCTTAAATTTGGGGACAAAACACAAGATATTTTCACACGATTGCCAACCATAATTAAAGGAAGAACCTGGTTTCAAATATCAAAGTGAATGGTGTGATGGTTGAAGGTCGTGAGAAGTTGAAAGAAACGTTTGTTGGCCATTCCACTTCCGTTTTCAAAGGAGACAGTTCCATGCACCCTTTCCTGGATCGGTATGATCATTACAAGGTTTCTAATGAAGATGACAAGGCTCTCACAAGACCTTTTATGGAATAAGAAATCTATAAGGTGATTAAGAGATGTAGAGGTGACAAAGCGCCCGGGCTTGCTGGCTTCTCCTTCTCTTTCTTCAAAAACAGTTGGGGTTGACCAACGAAGATGTCTTGAAAGCGTTTAATGATTTCTATTCCAATGGAAAACTTCCAAAGTTCATCACTCATTCCTTTGTTTGCCTCATCCCTAAGAAAGAGGCAACTGAGGATATCAGAGACTTTCAAACTATTAGCCTCCTTGGGAGTGTTAATACGTTGTTGTCGAAGAATATTACTGAAAGACTTAGACCCATTATGATGAAGGCTATTTCTGGTAGCCAATTTGGAGGTTTCAAGGGATGACAAATCCATGAGGCTCTTTGATTGCAACGAGTTGATCGATAGTAGAAGGAAGAGCGACAATCCGAGATTGGTTTTCAAGCTTGACATTGAAAAATCTTTTGAAAACGTCAATTAGAATTTCCTTTTCAAGATATTGGACAGTATGCTTTCCTCATAGGGTCAAATTATGGATTAAAGGGTTAGTTACCTACCCTATTCTCTCGATTCTTGTTAATGGAGAAGCTGTCGGGTTCTCAATATTCTGAAAGGTCTGGGCCAAGGTGAACCTATGTCCCCTTTCCTTTTCCTCCTTGTCATGTACGTTCTTTCTGTTATGTTGGAGACTCTTAAAGAAGAGGATTGTTTTCCTGGTTCTTCATGGATGAAACTAATTTAAGAGGGGAAGTGACTCACCATTTGTATGCCAACTGACTCGCTACGACACAACACCTAACAATGGCCAAGTGTAACCAATGGAAGGGACTGCAGTATAGTGGCTCAAGTGATAAATATCGAATCCACGGGTCTCTAGAGTTACTATTACTCAGCTTCAGTTTATTATTTAGCAAACCAGATTAAGATAAAAGAACTAAAACTACTCTAGCAAACTACAGTTAAAGTTAATCTAATTACAGGTTGGGAACTCACTTAGGTATGATTCCCCCTAGCCACTAGCCAGATTAACGATTGATGATTTCTAACTTGTTTCACTTTCATTCACAATGCGGAGAATCCTCGACTAGACCTTGAGTCTCGACTAAAGGAACAAGGCCCTCTTGAGTCAATTGCCTAGAGGGACGTATCCTTCTCTAGAACAACTGATCAAGGCGTTCTGAACTAGACTCCCTCTATCGAAAGAGGTTCTCAATCGATACAAAGCAGTGAATCAACCCTCGACTAAAGTAATCGATCCACTACTATCAATCTATGGTGCTCTATTGACCTAATCAGGTATTCCCTCTCATAGGATCAAAGCAGAATCAATAATCTCGACTAAAGCAGAATTGAATCATGAAAACATGCATAGATTGAATATGAACTCAAGATTATCAAGTCAGAGTACTCATACAATCATCCAATCAAACAAACATAGCTAGGGTTCCTCAAAACCTAAGTGAAGGGAAGTTACTCCATAGAGAAGAGAGAGACTGCAGTAAGAATCTTCAGATGATCAGTCTTCAAGTCTGGGCTTGTTCCTCGAGCTTCCAAGGCGAAGAAATCCTCCAATTCCACTCTTAGAATGCCCTCAGATCGCCCTTTCTCTCTTTGGTTCGTCCCTTGGGTGTTTGGGATCCAAAACCCAGCTCTCCCTCTCCTTTGGCTCGAATTTGCGTTAAAAAACCTGATTCTGGGCAAAACACGGTCGAGGGCACGGCCGTGCTTTGCTTTTGACCGCCCGTGTTTTGCCCCGTGTTAAAAACACGCCCGCACGCGTTGGCCAAAACACGGTCGTGTCTAAATATGGGCACGGCCGTGTTTTGATTTAGGCGCGCCCGTGTTTTTACTGCCGAACCTGTTTCCCTATTTTCAATGCTTCGTTTCTCCCTCGTCCGGACTCCGAATCAGTCGCCGTTTGATCCCAGACGCTCGTAGTCTCGTCCTCTTTCTTTTAATGACAAGCTTGCATGATTCTTTGTCCATAAAGTGAGGTAGAAATCCATTCTTCTTCAGGTCATGCCCGAGTTTCTTCTCCCGAATCGCCAATTGATCTCTGATTGACTTGAAACTTGCGCCTATGCTTCACTTTATGTGCTAGGACCTGAAATGTGACAAAGGAACACAACCTAGCATAAAATAGGCCAAAGACGCGATAATTTAAGCTCAAACGATCAAGAAACAAAGGGGAAAACATGTGCAAATATCGAGTCATCACCAACGATACCATCATTTTTCGTGAAGTTAACGAGGACCAAGTGCTGAACCTATTGTCGACCTTAAGAATTAACGTTGAGAAGAGCATGATGTTCCTTGTGGGTGACGTTCAGAACCTAGATATATATGTAGGCATTTTTGGCTGCGGTTGAAGTTGTCTCCCAACCATCTATCTCTGCCTTCCTCTCGGTGCTAGTCCTAAATCCTCGACTATCTAGAATAGTGTCATGGTGAAATTTCAGTCGAGACTCGAGGGTTGGAGAAGCAAGGTCTTATCTCTGGCGACCACATCACCTTATGCAAAAGCTTCCTGTCAAGTCAACCCTTGTATTAGTTTTTCATGTTGAGAGCACCCAAAGCAACTATACGTAAGATGGAGAAGTAGCAGCGTAATTTTATTTGGTCCGGTGTTCAGGACAAGAGTAAGTATCACTTGGTCCTATGGAATCTGTGTAAAGCTACTAAGGATATAGGTGGACTAGGGTTTTTGGATCTTGCTAGAATGAATTCGTATCTTCTTGCTAAGTGGTTCTGGAAATACGATATGGAGCCAAACTCGTGGTGGCTCCAGCTCATTGTACCAAGTTTCCAAACCCCTTGTCTATCTGGAGAACCGATTCTGGTTCCGGCCCTTTGGGCTGCTCGATGTGGAGGAAGATCGTTAAGGAGGAAGCTTTATTCTGGAATTTTGCACATGTCACCCTTGGGGTTTGTGCCTGGGTATCCTTTTGGATGACTGATGGCTGCCGGGAACGATTCTTAAAGATGCCTATCCTAGAGTTGTTGTTGCCACCTTACTCCAAGATGCATGGGTATCTGATGTTTTTTTTATGAATGATTTTGTATTTGTATTAATAAACTGTTGTTTGCTCAAAAATTAAGAGCTCATCTGTGTTACAACTTACAACTGAGTATAACATGAGAGAATATTACAACAATTGATGAAAGAGAATTCTCAGGTTATGGAGGAAGAAGATGAAGTTACATAGCCAAACAACCTAGTTAGTAGTAGTGCCTCCTGCTGATTCATACCACCTTTGGCCACATTCCAATTTATGCAGTTGTTGACTACTTTGTGCATGACCCGGTCCCATGAGGTATCTGATGTTATATCTTTTGACAATGGGGATGTGGAGTAGGTCTTGCATTTATCAATTACCTTAAGGGGTGGGGTTGAGAGAGAGAGGCTTAATCTTATTCATAATCTGTTACTTTTACCTTCTGGTTTAACCTCTACAGGTCCTGCAAAGACCATATGGAACCCATGTTCGGGTGCCTTTTTTTCTGTGAAATCCATGTGTGGAGTTCTTAATCATGTGAGATTCCCAGGCATCAACGACTTCCCTTACAAAGTGGTTTCGCGACCCCTTGTCCCTATGAAGGTCAATGCCTTCCTCTGGTTGCTCAGGCATGAGCGGGTGCTTACCCATGAAAATATGAAGAAAAGAGGATGGAGATTCGCTAGTAGGTACTTTCTTTGCAATGCGGATGAGGAAAACATCAATCATCTATTGTGGTCGTGCTCTTATTACAGCAACATTTGCAAAGTAGGTACCCAGAAACAAAATAAACACTTGGACAATTTTCAGGGTTCTTGTGAGTTAGTGAAATTGCCTCTTGTTCAAGAAAATGTGTAGGGTTTGGGTGGTTAAGGAATTATAGGAAATTAAGTTTCATTTTATTTTTTAATAGTTGTGAAAATGAGGTGAAAAATCTAAAAGATAAAAGCGTATCTATTTTTTAATTGTCACGTCGGACATTTACCAGACAATAATGAAAGTTGATTATCACATCAAATAAAGTCAATAGAGTTTTAGTGTTTTACTGTTAATAATCTAACATAGATTATTGAATTAATTTTAGTGATAACAAACTAGAATAATATATTCTTAGTGAAAAATATGAAATGATTTTGTAAACTCAGTTATGTGCGCATTTCAGTTTGCCTTCACTCGTTTGCTACGTTCGACCTCCGGTCCATTATCCATGTGATGTTCAGAGATTTAGCCACAGTCCACACAGATCACAATTCCTTCGTCTGCCCGTTTCCAATGGCGGCTGCTTCCACACTCTCACTCGCCCTTACGCCCACCTCTTCAGATCCATCGCTTCCCTCTTCCCGCCACAGATCACGACTCTTCCTTTCCCCTCTTAGTCACAATCCCCATTTCCTCTTATCGCAGAGGTCCCGATTTCGTCTCAGCCCTAAATCATCCTGCACCTCCGCCTCCTCGCAGTCTCCTCCCTCCGTTTCCGAAGAATCCACTAGCAGCAGCGCCTCCGCTGTGTATTCGAGCCTAGAGGACTGGTTGAAGACAGGGAATTACAATTTCCTCAGCAATGAAGAGCTTCTCAAGCTCCAGAGCCTTCAGGACTTCCGGTATCGTCGGGAACTGGGAATCGGGTCGCTTTGCATTCGGGTAATGAGGCCGGACGAGACCGATGTCACTGTCAAGTTGCTCTCCGAGTCCTTTGTGGAGTCCATGAAGCTGCCAGATTGGTACTTGCCTTTGGTGAGTTACTTGGTGAAGCAGTACTTGCTTGAGAGGCGAGCCGCTATTCCCCATGCCGTTACACTTCTAGGGTTCGTTAAATGGAAAGATGGCGGCGGCGGGGGCGGAGAGGAAGAAGCGGCGGAGGCAGAGGAGGAGGAGGAAGATGAAGGGGAGTTAGCTGGGACAGTGGAAATTTGTTTCAATAAGAGAGGGGCAAATGATTCTCCTCCCACGCCAACACCGCCGAAGGATTCTCCCTATATCTGCAATATGACTGTGAACAAGCCACTTCGTAGGTAACGATTTGAAAATCTCATCGGCAGTTCTTGCATATAGTAGGTACTTGGTAATATGAAAGCCTTTAATTATACAAATTGATTCCTGGCTTTGTTTGGTAATGTAAAAGTTCCGATCTTTTTTGGTTTAAAATGTACCTATTGCGGTAGCTCTTAGGAGACAAAGGCTGGGGATTGGCGTTTATATGTTGATAACCTTCTTTAGATGGAGGAAGGGTCATGGTGCAAGAAAGCTGACCGTGAATTTACTCTTCTATATTCTGGCTTCATCAATCTGAAGTTATAGGTTGCATCAGTTGTTGATAATATAATCTGAGTTAAATCCTCGGTTGAGAGCATTAGTGGTGTCATTCAATTTGCTGGCTTTGCTGGCTTTAATGCTATTGAGTTGGATATTGGAATTCGTATGATGGCCCCTCTTCACCGTGAATCTATAATGGATAGGGATTGGCTGTGCAAGAATTTGGTTGACTATATCTTTGCCGTTTTCCCTTTCCTCAATCTAAAGATATTAATTGCTTCATTTGTGGGTGATGGATACTGAGTTGAGCTCTCAGTTGGGAGCATTTGTGGTACTAGGTATTCTTGAATTTGATAGATTCTGGTGCATCTCGCAGTTTTGGTAGGTTGATGGATTGGATTGAAACAGACTTGATCTCTTGTTGTGTGCATTTGGATCTTTCAGGAGGGGAATCGGTTGGAATCTTTTGAAAGCAAGTGAGGAGTTAATTTCCCAGATGAGCTGTGTAAGGGAGGTGTATTTGCATTGCAGGATGGTTGATTCTGCTCCCTTTAACATGTATACAAGAGCAGGGTATAATGTTGTTAAGACAGATAGCATATTGGTATTGCTGCTGTTGCAAAGTCGTAAACATTTGATGTTAAAGAAGCTTCCAGTACCGACAAACGATTTAGAACTTGAAATGTCAGGCTCTGACCCAGAACATGTGCAAGTGGGAGCATAAGTTGCAGCATATATTTCAGAGGTACTTGCATAGACACAATAGCATCTGTTCCATTTCGTGCACATCTTTAGTATAGTACCTTCCTTAAGGGGTTGCTTTTGCTTGATGTTCTATTGCATTTGCATATCCAGGATATGCTCTGGATCTTAGTTCTGAGTTTGTTCTGCTCATCCAGCGGTAATTGCAAGGGACAGCATCACTTTCTTGCTCCAGACTGCAGTGTGTAATTGAAGCCTAGTTGTACCGGCATGTTCTTGTTATCTTGTCAACGCCGGCTAGACAGAAAACCTTAAACAAGATGATATCAAAGCAACAAATCTTGTTCCCCCACAGTTGAGGAGATGATGGGAGATAGGACGAAATGATTTGTTTATGTCCCGGCAAAGCATATATTACATTTACTGTGGCAGGGGAAATGTTGATGCTAGGGAAGCAATATGCAGAAGAAAACATTCTTAACAGTGCTTCCATTCTTTTTGTTGATATTCTTAGCTGTAAGCCTGACTAATAATTGACTCAGGATGCCCGTTTCTTCCATTGCTCTCAGTCTGTTGTATGTAATGAATGCTTGTATTTCACAATTACCTTTTCTATTTATAAGAGGAGAGGAAGAAAACATCTTCATTGTTGATAATGCACAGTTGCCCTCTTGTCTTTAATAAATAGGCACAACTCTTATGAGAGAATTTTGAAGGAGCTCCCTCCTATTCCTAAGTTCTTTGTGTTATTCGTATATATAATCACTTGGAGTTCTTTTACACATTCAGCCATGGAAGGTCTCTCACTGCTTTCTGTCCGTACGCAGCGTGATGCCAAGTTAGCAAACATGGCTACAGATTCCAGTGAGTAGGAACTCCTTGGCATATCTGGATCGATCACTCTTCTCAGCTTCTTCCGATTGTTCAGTATGTGCCTAACCTAAAAGACAAAAGATCATCCATTTAATCAAATAGTGAGTCTCCAGAACTTATGCTCTTCAGAAGAAAGATAAATTTTTGAATTGTCTCACCTGCAGAACAAGGTTCTGGTCAGTTGGTCCTTGGTTTAGGTCCACAGCTCGACGTCCTGTCAATAATTCAAGAAGAACCACTCCAAATGCATAGACATCACTTTGTAAAGTGAGCTTTCCGGTCTGCAGAAAAGGAGCAAAGTGAAACCCTTGTTTCTTTCTTTCTAGCTAGTTGAATTGCGGAGAACAAGAACAAGTATCTGAGAGCTGGTCATTTCGGTTTGTGGGTGGTGGTCCTACTGCAGCTACTGTGAGTTTGATCTTCCAGTTTTAGTTCTCAGCTTGGTGTTACTCAAGCTTATTACTACAAAGGGAGTTTTGAACCACCTACCGAAGTATACTCTGGATCAAAATAGCCAAATGTGCCAAGAACCATAGCAGTGGCGTATATCTCCTGGCCCTCTGGCATCAACTTAGCCAAACCAAAATCAGAAATCTGCAAGGAATTGCCATAAGAAGTTCAGTGGAACCATTCTCATTTCAGGTCTTTTCCCCTTCAGAACATGTGAGAACAAGGAGCGAATATTATTCACCTTGGCTTCAAAGTTGTCACCGAGAAGAACATTGGTGGATTTGAAGTCTCTGTGAACAATCGGTATACCCACTGCAGACGGTGAATGGAGATAAGCAAGTCCTCTTGCAGCACCAATTGCCACTTTTAGTCTCTGTGTCCAGTCCATCTTTGCTTCCCCTATTCCTGCAATGAAAATTGCAGATAACTTAGAAACAACAACCTGAACGGTTTGAAGTAATGGTGCAGAACTTTATAACGATGAATATGGAAGTTACCATTCAAGTGATCTTGCAGATTTCCATTTGACAGATACTCGTACACAAGAAACCTCTGCTTCCTATCAGCACAATACCCTATCAAGGAAACCAGATTCGGATGGTCTAGTCTGCTCAAGATATCGACTTCGACACGGAACTCTCTTTCCCCTTCAGCTTCTTTAAACGAAGGTAACTCCATCTTCTTGATTGCTACTACCTGCAAAAGTCAATACACAGCTTCTGCTTGAGATGTGGGTTCACTTGTACTCTTTCAAATTTTTTTTTTTTACCTTGACCAACTTGATTGTATAACAGACTTTTTACCTCTCGAGATCGTAGAGTTCCTCTGTACACTCTGCCAAACCCTCCTTTCCCAAGAAAGTTCCCCTCACTAAACGAGCAAGTAGCATCCTCCATTTCCTTAAGAGTGAAGATCGATGATCCATGGCGTCGCTTCGTGGGTTGGGCAGTTTGATCTTCTAGCTTCCAGTACTCCACAGGCCTGTATACCCCTGGAAACCACATAGAGATGAAAACATCTACAAAGCTACAGAACTTTCTCGAAAAGAAACTTCAAGTTTGCAGTAAGGGTGATTTTGCAGGAATGGGAAAACATACAGGGGTCACTGTGATCCTGGGACTTGCTTCTCCTTCTCTTGTTCCAAGCAGAAACCAACCCGAAAGGCATAATTCTTCCTTCCCTCTACCCTGGAAATGCAGAAGAAAAGAACAGAGCTCCAAAAACCAGCTTTGGCTTTATGGATTTGAATCCGAAAGCATTGTTAGGTGAAAGGAGCAAATGGGTAGAGAGAGGATTTCAGGTCTCATCAGAAGTTTGCGTTTTGATTCTCTTGAGAAATGAGAAGTCACCTGACTGAAGATCAGTTTGATTAAGATTTTTTTTGAAGCTCAGTTTGATTGAGATTAAGCTGAGCGGAAGCAAGCGTATATGAAAAGGGTAGGTTTCAAAGAATTCTTTTAAGTAGGTGGTGAGTAAGGAGAATCCTCGGATGAGTACGTATGGAGCAAGTGAAAGGTGGTAGCTTCAAGACAATGTACTCTTGAACTACTGGACAGAGAAATGTGCTTGCAGAGAACGTAAACCAGCAGAAGAAGGAAGAGAAGAAAAGGAAAAGGTGGGTAAAATGGGTTTGGGGGAGATGTGGATGGTAGGACGTAAATGTGTTGAATTGTTGTATTGCTTCTCCTGAATCTCAAGAGACTTGAATGAAGGAGAAGAAAAGGGTGTAGCCGTTGGGATGCAGCTTTCATTTGGTATTTCAACTGTTTCTGGTTTGTTTGGAGGTTTTCCTTTTTGCTGGTGGCGCATTAAAAAAAAAATTAATTTCTTTCCCCATCGTTTGACGTATTAAGCATCACCATTGTTTTGTGGAAGGTTGCTCAAGAGGCTTGAATAAAAGAAAGCAAGTTGTGTGTTGGCCTGTTGGGTATTGAAAACATAATTTTGGGACTCAAAGTTGATTGCAAAAACCACAGGAGAAATACGCCGATGCCAAAATTGGGGGAGGGCATCATTAAAGTCCAACTTTTAGAGCACCAGATTAAATGTGTGTACTTCATTTTTCCTCAATTTCACTAACAGATGTACAAAAATGACAACTCACCGATTGACCACGCGCACATAGGGGTTCCCTCGCGTGGGAAACACAGTACCGCATGTAGACCTGGCAATTTACAAGCCGATCCGTTGACCCGAACTGAACTCACCCGAAAAATAAAAGTTTTTATAACCCAAATTCGAATGATCCGAACCCGATTAACCCGTGATTTTTTTGGTCGGGTTGGGTGGGTTAGCAGGTCGAACCGTTAGACCCATTCCATTTCATATGTACCTCCCAAAATAATAAAATCACTCATAAATTGGTGAGATGTTTAAAAAAATTCACAATAATTTGAAAGACATGTTTGGAGTTCAAGGATAATCAAATATCATGTATTTCTTGTAGTAGTATTACTCTTGCGATTGTTTTTTGATGATTTGTGCAATTTGTATTTCATTTCATTAGCATGGGAAGATTTGAGAATATGTTAATTGACATGTGTTTGGTAAACCATTGGCATGCATATGTGAAGATTTGTGTTCTTTAAAAAAATATGAAGCATGTTTGATATTGTTTATGAAAGCGTTCATAACCCGAAATGATCTGTAATCCGACCCGAAACCGAATGGGTTGGGTCAATATTTGACCCGAAATAAACCAACCCAACATGACTCGACCCGTAATATGAAACCCCAACTTGAAATTACCCGACCCGATTGCCAGATCTAACCGCACTCTCTTCATGGTTGTGGGGTACCTCGTAATAAACTCACCTAATAACCCAAGGGTGAGGGTTCGTAACCTCCTTATTACCCAAGAGTGGGGTTCGTACATACATAAAAGACTCCCTCACTGTGGGGAGTGAGGTGACCAAGTGTGACTAGTTAAGAGAGAGTTAAAATGTGATCTTACTTGCTTATAAATCCACCGAGCATATTTGCTTAGATTCATTTTCCACACAACGAGAAAATATAAGCTAGTACACTTAAAACATAACGTGTTTTCCTCTGTCTTAAAACATAAATCAGTTATGCATATGCAATGCAATGCTTACTAAAACACAAGATTGAAAATAACTATACATAACGTAAAAGCATATAGGAGCATGACTTAACTACTTATCGTAGTAATGGAATGATGCAAATACTTGAATATAAATCAATTAAACCATACCATTATCAAATACGAGTTACTAACTAACCCCCTTTAAACCAACCGCTGTCAATGAATGGTCCGAATCTCCATCTCCCTCGAGGGTAGCATTTCTCCGGTCACCGCTCCACGCTGCCGTTGTTGCTCTTTGGGAGCCTTCTCCTACAAGTACCGCTGCATCGGAATTGCCTCGTTTCCTCTTTTATCGTGGCGCTCAATTGCTTAACCGACCGTCTACAATTAGGGGTGAAACTGGGCCAAACCCAGCCCTGACCCTGCCACTACCCAAAAAAACCCAACCCTGTATGCTCAAACATTCGGCCCGACTCTATTCTCATTTGGCTCTGTATGGCCCTTTTGGGTCGGGCTGGGTCGGGTCATATGGTCGGCCCAACTTCTTTTCTATAATATTAACCCACTTAATTATTTAATATCAAATGAAATTTCAAAAAATAAAGAGGATTTGACATGATTTCGTGTGATTTCAACAGTGTTGACGGCGAAAAGTCCTCCCACCATTGCCGCAGCCACCATAATTCACCGTCGGGGAATCTCTCTCACCTTCAGTACCGATTTCCCGAAATTAATCCTTCCAGCGTCTCCCTTATCCAACGCGAAATGGAGTTGAGGCTCTGTCAAGAATGGATCGCTGAAATTCACCTGCTCTGTATCCTTCTCTGCTTCGGAAACACAAAAAATAGGCATCGGCGACGGGGGAAGCTCGTTGATTCTTCCTGGACGGCAACTTCATCGGAAGAATTCATCATTCCCTTCGAATCCTCTTCCATCTCTTCACTTTGATCGTCGAGTGAAACGTCGTGAGTGAAACATCGCTGTAGTTCCAACACCTGATCCCTTCCCGTCTCCATCACCGGCTGGTCAACAAACAACGACTGCGACCGCTGCTGCTGGGTACTAGTATTAACACCTAACGCATCCTTGGATAGAGGAGGAGACGTGGACGATGACGGCGTGTCTCTGGAGATGTCCAAAGAGAGGAGGGTTTGGTTGCGATAGTGATTTTCGACGGCTTCCTTGAGTGGTAATTAGGTACTTGGGTTAAAATAGGCATGAATGGGTTTTAAGGGTAAAACCCAAAAATATCCTACCATTTAGGGTCAGAATATGACCCGGCCCTATTTTGACCCTAAGGACTAACTGACCCTACCCGACCCACAGGGCCGGACCGGGTCAACGGGTAGTAAGGGCCATAGTTATCTACAATGTGTCTCTTTGCCTTCACTCCCTTAACGTTACCCACAACCGACACCAGAGGTGTAATTAACCATAATGGCCCTTTCAATTATTCCTTCAAAGCACTCGTCCGTTATGCCTTCCATCTATTTGATTAATTAATGATTCTTGGGAAATTTATTTCTTCCCCGTCTAATAAAACGAAACAGTTTTGCATTTTGATTTGGTTGATTTTTCATATCCAATCTATAATTCAACCATGTATTTATTACGGTTGAACCTAAATCCAAATGTCGGGGTGCTACAATTTCCCCCACCCCCAATTGGAGGATTATAGGTTTAGTGCTCTAGGTGATTTTTGTTGCATGAACATTTCCAAGAAGTTACCTTGAAGTGTATGTAAGTGCAACGACCATTGAATTACATGCTAGCTTGACCGAGTCCTCACAACTTAGAAGATAGGGAAACCTTTTTAACTTGCATAGTAATCTGTGGTATGGTTGTATTCAATTTGAGTTCTTAATTCTTATAATTAGGGAGTGGATGCATGACATGATATGTTGCATGAATTATCCTTATGATAGTCACCTTCGATAGCGTGATTCACCTTCATCATGGTGTTTAGGTCGAGAACTTTTCAAAAGATGTCCGCAAATTGTTTTTGTCCAAATCCATGATGAGTGCAAGAGCGAATGAGCTCTTGAAATCGCTCTCATGCTTTGTACAACGACTCAAGCGTGTTGCCGGAAGTGAGCAATTTGATCTCTTAAATTGTCAGTTATCCATAGAGGGAATGACTCTTATATAAAGGCATGGACCAGTGCCTCCCACGTTTGGAAAGTTCCTGTTGGTTTGGGATTTAGCCATCTCTCAACTTTCCCATAGATGGAGAAAGGAAAGAGACAAAGAGTGATTGCATATCAGGCTCTACTCTTGGATGTTGTGTAGAATCACATATCTCCAGAAACACTTAGATATGCTTGACCAGATTCTTATTGTCGTGGCCCTCAAAGCATCCAACATTCTCGATCGTACGGATCGTTGAAGTCCTTAGTTCGAAATTAGATGTGCCAATAGGCAGTAGGACGATGCTAGAATAATGTTCACAGCTCAAGGCCTCGTGTTCTCATAGATAGTTCCTTCAACCAAGCCTCCTGGATTTTGAGGTTTAGAAGAGAGCTTATTGCTACCTGCTTCTAAAACCAAATCTAAGAGTGGGTTAGTCTAGAAGGCTGTAAGTTGCCAGCTCTTGTAGGCTATCTTCTTACACGGTGGTGGTGACTTGGATTGAGAAGAATCGAAAGTCTCGATCCTATATAGGGATGAAGTCTCCAAAGTCAATATGGTTGTTTTCTTAATTTTTTTTTATGGTTTGTATTGTTTGTATAGTTCATTTATTTTGTATTGTTATTAAATCTGTTGGTATGTTTTATCGTTCTACTTTGTATTGTTTGTACTGTTTGCAAGTCTGATTTGTATAGTTCGTAAGTTTACGTAATACCCAAATTATCTCTATCACTAATTAAAAAGCCCTTCACATATTTTAACCAATGATGGGGTATATATCTAAAGACAATGAAGGGCTTAATTAGTCAATCATAGGATCCGCCCTCACATTATCCTTTATTCATATCCGCACTTGGAATAAATTAACATTTATGTATTAGACAAACTAAAATCGACCGATAAACTATAGTCGATCGATAAACATAAAGATTTTTTTTTTGCGTAAAAGGAGGCAAAAGCCGAGAGACAGAATACAGGGGGCCCTACAGGACAGGAGGAGTAGGCGCCACAATCCGGCGCTCGAAGGATACACCCATGGCGTCCTCTCTAACAATTGAAGCTAACTCAGGGGGTGGGTTAGCAACCTCAGGTATGTCGTAGGGATAGACGAGACTGTGCTTCGACAGCCAGTCCGCGACTCTTTCCCTTCCCGGTATACATGAGTGATGCTTACCAACCACTCCTTACCAATCTTCCTACGGATCGCCGAAAGAAGGGTTGCATGGGGGTGAACAGGATCATTTCTATTGTTGATGAGCTATATCGCAAGCTGGGAGTCAGACTCAAGGCGCACAGCCCGACACCCCTTTTTCCAAGCCATATCCAAACCATGAAACACGGCCCACAACTCGGCCAAAATAGTTGTTGCATGCCGTCCCAATGTTCGCAAGGAAACCAACAATCCATTTACCTGTCAAGTCGCGGAGAACACCTCCTGCTCCAGCAGCTCCGGGTTTCCGTTAGAGGCCCATCAACGTTGAGAGTCAACCAACCGTGCATCGGGGGAGTCAACCCAACCATCGCCGTAGTACGGGCAGTCACCGACCCTCTACCATTGGGAAGAGGAGAGGGAGCTTGCCAAACCTCAGGCCAAAGTTTACACTTAGCCATAATCGAAAACTCAAGGGATGGGGGGAAGAGAGAAGAGCTCGGACCTTTGAAACATGACGTGCACCGATTCTTCCAGATGAGCCAGGATGCGACGCTGAAAAAAGCAGCCTAGCTCATGCCCGAGCCCATTTGCTCGTTGCTCTTAAGGTTCTCACGCAGCCAGCCGCTTTCATCCGCGCTAAAGAAGTTGGACTGTGGACTCACCTGGCTGTGACGAAACCAGAAGTACCGGGCCGCGGTACAATCGCGCAGAATATGAAGGATGGACTCGACCGGATCTCCGCAACTTATACAACTCTGGTTGGTTGTTACTTTCCTGGAGAACAGTAAAGACTTTGTCGCCAATCTCTCCAAAACAGTAAGCCACATGAAACTCCTGATCCTTTCCGGTACAGGAAGGCTCCAGATAATCTTTCAGGTTTCCTCATTCGGATCAGGCGGTCTCTGGTTTTGGAGGGAATAAGCTGACTTCGCCGAAAACCTCCCATCCGACGAAGCTGACAAGAAAATGATATCATCCTCCGTGGCCGTAGGTAAACATGGATGGATGATATTTACCTGCAATCCAGTTTGCAGGGAGCGCCTACAACCTCCCAACACGGAGGCAATTTATTGGTTGATTTCCTTTCATTTTATTTTTTTAAGTTTGTATTGAAATGGCTAACATAAGTGGAAGAGTAACACCAAATGGCATAATCACTTTAGTAAATTGTTCACTTTTTCTAATAATACGTCAACAAATATGTATTACAAAACTAAGAAGAAAAACGTTTTTTTTTTTTTTGCCAGAAGCTAACTTGTATTACCAAGAAAAAAAATAACAATGTTCAAACAACACGAGTTTATAAACTCGAGAGAAACCAACCACGAAAATCAAAACCCGGAACTCCCGCAGGAAACAAGGAAAGAGCTTTCCTAGCCACCAAATGGGCCGCCCAATTGTTTTGCCTACCAATGAATTCCACCTCAAACCGAGCATACTGCTGACGTAGCAACTAAATTTCTTCAAGAATTCTACCACCGTTGACGTCCCGAACTTCTCTCCTACGCACCTTATCGAGAACAACCTTAGCATCTCCACGAAAACGTTCTTCCTAAACGCTAACGTTGTATGTATTTCAACAAATAAGAACCATTTGTTAATGATTCTAATTAATTGATCTTAACATATATTATTAAGAAAATAGGATTTTGGTTTCACTCATTAGGGCTTACGGTATTTTTGTGTAAGGGCTTATGATATACATATAGTACAATTTTTCAAACTCTGACTAATTTAACGAATCAAAATCCTAAATCTTAATGAGTGAATCCTAAATTCTAATTATGTACACTTCAACATGCATGCCCTAAAATGATGCAGTGGATGTATTTTGAAAAATCAAAATCATAAATTATTGTTTTCAATTAATTTGAGCTTAGTTACATTATTTAATGAATTAATGACTAATTATACAATTTGCCGTGAGACGGCCACTTCTATGGGACATTTTAATGCAAAATTAAGAAAGATAAAAATAAAAGGACATCATCCAATAAAATGGCGCCATGTGGGGAGGTTGTAGGCAGAGCCTGCAATCTAGGTTGCAGGTAAATATCATCCAACATGGATTATTATTAAGACAAAATTAACATGGATTATTATAAATCGGACATGCCTTCGCCATCAAAGTCCGGCGAAAACAAAAAGACAATATTAACATGGATTATTATTAAGCCGGACATCCCTTCGCCATCAAAGTCTGGCGAGATTTTTACCAGCGATAGGTAAACCCAACTCGAATCTCATCGAGAGGCGAGTAGACCAGATCGAAGTTCCTGTCCGCCGCGAATTCCCCCTCCATCTTGTACGGCACCGGCACTTTCTCCCGCCTATTACATCTTGGATTCTGCACCTCCGCATAACTGAAATCGCCGTCGTAAAACACCAGCACCCTGCCAGCGTTGCCTCCCAGGTACTTCTGACTTCGGCTCATCACGTACCACCAGTTGTGCGTGTCGAACCACCCGTCACGGGTCCGCACCCGCACCGCCGGCGGTGCGGGTAGTCCCCTGCAGTCCTGGTCCACCAGGTTAAACCCGTCGAAGGGCACATCGCCCTTGTCGAATTCCGGAACTCTGAATCCTAAACCCACCACCGGCGTCGGCCTCCTCGCCGCCGCCGCCGAAGCAGCCGACACAAGGAACGTCGCCGTCAGAACGCTCAGACGTCGCTCTTGGAGTTTCACGATCGCCCCCGGCCCACTAGGAACCGAGGGGTGCGCAGACTTCAAGTCGGCATTCCACTTGCGGCAGCGTTCCATGTCGGCGGCGGCGGCTTCCACCTCCGCCCTTTTTGCGTCGATCTCGGTGTCGAGACCGCGGATCTCGTCGTCCTTTGCCTTCAGCTGGCTCTCGTAGTCGACCACGGGGACGCCGAACATCATGTCGTGGTGCTGGCTCCATGTGGTGGAGGTGACGGTGGCCGGCGGCGGGGTGACTCCGTATCGGCGGCACCAACCGAAGATGTCGTTGACCCGGTAGTACTCGACCCCGAACGTCGGATCCACGAACGATGACGTCGACGTGACGTCCAGGTAGCAGTTGCCGTGGGGATTGACCATCAAATGGGACTGGGTGAGATCCGCCGCCAGGTTCTTCAGTTCCTGATCTTTGATCTCTTTGTTGAGCACTTTCAGCCCGTCGTACTGGTGGTGAAGCTCCTGATGTTGTCCACGGCCAGCGGCGGCGGCAACAATGATGACTGCTACCTTCTCCCAGTCGAACTTTCTGACTATGGAAGGGTTGGCCGAGTTCAGCTCGTACACCTCGATCGTGCTTCTGTCCGATGATGTAACGAAATGATCAGCAGAGGCTAACTCAAAAGACGGGGCCATTTGGATGTGTAAGGCTTCTCTGATGTTGATGATGATAATATTCTGAATTATCTCTTCCCGTTGAAATGATCACAGATATATAGGAGGCAGCATATGCTCCCTATATATTCACTCCGGTTGGTGCAAGTTTTAGGTGGAGTTTTTCCCGTTATGAACTGTGATGAGACAGGATTTCTTTTCTTAAATGTAATTAGCAAATTTGTTAAAACCGAACCCGAGTATAAATGGGGATAGCAAGTGGTTGTTAATTAGGATGATAATTATTAATAAATAAGATGATGGTGATGGTACACGAATTAGAGAAGTGTAGCACATGGCAATGGTTTACCAGTGATTGTAAAATGCAGTGTTATTAAAGCCGAGTTGCTCGGCCCGACCGATAAAACCACCACCTGATCACAAAACCGGGTTGGCACAGTCTAAAAGTCGCTTCAGTTTTATATAGTGGTTGACGAGCAGCCGAGGCGGTTAATCACTCGAGCCGATCGAGCAGCTCGTCCGGTTTTTGCCATACATGTCAGCCGTTAAATTTAATTAAAAAAATTTCAGAAAATTGAAAATTGAAATAAACCAAAAACGTCGGGCTCTCAAATCGAATCCTTATTTCCATTTCACAATTTTGAAGAAAAGAGACGATCTCTGATTAAGAAATGTCCACTATTTATACTGATAATGTTTTTTAGGTACCGGTTCTTTAACGGTCTAATATCGGTTGGACCACTTAAGTGCAAACTGTTCGCATTACCGGGTCATGCTCCGGTTCAGTTTTGCCAGCATTAGTAAAATGAACCGAAATTCAATTGAGGCTGAGGTGTCCGTACATGTTACGCATAACTAAGGTTGTCGACCCGCGGGTTGACCAGGATTAACCCGGACCCGTCCCTAAAAACGGGCTACAGCTGCCCAGTGAACAATCAGCCCGGATCTAGTCAAACCCAGTCAATCACGGACAAACCCGGCTAACCCAGGCGGTTTGACCGAGGGAGAGGGTTAGCGGGTCTCCTTTCTGTGCGGCGCCGTTTCGATTTTGGAGTGTCCTCCCCAGCATAGACCGCCACCGCAGATCGTCGGAGTCTTCCTCCCAGCAATCGTCGACCGCGCGCCAGCCGCAAACGACCTCCTTTCCTCGGCTCGTCGATATTCGCAAGAAAGCAAGCCAGGTCGTCACCGGATCTTTGCAAGTCAGGTCGTCGCCGGATCTCCGAGTTTCCGCCAACGATCCATCTGGACCTGTTTGATAATCGCGGAGAACAAAGGGAGGTTTGGTTAGGATTTGTGGAGAGAGTCGTGACAATGGAAGAAGCTGGGCTTGGGGCGGTGTTTTTCTCTGTTCGGAGAAGAGGAAGAAGTAAAGGAAAGAGAGGGGTAAAGGGGTGAGAGGCAAGAAAGAGAGAGATGGTCTGATGGTCGTGGGGAAAGAATAAAATAAAGGGAGAAATTTTTGGGTGAAATTATGGGGGAAACTTGGGTGGGTGGTTCACATTTTGGAGCCAAATAAATTTCGTCAAATTCAAACCCCAAAATTTGTGTAAGTTACAGTAATAATCGACACAAATTCCCTAAAAAATTGTGTAGTGTTGCATTTTTTCTATGTTGGATTCAGGATAAGTATAATACATTGACTTTTTTCATATTTCCGGGCTAATTCGAGCTAATCCGGGTGACCCATTAACCCTTGATCCACTAGCTCATCCGGGTCTGGATAGACCCGCGGGTTGACAACCTTGCGCATAACTCAATAATTCCATTTCTAGTTCCGAATTTGAGTAGGCGGAAGAAAGTAAATGGGAAATTTGGGACTGGATAGAAAGTGTTAGCACTGTGCTAATACAAATGATTAATGGTATTTTGGTCACTTTTGAATTTGTGTTTAATGAGTTTTCTAGTCGTTTTTATCAATTATAAAACAATTGGTGTTTTATCAAAATTTTAAAGACTTGACATACGATGTTATTTAATTAAAAAAATATGCCAACATGTGTTTGGTTTAATGATTTATTTGTTGGTTTTTAAATAAGAGGTTTCATATTGAAATTTATCTAATAAAAAAAATATCATCTAAAAGAAGAAAAAAAATGTCCAGGTCATTTTTTAAGAGCTTCCAAGTTTTTTCTTTTGGTCAATTAGAAAAGTCTTCTAATCAAACTCTCATATACTTGACATAAGTTATTATTTAATTGAAAAGACTTACAAACAAGTTTTGGTCTAATAGTTTTATCTTTGGTTTTCAATCTGGGTCTTTTACTAATCAATTGTTGAAGTCTTATTTTATCAAACTTTCATAGACTTGACATAAGTTGTTATATAATTGAAAAGGCATATAAATAAAAGATTGGTCTAATAATTTTTCAGTGGTTATTAATACGAAGGTTTCATATTCAATTACATTGACTATGCATCTACCAAAAATTAAACTAATGTATTTAAAAAAATAAAATAAAACTAATGTCACTTATGTAGATAAAAAAAGTTCCACGTTATTTCTGTACAGAGCTTTCCAAGTCTTTTTATAATCAATTATAAAAGTAGTATTTTTTAATAAACTTTCATGGACTTGACATAACCTCTTATTAATTGAAAAATACATGTCCAGCCAACCAATCAAGATGCTCCGTGATAATTTATTGACAAAGTGGACGAATCTCCTAAAACGGCGTCGTGGCTGCTTAAAGTCTTCACTAAAATGGCGCTCCGAGCGCCGTTTTGCTATGACGTTCGACCTTCTAATCAGGGCTCCAACAATTTGGGTTTGATGTACCCTACGGCTTTCAATTAGCTCACTAGACTGCTTTGCGCTGAAAATGCACAAAATGCTACCAAAAGTGTATCGATAGTATAAAAGCAATCTTTGGGTCATAACAATAATTCAATATATTTATGACGATAATGATTATAAACGTATGCACTTTGGGTCACAATACGGTGTACTCGATAATGATTATAAACCCAGTTGCCGGAGCCAACGTGGATGGCTACAGAGAACCCACTTGGGTCGGGAAACAGAGGACTTGCTGCTGGGCAAGCCGATGCAAAGTTCATGGCTGCTGCTGCCGTCTCGCTTGGGTGACTCGGACCCGGGCTTCATGCTGAGACCAGAGACGGGTTTTGTGGTGCTCTTTTGTGGCGGTATGAGAATATTAACATCCCCTATTTTCTCCATTGAAGAATCGTTGGCCTATGTAATCATGCTCCAAGGGCACAGACATGAAAGGGGCTTTCTCAGTGTTTGCTCGAGATGCATGCAGGGATAGACAATTTTTTCCAATCTGTAGAGGAAGGTTGGTTTGCAGGGGCCTTTGATTTGCCTCCTCAATCTCCAGGATTGGCTGATTTGGTGAGAGGCAGGAGAGAAGAAGAAAAGGATGTGAAAAAGGTTGAGGGAGATATGAAGAGACGCTGATGGCTTTCTCTCTCTTCTCTCTGTTTTGCTTCTTGGGCTGATTCCATTGAAGTGGTATGGAGGGGATTATTGGATGTGAGGGTTTGGAAAACAAGGGGAGGGAGCATCAGAGGAGGAAGGGGAAGACCGGCAACATCGAGTGGCGGGAGGGAGAGGAGAGTGGATGAAAAAATAAATTGTTACTTTTTTATTTATTTTAAATTAAAATATGACATGGAATCCACGTGGCAAGTGTTGTTGAGTTGTTGATGACGTGTCCGGTGAGTTGACATCCAAGTAAGCATTCTGTTAATTTGATTAACGGTGTCACTAACGCTGTTAAAATATGTTAACGGAAATGGCTATATTTGTCATGAAACTTTCAAAATTCTGGCTATATTTGGTATTTCGTCAAAAGTGGCTATTACTGTCACAAACATGAAAGTTTTAGCTACACAAATCAATTTTGCGTAAAAAAAAAAAACTATTTGCATTGGCAAAATTGAAAGTGAGGAAAGTGATTTCCTCTTCTCATTCTCATATAGTTGCAAATAAGACAAAGAAGTCCAACTAGCTGTGATGGTTGCAATTAGGGCTGGAAATTCGGCCCCAGTTTTTCGGTCAAACCGGAAACCGACCAGTTTAAATCGTCCCGGTTGTGACCGGAAACCGGAATCCAATTAGCCCAATCCAGTTTGCGGTTGCTATGTTCACAATCCGGTCCGATCCGGTTAAAACCGAAAAAACCGGGTAGCCCAACTTCAGCCCATTCTTTCTCTCCAGCCAGCCCACCTGCTTCAGCAACTTAGGCCCAGGCCCAACTACAGGCCACACCATCCCTGCCCAAATTCTCAAGGCCCAACTACATAACCCTAAATCGTCTCCCCAACCTGGAAAGCAGTCGTGCTTCTCCAATCTCTTCCCTTATCTAAGATGTAGGTCTCTTCCTAGCGGCAAAGAAAAAAAAAAACCATCACCCTCCCAATTCCCACCCTGCCGTCAACACCCAAATCGAAACCCTCCCTCTCTCTTCTCACTCTGCGCTCTCATCTCACCCATCCTCTCCGCTTGCCTCTCATTCGACTCCATGGCGGCGGCCATGACGACGAGAAAACCGATTTGGAACGGCCGCAGGTCTCCTCTCTCTTCTCAGCCTCACCAGCCGATTTGAAGTGGCCGTCGCTCTGCTTCTTCTCCGATCGAAACATGCATGACATGACTTCCTCTGGATCTCTCCCATAGCAAAGCATGCAAGACCCGCCCCCTTTTTGGCACCACCACCACCCCCCCCCCCCCCCCCCCCCCCCCCCCCTAATTTCTTGATGGGTTAAGATTTAAAGAGTAACATAATAGGAAAGGGATGGGATGGGTGGGATTTGGGTTTCTTATTGTCGTCCCAAGAGAAGTAGAAAGATGGAAATTGGAAGGAGAAATAGAAAGAATGAGAGAGAAGGAAGACTTGGGTTGTAATGAGAGAGAAGGAAGATTTTGGAATGGCGTGGGGATTGGGGGGTTAGTGATTTTTTGTGTTCAAACTTCAAACGGCAGTGTTTGAGATGGAAGAAGGTGATCCGGTTTTTGGGTTGAAACCGGATTCAATCCAGTCCGGTCACGGTTGAACCATGTAATAATCCAATTCCGTCTTCGGTTGTGGAGTTGGCCAATACGGTTGTAAAAAACCAGGTCAATCGGTCCGATTTAAATCAAACCGGACTGTTTCCCAGCCTTAGTTGCAATCAAACCGGGTTGAATTAAGTCTCACTGACAGCAAATGAAAAAGAAAAACTGACTTTTTCATGTTGGTTCTGTGTCTGCATGATACGATTAATATAATCAAAACAAAAATGAGGAAACTGAAGCCGCCGCTAGCTGTTTTGCGGCATGATGATGATGATGATTAGACGAGGATAACGACAATCCTGAGGAGGAGAGAAGACAAGCAAGCCAGGTAGAAACGGGTGTCGCTCCTGAAATTGGAATCAATCGCGTAGGGCAGGGGAACGAGCTCTCGCCGCCCCGTGTAGCCATTGTACACCTCCGCATGAGCGAAGCTCCCTTCGTAGTACGCAACCAGCGTCGTTCCCCCGTCCGGATGTGTGGTCCTTACATACCACCAGTTCCCAGCGTCGAAACGCCCGTCTCTCGTCTCGCCATCCATCGTGCCAGACGCCTGCTGGTCAACCTCTTGATCGACCACCACCAAGTTGTTCACCCCCGATTTTCCGTCCAACGGAGGCCCACTGGACCAGAAGCGACTGGTAGCTGACGGTGACCCCACTCTTAGTGGTAGCGTGCACACTCGACGCCGTCGCTGAAGGGCCGGGATCAAAGCCTCCGCCGCCAACACCAGCCTCGAGGGCGGAGGGGCGCCCCAGTAGTTCAGATTCTGGTACTCCTCCAGCTCTTTGTGTGCCTGCTCCAGCTTCTTCTCCTCGTCGCGATACTCCTTGTACCGCAGCTGGTACACTCGCTCCTCCTTCTCCCTCACCATCTCCCCGTAGTCCAGAACAACGGCCCCAGCCGCGTGCATGTCGCACGGGTTCCACGTGGTCGTCTTATCCTCGTCGTCGTCGACCCCGTACTGGGACCAAGCGAACAGGTCCTGGGCCCGGAAATACTGCACCCCGAACTTGGGGTCCACGAGTGTCGTGGCGTCGATGAAGCAGAAGCCTTCGCGGTTGATGAGCAGCCGCGACTGCACCAGGTCGTCCGCTAGGTTGCGCAGCGCCTGGCCCTTGATCTCTCTGCTGAAAACCTTCAGCGCGTCGTGCGGCTGGGGCGGCGGCGCCGGCCCCTTCTTGTTGATGGCGTCGTCGTCACTCGGTGGTGGTCTGCAGCCTGCGGAAGCGGCGGCCAGTACGGTCGCCACCTTCTTCCAGTCGCTGATTCTGACGTTGGACGCGTTCGTCGTGCTTGTGTCTCTCGTCAGCTCGTAGACATCTATTTTTGATTTGTCCGACGAAGCTACGAACTGTTTTGGGGACTTGAGTTCGTACGACGCTCCCATCTTGATTAACTGATGATGATATGTATATTTTGCTTGCCTTGGTTTGATTCATTGGGAGATGATGGTGGATTAGGACATATAAAGGAAGGAGGTGTGACTGACGGGTCTGATCTGAGATAGTGTGTATGACGACCAAGTGTATACACCAGTAAAAAATCGGTGTATGTCGTAAACCAGCCAATCTTTACCTTACAAATCCATATGAACGGTCAGCATAAATGCGATAATTTATTTTATAAAAAAAAAATAACCCACAATTGTCCTGGCCATTGATATGAACACATACAATGTAGATTGTGATGTCCAACATATACTAGTTTTTGTGTGGTGTACAATAGAACCATCCTTTATTTTACTGAAATAAACCAATATATATTAAATACGAGAGTCAACTGACCAATAATTAGGTAAATGGTAGCTAGGGAATCATTTTCGTTTTCCTTGTTTAAATGTCATGAATCATGACCAACAATTTGGATTATTTATAAAAAAAAAACAATATGGATTATCATACTGACTTGGATAGACTTTATTTTTATTTTTATAATAAGCCTGATCGGATAGACTTTTCTTATTCTGCTATTGCATAGACCAAATTATATTCTAGCTTTTAATTTTCTGCAAGTGACCTCAGTCTTTTTTAATTCGGCTAATTATATTGACTTGGATAGTCTTTTTCTTTTTTGCTATTTTTTATTGCTCCTTGGCCAACTTCTTGGAATTTACATTATGCTATTGCGTAGACCAAAGTATTATAACTTTTAATTTTACGCTAGTATCTCGGTCTTTTTTTTTTAATTTGGCAAATTATATTGACTTTGATGGTCTTTTCTTATTCTTTTATATTTTTCCTTGGTTGTTGCTTCCAATATTTGAACTGATGGATGAAGGATGTTTTATCCCCGTATTATCACTAGACCAATTTGTTGAATTTTTTATTAGACTATTTTTTCTCGATAATTAATCTTAATTCTCATTATGCACGACTGGACAAAGCAAAACTCGAAAATACAAGAAAAGAGACTCACTCCTCACCTACAGATACCAAGCATTACTACACTTGAACCAAGGCAAAAACCGAAGCAAAATCTAATCTGGCTACCCATTAGAAACAACTATCATAACGAAAGGAATAAATTAATTGTTCAGCATCGATCACTTTCCCCCCAAACACTCTGGTGCACCTTTCTCTTCAAATGGCAGCAAGTAACCAACACCAACATAGAATCCAATGATTTGACTCCGGAGACCTAATGAAGAAGCAATGCCAGTAGCAGAATCAATTAATTGTAGCTTCGATGATAGTATCATAGTGAGAGTGAAAATTTATTTGCTATATTTGACATATCCCATGAAAGCGAACAGATCCTGGGTTTTGAGCTTTCACATATCCCATGAACTTCGTGATCACAATTTGGAATTCTCGATCGTGATGTTTTGAATTTTGCATGCGAACTCTTCTTGCACTTTTCTCTACACTTGAAATTCTATTCTTCCTTAAATATTTTAAGCCCACACACCTTAACTTGATAGAGTTAATTTACATGATAGGAAGCAAATGAAGGATAAATGCGAGTTCAAATACAGGTAGATACACAATATGACATGAAAAAACCAAAATTTTGGAAGACAAATAACACTCATTTATGTGTTATCATAAAGTCAACTGACCATTAAAATTAGGTTACTGGTATAGGTAGGTAAATCATTTTAGTTTTTCTTGTTTATATGTAACGACAATAACTTGGATGATTACCTTGACTTTAGGGATAGCAAAAATATTCGTAACCGTGGATATCCGCCCGAACCCGGCCTAATCGGGTAGGGTAAAACTCGAACCCGAAGGACATTTAGTGGGTACGGGTAAAACCCGAACCCGAATATTGCGGGTAATGGGTGGGCATGGGTTTCTCAGTATCCAACCCGAACCCGTCCGATTATACACATACAAATGTATTTTGTCTACAAACCCGAACGGGTATGGACATGATTTTAATTTTCTACCTGTTTCATATGTGGGTATGGGTATGGGTAAAACCCGAACTACTTTAGGTAGGGTAACGAATATGCATTATCCGTCCCCGACCCGACCCATTGCCATCCCTACTTGACTTAGGGTAAGCTTTTCTTATTCTGCTATTGCGTAAATCAAAGTACCATAGCTTTAAATTTTGCTGCTTGTGAGTTGTGAACTCGGTCTTTATTAATTCGGCCAATTAATATTGACATCGATAGTCTTTTCTTGTTCTGCGATTGGCCTATTGCGTAGAGCAAAGAATTTTAACTTTTAATTTTCTGCTATGGACCTCAGTCTTTTTTTCTTATGGTTCCCCTAAGTCTTTTTTAATTCTGTCATGTTATGAAACTAATGAAAATATAAACAACTACAAGAGAATATTAGAGAGGAAAAGACACAAGAGAAGAGAGGGGAAGAGTTCTTCTTATTCATTCTTCACTTTTGATACAATGGTGTGCTATATTTATAGGCACACTTTGGTAACCACTACATCCTTATATCAATGCATATGAATGAGAGATAATAATGTAGAAATAGAGGTTACATGTAACTCCCAAGTGAGCATCTAATGTGGTAGGTCATTGGTCATCCATATCAATATTTACATAATACTCCCCCTTGGATGACCACTAGATTGCATTACGCTATCTCATACTGCCTCGTTAAAAACCTTACCAGGAAAACCCAGTGGGAAAAAACCATGGTTAAGGGAAAAAGAGTGCAGTGCGTATATGCTCCCCCTCATGACCACATCACTTCAAATCTTTGAGTCATTGAACTCAAATTTCACGAACAACTTTTAGAAAGATTGTTGCCGGGAGTTAGTTAGTGAACAATCTTCTAGATTGTCAATCTTATGCATGATTTTTAGATTTTCTTTATCCATGGACCATGATCATCAGGATCATTTCCTTTAGAAATAGTTTACAACCACAAGTCCTTTAGATATGGTGAATCACAAAGTGTAACGAAATACATTCAGGACTTGCCTACTATAGTTTGTTTTGAATATCTATGAAACAATCACATCACCATATGTAAGAGATAGCTCGTCTATGATCAACCAATATGAGGATCAAATAATATATATGATTTGGATATATAGTTCACCAAATCTCTCTTTGATAGTACCGTAATAGAACAATCGCATATATTGTTCCTGAAGGTAACAAAGTATTTCCAACGTTTCATTGAGGGAAACATTGTATTTTGCTAATATTATGAACACCAAAATGATAGTTTATATGGTGTTTGGGTAGCAATGTGCATTGGTGCTTTGATGCATCAACATATGGTACTTCAGGACCTAGTACATCAACATAAAGTACTTCAGGACCTAATGTCTCACTTCTTTCTTGATGCCTAAATGGATCTTTGGTCACTTCTAGTGATCTTAGGATCCTAATGTTATTTGATGAACACAATTCGTTCATGCAAAATTACTTTCCCACTTTTTCAACATTACCTTCCTTGCCCATAAAAAGGATCTTAAATCCTTCAATTTAACTTATGTCTCTAAGCAATCAATTGCTTTAGGAAGCTCTTCAGGAGCTCCAATAATAGTCATATCATCAACATAATATGAGATCGTAAAAAAAAAAAAAAAACAACTTAACTAACACAAATTGATGCAAGCAATTCTTTTATATCACGAAAGATAATAACAAAACTCACATCATAGAAACATATGAACTAGACAAAGCCCAGTCATAAAACACAACTCATACTTTAAAGTAAAACACAACTCATAAACCAAGATTTTAAAATCCTTGAAGCACTTACAAACAACACAACTATATATGCACAATGCAAATGCTCTAATGCACTCTATCCGGATTTAACATTTTAAGGTCCATTCACCCCACTGTTGTAGGTGTTCACTTAGACGAGTATTTCACATTCGTCTATATTTTCTCAACCCATGCAGGGGATTCTTAGTCTATCATTATATGTTCTCGAGAACTTTACTTGTTTACTTCAGGTAAATTAATCCTTCTAGGAGTAATTAATCCTTCTGGGAGTTTCAAATATATTTAACATCTTTCGGGAATTCAAACAAATAGGCTATCACAACAATTTTCAAACTTTGATTTGAAAAAGTAGTTGCACCCACCACAGGGGAGTATAACTCCTCTTAAATAATGATAGGTCTTTTCGAGAAACCCATTGCAAAACATTGTGCGATATCTCTCACAATTTCATACTTTCCAATAGCACAAAAATTTGTTTGTATCCCGCTAGTTTTGCCCTTTTTTAGGTGCAAGGACTTCTGGTCCTTAAACTTTATGCTCCTTGAGCAAGTTTCATGATTTCTTAATATATTGGCCAATAAAATCATCATTTGCATGCATCAATAGAGTTTTACTCTTGATCCTCACTTGTACATATCATATTCAGTACTGAAGTACAACAAACAAATTTCATCGACAATGATTTCATTACGGTTCCAGTATCGTAGTCTAATATGGTTTTGAGATCTCTTCGCTTTCACAACTTTCAGAGACATGTGTTCTTCTGGAACTAAAATTATAATTAATTCTTGGTTACTCTTCTTGAGTTTTCATGTCCTCGAGTTGACCATTCTAATTACAGCTCCTTTTCTTTCTCGATGATGTTTATCATTGGAACCGATTGGTCTATCACGCTTCATGCGCTCTTTCATACACATTTTTTTATATTAGAGTATCCAACAAGGATATCAAATGTACAACAGGTACATCATGACTTTGATAATGCAATTGTTATTTTATCCTTATTTATAATTCTTCTCTTTTCTCACTTCTGGTGAAAAGATCCAAACAATACATTTAGCATATATATAATCATGTTTATAGCTCCATTCACTTCGGGGAATAGATTGTTTCATTCACTTCTGGGAATGAAAATGTCTCAAGTGCAATATCATTTTCATCTTTAATGGAGAATATACCAACTTATAATACAAAAAATATGTTCCATAATATTGATATTGCATCAGCATATTTGAATTTGCTCTTCCCTTTGATTCTTGGTAGAATCAAGTCTTTTGCGTACAACGGGTACGAAACAAACACACTTTTCCATTACAATGGTAACATACAGAACCAATATTCTTATTATCATGTCCTTTTCTTTCTTTGCCCTTGAATTCTTCAATTTCCACTTCTGGGGAATATATGGGCTCTTGGAACTTGCATTTTCTACATATCAATGTGGGATTGATAAGAACAGGATAACACGGAGAATTGAAAAATTAACTCATCACTTATATTACTTTTCTTGTTATTGCTACTACATGAGAAATTTTTAATTTGCGATAATGTCAAAAACACCAATTTAATTTTAAGGAATCAATGTATGTATTGTAAAACACATAATAATATAAATCAAATTACACAACCCAAAATTTTAATTCAAATAGATGTACGAGATAAAATATCAATGGATGGTATACTATGAAAAAGAGTAGCATCCATCTTAATATATTGGAATGAGATAATCTCACCACAAATAAGACAATAAGATAAGAAAGGATCTAAGAATTACATACCTTGATCATATTGTGAACTTACTCCAATATACTAGATCGTGTAGAGAGACAATGACCAACCATGATGCTAGCAGAGCTTCGTGCTGATAACGTGTTATGAAACTAATGAAAATATAAACAACTACAAGAGAATATTAGAGAGGAAAAGACACAAGAGAAGAGAGGGGAAGAGTTCTTCTTATTCATTCTTCACTTTTGATACAATGGTGTGCTATATTTATAGGCACACTTTGGTAACCACTACATCCTTATATCAATGCATATGAATGAGAGATAATAATGTAGAAATAGAGGTTACATGTAACTCCCAAGTGAGCATCTAATGTGGTAGGTCATTGGTCATCCATATCAATATTTACATAATATGTCATTCATTATGATATCATATACCACCATTTTATCACCAATAATCATGGAAGAGGGTCTTATAATTGATCCAATTTTTTCTATAAATATATTGAGTCACAAACAATTCGTTGATTCTATGCAAGTTTTTTTGAAGAATCAAGTTAAAAAAGAGGTAAACTGTAGTAGAAGGTCGTATATAGATGGTCCTCTGAAACGCAAGAATGCATATATACCGCAAAAACTAGAGCAAGAATGCATATATACAGCAAAAACTAGAGCGGACAAGGAATATTGTAGTATTCATCATCAAAACTTAGTAGCTTGGATCATTATCATAGTGGAGAAGAATAAATGATCCATTTTCAATTTTGTTCTTTACTTAGTTTGTATCTTATTCGTTGTAACTCGTGATTGAAAATATTTATAGAAAATATTTATCATCAAAACTCAGTCGCTTGGATCACTATCATGGTGGAGCTTAAATGATCCTTTTTTAAAATTTTCTTTACTTAATTAGTTTGTATCTTATTCCTTGTAACTCATATTTGAAAATATTTAGTAGATTAATTTGTTGTTTATAAAATGATATTCAATTTGATATATTTATGGTATTTTTTATTGGGCCAAGAATTCCGCCACTACTTTTGTTAGATGATTGTTAGTCTCAGCATTCAAACTTAAAGTGTGGTGAATTTTATCCTCCTATATAATCACATGATATTTATTTTTGTACCGGTGTAATTTCTAACACCCTGACACATTTTGATCTTTATGACCGTGGCATGTCTTTTTTTTTATTATATAACCACTATGATATAATGTTAGGCTATCATGATATATTAACGTGTTTCCAGAATATATCAGAATAGATGTCTTGTAGATATGATTTTTTTTTCCTTTCAAAGTTGTGTATATTTTCTCTTTGAAATTTAAGTTAACACGAATACTTATTGAAAGTTAAAAATGGTTATGAACTGGTACGTACACATCCTTTGGGTTATGCTCCTTAAGCAGGCGATTACAATTAGATCGGATTAGATTTTGAACAACAGTAAGCTTTGATGTATTAAACTTTCGTCTTCATTATTTATACCACCATTCGCCAACTGATTTGCTGAACTCAACTCCACCATTCCTCTTCTTCTTCTTCTTCTTCTTCTTCTTCTTCTTCACCTAATTCCCAATTCGATCCACCGTCAAAATCTCTTCTATAGAAGCATAGTAACGATGGAAAGCGAGGAGGAATTGGGAGGAGAAGGCGAATTCAGAATCAGCTTGGATTCTCCAAACCTCTTCGTCCGGTCACCTGACAAAACCAACATCTGGGTCTACGAGCTGGAAGCCACGCCGGCGGCCGAGTCGCCCTCCACAACCATAATCCGCAAGCAAAACTGGACCCACCTCTACTGCGTGGGGCCCAACCTCGAGTACACCGTGCTGGAGGTGATGGGCTCCGACATCGACGAAGACCAGCTCACCCGTTTGGCAGAGGACCTCTGCTACTCCCGCCTCATCGTCAACTCCGACGGTTACTGCTTCATCGACACCGCAGGGATCGTCGATTCGTCCGCCGGGTTCGAGTACTACCGCCTCAACGACATATTCAGCTGGTCCGATTACGGAGTCGATCAACAATCGGAAATGGGTGGGGACTCGGCCGCGCCTTCGCTCCCCTGGAACCGATGCAACATGAGAACAGGGGAGGAGCTGGCGCCGGATCAGCAGGGCGACGGGGAGAGCTTGGAGGAGCTTCGTCGCGAAATCGACGGCTTACAGGAGACTCTGGACGAGAAAGAGGAGGAAATTCGGAGGCTGAAAGCGGAGATTGAGAAGAAATCAAAAGGCAGAAACCCGCCGCCGCCCCTTGCCTCAGGCAGGGGCAGGAATCCGCGGCCTCCTCCTCCTCCTCCCCCTCCGCCGCCGTCAAATCAACCTCGCTCTCGGCCTAGTACTAAACACCAGGGCCAGACGAATTCCCCTTCCCCTTCCCCTTCTCCTTCTCCTTCTCCCCCGCCGCCGACGCCACCTCCTCCTCCGCCGAAGCACAGAAAACTGGCGCCACAGCCTGTGGTGGAGGATCCCAGCAAGGCTGCAGGCAGCAATCGAAGGCGACTGCCGCCGATTAAGCTTCGATTGTCGGCCGATTCAGCCTCCCACTGCCTGCCACTTAAGAGGGCGGAGGGCGCCGCGATGCGGACGTTTCTGCCGTACGATGAGGATGTGGCGGGGCTTTTCCCGAGGAACGTGACGGTTCGTTGGAGCGGCGACGAGTTCGACGGCGAGAATTGGTGGTACTTGAAAGCCTGGGAGAGCGGAGCGGAAGTGATGATTGCTTACTACGAAGGGGAGCTGGACAGCGATTGCCGCGGCGACAAGACTTTCGACATTCCGTATCGTAAAGAAGCAGCGGCGGCGACGGCTTTCAGCTCTTCCCCACAGTGCTTCGCGGGTTTGGTTCGCGGAGTTGGTGTCAGGTTCATGTTTGTGTATTAGTATTAGTCCTCCTTTGCCTCTTCGCTTCAATTGGGGTGTTGGTTCGGGAAAGGGTAAGAATATTGAGGATGGATATGGAAAATTCGGTTGAGTGAATGACGTGTGCGTATTGGGTATTGGCCGTAGCCAGTATGGAATCAAGTCAAAAAGATGAATGACGTGATTTTTTTTAATGGTAATCTGAGCTTTCTATCAATCAATCTGTGTTGTTACATCATAAAGCTTTAATTGATCAATCAAACAAATCGGCGGCCTATCAAGCCATACTACTCGCTCACCCCAATTCGTCAATGCTCTAGCCATAATATGGGCTCCACCATTCGTTTCTCTAGGAATATGTCGACAAGAACCATTCCCCTGTTGCAATTTCCGTCATATACTGTGGCACACAACACCAACTTCAGTCAAGTCACGAGCGGGGTGCTGGACCTTCGAGATCACTGTCAAGCTATCACTCTTCAAGATCGGGGTGCCACTAGTGATGCTGGGTAGCATCTGCATTCCCATTTCCGCCACCATAGCCTCAGCCATTTCCACACTATATTCCCCTTGCATTCGCTTCGCTGCGGCAAGAACAAACATCTCATTGCTGTCTCTTACTAGAACACCCATACCAACTCCTCCCCCATCAAGTATAGCAGCGTCGGAGGTGACCGAGAATCTTCCTGGTCCAGGTTTTTGCCATCGCTTCGCACCTGGCATTCTCTCATCGGGCTGCTCCACTCCTTGGTGTTGTCGGTAGTCCTCGAGGTAGTACTTAGCTCGGGGCACAATATCATTCTCAGCTAACTTTTGACCGTTCCTTCCAAAATAACATGAGTAACACACTTCATCCTTCCACTTCTTTTTTTCCTTTCGAGTTCAGTACTATTGTTACCCATTCTAGACAGTCACCCGAGCCTCTTGCCTCAAAACAATCAACAAAGGAGGATGTCCGCCAGATTCTGGAACCCCATTCGCATTCGCTAAACATATGAACTTGTGTCTCCTTCTGGTCGCATAAAACACATTTATGACCCCATCTCGGATTGCGGCTAGCGACATGGCCACCCGTTGGTAGCGCATCTCTCGTGAACCGCCACAAGAATTTCTTGACTTTTGGAGGGTTTTGTAGAGACCATAGTTTCTTCCACAATTTCGGGCTGCCCACAGCTGTAACCCCGGCTTCCTCCTTAAAGCATAGCAACCATTGTTTGTAACCGTCCTTTACTTTGTAAACCCCATCTTTAGAACTACTCCAAACTTGCACATCCATCTACCCATTCCCTCGCAAAGGTATTTGGCAGATAGCTTGGGCTACGGCAGTTGGGAAACAGGCTGCAAGTAGGTTCTGATCCCAAACTTCCTCTTCCTCCTCCACAAGATCACGTACTACCGCATCCACCGGCAGCCCCACCGGGGAAGATGGTACATAGTACTTTTCAATACCTGGAACCCATCTATCCCCCTAGATACGCACCATAGATCCATTGCCAATTCTCCAACGAAGACCACTAACAAGAAAATCTTGAGCCGACATGATGCTACGCCAGATATAACTCGGTCGGCAGACTAGGTGAGCTTCCAGGACACTCGAGTGCTTATGGTACTTGGCCTTAAGGATTCGTGCAGCTAATGAGTCCGGTTTTCTTGTAGAGATTCCACAGCTGTTTTGCTAGCATGGCTGTATTGAAACCTCTTAGCTCCCGGAAACCCATCCCACCTTGTTCCTTTGGGCATGCCATCTCCTCATGCTTTATCTAGTGAGCACGACGTTCCGAGCCGCGTTGACCCCACAAAAAATTGTAAATATGCCTCTGGATCTCCTCTAACTCCCCTTCAGGGATCCGAAAAACTGTCATCGCATACGACAGCTGGGCTAGTGCGACAGACTTAATAAGTACCTCTCTAGTTGCTGCTAACAATGTCTTCTCCTTCCAACTGTTAAGTTTCTTCCGCACTCTTTCCTTCATCTCCATAAACATCTCTTTCTTCGACCTCCCTGCCACTGTCGCAAGCCCGAGATATTTATCATGCTTCTCCACTCTCTTCATTCCAAGGGTCCCGCTAGTCAATAACTGATTATGCATGGTCACATTTTTACTAAACGAAACAGCTGATTTGGAGAAGTTAACCATCTGTCCCGATTCCTTTTCACAATCCAATAATATTTTCTTCAATTCCTGGCTTTCATGTGTTGTTGCCCGGGTAAAGAAAATGTTGTCATCAGCAAAGAACAGGTGCGAGATAGTCGGGGAGCCTTGTGCTGGTTGATAGCCATGAATCTTCTTCTCTCGAACTGCTAGCTTAGTGTAAGCCAATAACCCTTCTGCACACAGTAGAAATAGGTACGGGGACAGAGAGTCTCCTTGTCGAAGTCCTCGTTCTGGTACTAGAACCGGTGACTGGTTTCCATTAGCCAAGATCGAGTAAGTGACTGGTTAATAATTTGTGTTGTTTTTTCGTTTTGGTTAATACTTTAAATTGACCCAACACAAAAAAGACCCATACCAGGAGTTTTCTAACCACTAACATGCTCTGTGCCAAGTCTTAAAAGAGTTAAATCTGCTTGTTAGATTCATTTGTTTTGCTCCGTCGCATCTGCGATACTTAATGCAACAACCATAGGAATTTGGGTTGGTAGTTCGTTGTGTGTGTGTTAACTGCTTCCAAGCTGTAACAATCTGTTCAATCACTAAGGCGTTCCCACTGCTAGGGTTGTTGTTCAAACCAACCACTGAAGGGCATTCCCAACGCTTATTGTTCATTGGCCTATAGCAAAAGTTTTAACCCCTGTTATAATTGTAGTACGGGTTTTTCCAAACCCTACACCAACCCTTGCCAGTGTTGTCCCTTGCTATGGATAGCAAGGGTTTTTAGAAACCCACAAAGAAAGTACCGTTCAGGAGTTTTTGGCAGGGGTTGAAACTTCTGCTACATGTACTAAGGGTTAAAATCCCCTGCTACATGACAATTTAAAATCCATCAGGTATATGATCGTACTAAGGGTTCAAACCTTTGCTAAATTCGTTGCTAAAACTAGCAAGGGCTAAATAATGTTTACTATAGACAATGTCTTACTCATGAAATGTTAAACTCCGAAATCTTCATAATTCATACGAAAATATTGTGATAATTAAATTGACAAGTAATTAAGTATATGATTTATAATGTAAAATAACATGCATTTAAGATAATTCGAGTGATATTAGATTGAAGATGAGATAACTCATTATAGGTTTCTAAATCTAACAGTCAAATAGTTATTCCTTATAATATTACAAAATGGTTAATTAGTAACACTCCGTCCATAAAAATGGAAACACTCAATTTTTCCTCCTTTTTTTCTTTCATAAAATTGAAATAACTAAATTTCCCTCCTTCATTTCTCAAAAAGTTGAAAATACAAAATTTCCATCCTTATTTCTATTTTCATAATCAAAAGAACAATATTTTCCCACTTTATTTCTTCCCGCAAATCAAAACCACCAAACTTCCCCCTTGTTTTTTGTCTCAAAAATTCCAATTACCAAATTTCCCTCTTCTCTCCCTTTCCAAAAAGTTGAAAATACCAAAATTTCTCTCTTTCTTTTCAAATTATCAAATTATCAAATACATTACTTTACTCTATTTATATTTAATGGATAACTTTGTTGAATAGTTAAATTAACCAAAATATTAATTTATATATATTTTATTAATATTTTCCATGAACTCAATTATCTTCATCATACATATTGATATTGTGTTGATTTTATATTTTATATTTAATTTTTTAATTTTATTAGAGAACTCAGTGTTCAAGTTACCTTCATGTTTCAGTTTTTGTAATTTTATTAAAATACATAATATCTAGTGAATTTAATGTTTTTAAGTTCCCTATACGAAATGAAAAAATAATTTTACATAAGTTTAGAATGAAAAACTTCATTTTGAAAACTTTGTATTATATAATTATTCAAGTGGATTGGGTAGAGTTCGGGTTAAGTCAGTCGGGTTTGGGTTGCGGGTTTAATCAAATTGCGGGTCAATCAGGTTGCGGATCGAGCGAATTACGAGTTGTTAACTTTTAGTCAATTAGAATTGCAGGTAGATTGCGAATCGGGTTGATCGGTCGGGTTAATCATGTCGGATTCTGTTTTGATACCTATACTCGCATTGGATGATATTATTTTACTTATGTCTTTCCAAAGACAAAATGTTAGTTCGTGTAATTCCATTAAATTAAACCTCGCTCATTGACTCAATTGAGGTCATTTTATTGGGTTAATGACATAAATATTGTATTTTTTTTAATATATCCTCAATATGGCGGATTAAAAAGTATTGACACAGTTATTGTGTTTTGGAGAGCAAATTCGGCGAGAACGCCTGAGACTCGGGTGCTGCCGCTATTTCTATTTTTTGGATCATTTGATTAAGGTGGCAGCGGCGGCGCCCAAGACTGAGGTGGTACCACCAGAGACTGAGGGGAGTTGGTGACAATTTGAACCTAGCGATGGCGCCCAGGACTATGGCGGGTCCGCTGGCGTATTGCTGGCTACCCCTATAAAAAACCAGCGAATTTCGTTTTAGTTGCTCACCACAAAAAAATCGATGAAGTTAGAGGAGGAGAAGCTCTGGTTGCTGCTGCAGAAATGACTAATAGGTAAGAGACACATTTATTTTTTAATTATATTCTTCAAATGCTATTATGATTTTGTTTAGTTAATTAGTGAGTTTGTGTTTCTGTAGGATTTTAGAAGATTTGAACTAGTCGTTCGGTGGAAATCGAAGAAAGTAGAGGATAATTTGGGCGTCCAATTCGTTGGTGATAGTAGTTTTCAGTTGACGGTTCCATCCATGGTGACATATCACAAACTTTGTGAGATTCTAATTCAGAGAATACGACATAGAGATGAAGCAGTACAAAATAGTGATGTGATCACAGGTTTCAATTACCGTCTTCCAGAATGGTAGAATGGTGTTTTATTTTATTATGCGATGCCTATTGTGGATGATAATAGTTTGAATGTGCTTTTTGATTTTATGCACAAAACCCTTATTGTTTGGGTGCTGAGATACATGCTGAGCTTAGTGAGAATCGGGATGGAGAGGAAGGAGATGAGACATGGAGCATGCCATCCGATCATGTCGATGTTGACGGAGAGGAGGAAGATGTGGAGGAGGCGGAGGAGGAGGAGGAGGAGGAGGAAGATGGCGAAGAGAGCAGCCTAATTATCCTCCATATTTTTACTTGCATGGTAATGAAGAGGACGACGAATTATCATATGTTGATTCATATGGCGTAATTCTAATGCTTATTGTTGTTAGTTTTGAAGGAGAATTCTACAAGGGGTAGATATTTCACTCTAAACAAGCTGCACATGTGGCGATTAAATACCACGCACTACAACGCAACTTTCAATATAGCGTGGTGGAGTCGTCACCTTCAATCTGGAAGTTCAGATGCTTGAAGCACAAGGATGAAAATTGTCCTTGGATGGTGCGATTTGGATGTCGAGATGTTGGAAGCGAATGGATCGTTAGAAAGGCCGAGTTGGTGCATTCTTGTAGCGCTACGACTCAACCGACTGATCATTTTCATCTTGATGTCGATATTATATCTGAGTCCGTCAAACATTTGGTACGTGCCCAACCAAATCTGAGTGTTCTTACTGTGCAGGCTGAGTTGAAAGATAAGTTTAATATGCAAGTTACTTACAAGAAGCCTTGGTATGGGAAACAAAGAGCATTGGAGAAGTTGCATGAAAATTGGGAAGAATCCTATGATTATTTGCAAATATTCTTGCAGGTGGTAAAAGAAAAATGCCAACATCAGTGATTGATTGGGTAAGAGTTCCTTCAGCTCAACCAGGTCATTCGATCTTTCAGCGAGTATTTTGGGCTTATGGAACTTGTATAGATGGATTCAAGAATTGTCCAGGAGTTATGGTTGTTGATGGAACATTTCTTACTGGAAAGTATAAAGGAGTGCTACTCATGACGAGCTCATTTGATGGACGGAAGAAGATTTTTCCAATAGCATTTGCCATCATGGAAAGCGAGAATACTGAAAGTTGGCCATGGTTCATAAATCACGTTCAAGGTTTGACCGATCGAAATCAGATAGACATGCGAGACTCTATGAAGCCATGAGTGACATCGGAAGAGGTTGGGAATGGAGGTGGTGCATGCGACACTATGCAAGCAACTTGCAAAGAAAGACTAAAAGCAAAATTATGTATAAGAAACTATTTCGAGTCGGTAAGCCTTCTTCATTTATTTTGTTATTTATTTTAATGTATTAATTTTGTCATGAATTTATCTAACTCGTGTGTTTATTTACTTTGTTAGCTGGAGAAAAACGCTTGGAGAAGTTCGATCGTCAAGTTGAGCAATTTAAGAAGGTCGCCGCTGATAGCAATATTTCTTACGATAACTAGGTGGAGCAACATCAAATTCGTTGGAGGTTAGCGCATGATAACTATAATGGTGGGCGTCGATGGTCTATCTTGACATCCAACATGGCAAAGAGCATCAATAGTGTTTTCAAAGGTATTCGTTCACTTCCTATAGATTCTCTTGTGCAACATACTTATTGGCGATTGTTGGAGAAATTCGATAAGATGAGATTGGAGACAGTAGCACAAATCAGAAGTGGTCGTTCACAGTACACCATCAAATGCGAAGAGATGATGAAGCCATGGTCACAAAAGGCAGTTGGACATTCCGTGACGGGGGTTGATCGACGTCAAGGCATCTATGTAGTTCAGACTCCTCCAAACAATTTCAACATGACGGGTTCGAACACACTGACAGTGCACTTCGACGACAACAACGGGGCAGGATTTTGTACTTGTGAGAAATTTCAAGAAAATAAAATTCCTTGCTCTCATGCCATTGCAGCTTGCAACCGAATGGGGGCTAATACGTATAGGTTTGTAAACGATGTCTACAAGCTTGAAACAATGTTGGCTTGTTATGGGACAAGTTTGACACCTCTTGGTGAATCTAAGGGATGGAAACAACATAATTGTTCTATTCTCCATCCTAATGTGCACATGATTAGGAAGCCGGGGAGGCCACGAGTTACAAGAATTCACAACGAGATGGATTGGCCAAGAGAGGGTGTATCACAACAAGTGTGTAGCAACTGTAACCAAAGTGGCCATAATGCATCAACTTGTGTTGGCCAAGCAAGTGGGAGTGGTAGCCAGCGAAGAGGAAGCGGTGGCCAACGACGTGCGAGAGGTGGTGGAAGAGGAAGTAGTGGTAATAGACGTGGTATGTAGTTTGGTCGAATTTTTATCAAATGTAGTAGTTGTTATGGTTTGAAGTAGTTGTTGTTTTTCAAGTAGTTTTTATGGTATGAAGTAGTTGTTGTTTTTCCACTTGTAGGTTGTTGTTGTTTGGACTATTATAAAATGTCTAAGTTGTTGTTGTTTGTTATTTGTTGTTCCGAATAGTTAAAGTTAATATTATAATACATGAAATTAAAAATAGTCCACATAAAGATCCCAAAGAAGTACATAATAATAACATAACAATCATAATGGTCTCACTAACGACCACCACCACGACAACCACCATGCTGATCCACTAGATGGCCGCCAGTACCACACCTCTCTGTGTGCCTGAACGTCTGGTGACATCTCCATACCACTCCATATGCTTTGAGTGGTAGGCTAAAACCTCCTCACTGTATGGAGTCATCGCTATGAACTCATGTTAACGGTTCCTAAAAGCAAGCGACTCTCTGGAGGCGTGTACCAACTACTGCCCACACGATGGCCCACAAGTAGTCTGACGAAGGAAAAACCTAACCTCAGCCTCAGGATGTGGTGGATGAGGCTCACCCTGCCTCATGCCAAACTGTCGGAGCACGCGGTCTGGATGGCGCCACATCACCCCTGAAAAGTAGATCAGTGGCACTACTGCTCGAAATGTCTCAGACTGTATCACACTACCTCTGAGATGATGTGCTCTCTCAACGTAAGGTTGCCACTACACACAAAAAATGGTCACTTTATTACTCATAAATCTAAAACAAACAAATGAAAACTATTCTATAAAATGAAATGTTATATACTAACCACCATTGTTTCCATCTCGTCAAACCACAGCTTGTACTGGAATAGCTGGTCACCATACTAACGAGTGTTGACCGGAAGCCATCGAACATCACAAGGGGATGCGTCCTCGGAAATCTGCACCCTCGTCACTAAATATCGCAGTGTCAGATACGGGAATCACTCCCACGCCCAGAGCTGCAGTAAAGGGATCCATCCACCAAGGTCACCTTCTAGAGAAGTGGAGGAATGCGTAATGTGCAAAGCCGACCTACCCATCTCACGGTACAGCTAGGATAAAACGGCTGCTCCCCAGGCGAACCGTCCATCTCTCTACCAATCCTCTACCAAAAGTAGGTACTGTAGGTGCACCGTAGCTCCAGAACGATCCGGGAACAGTACACCTCCCATCAGAGATAGAGCATAAGCTCGTGCAAACTGCTCTGTAACCTCCTGAGATGCATTTCCCGACAGATGATTGAATTCATCCCTCAGCCAAACAATCCTAATGACACCGCCAGAAAGATCATCAGGAACTCGTCCTAACAGTCTCAAGCAGATCTCCGACCACTCTTCATCCGGTATGTCTACTATGACTGCATCATCGTCGATCGCTAGACCGGTCAGTGTCACAACGTCCTCTAACGTGATCGTGACCTCACCAAACGGCAAGTGGAAGGTCGACATCTCGGGTCGCCAACGCTCTACGAGCGCAGTAATCAAACTCGCATCAGCATTCATAGGGACCAGTGGCAAAACATTAGACAAGCCCGCCGCTCTGAGATATGGCAGATAACGCTCATGGTACGTGACTAAATTGGTCGTACCTCGAACATGGTAAGGTCGATCACCAGCCTATAGTGCACAAAACTTATATTAATTCAATTTCACTCGTGATAATTCTAATTTCACCTAGTAAAATCTAATCTATCTAATCTAATATAATCTTAAATTATATAATTTCAAAAAATTTGATACGTAATCTTATTCTAATTTCAGTACAGTTCACCTAGTAAAATAGTCTAATCTAACTAGCTTATTAACTTTAAAAAATAGTTATCAAATACTTACTTCGTTTATCCAAACTAATTCGATACGATGTTGACCATGTCCCCAAAGAAGTAACGGATCGACCGGATTTGGATAAATTGTCGCAGGCGGTAGTCTCATGGAATAACTGTCCATAAGCCTAGGAACTGCAAAAGCAACAAAAACATTAATTAAAAACAATTAAAAAAAGTTGTGCCGGCGAGATTCCGACCGGCGGGAGGGAGATTCTGGTCGCCGCCGGCGAGATTCTCACCACGAAAACGGCCGCCGCCTCCACGACCTCGCCGACCTCTCCCCATGCCTCTGTCGGCGACTGCTTCCTCGTCGTCGGACGACATCTGCTCCGTCGAGGTTGAACTCAGGCGTTGCTAGGGATGGCAATGGGTCGGGTTGGGGCGGGTTTTGCCAAACCCAAACCCATGGGTTTATTTGCCAAAAAAATCCGGGGTAAAACCCGCTAGGTTTGAAAAACTTAAACCCAACCCAACCCACTGGGTATCCGCTGGTTCATGGGTACGCATGGATTTTTGTGTAAAAAACTACAATAACAAGTTTCTTTCAAAATAAAAGTCTAACATAAATTTTCTCATACAAATTATCCATACAAAAAACACCAATCTAGAGCACACAAGCAAACCGCAAATTATCAATACAAATTGTTCAAAATTAAAGATGAACATCTATAAACAACATGATTAATTGAAAACTTCTTCCTCGTCAACTAAACTTCTTCAATCTTCACTCTTTACTCCATAATATCAACTCTCATTATACACAATTTTAAAGAATAAATTAGACATGTCTCCACAAACATAAAGAAGATTAATTGTTTAAGGAAAATATTTTGCTTAGAATATTAAATATACCGAAAAAATTAATTATTTAGGTGTGGGCGGGTACCATGGATCGGATATACCTAAACCCAAACCCAACCCGTGAATAATGTAGCGGGTTTAAACCTGAACCCGGCCCAAAACCCGTCAACACGGATTTTACCCGCGTTGACCGGGTCGGGTCGGGTAGGGTACCCGTGGGTTCGGGTTTTGTTGCCATCCCTAGGCTCTACCGCCTCTGTCTGCAGCGGGGTTGGTCTGCGGCAGGGTCGCCCTCCTTAGCGTTGTGGGGCGACGGCGGCGTGGTGGTGGGTCTGGTTTTTCGGACGAGCAGGTTGGGGGGTGTGGTGTGGGAAGGAAGAAGAAGAGGATAAGAAAGGAAAGGTGGGGAGGGCGTCACGCGGTTTAAAAAATTGAGGGATGGCGGGGGCGCTTGAGTCTCCAGCGCCAGGGCCTAAGACTGGTTTTAGGGATTTAAAAAGCGGCCCCGTCTGGGTCTCTGGCGGCTGCGCCTATAACCCTACACAAATACACAATGTTTGTGTAAATACTTTTTAATCCGCCATATTGATGGTAAATTAAAAAAAGGTAATATTTATTTCATTAACCCATTCATTGCAAGTCTCCGCATTATTCCGAAGAAGCTGCAGCCTATTATTACTGAACAAAACTTAGTCGGCCGACTGATGTTATACAAGAAAGGAAAATGACAAGAAGACCGACCTACTCGAAATTTCTCCCGAAGTTTGGATGATAGTTTTGAACTCAAGAAGGCATTTTCTTTTGTGAACAATGTACTATCATTATATATTCTCGTATCTACATGTTCACATGCAATATGAAGAAGGTTCCAACAAGTTTATATAAAAAATATGAGAATATATTAATTAAAAAATGAAAGTGACAAAATAATTGTTCTTAGTAAATCGAAATTATGGCCAAGTAATTAGGTCCGTCAATGGATGGGATGGGGAATAGCTAGCGCTATCTCTAGCATGACGACATCATGTATTACGTACAGTAGGATGATCTCATCAACTTTTTTTTTTTTTTTTGTCAATGGAGGTATTATGTTTACGACTCCAATTCGACAATAATCACGAGATTTTTTTAGGTAAAGGAAACATACATTTACTTTTATACATTTATTTTTATAATTAGGTTTTATTGAAAAGAATCGAACTTGTTGTTGTATTATTAGTAGAACAACCCTTGTTTGTGACTATCAGGCAAAGCTGTCTAAATGGTTTAGATTCTTGTGTCGGTTTAACAAGTGAATGGTTATACGGATGATACAATTGGTTTGTTTCAATTCTTGGGGAGAGTGATTTGCGTGGCCGGGGGAGATCCAACCGCATAACCTGTTTCGGTTATTGTCAGTTTAAAAAAAAATATAAGAACGTAAAAATCGTTAAAACCGAATGAATTTAATCATATATAAAACATATTTGAAGAAAATTTATTTAGAATCTATGTTCATATTTAAAATAAAAGGTGATATTTCAAACAAAATAATAAATATCAATATTTGAATACGTCAATATCTAAACATTTATACTTGATTCGAACAATTAAAATAACTATTTAACTTTTACATGAAATAAATAATAAATTATTTATTTTTTAATTAACTCCGCTAAAACAAAATAATTTTCTTTAAAGATCGTAAATCAATCATATCTGTCATATTGATAGTGTTCAACCCGGTTTCATGACCCCTACCGATTGAACCTGATGCAATTGACCAACATTCCACCCGCGTGACAAGATGACTGTCATGTGTTTATAAATGGTTTGTGAAAACGGATTCAAAATTTTGCTTGAGATTTACTGTAAAAATACTAGTCGGTCGCGTTCATAATGAAAAATAGTATGGTCCTTTTTTATTTTGTGTATTTTTCCCCCATTATACACAGAAGGAAGAGATGTGTGGTGTCAATGGATCGGCGCGGACGAATAACCGACTCTTATCTTTTTCTTGCAGATGTTTTTGGAACGAAAACAATATCAATTAAAATCTATAAAACAATATCCACAATGAGTTGCTTGGGTCACAAGGTATCGTCTCTGTGACAGAACTATTTGGGAGATTACTCCTACTGCTGTTGGTTCTTGGATATGGAAGAGAGTTCTTAAGCTCAGTGACTCTGTTCTGCCATTTATTTCAGGGGCTGGAAGTTCTCTCAAGTGGGAGGGTTTGACTATGTCCCATTTCTCAGTTAAGAGGGTTTGGCAAACAATGCGTGTTAAAAAACCAGAGGTTGAGTGGGCATTCTTGCTTTGGGGAAAATATTTTATTCCTAAGCATAGTGTCTTGGTGTGGCTAATCATTCACAACCGCATTGTTACGAAAGACAAATTATTTAGCTGGGGAAAGGTGGTTGATCAGACTTGTGTACTCTGTTCGGGAGGTGCTGAGACTCGGGACCATCTATTTGCTGAATGTTCTTATTTCCAGGCTGTGTTGTGTGGGGCTTTGTCTGATTTGCAGGTCCCGAATTGTACTGAATGGTTGCTGAGCTTGCAGTGGGCGGTTTGACAGTGGCAGGGGAAGAAAGGTTTGGCTGTTTAGTTGGAGAAGTTGATTTGGGTGGTTGTGGTGAGCAGCGTGTGGAAGGAAAGGTGTTCTCGGGTTTATGGTGATAGGCGAGTTTGCTCTCCCTCTCAGTTGGTTGCACGGATTAAGTCGGAGATTTGTTGTTTAGCTTCAAAGAATATTGAGCTTAGTATAGCCATTGTGAGTTTTTATAGTTCTAACATAATAGTTTTGAGATGTAAACAGTATACTTGAGAGGGCCCTTGGTTTTAAGGTGTCCTGGTGCTTTAATGAAATTTTTTGATTGCGCATCAAAAAATATCCACAATGAGTTTATTTATTTATTTAGGAAATATGGAAACTGGGATGTAGACTAATAATGCAGGTGACAAGTTGAAACGAGACTTCTATTTTGCCGATAAATAATTAGTTGAAATTAAAATAAGGAAAATGAAAGGAAGGTGGGAACTAGAACTCTAGAAGGCAAGCAAGCACTATAAATAACCCTATATCAAGAAGGAAAATTTCATCCCAACATCCTTCTACCTCATTTCCGCTGCCTGCCTGCCTGCCTCTAGTTAGCTTTTTGCCATAAAAGGAAGAAGAAAAAAAAGATGCCTCTAGTTACCGAGACCGTCACCTTCAGGATGTTCTCCTCCTCCAGCGACGTGTGGAGCGCCGTCACCGCCGCCACAGCTGTCTTCCCCATGGCCATGCCCAATCTCTACGCCGGCATCAAGCGCAACCGCCGCGATGGCTTCACCGAAGGCTCTATCCGCGACATCACTTTTGGCCCTGGTACGCCTTCAGTACACCTATCTTAATTTTGACTCTATAATTTATTTAATACATATAATTAATTAATTTGGTGTAACCGGCGGCCGCAGCTTACAGCAGGGTAGTGGGATCGGCGAGGGAGGAGATCCTCGAAGTTGACCACTCCAACATGACGGTGAAGACGACGATGAACGACGACGGAGCGTTCGTGCCGCGGCTGTTCGACAGCGTCGACATCACCACGGCCGTGTTGCCTTCCTCCCGCACCAACCTCAGGGCCACGGGCTGCACAATTACTTGGTCATTTACGTACGACAGTGCCAAAGGTAACGCGGACATCAACAACCTCAAGAATGTGATGCAGACTGCGTTTCAGGATTTGGACGACTATCTCAGGAGGGGACGCGGCAACCGCCCGTGAAGAGGAGAAGAGCGAAGAGTAAGCGTCGACTTTTATTAGTCCACCATGCGATGGATATTGTTGGCTACTTCTTCCTACTTTAAAGCAATCGTGTATGTATAATAAGATGGTCGAGTACTGTTCTCGTTCTGTAGACCATCTTTAATTAGTTTGTGTTGGTTTGGATTTGGAATATTTGATCGTCGTTGTTGTTTCTGTATGTGTGTGGTTTCGTTTGATTTCCCTGTATTTCTTTCCATGGTATTGTTGTGCTTGTGTCTGTACCTGAAATAATGATGAAGGAGAATGTTACGCGTTGTGCAAGCTCCCATCCTTTTTACACGTTCTCCTGACTTCTTTCACAAGTCACAAGTCACAAGTCACAACCACCTCCCCAGCCACATCCTTTGGAACCCTCACTTGCTAGCACGCAACAATCAGGTCAAAACATGGACCAATGTCATAATTAAATGGATTTTCAGCGGAACCATTTTCAGTTGATCGTTCTGACCAAAATCGATATGTAGTAGAGGCGATATAGAGCAAAAACATGGACCAAAAATGATGTTGATCCAAGTTCCAAACCAGAATATATTGATTTGTGCCGAAAAATTGGTCAGCAGCATATTGATTGGGCCGCATCTTTCTCACTAAATAACGAGGGGGCGAATTAAAAGCGGTTTATTTTATAGATAAAGGTGATATATGTTTGTTTTTGTTAGAATATGACTTGAATTTGATTTGAGTTTGTTTTGTGTTTTAGGCCTATTTTGTTTGGGTTTGTGTTTGAGTTTTGTTTGACCATTTCCTTGTATGTATGGGAAAAAGTGTTTGGGTTTCTGTTTGAGATTAGGAGAAGAGTTCTATAAATACTCTTCATCACCCTAGTCTGTAGTAGGGGTTAGTCAGGGTTAGTTTGTTTGGTTTGTCCGTTTGGAATTTGGTTTGTAACCTGTACTCTCCTCAAATCAGTGAAATTTGTCCCACCTGCTCGTGGATTAGCTAGCACACATTGTGTTAGTGAACCACGTTAAATTTGTGTTCGTTCGTGTTGGTTTGGATTATCAATTGCACGCTTCTGTTCTGACAAGTGGTATCAGAGCCGCTTTCGATCTTTGGGTTATTTGAAACTGTCTTGGCGGATTTTGGATCGCGCTCCTGGTTGATCGGCTGCGCAATCGACAAGAGAGCTAGTTGGCGGATCAATTGGAATTTGGAAGCAATTACTTGAATTTATTGTGTTCGGTAATAGCTTGTGGTTTGGGGAGAATTCTGTTTGTTTCCCTTGGTGGTGATCAGGGTTTTCGATCACCAAGGATGTTTGTTCTGGATTTGAAGATCGAGAAGTCAATTTGGAGTTGCAGGCTTGGAGTTAGCAGTAAATTTGATGTTGGTGTTATGGACAGAAATAACACCAAGTTGGTTCTGAATGACAAGTCTCAATATGGATTGGACTTGCCGAATGGTTTGAGTTGTTGATCGCCCTTAGGGGCATTTGGAGGCAGGGGAGATTCTGGTACAACTGATTTGGAGGAGCTTGGTACGTCTGACAATTTTGATTGCATCTGAGTTTGGCAATTTGCATCGCGTTTGGTCTGGCGATATGAATCGCATTTGGATATGTCTGGCAATCTTGATTGCGTTTGAGTTTGGCGGTTTTGATCGCATTTGGATACGTCTGGCGATTGGTATCGCGTCTGGGTACATCTGACAACTTTGGTTGCGTTTGGTACATCTGGTATTTGACAGAGAATTCAAGTCAAGGTGGAGATTGTTAGAATATGACTTGAATTTGATTTGAGTTTGTTTTGTGTTTTAGGCCTATTTTGTTTGGATTTGGGTTTTGTTTGACCTTTTCCTTGTATGTATGGAAAAAAGTGTTTGGGTTTCTGTTTGGGATTAGGAGAAGAGTTCTATAAATACTCTTCATCACCCTAGTTTGTAGTAGGGGTCAGTCAGGGTTAGTTTGTTTGGTTTGTCCGTTTGGAATTTGGTTTGTAACCTGTACTCTCCTCAAATTATTGAAATTTGTCCCTCTTGCTCGTGGATTAGCTAGCACACATTGTGTTAGTGAACCACGTTAAATTTATGTTCGTTCGTGTTGGTTTGGATTATCGATTGCACGCTTCTGTTCTGACAGTTTTAGTTATAAGGGGCTACTTGAATAATTCATATATTATACTATCTTTTTGTTTGGCCAATTTACATATTTGATAAAGGTAAGGTACTACTTGAGTAATCCATATATTGGATCAAGATAGGGTGCATAACCATGGGTTATGCATCCATCAATAATCAAATCTGGACCCTTCATTTAGAAAATCCAGATCTAAGGATGGAGAATTAAAGATCATTTTTATTTTCTCTAGCTTTCTTAATCGGCTCATATCTTTTTCGTTTTAACTCGGATTTTAATTTTTTTTGCACAGGTGGAACGAGTTCATCGTGCTCTACAAAATGAGATCAATTTTCAATATTTTTTTAGAACAAAAAATTATGGCCTCTCGGTACCAACTGCATACCATATGGTATTTTCTTCATTTTTAATTCGTTTTTGAAAACGTTTGCACATAAGGGACGAGTTCATCATGATATATTGGATCTACAAATTTCTGGGTGAACAAATTACAGGACCAAAAAATACCACACAATACCATATAATACCACCCTGGTACGGGGTGGTATTATATGGTATCTTCATCGTTTTTAATTCGTTTTTGAAAACGTTTGCACAGAAGGGACGAGTTCATCATGATCTATTGGATCTACAAATTTTTGGGTGAACAAATTATAGGACCAAAAAATACCACACAATACCATACAATACCACCCTGGTACGGGGTGGTATCTTGTGGTATACAATGTTAAAAGTCGTAAATGACAATTAATATATTTCTACTATCATGTATTCAACCATCCTACAGTCTTTGTTTGTTCATACCACCATGGTACTTTTTTCAAACCATAGGTATGCTTTTATTTCAATACTAGTCAATACCATATGGTATAGACTGGTAAAAAATGGCTCAATTTTTTTTGTTCGAAAATATATTAAAGTGGATATCATTTTGAAGAGCACAATTAATCTGATCTAACTGTACAAAAAAATTAAATTTCGACTTAAAATGAGTGAGAAATCATCCGTCAAAGATTAAAGAGGGGAAAATTAAAGGCTTTCAGGAGAGAGTGGATGCTGATGTCATGCTGATGTGGACGGGTTACTCATGATTCCTCACCACAAGGTTACTCACCGGATCTGCTCCCCATATATTATACTATCTTTTTGTTTGGTCAATTGACATATTTGATTTCGGTTATTAACTATGTTAATCAATAGATTTCACTACTTAAATTATTTACATCTTTCATTTTTTTAATTCACCTTTTAAAAATGTTCGTCATCTTATGCATACGAATTTAATGCATATTTTATGAGTAATTAACTAATTGTTGGTTAAACTCAATAAAAAAATATAATACAGCGCTAAGTCAATAATTTTTTTGATCTCATGATTGCAATATGCAGATTTTATGAGAAATCCACTAATTGTTGGTTAAACTCAACAAACACAGAGCACTAAATCGATGATTTTTATTTGTTAGTGTATCAGTACATGGTTTGAGTTAAGAAAACATTTCATTTACTTAATCAAGAAATATTAACTCTTGCCTATACTTATCATAAAATGGCATTGAAAATTTTCAACATTCAGCATACAAACAAATAGTAATTTAATTATTTAATCTTGACTCATATCCTCAGTGGAAGTATGTAAGTCTTAGTGTATTATATCAAGATTTTTGAACCAAGACACTCAAATGTGTTATGTTATATAATACACTTGAATCTGTCATTTTGAATAGTACTTAGTCTAACTACTTAGTCTAACTGAAACAATAATATTTGTTATTTGCCTTAAATCATTAGTAAAATTTCTTATTGAAGAAAATTGATCTCTGTGTAAGTCTAGACCCTAATTCTCTAAACTTTAACCCATAATTCTCCAATGATTTGAATTTTGGACCCAAAACTTAATGAGCAAAATTCTACACCCTAATTGTGTTAAATGTAAATCCTAAGATTAAAAAAAATTATCATTGACTCTAATTGAATTAAGATCCGGGTTTAATTCGCTATAACAAAGATTTTCCTACGTAAAGATATTTAAGTATCATTTGCGATACAAATCTATCCCTGGGTAGAATTAAGGAGGATGAATCAATGTTGAAATGGAAAAAAGTTAACAAAATTATACTATATATTATTGAAGGAGATTATATGTATCAATTTTATAATGTATGGGTTTTTTCTAAAACTTTTTAAAATAAAATTAATTTTTTTCTATATTTTTTAATTTGAGATGCATATTCAAATGGGGTTTTTGTTCCCATCAGGGGCAGACCAAAGTGGATGATAGGGGTGTCCCGTGAAATCTCTAAAATTTGTGAGAAAAAAAATGAATTTCCAGTATTAATTTGAGTGTGAGAAAACAAAAAACAAAAAAAATGGTATTACATGTATTTCTAATCTATCACACCGTAATTATTAGTAAACATCTTTTTTACTTGACTACAATACACTCATTTTTTGTTGTAATTTTTTCATAACTGTAAATATAAACATGTAGCCCCCTTATCCCAAAATTTCCAAAGCCTAAAATTTAAACCCACAAACAACCCCGGCCCTTATTCCCACTGCATTTTCCCGATTTCATCCTGAGGAGTTTGGTAAGCTTTGTAATTCCTTTTTTTTTTAGAATTATTATCATTGGGTTAAAAACGATGATTTATTTTGGAATTAAAAGGAATTGATGAATTATCGGAGTTGACGATGGAGACACAATTGAATATATCATACTTATGGGTCTATTTGTTCCTCCTAAGTTATATCGATTTTACTGGTTTCAGCTCCAAGTGTTTTGAGAGCTTTTTCGGTATTAGGTTCCATCAAGAAAAAATTTTAAAATCGAATAGGGGATGAGTTCGTGAAAGATTGTCGAGTGGAATATATTGAAAGAGATTTGTTCAGCACCGTAGAGGTGAATGTAATTTTACATTTTTGTCAAAATATGATAACACGTCGTGGGTTTTTGTTGTACCTTGTGCTAGTCGGATATTTTTTTATTGAAAAGAATTTTAAATATCATTTTAGTTTTTAAAAGGAACACTCCTATATAAACTATTTCGATCCGTCGGAAAAAAACTAATTCAACTATTGACAATTGACATTAACCTGATACCAAATCACTACGACTACAACTTGCATGACCCATTGTCATTCCTAACAGACCTACCGACTTAGTGGTTCTAACTTATATGTTACTTTCTTAACTATATCAAGAAGCACTGAAGAAGTTGACTGACTTAAGCTAGCTAGCCTCATGGTAACAAATTAAAACACCTACGTGGCTACGCAACAGCCACTTGCCAATCTATATATCTAGCTATCTACTTACTTAACATATAAAAAATGAATATGGACCCCAAGTAGCATTATTTCCTCGACGGTGCACCTTATCCTGAATTTACTCTGTGGGATCCATTTCCACCTTACTACATTGATGATGCCTCTCTCTCAGAGTCAGAGTCAGACCTAGACAGTTGTGGTTTAATACGACCCAACAAGGCAACAACCGTCGGCGATTTACACAGCCAACAACCATATATACGGCTTTCATCAACTCGCCGACCGACCCATTTCTCGGTAAGTAGTATAAATCCATTTCCATGCCCTCCAATCTAACCATCCAAGCGTAAACACAGTTACCCACATACACTCATCTCATTTACTCTTTAACTCCCATTCCGAGAAAACAATGGCGAGAGCTGGGACTCTGGAAGTGGACGTGGAGATCAAATCCCCGGCGGACAAGTTCTGGGAGAACATCAGAAACTCCACCACTCTGTTCCCCAAGGCCTTCCCCGACCAGTACAAGAGCATTGAGGTCCTCCAAGGCGACGGCAAGGCACCCGGCTCCATTCGCCTCTTCACCTACGCAGATGGTATGTATGTGATATTCAAGTTTTAAAGAGCAATTTAATTTACACACTAAAAATTTTACAGGGAAACGAAAGTATTTTGGTGACCTAACTAAAAACTGTAAATTTTTTAAGTTTTAAAGATTTTGACTGCATTGAACTTCTGGGTTTACAGGATCTCCGCTGGTGAAGGTGTCGAAGGAGAGCATCGACAGCGTGGACGAGGCGAAGAGGTCGGTGTCGTACAGCGTGATCGAAGGAGATCTGCTCAAGTACTACTGCACTTTCAAAGGCCACATCGTGGTTGCTCCAAAGGAGGAAGGTTGCCTGGTGAAATGGACGTGCGAGTACGAGAGGGTGAGCGACGATGTGGAGGTTCCGCACGTGATCAAGGACTTTGTGGTCAAGAACTTCAAGGAAGTTGACGAACTGGCTCTGGCGGCTTAAAGAAGAAGAAGAAGGGCGCGCGGCTAGTTGTTCCGGTCCAGAAAGCTGGGAGATCTCGTCCGAGCCGTACTATTATGAAATGGTTGTTTGTTCAATTGAATAAGCTGCTTTTGCGTTGTCATACTCATAAGTCATATGCATTTGCAGCTCGATTATTATTATTATTATTATTATTATTATTATTATTATTGATTATTGATGTGACTTGAATCGGACTATCAGCCGCTACGACTGGTAATCGGGGGTCTCGATATAGTGAAACTGGCTCTCTCTCGCCCGTGGACGTAGCTAACACACATCGTGTTAGTGAACCACGTAAATCGTGTGTCGTGTTTTCGATTCTCGCTTTCGTATTCTTGCTTTGTCGATTCCTGCGATTTCCCGATCCGTAGCAGCGCGTTCATAACAAGTGGTATCAGAGCCGCGACTGGAAATCATGTTAGGGTTTTCGATTCAGAAGAATGACGTCGGTGAACATGGAGATCGAAAAGTTCACGGGGAAGAACAGCTTCGCTATATGGCATATCAAGATGCAGGCTTTATTAAAACAGCAAGGGCTGTGGGGGCCGCTGTCTGCGAAACAGAAGAAGGCAGCCGTCGATTGATGAGTGGAATACCCTGGAGGAGAAGGCCCACTCGACCATCATGCTATCGTTGTCTGATGACATCATCATTGAAGTCGCTGCTGAGAAACTGCCGCGGGCTTGTGGTTAAAGTTGGAGAGTCTGTATATGACGAAGTCCTTAACCAACAAGCTGCATCTCAAGCAACGGTTGTTCAGCTTGAGGATGCATGAAGGTACGCCTTTGAGGGAACATCTCGAACAACTTAACTCTATTTTGCTGGATCTGCGTAATATAGATGTTCAAGTTGATGACGAGGATGCTGCCCTAATCCTGCTGGTTTCTTTGCCGAGTTCATATGAGAATTTCGTTGACTCTTTTATTGCCGGTAAAGAAAGCGTGTCATTGGAAGATGTCAGGTCTGCTATCCATATGAGAGAGATCAGACATAAGGCGTCCGGATCTGGTACAGGTGGTGAGGCATCGGGTTTGGCTGTTACAGGTGGAAAGGGAAAGAAGAAATCTGGTAAAGGGAATTCGAATAAGAATTCCAAGTGTCCCGGTCCACAGCCAGGTGATGCTTGTCAGAACTGTAAGGAAGTGGGGCATTGGAAGTACAACTGTCCCAAGAGAAGAGGGCAACAGAAGAAACAAAGTTCAGTTGCCGTGGCAGAAGTGAACAGTTCTGAAGACGATCTCGCCTTGGCTGTAGATGAGAAGGCACATCGTGGGGATGTGTGGTTTCTGGATACTGCAGCCTCATACCATATGTCTCCGAACAGGGATTGCTTCACAACCTACGAGCAGATAGATGGTGGTAACGTGGTCATGGCTAATGGAGCTGTCTGCAAGGTTGTTGGAATCGGGTCCATAAATGTTCGGACACATGATGGTTCGTTCTGTGCCGTGAATGATGTCAGGCATGTTCCACGAATGACAAAGAACCTGATCTCCTTGAGTCTACTCGACAACAAGGGTTTTAGTTTCAAAGGAAAAGGTGGAGTTGTGTATGTCTGCAAAGGTTCAAGGAAGGTGCTGAAGGGCGTGAAGCGTGGGACCTTGTATGCATTACAAGTGTCTGTGTTGTCTGGTTCTGCTGCAGTTGCATCTTCTCAGGTTCATCAGGAAGATATGACCACTCTCTGGCACATGAGACTGGGGAATATGAGTGAACGGGGGATGCAAATTCTGTCGAAGAGGGATCTTCTTTGCGGGCACAAGATGCAGAATTTGGAATTCTGCGAGCATTGTGTATTTGGGAAGCTACATCGCAGCAAGTTTTCCAAGAAGGGTATCCACCGGACGAAGGGGATACTAGATTACCTCCACTCCGACTGTTGGGGTCCTTCACGAGTTGAATCCATTGGAGGCAGCAAGTATTTTCTGTCTATTATTGATGATTATTCAAGATTTACTTGGATTTTCATGATGAAGCAGAAAAGTGAGGCTTTCACGAAGTTCAAGCAGTGGAAGACATTGGTGGAGAATCATACCGGGAAGAAGATCAAGAAGCTCCGAACGGACAATGGTCTTGAGTTCTGTAATTCTAAGTTCAACGAATTTTGCAAGGATGAAGGGATTCCCCGTCATCGGACTGTGAGACATACAACCCAGCAGAATGGCGTTGCAGAAAGGATGAACAGACGTTGTTGGAGAGAGCACGGTGCATGCTCTCTAATGCTGGACTAGAGAGAAGATTCTGGGCAGAAGCAGTGAACATGGCGTGCTTCCTGATCAACCGTGGACCTCATACAGGTATTGAGTTGAAGACTCCTTATGAGGTGTGGTATGGTAAGCCTGCTGATTACTCATCACTTAAAGTTTTTGGGTGTCCTGTTTATTATCATGTGGATGAGGGTAAACTGAACCCAAGGGCAAAGAAGGGTGTATTTGTGGGTTACGGAGATGGAGTTAAGAGATTTCGAGTCTGGTCACCTTCTGAGCATCGAGTTATACTCAGTAGAAATGTGATATTTGATGAGAAGTCTATGTTTAACCCCATGTTGAAGGTTACTGTTGTTGAAGGTAGCAAGAATGTTGATAAGCAGGTGGAGCTGCAAACTCTCAATGAGAGTGAGTTTGAGCACCAAGGTGGAGAAGATCAACATGATGAGGATGTCTCTGCAGAGCCAGAAAGTTCAGAGTCCAGTGCACGAGCTAAACAGTCTATTGCTTCTGGTAGACCGAAGAAAGCGACTGCAGGAGTACCTCCATAGAGGTATGGGTTCGAGGATGTGGTGGCGTATTCATTTCAGGTTGCTGAGGAAGTGGATTCAGGAGAGCCATAGTCCTATAGAGAAGCAGTTTCGGGTGGTGAAGCTGATCAGTGGCTTGCCGCAATGGGAGATGAGATGGAATCCCATGACAGGAATCAGACTTGGGAGCTAGTCAAACGACCACAGGGAAGAAAGATTGTTACAAACAAGTGGATCTAAAAGAAGAAGGAAGGAATCACTTCTAAAGAGGGCATGAAATTTAAAGCTCGGGTGGTTGCACGAGGCTTCTCGCAGAGGGAAGGAGTTGACTACAATGAGATTTTCTCACCAGTGGTCAGACATACTTCGATCAGAGTGCTACTAGCAATAGTGGCACATTATGACTTGGAGCTCGAGCAGCTAGACGTGAAGACAGCTTTCCTACATGGAGAGTTGGAGGAAGAAATCTACATGACTCAGCCAGAAGGATTCGAGGTTCCGGGAAAAGAAGAATATGTTTGTAAGCTGAAGAAGTCCTTGTATGGACTTAAGCAATCTCCGAGGCAGTGGTACAAGAGATTTGACAGTTACATGCTTGAGCTGGGCTACAGCAGAAGTCCATATGATTGTTGTGTGTATCACAACAAGGTGGAGGATGGTTCGTTGATCTATCTTGTTCTGTATGTGGATGATATGCTCATAGCTGCGAGGTCAAAGTCTGATATCCAGAAGTTAAAGGGGCTTCTCAGTGTTGAGTTTGAGATGAAGGATTTGGGAGCTGCTCAGAAAATCTTGGGTATGGAGATTTACAGGGACAGGTCGAAGAAGAAGCTCTTCTTGTCACAGAAGAGCTACATCCAGAAGATACTGTCGAGGTTTGGCATGTCTTCAGCAAAGCCCTTAAATACTCCTAGTGCTTCAAATGTTCATCTATCCTCAGCTTATGCACCGCAGTCAGAGGCTGAGAAGAGTACATGTCGAGAGTCACATATGCTAGTGCAGTAGGTAGCTTGATGTACGCTATGGTATGCACTAGACCTGATCTTGCACATGCTGTTAGTGTTGTCAGCAGGTTTATGATACAACCTGGGAAGGAGCATTGGCAGGATGTGAAGAGAATCTTCTGGTACCTTAAGGGTACACCTGATGTGGGAATTAGCTTCGGAAGTGATACAGAGTGCTTGGTGTCTGGGTATTCTGACTCGGACTATGCTGGAGATGTTGACACGAGGAGATCAATGACCGGTTATGTATTCACTCTTGGGAGTTTTGTAGTGAGCTGGAAGGCAACTTTGCAGTCGGCGGTGACATTGTCTACTACTGAGGCAGAGTATATGGCGTTGACAGAAGCTGCTAAGGAGGGAATATGGTTAAAGGGACTGGTTGGTGATCTGGGTCTACATCATGATCAGGCAGTGGTGTATTGCGACAGTTTGAGTGCAATATGCTTGGCCAAGGATCAAGTCCACCATGAGAGGACTAAGAACATCGACGTGAGGTATCATTTCTTGAGGACAAAGAAGAGGATTAAGGTGAAGAAGGTTGGCACTGCGGATAATCCTGCTGATATGTTCACGAAGCCGGTTCCACATGGCAAGTTCCAACACTGCTTGGACTTGCTGAATGTCTTGAGTGGATGACTCCGCCCTGCGGGGCATTCATGGCGGGAGAGAGAGAGAAGGAGCAGAGTACATCAGAGATTTCAGAGGAAGAGGATTCAAGTCAAGGTGGAGATTTGTTGATGTGACTTGAATCGGACTATCAGCCGCTACGACTGGTAATCGGGGGTCTCGATATAGTGAAACTGGCTCTCTCTCGCCCGTGGACGTAGCTAACACACATCGTGTTAGTGAACCACGTAAATCGTGTGTCGTGTTTTCGATTCTCGCTTTCGTATTCTTCCTTTGTCGATTCCTGCGATTTCCCGATCCGTAGCAGCGCGTTCATAACAATTATTATTATGGTTAGCTCGCATTTTGGCTATCTAATGCTTGCTGTCAAGTAATTAATCGATTATTGCACTATCACATTTGGAGTCAGGAATTAGGAGCTCCTACGTAATAAAATAAAATTTTAACAAGGGACTCCCTGAATTGACTTGACATCATATATTATGATAAGTGAACTAATAACATATGAGAGTATCTAGATGGACTGAATTACATATTATTAATTTTTATATTTATTTTGATAGTTGGTCATGGTGTTAACCCACAAATTAGACTAGCCATTAGACAGGTTGATTACTTTTTATAATAAATTACTCGTAAATAAGGAAGACACTAACAATAAATTTGATACTTCTCACTTTATCTCCTATAAATCCATCTAGTATTTGAGAGTAAATTTTTTTGGATTACTGAGGAAGGTAAACGACTCTCTCTCTCTCTTCTTTATCTCTCCTTTCTCGTTTCTCTAATTTGAAACCTAGATTTGATGGCCGCCTCGTCGTCGGCAGGGATGTCGGCAGGCGAGGGCTCCTCATGGGCGAGTCTGTTCTCGGTGGCACCGGATAAGCGTCTCACCTACAGGACGCCGGAGAAGATTAAAGACGGATTTCGAATCCCGTAAGTGGTTATGAAGAAGGGCGCTGAACATTGGAAAGACTCGTTGGTGGGTCAATTCATCGGGAAACGTCCTCAGGTGGCGGAGCTATAGTCATGGGCTAATCGATTATGGGGGAGAGACGGTGTGGTACGCGTTTCGCGATTCGGTCCTAAGCTTCTGGTTTTCCAATTTCCTTCGGCTTCGTCGTGTGATTGGTTTTTCAAGTCTGGTCCGTGGCATTTTATGGGAAATCCTGTCTTCTTTCGTAAATGGGAGGTGGGGATACAGCCGGTTGCACCAAGAGTGGAGACGTTGCCGATTTGGGTTAGAATTTAGGGATTACCCCTTGAGTATCTGGGTCAGGATGGAATAGAGTGGGTTGCGAGCACGCTGGGCAAACCTCTATGGACATATCATAAGACGAGATTTGGGGATCAGTTAGGGTTCTCTAAAGTATGTGTGGAGTTATCAGCTGACTGTGAGTTTCCTTGGAGTATCAGGTTGTACCCTGACAATGATCCGAACTTTGAAGTGAGGGTCGCTTATTCGCACCTCCCTAAGATTTGTTCCTCTTGTTGTATGTTTGGGCATAACTGCCAGCAAGAACCAAAGAAGAAGTGGCGACTCAAAGGAGGGGCGGGGGCAGAAGATGAGTGTACTGGTGAGGAATAGGCACAAGGTGCTGCTGTTGTTGGTAATCAAGGAAGTGATGAGGAAGGCAATGAAGTGGCTGATCCTCATTTAGTTGTGGTTGTGGAAGAGGCACGAGGTGTTGGTGTTGTCGGTAATCAAGGAAGTGATAAGGAAGGTAGAGAAGTGACTGATCCTCAGGGAAGCAAAGTTATGCAGAGAAAAGAGGTCGAGGTTTCTACTCTGGATGTTGAAGATGGCAATGCTCCTTCATCAATTGGGAGCCCACCACTGAGCTTTGCCCAAATTTTAAGAGGATCACCGCCTTTGGGTGGGAGTCCTTCTGAGATTGGGCTTTTAACTGAGCTTGGTAAGCCACCATATCCTGAGAGTTTACAGGCTCAGCTGACTCAGGGTGGCAAGGGCAATGAAAATGTGCAGGCTAAGATTGACAAAGGGAAGAAGGTGTGGTTAGACTCTCCTTTAGTCCCATATACCAGCCATAGAGAGGAAAAGGTGGTAGGAGGAGAGGTAGGAGATGAAGATACTCACTTGGAATACAAGAGGCTTTAAGGCTGATAGTAAGTATAAAGCTATAGTAAAGAAAATAAACAAATACAGTATAGATATAGTTGCTATATTAGAACCTAGATAAGAGTCTCTGAGGCAGATGAATTGATTGAGAAGAGGTTTCCTGACTTGAAATCCAAGACTAAGCACAACTCAGCTGGTTTGGGGAAGATTTGGCTTCTCTGGAGGGAGGAAGTTTCACTTTCTGTTCTTCACTCTTCAGATGAGTTTATTCAGTTTATGGTTGGGGGATTACAACCATTCTTTTGCACTGTGGTCTATGCATCTAATGAGGAAAAGGAAAGACAGATTCTATATTGAGAGCTAGCCAGTATTCGAGTCACTCATATGCCTTGGATGGTGCTGGGTGATTTTAACGGTATTAGGCATCCTACTGAAGCGTCTAATAATCCAAGGGTGGACTCAACTATGACTTTATTTCAGGATTGGATTGTTGAGTTGGAGATGGAGGAGCATCAGGCAAGTGTGCCATGGTTTACCTGGATGAACAAACAAGCAAATAACCCAATAGCAAAGAGATTGGATAGAGTTCTGATTAACTTTGACTGGATGGATTCTGTTAAGGAGATCAAGGTTCATTTTCAAGCCCCTGGTGTTTTGGATCACTGTCCTGTATTGGTTGATACAGAGAGTTCTATGAAATCCCTGCCCAAGCCTTTTAAGTTTTGGCTTCGTCATCCTCGTTTTGATGAGCTACTTGAAGAGGCTTGGAGGAGTAGAGTTACTGGTCACCCTCTGATCAGAGTTTGCAAAAAGTTGAAGAACCTTAAAAACCTGCTAAGGAAGCTTAACAAAGAGGAATACTCTGATATTAGGGAGAGAGTTAAGGAAAAGGAGGCTAGCCTTCATTTGATGCAGCAGGAGGCTCTCACTGATCCAACTGAGGGTAATTTTGAAGAAGAGAGGAGACTGAGTCAAGAATATAAAGCTCTATTGGATGCAGAGGAAAGTTTCTTAAGACATAAGTCAAGGGAGAGTTGGTTGAAAACTGGTGATATGAACTCAGAATATTTCTATCGATCAGTTAAGTCAAAGCAAAAGAGGAACACTATTAGAATGCTAAAGAATGAGCAGGGATAGAAGGTTCAAGAGGTAGATGAGATGGCTCAGATTTCTGTCAGATTCCATAAGAATCTGTTGGGGGTTGCTGATAATGAGGTTGAGACAGTCTGATGAGTTCTATCCTAGGCTATTAAAAAGGACACTTACTAAGGAGCAAACTACTGGCCTATGTGATGGTTTCACTGATGAGCAGATAAGAGATGTGATGTTTGGGATGGATGCTGATAATGCTACTAGGGTTTTCTGCAACATTCTTTCATTATGCATGGCCATTGATAGGCTCTGAGGTAACCTCTGCTATCCGTTATTGCTTTGAACAAGATAGAATACCTCGCCCTGTTAATGCTACTATTCTTTCCCTGATCCCTAAGGTCCCCAACCCTGATGAAATGAAAAATTTCAGACCTATATCCTGTTGCAACATCCTGTATAAGTGCGTCTCAAAACTGATTGCAAATAGGTTGAGCAGTGTGCTTTCATTTTTAATTAGTAAAAACCAAACAGCGTTTGTGAACGGGAGGCTTATTGGGGAAAACATTCTTCTAATTCATGAAATGGTCGACGGTTTCTGTGTGGTGTGGTTAGAAAATCTGGCTCCTAATAGCGTGACATGCTTAAATTCCTTTTGTTCTCCATTAGTCTAGCTAGTATTCTTTCGTCAAATTTCAAAAGACATTTACACATAAAGTTAAATTCAATGTGGACTACAAACTAATATTATCTTTATATATATAGAGAAATTATTTCATCTCCAAATGTTACATGTTGATACCATTACTAATTTTAACGTCACAAGCCGAGCTCAAAGCTAGTATAAATGTTTAGTATTCCGTATTGGTTGTTGGGTAGTTTCAAACTTTCACACAATTTGGCAAAATAATTAAACGATAAACACAATCGCTCTCTGACCAACAAGTTGGATAGACTATAGCTGTTTATGTTCAAATCATCAAATGGCTACTAGCTAGACTCCACACAATACAAAAGATGGATCAGCTAGGCTTGACTTTTTTTTTTTTTTTTTAACATAGCTAGGCTTGACTATGTACAATTTATACACTCTCTAGAAAGTGGACAGACAGGGTAGCTAGCTAGCTAGGTAAACAAATTCTTCATCAAACTTGGGAATTGTCCTTGATAAGCAACGGCGCCCTGTTATCCGAAGAACACTTGACATCGTGAGCACACACTTTTCTTCCTTCATCTTCTTTGATCCTCCCCCACAGTATCGTATAGTACCCCATTCCACACACCACTGTTCCTATCACACTATCATACCACAAAACGCAACAAATTCATCATAAATCCTAACCCTGAATTTTTAACCAGGGTAAAAAAATTAATTAGTTACCTTCCATAGTGCAGACCATTCACAAAGAAGCTGACACCAAAAAATGTAGCCCAAACAATTCTGAATGGCTGGAACATGGCTACATATAAACTACCCTTTGCTCTTGCGCTCCAGACATGAACACTGCTCCTAATGATGCTTCCGAAGATCGCCTAGTCACATCGAAAATCGTTACTCCACATGTTAGATAAACAAGGTACCAAAGAGTTAGATAATATTAAGTGTACAATGTGTTCCCGCCGAGAAAGAACTCACCGTGACCAAAATGACCATAGATTCCAGGCCAACAATCTTGATTTTCCAGGCACCGAGGTCTCGTTCTACGGCCGAAGCGAAGATTGCACATTGAACGGTCCCGGCTAAGCTATAACACGACGCCACTTCCATCACTTTGGGATTTCGTTTCACTGTGTCCGACTGTCCGTACATACACAAATTGCCCAAACTGGTCATCAATATTCATCATCCAACCCGAACCAAACGCCCGAATAAAATGTAATTAACGTCGCCGTCGTCGACGGGATGATTCGTACGATACCTGGAGGAAGTTCCAAATCGAGACACAGAGAGAAGAAGCGGCGAGCAGGAGGCAGCCGGCGGCCCAACTGTCGTCGTCAGCCAACGAGTAGAAGACGAAACGGTGCTGTTTTTGTTGGAGATGAGGGGAAGGAGACGGGCGAGCTTCTCGTATGTAAGGGCCTTTGTACGTTACCACTGTGATTGCTCCCATAGCCGAGATCAAGGCTCCGATCAGCTTGAACTTGAAGCTTGAGCTTGACCAGTGCGTTGACTTGTTGATGGCTCTGCCGCCAAGGAGGACGTCAAGGACGGAGGAGAAGGCAGGAATCAAGAGGCCCATTGCACATACGACGATGGGCGAGCTGTAGACCAGGCCCATAAACGCGAGGTTTTGAGACAGGGCTATCCTGCAAGGCCGGAGATCCAGGGGTAAATATATTAGGCCCGGTTTAATGCGGCCCGGATATCAATTGGCAGGCCCATGGATGACAACTAGAATTAGGTGGCTTTTAACATCTCTGCAATTAAATTTAATTAATGGATGGACCCCGTCATCCAAAAACAATGACAAGATGCTTTTGTCGGCTCTAAATTCGTAAATCCGTTATATTCATTACCAGTCAATAAGCAGTATTTTTCTTATATAAAAAATATACAATATTTCACAACAGAATTTCAGCGCTTGGATAAAATTAATGATTCAGATTAAATTATATTTCATTATGTCTAGTTTTCTTGATGAGGGGTGTCTTTAATGTTTTAATATGGATTTAAAAAAAATTGGCATTGCAAAAATGAATTTATTAGAATTTATATTCATTTTATATATTTTGGAAAAATTGTATTAGAATAAATAAATTGTATTAGAATTATCTATATTATCATGCAATGTGTTCAAAACTGGACCGGATCATGAACCAGAAAAGTTAGTGCTTGGTGTTTCCTTGGTGTTGTAACGGTAACCGTTATAGCATCGTTGGGTTAACCGTTGATAGAACATTCATGCGCTACAACATAGAAGACACATATAATACGATAATTTATGAGCGAATTTATCATTAACCATAAACAATTTTTAATTTCATGTCATCTGTCACCAAAAAGTTCTAGCAAAAGCATTCAAACTATCTCAAAAAATAAATCATAATACCATGGTGATAATTCGTAGTGAACCAAATAAATCCAACAAGGAGGTTGAAAATTGAAAACCAAAGGAAGCATAAATAGATTTCTTGATTGAGGCTGGATAGTCTAATTAATTTACGTTAAATTTTCCTTTCGTGGTTAAAATAGCAAACCAGTTTACCGGTTAAATCATGATGGTTTATCTAGTTTCAAGTTAAAGCGTTCAAAACCGTTTCGTCCATCTCATACCTTCCAATCAAATGAACCGAACCACTATGTTACTGTATCAGTAATTCTACTAGCTCAACCGTTGTTCCAATTCGGTTCTTATAACAATATTATCATGGTATAGTTTTCATACCATATTTCATGTTACGTCATCACCATTGTATAAGTCTATATTATCAGGATATGTTTATGGTTAAGAAAACTTTAACCATAGATCTCATACCACTCTTTTAGTTTACCATGTTCACCACCCCCCAATGACATTTAGACACGATAATAACAAACAGGACTCACCCGGTAAAACCCATGAAGAAGTAGCGAGCCAGTAGCGGGAAAACGGGCCGTGGTTGCTGTTGCTGTTGCTGCTGTTGTTTCTCGTCAAGAATCTCATCGTTCTTTCCTCCAGCTGATCCCGACCACCAGGATCTGTGGTAGAGAAAGGAAAAGGGAAACAGAAAGAGAGTCCCGAGCGCATTTACATAGACGACGAACACGTAAGGGCTCATCACCATCCGATTCACCATTCCCCCCGACAGCACCGTTTTCGCCATTATCGTCAGTGCAATGGTGCAGCCTTCCATCCCAACCATCGCGGCAAACGGCGCCGCCGCTAATGACGAGCTAACCCTCTCCAAACCTGCTTTCATTTTCCGTCGTCGCGTTGCTAATAATTCATGTGGGTTTTCTGTGAGAGTTTTCATTGGGGGGACCTCTTGGTTATAATTCATGTGGACAGGAAAAAAAATATGTGGAAAGAGGCAGCCTTTGAGTAATATGGGAAGGTAAAGAGGGGAAGAAGCGTGTCGTGTGACTCAAACTCGATACAAAGGGAGAGAGTGGAGGCGTGATGTGGCAAATCATGTCGTGGTGTTCTTGTGGCTACATTTGTTTTTGTTTGGTTTTGGGATTGTTTTGTGTATATATTGTTATCTAATGGGAGGAAATCAAATACGGGGTTTAGAAAGGAAGTAAGTGAGGTGGGAAAATATTATTCTTACTGAATCTTGTAGTTTTGGGTTCGTGGCCAAGATTGATGATGGCCCCTCCATTCAAAATAAAATTACTATAATATATGTAAGAAATTATCTCGGCCAACCTACGTCAGCAAGAAGCCAACAAATTATAAGATAGAAAGCCAAACACAGAGAGAAGTCCACATTTGGGCGGCCATCGTCAGCAAAGGAGCCAAACATTTTATACTTTAAAATTTCAATTACCTCGTGTCGGGGTGTATCACAAATAATATTGCTGCGATATTAATTAGGTAAGGTGACTTGTTAGCTCGATTGGCACAGGTAGGCCATGCGAGACCATAACACAGGACCAAATGGAGTCCAGTAGTTTAGATGGACATTACTTGCTGGCTTGCGAACAGAAGACTGGAATCATCTGCTCACACCGGCATATCCAGAATACAAGTAGAGTATTGGACCGAATTTGAGCAGAAAATTAGATACCGTAAACCATGCCGAAGTCATGATTTTGATGTCGGGGGGCCAAAATTCGAATAATTATATGTATTTTTTAACCTAATAAAATGAGTTAAATTGGTATATTAATGGCATGTTTAAAAAAAATTCATTGAAGGGATTAACAATTTACTATAAATTTGGGTCATCGCCTCGTCGGAGGTATATATTAATGGCATGTTTCAATAAAATGAGTTAAGTTGGGCTGCTGCTGGTTGAAATCGATGGATTGGTGGAGAAAATTGGGCCGTCAGAGTTTCGGAACAGATGGCAGATCGCTTCCTTTCTTTGCTTTGCGGTGGGTTCTCATTTTGATTTTTCCTTTCTGTTGGTGACGGGGGAAAAACATAATGACAGAGAAATTGGGGTTGGGAGGCGGATTGGGGTTGGGATACAAATAGTAGGTTGGGCCTTAAATTTCTAATGAGTGAGAGGGCCTGGGGTTGGAAGGCGGATTGAGATTGGGGTTGGCAGGGAAAAACATAATGAGAGAAGGATTGGGTTTGGGAAGCAGATGGAGGGTTGGGCCCTAATGAGTGAGATGGCTAGGCCTTGAGTTTTATAGGCCCTAGATATTACACCATGGAGGAGGAGGGTTGGGCTCGAGCCCAGTGTGACCTCCCCCTGGTTCCACCGTTTGCGCAATATTGCAGGGTTACTTGGGTGAGAATACATATAGTGAGAGAGGAATTTTACAATGCTAGCTATAGGTTTTTGTCTTTATGGTACAACTTAAAATTGTACCTTTAACGTTATGGTACAACTTCAAATTGTATCTATATTTTTTGTGCAACTTTTTTTATGGTACAACTTGAACTTGTACCTTTATGTGATGGTACAACTTCAAGTTGTAAAGTTGTACCATAACATAATGGTACAAATTCATTTATGGTACAACCTAAACTTATACATTTAGAGACAATAACAGGGATGAATGTGTATCTCCATGGATGGTTCAGTTGTCCCCTCGCCTTCGAGTACCGCAGCGGGGGGAATCCTTCGAAGCGACAGTGGCAGGTTTATCAAAGCTTTTGCCGTGAACTTGGGAGGGGGTACTATCACAAGGGCAGAGCTAGTAGGAATAGAGCAAGGGTTGAAGTTAGCATGGGATCTTGGAGTAAGGAAGGTCCTCGTTCAAAGTGACTCTACAACAGCAATTGATCTCATTGAGGCGGCCTCGCAACATAATCCTCATTATAGACACATTGTCGAGATTAGACAGTGGTTGAGTCGGGACTGGCAGGTCAAGCTGGAGCATATCTTTCGGGAAGCCAATCATACCGCCGACTATTTGGCTTCTCTAGGGCACTCTCTTCCTGTAGGCCTTCATGTGTTTGATGTGCCTTCGAGCATGCTAGCTCATTGGTTGTACTTTGACAGTATTGGGGTTCAAAACCCGCGTTACCTTAATACTTAAAGGTTGGGGCGCCCTTAGCGCTCCATTTTCCCACCAAAAAAAAAAATAGAGGCAAGTGATACAATCCAACCAACCACTTGCGACAACCCAGCCACCCAGCTGCACACACCAACTCTTGCACTTCAGAATCTAAACCCAGTGTCGTTTCTGTCAGGAACTGGTAGGAAAGAATCGGTTGAAGGTGTGATTAATCACTCTCCTTAGAGTGTTATTTGTCCCCACTACAAATTGCTGGTAGGCTCGAGCAAGCCACCCCCAGAAGTCCCTTCAATTTTAAGTCTGGAAGCAGCAATCTTGCAGACTTCTGTGGTTATGAAAGAAAGATGGAAAACGGGAAGAAGAAGAATTCTCTCGCGTCCATCAAAAAGAGTTATGGCAGTCATCTATTTATAGTTGTGAAAACTGGAAGTTACCTCCAAAGAGACGCATCCTTTCACAAAAAAAGTTAGTCACCTTTCTTGAAAGGACACATCCTTTCACAATATTCAAACGCTAATTAATTAATATAAAATTAATTAATTAAACTGCCAAAAGACTCAATTCTTATACTTTCCTTCTCCCATCAATGTCGCATTACAACTCAATTGACTAACTCTGACAATCCCCCACTTAGTCAACAAGAGTTGAGAATAACTGCCGCGAACAAGTAACACATACATAAAGGTATCTTTTCGATTTGAACCTTTACCTAGTGTAAGCAACTCAAAGTTGATAACGAATCAGTGACGGGCTTCATCCTAGGAGTCACGATCCAAAGCTATAAACGGAGATGCCACACACGTACTTTTCTCTTCTCTAAACCACAACCACCAACAAGGGTAGCACTCTTATGGCCATGTGTTGATCCTGTTTCATGAGCATATACAAAAGTTGACATCCACTTTTGTTAGAGCGGCACCACTCTTAATGCTCACATAGGTGACATTCTAAATGAATTCATTAAGAGTTCTATAACTCATCTCAAGAGTTCTATAACTCACCCTTTTTTGGACTAATTTACTTGTACAAATAAATTAGTGCATCGGTTAGAGTAACTTGTTATTACCACATTGAACGTTTTAATTAGTGAATACCTAAAGAAAAGGTTGGGTTCCCATTACTTCTAACATCACATGAGGTCTCAATCCCATCCCTTGGGATGTCTCATAGATCATGCCTCTTGGTAATCACTTGGTAAGAGAATCTGCCAAATTATTGCTTGATCGTATATACACAATAGAAATGATTACATTAGTAATCAAATATCTAGACTTACCATTGCAACTCTTGACAAAGTAACCTCACTATCACAAAAGACGGAAATGGCTGACATCGGTTGTGGCCACAACTCTATACTTAAGAACATGTCTCTTAGCCATTGTGCCTCTTTTCCAACGGCCGCAAGGGCTAGGAATTCATATTCCTTAGTGGAGTGTGTAACACACTTTTGTTTCTTCGACCCCAATAAATAACTCCATCACCTAGTGTAAAATCCACCTGTTGTAGATTTATTATCACTAGAACTTGCTATCCAACTAGCATCAAAACCATCTCCCTCACAATTCTACCACTTGCCGAACTATCATGAAATAATTCTATTTAATTTTTCATGGTCTTACTTATTGAACTTTCACAACCACTACATTGATCTAATTGTTTACCAATGGTATGGACTAATTAAATTATCATACCACAAACAATTCAGACATTATTAGGAATATCATCTAATTACTTACCAATGGAATTGGTCAAGATAACTTGAGATGCCACAAGCAATTCAGTTGCATTTCCATATTGTATTGGAAATACCATCTAATTACTTACCAATGACATTTCATGAAGGTAACTTGACATACCACAAGCAATTTAAATGAATATTCTAAGTCAATCGTCTAATTACTTACCAATGGTATACACTTCATAAATGTACCATAAGTAATTCAGACTTTAAGTTCAATATGATCATCTCAATTGAGCTCTCATGCCAAATTGTTTTCCAATGGTATATGTCTACATAATCGATAAACAATTCTGACAAATATCTTCACATAATAATCAAATGTCAAATTGTTTTCCAATGGTATAGTGTATGTATACCATAAACAATTCTGAAGATGATTATTTTGATGATCACCATGCTTTGGCAAACTTATTCAATCCCTATAAGGATCCATCTTAGTTTCATTTTCCTTGCTCTCATGGCATATGAAACATGACATCATAAACCAATACATGATAAACAAATTACCAAATCGGGGAAACGCTTTTCACCATTATTTCAATTTACTTCAAGATGACAACCCAAAACAATTTTGTTATCTAAACCAAATTGTTCCATCCTGCAAGCATCAAAATAGAAGCTCATCCAAATTCAAATACAATTGAATTTTCTTGAACTCTTCTCATAATAGGAATTATGAGTTTGTTCTCATCTCAAATACTACAAAAGTATTTGATATCACTTAACCAAACCAATTCACCAAATTGGTTCATCAAACACCAAATTGAATTCCAATTTTTTCTCTCAAACCATGTTATAACATAAACATGGAAACTGAACATGAGCAACATTATCTAGCAATCATGTACTCTGTCTACGAATGTATCAAGAATAAGGTACAGATTGTTACCTATTTCCGATTCTTGTCCAAATGTCATTTGCCTCAGTTTTTAAGGAATGTCAGAGTGCCTCTCCCCCTTCATGGAGCAACCTCCACCTTTCTACCATTACAGATCCTTATGCATTGGACCATCATTCATTCGCATGGTCCAGGAACTGAGTTCCTCTCAATATATGCCTAACCAGATGCATGCAATGCATCCATTCTATCTTTGATGACAACTGAATGCCACTTTGCCATTTTTCTTCTCCAGGAACCAATCAAGAAAAAGAACAAACATATATATGCAAAATATAACATCCATTGCAACTTCCACAGGGTTACGATGCATGAATTAATTTTCTTGTTCAAATCAACCATGCAGCTACATAGCATAGGCCATAGGGACAGTTACACCCTGGTTACTTTAACGCTGACAAGCAAAATTATTTTATGGCAAACTTTATTAATGAATCAAATCCCACCAAGCACGAAGGATTACATTGATTAATTAATCCTGGCAATCTTAACGATCACTGTTTCACTGATAATCACGGGAGGCATGGAAAATGTATTTCATCATGTAATCAATATATTCGCCGACATCTATTTACATAGCCGCACAGTTATATATATGTATACCAATCGAACCAATTAAACATCAATCAACAACTTGAAAAAGAAGAATGCATTACCCGGTTGTCATTCCTTTCTTTCTCTTATACAAAGGAAATGTTTCCAACGAATCGAACATTCTTTTCTGGCGTACCGATACTTCGAAGTCCGAAAACCAACGAACACAACAAGACAACGAGAACCACATTTAGCTTGTTGGAATCAGAAGCATACGCCTTCAACGTACTTTCCACTTCAGATTCAATTTTTTCAAACAAATAACACTCTAAGATTGTCAGGAACTGGTAGGAAAGAATCGGATTGAAGGCGTGATTAATCACTCTCCTTAGAGTGTTATTTTCCCCCACTACAAATTGCTGGTAGGCTCGAGCAAACCACCCCCAGAAGTCCCTTCAATTTTAAGTTTGGAAGCATCAATCTTGCAGACTTCTGTGGTTATGAAATAAAGAAGGAAAACGGGAAGAAGAAGAATTCTCTCTCATCCATCAAAAAGAGTTATGACATTCATCTATTTATAGTTGTGAAAACTGGAAGTTACCTCCGAAGAGTATAGGTGTCAATCGGGCGGGTTCGGGCTGGGTTCAATCGGGTTCGGGTTCAAACGGGTTGCGGGTTAGTCGGGTTGCGGGTTCATCGGGTTCGGGTTTATCAGGTTCAGGTTCAAACGGGTTGCGGGTTAGTCGGGTTGCGGGTTCATCGGGTTTGGGTTCAATCGGGTTGTGGGCAAATCGGGTTGCGGGTTCATCGGGTTTTGGGTCGGGCGGGTTGCGGGCGGGTCGGGTTTCGGGTTGTTCGGGCCAGCGCATCAAGTAACTTAACTCATTACTCATTACCAACTTACACATTTTATTACACTAATTTAAAATATTTTCTCAACTTTTTAACCAATTTATTTCTACCTCGTATATATATACTTTATTTTTTTGAAAAAAACTAGTCAAAATTTTAAATCAATTTGTATGACTTGCAAACTTGTTATGTAATTAATCATAATTGGTAAAGTATTATAGCTAATAGTAATGGTGATATCAATATTTGCAACCAAAAGACACCGTTAATTGTTTATTTGATATTTTAGTATTAATTCAGTAGTAATTGAATTAAAGTATCTAGTTTAGTATAACCATACAAATCTGGTATTTGGCGTGTGGTAATTGGCAAAAACATAGTGATAAAAGGAGTTATTTCAAAATAACTTATTGCCCAAATAACTTCAGTAAACTGTTGTCAAACGAGTTATTTGTAAAATTGTTCGAATTATCCTAAAAATTGAACCATTAAAGATTAGCTATCAAATTTAGTAAAATTATTGTGACTTCAATCATAACTTACTCAATAGCATATATCCTATACACTTAGCCTTACCCTCAATCAACAATATTAAGTTAGTATATGTTGTTGATTGTATACACTAAACCATCAATACATTATACACTAACCACATAACCTATACCCTAATCATATGTCATTGAGTTGTGATTTTGCTAGTATAGTTAATTTAAAAGTGAAATTCATACTTTGATTTTCAAAACATAGATAAAAAGTGATATTTGCTAATTGTTATACCCTAACCATATATCCTATACTTTACACCACATACATTGTACCCTGACCACGTACCATAAACATAAATTAAAAAGGGATCTCCTGCCGTTAAAGACTTCAAATGACTTCAAGTGAACATATGTTAATAAAAAATTTAGAACCGTCAAAACCGTCAAAACCATCAATATCTTATACCCTAACCATATACACCCTAAAGGCCTAAACCATATGTACCTTATACCTTATACCCTAACCATATACTTTATATCCTAAACAACGAACCGTCAAAGATTACTTATCAAGTTTAGTATAAATTGTTGTAACTAATGGTTAATTCATTTATTAGCCCATAAACAATTACATACATATATACATATTAGCCTTCAAAGCATATAAGAATAATTTTAACTAGTCATGCCCTCCATATAAAAGTTAAAGATTCATATTTCAAAAGCTAAAATTATGACAAACCAAAAAATTGAAAACACCAAATTTGTTTCCTTCTTTATTTTCACAAAATACTAAAATTTCCCTCCTTCTTTCTCCTTCCATACATTAGAAATACTCAATTTTTCCTCCTCTTTCTCTTCCATAAAATTGAAAGAAACAAATTACCCTCTTCTTTCCTTCTACAAAAAGTTGAAAAGTCAAAAGTTTTCCTCCTTATTTCTCTTTCATAATCAAAAAAATCAAACTTTCCCACTTCTTTCTCTTCCCACATATCAAAACCACAAAAATTCTCACTTGTTTCTTTTCTAAACAAATTCAAAGAACCAAATTTTCCTCTTCTTTCTCTTCCCAAAAACTTGAATACACCAAAATTTCCCTCTTCTTTTAAAAACATCAAATTACCAAATACATTACTTTACTTTATTTATATTTAATTGATAATTTTATTGAATAGTTAAATTAACCAAAATTTTAATTCATATATTATATTAATATTGTCATGATCTCAAGTGACCTTCATGTTTCAATTTTGGTAATTTTCTTAACATACGTAATATCAAGTGAGTTTCATATTTTTTGAATTTCTTATACGAAATGAAAAAATAATTTTACTTAAGTTTAGAATGAAAAACTTTATTTTGAAAAACTATGTATTGTATATTTTTATAATTATTCAAGTGGATTAGATGAAATTCGGGTTGAGTCGGTCGGGTTACGGGTTAGTCGGGTTCGGGTTAATCGGGTTGCGGGTAGTCGGGTTGCGGGTTAGTTGGGTTGCGGGTCGGGCGGGTTGCGGGTTGTTGACTTTTAGTCAATTCGGGTTGCGGGTCGGGTTGATCGGGCGGGTTAATTGGGTCGGGCTATGTTTTGACACCTATGCCGAAGAGGCACATCTTTTCACAGAAAAAGTTAGTTACCTTTCCCGAAAGGACACATTCTTTCACAATATTCAAACGCTAATTAATTAATTAATATAAAATTAATTAATTATATTAATTAATTAAACTGCCAAAAGACTCAATTCTTATACTTTCCTTCTCCCATCAATATCGTATTACAACTTTATTGACTAACTCTAACCGTTTCTATTCGGGCTTAATTGCAAGTTTGGTCACTCGAATTGCTATAAAATTTTGCGTTTGCCACTCAAATTAATTTATTCCATTTATAGTCACTCGAATTAGTTGAACAGTTCAAGTTCGGTCACTCTCCGTTTACCTCCGTTAACTTTGACTGACGTGGCGGTCAACTCTGACAGTTGACCGTTAAATGTGTGACGTGACAAATAAAAAATAATTAAAAAATAAAAATTAAATTTTTAAACATTACACATCATTATCACAAAAAATTATAATTATAAAAAATAAATAAAAAATTTATCACAAAAAGAAATTACACATCATTATTACAAAGAAATTATCACAAAAACAAACAACACAAAATTCCTTCCAGATTTCTTTGAAATCGGATTCGAATTTTCAGAGAGATGGACAACAATCAGTAATCGTCGTTCTGGCAGTTCAGCGACCAGCTGAGGGTGCAGGCCAACAACCTAGCGAACCTCTCGCTCAACGATTCGATCTGGAGCAGCTCCTACGCCAACAAGCGGCCGGAGCAGCGCCGGAACTTCGACATCTGGGTCGGAGCCGAGCTCAACAACATCAATTCTCCTTCTCCTCCCCCCGCCGCCGGCAAGCCCCAGGTAGGCTCCGATTGGAACGGATTCAACGACGGCTGGAAGGTCGGGTCGGGTTCGGTAACCGGGCCGAACATCAATTTCACCGGTTTGTTGAATAACAACAACAACCAGTCCGTAATCGGCGGCGGCGGTGGCGGTGGAAGTGGATCTCACCCGATGAACGTCGGGCTGAACGGAGGGTTCAACAAGGGGATCTACTCCAAGGGTGGATTGAACAACGGGGGTTTCAATTTTAATGTGAATCCGAGGGCTGGGAAGAACGGCAAGGGTTTTGGGATTGAAGATGAGCAGCAGAATCATCTCGTCGGCGGGAAGTTCGGCAAGAAGAACGGCGGAAAGAAGAACAACGATAGCAACGATACCGGGAAAGAAGGGAAAATGGGAAGCAGAATGGGGTTGACAAGAGGTTCAAGACTCTTCCTCCGGCCGAAGCTCTGCCCAGGAACGAGACCATCGGCGGGTATATCTTCGTCTGTAACAACGACACCAATGTGTTGTTTGTTTCTGTGTTAATTTCTTTGATAATGATGTGTAATTTCTTTTTGTGATAATTTCTTGTTTTCATATTTTATAATTATAATTTTTTGTGATAATGATGTGTAATTTCTAAAAATTTAATTTTTATTTTTTAATTAGTTTTTTATTTGCCACGTCACATATTTAACAGTTAATTGTCAGAGTTGACCGCCACGTCAGTCAAAGTTAACGGAGGTTAACGGAGAGTGACCGAACTTGAACTGTTTAACTAATTCGAGTGACTATAAATGGAATAAATTAATTTGAGTGGCAAACGCAAAATTTTATAGCAATTTGAGTGACCAAACTTGCAATTAGGCCTTTCTATTCGTCTAAAATGTTGTATATTTATTATACACAGAGCACTCCTATTCGTCTAAAACCTCCCCTGCACAAATGCCTAAACAAGCATACTAAATCTCTCTAGCAATTAAATGGCAGTCGAAATTTCAATTGCTTAGCTTTGGGAAAGTTCAAGCAATAATAACTAATAAGCCCGAGTTACTTTGTGAGATGGCCAAATACACTTGTATAGCCAAAACTTTGACGATTTTGCCAAATATAGCCACTTTTGGGGAAATACCAATAATAGCCACTTCCGTCCAATTCTTTGACGGTGTTAACCAAATAGCTGACTGGACTAACGACATTGCTGAGATGGTGGTGACATTTTTAAACAACATTGCCACATAGATTAATGAAAAACTAAATAAAAAAATAAAAATTGTCCAAACCCCACATCCCCCCCCCCTAAACCCAACTCCGGTTTCAACCCCACATCCCCCAAATCATCATCCTCTTCCTTCCCCTTCAAATCGAAACCCGTCAGACCACCTTCACCTTCGCATCATCTTCTCCAACCAGTTAACTCCCCCGAATCGATCTTCCCCTGTTATGCTGCTCGCCATCGTCTCCCACTACCGGCCACCATCGATCCGCCCCTATGCCATCGCACCCAGATCTTCATCGCTGTTGCAGTATCATCATCGTGGAGCACCCAGGGGACGGGGACGAATCAGGTCCAGCACCACGTGGCGGTGTTGTTCTTCGACGGGCCCGACGATCGGGAGGCGCTGTCAGACGCTTGGAGGATGTTGGAGCACCCAGGGATTTTGTCACCGTCGTGAGGTTCATCCCAGAGGAGAACGCCACCGCCGCCGGAGCAGCAGCACCAGCAGGAGGCGGTCGTCGCAGCCGTCGCGGATCTGAAAGTCGAGATCTGAGTGTGGATCTGGCGGTGGAGGGAGCGGCGGGGCTGGATTATCGAGGTAGGAACAAGCTAGACGAGGAGATAATTAGGGATTTCAAAATGGCGAATTCGAACGGCGATTCGGTGTCGTATTCGGAGATCGTGGCGAGTAATGGCGAGGAGACGGTGGCGGCGATTCGGTCGATGGATAGAGCCATAGAGGGCACAATCTGTTTATTGTGGGGAGGGGGACAAGGGATGACTTCGCCGTTGATAGCGGGGTTGACGGACTGGAGCGAGTGCCCTGAATTGGGGGCGATTGGGGATTTGTTGGCGTCGTCGAATTTCGCGGCGAGGACGTCGGTGCTTGTTGTGCAGCAGTATTGTAACCTGGAGTCGAGTTCGCCTTCTCTGTCTCTGGGTTTGGGGTTGGAATCAGTGGTGGAAGGAGAGGGAGAGGAAAGAGTTCTTCGACGGCGAGTGGTGGGAGAGGAGAGGGGATAAAAAAAATTATCATTTTTATTTATTTTTAAATTAAAAAATGACATGGCAAGTATTGTTGAGTTGTCAATGATGTGTCCGGTGAGTTGCAGCCAGGTAAGTGTTTGGTTAATTTGACTAACGGTGTTATTGACGCCGTCAAACTATGTAACGGAAATGGCTATATTTGTCATCGAACTTTCAAAATTCTGGCTATTTCTGGTATTTCTCCAAAAGTGGCTATATTTGTCACAAACGTCAAAGTTTTGACTATCCAAGTGAATTTGGCCTTGTGAGATCAATCTCAACTTCTATGTCCATCTACCCTATGTTGGGTAATTATCATAAATGGTCACAAAACTATACACTTTGTACAAAACGGTAATAAACCTTTAATTTTGCACATTTCAGTAATATATGTTTGGACTAATAACAAAAAAGTAATTCCGTCCATCTCCATCCAAAAAACCGTTACTTTCGTCTAGTCAGCATGCCACATCATTTAAAATACTAATTAAAAAATTAATGAGCAAACCCAATTCAACGAACCCACCCGCCCAAATTCTTGAGACAACTCCTCTCCCAACGACCGCCGCCTCACCCACGGCATTTCCGTCAACTTCAACTACCAATTCGCCCACGCCGACGATGATGAACTCAATCCTTCCATTGTCTTCGTCTCCGAGCGAACCGGCTGTTCTCGAATTTAGCAGATTGCAACCGGCTATGAAATCCCCAAACCACTACCACCTCGGCAGTTGCCGTCTGGCGATAGTCTTTTCGCCCTCCCCTGACGATCGACCCCCAACTTCAAAACCCATATCTCTCAGACACTCTCTCTCGTCCATACTCTTCTTAATTAGAGACCTCAATTCCCCCAACGCTAAAAACAATCAAGCAATCAAATCCCTCACATCTCAGGTTTTCTAATTTTCCCCCCTTCCTGTGAGCATAAACCCTTAAACCTCTGTTAAAATTAATTTGGCGTAATACTGTGGTTGTTTGTGGCAGCTTCGGGACATGGTGCTGAAGACCTCGGGAGCATACAAGCATTGCGCGCTGTGCACGACGGGTACGGGGCCGACGACGAACGACAATCATCAGAGCCTGCTCAAGACGAACCCAGGTGTTTCTGTCGCGAAGAATTTGGGTGGGTGAGTATAGAATTAGGGTTTTCGATTGGGTTATCAGTTCAAATTGAATTTGATTATTAATTTTTTAATTAATATTTTAAATGACGTGGCGTGCTGACTGGACGAAAGTAACAGTCTTTTGCATGGAGATAGACGGAATTACCTTTTTGTTATTAGTCCAAACATTTGTTACTGAAACGTGCAAAATTAAAGGTTTATTACTGTTTTGTACAAACGGTATAGTTTTGTGACCATTTATGATAATTAGCCACCCTATGTTTCCATCTACCCTATGTTTCCAGAATCACTCCCGGTGTCTGTTTGCAATTTGATTGACAGGATTAATTGGCAGTTTGTGTGGGGTGAAGAAGAGGGTCGAACTAAATTCCACCCTATTAGGGATGGCAAAAATATCCGTAATCGTGGATATCCGCCCGAACCCGAAGGACATTTAGTGGGTACGGGTAAAACCCGAACCCGAATATTGCGGGTAATGGGTGGGCATGGGTTTCTCAGTATCCAACACGAACCCGCCCGATTATACACATACATATGTATTTTGTCTAGAAATAGTCATTATTTTTCTCTAACATATTTTATATTTAGCATATAAATATAATATTTTCATGAAATTGTGTTGTTTTAATTAATTTTCTTCATTCTAGTGAATTATTGTCATACTTTTCCTCTTGCGTAATGTGAGAATACGTGTGAATGTTAATATATTAGTTGGAGTTATGAAGAGAAATCATTACCCATGGATAACCGTGGATACCCGAAACCCGAACGGGTATGGGCATGGTTTTAATTTTCTACCCGTTTCATATGTGGGTATGGGTATGGGTAAAACCCGAACTACTTTGGGTAGGGTAACGGATATGCACTATCCGTCCCCGACCCGACCCATTGCCATCCCTACACCCTATAGCTTGGGATCAACTAACTCTACCTCGCAGCCAAGGTGGAGCGGGAATCAGGCCAACTCGTGCTACCAATCAAGCTATGCTGGCAAAAGGCAGCTGGAGACTAGTTACCGATGATCACACACTATGGACAGAAGTGATAAAGAACAAGTACGCCCGCTCGAGGGACGGTTTGGAAATCCTCACCAAAGCAAAGGGAAGTTCTTTTGCTTGGCGTAACTTCGCCTCTGTCTTAGATGTGGTCAAGAAATGCTATGTTTTTAATATCTCAAATGGTAGAAGAGCTAAATTTTGGACGGATCCGTGGGTTTTGCAAGTTCCACTAGCGGAGCTTGCTATAACGAAGATTGACGCGGACAAACTGCACAGCAGGGTGGCGGACTACTGGGATGCAGATCAGGGGTGGAAAGTGGAGGAATTTGAGTCAGTGATGCCATCAAGCATCATCACTAAGATTAGAGCTGTGATGGTGGATCCTCTGGCTGCAGAAGATGATCGCCCAATCTGGAATTTAACTTCAACAGGGAAGTTCACAGCTAGCTCTGCTTGTAGGTCACTTGTTCCTCAAAGTTCAGATCAGCAAACCATTTGGCAAAAGGTTTGGAAGCTACAGGTGCCTGAGCGGGTACGAATGTTTATTTGGATGACAATGAAAGGAAAATTAACCACCAATGCTATTCGCAAATACAGACACCTCACCCATGACGATTCTTGCCCGGAGTGTGAAGGCCTTCCTGAAACACACCTCCACTGCTTGAGGGACTGTGAAATAACGAAAAGAGTGTGGAGGAATGTGGTGCCAAGTGAAAGCCAATCAGAGTTTTTCAATTGCAATTATGAGACATGGGTGATGTCTAATGTTGCTAATGATTCGCAGGGTAACGGGAGAGGAAATTGGGCCTCCTATTTCATCCTGGTGTTATGGTACATTTAGAAATGCCGGAATGACGGAGTCTTCAACGACATCAAGCTCTCCCACTCGACGAGGCTCAATTATGTCACAGCCAAAGCGAATGAATGGTTGAAAACTTGGGACGCAACTAGCGCAAGACTTGATCTTAACTCCAAGCCTGCAAGAACTGAGACCCTGATAGGTTGGGTAGCTCCACCCACAGGATGGTGGAAGCTCAATACTGACGGGGCTGCTCAAAGTAATCCTGGTATGGCCACTACAGGAGGTGTCCTGCGGAATTGTTGGGGTGACTGGATTAGCGGTTTTTGTAGCAAGCTTGGCACAACTCGGCTCTCCTTGCCGAACTGTAGGGCATTTTACAAGGCCTTCAGCTTGCTTGGCGAAAGGGAGCTCAGTTTCTCATCCTTGAATCTGACTCTCAGTCAGCTTTGAATTTGATTGAACAACTTTGAATTTGATTGAACAACGTTCAGACCCAGTGCATCCTTACTCGACGATTCTTGGAGCCATTCGCCGCATGATAGCGCAAAGTTGGGTGGTTCAACTTGTTCACACATACAGGGAAGGGAATAGAGTCGCGGACTGGCTCTCGAAGCACAGTCTCGTCTATCCTTTCGGCACGCATGAACTAGATGAACCCCCAATCAGTCTTCTTTCGATGCTGCAGGATGATCAAAAAGGGGAGTTAGCTTCCCGCGACAGGTTGTGGAGAATATTTAGGGTTGTTTTGTCCCTGTTTTAGCTGCCTTTTTTCTGGTCTTGGAGTACCTTCTGCTGCTTCAGTTTGTTAAGCTGTTAAGCTGGTATGGGAGGCTTGTGAGAAGCTCTTTTGGCTGCAAGCATTGCGCCCTGCCTGCTTCCTGAACTCTGTTCTGCTGATCCTCTTGTAACTCTCTCGGCTGTTTTCTTTAGCCTCCATTTAATAAAAAAAAAATAAGCGCATAAAATTATTTTTCTTTTACACTTCAAATTGAAGGTCAAGCCTTCCAATATCAAGCTTTGGTCCAACAGAATCCTCTCTTGTTTTCTGCAAATAACTTCTAGTTTCCTTCCTGATAACTTGGCAGGAGAGGGGCCTTTTGGCTGCTTGACTCAGATGTCCCTCTGACAGTCCTAGCGCCATCTACATCTACTTCTTGAGCTTTGCCCCATATCACCAAATAGAACCCAACAACAATTACAGCAGCTCCAATCAAACTACACAAACCCATTCACAAGAGCTGATGTGAGTAGTAGTAGCAGCAACAGCAACATCAGTACTAGTAGACTAGTCATTCAAAATGTACAAGAATGACAGGGCATTGAACTTTGACCAAAGTTGACCAAATGGAAATCCCACCTGCCGAGGTACAGAGTATCCCCGAAGCAAATGACACCAACTGCAGCAGCAATCACTATCCCGATGGGTTTGAACATTGAAACGAAAACTGGCCCAGTCCTGCACAGACACCATGTACCAATGCCGACTTGGAAGGCAGATCCGAAAATTCCCTACAGCAGTTTGTCATGAAGAATTTTTCAGGTTGATGGAGGTGGAAGGGCACAGACATTGTCCAACAACAGTGAGACAAACTAAACTTACTGAATAGAGAACCGCCGTCCATCTTATGCTAGGTTTCAGGGTCCAAGCAGTGATATCTCGTTCCGTCACCAGACAAACTATTATGGACAGAATGGCAACGAAGAAACAGTAGAAAAATACCAGAATCAGCTCCGCTGGATATTTCTTGAGGATCAATGCCTGCAACACATCAACATACACAACTGAGAAACATCATTCTACCCTGTGGTAATTTATTCCAGCCTTTTCTTGTCATTATAGTTTAGAAAATTGCCTAACCTGTATGATAACAAAGGCAGAAGTCACAACACAATCCATTCCAAGAAATGATCCTGCGAGGACCCAATCGGACTGCTGCGAGAGCAATTGCTTAGTGAATCCGGGAGGAGAGTGTACTAAGTGAGTACCCTTGTAAAATGTCATTGTGAATGCCCCAGCCATTGATACAACAGTTCCCACAACTTTAGCTATGCTACCAGTGGCTTTCCAATCAAGCTTCTCCAACCTGGAACACGCTGTCTGATAAACTTAGCCCCATTTCTCAGCAGTAACAGTTCATTCGACTGCTATAGCCCATGAATTTTCAAATGGATGATAAAGGTAATAACCTGAAAGTAACAGCAAGAATGAAGGTAAAGCCGGGGACAAGGTTTAGTATGGCCGTGGCTAGTGTCGGAGAACTTAGGTTAATCCCAGTATACCCAAAAGCCTGTGCCAGAAAACTGAAGAAACCCCAATTCAAATCGAACTCAGAAAAGCCATCAGAATCCACCAAAAGCAACAGACTTTGACAAAACCCACTAAAGACATAGAGTCAGTTAACGAACCCAAATAGACCCAGCACGAAGAATCCGCTGATGGTTGACCAGGTAAGTGGAGGCCTCCCTGATCTGGGGAAATTTTGAAGCAAGGAAAGGAGCCAGAAAATCAGCAAGTACTGAACAATTTTGAAGTGACATAAATGTTCGGATTGAGCGGGGTTGGTTAGTTGAATTTCGTTCCAACCTGTGGTAGATTAAAGAGGCTGGAAGGAGGACAAGACAGGCGAGGGAGTTGGAGTAAAGGACGAAGATGAAGCTGCTCATCCCTTGCGACATGGCCTCTTTGCTCACAATCATCAGCCCAACTTGGGCACATTCCGCCATCACCATGGCGACAAATGGACCTGCAACTTTCATCTTTGCCCTTTCCAATCTTTCCCCCCACCCCTCTTTCACTGGCTTGCCTCAGATCAAATCGGACTAGCTCCCTGAGCAGCAGATGGGAAGTCCGACTTGAATTCGATAGACTAGGATAGAAAGAGGAATTATTAGTCTACTTGGAAGCAAAGCACAGATTGGCTTTCTTTCCTTGAAAAAAAATTAATATATTTGAATGGACTTAACTTGATGGATCCTGACCAATCTTTTCGATCTATAAAATTTTGGCTCAAACTATACATCAAAATAACGAAATTGGAGCCAAAAATGCTCTCGATACCTGTGAATTCTGGCAACTCACCGGCGGCGGATCTGGCCTTGACAGGTCGCCCACCGAATCCCTCTGGTTTGCAATCAACCCTCCCTGCGGGGACCGTTCCTGGATCACAGGGCTCCACCCCCTTGAGCTACAAAACGGGGCTAGTTGGATCGCCGACGAAGTCAACACCCGCAACACACCAATGGACATTCATCGGGGCGCATGACATGGAGGTGGGTTCTTATCAGGGAGAGCCCGAGCTGAAGATTTCGGCACAGCTCAGGGAACGACTTTGTATCCCCTGGAAACGCACACTTGTTGTCCGGCTTCTGGGGCGATCAATCTCGTACCAATACCTAAGTTCGCATATTCGATGGAAGTGGAAACCCAGTGGCACGGTGGACATTCTGGATCTGAACAACGCCACTTTCCTGGTCAATTTCAGCAATGAACATGATTATCTACACGCACTCACCGGCGGACCATGGGTGATTCTGGACCATTATCTGGTTGTCCACCAGTGGTCCCCTGCTTTCCGGACCTCTGATAAACCTCACCGGTCAGTTGTAGCCTGGGTCCAGCTACCCGAACTACCAATCCACTTCTACCACCGGGAAGTGCTTTTCACCATGGGGAACCTGTTGGACAGGACAGTCAAACTCGATTATCACACTGAGAAGCTTGAGCGTGGTAAATTCGCAAGAATCACGGTTGAACTCGACATGACGAAACCTCTCAAATCTCGGATCCATCTGGATGGATTTTGGCAACAGGTGGTGTACGAAAATATTCCTGAAATCTGTTTTGAGTGTGGCCGAATTGGGCACTCAGAAACCTCTTGCCCAAAGCTCCACCACCCGGCGGCGGCGCACCGGTCGACAGTCTCCGATTTGCAGTTGGCCTTGCCGGAATCTGCCCCGGTAGAACCACCGGCGGGATACGGCCCGTGGATGCAGGTGGTGCGGAAATCGCGTCATCAAACTAGGAAAGCCCCCATCAATTAAGCCAGCACGCCTGCAAACGTAACGAGCAAAGGAGGCAATTTAGGAAAGGCAACTATCAGACCTTCAGCGGATCAGAAAAATGAAAAAGCAATGCTGTCAAAGCCGAGCCGGAGTATGATCCGATAACGTGAACGGCTCGGTCATTAGTGGTCCAGCCGGCATTAAACCGTTTAAAAACCGTTGGAGAACCGGTACCTAATAAACAGTCATACGTATAAATAGTAGGGTTTGGAGTACTCATCTACAAAAGAAAGATCAAATCAGCAAATTTACAATAGAAAATCTAACACTACCATTCTGAAACTTCTAGAAGACAGATCTAATCGATTAATCCCCCAGCAGTCCATTTCGTAAGCAAACTAGCTGCCCCTATCAGCAAATCTCAAAATCTACGCTAATCACGTCAAGATCAGACAAACGACTACTAGATCCACCACTAATCAAATACCCAATAATACCCACACCGGAGAAATGCTAACATAGAAATCCCCAGAACCAACGGAAAGAGTGAAGAAGAAGAAGGGAGATGAATTACCCCGCTTTCGGATGGCGCGCTGCTTGCGGCGACGGGACGGAAGCGCTGGGGCGATGGTTGACGGCGGCAGGGTGGCGCCGCTCTCCCTCTGTCGTCTGTTCTACTTCTAGGTCGAAGATGAAGAAATAAAATGAAAGTTAGGGTTTTGTTTGGCTGCCCCATTCCACGATTGACCTTTTTTTATTAGGGTAAACCAACGGCCGAACCGCGCGACCGGCTTGAGCGACTCGAGCGGTTAACCGCTTTGGCCGCTCGCCGGCCGCTGTATAAAACCGTGGCGGTTAAATAGCTGATCCGAGCCGGTTTTATGGCCGGGTGGCGGTTTTGACGGTCCGGCCGACTCGGTTCGGCTTTGACAGCACTGTGAAAAAGGAAACGCAGCTATCTCAAGGGCGAAAGGAGGAAAGGAAGAACGAAAGGGAGATGGTAATAAGGGTAAGAGTTCGAGCATTAAAGGTAAAGCGGTGCTAGACAACGGCACCGTGGCCAACAAGGCTAAGAAGCCCAACTTGTTCCAGGCCTGGCGGGTGGTCGAGCCCAAACCAAGTGAGACTCATTTAGGTGTTAGGTCGCAAAGCTCTGGAATGGAAATGGATCACAATATTGATAAGGAGCTTGACCCGGAGCCCACCACAACTGAAATTAATGGCCCAAACCAAGATAGCCACAAGGCCATGGAACCCTCATCCTCATCGCCAAAGATTCTTGTGTCTTCCCCGCCATTGAATGGTGTTGCCTTGGAAAGTGTCTCAATTAGACAACATTACAGCAAAAGTCAGAGAGGGGTGAGATCTCAATCGACGAAAATGAAAACTGCTCATCTCCGGGTGACATAGAAAGGGCAAGGATTGCCTTCTTCAACTAAAAATGGGAAACGAGGTCTTCAAAAAAAGAAAAAGAATCCCATTTCCCAGGTTGTGGCGGGGGAAATCTTCCCGCAACCCCAGCAATACCCTCTGGAGAAATGTAAGGAAAGGAGCTCCGAGGATGCCGATGATCTAATGGCTGGAAACTCGACCATACCGGAGATTGAGCAAAAGAAGGAGGGAGTGATTACGGAGACCCAGGATATGGGTGGAATGGTTAATTCCCATGGGAACTAGCTGGTGTCAGGGAGTTTCTTATGCTCTTTTTCCTATCCATTTATTATTTTTAATATATTTTGCTGGAATTGCCGGGGGGCTAAACACCCGAAAAATTTATCTGTTGTTAAAGATTATGTGGCAACCCATAAACCCAATCTCGTCTTCATTGTTGAGCCGCGTATCAGCGGCAAGGATGCAGAAGATGTGATTCGCACTATGGGATTTGATAAGCACATTCGTGTGGATGTTGTTGGTTTTTCTGGAGGGATTTGGGTCTTGTGGAAGGAATATGTGTTTGCTATACAGTTTCTTCACTTCAAATGTACAGGGGCGAACAATATCTCTGCTATTCTGACTGCAATTTATGCTAAGCCTAGAGACCACGAGCGTAATCCTCTTTGGGCAGCAATTCGTCGTCTCGAGCAAAGCATCACCCAACCTTGGCTTCTAGCGGGGGATTTCAACTCCATCACGTGCCTGTCATAGCGTAACAGAGGAGCCCAGTACAATGCCCACAGGACCTCCAATTTCAACGCTTGCATTAGGGATTGTGGCTTGATAGATGTTGGACTCAATGGGCTGAAATTTACTTGGAGTAATGGGACGCTCTCACAGCGTTTGGATAGGGCACTGTGCAATCAAGAGTGGCTACGGTTATTCCCCGATACCTTGACTAGTCACCTGCCTAAACTCCGATCGGATCACAGACCGATCCTCATTCAAAGTAATAATGACCATGTTCCGCCAAAGCAGGTGAGACCTCTCCAATTCCTTGTACCATGGCTTGCTCATAAAGATTTCCCATCTGCAGTTGAAGCCTCGTGGCATCGAGGAAGGGACTGTCTTGTGTCATTGCATGAACTCCAAGTTCATCTTATGCGCTGGAATAAAGAGGTCTTCGACAATATTTTCTTGAGGAAAGCCAAGTTGACCGCTAAGCTTGCCCATTTAGAAGTACAGAATGAGAACTCGGCTTCGGAGGCCTCTATGCGGAAAGAAGGGCAAATCCGGGAGGAGCTGGAACAGGCTCTGTGGCAAGAGGAGCTCTTGTGGCTCCAAAAAGCGAGGAACAATCAAATTCTAAATGGAGACAGGAACACTCGCTATTTCCATACTGCTGCCCTCACGAGAAGAAGGAAAAACAAAATCACCAAGTTACAAGCAGTAGTTGGGACATGGATAGAGGATCCTGATGAGCTTAGGAATATGGCGCGTAATTTTTATGTTGACTTATTCACTGATGATTGTTGCGGGCAGCAACAAGTCCCAGCTTCTTTCAACGTTCTGACTGAAACAATGACAGCCAACCTAGCAAAGGTCCCATCCCTGGAGGAGACTTTCCAAATAATCAAGGAAATGGGGGGTCTAAAAGCACCAGGGAAGTATGGATTTCATGCCTCTGTTTACCAAAAATGTTGGAGTAAGGTAGGGGCAGATTTCTATGACCATTTGGTTGCTTGTTTCAGGAACCCAGACCGAATCAAGCTGTGCAATGACACTTTGCTAGTGCTGCTGCCAAAGGTGGATTACCCGAAGCAGATAGCCCAGTTTCGGCCGATTGGGCTATGCAACGTGAGCTATAAAGCTATAGCAAAATGTCTAGCTAATAGACTCAAAGGATTCATGCTGCAACTGATAGATCAGAGCCAGACCAGCTTCGTTCCCAAGAGGCACATCACCGATAATATAATTATTCTGCAGGAGGTAGTGCACACAATGTCAATCCGGACAGGGGGAAAAGGAAGCATGATCCTAAAGATTGACCTTGCCAAAGCGTACGACATGATTAATTGGGCGTTCCTTGAGTCGACTCTCCTGGCGGCTGGACTTCCAAAAGATTTTGTCGAACTCATTATGGCTTGTGTAACTACTACCCGATTTCAGGTGTTATGGAATGGCGGCTGCACGGAACCCTTCTAGCCTTCAAGACGCCTTCGCCAGGGATGTCCTCTCTCCCCATACTTGTTTACTCTTTGCATTGAAAGGCTGAACCATTGTATTAAGGATTCTGTTAATAGGAAAACTTGGAAGCCGATTACCTTGTCTAAGGATGGACCGCCTCTCACCCACTTATTTTTTGCAGATGACCTGGTTTTATTCGCGGAGGCCAATCAGAAACAAGGAGAAGAAATCTTGGCTTGCCTTGACTGCTTCTGCGGGGCTTCCGGGGAGCGTGTTAACAAGGACAAGTCTTGTGTCTATTTTTCCAAGAATACCAGGGAGGAACTTAAGACAAGGATCAGTGACACCTTGGGAATTCAACACACCAACAATCTCGGCCGATACTGGGTATTCTGGTGCTTCATGGCAGGAGCACCAAGAATACTTACAAGTATATCTTGGAAAAGATCGACCAGCGTCTTTTGGGTTGGAAGGCTAGAAGCCTTTCGCTAGCAGGGCGTGTCACCTTGGCTGTCTCTGTTCTGAACGCAATTCCTAACTATGTGATGCAGACGGCTGTCCTCCCTATTTCAGTCTGCGATGCCATTGACAGGAAAATTCGGCCTTTCATTTGGGGAGCAGAGGAAGGCCATCACAAGGCCCACTTGGTGAAGTGGGAAACCATCTGCAAACCGAAGGAGGAAGGAGGCCTCGGTTTAAGATCAGCCACGGCGCTGAACCTCGCTTATCTAATGAAACTTGGATGGGCCTTCCTGAATAAGTCCGATGACTTGTGGATTCGTGTGATGCAAGGAAAATATTTTAAATCTAATGCTGCAGGTGAATTAGTCATGAGGAAGAGTAACTATTCGAGACTTTGGAAAGGGATCGTGGAGTCCTGGCCGGCTGACACGCCAAAACACAACACCAATCTGCGACCAAGTGTAATCGCAGACCGGGAATGCAGTAACAGGCAAGTTATATTATCAACCCGGGGTCTAGATCTACTGCTTACTCAGTGATTCTCTGTTATCTAGCCAACTAGAGTAAGTGATTGTTGTTTAAACTAAAAGCAGAAATAAAGCAGAAAATTAATCGGTTTTCTTAAGCAGGAAAGAGTCACTCGGGAATGAATCCCCCTAGCTCCTTAGTTAGGTTTCAATTGCAATTTACCCTGGGTTGATTTACTGTTGATTAGACTGCGGAAGATCCGACAGTAGCTTGGAATCTCTTAAGCTGACCAAGCCCTCTCAGTCTAACTACCCGGCAGACGACTAGTCTTCACCGGGATAGAAAGCTGAGGCTATGAACCCAGAACTCCACTACTGGCGCCAAGAACACCAATACAAAGCAGTAAACTGGCTAACTCTCGTATAGCCAACCTCCTACTATCGAATGAAGAGGCTCTAACAACCTAATCAGATTCTATCTATCTCAGGTTGAAGCAGAAATTGAGACAAGCTGATCAGACTCAAATCAATTCATGAAACATGCATCATTCGATTAAAATCAAACAGTAGTATCATCCCAAGTCATTACAATCAATCCCCTAACGCATGGAACTAGGGTTCTTCATCCCCAAGTGAGAGAAGGGTTCTACTCCATAGAGAGAGAAGAGAAAACAAGAATCGGATTAGTCATACTCATAACGATGAGGATAATCTGCTCCGGGACGATGATTTTCACTCCTATGACGATCTCCAGGCTCGATTCGATGAAATCCAGCTCTAAGACAGCTTCTAGGATGTGTTCTTCGTACTTTCTCTCTCTAGGGCTCTGTTTTTGCTCTGAAAACACTCTCCTCTCACTTCTGGCTCGGATTAGGCTTTAAAACCGGGTTTCCCGAGTTGCACGGCCAGGGTGCACGGCCGTGCACCTCACCATTCTGGCCGTGCACCATGAAACGCAGCGTATCCCTTAAGTCGAACTCAGGCTTCTTGCACGGCCAGGTGCACGGCCGTGCAATCTTCAGGGCCTGTCCGTGCAGCTCCTCGGCATGAGGCGCACGGCCAGCTTGCAACCGTGCACGGCCGTGCAGCCTCCCTGGTCTGCCCGTGCAGCTCCCCAAAAACCTCGCCATTCGTCCGTTCTTCGTCCAATTGACCCCAGACTCGCTCCTAAGCCTTCATTCACGTACTAGGACATGAAATATCACAAACAAGCACAACCTAGCGTGAAATCGGCCTAAAACACGAGAATCAACACCTCAAACGGTGTAATAACGGGGGTAAAAACATGTGTAAATGACGGTCTATCAAACTCCCCCACACTTAACCGTTTGCTTGTCCCCAAGCAAACCAAGTCAGACACTAGGTAAGCCTACACATTTCAATCAACCAACATTGGGGACAAGTCATAAAGGCACAGAACACGTGAATCGCACTGGTTTTCAAACATCAATACATGCACAACCTCAATAACAACCTGGACAACCACCACAAAGGACATTTGAGTGCAGCAAATCGAGTAAAGGAAGAGTCTCCCGTCTGTTCACTGGCCAACCTAGACTTGATTCAACCACTTACTCAAAACAGTCAACTCATGCATCCAACTCAAGACATCAGAATAGAGACCGAGCAATCTAGGTCCTCACCGGGGTACAAGAGCATATAGAAAATGAAAATGAATCACTCACTCTCGACCAGTGGGGTCAGGACAATTTGATGCGAAAGATGCGCATGCTATTTCTCTCAATCCCTATCATCTCTTCACCATGATGGCAGCCTCTAAATGCTAGAGTTCACATATGGGGTGTCACCACTAACTAATCAGGAGGTCTTAGACACAGGTTCAAATGACTGGCTAGGGTCTTGGACATGGGGAAAAGGCCTTTTAGGTGGTGGAAGTATTCATAGCAAAAGGTTCCACATTTTCCAAACACACAATCACAGTCAAACAAACCGGTATTTTCTTTCTGCTATTCTGCATTACTCAATATCTTAAGAACACAAGAACGAAGGAGGCATAAACATCAGCATTTCCAAGCCAGACTGCTAAGAAACACTACTTACGGGGCATTATTCAGATTTTTGGTAGTGGCTCTCTTTTACTTTCAATTATTTTTTTCTTCGTTTCACTTTCATTTTTCTTTTCATTTCTTAAGAGAGCCACCACTCCTGCACATATTTCAAACATCCGCCCAACTTTTAAGCACTACCTCCAACACTCACATAGACTTTAGCAGAAACAGCAGAGAATATATAAAAACCACTCTGTGGAACCTTCTAAAAGATGCAACAAGGGTGATTTCTTTTCATTATAGACCAAAAGAAAGGATAACACACCGCTCAAAGGGGCTGACTAGGGGATATGACACATCAGGACAGTCAGTTTTGGGCGTGGGCTAATCCTATGCCCCCATCATCTCAGCTAGTGACAACGTGAATGCTACACATCATGGAAGAGGGATCTATCGCACAAGAAAGAAACGAGCAGGCTCAAATCTCACATGGCTACCTATATGCTCTATCTCATATTCTGCTACCCTGAACTAGATGCATAAACGACTGTTAAGAACAAGTAATCAGATCAAGTCAGATCAAGTCACAGTTGGCAAGCAAACAGTTGAAAAACTGAACCCCTACATCGTTCTACTGCACATCTCAGTCCTCATCATAGGTTGTCCTAGTCGCAAACAAGTTGTCATGCATTAATCCGAAAACCAATCAATTCATCCATTAAAACACAGTGCCAATATGATCAAACAGCAGTACTTGGAGCCCTCAAATCGTAAGATTCGGACAGCGGACTAGGCTCCAAGCACCATCATAAATATTCCAACCGATACAAAGCATCCCCCCACACTTAAGAACGACATTGCCCTCAATGGAGCAGAGGGAAAGATAAGGGGAACGATGTTACCGGGTAGGAACACTGCTGGGGGACTGGAAGTGGACCAGTCGGCGAGAAACGAACGGGAGAGTGGACAATGCTGCACAAATCGAACATCAGAAACACACTAGCACACTGTGCGTTAGGGATAAGTGTTAGCCCAGACGGCTACATCAAACCACAAAGGAAAAACCAAAAACAAAAACAAACGACACTAAGTTCAAGCTCCGCACACATGGAGCAAACACACAAAAGTCTAAAATGAAAAAGAAAACACACTGAGACGGGCAACGAGTACAGCCTACTCGTCGCCAAGATCGTCGAGGTCGATGTCGTTCATGAACGCATCATCATCAGCAGCGCCAGCAGTTCCATCATCACCGTCAGCTGAAGCAGCCCCGGCCGCACGGGCAGGCGCGCACGGCCGTGCACGGCGTGCTTCTGCCCGTGCAGGCCGACACGGCCTGGCCGAGCCGAGGCGCACGGCCGTGTACCTGTCGCTCTTGGCCGTGCACTCTTGGCCGAGAGCTCGCACGGCCAGGCCAGGCATAGCGCACGGCCGTGCAAGACAATGCCATGCCCGTGCAAATCGCACAGCCAAGCCAGGCTGAGCGCACGGCCGTGCATTGTGCACTTGTGGCCGAGAGCTCACACGGCCAGGGGGGGTACCCGAACGGCCGTGCAAGTCTAGGTTCTGGCCGTGCGACTTGCTGGGGTCCCGAAATCAACCTGTTTTCGCTCAAAAACGACACGTAACTCTGGATCAACGTCTCAAGACTCAAAAACACACAAAATCAAAGGAAAAAGAGTAAGAAAATGCAAACCTCGGTGGGGTTGCCTCCCCACAAGCGCTTCTTTACCGTCTTTTAGCTGGACGCCAGTATGGATGCTCAGGGAAGTGTAGGATCAGGTGCCTTCAAGAGCGGATCCACATCGCTCTTGAGGTACAGCTTCAAATGGTGGCCATGCACGCGACGAATGTGGCCACCTGCATTCGCCAGCTCAACTTGGCCATCCGGTAGGATGCAAGCGAGTGAATACTCGGATGGCCAAGGAGGGGGCGGGACCAGCTCATAGTGGTCTCCGGCTTCCTTTCGAGCAGGCTTAGCTGCCTGCAGTTTCGGCCGCCACTCCTCCTTGATCTGTTCTTTGGGTGACGGAGTGGTCCGGAGTGGCGGCGAAGGTGTGGGAGGCGGTTCCTGCAAAATAGGCAGCACAGAAGGATACACGACAGACTCGTGCTCCTGGTGAGATACAGCATGCAGAGGTAACGAAGCAGGTATATTATCAGCAACAGAAAACGTTATTCGCTCCTCGCCATCCCTCAAAACTAAGGTCCCATCATGCACATCTATGAGAGCCTTGGCGGTGGCCAGGAAAGGCCTTCCCAGTATAAGAGGCACTTCTGTGTCCTCACTGATGTCCAAGATGACAAAATCCACGGGATATGTGAATTTGCCAACCTTAACCAGAAGGTCTTCCACTATACCCCTAGGATGCACTACAGATCTGTCAGCTAATTGAAGGGTCATCCTAGTAGCACGGGGTTCACCTAGGCCTAGTTTCATGAACAATTTATATGGAATAACATTGATACTAGCACCTAAATCCGCCAAGGACTTCTCTACATGCAATTTATCAATAGAGCACGGGATAGTAAAACTACCTGGGTCCTTCTTCTTCTGCGGAAGCTTGTTTTGCAGAATAGCCGAGCATTCCTCGCTGAGCTCTACCGTGGCCAGCTCACTCAGCTTCTGCTTCTTTGAGAGAAGCTCTTTCAGAAACTTCGCATACTTTGGCATTTGCGATAGTGCCTCCAGGAAGGGCACTTGGACATTCAGCTTCTTAAGCATGGCCATGAAGTTCTCGAACTCTGCCTCCAGCCTGTCTTTGTGCAACCGAGTAGGGAAAGGGAGTTTAGGGACATACTCCTTCACTACTGGTTGCGGTTTAGGTGCAGGCACCTCAACTTCCTTCTCTACTTCCTGTTCAACCGCTGGAGCCGCTAAGACAGGGCTTTCTTTCTCCGGTTCCCGAGCAGGGGGATCAACAGTCATCTTGCCACTCCTGGTCATGATGGCATTGCAGCGCTCATTCGGGGTCGGCGGGTGAGGGATGGTCTGCCCTGGTAGAGTACCAGGAGCCCTTTGAGCCACTGCCTGGGCCACGCTCCCCAGCTGGGTCTGGATATCCTGCAAAACAGCCCGTGTATTCCTCTGACCAGCTTCCAGAGCCAGGAGTTGACCCGAGGCCTTCTCCATGAACTGCTCAAAGGTGTTGAATTTCTGAGCACTAACACTGGCAAGAGAACCCACCAAGTCCCGCAGTTCAGCCATCTGATCATTCTGCACTGGGGCAGCAGGGGCTGCACCTGGCTGCTGGAATTGCCCCTGTCTGGGCTGATATGGTGGCCTCTGGAAGCCCGGTGGTCCCTGTGGAGCTGGTGGTCTGGGATTTGGCCCAGTCCAGGAGAAGTTAGGATGCTGGCGCCACCCCTCATTGTACGTGTTGCTGTAGGGGTCATTGCGCCTGACATTGTTGATGAAGTTCACCTGCTCCTGGGGCGTGGTCGATTCCTTCATCGCCTGGCAGTCTTCCACCATATGATGGGTGCTCTCGCACCACTGGCAGAGCATCGCCTGCTGCTGTCCGGTCCCTGGAATCATCCCGGAACGATCGATAGCTGAGACCAGCTTCGATACTACCTGCACCAAATCGGATGACTGGGTGCCCACAGCATGCACACCCCGGCCTGGTGCTCTCCTCGATCTCCTGGCAGTGCCCCAATCATAACCATTCTCCGCCATCTCTTCAAAGAGTTGATTCAGCTGTGGCGGGGTTTTGGTCAGCATGTTCCCGCCACAAACCGAATCGATCAGCTGCTTGTCCTCCGGGAAGAGGGCGTGATAGAAGGTGCCCACCTTGAACGCATCGTTGAAACCATGATTGGGACACCTGAGGAAAAGACTGTTGTACCTCTCCCATGCATCCCTGATGGTCTCATCCTCATCCTGAACAAAATGTGTAATTTGCTTCTGCAGGTCAGCTGTCTTGGATGGAGGATGGTAGCGGGTGAGGAACTTGTCCGCCAGGTTGGCGAACGTGGTGATGGAGCCCGGAGATCGAGTGTCTAGCCACTCCTTGGCCTGCCCCTCCAGAGTGAATGGGAAGTACCTCAGCTGGATGGCATCTGCTGGTACCCCATTGATCTTGATTCCATCGATGAGCTCGTGGAATCGCCTGAGATGTGATCGAGGGCACTCTCCCTCCTTACCACGGAACACTACTGAACCGCGCAGCATGGTGATCACGGAGGTGCTCACCTCAAAGTTGTTGGCTGGGACCTGAGGGTGCTGAATGGGTGACCTCATGTCCGCAGCCCTAGCGGTCCAGTAGGAGCCCATGGTCTGCTCCTCGGGGATCACAGCATGGTTCCCTGGTTCAGCCATCTCTTCTTCTTCCTCCTCTAACTGCAGCTGTGATAGCGCCTCCTCCTTAGCCAGTCGCGCCTTTAGAGCCCGCTTGAAGTTTCTGCAGGTTCGTTCAAGCTCCTGGTCTAGTGGTAGTAGATCTCCCGACTGGCTACGGGTCATGCACTACCTGCACACAATCAGCAGAAACAACCCGTGAAGGCACACAGGTGGAAGAAATAAAAAGCAGAAAATAAAAGCTAGAGTAACAAATTCTCACGTTTCCCCAATAACCTAGAGGGTCCCCGGCAACGGCGCCAAAAACTTGACACGCCAAAACACAACACCAATCTGCGACCAAGTGTAATCGCAGACCGGGAATGCAGTAACAGGCAAGTTATATTATCAACCCGGGGTCTAGATCTACTGCTTACTCAGTGATTCTCTGTTATCTAGCCAACTAGAGTAAGTGATTGTTGTTTAAACTAAAAGCAGAAATAAAGCAGAAAATTAATCGGTTTTCTTAAGCAGGAAAGAGTCACTCGGGAATGAATCCCCCTAGCTCCTTAGTTAGGTTTCAATTGCAATTTACCCTGGGTTGATTTACTGTTGATTAGACTGCGGAAGATCCGACAGTAGCTTGGAATCTCTTAAGCTGACCAAGCCCTCTCAGTCTAACTACCCGGCAGACGACTAGTCTTCACCGGGATAGAAAGCTGAGGCTATGAACCCAGAACTCCACTACTGGCGCCAAGAACACCAATACAAAGCAGTAAACTGGCTAACTCTCGTATAGCCAACCTCCTACTATCGAATGAAGAGGCTCTAACAACCTAATCAGATTCTATCTATCTCAGGTTGAAGCAGAAATTGAGACAAGCTGATCAGACTCAAATCAATTCATGAAACATGCATCATTCGATTAAAATCAAACAGTAGTATCATCCCAAGTCATTACAATCAATCCCCTAACGCATGGAACTAGGGTTCTTCATCCCCAAGTGAGAGAAGGGTTCTACTCCATAGAGAGAGAAGAGAAAACAAGAATCGGATTAGTCATACTCATAACGATGAGGATAATCTGCTCCGGGACGATGATTTTCACTCCTATGACGATCTCCAGGCTCGATTCGATGAAATCCAGCTCTAAGACAGCTTCTAGGATGTGTTCTTCGTACTTTCTCTCTCTAGGGCTCTGTTTTTGCTCTGAAAACACTCTCCTCTCACTTCTGGCTTGGATTAGGCTTTAAAACCGGGTTTCCCGAGTTGCACGGCCAGGGTGCACGGCCGTGCACCTCACCATTCTGGCCGTGCACCATGAAACGCAGCGTATCCCTTAAGTCGAACTCAGGCTTCTTGCACGGCCAGGTGCACGGCCGTGCAATCTTCAGGGCCTGTCCGTGCAGCTCCTCGGCATGAGGCGCACGGCCAGCTTGCAACCGTGCACGGCCGTGCAGCCTCCCTGGTCTGCCCGTGCAGCTCCCCAAAAACCTCGCCATTCGTCCGTTCTTCGTCCAATTGACCCCAGACTCGCTCCTAAGCCTTCATTCACGTACTAGGACCTGAAATATCACAAACAAGCACAACCTAGCGTGAAATCGGCCTAAAACACGAGAATCAACACCTCAAACGGTGTAAGAACGGGGGTAAAAACATGTGTAAATGACGGTCTATCACCGGCCATCAAGGAACGGATTGTTTGGGACATCCGAGAGGGCCGCAATGTCCAATTTTGGACTGATGCTTGGCTGGCCGAGGGCCTCATCCTGCGGGACCACGTGAGCAACGGAGGGGAAGGCATTAACTGGCACGCCAATGTGGCGGATATGGCCACTGATGAAGGTGAGTGGAATTGGAAGGAAATTGAACCTTATCTGACTCAACAGTTTATCTCCCTAGTTGCAGGCACTGATCCACCGGTGGCAGGCTCGGGAGAAGATATCACGGCATGGGGAATGGAACCGGACGGGAAATTTAAACTTCGATTTGCTTACTATGCTGCAGTTGATTGGATCGGCTACACGGATCTCCGAATGGATGGGGAAACCCCTCAACCCCACTGGAAGCAGCTTTGGAAATGGTCCGGACCAAAGCGGATTAAGCATTTTCTCTAGCTTGTTTTTCATGACATGTTTGATGACAAATGCGGAACGAAAGAGGAGGAAGTTGACGAGCAATGAAGCCTGTACCACCTGCAATAATGGGACAGAGACAATTGAACACATCCTGCGTGGCTGCCCCAGCTCCCAACAGGTATGGCGATTGTTGGGGATAAATGATACTCTTCTCACCTGCGGCCTTGGTTTTACAGCTTGGCTAGAGTCACACCTTGGGAACGATCAGGAAGGACTTCTCTTTGGAGTGGCATGCTGGTACCTCTGGAAGAGACGAAACGAGAAGACCTTCCACAATTTGACTCAAGAAGATCACATCCTGGCGCATCGGATCAGGTGCTGGACCAATACTATCCGCAATGCGCAACTGAGCGACAGGGATTCCCATGATCAGACTCCGACGAAGACAGTGCAGGAGCTTGTGTGGGAACCTCCCCGACATAGTGGATGAGCATCAATACCGACGGGTCGGTCAAACAACCGGGATCGCTTGCTGCAGCGGGAGGTTTGATCCAAGACTGGACAGGACGCTGCGTGGACGCTTTCGTGGAGAATCTTGGAATTTTCACGATCACCAGAGCTGAGATCAAAGCGGCAATTCGTGGCCTGCAGATGGCTTGGAGGAAAGGCTATCGCAAGGTTCACATTCAATTGGACTCTACCACTGCTGTCAATATCCTCTCCTCCCAAAATCAGACCGATCACAGGTACTTCAACCTGGTCCAACAATTCAAGGGACTAGTTCAGCAAAATTGGGAAGTTAAAATTTCCCATACCTACAGAGAATGCAACAAGGCCGCGGACTTCTTGGCGAATAAGGGTCACGGTGTTAGCATAGGTTTCCATGATTTCAGGATCGATGATCCAGGTTTATCGTTTTGGATTTTGTATGATACTTAAGCATTGCTCAATCTCGCTTAATTTAAGTAGCAGGCAGGGGCGCCCTTTTAGCGTCCCATTTTTCTACAAAAAAAAAATAACGAAATTGGCCAAATCCAATGTTTGAGCGTTTGATAACGATTTAATTGCACATATTTGCGCCCCTAGTTCTTATCCGTTTGAGGGGCATAGTCGTGTATTTTTGGCCTATTTTACGCCGGGTTGTGCTATTTTGTCATATTTCAGGTCCCAGGCGTCAAAGAAAAGGCTAAGCACGAGTTTCGGGGCATTCGAAAGTCATTTTGTCGAGCTGGAGCCAAAACACGGGCACACCTAAAACAGAACACGGCCGTGTTCTGTGGCCGTGCTTTTACTGCCGAGAGCAAATTCGAGTTTGGCAAACATTGGCTAAAAACACGGGCAGGGCTTAGACAAAGCACGGCCGTGTCCACCCAAAGCACGGCCGTGTCCACCCAAAGCACGGCCGTGTCCTCTCCAAAGCACGGCCGTGTTTCTCCCAACAGGTGGCCGTGTAATTAACCCTAGCCAAAGCACGGGCGGGCTGAGGCATTACACGGCCGTGCCCTCGACCGTGCTTTGGCCAGGGATGCCCTTTTAAGCAGATTTTCAGCCAAACAGAAGGGGATTCGAGTTTTGAGAGAGATAGAGCGATTCCTAGAGAGAGAAAGCGACGAACAAGAGTCTCCAAGTGCCCTAGCTTGATCTTCAACACCATTGGAGGCCAGTTTAAGCTTGGAGGAGTGCCGATCAACGTCCAGGAGCAGGGATCCATCCTTCACAGTATGAATTCCGCGTCTCATTCTGCTTTTGCCTCTTTCTCCATGGAGCAGTTCTCCCATTCATCTGAGTATGGAGAACCCTAGATTTGTATGTTAGGCTTTGATTGTATGAACCCAAGTACTGATTCTATGATTTGATTATATTCAATTGAGGTTTGAATGATTGAATGGCTTGAATCCTGATCAAATTCCTATTGTTTCTGCTTTGACCTAGAATGAGAATATCTGCCTAGGTTGATAGAGCATCCTTGATTGAAGGTAGGGAGTTGGTGACTTTAGCCGAGGAGCCAACTCACTATTCTGTACCGGATTTACTCCGGTAGTGGAGGTTTTGTTTGTTAAGGCCTCAATCTGTTTACTCCGGTGGAGGTTAGTCGCCCGCTAGAGACTCAGATTGAGAGGGTCTGAAGACTTTTAGTCGAGACTTCAGGCTGTTTAAGAACCTTCCGCAATATAACTATCATAGAAACTGAACTTGGTAATTACAATCCGGCTTAACTGCAGTCTAGGGGGAACCATATCCGGGTGACCTCTCTTAACCTGAATACAACTGTTTACTTGCTTTGTTAGTTTGTTAGTTTAAACTTGCATTTAAGTTTCATTGCTAGATAACAAGAATTCACCGAGTAGTCATCAAATCTAGAACCCGGGTTGATAATTAAACCTAAACCCGCTATACTATGCTTTAGGAAGTGGTTTCACTTGGCCAATTCCTGGAGTGACAGTAGAAGTGAGTCAAGTTTTTGGCGCCGTTGCCGGGGACGGCTAGGTTGTTGAAGAAAAGTGATTTCTGTTAATTTAGCTTTTCTTTTTGCTTTGTCCCACTTGTGCCTTCACGGGTTTGCTTGCTTAAGTGTGTGCAGGTAGTGCATGACCCGTAGCCAGTCAGGAGGTTTACTGCCGTTGAATCCAGAGATTGATCGCACCTGTCGCCAACTCAGGAGACAAGAGCGAGCTAGACTGGCTACGGAAGAGCGCATAGACGGCCACCTGAGCAGCGATTCTGAAGAAGAGTACGGGATGGACGGAGACTACAATCAGCACCAGGGGAATCCTCAGCAGGTTCCCCCGGTGAATAAGGTCCTGGGGAACAACCCCATACCTCAGGATCATGGGGTTCATCATCATCACCCGCCTCCGGGTCCCACCTTGGAGTACTACTACACTCCACGGATTGCTGACATCCGCCCGGTCATCCTCTACCCGCCTATTCCAGCAAACAACTTCGAGATCAAGCCATGCTGGATTCAGCTCATTACATCCTCTATCCAGTTCCATGGCTTGAAGGATGAGGAGGCTAGGGTGCATCTTTCCCGTTTTCTGCAGCTGACGAACGGGTTCAAGCTGAATGGTGTCCCGGATGATGCAATCCGCCTTCATCTCTTCCCCCATTCTCTGGCAGAGAATGCTAAGAGATGGTTGGAGACCCAGCCCCCATTGTCCATCACCTCTTGGGACGATCTGGATGACAAATTCGTGCACATGTACTATCCGACATCGAAGACTACAGAGATCCAGCGGGAGATCACTCACTTCCGCCAAGAGCCAGATGAGTCACTTCGTGATGCATGGGAGCGGTACATGGGATATTTCTGGCAGTGTCCCCATCATGGCTTTAGTGATGCATTCACAGTGGGGAACTTCTACAGTGCTCTCTCTCCAGACAGCCAGAGGGTGATTGAGTCTCTATGCCCAGGAGGGGATATTCTTACTAAGACTCCACCCGAGCTGAACCAGATGATCAATACCTTGGCTGCCAGAGATCATTCTTGGGGACAGAGCAGCAGAGGCAGACATTCCCGGGACCGTGGTGTGCACGCCATGGAGACCAGATCCGGGCTCGAGCAGCAGGTCGCTGAGCTGGTGCAGACATTGAAGCAGCCCAACAGTCTTATTCCGGGCAGAGGTTTAGCTACACCTCCAGTTGCTCAATGTCAGTGGTGTGAGAGCTCCAATCACCTAGTGGAGGACTGCCAAGCTATGAGGGAGTCTACCACTCCCCAAGAGCAGTTGGACTTCATCGCCAATGCTCGGCGCCTCGACCCGTACAGCAACACATATAATGAGGGGTGGCGCCAGCATCCCAACTTCGCCTGGAGCAGCAACACCACTAAACCACCTGGATTCCCAGCACCAGCAGGTGGTTTTCAGCAGAGGCAGCCCTTCCAGGCTCGACAGGGGCCGGCCCCACAGCAGCAACCCTACCAGCCTAGGCAGGGGCAACCATTCCAGCAGCCCCAGCGCCAGTTCGCCGAGCCAGCAGCAGCTCCGGCCCCAGATGACCGGATGACAAAGCTGGAAAATATTCTAGCTTCATTCATGACTAGCACTCAGGCTGCTATCACGTCACTGGAGGCAGGTTAGCGGAACCAGGGTGCCATTTTGCAAGATCTGCAGACCCAGGTGGGCATCTTGGCCCGCCAAAACACTACCAGGGCACCAGGGACTCTGCCTGCCACCACTATCCCGAATCCTCGGGATCCTCACCAGCTCCAGCAGCTGGATGCCATTTTTACCAGGAGCGGTAAGACCATATCTGCTGATCCTGTCCCGGCCAGACAGGAGGAACCACTACCTGCTTCAGCACTTCCAGCCGACGATGCAGAAGTGCGGTTGGAGAAGGAAGCCCCTGCTCCCAAGCCATAACCAGTGGTTAAGGAGTATGTACCCCAGCTTCCCTTCCCCACTCGCCTACACAAAGACAAGCTGGAGACTGAGTTTGTTTATGGCAATGTTGAAGCAGCTCAACATCAGCATACCGTTTGTGGAGGCAATGTCGAAGATGCCCAAGTACGCGAAGTTCATGAAAGATCTCCTCACCAACAAGAAGAAACTTGGGGATCTCTCGACAGTGTTGCTGAGCGATGAGTGTTCTGCTATCCTGCAGAACAAGCTGCCCGAAAAGCGCAAGGATCCAGGGAGTTTTACTATCCCTCTTACTATTGGCAGCATGCATGTAGGCAAGTCCTTGGCGGACCTAGGCGCTAGCATAAATTTCATGCCATATAAGTTGTATAATAAGCTATGCCTAGGTGAACTTAGCCCTACTAGGATGAGCATTCAGATGGCTGATCGTTCCATTGTGCATCCTAGGGGAATCATAGAGGATCTGCTTGTCAGTGTCGGTGCATTCACATATCCTGTTGATTTTGTTATTCTTGATATACATGAGGATGTGTATGTGCCTTTAATTTTGGGTAGACCATTTCTTGCCACCGCCAAGGCACTTATTGATGTGCATGATGGTAAACTGATCTTGCGTGCTGGGAATGAACAAGCTACTTTTTCTGTGACTGAATTTGATCACTGTGATATGATTGGTGTCACACATGTGCATGCCATTTCTGATCAGGTACACGAGCCTGTCGTGTATCCTTCTGCACCTCTTATTTTGCAGGACCCTCCTATCATTCCTTTGCCACCACTCCATCCAGGCTCACCTCCGAACAAATGATCAAGGGGGAGTGGCGGCCGAAGCAGCAGGTTGCTAAGCCTGTTCGGAAGAAGGATGGAGACCACTATGAGCTGGTCCCACCTCCTACATCACGACCACCCTGGCCGTCCGGGTACTCACTTGCCTGCATCTTGCCGGATGGCCAGGTCGAGCTGACTGATGATGGTGGTCGCATCCGTCGGGTGCATGGCCACAACCTTAAGTTGTACCTCAAGAGCGACGTGGATCCGCTCTTGGAGGCACCTGTTCCTGCACCTCCCTGAGTATCCACCATGGGCGTCCAGCTAAAAGACAGTAAAGAAGCGCTTGTGGGGAGGCAACCCCACCACGGTTTGACTTTCTTTCTTGTGTTTTGAGTCGGATTGTAAACCGGTTTGGTTTTGGTTTGTTTTCTTTTGTTTTGGATGATGTATTATTGGGCTGACCATTGGACCTAACATATTGTGTTTGAGCTCTTTGGTTTTGTTTAGCTGTGCTTGTCTTGACTGGTCCTCTATCCAGTCCGCTTCACTCAGACTGGTCCGCTTCCAGTCTCCTGCAGTCCGTGCATACCGGTAACATCGTTCCCCTTTTCCTTCCCTCTTCTCCATTGAGGGCAATGTCGATCTTAAGTGTGGGGGGATGTTTATCTTTTGACTGCATTAGATCTGTTTGTGTGCTTGGAGCCTAGTCCACTGTCCAAATTTTTAAATTTGAGGGCTCCAAGTACGTGTTTCCATTGCCTGCTCAGTATGCTTTGAATTGACAGTCTTTATAGTCATATGCAACCTAGGGAGGTAGTGTAGCACTATGGAGGATGTTGATGCATTTGAGAAGTCTCATTTCTTCTTCATATTGTGTTGGTTGATTGAGTGAATTAGTGATCTTAGGACCCTTGAATTGTGTGGTGTTGTGGACTCTCTACCTGTCATGGACTCTTGTTTCATGTTTTGAGTTTAACAGGTGCTCGAAAATGTGCTTCAAAATAACGTCTCCCGTGCGAATAGGGCGAAAGTATGTAAGGGGAGACGGGAATCCGTTCTCGATTTCCACCTAATACTTCCAGCCCCCTTACATGTCTTTCCCCCGCACGAGGCTCGAGACATCTGCTCCTGGCATGGCCGGTAAGAGCCGGTTGGGACCCTTGAAATAAGAAAAAAAAATAACTGAAAACAAGCAAAACAGAAAGAAAATGGGTTCCAACCATCTTCAAGAAGAAAATAGAGCACCTTGAAAAATGTGAGTCCATGATCCTTTGTTTTTGAGAATCTCTTCATCCACAATTCATTTGTCCTCTCTGTTCACTATTCGCCATGATGCCGACTCGATACTAGTGCTCTCGCCGAAGAAGCTATGAGATGACTTGTGCGTCGGTTGACCTCGTAAGTTGCTAAATGATCTAGGAAGTCCTCTACCTACGATCTGGGTTGTTTGTTGCTATAGAGGTCTGGAGAGTTGCATTGGTTTGAGTTAGGTTTGCTTGGGGACAAGCAAACGGTTAAGTGTGGGGGAGTTTGATAACGATGTAATTGCACATATTTGCGCCCCTAGTTCTTATCCGTTTGAGGGGCATAGTCGTGTATTTTTGGCCTATTTTACGCCGGGTTGTGCTATTTTGTCATATTTCAGGTCCCAGGCGTCAAAGGAAAGGCTAAGCACGAGTTTCGGGGCATTCGGAAGTCATTTCGTCGAGTTGGAGCCAAAACACGGGCACACCTAAAACAGAACACGGCCGTGTTCTGTGGCCGTGCTTTTACTGCCGAGAGCAAATTCGAGTTTGGCAAACATTGGCTAAAAACACGGGCAGGGCTTAGACAAAGCACGACCGTGTCCACCCAAAGCACGGCCGTGTCCTCTCCAAAGCACGGCCGTGTTTCTCCCAACAGGTGGCCGTGTAATTAACCCTAGCCAAAGCACGGGCGGGCTGAGGCATTACACGGCCGTGCCCTCAACCGTGCTTTGGCCAGGGATGCCCTTTTAAGCAGATTTTCAGCCAAACAGAAGGGGATTCGAGTTTTGAGAGAGATAGAGCGATTCCTAGAGAGAGAAAGCGACGAACAAGAGTCTCCAAGTGCCCTAGCTTGATCTTCAACACCATTGGAGGCCAGTTTAAGCTTGGAGGAGTGCCGATCAACGTCCAGGAGCAGGGATCCATCCTTCACAGTATGAATTCCGCGTCTGATTCTGCTTTTGCCTCTTTCTCCATGGAGCAGTTCTCCCATTCATCTGAGTATGGAGAACCCTAGATTTGTATGTTAGGCTTTGATTGTATGAACCCAAGTACTGATTCTATGATTTGATTATATTCAATTGAGGTTTGAATGATTGAATGGCTTGAATCCTGATCAAATTCCTATTGTTTCTGCTTTGACCTAGAATGAGAATATCTGCCTAGGTTGATAGAGCATCCTTGATTGAAGGTAGGGAGTTGGTGACTTTAGCCGAGGAGCCAACTCACTATTCTGTACCGGATTTACTCCGGTAGTGGAGGTTTTGTTTGTTAAGGCCTCAATCTGTTTACTCCGGTGGAGGTTAGTCGCCCGCTAGAGACTCAGATTGAGAGGGTCTGAAGACTTTTAGTCGAGACTTCAGGCTGTTTAAGAACCTTCCGCAATATAACTATCATAGAAACTGAACTTGGTAATTACAATCCGGCTTAACTGCAGTCTAGGGGGAACCATATCCGGGTGACCTCTCTTAACCTGAATACAACTGTTTACTTGCTTTGTTAGTTTGTTAGTTTAAACTTGCATTTAAGTTTCATTGCTAGATAACAAGAATTCACCGAGTAGTCATCAAATCTAGGACCCGGGTTGATAATTAAACCTAAACCCGCTATACTACGCTTTAGGAAGTGGTTTCACTTGGCCAATTCCTGGAGTGACAGTAGAAGTGAGTTAGCGTTAACTTGGACGGTCAAACTCGTTGATTAACGGTCAACGCGCCACATCACTGCCAAATCACGAACTATCAATTAATTTTTTTTATAATTTCCACCTATTATAATTTTCCTTTTATCATTTTGAAAAAAAAAATGCATCCCCTGCCCTAACCTCATTCATCCCGCCTTCGCCATCGCCCTCCTTCGATCACCAACACCACAGATCTAGAATCCACCGGAAATGGTCGCCATGCCGCCGCCGAGAGACGGCGACCCTACCGCGGGAAGCTCCGGTTCGGGGACAACATCGAGGATGAGTGGTTCGCCGTCTTCCTCCTCTTCGAAATTTCTCGCAACTTCCCTTCCCTCTCCATTCGCGCCTGGGACAACGACGGCGAGTTCCTCCTCATCAAGGTCGCCTTCCACCTTCCTCGTTAGATAGACCCAGAGACCAACAAGAATCGCGTGTTTATTCGCCGCGGCAATCTCCGAATCATCCCCAAGAAACGCCTCCCCAACCCTAGCTTACCTGAGTCGTTGAAGTTCCCCGTGAATTTCGAAATCGATTCTCGAGCGGCGGAGCCAATTCAGAAGGCAGCGAAGGATCGGATTTCCGACTATCCAGAGAGAGCGAGGCGAAACACGTACTGTGTTAGGGTTAGGGTTCCGGTCTCGGTGGCGCAAGTGCTGACGCACGAGCCGACGCCGTCCAGGATCACTCTTAATCTCTTCAACGAGAGCAGACTGGAGTTGAAACCCACCGCCGCGGCAGCAGCCGCCTCCGCCTCCACCTCCCTCAACTACCAAAGAGTCTACACTCTGGATAAATTCAAATCTGCCTTAGAGAGGGCAGAGAAAGATCCCGACCATGCAGCGGCGGCGGCAAGGAAACGGTTCACGACGGGAAAGTTGTCCCTGTCCCCTTCGTACTCCTCGTCGTCGTCTTCCGTCAAGGAGCTGGCTTCAGGGAGGAAGAAACAGAGGAGAGGGCGGCGACAGCTTCTTCCCCTGTGGCGGTGGGATTTCCTAGGTGCTTGTCGTACGTGTTGATCAGGAAGAACAACCTCAAGTGTCCAAGGTGTAACTCGGTTGTTCCGATGCCGACGATGAAGAAACAGAGGATCGACCTCAACATCTCCATTTGAAGGCGGCGGCTGTGGACGGTGGTGATAATGAAAAAAAAAAAGGATGTTAATAGGAAAATGATTTTTTTCAAAATGAAAAAGGAAAATGATAATAGGTGGAAATTATTAAAAAAATGAATTGAAAGTTGCTGATTTGGCAGTGACGTGGCGCGTTGACCGTTAGTCAATGTCGAGTTTGGCCAATTTCGTTATTTTGGTGTATAGTTTGGGCCAAGATGTTATAGATCGAAAAGATTGGTCAGGATGTTTATTATGGTCAAAGTTCAGGTCATACAAATATATTAACCAAAAAAGGAAGGTAAATACAATATATTAGACACAACTATTATACATAGGCTCCTTATAATCAATACTATCGAAATACAAATTATTAGTCATAACTCTTATCACCTGAAAATCTTTTAATTGCATCCATTAATTTTGATATGGACTACCCATAACTTATATATAGGGATAACAAATAGGGGGGGCATCCGGTTCGAATTTCTTGAACCAAATCAATTTGAATCGAACTAAGCCCGATCCGAAACCGAAATAATGCAATTTAGTTTAGAATTTGGAAGGGAATGATGGTTATTTCGGATTCCAGGGTATCCACGAACGAACCCGAATTTCAATCCGATAAACCAAAATTTTGCAGCCCACCCCTACCTACTAAGCCCAACACTCTCCTAGCCCAGTCACCCCCACTGCCCAACAGACTCTCATCTTCCCCTCAGAGCCTAGCTCTCTTGGCTTGTCTCCCAACCAACCCACTTTGACCCTGACCCGGTGAGAAAAACGGACCGCACGCACCCGTCGGGTCAACCGCTACAAGGTACCGGGTTAGAGGTCAAATTGTGTCATTTTTTTCTTTGGTTTGCGAAATGCGCCTATTTTCCGATTTTTGTTTTCGCCTAACTCAATTTTTGGAATCCAAATTGAACATTTGAATATTGATGTTATGTAAGTGTACGTGTGAATTTTCACTATATGTTGGATCTAAGTACGACATGTTATTTTGGTGTAATATTTTATGTTATAACTCATATGTGAGATTTGATATAATTTATCAAGATAAGTACAATATAATGACTATTTTCACATTTTCGGGCTAAATCGGGCTAACACGAGTGACCCATTAATCCTTGACCAACTAGCTCGTTCGGGTACGGATCAGCCCGCGGGTTGACAACCTTGCTCCCAACCCTCTCCTACGTACTCGCCCTAATCCCTATCTAGAGAGCATCCACCAACCCCCCACCTTTATTCCAAAAAATTATCTCACTAAATCAGTTCTCCGATCACCACCATCGCCTATTCTCATCTTCTTCTCCTGTCCCTGTTTGTCCCTACAGGCTGCAAGTGAGCAAATTCATATCCAAATCCTCGTCTCCTTCTCCTGTCCCTATCCTTCTTTTTCAGTGGGGAAAATGACATCTGGTACGGCCATCTCGGCGACGGCAGGATCGACACGGAGCGACGGCGGCATCGACAATGAGTGACGGAAAAAGCCCCGATGTACTCGGCTCCTGAAAATCCCATGCGTGCTCTCCCACGCCTTCTCTTTTGCATCGCTTCCTCTTCCTTGTAATGGGCGAGCGGCGAACTTGGTGCGCCTGACAGGAGGAGGGAGCTCAGAGAAGGCGAAAGGCCTGTTGTCCCTGGCAGAGAGAGAGACAGAGAGGGAGAAGATGGGAGAAGGAAAGAGTGAAGGGAATGAGAAGAGAGATTCTGAGTGAGAGGAGGAAACAAATCTGGGAAGGAATGAAAAGGAAGAAGCTTCGGGTTCGTCGGGTTTTGTGATTCTGAGCTGATTAAATTTCTGTTCGAAATTTAGTTGACCTTTGACAGTTTAAGAGTACCGGTATGATCTTGTTGGTTTGGTTTTAATCGAACCGATATCCACCCCTATGCATTAATGCGGTATTGTCAAACCGCTCCAATTCACACCAAATCATTTTTTTATCGATCCAAATCATATCGTAAGACTAGCGATCTAATATATGGTCCAAATTTTTAGTAGCTCACGACTAGTTGATTGTCACATAGGGCCTAAAAGCACATATAAGACCTTGAGTTGATTTTATCAATAAAATTATCGAGTATTTCCTGTAGAATTCAGCCTCACCCACGGTGAGAAAGAACCACTTAAAATTAATTATATTTACGTTTATCCTATTATTTTATATTTATATATTGGAGCCTCCACATCAATGCAATTGCAAAAACAATTGCATTTGTGCTCTTCATTATATTTTTATAAGGCATTTGTGCTCTTTATTGTCTACTCAATTTTTTTGCAATCCACCTCAAATCACTTTCATTCACCTACATCAATGCAATTACTTGCAATTTCATATGTAATTACAGATTATGTTTAAATTATGGAAAATAAAGTAAAAGAGAAAAGAAACAATATAAAATAAAATAAAAACTCTATTTTTATGTATTTTTTACTTGCATATGCAATTGCATTTGTTGCAAGCTTGCAAGTATGCAATTGGTAGTCACATCACATTAATGCAAATGGTTTTGCAATTGCAAACATCCATGTCATGTTATCTTGCAATTGAGAATGCAATACCAATGTTGATTCTCTTATAAAGATACCACTTACAATAGCTTAGTTTGGCCCTGCTGTAGTTTTTGCAGAAGCAACTTTCTGACTGGAGCTTTTAGATAAGTACTTTAAAAAAAAGCAGTTTAGTGTTTGGCTGTAAAACTATTAGAAGTGTTTTTTAATATGAGCGGTTGTAAAATGACTATAAAGGACTTATAATATAAAATAAAAATAAAAATTCTAAACAATAAAAAGTAGTCAAAATGGATCTTGTTAGATTTTTTTTATATTAAATAATATGATTTTATAATTTATTTTATTTTTAAAATGATATAAATGAAATAAAATTAAAATATGGTAAGTATAATCTTGTATTTTCAAAACAGCTTTTCGCAGAAGCTCCAAATCGGAGCTTCTGCTTTTATGTTATACAAAAACGTTTTTCAAAAGCCGAGCTTTTAGAGGTGTTTGGCCCTGCTTCAGCTTTTAAAGCCGAAAAGCACTTCTAAAAGCCGGGCCAAACATGGGCAATATCTTTATAAGAGAATCAACATTGATATTGCATTCTCAATTCCACGAACAAGGGCTTGGTCTAGTGGAAATACCACTAGCCTAGAATCTGGAGGTCCCAGGTTCGAATCGGCCTTAAGTAGTACCTTAATAACAACAAAATAAAACCTATATCACCGTTATAAAAAAAAATACAATTCCAAATCCTATTGATTCATATACTTTACTCATACATGTTTCGATATGATCAAATGAATTTATGAATGTGTAGATGACAAAGTTTATTGAAGATTATGAAAAACAATTGTATATAACTTATGTGTATCAAATTTTATTATTAATATTTCCCATATTTTGATTAGTTATTATAATTGGTAGTTTTGGGGGATAATAATAATGGTAGTCTTAGAGTAGTAGGGTTAGGATTCGCTTTGAATTGGGGTTGGCGGCTGTCGCTTGGCGGAATGGGTAATTAATAATAGTTGGATTAGGAGTTTGTGTCGTGGAGTAAGGGCCAAACTTGTGGCCGCAGGTTTGTGGGTAATTTACTAACCCTAAACTAGTCCTAATCCCTCACAAACCTGCGGGCTCCACGACACAATACTTGTTGTTCCATTCTTATAATCAATGGATAATGAAGAAAAAACCTCTAACAATGTATCTATTCTCTCAATTCTCAATCTCAACCCTTCTTAAAGTCTAGACTGATTCTCGACGTACACGATGCTTACACCAAAAATGCATCAATAACATGCCCAAAAAATAAGTTTGTGCACAACAAACCTCTACACCTATCTAATATTTTTTGTTATCAAGAATGATAAGCAAATCAAATGCGATGAAGGTTGATTGTTTAGATCCGTAGGTTTTTCCCCCTCTCTTTTTACTACTACATTGACTTTGGGGTTTGGCAACCACTTAAAAAACAATTTTCACTTGGTTTTTCCCCTCTCTCTTTTTATCGATCCTTCATAATCTTGATGCACAAAGACCCAAGAAGGGAGAAGGGATCAAGGGAGCCTTATTATGTATCTCTCTACTCTCTCACTACATTTCAAAACCTCTCAACTCCACACAACTTTTCTAGCTACCCAATGGGAAGCATTCAATGAAATCAACACAAGATCTCCAGCTAACCAAGGGGAAGCATTCAATGAACTCATGTCATTTATGCAGAAAACAGATGCACCAGTCCCCTGCCTTAAAGAATTCTTTGGAGATGAACCACTGCTCACACCCCCCCCCCCCCCAAAGATCAGCAACTTGTATCTAATCAGAATCCAGCTTTGTTGAAGGATAGGTTTGAAGTCAGAGAAGTTAAGGAGAAGCCAGACTCTCTACCATTTAGATATCTTGTTCCCCTGGAGATGGCAAATCTTTCTGCCCCCAGTTGGCCTACAGAACACATCCTCTGGAAACCTCCCCTTGGGACTCTTCTTTGCGCATCTCCAATCGAAGCTGAAGCGAAGGCTCTACTGGAAGCTCTCAAATTAGCTCAAGGATTACATTGCCCGATTACGGTGTGTTCGGATTGCCTCACTTTGGTAACAGCTCTTCAGAATCCTCTCCTGGTACTGCCGTGCAAATGTTCTGCCCTGCTGAGTGTCATGTCTGGAATCCTCTCCAGTTGCCCGTTGATCAAAGTGAAATTCATCGGACGTTCGCTCAATACCAGAGCAGACTGGATGGCCAGATCGCTCCTTAATCACTCTCTCCCCAGTGACTGGGTTGTTGTCCTTGATTTAATTTCTGAGTTCCTAGAATAACTGTTCAACAATGTTTTTCGGTTGGTGGTGCAATATAAGTGATCCCTTGTAAAAAAAAATTGACTTTAGGGTTTTGGAGAGTTAGGACAGGGACCAATCTTTCCAACCACTTAACTTGGCTGCTCCTGTCCAGTCCTGCCAAGTACGTGCATTTCCCTCTTTCCTTCCATGGCTGAATCAAATTAAGAAATTAACTGAAAGTTGGCACAAACAAAAGTCCTTACATATGGTCCCTACTCGAAAGGACTCTGAAATGGGTTTTGCACAGTAGTCTACTGCTGCAATTGCTTGTGGGCTGTGGTTGTGTCATAGTTGTCATTCCCACTCTTTCTAGTGCACCAATACACTAGACTTTGCTCCAAAACTCACCCAAACACCTTTCTTAATTATGATCTTATCTAAACTTTCCATCCACTTCGGGGTAAAATAGTTCTTGCAGGGACAACTCGAGTAATTGGTCGAGATCCAACTTTGTATATTGCAATCCTCTTTTGCATGCCTACTCAAACAAAAATTAACACAACATCTTTTAATAAAAATATCATGCCAATAACTAATTTTTCTCGTTGTTAGAAAAATATGCTGAAAAGGTAGTAGATATTTCAAAATTGGATTACTAGCAGTTACCTAACGACTCCATTTTTATTAAGCCATGATCAGTCCAAATTCAGCCGGCCCATAATTTGATGTGGGTCCTTACCCAATCTGTGGCCCACGTCTGAAAATATGGCCCATCAACTTTAGCAGCCTACAACCGCACTCCTGCACAGAGTACAGACCATTGCGCATTACCTTTGTTTTTACATTCACACATCATGTCAATAACAAATTTTTGTCCCCAACATCTTCTTTCCACAATTGTCCTAAAGATGGAAATTGTTTTTTAAGTCTTCTATGATTGGGTTTGGCAACCACTACTAAGCTTAACTAATTATCTTTTCCCCTTTTCTATGTCCATGAAACGTCTCCTCTTTTTAATCATGATAAACCAATCATGCATGTTTTAAACACTTGGTTGAAAATGGCAAAATATAACCACCAACAAATTTCTGATTTCTACTTTAGCATTACCATAATAGTACACCATAAGATGGGTTTGAGCCCCCTGAACTATGTAAAGGATTCATTCTATGAATATACGTATATTATTGAATTTTAGTAAGCTCTTGGATTAGTCCAACGGCTAAGATTAAATGGTGTTTTCAACTTTTGATAAATTCGGAATACTTGCTATCTTATCTCCTGTAAATTTCAGTCACAATATTTTATGCATAGAAAAGATTAATAAACTATTAATAAAAAATCGAATGATTTTCACACACGTTGGTAATGTGATAACGTATCATGCACGGGGTGATGTTGATGACACCAATAAGTATAGGTGTCAAAACAGAACCTACCCTGAGTAACCCGCCATATTAAGTCGACTCACAATCCGATCGTGATTCGAGTTGACTAAAATTCAATTCCCCATTCGATTGGCCCGCAAATCGATTGCTCCGCAACCCTATTGATCCACAACCCGGTTAACCAAAATTTGATTGATCCGATTGTAATTGAACCTCAACCAGATTGGCCCATAATGGATTAACTCGAACCCAACTAACTTGTGATTCAGTTGATCCAACCCAAACTTCCCCGATTGACCGAATAATTACTATACTATATACTATAGTATTGCAAAATGATTTTTTTTTTGGTTTGAAACGTGATCCCCTTTTTTCATTTTCTAAATTGAAGTTCAAAACATGAAATTCACTTAAAATTATATTTTTTATAAAATTAAAATGTGAAATTCACTTGAACATTATGTTCTTTAACAAAATGAAAAACATTTTCAAAATATAAAATTAGCACAACATCAATATTGATAATAAATTATTAACAATTGAGAAAATGTAACCCATTATATAGTTTATTATATTATAATTCTGGTTGATTCAAATCTTCCACAAAAATTTTTGATTAAATATAAGTACAATAAAGTGTAGGAAATTTTAGTGTTTTCAACTTTCTCGGAAGAGAGAGAATAGAAAATTTTTGTGCTTTCAAACATAAATCTCGAATTCACATGTGGGAGAAATCTTGATAGCAACTCGAATAACTCGTAACCTGACTACTCACAATCCGATGAATCCAAACCCGACTAACCCGTAGCCCGATGAATCCGACCCAGAATGATACGTAACACAGTTGAACCTATAGCTCGAGTAACTCTTAACCCGATGAACCCGTACTCCAATGACCATTAACACAACTGACTCGCAACCTGACTAACCCGTAACCCCAATGAACCCAAATCGAACCCGACCAACCCATCTGATTGACACCTATACCAAAAATATGATATTTCAAATGCCATATCATGGCTTATTTTACACCATTTTGATACATTCTTAGCTAATTAATATGACTTGGTTTTTCTTAATAAACGTAACAAACATCCATTTTGTAGTCTCTGTAGGGGTGGTTTATAGTGTCGATACCTTTTGGGGTCTTTTCTCGTTATTTCATGGCATAGGCGTATTAGAGGATCGATGTGAATATGGACTAGATATTTAGATTCATAACCGTAAGGTACAAAAAAAAACTCATTTTGCACTTTTCCAAAATGAAAGATGGCCTATAAGGACGTTCCTAAAGAGCCTGAGCGACCCAAACAATTCAACCCAAGAGGTCCATGTTTTCCATTCTGACGGCCACAAGACCTCTCTTCAGCCATAAGAAAAGGATAATCACTGAATAAGTCATCTCAACTCAACTCCACAAGCTAACATGTTTACTTTCATTTCTGTTTCCTGTTTTTGAAAAAACAGATGTTGAAAACAGGTGAAAACAACATTTTGTCGTTTCCGAAAACAGCAGGAAGTTGCCACTTTATGTTTTCATAGTTGAAAACGAATAGAAAACATAATGAAAAGTAAACAAGTTTTCTCATTTCGGTTGCCAAATTTATGACATGAAAACAGATAACAGGAAAGGAAATTGGAAGTGAAAAGGGTTTGTTTTTTTTGTTTTTTTTTTTTTGCTCTCCTTCGATATTTCTGCTTGTTTCTATAGCAATGAGTGCCTACTTGATTCCATTGTTTAAGTTTGCGGGAATCGTGATTGTATGTGATGCTGACTCGACTCTACTGTCACTCCAGGAATTGGCCAAGTGTAACCACTTCCTAAAGCGTAGTATAGCGGGTTTAGGTTTAATTATCAACCCGGGTCCTAGATTTGCTGACTACTCAGTGAGTTCTTGTTATCTAGCAATAAAACTGGAGTGCAAGTCTAAACTACCAAACAAACAAAGCAAGTAAACTGGTTGTATTCAGGTTAAAGAGGTCACCCGGATATGGTTCCCCCTAGACTGCAGTTAAGCCGGATTGTAATTACCAAGTTCAGTTTCTATGACAGTTATACTGCGGAAGGTTCTTAAACAGCCTGAAGTCTCGACTAAAGGTCTTCAGACCCTCTCAATCTGACTCTCTAGCGGGCGACTAACCTCCACCGGAGTCGACAGATTGAGGCCCTAAGAACAAAACCTCCACTACCGGAGTAAATCCGGTACAGAATAGTGAGTTGGCTCCTCGACTAAAGTCACCAACTCCCCACCTTCAATCAAGGATACTCTATTAACCTAGGCAGATATTCTCATTCTAGGTTAAAGCAGAAACAACAGGAATTTGATCAGGATTCAAGTCATTCAATCATTAAAACCTCAATCGAATATAATCAATCACAGAATCAGTACTTGGGTTCATACAATCAAAGCCTAACATACAAATCTAGGGTTCTCCATACCCAGATGAATGGGAGAACTACTCCATGGAGAAGAAAGCAAAAGCAGAATCAGACACGGAATTCATACTGCAAAGGATGGATTCCTGCTTCTGGACGTTGATTGGCACTCCTCCAAGCTCAAGCTGGCCTCCAATGGTGTTGAAGATCAATCTAGGGCACTTGGGAACTCTTGCTCGTCACTTTCTCTCTCTAGGAACTGATCTCTCTCTCAAAAACTCGAATCCCCACGAATTGTGGCTGAAATTCTGCTTAAAAGGAGAAAATCCCGACTCGCACGGCCAGGGTGCACGGCCGTGCACATCACCATTCTGGCCGTGCACCTCAAAACGCGGCGTATCAATTAGTTGAACCTCAGCCAACTCGCACGGCCAGAATTGTATGTTGCACGGCCGTGCGTGGCCACGCACAATCCCGTGCGTGCCCACGCACAATCCCGCACGGCCAAACTGGTCGCTTGCACGGCCGTGCGTGGCCACGCTGGTCTGCCCGTGCAGCTTGCTCAGCCTCTGTTTAATGCTTCGTTTCTCCCTCGTCCGGACTCCGAATCAATCGCCGTTTGATCCCAGACGCTCGTAGTCTCGTCCTCTTTCGTTTCATAACAAGCTTGCATGATTCTTTGTCCATAAAGTGAGGTAGAAATCCATTCTTCTTCAGGTCATGCCCGAGTTTCTTCTCTCGAATCGTCAATTGATCTCTGATTGACTTGAAACTTGCGCCTATGCTTCACTTTATGTGCTAGGACCTGAAATGGGACAAAGGAACACAACCTAGCATAAAATAGGCCAAAGACGCAATAATTCAAGCTCAAACAATCAAGAAACAAAGGGGAAAACATGTGCAAATGCCGAGTCATCAGATGCTTAGTGTTTCTTGATTGCAAAAGGCTGCTTACACTTAGTTAGAAGTTAGAACACCTATCATTGAAACTGCTTGCTAGATGTAGTGACAACATGCTTGGTATACTCACATACCTTAATAGATCACCAAGCACTCATTGTAGCGACAACAATAGAGTACCTAGGGTTTATGATTAATAGTGTGGAATGAGATTAAAACTCGATGATATGTGTGTCTTATTCAAATGAAGTATCAATCCAGAAACTCTAGGGGAAACATACCTAAACAACATTTTTGCTTTTCTGCTTTTATTCCAAGTTCTTTGAGTTAGTTATAAATCATTATTTGTCTTTAAAATTTTGAATAGTTTATTTTCTGCTTTGATTTGTATTTCGTGTTTTAGAATTAGGTGTTTTATGTTTATGGTATTTCTTGTTTGTCTTTGACTTGCATAGATTGTGTTAAACGTTCACAAAAGAACCTAACAGTCCATTTAAAAGAATGAGAAAAGAGTGATCCTAGAGAATACGACCTCAATAATATGTGTACCTATTTATTTATATTTGAACCATATCCTATACCAAATCAAGTTTTGGCATCGTAGTCAGGAACTCTCACTTCTTTTTTAAAAGGATTGGTTGTTTTATTTTGTGAAATTTTGTTTGGAGACTTTTTATTTTTGTTTTGTATATGTTTCATATGCTTTTCACTCGTATTTCTTTCTTGAACTTTGCAGGGTAGCTTGGGATATGAAAAAGAGGAAACAAAGCCTCTTCACATCTAGGGACAAATTTAGGGTAAAATACTTCAGCTACCACCAGGGGCGAAGGGAGAGAGTTAGAGGGTGGGTCCCGGGACGCACCCTGGCTCGGGTTAGAAAATGGTCAATTAGGTACAATAGTTAATCGGGTATGAAAAATAATACGTATTTAAATGAAATTGGTAGACCTTTGAAATATTTGATGTATGATTTATAACGAGCGTTGACATATTCAATGTATTTATAACGAGCTATGTACAAATGATAATGATGTATATGATTCGACCAAAATTGAAGATGTATGTATTCAACAAATTTTCACCAAATCATAATTCATTTGTAAAAATAATTTTACTTCAATCAGGGGTAGGGAGATTGCATCAGGTGTTTCCTAAGGACGAAAAATGAGTAAATTAGTATAATAGTTAATTGAGAATGAAATTTAGGGCACTTCTAATTAAGAATGGTTGACCGAGATATCATTTGTTCGAATCTTTGTAACCCCATTTGTTAAACACATGATATTCGGATTTACGTAAACTTTAAGCACGCATAAGTTGGTTGTAGTAAGTAGGAAAGTGTTAGTAAATACTAAATAGTAGAACACTTCTCCTATACTATATAGTATTGGTGCTTTAATGTACAACTTAAAGTTGTACCATAACATTAAATGTATAAGTTTAGGTTGTACCATAAAGCAATTTGTACCTTTATGTTATGGTACAACTTTACTACTTGAAGTTGTACCATCACATAAAGGTACAAGTTCAAGTTGTACCATAAAAGAATTTGTACAAAAAGTATAAGTACAATATGAAGTTGTACCATAACGTAAACGTACATTTTTAAATTGTATCATAAAGGCAAAATTCTATAGCACCAATACTATATACCATTGTAAAATTTCTCCTAAATAGTATTAGATTCATTATTAAATCTTTCATAACAACTCGAGTTAATGATACTAAACGGTCTAGACGAAGAACATGATTCAAAAGCAAATGTCTAACTAAATCATAAATAATTGTTTGATACATATATGGTGATATTTTTGATAGTTTTGACATATAATTTAATTTACCAAGTTTTTGCAAATACAAAATTATATCATGAACGGTTTAGAAAGCTAATAAAATTATTTTATCGTATGTATTTTTTCTAAATGGACCCACCCTCGACAAAATCCTGGCTACGCCCCTGGCTACCACTTAAGTTTGAGAATTGGGGCAGACATACCACTTGAGGTTGAATAGGGCGTCGGGTACCATTAAAGTCGCTAAAATGTGCATCCGTTTAGTTTTTCATCCAACCCACAATTGTAATTACTTTTTGGTACCCATAAATTTTAAAAATATCCAAAACTATATTTTAAGAAGTTTTTATCTAATATAGAAATTAAAAAACCTTCTAAACATAATATTACTAAAGGACTAATCAAAATTGTTAATAAAATAGATAAATTGGTAAAAATAATAAACAAATATCAAGAAGAAGAATAAATATATAGAGTATAATAATTAATAATAAATATTTAAAATCAATATTAGAAAATTTATTTAAATCGCTAATCTAATTAGAAGTAATATTAAAAATAGTTAAAATAGAACCTAATCGATCATCAATACATCAAGACCAAAGAAGGATAAATAGAACACAGTCAGAAAGAATAAAACATATTCCAATAATTGAAGAAAATTTAGAACAAAAAGAGAACGGAAGTAACCAAGTAATAAATAAATAAAATCTACAACATGTAAAAAATCTAGAAAAGAAAATACGACTATAAGAAGAGAATTAGAATTAGTAAATTTAATTAATATGGAACATCTAAAATATAATATTAGAAAATTACAAGGATATTTAATAGAAAATTATACAACATCAGCATGATGTACGAGAATTAAATATAACATCCTCAGATTATTTATATCGATATAGAATTCATAGGATATATTTGCTTCAGCAAATTATTCAATTATTATAACATATAATGGTAATTGAAAATACTTATAATGATAATTAATTTGACATTTCCTATTCAAAAATTGGTTTTGTATCAAAGTTTTCAAAAGAGGATTCCAACTAAACAGAATTTATAGGATATATTTGCTTTATAGAATAATTTAATTATTAGAAAACATAATGATAATTGAATATACTTATAATGATAGTTGATTCTAAATTTTATATTTAAAAATTAATTTTGTATCAAGTCTTCAAAAGAGGATACCAACTAAATAATAAAAATTGATGTTTTCCATAAGTCAAAATATTTTTTTACAATAAGAAAAGTAGAAGGACCAATTAAGAAATATAGAAAAATGAATATTCTGTTAACTTTAAAGGAATGCACCTAACATTAAACTTAAGTGATACCGGGTGCACAAATAATAGAATTCAGTGGTGCCCAACGCCCTATTCAAATTTAAGTGATATCTCTGCTCCAATTCTCAAACTTAAGTGGTATGCACTATGCAATGTATTTTACCCGACAAAATTTAGGTGCCCCTGGAACACCTTATGGAACGATTTTGACCGCTCCCAAAAAAGCAATCCCAATTTTTACGTCTTTTTCATTCTTCCTTCTCGTAATCCAGTATTTACGTTCACGAGGCCAGTCATAATAAGATTCAAGAAACAACTCATACCTCTTGTTGTGAACCCTCTATACAAAATTCTCTTAGCGAAAGACATTAAATCTCTCTCAGAAATTACTTCCACCATTGTTCCCCATCTATAACTATTGACCTTGGTTATATACAGTTAGTTGTTCGATGACCTTTTTGTTATTTTGTTCTCTTTCCCTACTCACGTTACTTATGTTGATGGGTTGTATATAAGGGTTTTTACCTAGGAGTTGTAGAGCGTTGCGGCTACAGAACTACAACGAGAATAATAATCGCTTGAGATCGTTCTCCGTGGAGTAAGGTCGATCACCACGATCGGCAAGAACCACGTAAACGTTGTGTCTTCTTCTTTCCGCATTATCGTATTTTACATGGTATCAGAGCCTGGTTGATTGATTCCAGCTGATTCGGAGAATATGGGGGACGAAAATAAGGATTCCAAAGGCGGGCTCCTGCATACCGGCGGTAGCAGCTCCGACCAAGATATCCTGCTCTCTTCCCCACTTTATCTTCATCCGTCTGAAGACCCTGCATGTCTGTTTGTAGTAGATCTTCTCTCGGACTCTAATTACGGAGAATGGGTAAACGATATGATGGAAACTCTAATCTCCAAGAACAAATTAACCTTTGTGAATGGCTCTCTTCCACGCTCTGCTGCAGGTCCTGGGACTCGAGTGGATGCCTGGGATCGTTGTGATGCCACCGTGAAGGGGTGGTTGAACACGGCCATGATCCGAGAAGTCCGAAATAGCGTGCGAACGACCTCTACTGCTCGCGATATTTGGGTTGATTTACAGCAGCGCTTCGGCGAAGGATCCTCACAGCGCTCTTATAAGATTCAGCGGCAAATCAGTGCCCTACGTCAGGACAAGCTTAGTGTATCGGCTTTTTATACGAAGCTTTGGGGTCTTTGGGACGAGATGTATACTATTAGCAATACCCCTCGTTGCACATGTAGTGGATTCACGTGCGGTGGCTGTCGTTGTGATTTGGCCAAGCAACTTCGTGACCAGCAAGAGACCACTCACCTTTTTGAGTTTTTTGTTGGGATTGGATGATACCTTTTCCGTGGTACGGTCCCAAATCCTCAGCATGAAACCTGTCCCATCTCTTGCTGAGGCTTATTCTCTTGTTTCGGCAGAGGAGCAACATAGGAAATTACTAGTGGGCGTCGACCAATTGTGGACACGGCGGCTTTTCAAGCTGAAAATTATCTCCGTGACGCTAATGATTGTCGTGACTCCTTTGATAAACCCCGATGTTCACATTGTAACCGCCTTGGTCACACAAGGGATTCATGTTATAAACTCATCGGCTACCCCACTAGCTCGACGAAGCAAGCTCCATCTCCACAGGGTGATCGTTTGGGTCCGCGCAGTACACGCAAGGAGAATGCTCCACGGGCAGCTCATGTGGAGCCAGAAGAGAGTCCCATCCCTGGTTTAACGGCACAACAATTCGCCCAGCTCAAACAATTCCTTGCTTCACCTACGGATGTGTCCAAGGAACCCACAACACACATGTCTGGTAATACTTCTGATCTTTATGAGTGGTTGATTGATTCAGGATGTAACGAACACATAGTTCGTGATGTTAGTTGGTTGGATTCTGTTGATCAGTCATCTCTGCATTCTTCGGTGCGCATTCTGAATGGTACACGGGTACCCATTCGAGGCACTGGAACAGTTAACTTATCATCCCATCTTACCCTTCATGGAGTTCTTCATGTCCCAGAATTTCATTGCAACCTATTATCCGTAAGCAGGCTAACAAATGATCACAATGTGGCCCTGACTTTCTTACGTTCTGCGTCCTCCAGGACTTACACTCCAAGACGCTGATTGGGATGGGTGAAATGCATGATGGATTGTACTACTTGCGGCAGTTCCCAAGAAAACCAAGTATTCCAAAGGCGAACCCACAAGCATGTCGAGTTGCACGCACAGAGAACTCTTCGGGTCTATGACATGCACGACTGGGGCACCCTTATGCTGAGAAATTTTCTTTGTTAAAGGATTCACTTTCTTTTATTGCTGGTGTACAACATGGTTTTTCTTGTGATGCTTGCCTTCGTGCTAAACAAATACGAACCCCCTTTTCCCACTAGTTCAATAAAGAGTCGACGTTGTTTTGATCTTGTTCATGTGGATATCTGGGGAGGGTATAGGACAGCAGCCCTCGATGGTTCTCGATACTTCTTGAACATCGTCGATGACTACAGTCGGGCCACCTGGGTTTATCTAATGAAGTATAAGTCTGACGTTGAACGTTATATTCGCCTGTTCTGCGAATTCACACGTGCTCAGCTTGGTCTTCCTGTGCGTCAGTTTCAAGCCGACAACGGCGCTGAGTTTCAAACTCTTACTCTTCGCACTTATTATGAAGAGCATGGGACTGTCTTGCAAACGTCCTGCACTGATACTCCACAACAAAATGGAGTGGTTGAACGCAAGCATCAGCATCTTCTTGACACGACTCGTGCACTCATGTTTCATGCAGGCCTACCTGTTCACTTTTGGGGAGATTGTGTTCTTGCTGCTACGTATTTAATCAACCAGCTGCCTGCTGCCCCTCTCGCCGGTAAAACACCTTTTGAGCTCCTTCTCGGAAAGACGCCCTCGTATGATCACTTACGATGTTTTGGCTGCCTTGTCTATGCAAAAGACACTCATCAGGGGTTGGACAAGTTTGCCGCAAGGGGGAGAGCATGTATCTTTCTTGGATATCTGGCTACACAAAAGGGTTACAGGGTATATGATTTGAACTCTCACAAGATCATTGTTTCCCGTGACGTGCATTTCCTAGAACTTGTGTTTCCATACAAGAAAGCCTCCTCCATAAATAATCCTCGTGAGCAGCCAAATTTGGGAGGTTTGGACGTAATGCATGGTGTTCATGGGTCTCCTCCTTCTTGTTCTCACGAAGAGTACCCTTCCCATGTACCTCCTGCTTCTTCTTCTCCGCTACGACACGATGATCATGAATCTCCTTTTGAGCTTGAGGATGAGCTGGAATCGTCCATGGAAGTGACTTCGCCGTCGTCCTCGCCTGGTCCGGTCACCGTGCCGCCATCCACGACTGAATCAGTCACCTCACCGGCTGCAGGCCCAGCTCCTCCCGCTCCAGTTGAACCACGATGAGGGCTGCGCACTCGTCAGCTGTCTTGCAAGCTCGATGGGTATGATGTAACTCTTCTTCCTTCGCTTGCTCATCATCATTCTGATAATAATGATAATGCTACTCCTCATGATAATGCTACTTCTCATAATACTGCTACTCCCTATCCCATGTCTAATCATGTCCAGTATCATCGTTTCTCACTTTCTCATTCTGCTTTCTTGGCTGCCATTACCAAAATGGATGAGCCGAGATACTTTTGGCAGGCCATTCGGCATGCTTGTTGACGCGAGGCGATGCAAAAAGAGATCAATGCTCTTGAGGCTAATGGAACATGGACGTTGGAATTTCTACCTCCTGGCAAATGCGCCATCGATTCAAATGGGTGTACAAAATTAAGTACTACCCGGATGGTTCCATCGAGCGCTACAAGGCCAGACTTGTTGCTAAAGGGTTTACGCAGTTGGAGGGCATTGATTTTCATGACACTTTTGAACCTGTTGCTAAGCTTGTCACTGTCCGTGTTCTTCTCGCAGTTACAGTTAATAAAGGATGGTTTTTACATCAATTGGATGTGAACAATGCCTTTTTGCATGGTGATTTGGAAGAAGAAGTTTACATGAAGGTTCCGCAGGGTTTTCAGCAGGCAGGTGATACTCGAGTGTGTCAGTTGCGCAAATCCTTGTACGGTTTGAAGCAAGCTTCTCGCAATTGGTATACCAAGTTCACTCAAGCTCTTGTGGAATTCGGTTTTCGCACCTCCAAAGTCTATCCATTCTTGTTCCTATACTCGACTCCCACGTCTTTCCTTGTCGTCCTCATCTATGTCAACGATGTGGTATTGACTGGTGATGACATGGATCTCCTTGCTCGTGTGAAGACCTTCTTAAATGAGCGTTTCAGCATTAAAGATTTAGGGCAACTAAAGTATTTTCTGGGTATCAAAGTTGCTCGCTCACCTGCCGGTATGGTTTTGAGTCAACGTAAGTACACCTTGGACATTCTATCTGATGGCGGTGTGAGTGTTGCTCGGCCTAGTCAGTTCCCTATGGAGCAACATCATACTTTGACTCGCCCGACTGATGAGCGTGTTGTCGATGCTAGCTCATATCGTCGCCTTATTGGCTGACTTCTCTATTTAACTATCACTCGGCCTGACATTGATTCTGTCGTGAATGTGCTGAATCAGTTTGTCAATGCTCCAAGCCCTGATCATGTCTTTGCCGCTAACAGGGTCTTGCACTACTTGAAAACTGCGCCTGGACAAGGTATCTTCCTGCCATCTGATGGTTCTCTCCAGTTGACAGCATACTGTGATGCCGATTGGGCAGGTTGTCAGTCTACACGACGGTCCACTACTGGTTACTATATCCAGCTCGGTAGTGCCCCCATCTCCTGGCACACCAAGAAGCAACATGTTGTTGCTCGTTCTTCTGTTGAGGCAGAATATCGTGCTATGGCCAGTACAATTAGTGAGGTTCTATGGCTGCGTTTCCTTCTACATGAGTTAGGCATTCCTCGGACCATTCCTACGCCGCTCTTCTATGATAATCAGGCAGCACTCCACATTGATGTCAACCCGGTTTTCCACGAACGCACAAAGCATGTCGAGATGGACTGTTACTTTGTTCGTGAACGCGTTGTTTCTGGTGATATCTCGCCTTTAAAGATTGGGACGACAACTCAACTAGCTGATATTTACACCAAGGCCTTGGGTACTGAGCAGTTTCATTCTCTCTTATCCAAGCTGGGTATTCGTGATCTTCATGCTCCCGCTTGAGGGGGAGTATTGACCTTGGTTATATACCATTAGTTGTTAGATGACTTTTTGGTTTTTTTTGTTCTCTTGCCCTACCCACGTTACTTATGGTGATGGGTTGTATATAAGGGTTTTTACCTAGGAGTTGTAGAGCGTTGCGGCTACAGAACTACAACGAGAATAATAATAGCTTGAGATCGTTCTCCATGGAGTAAGTTCGATCACCACGATCGGCAAGAACCACGTAAACATCGTGTCTTTCTTCTTTCCGCATTATCGTATTTTACAAGAACTACTCCAAACTTCAACATTCACACCTCTACATTTCACATAAAAATTATTTCCTTCATGGAGGACAGATGGCCTTAAGGATTGGATTTCACATTAGACATGGAACTTCTAAGCAATTTTCTGATGCCGGATAGCGATATCAAGAACTTCTGCAAGATTGCCCTGACAACCGTTTTAGGCAAGAAAAAAATGACTACTATCTTTAATAAAGGACTCGACATTAATACCACCATATTGGTTAATCATTTAGTCAACGGAGACATCACACAGCTCAATTAAAAAGCTGCTATGGAGCGCTTCATGTGGAATTTCGAAATCCATTAGACAACCACTACTATCATTTCGAAAAGCACCAATATTATTATAGAAAGAAAAAAATCAATACCAAAATATAAAAATGCTACCACTACCACAACATATACCACTTATTAACCAATAACATTACATATTTAACTTATACCAATACATGAAAATCAATACAATAACATCAATACCAAAAAGCAATACAATCACATAAAATCAATACCAATGCGAAAAAACAACACAACTACAAAAAAATGGATACCAATACGAAAAAATACATACCAATAGGAAAAAATCAGATTTGGAATTCGATGACAAAACATCGACGATAGCTCATCATCAGGTAGAGAGAGAAAGAGAGCGAGGGAGGGAGGGCTGGTGGGGAGGGGACGAGAGTGAGGGTCGGCGGGTGGTGTCACATGTGGCAGATGACATGGCGCCAACAAGGTGACAACATGGCAGCAGCACATGTGGCATGCATGGAAGACTAGTAGCATAGAGATGCTCCTAGGATTCTCCACCATAATGTAGAGCTTTATAATGCACTTATGAGTCACATAATGGTGACATTGATAGAGTGCATAATGGGGGGACTTAATGGGGTGTATTGATGTAGTAGAGGGACTTTATGAGGGGCACTGATGCCTTGTATGTGGAGAGGCCTATATAAGGAGCCATCTCCCTCATTTGTACTCATTCCATCATTTTTGAGAATAATACACACTAGAGAGTTCTCCCAATCCTTTGTCTTGTTCTTGTTCTTTGCTTGCTTGTGAGTTTGAGAGAAAGGCTGCCTAGCGCTCTAACGGAATTGAGAGCTAGGGCCGCACGATCGAGAGTAAGGTCGTGACAAGTGGTATCAGAGCCTGGTTCGGCTTTGTGCTAGCAAAGTTGAACCTAGAGCCAGAAGGAAAGGAAGAACCTCACCAAAAATGTCGGGATCAGAAGTCAATGACGACGGTGAGAGGCGTCGTGGCCGAGAGCCTACCCCAACCGGGAGGCCAAAAGACAAGTCGAGCACTCGTGATCCTCTCAAGTCTTTAGAGAGGCGAGTCTCGAGGATGGAGGTGAAGATTTCTGACGATGTCACCGCCATCGAAGATTTGGGAGCTAACTTCACCCAAGTCGAAAGCGATTTTCAAGGTATGAATGCTCGTTTGTCGAGCTTGGAGATTGGTCATGATGGCATACGAGAAGAGCTTGTGGCCCTCATCAACAACACCATCAACACATCCTTGAACAACGCCATTGAAGTTGTGAAAGAGCACGTCCAGGTTGAGCTGGTCGGCGTGAAGGAGGAGATTGCAGATCTCAAGAGTGAGATCACTCTCGTGAAGAGAGCCATGGCTAGCGGACCAGCCACGGTGCAATCAGTCCCACGTGCTGACATTCCAAGACCGAAGAGCTTCGGAGGTTCAAGGAATGCGAGGGAGCTAGAGAACTTCCTTTGGAGTCTTGAGCAATACTTCAAGGCGTCCGGCATCCAAGAGGATGAGGTAAAGATTCGTACCGCTCCACTCTACTTGGTTGATGTTGCCATGGTGTGGTGGAGGCGACGTGAAGCGGACGTCGAAAGAGGTACTTGTGTGATGGTAACGTGGGAAGATTTCAAGAGAGAAATCAAGAGGCAGTTCTACCCAGAGAACGTGGAGTTCGAAGCCCGTTCGAAGTTGAGAAGACTCACCCAGAGGGGTGGAGTTCGAGAATACGTGAAAGAATTCTCGGAGCTGCTTCTAGAGATCCCGGACATCACGGACAAAGAGGCCATGCACGGCTTTCTTGATGGGCTGCAACCATGGGCCAAGATGGAGATGCAACGTCGAGGAGTGCAAGACCTTGCAACTGCCATGGCCATGGCGGAATCTTTTGTCGAGTACAAACGACAAGAGAGCAGCGGCAAAGAGAAGAGTTCAAAGCCCAACAAGGGTGGAGAGCAGCAGAAGCCTTTCAAGGAGGGTTCTCGCACTCAACAACACCAAGGTGGTTCGAGCAAAGGGGGTAAGTACGAGCCAAAACCCATGACTTGTTTCCTTTGCGACGGACCACATCGAGTGCGAGATTGCCCAAGGAAGGCGAGATTGGCAGCCATGGAAGCTCAAGATGAGGAGCCCAAGGCGGCGGAGGCCAAGATTGGCTCAATCCGCAAGCTTGGCGCGGCGAAGACCGACGTCAAGGAGAGCAAGCGGGGGAGGTGCTATGTTCTGGCGCAATTCATGCAAGGCGAGTCAAAAGCCTTGGTGGATACCGGTGCCACGAACAACTTTCTTCGCATCGAGGAGGCAAACCGGCTGGGTATTGCCTACGAGAAGGGGCAAGGGAGGCTCAAGACGATCAATTCGGAGTCCATCCCAATCCATGGAGTTGCTCACAACGTACCAATGAAGCTTGGCGAGTGGGAAGGCCTCATCGACTTTTCCGTCGTCACCATGGACGATCACCCAGTCATCCTCGGCATCCACTTCCTCGACAAGGAGGGAGTGCTCTTGAAGCCCAACTCCAACACAATGTGCTTGGAGAAGGAAGGGGAGTTTCATGCGGTACATCTCTTGAGAGAAGATGGTCCCCATAGTGCTCTATCCGCTATGCAAGTGGTGAAGGGGTTCAAGAAGAATGAACCAACCTTTCTTGTGTCCTTGAAAATGGAGGAAGAAGGAGGCTCAACGGGAATCACAACTCCCATCATCGAAGGTGTCCTCGAAGAGTTCGACGACGTGATGCCATCGGAGTTGCCCAAGAAGCTGCCACCAAGAAGAGAGGTGGATCACAAGATCGAGTTGGAGCCAGGAGCGAAGCCCCCTTCGCGAGCACTATACCGCATGTCGCCACCGGAATTAGAAGAATTGCGGAGGCAGCTCAAAGACTTGGTGGAAGCAGGCTACATGCGGCCATCGAAGTCACCTTTCGGAGCACCGGTGCTGTTCCAAAAGAAGAAGGAAGGGTCGTTGCGAATGTGCATCGACTATCGAGCCATCAACAAGTTGACGGTGAAGAACAAGTGGCCGATTCCCAACATTGCCGACTTGTTCGACCAGCTTGGAGATGCGATGTGGTTCACCAAGCTAGATCTTCGCTCGGGCTACTATCAAGTGCGGATAGCAGAGGGCGACGAGCCAAAGACGGCTTGTGTGACGAGGTATGGCTCTTACGAGTTTCTTGTGATGCCATTCGGTCTCACCAACGCACCAGCCACGTTTTGCACTTTGATGAATCAAGTGTTCGAGCCATTCTTGGACCGGTTTGTCGTGGTCTACTTGGATGACATCGTTGTGTATAGCAAAACACTCGATGAGCATGCCGAGCATCTACGCCAAGTCTTCCAAGTCCTTCGCGACAACGAGTTGTACGTCAAGAGGGAAAAGTGCACATTTGCCGCCACGGAGGTTCCATTCTTGGGGCACGTCATTGGTGGAGGCAAGTTGAAGATGGATGGAGCGAAGGTGCAGGCAATCCAAGAATGGGAGCCGCCGACGAAGGTGCCAGAATTGCGGTCATTCCTCGGCCTTGCCAACTACTATCGGAGGTTTATCAAGGGCTACTCCAACATTGCAGCACCCTTGACGGATCTCTTGAAGAAGAACAAGGCGTGGGATTGGTCGGAAAGGTGCCAGGAAGCATTCGAGGCCTTGAAAGCAGCGGTGATGAAGGAGCCCGTGCTCGTGCTCCCCAACCCGATGTTGGCCTACGAAGTGCAGACCGATGCGTCCGACTTCGCGATTGGAGGAGTGTTGATGCAAGATGGGCATCCCATTGCCTTCGAGAGTCGGAAGCTCAGCGAGACGGAGAGGCGATACACCGTTCAAGAGAAGGAAATGACGGTCGTGGTGCATTGCTTGCGTACATGGAGGCACTACTTGTTGGGGTCAAAGTTCGTAGTGAAGACGGACAACGTGGCAACGAGCTACTTTCTGACGCAGAAGAAGCTCACCCCTAAGCAAGCGAGGTGGCAAGACTTTTTGGCCGAGTTCGACTTCGTTATGGAGTACAATCCAGGCAAGGCGAATTCCGTTGCCGATGCTCTTAGCCACAAGAGTGCAGCCGCAAGCATCAGCCAGCCCACGTTTCCTTTGAAGGAGTGGATCGTTGAAGGCCTTGGCCATGACCCCTTCGCCAAAACCGTAGTGGAGTACATCGAGCAAGGTAAAACTCGGCGATTTTGGATGAAGGATGGGCTCATCATGACCAAGGGAGAGCGGGTGTTCGTGCCAAGATGGGCCAACTTGAGGAAGGAGATCATGAAGGAGTGCCATGATTCCAAGTGGGCGGGCCATCCCGGCATCGAGAGAACGCAAGCGCTCATCGAAGAAGCATATTTCTGGCCGCGTATGAGAGACGACGTGGAGATGTATGTGAAGACTTGTCTTGTGTGCCAACAAGACAAGATGGAGCAGAGAAGCCCGACAGGCTTGCTAGAGCCCTTGCCCACGCCTCAACGACCATGGGAGAGTGTGAGCATGGACTTCATCATCGGACTTCCCAAAGTCGATGGATGCGGTTGCATCATGGTTGTGGTGGACAGATTCTCGAAGTATGGAGTGTTCATTCCTGGGCCAAAAGACTTAACGGCGGAGGATGCGGCACGGCTATTCTTCAAGAACGTGGTCAAGTATTGGGGCATTCCTAGCAGCATCGTGAGCGACAGAGATGGGCGCTTCACGGGCATATTTTGGCGAGAGTTGTTCAAGATCATGGGCTCAAACTTGAACTTCTCGACGGCATTTCATCCTCAAAGCGATGGACAGACGGAGCGGGTGAATGCCTTGTTGGAAGTGTACTTGCGGCACTACGTGAGTGCAAACCAACGAGATTGGGTGAAGTTGATGGACACGGCGCAGTTTTCCTACAACTTACACCGCAGCGAGTCGACCAACACGAGTCCATTTGAGTTGGCGACGGGGCAGCAACCTTTGACACCTACGACGGTGGCAACGGGGTATAAAGGTAACAGTCCGGCGGCCTACAAGTTCGCTAAAGGCTGGCACGAGAAGATGGAGATGGCCAAGTCTTACTTAGCCCGCGCTAGCAAGAAGATGAAGAAATGGGCGGACAAGAAGCGGCGGCACTTGGAGTTTGAAGAGGGAGACATGGTGATGGTCAAGTTCTACCCTCGTCGCTTCAAGCATCTCAAGAACGTGCACAAGGGACTGCTTCGCCGCTATGAAGGGCCATTCCCCATCGTGAAGAGGATTGGCAATGTGGTATACAAGGTAGAGCTGCCGACGCACTTGGAGATCCATCCGGTCTTTCATGTGAGCCAACTCAAACCTTACCACGAAGACAAGGAGGACGAGCAGCGAAGGGAGCCGCAGCGCGCACCAACACTCGTCACCAAGACACACGACCATGAAGTCGAAGAAATCATGGCGCGTCGTGTCATTCCTCGTCGCGGCGTACATCCAAGCTTTGTGGAGTACTTAGTCAAGTGGCGCAACCTTCCGGAGAGTGAAGCAACATGGGAGAAAGAGCTCACGCTTTGGAAGAACAAGGACTTGATCGAGGCATTCCATCAAGAGGACGCGACGAGGGCGTCGCGAGCATAGGTGGGGGAGGATGTCACATGTGGCAGATGACGTGGCGCCAACAAGGTGACAACATGGCAGCAGCACATGTGGCATGCATGGAAGACTAGTAGCATAGAGATGCTCCTAGGATTCTCCACCATAATGTAGAGCTTTATAGTGCACTTATGAGTCACATAATGGTGACATTGATAGAGTGCATAATGGGGGGACTTAATGGGGTGTATTGATGTAGTAGAGGGACTTTATGAGGGGCACTGATGCCTTGTATTTGGAGAGGCCTATATAAGGAGCCATCTCCCTCATTTGTACTCATTCCATCATTTTTGAGAGTAATACACACTAGAGAGTTCTCTCAATCCTTTGTCTTGTTCTTGTTCTTTGCTTGCTTGTGAGTTTGAGAGAAAGGCTGCCTAGCGCTCTAACGGAATTGAGAGCTAGGGCCGCACGATCGAGAGTAAGGTCGTGACAGTGGAGAAGGGGACTGTGGGTGGGCAGGCGGGCGGCAACCCCACGTCGGAGAGGGAGTGAGACGGTTTGGTTGTCCGGTTAGGGGAGAGGAAAGAGATGAAAAGTCATAAATATATGTAGTTTTCACATGTGTTAATCTTTTAATACCAAAACTGTCATTAATCTAATCTTGACCATAATTTTTAAATAAGAGGAAAATAGGGAAAATGAAGGGTGAAGATGTAGATTGCCTCGGTGGCTACTAAAAAAAAACTAGTAGTCACCTTAACTCATTCCCTGATTACGTGATCTTTAGAGAGTAACGTTAAAGAGTAGTCGGTATAACATCTATCCTAACAATATAATAGAAATATGTATTTATCCAACATTAATTATGCAATATGAATGACTGAAAAAATTGCTTGGAAAAATTAGGTAATATTGAAAAAAATTTAATAAATATGTGCACTAATAGACTAATTTGATTTTTTAAAATACCCATTCTGGTCTAAATTATTAACTACTTAGACTAATTTCTGGCCGAACTTGTGAGTTGATTGTCAACGTACCAAGTCATTGACGTGTCATTGATTTATTCTATTCTATTATTTTATGTTTTGGTTTAAATGATAAATTATAGATATTAAAAAAATTATTTGAATTGGAATTTTGCAATGATTCCTATCATGAAATGATAATGACATGGCGCATTGACCATTAATCATCTCGTGGGTTCAGCTAAATTAGTCTAAATAGTAAATAATTTAGGTCAGGAGAAGTATTCCAAAAGAGTCAGACAAATTAGTCTAAAGTTCGCTTATATTTAAGATATTAACTCTAGAATAATGCGTGAATATTTACATTTATACTTTCACAACTAAATATTAAAGACTACGTACCATGAGGCTTCGACGGTATTATTTAAAAGGTCAATTTTTTTAATAAAAGGAGGCAAAAAGCCAGCAAGTGACCCTAAACTATCAGAGGAAACGACAAAGTCTACACCAGTTGAGATCACACTCAGTCTCTGTTTTGCAAAACCATCATAGAAAAACTTACTCCAACAACAGGATTCTCTCAAGTTCTCACGAGGGATTAGCTAGTTTCACTCGTAACGAAGATCTAAAAGGTCAATTGTTCTATCCTTCTTTTTTTTTTTTTTTGTCTCTATCTCCATATGAAGTTAATTAATTATTTGGCTTTTTGGGTAAATAAATTTATACTAAAAGGAAAATAGGAACAATGTCTTAATAAGAAGAAAAAAAATCTCTTCGGAAAAAATAGAAGAAAAAAAAGTAATAAATAGGAACAATGTGAAATGGGTGAAAGGGGAGAAGGGAATGGGAAGAGCAGAGAGATTCCCACATCCTTAATGGAGAGAAAGGGATGGGGCAGCAGCTGCACCGGCCAGCAATCCCCTGCTCTAAACAATCTTGACCAAGACTCTTGTTCCACTCTTCTTTACTTGTCCACCTTAAATTATAATACAATTATATATTGTGTGAGGATTTTATAATTAATAAACATTCTTTGACCAAGCACCTCTCCTAAAATTGCTCATATATTTAAATATAAGTTAAATTTGTATCTTAACATAATGTTAAGATACATGTTCAGTCTTCATGGTAAAGAAATTTGTATGAAACGGTACATGTACTAACTGAATTTGTATTATAATGTTAAACGTGAAAGTTCAATTTGTACGATAAGAATTTTTTTAAACGAAAGCAGTGGTATGCGCATGGTAGCGGAACTCATACATGGTGTGGCCTAGACATGCAATAAATTTTTTAGGGTAATGTCTATTTGTTATTCAAACCTTTTTTCATATTATGTTATATTATCCTAACCTATTAAAATACTAAAAATGAGCCAAATGTTAACTTCAAGTTAGCAATTTTGTTATTGTCAAAAAAAAAAGTTAGCACTTTTGTTAGTAATATTGACTTGGCAACATGATACTGACTTATAAGAGACACATGAAGGTCAACATTTCAAAATTCTAGTATTTTCACTAAGAAAAAAGTTATAAAATTATTAACAATAACGTAAAAAAGACTAATATTTTGATGCAATACGAAAGATTTGGCTAATCAATAGCATTTTAATAGGTCTGGATAATAAAAAAGAATCTGGAAAAAAAATTGGATAAAAAATAGACATTACCCAAAATTTTATATTGATCTATTTTTATGTGTATTAACTTAAAAGAACTTCATCCTTCTTAAAAAACTATTTGAGTGACGATAACGACTAAACAATTCATCACGTCATAGTGTAGCTTATAGTACAAATTTCAAGGTTATATCCCGACCCCATGAATCATTGGCAAATCCATAATGGTTGGTGATTCTGGTTTATATATATATAGTCTTGCCAATAACCACTAAATTGAAGAATTTTTCTCCTAATTATAAGTTGCGGGAATCAAATTCAGTCGAGAAACACAATATATCAAACTCATGTTTTACCACTTCAAAGCACTCATCAGTGGTTCTTACCCATGAAGTACAGTGATACAAACTCTCTATAGAACAAACTAAACTGTGATACTAACTGATAATCAGATCACATCTTCCTAGCTTTGGTGGTTAGGAATGCGACATTGCTTCTCTTGCAATGATACTTTTGCTCTCCAGTCAGGGGTGAAAATGAGAGGAGGCCCACGCACGGGTCAGGAAGCTGGAGAAAGAGACGGTCAAAAAGGAAGGGCGTTAATTAATGAGAATGGGAGGTTGTCTGTCATTTGATATTATACAATACAAACATACACTCGTTTCTGGGTCAGAGGGTAAAGGGAAATATGAAAGCATCCGACAGAAACCTTCCCCTTTTGGCTTCTCATTTTAACTTCTTATTATTATTGCTGCTTTCACCCCTCTCCTCCCATGGAAAAAGCATATCAAAGATCCCAATGCCCAATCAACACACAGAAAAAGCAAGCAAGCAGCTTTGCCAGGAGAGGCCACTGCCAGCCTTATATGATGAGGAGGAGGAGGCCCATGTATACATGTTCATGCATCATATATCAGAGCATCCACTGACCACTAGTACACTTGATATTCTTTTTTCACACATTTCAGTCGTGTGATTCATCATATATGTATCCTCGATGTCAATTCTCATCGACTAATTATTCGAGAGGCAGAAAATAGATTCAATACTCATCTATATCATATTAAAATAAATGGGGACTAATTTATTACTGGCATTGAAGAAATCGAACCAAACACATAAAAAACGACGATTTGAGTACTGGTTCAGGCCACTCGATGTGAATGGCGCTAATCCATGGAGAATTTAGGCTCTCTACCTGGAGATTATTTTTATTACTTCTTGCTTGCTCGAACAAGAGGAAGAGCAACACTTATATACAAGATTAATCACAAACCCTAGTAAACAACACGGAAAAGAGGAAACTTGGAGAACAAGGGCACTGGAAAAAGTAGAAAAACAGTGTCTAAACTAATGAAACGTAACACGCGCCCTCAAGCGAAAGTATGTCAAACATACCGAGTTTGGAAAAGAAGATGAAGCGAAATTGTCCACGTCTAGGCCTTTAATGAAGATGTCGGCCGACTTCTCGTGGGTGGAATTGGAAATCTTGGTCGGGAAAAATATCACAAAGAGGATGCGCTCGAGAACAAAGTGACAAATCATTTCCACATGTTGTAAACACTCTTGGAAGACTAGACTAGCAGCAATGTGGAAGTAGGGCTGGCAAATCGGTTGCCGGTTAGCGGTTAGCCGCCGGTTATAAACGAAAATCGACTAACCGAAAACCGGCAAAAACCGACCTCAGTCAGTGTTCGGATGCCTATCAGAGGGCTCCGGCTAGCCGAATAACCGGGAATGATTAACCGCGACTAACCGGATAACCGACCCTCACCGAAAATCCCCTTCTCCCCATCCCAAAATCGCAGAAAACCCTTCACCCCCAAATCAAATAACCTAATTCGAATACCCTCCTCCATCTCCCCGATCTCGCGCCACGCCATGCCGCATCTCACCTCCGACTCTACCCAGTTCGCCTGCGAACCTCCACCTCTGCATTCGTCGTCGTCGACAGGCGAGCCTCTGCCTTCGCCCAACTCTTCCCCAACTTGCATTGCGCCTCCGCCTCTGACTCCATCTTCATCGTCGTCGAGTATCAGTGAAGGCGAGCATCAACTCCGCCGCCTCTGCTTTGAAGGACGGTCTTCCCCGCGAGATTGCCTCCGCCTCCACCCAAATCTCGTCCCTGATTCATGTCGCACCTCCGCCTCCACCTCTGGCGTCAACGTGAACAGAGAGAAGCAGCTTCAACGAAATCTAGGTAGATTTATGGCGGTTGTGAGGTTGGAGGAAGGAATTGACGGGATTTGAGGGTAGAGAAATAGAGATCGTGAATGGAGAGGGAGTAGGAATGATTTTTTGGGGAGAGGTAAGGGAGCAGGAGATGGGAACAGAGGAAGGATCGTGAATGGAGACAAACCGGTGGCCTATGTTGCGATTGCCACGGTTAAACCGACCCAGAACCGAAAACCGACCGGTGGTTGGATAACCGTGACTCCCTTCACGATCGGTGGTTGGCATCCATAGGGGGCGGCTCGGTTTAACCGATAACCGAGAAATCGGTTTTCGGTTAAACCGAAACCGTCTGACTGCCACCCATATGTGGAAGGCACTTGATTATCTCAATAAAGTGGTGTAGGAGCGGATGAAGGAATACCAAGGTCCTTGAGTAACCAATGCAACCATAAAACCTCAGTGATGGTGCTCGTCGTGGTACGATATCCAGATTCTGCAGGTGAGCGAGCAATCATAAACTGCTAAACACAATAACCAGTACTAGAGCAATGAGTCATAGAACAACCTTCCCCATCAGTGTTGAAGTAAGCAACAAGTTCGAGAGAACCACCTGAAAGGAAGAACATACCATGATCAAAAGACTATTTGAGGTAGCGCAGAATACGAGTAGCAGCATCAATGTAAGCTTGGGTGGGGGCATGTACTGCCTGACTCAATAGGTTAACCAAATAGGTTATGCCAAGTCTCGTAGTAATGAGATAAAGGAGCCAACCAACAGAAGGAGAGGCAAGACGGCCGAACTAATGGTTCTGCTCAAACGGAGCAAAGCAGGGGTGTGTAGCCTGAATATCGGAATCAACAAGGATGTCAAAAACTTACTTGTGCTTATTGAAAATGACACCTTTCGGGAGATCGAGCTACTTCAGTACCATGGAAGTGCTTTGGATGGCCTAAATCTTTGATAGTAATCGTTGATGAAAAACCATCCTTAAATGAAAGTCATGCAATTATCAAATAAAATGACGTCATTGCTGTAGATTAAGAAAAAATCACAAGAATCATGAATTAAGATTGAGTGATCAGCTCGATTCTCCCCCCCCCCCCCCCACACCAAAAAAAAGCTCATGTATCGCCTCTAAAAACTTTTGATATTTTTTTTGGGAAGCCTTCGGTAATCCATAAATAAATTTATGCAATTTATAGATGGGGTGTCATCATTAGCCGAAAACCCTTCTGAGATAATTAACTATGTACACTTCCTCGTAAAGGTCGCCATGAAAGAAGGCATTGTTAACGTCAAGCTGATGAAGGAATCTACATTTCTTCATGACAATAGCTATAAGGCAATGTACAATAACAAGCTTTCCATTTGGAGCAAATGTATCGTGATAATCGATTCCTTCAACTTGAGTGAAACCTTTGACAAATAGGCCTTTATAGCGCTCGACGGATCCATCTGGCTCGCATTCAAGTTTATAAACCCATTTAAGCAATAGTTCTCTTCCCAAGTTGTATTTAAACTAGGGTCTAGTTGTGATTTCAGTTCCATGGCCGAGATCTCCATACGTATGGCTACCTGCTAATTCTCAGACCAAACTGCCTGGTGAAAGTACTTAGGCTCATCCATATTAGAAATGTTGGCAATGAAAGCTTGATGCTTTTATGAGAGTCGGCATAAGCCACATAATTAGAGATTGGATATGTTACATGAGATGAGGAAGCATAATTGGGAAGATAAACATCAAATATGGAATACCGCTACAGAAGTCGGAATAACAAATACTGCACCCAAACCGGTAGGTAATTTTAACGATATGAAAAGGTTGAACCATGATTTTAGTACACAATACCCTATGACTCCCTTTTCATGAACAAACTCCGCTACGATTTCATAATTAGTGCAAAAGAGTACAAACAACTAACTATGAACAGTTTATAGTCAAATTGGGTATAGGGGATACGACCCCTTATAAACAACAGCGGGTATAATTATAGCCCTATTTTTTTATAGAGACCTGCTTATTTTAGTCCTATTTTGTCGTGAGGAATAGTAACCTCACACCTCACTTGTGGCTTGCTTGAGGCTTTAATATATGAATTAATTAATAATTAATAGTTACAGAATGAATCAAGGTTTATAATTGATTTTATTCCAATAAGCTTATGGGTAGTTTCAATAAGCTTTTAGCAAAGTGCTGATGGAGAGGTTGAGCCCTATCCTTCCTACGCTTGTGTCTGACTACCAGCATGCCTCGCTCCGAGGAAGGCAAATTTCAGAGGCAGGTTTGATTGCTAATGAGCTCATCGATAGGAGGAGGAAAAGCAAAAAGTCGGGTCTTATGTTCAAGTTGGATCTGGAAAAAGCCTTCGACAATGTGAGTTGGGATTGCTTGTTCAAGATTTTGTCAAGCTTCGGTTTTCCCAATACATGGAAGCAGTGGATTAGGGGGGGTCATGTGTACGTCGGTTATCTCTATCATTGTCAATGGGGAGTCTCATGGGTTTTTCTCTAGTACAAAGGGTGTCCGATAAGGCGATCCCCTTTCTCCTGGCTTGTTTGTTTTGGTTATGGATGTGCTCTCTTTCATGTTGAATAAGCTAAAGGAGAATGGGAAAATTAGAGGTTTCTTCATCTATGAGATGCAGTCTAGGGGAGAGGTCACCCATCTCCTATTCGCAGATGACACGCTCGTTTTTTGTGATGCTGCTCCGGATCAGGTGCTGAGCCTTCTTGGTACTTTGGTGTGCTTTCAAGCGGTAACGGGCCTCAATATTAATTTGGATAAATCAATTATGTATACAATCGGAGAGGTTCCTGAACCGAGTCTTTGCTGAAATTTTCGGATGCAAGTGGAGTCGAGATGCATCTAAGTATCTTGGCTTCCCGTTGGGGGCACGGCCCAATTCCATTTCAGTTTGGGACTCGATTGTAAACAGTGTACGACATCGGCTTGAAGGTTGGAAGGGAAAGATGCTGTCTTTTGGGGGCCGACTTACTCTTAATAGCAGTTGCCTCAATAGCCAGGTTGTGTACTACTGTTCTCTTTTCCTTGCTCCTAAGACATGTGCAAGGCCTCTAAGAAGAATGGGGGTATTGGGGCGCTTGACTTTGAATCTTTCAACCAAACCATGTTAAGCAAATGGATGTGGAAGTTTGCTGAAGAAAGAGGAAGATGGTGGAAAAACCTGATTGAGATTAAGTATTTTGATGGATCTTCTATATGGCATACTGGCCAAGGGTGGGAAGGAATAGCTCGGTGTGGGTTAACATTTTGAGGATGTTCGATGCTTTCTGGAATCATGTTTGTATTAATCCGGGTGGCGGTGCTTGTGTCTCATTTTGGTATGACTGCTGGATCCCGAAGACCATTCTTGCTGACTCTTTTTCGCGTATCGCTGCTATCTGCTTCCACCAAAAGATCCTCACCATCGATAACCTCAAAAGAAGATGTTGGGCGCTTGCTAATCAGTGCAAACTTTGTCGGAGGGAAGAGGAATCTGTTAACCATCTTTTCGTGGACTGCGATTTCACCAAGGAAGTTTGGAGCGGCATCAATTCATTCAGTCGGGGTATTCAGGCTCCGGTCAATGGTATCGTCTCCGCTATTAGAAGTTGGCCGACGGAGGTTTCTGATTGCATTGAGGGGTGGATTTCATACTGTAGTCTCCATGTTGTTTGCTGGACGGTCTGGAGAGAGAGGAACAACCGGATCTTCAACCAAAGTCAGACCACCCGTGGAGCTTTATCGAAGAAAATCATCAGGAGCATTGTCGAGTGGGTGATTGCCAAAGGAAAAGTTAGTAGGGATCTCGGCTCCGCTTGACTGTCTGCTCATATGAATGTTGAAGGCCTGGTTGCTCTGTTGGTGTTGTTATAGTTCTGTGTTTTCAGGGTCGGATGGGTGTTGTTGTTGGGCCTGAGGTTGTTTGGGGCTGGTTCTTGTCTTTCTTCTGGTTCCTTTCCATTTTGATTTGTTGTTCGCTGGCTTCACAGCTTTTAGTTGTTCCATGTTTTTTGCTGCTTCGCTTGAACTGCCTTCCTCAGTCACTGCTGGTGACTGCCGGACTTGGGTCTGTTTCTCCTTTTTTGTACTTTCCTTCTCCTTTTTCAGTTTAATGCAATTTCACCATTATAAAAAAAATTGATTTTCAACATGATATCAAAACATGTACAAATCACAAAAATTACTAATTTTTAATAGAATGTTAAAATAAACTCCACTATTATGTTTCTTCCAACAACTCAAGTTATTGACCTATCAACTTATTACAGCCAAACAACGACCTTTGGTGATGATTGATTACCACCGAAGCGATTTAATAGGTGACCACTAAACTAAAAACAGCAACTTTTTGTACGTTGAATCCAGCACAACCTCAGCAGCAACAACTCCAATGTCGATTTGTTTAACACATCGATAATTGTTCTTCCTTTGGTGTGCGTCCACAAATTTACAGTTTCTATGTAAACACAGGCAGGCGGCCCATCTCTGACGACCTGAAACATGCCCACACTAGATTAGAGGATCGATCGATATGGCCAAGTTACAAATTAAAATGTATAGGCAGCAGCAATAGTACTACTTCACAGTACTTGGGAATGATGCCTGATCAAAATGAAACGAAAGGGGACAAACTTGGGGTCGAATTAAAAAAATCAAGCTGAGTGACAGACTTGGAGATTTCCCGATAATGTGACCCAGAAACTTCCATTCTTGCTATCATTTTTTATAATCTGCATATTTGGGTGAATCCATGGAAATGCAGAACAGAGAGGAGAAGGAACAAACAAATCTCACATGTAAAGAAAATCCATTTTCGGTCTGCTAGCTAGCTAGCTAGCTGCAGAAACAGAGCAAGTCAGAAGAAGATAAACGGTGGACTTTGTTTGTCCACAGGGATATATAAATATATACATTTGACCAAATTATTAAACTATGTATGAGATAAAAGAGATCGATGAAATTGTATAGTAATATGTAGGCCTGCAGATGAATCGAGCGGCTCAATGTTAAATTCGAGAAAAAATAGCTTGATAATTGCCTTGTTAATAACGAGTTAACTTGAAGTTAAGTTTTTTTTTTCAACTTGTGATGCTCGCAAGCCAATTTGACTTGATGGGTTATTGACTCGGTGAATTCATAGTTCGATAAAAAAAATTGTGTTTTTGTTGCTATTTGTATCGTAAATTTCTAACTTCGGAGATTTCAAATGTTTTAAATTTAGAGATATCTAATCTCTTATAATCATAAAGATTCTAAATCTAAATTTTGAGATTAATTTTTTCTTCCTTTTTTATTTATTTATCCCACTATATACTCTTACAAATGAAGTTTCAATATTTCTCAATGCATTTTAATTCTGTTGGTTGAGGATAATGATAAAAAAAAATTCTATTTTTAATTTATTGTTAACCCTCACAGCTATCAAACAACGAACATTTTAAAAGATCGTTTAAAATCTATAAATTTTTAGACTCAAAATTTTCAAGCGAGCTCCTAAAAGTCTTGGAAATGCATACAAGTAGTCTAATACATCGTCAGTTCGTCACCATCCGACGTATTTCGACAGAAGTACTACAATGATGATCAGTTGGGTTTTCTGGCACGTGACATATTATTATTTAGCCTTTTCCTTTGTGATTAGGAGGTCTATTTAGAAGAATAATGTAAAATGAAAACTATAAGAGAAAAGGAAGAGAAGAGAAAGGTACATGACCTAAGGTACCTTCTGACTCGCAAGCCGAAAGGTAGCTGTTAATGCTACGAATGGACACGTTTAATTTGGTTTTCATGGATATATATATAGTGGCTGGTGAATGAATTGGGTGTAATTTTATTTACAAAATTATAATCAAATTTGTACAGCAATTACAAACCAATCAACACTTAATTAATTCGACAATACTCAACCCAAAGAATATATATATATAAATAAAAAGCTGAGTACGTACTAGCCCCAAGAGAGGAAAAAAGGCAGTGTACTGAAATCACACTACAGAACAGTAGTCCTTGAAGAGAGGAGGATTAATACATTACTGGCCGAGAGGGACTTTTTGGAGAACTCAGAATCGCAAAACATGGAGTGAGGGCCCCCCCTAATATATCAACTTTGATACAATTTTTTTCAAAGCATATCAATATATATATATATCATTAATTAAACATAGTACCACTACCACAAAGCAAGAGAGAAGAAGAAAGAAAGTAAAATATGTAAAATGAATAATTAATGGTATTTCCCGTCGGGGCCTCGAAAGGTGGTTGTGGTTCTACTTACGGATTACACTGTAGAAATGCACTTGATTCACTATTTGAAGTACTCTCGGCGCGTAGATTACATGTATTATTCATTCTCGCCAGAGTCTAACTTATTTTATTGGTTGATTTACGATATTTTTCACATTTACCGAACCCAAACTTTATACGAACATCAAACAGGAGCGTCCGTCCTCGATCTTTTCTAAACAAAATAATAATAGAAAAGGGAAATAGGGGTATGATAAAGGATCTTCCTTGTTGGTGGGGGCTTATATAAAGGAAGGGTAAAGAGTAGAGCCTGCTGGGTGTTTGGCTAGCCTCCTTTCGAAAAGAGTACAAGCTAGCTTAAACTAGTGTTCAGTGTAGTAGTGAGGCAACCCATTCCACTCTCACAAAAGAGCAGAAAAGATAGAGAGAGAGAGAAAAGAGAGAAAGGGAAAGGTGATTGCTCATTTGCTCTTGCTCTTGTTCCTTGCTGTGTGTTGTTGAGAAATGGAAGAACATCTCAGCCCGTTAGCCGTCACTCATCTGCTTCAACACACACTGAGGAGCTTGTGCAACCACGACAACTCTCAGTGGGTTTATGCTGTCTTCTGGAGGATCTTGCCCAGAAACTATCCCCCGCCCAAGTAACGCAAATTAACACTCTTGTTTAATCAAATCACAAGTACTACTACTGTTAAAAAATATCATATATATGCATCTGTCCTTTTCCTTCTTGTTGTTCAGGGAGACAGTATCTAGCTAGGCAGAAGTTATAGGATCAAATGCATCTAATCACATTATTATTCTTGACAAGATTCCTTTTTTTTTTACCTATATTGCAGATGGGATGGGCAAGGAGCGTATGACCGGTCTAGAGGCAACAGGAGGAATTGGTACTTCTTCTTTTTTTCTTTTCCCCCACCCTTTTTTTCCACCCATTTTTTTTAAAAATAAGTGTTTTTTTTTATTAATAAATATTTATGTATTCCTAGCTAGTGAATATTGATATGATTGAATGATGATGAAATAATGTGGGGGGGAGAGCAGGATATTGGTGTGGGAAGATGGATACTGCAACTTTGCTGCATCTTCAGCAACAGCAGCAGAGACCACCACCACTTCTTCTGCTTCTGGTTATGAGTTTGAGCAGCAATATCATCATCATCAGGGGCTGCAGCCTGAGCTCTTCTTCAAGATGTCCCATGAAATCTACAACTATGGGGAAGGGTATTTTTTTTTTCAATCTAAAATCTGATTTTATTACTTTCTGGGTTATAGAGAGAGAGAGAGCAAGTAGATCAGGAGAGAGTAAAATGAAGTTTTGGGTTGATGTCAGATTGATAGGGAAAGTAGCAGCAGATCACAGCCACAAATGGGTACACAAGGAACCAAATGAGCAAGAGATCAACTTCTTGTCTACATGGCACAACTCAGCTGACTCTGTATGAAATCAACAAATCTTTGGCCCTCTTCATTCTTGATGATTAATTAGTTTCACTACTTACACCAGAATGATCATCTTTCTCTTTTTATATATATGTTACAGCAACCAAGAACATGGGAAGCCCAGTTCCAGTCTGGTATAAAGGTAAACAGATAGATAGATAGATGGATGGATCTCTTCTCACCAGCTAGCTCTCAAATCTCTTCATTTCCATTTTTTCCCCTTCTTCCTACCTTTCTTTTGATTTGTGTTTGATGGTTTTCAAAAATCCAGAAATAATATATTATATATATATATATATAATGTTGTGTGTTGGTTTGGTTTGGTAGACCATAGCACTGATTGCTGTCCGAGAAGGTGTTGTCCAACTTGGAGCTGTCCACAAGGTACTCTACTCTACTCTCTCTTCACCACCAAGTTAAACCTCTTTTAATTCTTTCTTTTTAATATATATATATATATATATATATATATATATATATATCATGTTTAGTACAGGTAAATAGCTAATGAGTTTGTCGGATATTCATAAAAAAAAAAAGCAAAATTTACCATTTTTGACGAATTTTTCTCGTTTATGCCCATGAAAAAACACATCATTAATTATGAGGCTCTCTATTCCCCCCCTAAAACAGCCTAAAACATGCAATAATCACAATCATCATGTGCATGCATCTACATGAAAACGACATATTTTTTTTATATCTAAAATCCACTTTTCTTTGTTGATGGGAATGAAATTGAAGGTGGTTGAGGATTTGAGCTACGTGGTAACGCTGAGGAAGAAGCTGAGCTACATAGAGAGCATTCCAGGAGTATTACTGCCCCACCCTTGTTCTTCATCAGCTACCCAAATCCTCCCCATGAGAATGGACGGTTACGGTTACGGTTATGGCGGCGGCGGAAACCACCCGATGATACCGCCTCCGCCGCTGCCTCACCACCACCATGAAGCCGCGGCTTATTACCAACTCACTGGCGGCGGCGGGGCAGATCATCAGCTGTACGTGGACCATAACAGCGGCAGCCTCCTGCCGTTCAAGGTAGCTCCGTCGATGAGCAGCCTCGAAGCCTTGCTCTCCAAGCTCCCCTCCGTCGTCCCGCCGCCGCCGCATCATGAGTTCATGGGCGGAATGGAGGAGACTGCCGCCGGGGGAGACCGTGATGCTGGTGGTGGTGATGATGACCAACGGTATGATATGGACGGGCATCATGAAGTTGGGGAAAGCAGCAGCTCAAAGACGACGACGACAATGACGTCTAGTCACGGTAAAAGCAGCCATCGCCGCCATCATCATCATCATGATGAGTTTCATCTCCACCACCGTGATTTGAATGTCAACTGTGCTAGTACTACTACCACCAACAACAACGCTTATTTTCAGTGATTATTCTTATCCTCATATATATATTGGGATCTAGTTAGTGAGTGAGTGAGTGAGTGAGAATAAGTAGAAAGTTGATTAATTATGGAGGATTCGCGCTAGCTGAAAATGGCGGCTTATCATGTTCTGGTGCTACTGGACATGCATTTGATTTCATCTAATTAATTAATGAGTGCCCTACCCTCTTTATCTTATCTTTTCTTTTTTGTATCTTTTTTTGGGTTGGTTGATGCTACCTACAAACTAATGATTGATGACATTAGTTTCATCTTTTTTTGTTTATTTAATTTTCACTTATTTTCATATTGCGGTATATGTGATATTTTGGTTTGGTTTGGTTCCGCCTTGCTTTTTTTTTTTCTTGTGTTTTCCCTCTCTTCTTTTATAGGATATATTTATATATATCTACAAGGAAAATTTATAGGGAGAAAAGCCGTTGGACTAAGATCAGGTGACTAAGTGAATTTTTTAGTTATTTGATTAAGTGAATCTCAATATTTTCATTTCATTAAAATATAAAGGTTTTAATTAATTTAATTTAATGAAAGGCTATAAATTAATTACATGATTATTTATGTTATTAATCAAAATAATAATAAATAAATAAAAGTTTGGCTCGTCCCTCCCGCCCGGTCGTTGAATTGTCGACCGCATGGGTTTTTTTCCCGGCCTTTTTTCCCCCGGCATCTCCCGCGTTACGCCGGCTGTTTCCTGCTCCGCCAGCCGTTTGGGGAATTCCCGGCAGCGTGGGGGACTTGTTCCAAGCGACATGGGGGATTTTTTTTCCCCAACCTATTTCTAGGAGTTCTCTACGAGAGAGAGAGAGAGGGGTGGATTTCCGGCGATCAGAGAAAGTGGAGGTGAATTTTCCGGTGACAGTGTTGAATTCGTGGTGTTTGTCGACCTATTTTGTAATGTTTATAAGTCCAGTTTGTATTGTTTATATCAATTGGATTTGTATCGTTTATCATTCAAGTCTGTTATTTTTGTCTATTGTGTTTGTAATGATTACATGACTAATTTATATATATTTTGATTTATAATATTTGTTACTCTATTTTGTATACTTTACATTCTAATTTGTATACTTTGTAATAAAATTTTCATATATATACAGATGATGATATAATAAAAAAATATTTTATTTTATGAAAAACCTTAGCGGTATGTTACATGAAATGATGAAAATATAAACAATAGGAGGAAGAATGTAAAATTGAAAGGTGTTTGAAACTAAATGTTATAAATATTTTATTTGGAGATTTATTATTAGTGAATAAAAATGTTGGTACCAAAAAAAAGGAGAGAAGTTTTTCTCCCTAGAATATAGACGGGTAGAAAATTTATGAAAACTTGGGCATTTTTAGGATTCGTAAATAAACTCTCGTCGTGAGATATTATTGATTTAGAAATCTATATAAAGTTCTGTTTTAATAGTTTAAATGATTCAAATGTCCTTCCTACAAACTCTCATAATGCTGCTGAAAGTTTCGAATAGAGTGTGTTCTGACTTTTGATAGAGAATCTCCCAAAAGATTAATGTAATAATATTTTTACTTTTAATATTATCATATCATTTTCGGTTTTGAAGTCCTGATTTTGTCCTTAGTGTATATAGTAGATGGGAATATGGGATAAATTCTTAGCTGCAATCTACTACCACTAAAAAGTATCTGTTTTCACCCAAAAAAAAAAGTATCTATATTATAATTATATATATACCGCAAGGGAGGAGACATATATTTAGGGAGCATGCATGGTATGGTGTCGATTGTTATCATCTTTTTAGGGTTTGGATCCACAACCACATCTGCTTCTTTTCACTTTCTTTCCCAAACAAGAAAAAAGGGCCTTTCTTTTAACCACTATATATTATCTTTAATCATCATTCAACACCTTTTATTAAAAGGTCTTAATCACGCAAGGAAAGGGTTTACAGGGATAGAGATATATCATAGAACAGAGCATGACGTGTGTATTAACGTCGAGTAGTACCGTTTCCGCGTCCAGAACAACGTTTTGCTCGCACGTTCAGTTCAATGATGGCTCCTTTTTTTTCCCCCCCAGTATTGATTGACGACTTAATTTCCTCTTTTTCCCTGCCCAGTTTTTCTTCTCTTTCAGAAGTTTTGCTCATTTTTTTCTCTTTTCTTTTCTTCTGTCATTGCCTCATCATCATGGCTTGTCGGCCGGTTCGTACCACGGCAGCGGCCAAGATTCCCATTCACAAGAATGGGTGACAATTGTATCCACCTCCATTACATAATGGCTCGACTCATTGCTTGCCACTGTAGTTAGTGTTTTATTGGTTGGCAATGGAAATATGCACACTCCCCCACATCACCCTATCCCATCATCTCAGTGTGTTCTCTTTTCGTCTCCACAATATCAACATAGTATAACCTGTATTAAACACGGTTGATGTACCCAAATCGCGACAATCGTGCATCCTCGCTATCGTTGTATTGTAAGCCATTCCGAACCAGATTGTAAATGTCACAAACCAGTTGTTCTGCTGAAAAAAAGAGTTCAGCAGAACTACAGCATTCAAAAGACACCAGTCAAGAAACTTCCCTGTATAATTTGTTTCATCACTCACCCCCAAGCAACCCTCCTGTTCGTTGCTACACTATCAAAATGAGGCAGGCAAATGATAAATAACCTTAGAAGGCAGAACCTGCGCAAGTCGATCTCTAACAACATAAGCAAGCTTGTGGTCTTTGGAGTCGAGCCGCTAATGGAATGCAGCAGTTTCGTCGGCAAAGTGTTGGAGCAAGCTCTCTATGCTCATCACCGAGTGATCCGCAATGTCTCTGACCCGCACACTCACCTGCATTACCACACTAGTCCATTAGCTCTACGAGCCAAACAAGCAAATGCCTCTTAAGTGAAGGCCAATTTTGAGCTCTCATCATTTACGATATCTAGGTAATATGTGAGCAGCTGGAGTTGAAGAACCACAAAATTATTAAGTACACCAATCTGCATAGTCGCACAGTGGCAGCAGTAGAGTTGTACCTGGCCTGTGTTGGCTTCCTCTTCGCCGACAACTAAAATGTAGTTGTACTGTGCTATTTGGGCCTCTCTTACCTGGATTAACCCAGACAAATCAATTGAGTAAATATATGCACGTACACTTATCTCAATAGGGTAAAATGGGATTATAAGCATAGAAGCTGCATGCAAACCTTTTTCTGGATCTTCCTGTCTGTTATATCAGCATCCGCATAATATCCAGCTTGATGAATCCTATCTCGTACCTGTAATTCAACCAAGAATATGTCGTTATCTCTGCTAAGCTTAGGTTGGATGATAGAGAACAGATTAACAAGATGATAAAAACACAGGACAGAGGATCAAACTCCATTAAACGATCACAAATTTCAAAAGATAAGCCCTTGGAAATTTATAATAAACTCTGCTATAGGAGCCTGGGTGAGAGAGAAACTGAGTCTGAACTCTGAACAACAGCATATAAAGAGAATCTGTAACTAACTTGTTTTGCATAGTCCACTGATTTGGCAGACACAGGACAGACAATTGCTTGACGTGGGCTAAGCCAGAAAGGCCACTTCCCCTTGTAATGCTCCAATAGTATAGCAAACATACGTTCCACAGATCCCAGGATTGCTCTATGTATCATCACTGGCCTTTCTAACTTGGTTTCATCCTCAGCAGAGAATTCCAACTTGAAACGATCTGGAAGCTGGAAGTCAAGCTGCAACCGACATCCATAACCAATTATGAGACAAAATGCAGCAATGCACTTTTGAAGAAAAGAAATCAAAACAACAGAGGAAAATCATCTCAACCTGCAATGTGGCACACTGGAATTTCCTGTTCAATGCATCAGATACACTGATATCTATCTTAGGACCATAAAAAGCACCATCCCCTTCATTTATCTGTAAATGCAAGAATGTATGCATTAGGATTCAAGAGACCATTTGAGATCTCTTCTTTGGCCTGTGGAGTTGTGCAACAATATAACAAGCACCAAATAACATCAGAATATCCCCTAACGTGAAGAAAAGCACATACCTGCCACGCCTTCCCAAATTCATTCAATGCTTCTGTCAGAGCAGCCTCAGCTTTATCCCATGTTTCCACCTCCCCTAGATATTGCTCCGGCCTCTGGCATATAGATAAAATTACAACATAAGGAGTCACCCCTTCAACCCCTTACAGGCACTGATGAGTAGAAAATATTAGATGCTCAGGGAACGCATTCAACCAATCCACATCCACTGAAAAGCAATAGCAATAGCAATCATAATAAAGCATATAAACTTGCAAAATGGTAGATAGGACAGAGTGCCGGATATTTCATAGGAATCAAAGCGAGCATATGGCCCTGAACATGCATATAGAATAATCTTGATCTCTCATCACATACTGCATATAAAGCAGCATTAAATCTAATGTGCACTTTATTAAACTCATCTGATCTCAACTAAGAAACACGTAAATGAGATCAGCCCCAAGTATGCCCAGCTATGAATACTGAACCACATTCATGATAGAGCTAGAACTTTGCTATCTTCCCAAAATTTGAGCAAGATATCTCATTAGATTATGAAGTTCCCATCAGAAAGCGTTTTTGAATAATCAAAAAGAAATATCATACCGTAGAGAGCTTCAGCTCATAAGTGAATCCAAATATTTTATATGCATAATCAATGAAGTCCAAGACACCTCTCACTTCGTCTTTTATCTGTGGAAAAAAATGAGAATGTATCTTTCAGCAAATCTTCTCACCTATAAGTACTTCATTATGTAAACAGAACTGTTGGGCATAAGATTAGAAATATCACCTGGTCCTCTCTGCAGAAGATATGAGCATCATCCTGTACAGAAAAGAAATGTTTGGCTTCAACAGCAAAAATAAAATAAGACATATATACATAAGAGAAATGAGAAACAAAGAAATATTCATCAGACTAGACAGGCGTAAGAACTAGACAGTTCATCGACAACTGACAATACATCAACAATAACATACAGGAGTTCTAACCGGATATGAACTTCTAAATCTGTTAATCAAAATCTAATGCACTAGTAATAACAGCTATATCTCACTGTAGGCACCCATCTTCTTGACTGACAATGAAACACGTAGTGCCAAACCCTTATGTCAAACAGTAAAAACATTGCTTATAACCACCTGCTGAAACCTACGAACGCGAGTTAACCCTGTGAGTGCACCACTAGCCTCGTTGCGATGCAGGGCACCAAAATCTGCCATACGAATAGGAAGTTCTGCAAAACCAGAATAAATGAAAGGAGTTAAAATGAGAACCCAAAGGACAAAGTATAAAGCAAGAATATCAAAATCTTTGTCCCAGGCAACAGACTACATATTGAAGATTCATTGAAGAAGACTCTATGACGGAATGGCAATAGATGAAACCAAAGTCACCTCTGTAAGAGCGAACTCTATACTGGAACATCAAACAATGCCCAGGACAATTCATTGGTTTCAGCCCAAATTCTTGCTTTTCAATCTGCAACAACAGAAATCATCAACTGGAAGTTAATATCTTTAAGAAGTATGGTATGACTAATTGCATTGAAGTATGAAGCAAAGCAATATCCACACAGAAAAACAGTTTATTCTCCTTTCCCTTTTTTGGCAAATCACATTGGAATCAGTCAAAGCACAACTTTACACAACACCCAAATGAACTCCTAGATAAACAACACTACAGTTTGAAATATATTAAGAGTGACACACCATTCTATCTTAACCCCCTCAGAGAAATAAGAACATAATGCCTCTTCACAAGAGCCTAGACTAATACTGAGGAAGCCATATCAATCTGAAAAGTGCTATCAAATAAGAGTTGAGTTGCTAATGTACTCACATTAAGCAGAAACATGTTATCCCTGTAATTTGCAGCATGCCCAGATGTCTCCCAGAGTTTCATGTTATACATATTTGGGGTTTTGACCTGCGAATTTTAATGAAATTAGACCGAGTATTTGTCAATGTGAGCTTACTTGAACATGCGCTAACTAAGCAGCATACCTCCTCATAACCCCTCTGGATATATTGAGATTTTATGAACCCCATTAGTTTGTTGTAAATCCGTGTCCCATGAGGAAGGAAGAACCAACTTCCAGGGCTGAGAAACCACCGAACATGAAACAATATGTCATTTTGCTATGATCGAAGAAATTAAATCCATATTAGGGAGAACTGTGCTCTACCTCAACGGATGACAAAAGAAAAGTTCCTGCTTTGTCCCCAACAATCTGTGGTCATACTTCTTTGCTTCTTCCAGGTTTTTAAGATACTCCTGCCAGAAAAGATGGCATTCAGGAATTAGAATACTTGTTAAACCCAACCAACAGGACATTGTACAATGATGCAATGGCACAACATACCCATTAACATAAGTCAAAAGGAAGAAAAAGATGCAATGCCAGAAAAAGAAGAATACTTGTTAACCCAACACAAGACATAGCACAGTGATGCAATGGCACCAATTAACCATTAACAGAAGTCAAAAGGAAGGAAGGGGAGGGGGGGTGGTGGCAGACCTTCAGACGCTTCTGGTCAGGGTATGATATTCCATATACCCTCTGCAAACTTTCACGGTCTTTGTTCCCCCTCCAGTAGGCAGAAGAAGCCTGCAAAATTCCAAATATTAAACCCAACTCCCTGTTGAGCAGATCAGGAACACAGCTATATAGGTAACAGGAGAATGCATCACAGTCAGCCTCATCGGCAGAGCATGTAGTTAAGAAGTCACCTTCAAGCATGCAAATGCCTTTACAAAGGATGTGTTTGGGATATGGGGACCACGGCACAGATCCACCAGCGGACCACATCTGTACACAGTAATAGTTTTGTCTGAAGGCAGGTCGTTTATGATTTCAACCTGATTATTTTAAGACACCCAAAAAACCGAATAAGCAAACACATGAACAGTCCCATGGTGAGCAAAACCTTAACCACCATTGTCAAATTACCTTAAAATTGTTATCAGAGAAAATCTCAAGGGCCTCATCCCTGGTAACTTCAATGCGCTCAAAATCTTGTCCTTCCTAGAAAGAAATGGACATCAGGTACTTGAGCAACTTTCAGTGAATGATAATCAATATACAAGTACAAATGTGAAAAGAGGATTGGCATAACTGATTCAAGATCTGACAGAGTGTTCGTCAAGGGGACAGAACAAGATTTTTTTTTTATGAATGATTTTGTATTTGTATTAATTACTGTTGTTTGCTCAAAAATTAAGAGCTCATCTGTGTTACAACTGAGTATAACATGAGAGAATATTACAACAATTGATGAAAGAGAATTCTCAGGTTATGGGGGAAGACGATGTAGTTACATAGCCAGAACAAGAATATTGTAAATCAAGTTTTAGAAGAAACATGTTGAACAGGTAGTTTCAGCACAATAAAAGAAATTTGAGAGAGCTACCTGGTCTAGACAAATAGGAGCATCGTTGGATAAATGTAATGAAGCAGCTAGACCAAGAGATTAGATAGCAACTACGCAAATAGAATTAGGGGAGTACCTTGACAGCTTTTGAGGCTGCAGCTTCAATTTGCTTGAAGTGTTCATCATTTAAACCTAATTCCCCATAGAACGCATCATAGTAGAATCCCTACAGCCCCATGGTATATGCATACGGAAGGTGACACACCTCGAATCAAAGCCACATAAACAGACTCACAGGGGAGAGAGGAGTGGGAGGGAGGGGGAGAGAGCGAGAGAGAGAGATTATTGAAAGAAACGGTAAGGTACAGAGGGAACTACTTTAGACTAGAGCATACCTCCCCTCTGGTGGTGCAAGGTCCAATGCAAAGCTTGCAACCATATGTTTGTTCCAGTGACTGCCAAAATCAAGAAAAACGTCAGGTAACAAGAAAACCAAAATTTGCCATCTATACCTTGGGGCCCTAAGCTGTCACATAAAGAGAGACATGGACATAGAATTACAGAACGATGAAAATTCTGAACCCCGGCAATACTCATACCACCATTACCCAGTATGCTTTCTATCTTACCAAGCTATTTAGTAGTAGCCAGGGTGTTTCCACAATGGATATATACATTTTCCATTAGTAAGAAGATCACCTTCCCCCGCCCCCCCCCCCCCCCCCACCCCCCCCCCCCCCCCCCCCCCCCCCCCCCCCCCCAAAACTCATCCATCAAGAGACAGAACAATCTAAGCTGTATACTAATGGTGTTATGATTCCAAAGGCACACCAGGTCAAGTGTAGTTCTCTTCGAGACTTAAGTGGGACACTTACTAAACTTATTTTGTTTAGCACACTTTCTAATCGTGCTTGCCATTTATCTTCAAAAGAAAATTGAAGGGATTGGTATCCATGTCCAGTATTGAGGAATCTATGTATTGACTATAACCAGCTCTGGAGTTGCCCATTTAACAAGACACTCTCATCTTCTTTTCTTGTAGTGGACAGTTGAAATATTATATGAACAGTTATA